>CM077147.1:95619915-96865031 GCA_039583875.1 Platanthera guangdongensis
GGTGCTAGAGCCGAGGGTCTGTCATAGTCTCCTAAGTATCCGGTCCGTGACGTTCTCTCGAGGTAGTAGGTGTGTGGTCACCCCTTTCAGGGACCCCGAACTCCACAGAGGTCAATTTTGGCTTCAACAATTTTATTTCATCCAAGATTATATACATCATGTCTGCTATAGCACAGGAAAACAAAACAACTACTATACCTGTAGTATATCAAAAAAAAAAAAAAAAAATCAATTAGTTAAGCTAACCCGTGGACAAACCACATCTTCTCTCTGATTTCAATCTGCCTCCGCTGGTATTCTCCTAGCGGGGCCTGGTGTGCTGGCGGCCTGATCCTAAAAGAAAAAAAAGAAAAATCAATTAGTTTAGAAAACTAAGTGAGTTCCTTCCCTTTTCAACCTCACTGCATTCATACAAGAAGGTCAACAGTTATAAGCAGTTATTCAAATCTATATCAAAATAAGTATATCTCTAAACAAGAAAGGTAAGGTGAAACAGAAATATCTTTTCTTGTTTTTTTCATTCGAAATCAATTTCTGTAATTAATTCAGTTCAGAGTTCATATCAATCGTTGACTCGAAATGATGAGGTCTATCTTATTTTCTTCAAATCTGGACCCGTCGGCCCATCACATCAATGTCTGCTTTAGGGCGCTCTCACACGCAATAGGCTTTCACGCCTCCTAAATTGGACAAGTCTTATCTCAAAATCTGTAGGAGTTCGACCCCTCATACGAGGTGTGAGAGTTCTACCCCCCTCACGAGGTGTAGGGGTCTGTGGCTCTACCGGAAACCCTAACCGAAACCAGTAGGCGGACGCTCCAAGAAGTAAGAAAGAAGTTAAAGGATCAGGAGAAAAGATAAAGGTACAAGAGCTGTCTACCGCCTTAATTATATTGGAAATAATATACTCCAGCCATTCCAGCCAAGCAACCAAACACCAAAAGCCCAACAAAACCAAAAGCCCATTCAAGAACAAAATCCAGCCGGCCCAGTATGGGATTCCAGAAATCCATTTGAAAATTTATTGCACTGACGAAAGTAAAATCAAGACGATCGTCGCAAAATCAATCGGAAAACTCGAACATCGAAAATAAATGTGCGACGTCGAATCGATGCTGAAATATTTTTCATCATCAGAGAATTCTTTTCTTTATCAATATCCAACCATTTATTTATTATACAAATTGAGTTCAAGTCTTACACTGTTAGCTCCTCGTGCAACCACTTTATATTCTCTTAACAATATGCATTTATGCTATGCACTTGGTTGCGTACATCACTATTCAGCTTATCCGTTCCGCTCTTTAACTTTTCCTCCCTCTTTCTGACTTCTTCAGTAAGAGTTTAGATAATTTCTGCCCTGTGTTCTCCCATTTTCCTATCTATATGATGCATGTTTGGATCATGAGAATGCATCATAACATCATTCTCAGTAGACAGGTGACCTATCTGTCCATAGACATGACCGTTGCCTGAATGCCTGGTCAATAACTCTACCACCTTGGGACATCCAGCCAGTCAAACATGTCTTCAAATTTTCTGTGTTATGATTAACTTGAGCCAGTCCATCATTCAGATCTTTTTCTACTTGATCCACTTTGCGAAAGACTTGTTTCAAAGAAAAATCAAAGTGGTCCTTCTGCTTGGCTAACATGACTTCTATAAACTATAACAAAGAACTGTCTGAGTGGGGCACTCTCACCCTGAGATCTGGGAGCTTCAAAACTGTCAAAATTTGTCTCAAAACTGCTAGATGCAGCTCCCCCTGAAGACAGAAGGTTCTTGAGCAGAAGGCAAAGAATCAGTGGTTCTTTAGCAGAAGGCTCTACTACAGCTTCCCCTCACCAAATTCTCTTACAACACTGAGGTCCTCTTGAAGAAAGCCTTCTGCTAATGGCTTCCCCTCATCCTCTGCTGGAAGTTCTTTCTCAGTAAGGACTTCCTCTAAACCTGAGACTCCACCAGATGTGGATCCCAACTCAGCTTTGACTTCTGTTAGAACAACTGGCTTTTCAGTAACCTGACCACTACGAACTGTTTCTATAGCAGGGGTTTCTTCTACAACATCAAGTACTGCAACATTTCCTTCATTGAATACTTTTATCTTCCCCCCCTCAACAACTGCACCAATATTCTTAGTTGCTTCATGGGGGGGGGGGGGAAGACACATCCTTCTCTACGGATGCATGGTTAGGTCTATCTTGCATGCCAGAATCTTCACCAACTTCTCTCTCTGCATCTTGCCTGAGAATCCTCCTTTCCCATCTACCAAAAAATTGACGAGTCTATTTTTTTGAGATGATGAATCTGCATTTCAGTAGACATATCAAATTGATTCTTGTCCAATTGATTGAGGTAGAGAGTGATAATTCTTCAAAAATTTGGTGCCATGAAGCAGACCTTTATTCTGTCAACCAGGACTATTTCCCAGTTTATAATTTTTCTGTAAATAATAGCTATCAGCAACCTGAACATATTTCCTGAAACATAATCATGAGAGCCGGTCTTGCACAAAAACATCTTCCCAAGAATGTCAATTAAAAATTTTCCTTCATCAATCATCTCTTTCCTTCGAATTGTAGTTGATTTCTTCTCTAGATCACAAAAAGAAAAGATAAGGCTCTATTATAGTCTTCATCAGTAAGTTCATCTTCTTCCTCTACCTCTGGCATCCACATAAATTGATTTAGAAATTTCAGCTTCATTCGAACCTCAAAATTCCGAACACTGCTCTTAATTAAGGTCCCTTCATGCTTCAATTTTGCATTCTTGTAAAACTCATGAACTTTTCTGTCAAATACTCGACATTCTTTCTCCAAAACGAACGACAAACCGACGGTTTCCAGGAGTAGAATGATGTTGCGAAATTCGTCTCAAGTGTTGACAAACCCTGACCTAACGAGTTCTCGTCCAACTTGAAGATTTCCCGCTCTTCGAGCCATTCCGAGAATAGGAGAAGATTCGACTGGAGACGATGAACACACGGCGAAATAATGAAGAGTCGACGCACAGTTCGACGGAGGTAATCGTGAAGTATGCATAAAGTCTCGTAATGCCCTTTTAAATATATATATATATATATATATATATATATATATATATATATTATATATATATATATTATTTTGTGGAAAACGAAGAGACGCGTACCTTTGAATATTCGATAACAATTCTTCGGATCCAATAATAAAGAAAGTTTGTTCAAGTACATTCGTCGAAAGCTCACGTGAGTGCTCGTCTAATTCGTCGAAATGACTTGTGATGTCTTGTTGATTCGTCGAGATATCTCGTCAATTCGTTGAAAACTCTTCGTTCTTCCTATTTATTTCACTAGTACTTGCGTGAACTTGAAGAGAATTTCTTCACTTGGACAAATTCCTTCAGTGCTTCATGATTCCTTGTTGAGCATTCCAAGTTCTATTTTGAAGAAGGTGAACTTGACTTCATCCAGCGACTTCGTGAAAATATCTGCAACCTGCCTGTCCGTTGAGATATAACAAAGATTGTTGTCCTTATTCTCCACATGCTCTTGGATGAAGTGATATCTTATCTCGATATGCTTTGTCCTGCTAAAAGAGACTGGATTGTTAGCGACTGCTATAACACTAGATGAGTCGCAGAACATTGGAATTTCCTTCAACTTTATGTTGTAGTCTTTAAGTTGATTCCTTATCCATATAAGTTGTGCACAACAATTGTCTGCAGAGATGTACTCCGAATCAGCAGTTGAAATTGACAAACAATTTTGCTTCTTGCTACTCCATGAGATAAACCTACTTTCAAGGAATTGACACGTTCCGGAAGTGCTTTTCCTGTCATCACTACTTCCTGCAAAGTCAGCATCTGAAAAACCAATCAGTTCGCAGTCATTACTTCTTGGGTATCATAAGACAAGACTCAGTGTGCCTTTAAGGTATCTCAAAATTCTCTTTCCAGCGACGTAATGAGATTCCTTAAAGTTCATCTGAAACCTAGCACAGACACATGTTGAAAATATTATATCTAGTCTACTAGCAGTAAGATAGACCAAAGATCCAATTATGCTTCTGTACTTGGTTTCATCAAAATGTTTCCCTTTCTCATCCTTATCCAGAGACATAGTTGAATCCATTGGAATCCTCATAGAGGTTGCATTCTCCATTCCGAATTTCTTAAGTAATTCCTTGATGAAAATTCCACGTTCAGATGCTTCACCTGAAGCCCTATGAAATACTTCAGCTTACCCATACTGCTCATTTCAAACTTCTCTTGCATTAAGTTAGAAAAATTTTTGCAACGATTGTCGTCTATAGATCCAAATATAATATCATCGACATATATTTGTACTTGCAGAATCTTGTCTTTTACTTCCCTAAAAAATAATGTCTTATCTATCTTTTCTCTTGAGAACTTGTTTTTAAGAAGAAAGTTAGATAACATCTCATACTAAGCTCTAGGAGCTTGTTTTAAGTCATACAAAATTTTTTTTAGGAAATAGACATGATTATGAAATGTTGGAATGACAAAACCTAGGGTTGTTCTCCGTATACTTTTTCATTTAAATTACCATTAAGAAAAACCGACTTCACATCCATTTGGTAGACTTTAAAACCATTGTGTGCAACATACACTAGGAACAATCTGATTGCTTCAAGTCTAGCCACAGGAGCAAAAGTTTGATCGAAGTCGATTCCTTCTTCTTGTCGGTAACCTTGAGCTACAAATCTGACGTTATTCTTTATAATAACTCTATTTTCGTCCTACTTGTTTCTGTAGACCCATTTCGTCCCTATAATATTTTGACCTTTGGGACTTGGTACAAGCTCCCACACCTTGCACCTTTAAAACGGATTGAATTATTCTTGCATTGCAACGATCCATGAAACATCCTTATTTGCTTTTTCGAACTTCTTTGGCTCAATCTGAAAAAGAAAACTCAAATGCAGGGCTTCATTAGATGTACCTTTTCTTGTTCTAACTCCTTCACTAGGATCTCCAATGATCAGATCAACGAGGTGATATCTTGAATGTCACTAGATTTCTTGCAGTGCCACTAGATGGTTCTGCTTTTTCTGATGCATGTTCTTCATCTTAATGCTCTTCAGCTTCAATTAAGTTCGAAGTGTTGACTCTCCACAAAGTTCTTTTTCTCGGCTTCACTAGGATCTCCAATGATCTTAATGCTCTTCAGCTTCTTCATGATTCCTTGCAGTGTCGCTTGGGTCAAGTGATGTAGAAAGCCTTTGGACTGAAGTACGCGGCGAACAGAGTGTACCCACTCCACAAAGTTCTTTTTCTCGGCTAACGAAATAGTAGTAATCCGCAACTCATCACGGAGTTCAGGGGCAGAGGCCAGGCGGTCTGCAGAGGAGGAAGCTGTATGTCTGGTAGAATCCGGAGAGGACTGTATGGCAAGGCGAGCAGGAGGCTAGGCCGGCGGACAGAAAAAAAGCCAGAGAACAGAAGGGAGATCACACGGTCTTGGTGACAACACACCAGCGACAAGGCAACGAAGCCGCCGCGACCAGAATGCGGAGCGGTTAGCGGGAAGAAGCCGCCCGACTATAGAAGAAGAGAAGCCGCACGGTCACGGTGATAACACACCAACGACAAGGAGGATGTCGCAACCAATATGCGGAGCCCGCAGCAGAGAGGAGAAGCCGCCTTCGAGGAGACAAGTCACAACGACTAAGCAGAGAACACGCCAGTCGAGAAGGCCGCACGGTCACGGTGAGTACACTAGCTGCAAGGGAAAATGTTGCGACCTAGATGCGGAGCTCGCCTGAAAGAGGGAAGCCGCAACGACTAAGATACCAAATCGCGGCGAGAAGAGAAGCCGCAGTGACTAAAATAAGTCGCGGCGAGCAGGGAGCAGAGCAGCGAGAAGGAAAGAACTCGGCGGGTAGACAAGGAGACCGCAACAAGTACCGACTAAGAGAAGTCGCGGTGAGCAGTGAGAAGGGAAGATCTCGGCGGGTAGACAGAGAGACTGCAACGAGTAGAGGGGAAGCGGGTAGCCGGGATGAAACCGTGCGGGCAGCAGGAAACAAGGTAGGGAAGGTCCCACCTGATAGAAAGATTATAAAAGGGAGGAGAAGAAGAAGTGGTGGAAGCCACGAGAGAGAGAGAGAGAGCAGAGAAGGCGGTTAGAACGACCTTAACCGCGCGGGAAGCCGCGGTTACAGAAACTCTAACCACTAGGAAGCAGTTAGAAAAGGAGCATGCCGCAAGACACTGCGGCTAAGCAGGAGAACAAGCCATCCGGTAAGCCGGAGGAGCTGGCGGTTAGAAAAGAACAGGCCGGACCTTATCCCTCTGATACCATGGAGAGAAATCCTCAAACTTGTATATACTTTCTCAATAATCAAATACAGAGTATGAATACATATTTATATGAGTGAGAAAGAGAGAAAAGAGTCCTATAAATGATGTGGGAGTAAAGAGGAGAAAAGAAGAAATACAAATAAATGAGCCACTTTACATGGTCTTTTCCAGCAACTACTATACCCTACGAAAGTACCTTTAAAATATTTTTCACTAATCTTAATTTTCTGATACTTCCCGTTATTAAGTACGAAACATTTGCTTCCAAAGATTCTAAATTAGGACACAGTCAGTTTTCAGCCTTTCAGATGTTCATAAGATGTCTTACGATGAATCTTGTTGAATAAGGCTCAGTTTTGCACATGACAAACTATATTGACTGCTTCAGCCCTGAAGTACTATGGTAATGAAGAGTCATTCAACATTGTGGTACATGCCTCAATGAGTGTTCTGTTCCTTCTCTCGGCAACTTCATTTTGCTTTGGAGTACAATGAGAGAAAAACTCATGAAAGATACCTAGACTTGCACATAACTTTGTCATGTCACCAGACTCAAATTCTGTTTCATGCTAATTTCTGATTTAGACCACAAAACAGTTCAATTCGTTCTGTATCTGTCTAATAAAGCTAGTGAAGAGTCAAATGTATCTGATTTGTGTTTCAGAAAGAATACCCATGCAAAATGTGAGTAGTCATGAACAATAACCAATGTGTAAGCTTTACCTCCTAAACTACGAACAAACATAAGACCAAATAAGTTCATATGAAGCACATATAAGCATCTGGAAAAATCTTTGGCAATAATGCTTTTAAAAGTAACCCTTATCTATTTACCCATCTGGCATGCGTGACAGTCTCTTTTTAACGTACTTAATATCGGGTGCATCACGCACTAAGTTATGAGAGAATAATAATTTATAGTTTGAAATTTATATATGCTAATCTCTTGTGTCGTTGATCACAAACAGATGCACTATCTTTTGCCAAAAAACACATGTGTAGAAGACTCTAAGCAAAAAAAATTAAGACCAAATATTTCTACTTCGAGTGTCTGATAAAATAGTTTTTGAGTTAACAGACGACTTTATCAAACACTTGTCCTTGTAGAACTCAACCATATACCATTTGTCACATAGTTGACTTATGCTTATGAGATTATGCTGTAATTCCTCAACATAAGTCACGCATGTGAAAGAGAGTATACCGTTGGAAATCATACTGTAGCCTTTTTTGATTCCTCTATCACATTCGCCAAAAATTACTTTTGTGTTGTCTTTGACTGAGCTGAAATTTTGTAGAACGCTTCTTGTACCGGTCATATACCTGAAACATCTGCTGTCCAAATAACAGATAAGATTTTTATTTGCCTTTAGACATACCTGCACTCACAAATTAAATACCCTTAGGAACCCAAACAAATTTGGGTCCTTGGTTTATTGTTAGATAACCACAAGTAGGAATGTTAATATTGCGAGAGGTCATTCTTGCATTGTTAACTCGTGTAGTATTATAATTATTAGAATTGAACCAACAATATATGACGAAATGACCAATTTTGCCACATCACCAACAGTCAAATCTGTTGTACTTTTTTTCTTTTCCTGCCTCACCTTTTGAATATGAGGTCTGGAGGAGCTACTGATTCCGAAGTAGAAGCCTTATGACAACAACATACTCTCAGCTTCTTTGTCTCATATAGCTTTTTAGCAACATTTTGACTTTTATGGTCCGTTCGTTTCGCAGGAATTGAGCTGCAGGAATTGTAATTGAATTCAATTCCCATTCCCGTAGGAATTGGAATTGAATTCAATTCCAATTCTGCTGTTTGGCTGAATGCAGAAATTCTGTCACAGGAATTGGAATTAGCAATTCCGATGTTCGGATGTATCCTGGAATTAAAAGTACAGAATTCAAATTATTAATTTTTATTATAAACTGAATTGAAATAGCTAAATAAAAATCATAATTCAACAGAATAAAAATTAATAGTCCACGCACCGAACATTAAAAAAAGTTCAAAATAGTCTACAACATTATAATAGTCCGCACATGAAACCAAAAGTTCTTAACATAATCTAATCAATCGCGTAGATGTAAGCGGAGCCAGGTCCTCCTAATTGACATTGGTAAAGCCATGAACACGTCGGCCTTCTTGTCGTCATCACTCAGCATATCGATAGCCTGTATGACCTCAGTCTCAGTCAAATCCGTAATAGCTACAATGGCGGCATATATCCTGTCTGCCCTTGAGATCGGCGGCGGTGGCGGTGGCGGTGGCGGTGGCGGCTGAGAAGTCACGCTGCTATCATGCTCTATGTTCCTCGCTATCGCAGAAACAGCATCAGCAATAATATCCTAATGGACCGTTCACTTGGTTTGACCCCCTTTCCTTTTTTATCCATTTATTTATGCATAAATAAATCAGACACACAAAAATGGATTAAATAGAAGTTAACAACATATACACAGACACACAAACATAACATACCCACAATTTTGCACATAAATGGATTATAAAGAAGTTAACAAAATATACACATTTTCATTGCCCCGATGAGCACAATACTCATTAAACATATTCATAGCCATAGTTCCCTAAACGTTCTCCACTCTGGTGTTGCTTGGACTGGAGCCAATGTATCCGCGTACTCGAAACTAGCAGAAGTTGTATCTTGATTTAATATTTCCGCATCTACCTCGGCAAGCAATCGACCGTGATTTTCTAATCTCCTCTCTATAAGAAAATTATGCATAATGCAACAAGCGTTTATAATTTGAACATGTTAAAATTAAAAGGTAATTAAAAATTCATTATAAATTAACTTATTCTAATGTTAAAGGTTTAAATGTATATACCTGGACTTTGATGCCATAGAATGATGGTCCCCTCAAAATTGCCCATCTTTTTTTAAGGAGGCCGAATGTCCGCTCTATGATATTCCGTTCCTTTGAGTGTCGGAGATTGAACAACTCTTTATAATTTGTGGGGTTATTGCCTTGTGCAGACCACTCTTTCAGGTGATATTTGGTTGACCTATATGAAGTTAAATAGCCAGGGCCATTGGTGTATCCCGCATCCACCAGATAGTACTTTCCAAGTGACACTTCAAAACGATCTGCTTTTTCGAGTGCATTGCGCAAAACTCTGGAGTCCGATGAGGACCCCTCCCATCCAGGTAATATATACAAAAACCTCATATTTGAATCACATGCGGCCATTATATTTGTTGTAATGGCCTGTTTCCTATTCCGATACCTACCCTGATCTTTAGTAGGCACTGTAACTTCAATATGAGTGCCGTCAATCGCACCAATGCAATCCTATATGGACATATGGACAGTTTAGATATTTTAAAATATATTTTAAAATAAAACTTAGGATTGTAAAAAAAAAAACTTACAGAAAAATGACGCCATCTTTATACTGTTGACGCATCAGGGAGTTTTATAAAGTCAGGACCTAATTTCAGAATTGCTCGTAGCACCGTTTTGAAATGACGACTAATTGTATCTGTTGATCGTAGATACGTCCCGCCCACAACCCTAAATTTTTTGTTGTGCCCCAAAACATGTAAAAAAATGCTGACTGTCTCTCTAACTGCTACATTTTTTGTGTCTCTTAACAAACCATGCTGGGTTAGCATGTTACACAAAACTTCGAGCGAGCTTCTATTCATCCGAAGCTGGTTAAAATAATTTATATCTGTTCCGCCATACAAACGGCTAAACAAACTTTCCATTACAACATTTTTTGCATCAGCCTCCACGATATTTTTTCTAACCCCACATTTCATCATCATTATGACGGAAGCAGCAAGAGCAGCTGCTACTGCTGCTCTCCTACGCCTACGACGTTTCACTGTTTCATCCATCTAAATATAAAAAAACACACATTATATAGCCAACTACAAAAGCACACACACAAACACATACACATTTTCTGTCTAGCTGAACACCTAGAAAAGAATTATTAATCAGCAAAACCAATTCCTAATTCCTAATTCCATTTCCCGCCTACTCTAGATAAAACTAGAAAAATAAAAAGTTTATGCCTCTGTTATAATTCTCTGTTTTGTATACATAATTAACCGATGGTGATGGATTCCTAGCAGTATCCATGAAGCAGAATCATTTTTCCATGTGGAGCAAGAGCCGCAACTACTTCTACTCTCCTACATCTACGACGCTTCAATGTTGCATCCATAAACCCTATAAATCATAGGAGAAATCACAAAAAAATATAAACATACAAATACACACATGCATACCCCCAAAAACAAACACACGCAATGCAAACATAAACACATACCCAATCATACACATTCACATACATACAATTTTGTACACATATACAACCAAATAACACATTCAACCACATACCAAATCATACACACACACACACCCAAAGAAACCCCCCACCCCCAAATAACATACATATAATGCACACCATAAAAACACATACAACCACACACACACACGTTCATAACTTCATACACACACACACATACCCAAAGAACATAAATACAATGCACACCATAAAAATACATATAACCACACACACACACACACACACTGATAGCTTCACACACACACACACACACACATAAAATGAACCCTAAAGCAAAGAAAAAATTTACTAACGAAACAATGAAAATTAAAGCCAGAGAGATCCACAAAGAATTGGAATCACTATTTTAAAGAACAATGAAACCCTAAGCAAAAGAGGAATATCACATTGCACTCTAAATCATCAAAACCAAGCAAGGAGGAGGAAAAAGGAGTTACCAACAAGGAGGAGAAATAAGGAACAAATGCTTGAGAATGAAGGGGTCGGAAACCCTAGATCTGCGACTGGATGCCTGAGAAATACGCCACGATTGAGCCAGACGAGTTGAACGATGCCCAGTTGTGTTCGCCGGAGGTTTCCGTCGCGCCCGCCGTCGAGGAGAACAACGATCGGCGAGAAGATTTCAGCTGGGGTCGGGAAGGAATGGGGGCGGGATCGCGAGAGAAGGAACGCCTGGCTTCATAATCGGGAAAGAAGACCTATCGAGGTCGAAAATGAACTGCATGGGTTTATGCTGAACCCGATTCCGATGGAATTACAATTGAATGTCGATTCCCACGTAATTTTGGTCATGCCGAACAACGACAATTGGAATTGGTAATTGAATGCCAATTCCAAAGCCTCAATTCCATCATAACGAACGGGGCCTTAGTGTTTTCTTAGCATTCAATCCATGAACGAATGGATCATAATGCTGAAGGATGATCTTTTCATGAGATGCCTTAGGAATTGAGAGCACTCGTTCCAAGATTTTTGTGACGGCTCCATCCTTGGTTATTCTTGTTAGATGCAACGCACGTTGGTCTAGCAAAATGATCGTAGGATGTTTCAAGGTCATACTGATTTGTGGGAAAGATTACCTTCTTGAATGAAGGTTGACTTTGAGGAGCCTTCTCTTTATCCTTATCAGTATTATATCCAATCCCACTCTCCTTAGATGCTGGAAATCTATCAATGAGAGGAAGGGCAGTGTTTGTCTTCGAGAAGCTTTCTACAAACTTCCTTTCAAACAATAATTTTTCTTCCAATTCATTTATGAACTTTTTTTTTCAGACTTACTAACTCAGCAAAGCATTTAAATTACTCTTTCAAAGATTGAATTTCGTCCCTGAGAGGGGTCAATCTCTCAATTTTCTCCCACAATTCAGATTCCAATGTCTTAAGAGTGGTTATCTCTTTGGCTTGAGATTTGATCACCTTACAACATTTGTCAAATCCGTTCAATAATGCTCGATGCTGCACTATTAAGTCTGAATCCTCTTCAGATGAGTAGTATTCATGGCCTTCGCAGGTTGTATCCGTTTTAGATAGAGTTTGTGAATTTACCTTTCCACTATATTGAGAGTTGCAGTTGTCCTCATTGGTATGTGCCATAAGCCCAAAATAGACTTCTTCATCCGAGCTTGACCCACTTTAGTTGCTATCGTTGAAAGTCTTCGACTTTTTAGCGATGAAGCTCTTTTCTTCTTTCTTTTTGTCTTTGAAGGATCTCTTTTCTTCTTTCTTGTATTCTTCTCTCTTTTTATGTGGGCAGTCAGCGATCATGTACCCTGACTTATTACAACAATAACAAAGTATGTCAGAAGAAACATGTTTGTTCTGTTTTGATTTATACCTGTCGCTGCTGTTGTAACTCTTCTTGTCATGATCACCATCGCGACGAGATTTTCTGTAATCAAAAGAAGTGGGTTGATTTTTCATTTGCCTCCTTTTGCCGAACATCCTCTTAAACTGTCTGGAGTGTAAAGAAAACTTTCCATTTGACATTTCAGAACTGGAGGTGCTTGACTCTGAATCTTCATATTTATTTGAAGCCCGTGTCCTTGCTGGTGACACAACTCTGCCTTTCCTTGACCCTTCGGCCTTTAGTGCTACAAACTTCTCTCTGACTGAAGTCCCGCTTCCCACTTCTTCTGCCTTTCTGGTGTTGAGTTGCAGCTCATGAGAAAGTAGCTTCCCGAACAAGTTTTGTGGCTTTATCTTAGCCAGATTACCAAACTCTTTTATAGCACAAACCTTAATATCCCACTCTTTGGTCAGGGATCTCAAGAATTTATTATTAAGTTCATCATTAGTAAACACACGACCATAATTTGTTAGGCCGTTGACGATCTTAAAGAACTTTTAGTAGCAGTCAGAAATAGTGTCCCTCTTATCTTGCTTGAAAGCCTTGTATTCCTGATTGAGGAGGAATTTTCTATCATCCCTGACTTCCTCCGTTCCTTCCATAAGAACAGTTAGAGATTGCTACATCTCCTTAGCAGACTTATAGTGAATTATGTTTTGCAGCATTGAATCGTCCACCGCTCTAGCAATGATGTTCTTCCCCTTCTTATCCAGAGCGACGAGAACAATCTCGTCTTTGTTCAAGTCCATCATCTTTTTGGGAACCATCATATTTGGATCAATTGTTGAGGGAGTCATAGTAACATGTGGATCTTCTTCAACAATTATGAAGATTCTGGGATCACAAGCTTCCATGAAGAATTTTACTTTTTTCTTCCACATAGAGAAATTTTCATTGGAGCACATCGGCAACTTCATCGAGGATAAATCCTTGCTCTTGTCCATTCCAAGCATGCTTGTCTCTTTTGACAACTAGATCAGGATCTATTCAAGGTGTTAATTTTTTAACGAACAACCTGTCTCTGATATCAATTGAAAGTATCTAGTTGTCGACCTAAATCACATAGAGGAGGGTGAATATGTGAGTCTTGCAGCTTTTATTAGAATTAAAAATTTAGCAAAGTAAAGCACACAATACAAAAGATCACAACACAGACACAGAGATTTATATTGCTTCCCCGAAGATGTGTACGCCCACTTTCTCGCCTCGCCTATCTAGCACTTAGGGCTAGACTCGGGTACTTCACCAAAACTCAGATAATAATAATTCTACAATCGGAGTATCCAACTCCTACAATTTCGGAGAACAACCTCTCCTACACTCGATCCTTCAACAAAGATCTACAAAAACTTAGAAAAACAACTTCCTATAAAGCAATAAGAAAATAATTAGATTGAAAATAATCTTCTTTCTCAGATCTAAAAACAACCTTTCTTCGTTGCATGAAAACTGTCCGAAATCTTGAAGAAGAAGAAGAATCTGAAATTTGAGAACACAGATCTGATCTTGATAAACGATGGATCTTTGAAAGTATTTGAATCTGAAATCACGAGATCGATAGTCTTTTCTTGCAGGAGGAATCACAAATCGGGAGTTCTGTCTGCGACGGCGTTCTTCGTAAAAATGAATTTGAATTCCCGAACATTTATGACAATTAGCAATCAGATCAGCGATTGGATTTGCGATTAGGATTTTCTGAAAGAACCCCTTGACTATTTATAGGCGATTTCTCACTAACGACTAGATTTCGAACTTAGTTCTACCGTCCACGTGTACCGTACATGACGGAGCCCTAAATCTTGAAACCGTCAAAATGAGAACGAGAACTATTTAAGTCCAATTCGTCGAGGCATTACGTGAACTCTCGAGACTACTCGACGAAGCGGTCGAAACTACTTGAGAAAGCTTGCGTGAGATATTTGGACTTCACGAGACCTTTCGACGAATTACATGAGAGCTCTCGAGAGTATTCGACGAATTCTTTGATTATACGACGAATTAACTTAAACCAGCTAAGTCTTCAAACTATCTCTGGAACCTTAAAGCAGTGTACTTGAACTCTCGAGAGTACTCAACGAATTTCACGAGTACTCACGTAAGTACTCGACAAATTCGTCGAGTATATATGAGAGGTCTAAGATGCTTTAACTTAGCCGATCTGAACAACGGTTCTCAGTCATCTCTCAAGTACTCTCAAGATCACTAGACGAATTCCGCGAGTGCTTACGTGAGTTCTCGACGAATTTCATGAGTCCTCACGAGATAACTCGACGAATTGACTTAGCAAAAATGGAAGTTCTTGAACAACAACTTTTTTTGGGATGCTAGAAATGAAAACACCACATTAGAGAGATTACGTATGGGTCAACACTGTGTTCTATACAATAAGAAATTACATTGCATAGAACTATGTTTGGAGACCCATTGTAACCTGACAATGGTTTATATTTTGCAATTAAGACCTGCATCACACATAACTAAAATCAACATCAAATACAAACTCAATTCAACTTAGTTTAAGAGACACTTCTTCAAATCAAGACAATTGTGGATACAATACCCAACAACCTTCAGCAGCAATTTCATATGACTAACCTTGGATAGCTAAGATATTTCTTGGATCTTGAGGTCAGTTCTACAACCCGCGGTTTTCATCTCTCTCAGTAGCGGTACACATCAGATCTCCTAGCTCGGGCTGCTCCTTCTGACTCTCGCACAGTGGACATCCTTATGGAGCTTCACCTTCAGCTACGTCCGGATGATAGGGTTCCACTCTCTGATCCTACTCTCTACTGCTATCTCGTTAGGAGTCTCTTCTACCTCACCATTACTCGCCCGACATTGCCCATGCCGTTCATTTGTTTAGCCAGTTTGTTAGTGCGCCCACCTCTTTTAATTATGGTCACTTGCTACGACTCCCGCGCTATCTCCGGGCGACGACTTTTCGTGGTCTCCTCTTCTCCAGCAGCAGTTCTCTACAACTACATGCTTATTTTGATGCTACCTCAGTTAGTGGTCCTTTTGACCGTCGCTCTGTCACTGGTTTCTGTCTGTTCTTGGGTTCTTTACTTATTGCATGGAAGTCCAAGAAACAGGCTGGTGTTTCATGTTCCAGCACTGAGTCTGGGCTTCGGGCGATGACTAACACCGCTGAGGATATTATTTGGCTCCTTTGGTTTCTTGAGAACCTTGGTGTCTCTTCTCCATATCCCACTCCACTCTTCTGTGATAACACCATTGCCATCCAAATTACTCAAAACCCGGTGAAACACTCACTCTCCAAGCATATTGACGTGAATGCTTTCTTTCTATGTGACCACTATGGTCTTGACACTCTTGCTCCTTCCGAGCAGTAGATTGCAGATTTGATGAGTAAGCCGCAGACGAGGCCCCAACATGCCCATCTACTGTCCAAACTCTCGGTGTATGATCCCCCGTGAGTTTGCGGGTGTGGGGTAGGGTTAGATATAGTGTATATATTCTCATTTTATTCTATGAATAGAATTATTGATTCCTCCTTTTTCCTATCAATAGACTCATCCAAAAGATCAAGAGTCCAATAAATCCGCAATTGAAGGAAAAATTGGGGCGTTACACTCTTATCCTTTAGAAATGCAGATACTGACACTTCATGAGCTGCTGTTTCTTCTAAAGTTTTGTGTTAAAAGAAGCAATTTGATTCCCTACACAATTCTTACTTTTAAAGTCTAATGTTATTTTTCAGCAATCTGTACTCCTTTAATACTTCTGGATAGTTTTTCCTGGCATGATCATTTGTTAATTGACTTTTTGTAGAAATTTAACAAGTTTCTATCATTACCAATTTGGCAGCACTTTTTGGAGAGTAATGAGGGTGATCCGGAGCTACTTATTTTTATCCCGTAAGTTATTTTTTATTTCCAAATTTGTGATGTCTTGGAAAATGAATCTGTTTATTTTTTCACTCTTAAATAAGCATATTCAATTTTTTAATGTCATTTCACTTTCATCATAAGTGAAAACAAAAGTGTCTTGCAAGAGCAGATTAATGTGGCGATTTATGGACATCCATTTTTATGTTTAATCTTACAAGGATGACCAACCTTATGTTTAGTTGTCACCTTAATCTTGGCCCTAAAGAGAATGTCAAGATGGGCTGGAAGAAGGTGCGGATGATGTTAAGGTATCTTAACATCATACACCAGTAGAGACATGTTATGATTGCCTGGATACGAACTATCCTCCAAAAAAACGAAATATAACAAGAAATTTGTTTTATGACTTTGTTCTACCTTAGCGTACAATTTTTCCCTTGATATATTGGCTCCCAATTCTGCTTGATTTGAACCTTTTTCTAGCCCGAATACTTGAGACGTGTTCATCATGTTTTAGCGAATCATACTTAATTTTCTTTTCTAACATCTAAAATTTTCTTTTTCCCATGGAACTTTACATGTGTACATTAACGGTTCAAGCCATGATATTAGAAAAAGATCTTCATATTAGTTGGTTAGAAAATTTCCATTGCACTTCGATCAGTATTTCCTGATTAAGATTACTTTTTAGGTTATTATTCTGTACTTCAATTTTGGGGCATCAGCTTTGAGTATGCTGGAAATGGAAATTGTAATATTAAATTTTTTTGCGATAAAAGTAGATTAAGTGGGCTCAACGAGCAACAAACTGAGTTATTAACTCTTGGGTTTCATACGGTGTACAACCCCGTGTTCACCGAGTGGGTCCCTCAGAAGAAAATCCAGGAAAAGAGAGCAGCTTTAGGCTAAGGCGAGTCGGACTGGCGAGTGGGGAAGGAATTCCCTGGCTCGCATGGGGTTGAGCCGTCAATAGCAGGGGGCGAGTAGAGCGCAGAGACCCACATTCGCCTCAGGGTCTAGATAAGGGATAGGCGAGTGGGGTAACCGGGCCCGCACTCGCCCTCAGTCCCGGAGTGATAGCAAGTGCCAGCCTCATCAAGCACTCGCCACCCCAGGTGAGTGACAACCGTATGAACCACTCGCCCAACAGTGTTTTTACCAGAATGTCCTTGTTGGTCTGCTAATAGCCCCTCCAATCAGTGGAGTTTTGCTACTGACAAATCAATTTGGGTTGTGTTTAGTAAAACCAAAAGGCGGGATTGCGCTATTGGCAGACCAAACTTCAAAAACTATAAATAGACTCTTAAGGACACCTTTGCAGATGATCGGTCTTTGACTTTATTCCTCCTCTGGTTTGCTTTGGTTGGTTTCGAGAGTCCTCCAAGGTGCCCAACTCAGCCTTGGATTGAGAGGGGAAGTTCTCTCAGATCTTTCGAGTGTGTGGCGGGACCTGCTCGCTGCAGCTCAGGGTCTGTTGCTTGTTCAAATTCTTTGGCCAGAAATTCAGTTCGGGATAAGTGTAGACTACCCCTTTGAGTCCGAACTCTCTCTGAGACCGGATAACGGTTTCAACATACGATTCGTACATAGGACCTAACTTTCATATTCATTCAACACCATAAAAAGATTCATCCACAAGCAAAACAATGAGCAATAGATTTAATAAATTGAGGACAGGAATGCAAAGGATAATTAGGTCAAACTCTATTTTGTTAATGATCAAATAAGATTGCATAAAATTCTAACAACAAGATACGAGATTGTGAAAGATAAGAGATATATCGAGGTTCATTTGTGCAATATCAGATCCAGTTCTTGTAGGGGTCAGCTATGCATGAATATGGTAGATGGATGGACTTGGAACGGTCGATTGTGCGCCAATGAATAGTGAATAGAGGATTGAAGAAGGTTTGTCATATCTGAACCTAAGATCCCAGACTCGTCTCTCCACTTCAACCAACCATCTTGGATATGCATCACATTTTTATCTGTACCTCCATCTTGTTGAACTATCAATTCCAGATATTTATAGTACTCACTGCGAGAAATATTTCACTCAACTTAATGACATAGTCATCCGTCCTTCTTGCACTACTATTTTTAAGCTCCATAAACCCTATCTTTGTCCTGCTTAACTTAAAACCCTTTTTTTCTAATGTGGCTTGCCAGAATTTAAGTTTTACATTTACACCCTCGCGCGTCTCGTTGATCAAAATAATTTAATATGCAAACATAAACACCAAGGTATTGCATGTTGGATATGCTCGGTGGGCTCATTTAAGACGAGTAAAGAGATAAAGGCAGTAATAGGGTGTTCCAACATAGCATTATATGAAATGTCAATTATATTAAAATAATTTAAAACGTTTCCTGTATTCTAATTTTTTTAAAAATCACGTTTTTCGTATCCGTTTCGTGTCGTATCCCGTATCCCGTTTCCGTCCCCGTGCTACATAGGCGTCGACTTCTCAAAAGAGACATCGAGTTTTCAAAAGCTACGTCGACTTTTCTCCAGAGTGAAGACAAATCCTTTTCAAGTTATTCCAAACTCTATCATGAAGGTTATCTTCTAGCCATTATAATATATTTCAAATAAAGAATCGAAGGACATCAGAATTTGTTTGAAAAGAATAATATTAAGATTACATGAAGGAAAATCAAAAGATTTTGAATTTCTTCCTAAATCGGGAATTTGAACATAACAGAGGAGTTATAAAGAGAAGGAGAATTCTCCAAATACAAGAGATTGACGAATAAAGATAGGGAATGCGTTGGTGATTGAGCAAGGAGATCAACTCCCGTAGTGCTTCACACTCAGTATGAAGGAGTATTCCTCTTGCAAGAATCGATTTCCTACTCCAGAATTTGATCAATAAGAAGTCAGAATCCACACAATGTTCAAAGAATCAGTTCCTTTAGATATTGTTGTTGAATGACATTGTGGAAACTCAAATCCCACCTGCTTAAAAAGTTCTTGAATCTTTCTTTAAAAGATTCTAATTGGTTTTAGAGATGTAGAAAACCTTGTATATACTTCTTGAATGCCAAAATACAAGTATGAGTACAAATATATAGGAGAGAAGAGAGGAAAACACTAACTCCTATATGAGCAATGTGAGACTAAACACTAACTCCTATATGAGCCTTATTAATGGGCCACTACATCATGTTTTTCTACTATTCTCTAACACTCTCCCGCAAGCTGGAGCGTATAAGTCGTATGCACCATGCTTGGATAAGAACTGATGATACATTAGCCATGATAATGCCTTGGTGAGAATATCGGCAACCTGTCCCGACGCAGGAACATGCTTCAGTTCTAACTTCTTTAATTGGACCTTTTCCCGAACAAAATGACAATCAACCTCGATATGCTTGGTCCGCTCATGAAACACATGATTCTTCGCGATGTGAATTGCAGCCTGGCTATCGCAAAATAAAGTTGCAGGTGAGGGTAAAGTGACCTCCAAATCACCAAGTAGGCCCTCAAGCCAGGTGAGTTCAGATACAACCTCCGCCATGACACGATACTCAGCTTCAACGGATGATCTAGCAACAACAGACTGCTTTTTGCTACGCGAAGGAACAAGATTTTCCCCAAAGAAGGTACATAAGCCTGTAGTAGAGCGACGATCATCTAGGGAACCCGCATAATCAACATCTGAGTATGCAACAAGAGATAGGGAGGAAGATGCTTATATACCAATCCTTGTCTAGAAGCAGTCTTTAGATATCTGAGTATGTGTTCCACAACCTGAAGATGAGAGGTGCGAGGGGCATGCATAAATATGCTAACAACCCCAACGACAAATGAGATATCAGGTCTTGTGACAGTTAGGTAAATCAATTTTCCCACAAGCCGCCGGTAGTACTCAGGGTTCGTAAGCAGGGAATCAGAGTCAGACTCATGAGCACATAACTTGTGGTTGGCATCCATCTGAGTTTCTACAGGTTTACACCCCGAATAACCTACATCGTGGAGGAGATCAAGACAATACTTTCGTTGTGACAGAACCAGGCCATCGGGTCGTATTGCAACCTCAAGCCCAAGAAAGTACCTCAATCCTCCCAGATCTTTTGTCTGAAAAACGGAGTTCAAATGTTGCTTAATTTTCTGTATCCCCGTGGTGTTGTCTCCAGTGATCAAGATATCATCCACATATATTAAGAGAATGACAGTCCCAGTTGATTGATGCCGAGTGAAAAGAGAGAAGTCGGCCGAGCTCCGCTTGAATGCAACATCGCGAACAACCTTGCTAAACTTGTCAAACCAAGCCCGGGGAGACTGTTTGAGACCATAAATCGATTTTCGAAGAAGACATACACGAGACTCCCCCGTGGTCTCAAACCTGGGTGGTTGATGCATGTAGATTGTCTCTTGAAGGTCGCCATTCAAAAAGGCATTCTTAATATCAAGCTGTTGGAGAGGCCAGTGGCTTTGGACAGTCAAGGAGATCAGAACACGAACGGAATTCAGCTTGGCAACAGGAGAGAAGGTTTCCTCATAATCAAACCCTTGCTGTTGTGTAAACCCACGCGCCACCAGCCGGACCTTGAGCCTATCAATTGTCCCATCCTGAGCATGCTTGATAGTAAACACCCACTTGCAACTGACACAGGATTGGTCGGGAGGAGGAGGAACCAGATCACAAGTCTGGTTGAACCAAATAACAGTCATTTCCTCGTCCATGGCCGCACGCCACCCTTAATGTGAAAGAGCCTCCTGCACGGAGTTAGGAACAGAAATGGAGGAGAGGGAGAGAGCAAACTTTCGTAGAGATGGAGCAAGGCGATGCATAGAGACATAATTCGCCATGGGGTGAACAGTAGAAGATGTTGGATTGTCAATCCGCGGGATATCACTGGTATACGGAGGCTGTTGTAGAGCTCCAGAGACCGGGGAACGGCGAGTGTAGACACGAATAAGAGGTGGTTTGGACGGTGGAGGTGGTGCATATGCCGTAGGAGGAGTTGGAAGTAGTGGTGGTGAATAAGACGTGACGGGAACCGTTGGTCGAGGAAGTGGTGGGGGAAAAGGAGCAATGTCAGACGATGGCTCATTATATGATTGAGCCTTCTGAAAGGTGACATCAGCAGAGATAATGACTTTGTCATGAGGCGGAGAATAACACAGATAGCCTTTCTGTGTCCGAGAGTAACCAAGAAAGATATACTTGTGGGCTCGGGGAGCGAACTTATCCGTGAGTGGACCGAGAGTATGAACATAGCAGGTACACCCGAACACACGAGACGTAAGAGCAAACGGGGAGTGGGATGGAAAGATAAGGCTTAATAGAGTGGCATGATCGAGCACAGAAGATGACATGCGATTGATGAGATGACATGCCGTAGAGATTGCAAAGTTCCAAAAACGAGTAGGAACATGCATTTGGAGCATTAGGGATCGTGCCACATCAAGAAGATGACGATTCTTCCGCTCGGCCACACCATTTTGTTGAGGCATGTACGCACAAGAGGTTTGATGTATGATACCGAACTCCGTGCACAAGTTCGCAAATGTACTGCTAGTGTATTCCTTAGCGTTATCCGTACGAATAATTTTTAGAGGAGAGGCGAACTGTCTTCGGATTTCAGTCAGGAAGGCACGAAATGTAGAGGTAAGTTCAGTACGATCCCGAAGTAAGTAAACCAAGTTAAGCGTGAGAAGTCATTAATAAATGTTACATAATATCGATAACCAAACATAGTAGGGGTTTTATAAGGGCCCCAAATATCAGAATGAACTAATGCAAATGGAGTCTCAGTCCGAGTACAACGGGGAGAAAATGAAACACGATGTTGTTTGCCGAAGATACATGACTCAAGAGAACTCATGCATGGAGACATCCATAAGAGCTTTCTTGAGAGTCTGGAGGGGAGCATGCCCGAGACGACGATGCCAGTCGGTAGTGGAAACAGTAGAGCGGGCGAAAGGAGGGACATCGAGTAGGTAGAGCCCATTCGACCGCCGTCCCTTACCAATGATATTTTGGTGTTCCGATCCTGCACAACAAAGGTAGATGGTGAGAAAGTAACACAGCAATTTAGGTCTTGTGTAAGGCGGCTAACAAAGAGTAAATTAAATGAGAAACCAGGAACATGAAGAGCAGAGGTCAGAGACAAAGTGAGTGTGAGAGATATATCCGCAACATCAGAAACGGGTGTGGTATCACCATTTGCCACTGTTATGAACTTGGGGTGAGCAGTCCCGGAGTATTGCGGAGGGCGTTGCGACGTGATGTGATGTGTGGCTCCGGAGTCCACAATCCAGTGAGAGCTTTGAGATAGACACGAAATACCTTCATTGGAAATAGAGACGACAGAGCTAGAAGAGCGTGAGTGCACCCCATGTAGGTGTTGAAGCTGAGTGCGTAGAACATCAATATCTGCCCGAGTAGAGGCAGCAGAATCCGGGGCAGGAGCGGCAGGAGGAGCAGGAGGATCAACCAGAGTAGCAACAACAAGATGTGGAGGCAGGCCGTGTTTGCGATAGCACGTGGCCTCAAGATGGCCATCTCGGCCGCAATAGGTGCACTTAAACAGAGGTTTGCCAGACCGACCGCGTCCTCGAGTCGCGGTACGGCCGCCACGAGCTGAGGACCCCCGAGTATGCGGAGCTGGTGAAGAGTGTTGTAGGAGCGCTGGGGAGAGAGTAATAGGAGTATCGGGAGGCGGTCTGACCTTCAGGAGCATAAAGCAAACATCAGATAGAGATGGTGTGTTTGTCGAGGAGAGTATCTGGGCCTGAACACTGTGGAGGTGAGAGCGGACCCGAGACATCGTCATAGCAATGCTGACAACCTCTTTTTGGGCTCGCTGAGTAGTCAGATCGGTAGTGGGAGGCTGATGCTGGATCCAGGCCTCCACCAGGGTCTTGGACTTAGCCACAAAGAAGATCATATCACTGGGACCCCCAAGATCTAGATTTTGGAGATCCGAGATAATATCAAACAGGTGTTGCAAACTATTCTGGCCTGAGGAGAATGAATGGAGTTCCTCCCACATGGCTTTCGCCGTGTCATGATACATCGCCATCCGATAGGGCTTAGTGTCCATAGAGTTGAGGAGCCAAGATTGGACGCGACCATCATCGCGGAGACACTCATCAGTGGGAGCGGTTGGAGTAACCTTTGTGAGGTGGTGTAGAAGGCCTTTTGTCTGCAAGACACGACGAACCGAGTGAACCCGCTCGACAAAGTTGCGCTTCCCACTGAGAGAGATAGCAGTAATGCAAAGTTCATCGCGATGCTCGGAACTGGGGGCCGCAACACGATCGGGAAGAACCGAGGAGTTGTAGTTCTCGGACGCCATGAGACCGCAACAGTTTGATAAGGGCAAGAGCTGGGCGGGCAGCAAGGGGAGCCGAAAAACAGACTGCGCGATAAGGAAACCGAGCGGCTAGAGAGAGACCGTGCGGATAGCAAACCACAGGAAAAACCGCTCGACAACAGACCGAACAACACGACAAGCAGGCCGTGGATGTGCGGCGAGTAGCAAGCCGCAAGAACTAGACCGGGCGGATAGGGAGAGACCGCAAGCGCAAGCGAAGAGAAAGGAGCGCGGGCGACTAAGAGCAAACCACACCAAGACACAACCGCGGTTAGGCACTAGTCCGTGCGGGAGAAACAGCCCGCACCAGAGAAGAAAGCAAACAGTCCGCGCGAGTAGGTGAACTAGTCGCGGAGAGAGGAGCGTCCTGAAGACCGCAGCGAGGAGGAAACCGCGCGGCAAGGAAACCGCAACACTTCATTAATGATCTTGGCTTATTGGAAACTGGCCCTTTCAATTTGTATTTTGATAACAAAGCTGCAATCAGGGTTGCTCGTCACCCTGTACAGCATGACTGCACCAAACATGTCGAATTTGACCAACACTTCATTAAAGAAAATATTATGAAAGGAGCTGTATGTACTCCTTTTGTACACTTAGAAGGACAACTTGCAGATGTTCTTAATAACGGATTGAGCAAGAAAAATATTTCTAAATCTTTAGGATGAATAATATTACATGCGGAACGTGGGTGGGGGGACAAAGTTTTTTTTAAACATTCTTATATGAGGAGCTGTGGTAGCTCTCTCTCATCCATATATACTTGGTTTTTATTTTTGAAAGTGGCCCTGATGTGCTGCCCATATCTTACTTACCTGTGTGATTTTTATCTAATTAATGTGCTTATGTCTATGCATGTGAAGGGTAAAGTATGTCTATGCATGAGTACTTGTGCTTGTCGGAATTAACTTGATGTGACGGGTACAGTGGTTTGCTATTATCCTAAATTGTTATGCTATGCTTGCAAAATAGAAGTTATAGACAAGACATTTTTTGCTAATCTAATTCTTCTGTGTCAGATTACTTCAAGTTTAAATTTTCCTATGCTGAACATTGTTTTTGTTGATCTTAATTTTCCTCTTGATAATTGCATTTTGCTATGCAACCACTTTGATAAGTCACACATACATAATGGAAAAGTTTTGACAAGGTTTGTCTAGATTCTGTCTGTTTTAATCTTAGGCAATGGCTTTTTCTAATTGACTGCTCTCTTGGGGATAGGTTTACATCAGATGTTAAGATCAAGAGCATATCTGTCATTGGAGGTGCTGGTGGCGCAAGTCCATCAAAAATGAGAGCGTAGGTGTACTATCTCATTTCCTTTTTTCATTACTTTTTGTAATACCATGACATAGTAAACAGCTTATTGTTTTTTATGATAATTTCCATGATAGTACTTGCTAGAATTTATGAATTCCATATGCCCAGACAGCTCCAATTTTGATGAAGGATAATTCCTGGTGTATCCAATCCTGCAGCAAGATTCTCTTATGTTAATTTTACTATGTAGTTATCGGAAAATAAATTTTCTAGATTAGGATGTGAATCCGATGAATCATAATCATGAAAGTTGAAAACAATATCTCTGTAATGTAAGGATAAGATTATATATGTGAACATCTTTGCATAAGAGTGAATGGGAGGTGGATGATTAAATTGGACAACTGGGAGTAAATTGTAAACATGTTTTTCAGGAGCACACATGCTGGTTGATGTCTTAGTTACATTACAACATTGCATGATGTACTAATGACTTGTAATATGTGCACAACTAATACTTGTTTCACCCTTAAAAATTACAAAAAAAGAAAAGACGTATAACCAAATGCATGAAGTTCCTGTTTATGTAGATTTTGGGGAGTGGTTGCTGCATGGAAGCATTTACATATTTCAAATAAAACATTTTCTCTAACAATTTTCATATTGAATCCATGAACTCCATACTACCGTGGAGGCAGTAATTTAACCCCCTTGAACTCTATTGCTTTGTATAATCTAGTTACCTGTATGATTATCTTTCATGCGCTGATTCATTCTTGAAACATAATTCGTATATTTCCTTTTACCAAATTTTTATGTAATCTTGCCCTTTTAGTAATATTAATGCTATTTAACAGGTTTATCAATCGAGATGATATTGATTTCTCTGATGCTCAGAACATGCAGTCTGTTCAGGTGAAATATTCTTTATTTTTTGAATCAGAGTCTCCATCTTAATTAATCTGAAGCAGAACCTTTTTCGCCTTTTTCTTGAAGGACTGGGAATTGGCAGAGAATTTGCAAGGACTCCTTGAATACCAGACAAGGTATGATATTATTTCTTTGGTGCCATTGCTATTTGCGTTCAGTCAATTTATTGTGTTCTTAATGCTTAAAACTCTCATTCTCCGGAATTTTAAAGCCAGACATCCATGTAGACTGTAAAATGATCCTATTCAGATATACTCAACCCAACCTATCCTGTTAATTAATGGAGTTGTAAATCTCAACCTGACCTGAAATCTCTTGTTTCCCAACCCAGCCTAACCCCACAAAATAAAAAATTAAGTAGCGTTAGGTTAATTTTAACCAAGCACTAGCAGGACTTGGTGCTCTATTTCAACACACCGACCTAAAAAATATTAAAAATATATTATTCAGGCACTTGACTTAATCTTGGAACAGTGACTTTCTCCCCCACCAAGTTTGTGTCGTGCTCAGCGCATCAAGCGATTCTATCATTGCTCTGCACCCTATCTACATTTGTAGATCTTATTGTCAACGTTGTTATTGAAGTCGGGAAAAGCCCTACTCCAAAATTCGGATCAATGCAGCCTAAGGTTACTGATCCAGCGGTCGGGCTCGAAGGCTTGACAGACTCGGACACAAAACAGAGGGACAACTGGAACGATCCCAGGTGCTGCGGTAGGGAGGTCCCACCACGTACCCGTATGCTTGAAAGAAGCTTCCCCTCCACAACCAAAGATGGCCGAGCAGGTTACAAGGTGGACACTAGTTGGCGACTATCAGAGGATGGCGATCAAGGGGATGATCACTATCTCGCACGACTAGAAGTCCATAAAAAAGGTCCAGTCGAGATCTTTTGCGAGATTTCGAGGTCCAAAATCTTGTACCCTTGGGGTCCTATTTGTAGGAAAACCAGGGGGGATGGTCTTATTTATAGCCCAACTTCATCGGCGACTAAAAGACCTCCGGGGAATTCATCCGGCTTGTGCGAGTATCTGCCCTAGTCGCCCACCTGACGAGTATGCGAGGGGAGCTCTCCATACTCGCCCATGCCTTCTACTGCCTTGAATGCTAACTCTGACCCCTGCCTTGACCTGCTGACTTTGACTTCTTGCTAACCTGACTCTGAGTGGGTCCATCCTCGACGAATATGAGTTGTACACAATTCCCGCTATTTGAGAGTTACATAGGATTTCAGAAAGAAATATTCAACGCTTATTCGGCGAGCTGCTACTGACGAGTATCCAGATTACTCGCGACCTGTGGATGCTTGCTGAACCCTATAAATAGGGGGGGCATCTTTGAGGCACACATTTTGAACTCGCACACGATGTTGAAATCTGCTGCCGATGTCTACAACGCGAGCCTCGCTGCTCTGTCAGGATTTTTGGAACCAAAGAAGAAGAAGCTGCGGGATGGCGATGATACCGCTGACCTCCTTCCGCCGAAGAAGAAATTGAAGAAGAAAAAGTCGCTAGCCTCTAAAAAAGACCATCCTCCTCCCGGTGCAGAGGATGTATCCGCCCCTGGCGCCAACCTTGAGATCCCTGCTAATACTCAACATCTCCTTGACGATCTCGGGTTGAGCAACATTCCTTATCCATCGGTACTTGAACCTTCTCGCCCCCTCCACCGACTTCTCCCCCTGCCTTGGACCTCGCCGGGTCCCAGGCCCAGATGCAGTCGGACCTCGTTGTCTCGCAAGGTTAGCAACTCGCAGTGAGTTTCGAGTTACAATTTTTTCTTGTCGTTGTAGTGATGTCTTTCTGATACTCGCAGCTCCACTGACGTCGACAGAAGCCTCCGACGAGCATCTGTCCATTCCTCCTCTGCAGGCCATTCCTCTGGTCACACTTGAAGCCCAGCAGGGGCCGCGACCAAGTTACTCTGTCCATATCAATCTCGGCTCCAAGAGACGCACAAAGAAACAATTCTTTGGCGCGAGAACTGAGGGTCCTCTGCGAAGAAGACCTCACAAACAGGGGCTAGCAAGGCCCCTCCCCTTGCGACGGGCTCGTTGCAGCCTTAAACGAGTACATCCTTGCCGCCGCCTCTACCTCCTCCTTTGTCGCCGACTTCTACTGCTCGCCCTGAAGTCTACCCTGAAACGACTCCGGCTCCTTTGACCGCTCTTGCGAGCTCGTTGCGCGATCGGGAAGGAAGGCACCCTGACTACTTCCCGCCGAGGACCGGAGGACGATAATATGGAGGTCGCGGCCATGGGCAAGCCGTCGAGCGTTCAGGAGGCTCGTCCTCGGGCCAGCGAGAACCAACTCGCCGCAGCCCTTATCCCCGCCGATCACGGTCTGCTCGGCCTAGTAACTCGCTTGACGCCGAACTGGCTGATTGTTGTTCTTGTTGCGGCTTCTTTTGATTCAACGATTTTCTCTATGCTTGACAGGTCGCCCTGTAACCCCGGGAGTGGCCTTCATCGACGCACTTCGCCTCCCCGCCTACGAGTATCGCAAGGTTTCTGCCGGTGCATATATGAAGTTGGAGGTGAAGTTCGATCAGCTCGCCATCTATGATCTGCATCGCCGGATCTCTTCGCCGGAAGTTCAAATGACTGAGATGGATGAGCTGTCGTAGAGGCTCGCCACTACGAGCCCCGCTTCCACATGATCAACAAGCTGGAGCGGCGATAAGCAATGACCGAGCATCGCCAGCAGCTTCATTACGAGGAGCTGGCGGGGATGCGAACGAGCATGAGCACTGCTGGACGGCCGGTGAGTATGGAGGATCAGCTGCGTCGCGACAATGAGGAGATGGCCATGGCGAGCGAGCACTACAGGCGGGCTCACAATATGGGCTGGGCCGAACGACATCCACCTCTTCCGGAGCAGTGGCCTCCTAGGACTTAGGATTTTCTTTATAGTCTTTTTCTTTTTCCTCGCTCCTTGGCGATATTGTACTGGACAATGCTGCGATTATTCTTTTAAAAATAGTGACGAGCTTAGATCTCTCGCTGAGTTGATGACTTTGCTTTTTTTGTGTTGATGCATGTCTTTATTCTGCGATCTCTTGGACTAACAGTGCAGGTTCTGACGAGCTGACGACTTTTTGATTGAACGCGCGCGAGATAGAACTTTGACGACTTTCTAGGTTTAGATGGAGAGGTAGCGGCTTCGATTGATATTCGCGCGAGGTACCCATACCCCCCTTGCTTCTTATAAATAGAAGGTATAGGTTCGTCTTAATTACGCTCTTGCAAAATCCCGTCTGTGCTCGCGAGTATCTCCGCCTGTCCTTTTCTCGCTTGCTTTACTCGCTTTCTTTTCTCTCGCTCTCTTATCTCTCGCCTTCTTTCTACTCGCCTTTCAAGATGGTCCGAGACGATGCCAATGCTTGCAGATTGGCTCACACGAGGAACTTTGCTGACGTGGTCTTCAAAAAGTCCGCTGCCGATGACAAGGAGTTGGAGGACTTCAAGAGGAGGCTCCTGCCTGAGGGGTACTCAGCTAGGCTCCCTACTCGAACTGAGCTACTAAACACTGCACAAGGAGGCGAGCTCGTCCTCCCTCTCCGCCACTTCGAAGTTGGCCTGCGACTTCTCTTATGGCCAGAGTACTGCCAGATGCTTCGGTATTTGGCATAGTCCCCGCCCAGATTAACTCAAACGGAGTAGCGATGATCATGGACTTCCTTTGCTTCCTGCGATCAGAGAAGATCACCTTTGATCTTTTCGTCTTCAGGAGATTCTTCGCCTTCGCGGCGACTAGCGAAGGCGTTATCTTCTTTAGCAGTCTGTCTGCACTCTTGTTGGCACGGCGAACAAGGTCCATCGCTGGGGCGAGTATTTAGTCGTCGTCGCTAGCAACTTCAAAGAGGTTCCACACAGGTTGCTCCAACCGCGGGAGGTCGCCTTCCTACCGCCTATCTTGGACTGGCCGCACGAGCAGCTGGTCGAAGCCTTCCAAGGCCTTCCTACCTCCTATCTTGCTCTGTCTCTTTGCAGCTACTCGCACCCTGCTGCGAGAACCTCTCCCATTGACAAAGGAGGCCGCGCCCTCGCGCTAAAGCTCCGTCAACCCGCCTGGTGACGTTGAAGAGATACCGCCTCCTGCGGTCAAAGGTCGGCCGCGACCTGGCGAGAAAGAGAGCTCCTTGCAGGGGAGGCCGGACAAGGGGAAGGGTAAGGCCAAGTCCCGGAGCACGTGAGGTAGCGGGCAAAGGACGCACACGAGGTCTTTGATGACAAGGAAGACCCCGCTGAAGTCGGCGCGCCCTACTTCCACCTGAAATACAACATGGGGCGTGGTGGCAAGAACATCTTCGGCTGCCCTCTTGTAACCTGGGCCGAGTGCGAGCACTAGGTGACGTTAAGCACCAACTTGCCCGTCTGGTCAGAGGGCTGGGAGGACAAGGGCGAGGCGTTCGACGTCGCCTTTGCCCTTTAAGGTCGCGCGGACGCCGAGTCATTGCAAGACATCGACGATCAGGATCACGACAACCAAACCGCTCACTCACACCTGTGAGCTGCCGAGCTGGGCCGCTACAAGACAGAGACTGCTTGAGTCCCAGGAGCAACTCAAGGTGGTGGCGAAGAAAATGATCGAGCTGGCGCTCCATGTAGGGTTTCACTTGATAACACATCAAATGTGCGCAACAGAGTATAGTACAAGAAAACTCTAAAGAGAAACTTGGATCTTGCAATGAACATTGATCAAAAAGTTTGCATAACATAAAATAGGAGAATACCTGAGTGAGATTGAGTCGACACCCATTCAAGATGCTCCAGAACAGTTCTTCACCGGAGGTTGAGTTCACACAAAAATGGATTTACGGTTTTACAGGAATCCACATGAACGTGGAGAACACCGACACCTTGTCAAACAAGATCCATGATGGAGAATGAAAAGCTCTCTACGTTTCCACAAACTGTTAGGTCTGCACCAGGAGAGGCGTCGGCTGCGGGCGCTGGAATCGGGGCTTACGGGAGCGACGAGATTGACACTTCGGGTAACACTTTCCGTCAGTTTCGGGTTCGCCTTAACTCCTCATCTGAAACCCTAAGACAACATATATATATATATATATATATATATATATATATAAATACCCAAGTGTATAAACAAGCTTGAACCGTCGCTATCCGCAGACCCAGAACTAATGAAATTAACTCGACAAATCATTAACAGAGATGACTCGACGAATAGATGAGATGACTTGACGAATCGACGAGCGGTCTCGACGCACTCGAAGAATCAACTGATGACTCGACGAATCGTCGAGAGGTCTCGACGCACTCGACGAATCAGCTGATGACTCGACGAATCGTCGAGAGGTCTCAACGAATCATCTCATCTCTCGACAAATTCCAATATGACAAGTGTTTGGTACTTCACTCATCACATATGAGTAAGACCAACAAAATCCATTCCTCCAACTTCTCCAAACGCTCTTATGTGCGACCCTATAAACTCATATCGCATTGACAGTGAGACTACCTATTTGACCACTTTCAGATCATCATGGTAACACCAACACTCCGAGACGCCCAGTGCAAAGTATACGAGGTAGCCTTGTTTGAATGCGCGACTTTCAGATAGTCGCTCTTTGATAATCGCCTTGCTAATGATAGTTGTTACCTCACAAAAAACCAAGATTGAGACGACGAAGAAGATCTCTGAGCATGAGTAGGAGCTCGCAGACACCAAAGCCGCGCTGGAGGTCACCCAAGTCCAGAATACCGAGCTGGAAACTCGCCCAGCTGAGCCGCAGTCGGCAGCGCCGAGTACCTCCTGGTTGGGGAAGAAGATTTGCTTCCACGGCGATGTGATGCCCGCGAACCGTCGCGGCATCGCGCGAGCTACGAGGGACGCTGTAATCACGAAGCTGAGGATGGACAGCTTCCGCGGCCGGAGGCCGACCATCTGACGGTTATGGACCTCATCCCTGGGATGATTGCCAAAAAGTCCAACTCGTCTTACCGCGTCCTGCCCTACTCCGACGAAGATGGGGACAGTGATGGCGATGATGATGACAAGGATGCCAGCGAGGACGAGGACAGCGGTGGCGATGACGATGAAGATGACAGCGATTACGACGCCGCCGACGGCGAGGATGTCGTAATCATGGATGAGGAGTTCAAGGCTGATACTGGCGACGACAAGACCTAGTCGGCCGACGATCTCCTGCATGCCTTCGTGTACATTTCATGTAAAATGGTTTAGGAAAATTTTGCACGAACCTTTATACAAGACGTCATTGCTGTTTTTTGTAATGTAATGCTCGCCGATATATAACAAGAATATGTTGCTGACTTTGTCTTTTGTATGCTCGCTTGTCTTCGATGCTCGCTAGGCACATAGGCGCGAGGTGATTAAGTGCTCATTACGCGCGTTCACGACTCGCATAATCATACCTGCATACTTGCACGACGTTGCTCGCACATCGTTACTCGCACCTGCATGCTCGTGCCTGCATACTCGCACCTGTATACTCGCACCTGCATACTCGCACTTGTATACTCGCACCTGCATACTCACACCTGCATACTCACACGTGCATACTCACACAAGGAACTTCAGCATATTCGTTTGTTTGTAAGTTTGACGAATTTGCCCAAGAAAAGACGCTTGCTGAAAAGCAGAAATCTTTTTCTTTATCTGTTGATTACAACCCTCTGGATAAGGGAGCGGTACTCGGGGGGTCTTGCTAGACGCACACCCTCTAGACCTACTCTCCACTTCAACTAGCGGAGAACTGAGGGGACCCAGAGGTAGGGAACGATATTCGTGGGGTCCCGCAGTACACACTTTCTCGACTCCTCCATCCTACAACAGATTCTCACCTCCCGGATTGTCTTCGCTTAGTCGCTCTCCAAAACATGATGGGTTATCCCACCTAGGTAACAACAGAGACGTATCCTGCACCACAGTGCAAAAGATACTAAGAGTGGGCCTTTAGTCTTTTCAAAGACTGAGGGCGCCTTTAAGCAAGGGGTCACCTTGCTAGGTCGACCTTTCGTCGAATTAGGAGCTTGACGTTCAGACCTGTTTCTGATAGTTCCTCCAGTCGAAGAATAAGTTTGATGAGGAGGTTACTAGGCCAACATACAACGAGGGAGCTCATCTCGACCGACAATGCAGGTGCTTGGTCTTATAAGAACGCCTTATGTCCCGACAAACCGTCCCATCGTCTGCCCTTGGTTTTTTAGGAGAATCAGGTCGGATGGAAGTTTCCCAAACCGATCGTGGAGGTTGACTTCACTGCTTCTAGCTATCTTGAGAAAATGTTTGAATAAAGAAGACAACTTACTCAATCCCGTGTTTCCCGGGGGGGGGGGGGTGGATTTCATTAAAAATATGAATTACTGTTACATACGGGTATTAGTACACCTGACTGCTAGGGGTAGAACCTTTTCAGGTCATCACTGCTCTAGGTGCTTCCCAGTAGTTCTCCTTCCTGGTTTTGGAGGCGATATCCTCCAGTAGCTAGAACTTCTTGGATGATGAAAGGTCCTTCCCAATTAGGGTTCAGCTTGCCGACGACATCTGCCCTTCCTGCTGCGTCCACCTTCTTCATGACAAGATCTCCTGCATGAAATTACTTGATGTGGACATTCTTGTCGATGTGTTTCGCCATTCGTATCTTGACCTTCTCTTGTCAGTTAGAGGCCCGGTCTCGAAGCTTTTCGATGTAATCCAGAGAAAGCTTCTGAGCATCTTCGTTCTCTAGGCGCCATTCTTCGCTGTCTTCTCCTGCCGCAATGACTCTTGGGCTCCTGACTTCAAACTCCACTGGGATGAGAGCTTCAGACCCGCGTGACAACATGGAAGGTGTTTCCCCTGTGGCCGAGTTGAGTGTGGTTCTTAGATCCTATAGGACCAATGGAAGCTGCTCTGCCCAGTTCCCCTTCAGGTTGGTGACCTTTTTCAGGAGGTTGATGATCAGCTTGTTGACGACTTCTCCCTCCCCGTTACTCTGAGGATGGGGGACATAGGCAAATCGAAGATTCGTCCATAGCTGCTTGCAGAAGTCTCCCTGCTCCAAGATGGTGAATTGCGGGCCGTTGTCGGTGATGATGGCGAGAGGAATCCCAAACCTGCAAGCAATTTCTCCCCAAATGAAGTTTTTCACGATCTGATACGTGGTCTTGGCAAGGGATTTGGCCTCGATGCACTTGGAGAAGTAGTCGATCATGAACTTTTTTTGGCCGCTAGCTTGGGCGAAAGAGCCTATCAAATCTATTCTCAAGATGGCAAAGGGCGATGAAGCGGTAATCGAGCGAAGTTACTGAGCTGGTTGTAACAGGAGTGGAGCAAAGAGTTGACTCTCCTGACATTTCCTTGAGAAGGCTTCCGCATCCTTCCGAATCGTTGGCCAGAAGTAGCCATTCCTGACGATTCTTTGCTCATAATACGAGTCCTAGAATGGATGCCACACTCTCCTGAATGAATCTCTCCGAGTACCAGAGGAATTTCAGCTTCCGACAGGCATCTGGCTAGGGGGCCCGAGATGGTCTTGTTATATAGCTCTCCTTCGTGCAACAGATAGTAGGCTGCCTTGTATCGAAATTTCCTTTGGTCACCGTCGCCAGCGTGAAGCCGGCCTGTTGATAAAAAGGTGACAAACAGATCCTTCCAAGAAGCTCGTTGTTCAATCTCCATCATCTCCCCCTTCTCGATGGACGGTCGGAATAACTCTTCCACTGATCCACCGGCCCTCGGGCCGTACTTGGCTAGGCAGTCTGTTTTTGTTTTCTCCCGCGTTACATGCTCGACGGAGAAAGATTGAAAGCTCCCAATCAAGCCCTTCACCTTTGCCAGATATCTTTGCATGATAGAGTCACGCACTTCAAAATCTCCCCTGATTTGTGACGCAGCCACCATTGAGTCTGTGAAGGACCGGAGATCTTGAATTCCCAACTCCTTGGCGAGATGCAAGCCTGCCACCATGGCCTCGTACTCCGCCTGGTTGTCGTGACGGGTAAGAGGATCTCGACAGCTTGCTCGATCCTAGTTCCTTGCGGGCTCACTAGCATTACGCCTGCTCCCACTGAATTCTTGTCAAATGCTCCATCCACGAACATCTTCTAGGAGACGGGGTTTGAAGAGCCTTCATCTTTTCCTGTTTTGGCCGAGAAGTCAGCCAGGAAATCTGCCACTTCTTGAGCCTTGCTTGCCACCCTTGGTGAGAAAGAAATGTCGAATTTGCTGAGTTCCGCCGCCCACTTCGCTAGCCTCCCCTAATGCTCCACTTCATCCAAGGTGCTTCGAAGGGGATGATCGAAGATGAATTTGATGGAGTGAGCTTGAAAATATGGCCAGAGCTTCCGCTCTGAAATCACCAAGGCGAATGCCAACTTCTCCAAGATGGGGTATCTTGTCTCGGCCTGCCTGAGAACCCAAATCACGTAATAGATGAGAAGCTGCCTCTTCCCCTCTTCCTTGACGAGCACCGAGCTGACTGCTTCCGTTCCCACTCCTAGATAAAGGAGCAAATCTTCGTCTTTCTTGGGACTTTGGTGTAGAGGAGCTTGAGTTAGCTGCCGTTTAAGCTTTCCAAGAGCCTCCTCACACTTCTCGGTCCACTTGAAATGTTGATTGCCGCATAGTGTTTTGAAAAACGGAGAACACTTCTCCCCTGCTTTGGACAGGAAGCGGCTAAGAACCGCCAGCCTTCCTGTCAACCTCTGAACTTCCTTAGAATTTCTCGGGGATTCCATCTCCAGGATGACCTTTACTTTGTCGGGATTAGGCTCCACCCCCCACGGGGTAAGGAGGTGACCTTAGGAACTTTTCCCTTCTTATTCCGAACACACACTTTGCCGGATTGAGTCGCATCTTGAACTTCCGAGGTGTCGCGAAGGTCTCCACCAGATCCTTATTGTGTTCCGTGATGCTCCTGCTTTTGACTAGGAGATCATCCACGCACACCTTCAGGTTCCGCCTTTTTGCTCTTTGAAGACTTGGTCCATCACCCTTTGATACGTCGTGCCTGCGTTCCTTAACCCGAATGACATCATCTTATAGCTATAATAACCATCGCCAGTGAAGAAAGAGACATCGCGACAGTCTGGGGGATGCATCCGGATCTGGTGATACCCTGAAAAAGTATCAAGGAAACTCATTACAGGAAAACCGACGGCTGAATCAACCAGCGTGTCGATTCGAGGCAAAGGGTAGCAATCCTTCAGACAAATTTTATTTAACATGGAAAAATCGATACAAATTCTCCAGCCCCCTCCGACCATCTTCACCTTTATAACATTGGAGACCCAACCTAGATACTAGATATCCGAAACAAAACTGGCATCCATCAGTTTCCTTTCTTCCTCCCTGATTGGCTCGGCTAGCGCGGTTGCCTTTTCCTTTGCTTCTGACGGACGGGCGCGACCTTTGGGTCTAGGTTTGAGGAGATGACAGACAACCTCTGCATCGATCCCTGGCATCTCCGCGACGCTCCCGGCAAAGATGTCTACATTTTCTTGTACACAGACCACTGTCTCCACCTTCCTTTACAGCGTCAGGGATCCTCCGATCTTTATCAACCAATGCTCCCCTTCTTTTGAAAGTCACCTCTACTTCCTCCAGCTTCTCCGCAGCTCTCAGCCTGTCTTCTCCTTCCAAAATCTTCTCCAACCTCTCCGCATCCTCCATCTAGCTGATGGTATTGACGACACTGAGATACCATTCCCTTGCAGCTTTAGGATCACCTCTGATCCTCATTTGGACATTGCCTCGACAGTACTTCAGGCATTGATGATAGGAAGATGAGACTCCCTTGAAGTAGTTGATGAGCGGCCTCCCGAAGATTGCGCTGTAATATCTTAGCGCGTCCACGATGACGAACCTGCACCTGATCGATGTGCCGCCAAGTGTTACTAGAAGATCTGCTCCTCCTTCCACCTCCTTCTCTCCGGAGAAGCCAAAGAGGGGTCTGTCCGCAGCTAGGACCCAGGACGCATGCATCTGCAACCCGACGAATGTCCTTTTGAAGATGACATTCACCGAGCTCCCGTTGCCTTCCAGGATCCGGTCAACGGTGAAGTATTCGATGGTGGCTTGAATGACGAGCGCATCATGAAATGGATTTGAAAGTGATAGATCTTAAGCAAAAAAGGCTAGAGTTTGTCACAACACAAAAACAAAATAAAAAACTAAAAAGAACAGAGCAGATCAAGCCACAGAGAAAAGACACAAGGATTTTATAGTGGTTCCCCAAATCTGGGTAGTCCACTCTTCTACCACCATGGTAGGAATCCACTCAGGTTTTTGATCAGGTGTCTGACACCAATGAGTTTTGATCAGGTCCCCAAAAACCAAAACCTCAAGTCTTTTGGAGGGAGACTTGCAACCAGGAATCACTTTTGAAGGGAGATGACAACCCTTTATACAGGAGGGGGAAAAGAGTGATGGTGTCTTCTCTGTCAACAATCAGAGAGAAGACTTGTGGATATTTGATGTTAGCAGATTGCTCCCCCTGAGATCTTGAATGGTTCAGGGAAAACTGAAGCACTGCTTCAGGGTGATAGACCTTCAAGCTTTGGCCTTGACCACAGTATCCTTCAGGAACTTCTGACAGATAGATTATTTGTTGTCCTTGAAGTTATCCTGCAGTGATAGAGAAAAAGAAGACTCTTGATAGTGATTAGATGTTCTTCTTCTTCTTCAGATGGCTGTTATCGCTCTGGTCTAGGGCTTCTAGTTACTGTAGAGATCTTGCCCTTTCTGTATTTTCTTTCTCTGTCTCTTGTTTTTGTCTCTGTCTTCTTCCCTGTATTTGAATTCCTTAATCTTGATGGTGGAAGAAACATTCCCGGGAGAGAAGATGTTTTGGAAATTGATCCTCACTTAATTCTTCTGTAACTGTTCGTTTGAACGACTATTTTCACTGGGAATGTTGACTGTAATTAATCCCCAATTAATTCTGCCAACTGTTACTGATTGCTCAGAAATCGTCGACCTGATCTTTCGTCGAGTTCATCAATCGTCGACCTGAGTTCGACATTCGTCGAACTTAGCTAGATTCGTCGAGCTGAATATCTTGCCTGCGTTCGTTGACCGGAGCTTGCAGTTCGTCGAGCTCAGTTTCTGTGTTCGTCGAGCTGAGAGAATTGTTGAGTGTCGACACAATTGCTGTGATGGTGTCGAGTACCTAAGTTATCAAAGGCGCAAGGCGCACCAAGACGCAAAGGGCCCCTGGAGCCTAGGCGCAAGGCGCAAGGCGCAGGCGCGCGCCTGAGGCACGTGAGGCGCAAAAATTTGGGAAAAAAGAAATGGAGCGAATTGAGAGCCCAATTTGTTGGAATTGAGCGAATTGGGCGACCAAATCGCTCAATTCCAGCGAATTGGGCGACCAAATCGCTGGAATTGGGTTAGTTCTCTTCTATCAAGTTAGTATAAGAGCTCATATTTTCCAATATTTTATCTAAACACGTGAGAAGTGATATAAGTACATGAATCATAATTGATGCATACAAAGTGCAACTAAAAATCAAATAAAAAACTACAACATATAATATAAGGTTGACGGAGATAAATAAATTTATGGTAAAAATTTTTGTACCTTTTTAACATCCCAGATCAACCTCTCTTGAATTAACAATATATCATGACTTCCACTCAGCTAATGAATGACCAAATACCTCCATAAAACACAAAAGAAGTATTAGAATAAAACATTTAAGCATAATAAAATGAGATCATTTTTTGAAGCCAACATAATAAAAATAACAACATCAACAAAACAATCAAGTCAGCAATCATAATCTACCAAATCAACATTGCAATTTTTCGCATCAAAAACAAACTTAAGCTATCAAGTCAACAATCAAATACTTTAAACTAATGTGCAAAAAAATAACATAACATCACGGCGATCACGCCATCACTCATCGTCTGAATCAATAAAAGTTTTATTTTCTTCACTAAAATTTTCTTTTTATTCATTGAACTCGACCTCTTCTTCATCCTCGGCATCATCTATATGCATTGTTGGAGTAGGTGCCTTCTTCTTAGATGTGCTCCTCTTGTCAGCTACCATCTTCCCTTTAGATAAGCGCGTTGAGTAGATGTCTTCTTCTACCCCGCTGACCCTTGCTACTGCACCCCAGGTCAATAATTCGTCATCAAAAACTATATCGTCATCCTACTCAACCTCCTCATCTTCCTCCATTCTTCCCATCAGCCATTCATTGCTATCGTCAATATCTTTCAGCGAGATCGGATCAATACGATCACGTGAATCATATCGCCGACGCAAGACACGATTGTATTTTACAAATACTAAATCATTTAAGCGTTGTTGTGCCAATCGATTTCTTTTTTTGCTATGCACCTGCAACATAACAAATAAATAATTAATCATATAATAATATAATTTAATATTTACGTACTTGTTCAAAAAATGCATACATGCTCAAAAAAACTCCAGTTGCGTTCACATGCAGATGAACTGTAAGTGAGACTTAAAATCTTTACTGCAAATTTAGTTAAATCAGGAGTATCAGCTCCATATGATTGCCACCATTCAGCTGCCTAAAAAAATAAATATCAAGAAATTAATGAATCATTCTTATTAAATAAATTGTTTGTTTGAAACTTGAAATAATATTTAATTAACTAAACAGGGGACTTTGTTTTTCTATGACGGACTGCAAATTGGATTCCAAATAAACCTTCAGCATTTCTATATAAACTTAGCTGATCCATAATTACATCTTGAATTTCAGGACTTGGAATGATCTTTTGCATTGTTTGATATAAACTCCTTATGACTTCTCCATCTAATGCCATTTCAGGATTTGAATAGAAGAATTCTGAATTTAAATAATGAGCCACCACATGCAAAGGTCGATGAAGCTGAGTTTCCCATCTCCTGTCAACAATCGCAAAAACTTCTTTTTATTTTTCCTCTTTCCCATTGAAAGAGTTCATGGTTGTCTCCTTTGCTCTATACATAGCCTCATAGATATAACCCATTGCCGGTCTTTTCTCCCCATCTACCAATCTTAATACTCGAACTAAAGGTCCGAAAATCTTCAAAATGTACACAATAGTACTCCAGAAAGAGACCATGTATATAATGCTTTGTACTTGCTTGCCTCCTGTTTCCTTTGCCCACTTACTTGATGTCCACTCTGGTGAAGTGAACATCTTTCTTAGATTTGTCCTCTGTTTATGAATGCGCTGAAGAGCAAGAAATGAAGTCGCAAACCTAGTAACAATAGGTCTAACAAGCTCCACTTGTCCTGTGAAGCTCCTTAGCATGTGGACTAGTTCAGGCCGAACAAAAATATAACTGTTGATGCTCATTGCTTTTTTAATTGTTCTACTAATGTTTGACATCTTTCCAATATCCTACAGCATTAAGTCGATGCAATGAGCGGCACACGGTGTCCAATATATATGTGGCCGTTTTGCTTCCAATAATTTTCCTATTTCATAATAAACACAGTTAGTTAATTTCAATATACAACATTAAATTTTAAAAAATATTAAAAGAGAATGATTAACGATATATTTACCTACTAGTACATTATTGCTTGCACTATCAGTAACAACTTGAACAACATTAGCCTCTCCAACACGTTCCACTACTCTATCAAGCAATTCAAACATACTCTCTCCAGTCTTTGCGTAATCAGATGCATCAACAGATTTCAGGAAGAATGTACCTTTTGGTGAATTAACCAAAAAATTTATAAGTGTTCTCTGTTTCTTATTTGTCCATCTGTCGGCCATGATAGAACATCCAAACAACCTCCACTCATCCTCATAGTTCTTCATCATCTTCTGAATTTCAATTACTTCATTATTCAATAAAGGCACACGAACTTCATGATAACTGGGTGGTTTCAATCCAACCCCAAACTGGCCAATGAATTCTATCATCACTGCAAAACTACGGTAGGTAACCGCATTAAAAGGAATAGCTGCATCATACATCCATTGAGCTATATGCTTGCAAGCTCTCCCTCTAAGTTACTTCTTACATGCTTCGTTGATTGAAGTTTGTTTCATTTGCTGATGTTGGCCTTTTTGTTTCATTTTTTTCTCAATATTAGATGCAAAAAAAAACATCCATCGGTCCTTTAGTCCTAGGCTTTTTATGTGCACCGCTTGGACCGCATCCATGAATCTTCGCACCGACGTCATCCATATCCTCATCGCTTCCAAAGGTATCTACATCTGCAAATTCCGAGAATGCTTGTTTTTCTGTAATGCTTTCAGTCATTTGCTTTTGCATATAGTCTTGAATTTCTGTTCGTACATGCTGTGGGCATTTGGGACAGACTTTGATATTTCTAAATCCTCCCACTAGATGTTGTTTCGCATGATAAATTCCACCATTTGTGACTTTCTCACAGAAAATGCAAATTAAATCATTTTTATTAGTTACAGATGTCTGCCGCACGTACTTCAAACCAGGATCAATTCTAGATTGGGCACTGGATGAACCAGATCCACTCGCGTCCGTTTTCAGCTATTAAATTTTTTTTAAAAAAATTATTACATAGAAATAAGAAAGATAAAAATATTAATCTAATTTAAATCATGAAAAGAGCAGTCTAAGTAATCTTATGTTCAAAAGACATTATAGTAAATCACAGAAATAAAAATGGTGATCATTATTGTTCATTTGTCGTTACAATAAATAAAAATAAATGGAAAAGAATCATGTGATGCACGTGTCAATCACAGAAATGAGTTTCATGAAGTAAATGCATATTTAACCCATAGTTCAAAATATTTGACATATTAAATAAGTTGAGGGATCAAGGTGGACCAGAAAAACTAGTCTAATGTCAAATACTTCATAAACAATTAGGGGTACTTTTTGTTATTTGACCAATAATAAACTCCAAATTAACTGATGGCCATAATAAAAATTGAAAATATTAAGTCGACCTACTTCAGCTCAAAGATAAACTCATTGCCAACTAAAGTTATCCTTCCTGGAGTAACCAAAAGAAGTTCAGAGACATTTTCTATTTCTTTCTAACACAATACATCAACAACTTACAGATTTTCTGGATCTAAGCAATAAAATCAAAATTATAGTGTACTGAACCAAAAAAAATTGCCTCAATAAAAAGCTTGCTCAGCCTCTGGGTGATTAAGCAAAACAGGAAGTATAAAAGTAGGCTGTACGTTAACAGTGAACTGGAGCTGCCCAGTTCACTGTTTTACAGTGAACTGGAGCCCAGTTCAACTTTTACAGTGAACTGGAGCTCAGTTCACCTTTTACAGTGAACTGGAGCCCAGAAAAAACAACCGGAAAAAGAAGAGAGTAGCCGGAAAACATGGCATCCAGAAAAAACAACCGGAAAAATCTCAAACGACAGTCAAAATGCAAGAAGAAAAAGGAATGAAGTGAGAAAAGGTTACCAAAAATGGCGGCGGCCGGCGAGCCCAAGAAGAGCGGCGAACGGAAGAGGAGCGGCGACGGGAGCAGAGCGGCGAATGGAGCGGAAATTTCAACCCTAAACCGCGACTGATGCGTGAATCGGAAAAATGAGGGCATCAGGTATATAAAGTGTTAAATTAAACCGGGCCAGCCCGATTCTAGGCTAGATACGCCTAATTAGCGCCTGAAAGGCTCCCAAGGCGCACGCCTAGGCGCGCCTGAGGCCAATTCGCCCGCCTCGCCCAGTCTCGGGCGCTACTCCGTGCGCCCGGTGCGCCCGACGCCTCAGGCGCGCCTAGGCGCGCGTTTTGATAAGTGTCGACACAGCCTTGCTTGAGTCTTGAGATCGTCGACCTGAGTTCAGAGAAGCAGCTCAGAATTCGTCGACCGGAGATCGCCGTTCGTCGAACTGCGTTCGACGATCGTCGATCTGATTCTCTGACTTTGTCTAAACTGTTGTTCAGATTTCTTTCAGCAATTCTGGAGAGTTTTTCTGAATGACCTGTCCTGGAAAAGGTCCTATGACCCATGACTATACATGTTGGGTCAGTCTAATATTCCTAGTAGTGTTTTTTACCCAAATCAGAACTAGGGTTCCAACAATTGAAGGCTAGAGTACAAGCAGAAAAGACAAGGTTTTTTGATACAAAAAAGATTACTTCTTTTGCCTTTTCTGCTTTGATACCAATTGAAAGTGATAGATCTTAAGCAAAAAAAGCTAGAGTTTGTCACAGCACAAAAACAAAATAAAAAACTAAAAAGAACAGAGCAGATCAAGCCACACAGAAAAGACACAAGGATTTTATATTGGTTCCCCAAATCTGGGTAGTCCACTCTTCTACCACACTGGTAGGAATCCACTCAGTTTTTTGATCAGGTGCCTGACACCAATGAGTTTTGATCAGGTCCCCAAAAACCAAAACCTCAAGTCTTTTGGAGGGAGACTTGCAATCAGGAATCACTTTTGAAGGGAGATGACAACCCTTTATACAGGAGGGGGAAAAGAGTGATGGTGTCTTCTCTTTCTCTATAACAACTGAGAAGACAGTGAATTGATGTTAGCAGATTTTGCTCCCCCTGAGATCAGGAAAACTGCAGCACTGCTGCAGGGTGACAGGTCTTGAAAGCTTGAGTGCCTGGACCAGAGATTGCTTCAGGAACTTCTTTGACTGATAGAGTTATGTTGTCCTTCTGAAGTTGTCCTGGAGGATTGAAGGAAGAAGACTCTTGATAGTAAATGGTTGTTCTTCTTCTTCTTGATGAAGTTGTTCTCTGGCCAAGGCTAATTGCAGTCAAGAACTTTAGATTTCTGTGAAATTTTTCTTGTGCAATCTGTCTGTGTGTTTGTATTGCTGATTGTACTATTACTCTATTATTGCTTAATCCTTTTCTTTCTGTATATCTCTCTGACTTAGGAACATTCGAAATTTGAATGTTGAGCAGTAATTGCAGTCGGCCTTGGAAAGAAGCGGCAATCAATAATTTCCCTAACCGTCCCATAGAAAAACAACATGTAATAGTCTATAGTCAATGCGCGCTCTAACGGTAACATTCCGAGAAGATCTGACATTAATAACTCCGGAATCATCGCCAAGAAACGGGATGAGAAAACTGGAGAAGACCTAGTCTGGAATCGTCGAACGAAGAACACAGTTCGTCGAGCTGAGTTTGTGTTCGTCGAGCTGAGCTTGATGAGTTCGTCGACCAGGCAATAACAATTAGTCTTCCAGGGAAATCTTGTCAATTCTGCTTCAATCTTCGTCGAACTGACAACCTTCATTCGTCGAGCTGAGAATCAAATTCGTCGAGCTGAGAACCAAATTCGTCTAGCTGAGAACAGTTCTGGACTTTGTCAAAATATTCTGCATCTACTGATATTCAGTGTCGACATAAGTTGGTGTCGACTGATATCCTGTGTGTCAACATAAGTTTTCTGGTGTCGACATAAATCTGGTGTCGACATAAATCTGGTGTTGACACATGCCCTAAGTGTCGACACAAATCCTCTGAATTCAGAATCGTCGAGAGAATACTGAAATCGTCGACCTGAGAAGTTGAGAACTTGAGGTCCAAGTTCGTCGAGATCAGAATCTAGTTCGTCGACCAAAGCTTGAAGCTGGACTTAGAAAAATTCTGGAGTTATCCTGACTTTAGCTTGATGAAGTAACTCAGTGTTCGTCGAACAGAGAACAAAGATCATCGAGCTCAACACAAAGAAATGTCTCACGATCGTCGAGCGCCGAACACCGTTCGTCGAGCTGAGTTAACTCACTTTACTCAGTCTTGAAGACTTCTAAGTCTGGAGTCTCTGAAGGTTTTGATGATAGCTGATCCATCTGAAGTTGACTCTAAGGACTTGGCCTAGACTCTAGGACACAAACTTGACCCTGGCTATACAGGTTGGGTCACATCCTAAGCTAGTGAACCTAGCCCAAATCAACTAGGGATCCAACAATCTCCCCCTATTTGGGTGAGATCACTAACAGAGTCAAAACAGAATCAAACAGAAGAACAAAGTAAGAAAAGAAATATATCTGGCAGAGAATTACCAACACATGCAGCAGATATATATATACATAGGCTTTGTTTAAACAAATAACATAGTTTGAAAACTAATGCAGAAAGAGACTGAAAGAAAATAAGGATTACTTCTTTTGCCTTTTCTGCTCTGATACCAATTGAAAGTGCAGGTTAGATCTGAAATACTCTAGAGGGGGGGGGGGGGTGAATAGAGTATTGTGCTCACTACAAACTTTTTACAACTTTTGTTGTAATCCTAAGTGAACAAGTCAGTAAGTAAAATAAAATAAGCACATCAACCTATTAATCACAGAACAACACAACCAAAACAAAAATAAAGGGCAACCAGACGACACAAGAAATTTTATAGTGGTTCCCCAACCTCGGTGCATCCACTCTTCTACCACCCTAGTAGGAATCCACTCAGGTTTTTGATCAGGTGCCTGACACCAATGAGTTTTGATCAGATCCCCCAAAACCAAAACCTCAAGTCTTTTGGAGGGAGACTTGCAACAAGGAATCACTTTTGAAGCGAGATGACAACCCTTTATACAGGAGGGAGAAAAGAGTGATGATGTCTTCTCTGTCAACAATCAGAAAGAAGAATTGTGGATATTTGATGTTAGCAGATTGCTCCCCCTGAGATCTTGAATGATTCAGGGAAAACTGGAGCACTGCTTCAGGGTGATAGACCTTCAAGCTTTGGCCTTGACCAGAGTATCCTTCAGGAACTTCTGATAGATAGATTATTTGTTGTGCTTGAAGTTATCCTGCAGTGATAGGGAAGAAGAAGACTCTTGATAGTGACTGGATGTTCTTCTTCTTCAGATGGCTGTTATCGCTCTGGTTTAGGGCTTCTAGTTACTGTAGAGATCTTGCCCTTTCTGTATCTTTCTTTCTCTGTCTCTTGTTTTTGTCTCTGTCTTCTTCCCTGTATCTGAATTCCTTAATCTTGATGGTGGAAGAAACATTCCCGAGAGAGAAGATGCTTTGGAAATTGATCCTCACTTAATTCTTCTGTAACTGTCCGTTTGAACGGCTATTTTCACTGGAAATGTTGACTCTAATTAATCCCCAATTAATTCGCCAACTGTTACTGATTGCTCAGAAATCGTCGACCTGAACTTTCGTCGAGTTCATCAATCGTCGACCTGAGTTCGACATTCGTCGAACTTAGCTAGATTCGTCGAGCTGAATATCTTGCCTGCGTTCGTCGACCGGAGCTTGCAGTTCGTCGAGCTCAGTTTCTGTGTTCGTCGAGCTGAGAGAACTGTTGAGTGTCGACACAGTTGCTGTGATGGTGTTGAGTATTGAGATCGTCGACCTGAGTTCAGAGAAGCAACTCAGAATTCGTCGATCGGAGATCGCCGTTCGTCGAACTGCGTTCGACGATCGTCGATCTGATTCTCTGACTTTGTCTAAGCTGTTGTTCAGATTTCTTTCAGCAATTCTGGAGAGTTCTTCTGAATGACCTGTCCTGGAAAAGGTCCTATGACCCATGACTATACATGTTGGGTCAGTCTAATATTCCTAATAGTGTTCTTTACCCAAATCAGAAATAGGGTTCCAACAATCTCCCCCTATTTGGGTAAGGACACTATTTACATAAATATAAGTAAAATACAACACAATTAAATACAATTAAATCTGGATCAAGTACTTCTGCTGTTGCTGTTGCTACAACTGTTGTTGATCCTTGCCCAAATCTGCAGCATTATAATCTGTTGTTGCTACTACTGCTACAATCCCCACAAACTGCCGCTACTGCTGGAATTTCTGCAGCTTCATTTACAAGCATCTCCCCCTATATGCATAGCCTTGCACAAATTATTCAGCCACTGATATCCTGTATATTTGCTGGACTGAATTCTTTTCCTGCAAGGAGATGTTAGGAGTTCTGGACCCAGATAACCTTGGGTCCTGGTTCTCTTTTATAATAGTCAAAAATAAAAGAATAAAAATTTCTGTTTTGAAATTCTGAGTTCGACGAAAAATATTTTCGTCGATCTGAGTTCGACGAATGATATTGAGATCGTTGATCTCTATTCACAGAATGATAATAATTGTTTTCTGTGATCCATTTTCGTCGATCTCTGTTCGACGAATTAAATTTGTTTCGTAGAGCACAGAGTCCTGAATAGTTCAAAGCAAAATCTTTGTTCATAGTTCGTCGATCTGAGTTCGACGAATAGTATTGATGTCGTCGATCTCCGTTCGCGAAATATTTTGAACTAAGATTTTCTGATGATTTTCATGTGGTAATCCGAAATCAGTGTTAAATTTAGTTGAAGGAGAGTCAAGGGAAGAAATAACCTGATCCTCTTCATCTGATTCACACTCTGATTCTTCAGATTCTTCAGCATAGCTGCTGAGAGAAGCATCTATTGCCATTAGGCAAAATTCTTTTGCTCTTGCTTATTCTTCATCCTCAGTTGTGTAAGATGAAGCATCTGATTCACTCCAGGATTCAGCTTCAATTATTATTTCTTTTGCTGATCCAGCAGCCATTGCTGTGATGGAGTCCCACATTTCTTTTGCTGATGAACATCCAGCAACCTCTTCAAAAATGTCATCAGACATTGATTGAGCTAGGATGTCCATTGCTCTTGCATTAGCAATATTTAGCAATTTTTGGGCTTCTGTCCATTGAGATGATGGAATAACATTCATGCTTGTTGTTTCCAATGATTGATAAGGACCTGTCAAAATAGAATTGAAAATGGCTTCATCAATAGAGTTCATAAAAAGCCTAATCCTTGTCTTCCATAGTGCAAGCTTATCTAGATTGCACATGGGCAGTCTGGTGCTTGAAAAATCTGCAATTTGTGCCATGATAAAACTCAAAAGATTCTTAAGATCTATCAAAGGATCTTTGTGGTTCATGTGTTAGCCTGTACAACCAATTAACCAGCCTAAGGTGTGGTAGATTAACCAACCTATGGTGAGTTAACCAGGGTAATTTAACCAACCTCTTAAGGTGTGGTAGTTTAACCAACCTCTTAAGGTGTGGTAGTTTAACCAACCTCTTAAGGTGTGGTAGTTTAACCAACCTCGCTTTGATACTAATTGAAAGTGATAGATCTTAAGCAAAAAAAGCTAGAGTTTGTCACAACACAAAAACAAAATAAAAAACTAAAAAGAACAGAGCAGATCAAGCCACACAGAAAAGAAACAAGGATTTTATAGTGGTTCCCCAAATCTGGGTAGTCCACTCTTCTACCACCCTGGTAGGAATCCACTCAGGTTTTTGATCAGGTGCCTGACACCAATGAGTTTTGATCAGGTCCCCAAAAACCAAAAACTCAAGTCTTTTGGAGGGAGACTTGCAACCATGAATCACTTTTGAAGGGAGATGACAACCCTTTATACAAGAGGGGGAAACGAGTGATGGTGTTTTCTCTGTCAACAATCAGAGAGAAGACTTGTGGATATTTGATGTTAGCAGATTGCTCCCCTTGAAATCTTGAATGGTTCAGGGAAAACTGGAGCACTGCTTCAGGGTGATAGGCCTTCAAGCTTTGGCCTTGACCACAGTATCCTTCAGGAACTTCTGACAGATAGATTATTTGTTGTCCTTGAAGTTATCCTGCAGTGATAGGGAAGAAAAAGACTCTTGATTGTGATTGGATGTTATTCTTCTTCTTCAGATGGCTGTTATTGCTCTGGTCTAGGGCTTCTAGTTACTGTAGAGATTTTGCCCTTTCTGTATCTTTTTTTCTCTGTCTCTTGTTTTTGTCTCTGTCTTCTTCCCTGTATTTGAATTCCTTAATCTTGATGGTGGAAGAAACATTCCCGAGAGAGAAGATGCTTTGGAAATTGATCCTCACTTAATTCTTCTGTAACTGTCCGTTTGAACGGCTATTTTCACTGAGAATGTTTACTGTAATTAATCCCCAATTAATTCTGGCAACTGTTACTGATTGCTCAGAAATCGTCGACCTGAACTTTCGTCGAGTTCATCAATCGTCGACCTGAGTTCGACATTCGTCGAACTTAGCTAGATTCGTCGAGCTGAATATCTTGCCTGCGTTCGTCGACCGGAGCTTGCAGTTCGTCGAGCTCAGTTTCTGTGTTTGTCGAGCTGAGAGAACTGTTGAGTGTCGACACAGTTGCTGTGATGGTGTCGACACAACCTTGCTTGAGTCTTGAGATCGTCGACCTGAGTTCAGAGAAGCAACTCAGAATTCGTCGACCGGAGATCGCCGTTCGTCGAACTGCGTTCGACGATCGTCGATCTGATTCTCTGACTTTGTCTAAATTGTTGTTCAGATTTCTTTCAGCAATTCTGGAGAGTTCTTCTGAATGAACTGTCCTGGAAAAGGTCCTATGACCCATGACTATACATGTTGAGTCAGTCTAATATTCCTAATAGTGTTCTTTACCCAAATCAGAACTAGGGTTCCAACAGGATTCTCATTCCCCAACAAACCCTCCTCGAAAAAGGTGATCTCCACCAACGGCGACGGCGTCTGAGGTCGAAGAGACACTCTTGCGGTAGATCTGATTGTGGCTTCCCTTGCTGGAATCTCCTGGCCTGGCTCCTCCGTGGATCACCCCCACTTGTTCTTCTCCTTCTCCTTGGACCACTTCCCCGCGTCCGCCTTGGTCGACCCGATCTTTATTCCTCCTCCCCAGAGCTTGGAATGCTACCGGTCATGCGGGGGGGGGGGGGACTCTTACGTCTCTTGCTCTGTCTCCATCGCTCCTGCTTCCAGCCTTCTCCTTGCTTCCCAAAAGTCTGGGCAAGCCAAGGTCCCATGCCCCTCTACTCGATGTAGCTCGCAATAAATGAGAATCTCTTTCGCCTGGTTCCTCCTGTGACACCTATTCCCTTGCTGGGCAATGACCATCGCATCGTCCCGCGCTTTAACCTGCCTCCTCTCCTGCTGGTTACCTTTCCCCCTCTGCTGGTTCTGATATTGGGGTCTTCCTACCGGCCTCCACTGGGGTCGGTTCTCGGGATACAGCAATCTCCGTGCCTCTTTCCTTCTCTCCGGAGCCGCTACGAGCATCCTCTCTTCCTGCCTGCGAGGTCTCTCCTGCCTCTTAGGCTCTTCCACCCTCCCGGGCTCTTCTCTCCTCCTCGGCTCTTCTCTTCTTCTCTTCTTTTCTCTCCTCGGGATAACCCTGACTTTCACCTCAGAAGTTCCTCTCCTCTCCCTGCCTCCCGGGGCCTCCATCCAGGCTGGCCAAGAAATCAACGTTCTTCTCTTCCCCTTAAACGAACTTGTTCGCTCTCTCGATCAAGTCTTCGTAGGACACTGGGGCTTTGAGCCGATCTCTATGCTGAAGAGACCTTGCTTCAGGCCGAATGTCATTGCCAGCTGTAAGGTAAAACCATCCAGCTCCTCGATGTCCAGAACCTCCTCCTGTAATCATTCGATGTAGTTTCCATGCCTCTCTTGTTTCTCCTGCAGGATTTTGAAGAGGGCAATTGTCTCCTTCCTTTTCTTGGACGTTGCAAACATTGCCATCAGACCCCGACACAGGTCTTTGAAGCAATAGATGGAATCTCCCGTCAGCTGGTGGAATCAGTCTCTGACCTTCCCTTGGAAAGTGAGAGAGAAGAATCTGCACTTGAACACGTCTGTCATGTTGTGGATGGACACTACATCGTCGAACCACTGAAGATGCCTGACCGGGTCATCTCTTGCAGAATAGTAGCTCAGGATTGACTCTCTGAAGCCTTCAGGAACTGGGCTGCTAACACTTCATCACAAAAAGGGCTGCTCCTTCCTCGGCGATGATGAACCTCATTCTGGCGAGTATTTCCTCCATACTCGCCACCTTGCCGAGTATTCTGGAACCTCGCCGGGTTCTTCACATCTCAAAACCTGATGCCCTGGTAGCTTGTCGGGCAGTACCTCGACTGCACTAGTCGCTCTGGCTCTAGGCCTGCGAGCGGTGCGGTTCGGTGCGGTTTGGGCCCAAACCGAAACCGCACAACATGGGTCCGGTTTTTGACCAACCAAAACCGCACCGCACCGAGACCGTGCGGTGCGGTTTGCGGTCGGTTTTTGCGGTGCGGTTTCGGTTTTTCACTGTTTTTAATAATCACATTCATTCTTAGACAACCCATCGTAACAAACGGCGTTTGAGGGGCTTTTTTTTCTTGCGGCGGGTGCAAACGGAGCAAACGCCGCCGGCGCCCCGTTTGTTTACCCGCCGTCCGGTGTCGTTTGCTCCAAACGCCCGGCGAAATCGCCAAAACAAACGAAGCCTTAGACTCGAACTCTAAATCATTGTTGCATCATCTAGTATCTCTTAGCCTGTTTCCCGACACCGTACCTAGGGTTGCATGGCGTAGTGTTTTACAACACCTAGCCCGCCCCTACGTCAGGTTGTCTTCAAGTAAATGATTATGTGATTCCGTTAATAACATCATCATTAGGAGGTTTGTCCAAAAAATTATAATTATTGACCAAATATCTTTTAGCACATGTGTATGCTATTTTGTAGTAAAATCTTCATCATCATAGAGGTTATTTTGATGAACTGCAATAAATGTATTCCTGAGTACTACTTAATATCTGATCACAATGTCAATCCTGATTAGTTCTACATGTATTCCTTCTGATGGAAATGTTTTATGTACTGTTGTGGGAAATGAAAATGAAATTGATCATAATTTAGAGGCTCCCATATGTATATATATATATGTATTATTGGAATTAATGTGTTGTAATCCCATATATATATATATATATATATATATATATATACATATGGGATTACAACACATTAATTCCAATAATATTGAAAACATAATATTCCAACACTCGCCCCTCAAGTTGGGCGCGTAATGTATGTCATGCCCAACTTGCCCAGTATTCTGTCAAACGAGTTCAGACTCAGCCCCTTGGTAAGCACATCTGCAAGCTGTTGATTTGATGAAACAAAAAAGGTACTCACAATCCCCCTAACTATGTTGTCCTTAATGAAGTGTCTGTCGATATCCACGTATTTGATGCGATCATGTTGGACCAGATTGTGGGTAATGCTGATAGCAGCTTTATTATCACAATAAATCCTGATTGGACCATCACACTCTACGCCAAGGTCCTTCATAACCGACTAAATCCACGACCCTTCACATATCCCCTGCGCCATACCACGGAACTCTGCCTCAGTGCTGGATCTGGCTACAACGTGTTGTTTCTTGCTCCTCCAGGTCGCTAGATTGATCCCAACAAGAGAGCAATACCCTGATGTTGACCTCCGGTCGTCAACTGAAACGCCTAGTCCGCATCAGTATAGACTTCTATGGTCAATGCCTCGTTGGGTGAGAATTGTATTCCCTTTCCAAGGGAGGATTTGAGATACTTCAGGACTCTGTATGCAGCATCCAGTTGATGTGATCTAGGTGAATGCATGTACTGACTAAAGACCCCCACAACATAAGATATGTCCGGACGAGTGTGGGAGAGAGAGATAAGCTTCCCCACCAGTCGTTGGAAACCCGGTATGTTATCAACAACTTCTCTGCCATCCCTTCATAGCTTGTGATTGAACTCAATTGGGGTGTCTGCTGGCCTGGACACGAGCATTTCAGTGGTCTCAAGCAAATCCAGAACTTACTTCCTTTGAGATATAAAGATCTCATGTTTGGATCTGACCACCTAGATGCCAAGAAAATACTTGAGGGGTCCAAGATCCTTCACATCAAACTTCTTAGTCAATCTAGACTTTAGAAGTTCAACCTCTTCTATATCATCACCGGTTATCACTATATCATCTACATAGACAATTTAGAGCAACCACCTTATCCTCCCCGTGTTTCACAAATAAGGTGTTATTAGCATTGTTCTGTTTGTATCCAAAAGAAATCATTGCTCGGTGAAATCTCCCGAACCAAGCATCTGGAGACTGCTTCATGCCACACAGAGCCCTCTTAAACCTGCAAGGTGGAGCGTCGAGAGGCGGGCGAGCGGCGGTGCTGGAGCGGCGAGCGGCGTGAGCACGGGAGACGCGAACAGGGAGCGGCGGCCAAACACGCGTGCGAACACTAGCACTGCTCTGATTACCATGTTGAGGGAAAAGAAAATGAAATTGATCATAATTTAGGGGCTCTCATATGTGTACATATATGGGATTACAACACACACGTTAATTCCAATATTACATAAAACATAATATTCCAACATGTACTAAATGTGGTATTAAGCCACTCTCTTCTCCTGCTTGACTTCTGTCAAAATTTCTTTTTTTTAGTTGTAGACTAGCTTAATTATTTTGTCTTATTAATAGTTTTTTACTTTTATTTATTTTTCTACGCTAGACTTGTTTTGCAGTGGAACACCTTTTGAAAAAACATCAAAAGTGTTTTACTATTGGTTCATATTTACCCATCAATTTCTATTTGGTATAACATTTTTTTGTCAGAGTTTTCTTCACTAGGGCTTAGCATGCACCTAGAACATTCTACTTCTTAAAGAAGAACTAAAGGACCCTCAATATGTCGCTCAGATATGCAAGATTTCAAAGTGTGGCGAGTCTTACTCTTCATTTCCCTGTCAACTTTGGCGCGGAGACAACTAAGATATTCTATATTGGTTTGCGTGGCGAAGCTACTCAGGTAATTTCAAAGGTTTTTTTTAATTCTCTTATTTAAACGTGCTTCAAATGATTGATATTAATGCCAGTATCACCTGTGCAGTTGAAGAGGGATGCCGTGGCAAATATTGTTTATGAACTTTACCCCAATCCATCAGAGCACAAGTAAGATATGCTTCATATTTTCTCCCACATGGATATTAAACGCAATAATTTGTTTTTAGTTAGCAAAATAATTCATCCATGTGCAATTTCAGCATACTGATTCATAAAAATGAGCGTACTATGCTATTATCTCATTAGGTATATCATGCTGCATCATTACCATACTTAGGTTAGGTGCAACTTGTTGTATATAGTTCTGATTTAGAGACATTATAGTGTTGTAAATTGGAATTCTCAATACAATTTATTGTAAAATACATTAACTCTACAAAATGACAACCTATATAAATATCCTATTTATACAAAATAAATGTACACCTAAAGAAAAGAAAAAGAAAAAGAAAAAGATATACACCTAAAGGATTATAATTTATACTCTACAAAATGTGCTGATATACACTAATTTGATGAAAATAATGAAATCTGATTCACAATATCATAAAAATATCAAAGAATATTATGGAATGTGTCTGATTGAAAATGGGATCAGTTAACTGTATCTTATTGTGTATCTGATAAATAAATAAGAGGCCACAATCTCGCGAGTAAGTTGGGTTCCTATGTCGTCAATTTTCTATTAGTGGTTGTATTATTGTGAGTCTTTAGGTATTGAAGTCGAGCTGTATATAGTCGAGTCCATTGTTGTAGATGTTGGCCGACTTCTTTGACATAAAGGTTTTGGGGATAAAACGCCACGATACTGATATTTTAAGCAAAAATATTGTTTTTATCCCGATATATCAGGCGATATTTCGCGAACGATATATCGTTGAGAGTATTTAAAATATGTTTTCATTTTTTGAAGAGATAAAAAAAAATTATTTTGTTCTATGCTTCATTTGGTGCATTTCTCTAAGTCTAGCGCCGACGACTTTCTCGTATTGCTCTCATTTTGTGATCTTTATCTCGTTTATTGCTGTCGACATCTCTTTTTTGTTTAATTTATAAACATACTGATGAGGCGCGTTGACGCGGACCCGCAGCGAAGGACGAGTTTTGGGCCCGTTAGGTGCCGATTGGCTATTTACCATATATGGCGTATTGCGTATCTGGATCGATGATCCGACTCCACCGATGCGTTCGGGCCATCGTTCTGGGACGGTTTCATATATTACGTTGTCATTTTTGGTTTATTTTTGATGTAATCGGGCTACCCTATCTTCGGCCAATCATAGTCGTCGATGGTGGGATGCCCTAATATCTCTTTATTATAAATTAGAGTGTATGGGGGTTGCTATAGGTCATTGAAGATTTTAGAGAAGAGGAATCCTAAAATACAGCGATCACTCCACTTTGCCGACTCCGCGGAACTCTAGGTGACGACTCGTAGGTGGTTATCTCCTTCCCCAAGGTATCTCCTAACCCTAACCTCCATTTTCCTCTCTCTAAACCCTAGCCGCCACCCACACCTTGCTGTTTTTCCACCCAACAAAATCAGATCCACTCCTGCTTGCTGTCCAGCTAGTTGCCGCCCCTTTTGTTGCTGTCCAGCCAACATGACCTTCATATCCAGCCCCTCCTGGCCTTCCCACCACCCCAAACAGCAACCTCCGCCTTCTTCCATCCCCCTACACCCACCGCTCCTGCTGCCTACAGCCTCCCAGCTCTCCAACCGCGGCCCCTCTTCCAGGTAACCACCTTCAAACTCCCTCGCCCATCCGTTTCCATCCAGATCTGCGCAGTCCAGCCTAGATCCAGCCTCTCCCATCCAACCGATCCACCCCTCGCAGCCTGGATCTGCTTCCAAACCGTCGGATCCACCCTCCCGTCGCCCGAATCCACCTTCATATAGTCGGATCTATCCCTACCTGTCACGATCTCGTCCCAATCTGTCAAATCCAGTTGCTGTACCGTCATTTCAGCCATGGTTTCCTCTCCGCATCGTCCCTATTGTGCCACAGATCTCCGAATCTACTCTCCGACAACTCTCATACGTTTGTGAGTTTTCTTGTTGCACGTGCTCTTGTTTTCAACATTTACATCTTGTGTTGTGATCTTATATTAGTTTGGGTAAATAGAATAGTAGTATTTTGTGATTTGCAGTACTTGTTCGCCGTGGGCTCTTGTATTAGCTCTCTATGCGGAGAAAAGCCTAAGCCCGCTTGCTTAAACAAATTATTTTGATTTTCCTAAAATTATATGTCTGTGATTTAATTATTTATTATCTGATTTTGATTTCTCCTCCGGATTTTGCATTGCATGTAGAGTTAAGGCTTCGTTCATTCATCGCCTATAGATTCGTCCTGCGTCAATTGGTATCAGAGGCGAGGTTGCGAGCACTCTTAATACACAGTTTTGGAGTCTATAGGTTTCTTCTTTTCTAGGTATCACCAGTATTCCTCTCCTTTATTTGGGGAGGTCGAGCCCACTTACAACCGCTCCTATATAGCACCGCCAGGGAGATCCTCACGCTACTACAATGATTATTCTCTACCGCAACACACCACTTCCAGAGATCTTGTTGATCCACCGACACAATCCCACAATGCTAGAGACGATCAGTATGATGATTGTCATCGTTCATATCTCGGTACGCGAGCGGGTCGTGTTGATCCTTCCACGCGACTTTATTACCTTAGAGATGGTTATTATGGTGATCGTCATTTTGAGAGAGATCTCGAGTTGCAGTTTCCTATAGAGCACCGCTAGAGAGACTCGGGATATAGAGTATTATCTCGATTGTTTTGAGTTATTCGGGGAGCGACGCATCAATTTTGCGAAACTTAGACTTCTAGATCAGGCGAGACCGTATTGGTCTAGCATTAAGAGGAACCTTGAGCGAGATCGTTTTTATCGCATCACTAGTTAGGTGAATATGAGGCGAATGTTGTGGTAGAGGTATTTGCCTCTGTCGTATCAGAGTCACTTGCTCGAGAAATTATTTTCCCTTCAACAAGGATCTGTCTGTCGCGGAGCACAAAGATTGTTTTGATGAGTTAGTTGTGAGGAGTGATTTCCGAGAGGAGCCAGCCATGACTACTTCCCGATTTCGGTCTGAACTTCGATCTGACATACGTACTGAGTTGGCTTATATCAACTCAAAGTCCCTTGAGCAGACATATCAACTCGCCCTTCATCATGAACAGTCCTTGAGATCCGCAAGAGCTGGTCGATTGGATTCACACATTGACCTTTGTAGTACGAGTCCCTCCCATACTGAGGTCACCACGATGTCTACCATTGTCCTATGAGATATGACAGATAATTCCTGATACGGATTTTTCTCACCCAGTGTGGTGCTTAGTCCGGTGAGTGGTCATCTTTTATTTCCGACTCTTCTCAGGTGACCCCGATTGAGAGTGAGTCTGAGCGACCTATTGATTCTATAGTGTTGTGTCCCTCACCAACACCTCTTCTTTTGCCATGCATTGGGTTAGTTAGCACTCCTACCATAGACTCATTTCTTGACACCACACCTACAGACCCATTCTTGAGAGTAAGTCTAAGTCCCTCTCCCCTTATCATTGCTCCGAGTCACATCATGACCAAGTGCCCAGAGCCTGATGTTGGTATGGTAGTGACTATCTCACCGACTTATGAGGACATTACCTTTTACATTGGTACTCATCTGGAGGATCTTGACCTTGTTGACGGGTTTTATGACCAGCCTCCTGTTGAGCCTCCTGATTAACCACCACGTCCTGGTGAGGATGAGATTCAGGTGAGCCACTCATTTATGAGTATCGATTTATTGCCGTCTCTCTCATTATTGTTTTTGATCTTGCCCCAGAGAATGGATCTTGAGCGAAACATCAAGTATGTAGTGCTTTCCTTAAGTACATTTGAGCATACTCCCATTATTTCGAGAGTCTGCCATTATGACACATCACACTGTTGATGAGTTTTGTTACGCACCATCTGTTGACCCACCAGACGAGTTTTTTCCTTTCATGGGCACTTTCCACACTCTAGAGTCACATCTTCTAGTCGATGTACATGATTTTCACTCAGGCGGTCGTCACATTTGCGATGACTTTTCATACATACCTCCTGGTGAGCCCCTTGATGTGTCACATTCTCTGTGAGACATTTGACTCTTTATGAGCTCGTATTTGAGTGTTGATGTCTCACACAGTCATTTGGATACTCGCCGCACACTCAATGAGTCTTTCTACTCTCCACCGAAAGAACCTTCTGATAGGCTACAACATTTTAAAGATACCCCGATTATTATTATATTTTACCTTAGCAAGTGTGTCGTGCCTGTCGTGTTTCATTTGCATCATTGATATGAGTATGTTAAGTCGTTTCTTTATCATTTGCATGTGTCTGTTGAATTGTTTGTTCATTGTTTGCATGCGTGTCATGAGTCGGTCCGACAGAGGATCAATATTAGTGATAAATCTTTTAAATCACATGCAGATGTTTACTGGAAAGAACATGTATTTCATGAAGGCGAGCAGGTGATGGTGAGAATTCGCGTTGTGAGGCTCTGCAGGAGGTCGGCTAAAAATTTGAGCGTTTGGCAGATGGATTCATACACAATCATGAGACGGATCGAATCATATATCTATGATCTTGATATCCCGACGAGTATGAGTATCTGTCCTATATTTAATGCTGAGTACTTAATGCCGTATTACAAGCCTCACGAGCATGTTGACTCAATTCCTGGAGATCCTCTTGAGCCTACACCCCTACATCCTTTGGAGCCTACATCGCCACATCATTAGCCCTGCACCCAGTCCACTTTGAGCCCCACCTGCCTCTGGGACAGTCACTTATGGCTTCACTGTCTGCACCAGGGATCGCACTGAGACATTCAACACATCAGTTGATTATTGAGAGTATTATTGATATTGTGGCTCATGCATGTATAACCGCACCAGTTAGTCTAACGCAGGAGTACCATTGACGAGAATTCTTTCCCATCGACGACACTTGTACGATCTCTGATGGACCTCATCGAGTCTTACCTGGGATAAATCAAGAGAATTCTGATCTCTATTCATGTGGAGATGAATTCTTTCAAGCCGGGGAGAATGATGAGGATCGGAGATGCGGCAGCGGAGGACGAGCTTTGGTCCGGTCGTTGTCGATTGACTACTTACATATATGGCGTACCCGGATCGATGATCCAACTCCACGGATGCGTCTAGGTCGTCGCTCCGACACTTCATATGTTACATTGTCATTTTTGCTTTATTTTTTATATAATCGGGCTACCCCATCTCCGACCAATCAAAGTCGTCGATGGTGGGATACCCTAATACCTTTTTATTATAAATAATAGTGTATGGGGTTGCTATAGGTCATTGCAGATTTTTGAGAAGAAGAATCCCAAAATCCGGCGATCATTCCACAGTGCCAACTCCATGGAACCTTAGGCGACGACTCCTAGGTGGTTATCTTCCTCCCCAAGGTATCTCGTAACCCTAACCTTCATTTTCCCCTCTCTAAATCTTACTCATCACCCACACCTTGTTGTTCTTCCACCCAACAAACCCGGTTTCGCCCCTCCTATTTGTTGTCCAGCCAGCCGCCGCCCCTTTTGTGGCTGTCCAGCCAACAAGACCTTCATATCCAACCCATCCCGGCCTTCCCACCGCCCCAAATAGCAGCCACTGCCTCCTCCCAGCCCCTACAACCACTCCGCTGCTGCCTACAACTGCCCAACCATCCAGCCTCCGCCCCTCTTCCGTGCAACCACCTCCAAACTCCCTCCCCTATCCGTTTCCATCCAGATCTACGCAGTGCAGCCCAGATTCAGCCCCTCCCATCCACCCGATCCACCCTTCGCAGCCTAGATCCGCTTCCAAACCGCCGGATCCACCTCCATATAGCCAGATCTATTCCTACCAGTTCCGATCTTATCCCAATCTGTCAAATCCAGTTACTGTCCCGTCATTTCAGCCACCGGTTCCTCTCTGGATTGTCCCTATTGAGCCGCACAACTCCGGATCTATTCTCCTACGACATTCCTCATACGTTTGTGAGTTTTCTTGTTACACGAACTCTTGTTTCTAGCATTTACATATTGTGTTGTGATCTTATACTGCTTTGGATAAATAGAATCGTAGTATTTTGTTCTAGATTATTTTATGATTTGATGGACGTATTCGCCGTACGTTCTTGCTTTGTTCCTCCACGTGAAGGAAAGCCTAAACTCGCTTTCCTAAAGAAATTATTTTGTTTTTGCTAAAATCATATGTGTGTGATTGAATTTTTTATTATCTAATTTTTATTTTCTCCGCTGGGCTTTGCATTGCATGTAGGGTTATGACATCGTTCATCCGCCACCTATAGATTAGTCTTGCATCGCATACACTATATGTATATTTGTTTATTGTTTAATTTAAGAACATTTATTATGTATACAATTATACATATTTATACAAAGTGTGTATTTATATAAATATTTTTTTAAAATATTAAAATCTGATATTGTAAAATATCTATGATATATCCCCCACAATCCGACACCCGGTTTTTCAAATTTAAACCGATATTAACCGAACATCCGACATCTGCAACCTTGGTCGAGTCGTATCGAGTAGAGCCGTACTTACTAGTTATTCGAGTCTTAATGTTTTAGTATTTCACGCATCTCTTTTATATTAGGTTTATTTATATCTTGTCATTGTAAGTCCTATATATTGGAACCCTTCGGTCATATATGAGGTAAGAATGAATTAAATCAAAAAAATTTGTATCTCTCTAAGTTCTTTCTCTCTCTCTAGTCCCCTTTCTCTTCATCCCCATTCTAGGTTTAGAGTCAAGCATGGTTCCCGTTCTTCCTATCCCCCTCATTCTTCGTGGGTTGAGCTCAGCTCCACTTATATTTCTGCCTCCATCGCCACCTTCGACGAGATACCAAAATAGGTCCATAACAAATTTGGTATTAGAGTTATATTTCCTTCATTTACTATGGTTCCACGATAAAACTGCCCCTCCTTCCCTTTACTGTTTATGAGCAAGCGCCCGCCTTTCATTCAATGTTATTGGAAGTGTCAGTGTCATTTCAAGTCGCACTATTGCGATTTACCGCCGACACCGACCAATATGTATTGTTGGGACACATCAAGTCCCCTCTTCCAGTAGCGCAGCTGTCGTCACAACCAACACATGACGCCTCCCCCTCCGTCCCAGCTTGCCATATCCCACCACCACCTAGGATGTCTCTAGCATGGCCGCGGATTATGTCGATGCAACCCATAATAATGGTCAAACCGTGAAGTTGCCTCCTGAAGCAGTTTCCACCACCACTGCCGCTGATTCCACTAAAGCAGCTGCCGCTCCCATCGACACCTAAAGAAGTTTACCCGTTCTTCGCAGTTCTTGTCGCTCCATCCTTGCCTCCAATTGTTCCCACCCCACACTTCACACAAATGGCATCGTCGTGTCCACACCCCGTGGATGTACCACCATAATTTGTGTCACCTCCATCAGTCCCCGCGGTCTCCATCTCACAGCCTCCGCTCCGGCTACCTGCTCTGACAACCTCTATAGAGCTGTAGAGAAAAGCACAAACACTTGAGAGGAAACTGTTAAACTTTGCATATACTTCTTGAGCATATAAATACATGTATAAATACATACATACATATATATATATATATATATATATATATATATATATATATATATATATATATATATATATATATATATATATATATATATAGGGAGAGAAGAGAGAAAAGTCCATTTTTCAAGACGTGAGACTATTACATAAAGAGGAAGAAGACCTATGATGGGCCACTATATGGGCCTTTACATATTCTTTTTCTAACACTCTCCCGCAAGCTGGAGCGTAAAAGTCGTAGGCACCCAGTTTGGACAAGAACTGATAAAATAGAGCACTCAATAAGGCCTTTGTGAGAAGATCTGCAACTTGGTCAGTAGCCGGATCATGTTTCAATTTCAGCTTCTTCATTTGAACTTTTTCCCGAATCAAGTGACAGTCAACTTCAATGTATTTCGTTCTTTTATGGAAGGCAGGATTCTTAGCTATGTATCGCAGCTTGACTTCACAAAGTAATGTGGCTGGTGAGGAAAGTTTTACTCCTATATCACCTAGGAGACTCTCAAACCATGTGAGCTCAGATAAAACAGATTCAATCGAACGGTACTCAGCTTCGGCCGAAGATCGAGCAACCATAGACTATTTCTTATTGCGCTTGATAACAAGGTGACCTTCGAAGTTAGTACAAAATCCGATGGTGTAACGCCGATTATCCAGGGAACCAATATAATCAGCATCTGAATACGCAACCAACATTGGAGTTGACGAGGAAGTTCTGTATACTAGACCTTGACCAGGAGTGTTTTTCAGGTATCACAGAATACATTCGACAGCCTGTAGATGAGACACCCGAGGAGAATGCATAAATCGTCTGATAACCCCAACAACAAAGGATATGTCGGGTCTTGTGACTGTTATAGATAAATTAGTTTTCCAACCAGTCGTCGATAGTATTCTGGATTTGAAAGAAGATCTGTATCAGAGACATGAGTACACAGGTTGTGATTGACATCCATAAGAGTGTTAACTAGCTTACATATAGAATATCCAGCATCCTGAAAAAGATCGAGACAGTACTTCCGTTGAGATGAGACAAGACCATCAGGACGTCCTGCGATCTCAAGACCAAGGAAGTATCGAATTTTCCCTAGATCTTTTGTTTGAAAAACAGAACTGAGGTGTTGTTCGACCACTTCTGTTCCTTATCAATCATCTCTTGTGATTAGGATGTCATAAACATACAACAAGAGAAGAACCGTTCCAGTTGTTCTATGTCGAGTAAACAGAGAGAAATCAGCCAAGCTCCGAGTAAAGCAACCTCCCGAACAGCCCTGCCGAACTTATCAAACCATGCCCGAGGAGATTGTTTGAGAACATAAATGACAAACTCGGGACTCCCCCGTGTTCTCAAACCCGGGAGACTGTTGCATGTAGACAGTTTCTTGGAGATCACCATTAAGAAAAACATTCTTGATATCGAGTTGATGTAGGGACCATTGACGATGCACAACTAAGGAGAGGAGTACACGAACTGTGTTTAGCTTGGCCATTAGAGAGAATGCTTCTTCATAATCGAGACCCTGTTGTTGAGTAAATCCACGCGCCACCAGACGAGGCTTAAGACGATCAGTTGCCCCATCAGGAGCATGCTTGATGACAAAGACTTATTTACATCCAACAGTAGTCTGCCCCGGAGGAAGAGAGAACATATCTCATGTCTGATTAGCCCAGAAGGCCGTCATTCCTTCATCCATGGCCGCCCGCCAGCCTGGATGTTGGAGAGCCTCCTTCACAGAGTTAAGGATAAAAATAAAGGATAATGAGGTAGCAAATGTTTGAAGCACCGAGGTCAGACGATGTATGGATACATAATTTACCAGAGGATGAGCTGTGGAGGGAGAAGCCAGGTCTACAGGTCGTAGAGTGCCAGGGGTTGAAGCCGACTGTAGCGGGGCAGCAGAGCGGGGAGGTCGACGAGTATACATAGGAAGAAGCGGTGGGGGGTTGTGGAAAACCGGAGGAGACAAAACTGGTGGTGGTAGATGAGATGTAACTGGTTTGACAGGTATTGATAATGATGGTGGTGGTAGAGAGGACGTTGGAGTGGAGAAAAACGGTTGCTCTTCCATAAAGTTAATATCCGTCAAAACGGTCACCTTTCCGGGTAGTTGGGAGAATAACAAACATACACTTTTTCAGTGCGGGAATAATCAACGGACATACGTTTGGCTGCCCGAGGATCAAACTTGTCGGTGGAAGGACCTAGTAAATGAACATAGCAGGTACACCAAATAATCGAGGTGTGAGAGGGAATGAATGTGTGGAAGGGAGGAGGAGGCCGAACGGGGTGGCATTGTTGAGGATGGAGGAGGGCAGACGGTTAATGAGAGTGCACGCCATCGAAACCACAAAGTGCCAATAAGGCTTGAGAACGTGCATTTGAATCATGAGAGAGCGAGCAATATTAAGAAGTTGTCTGTTTTTGTGCTGAGACACACCGTTTTGTTGGGGAATATATACACATGAAGTTTGATGAATAATCCCAAACTCAGAGTTGAGGTTATCGAACTCATGATTAGTGTATTATCGTGCATTATTCGTCCGAAGTGTTTTGATTTTGTCAGAGAATTGTGTACGAGTCTCAAGAATAAAAGCCCGAAATACACGAGGAAGTTCAGAGCGATCATAAAATAAGTACAACCATGTCATTCGAGAATATTCATCAATAAAAGTGATAAAATAATGATAACCAGATACACTTGTTATTTTGTACGGGCCTCAAACATTATAATGTACTAACATAAAAGGAGCAAAGCTCCGGGTACAATGAGCAGGAAAAGAAGAACGATGTTGTTTCCCCAAAAAACAAGAATTACATGTAAAAGTAGGAAGATGAACATCAAGAAGAGTTTTCTTGAGAATCGGAAGAGCAGCAGACCCAAGACACCGATGCCAGTCAACAGAGGAGACAGAGGAGAGAACAGTAGGGGAGACATCAAAATGGTAGAGCCCGTTGTATAGTTGTCCTTTACTAATTGTTGGATATTGCATATAATCTTTGTATTGATTACGTTATTTGTATCCTAAATAGATCGATTCCTATTTAGTAAATATGAGAGCACACGGATCAATGACGTGTCATATCGTTGTATTTGTATAAATACCCCAATGTGGATGAATAAACTCAATTAACTTTTCTCCTCCAACATGGTATCAGAGCCTTAGGGCTAAAATACCTCTCCCGTACGTTTTTCTTCTTTCTCCCGCACGAACAACCCGCCGACCTCCGCCCGCAACTCCCGACCCGCTGGCTCCGGCGGCCCCTAGCCCCACCTAGCAACGACCGCTTCCCCCTCCCGCTCCTCCGCCGCGCCCCGCACCCGTCTTCAGACGCTGTACGCACGCCACGCCTCCCGCGCCAGCGCCTGTCGGGCTTCAGCCCTCTTCCAGCGGCCCCTCGACCACCGCCAGCAGCTTCGGCCCCTGTCCTGCATCGTCTCCTTGATACCGCACATGCGGTGCTCCTCCTAATGTCCTTTCCGGTGCCTACACCATTTTTTTGGTTCCTTCCTCTTTCTATGAGGCCGACCTAGTTTCTATCTAGGCCGCTCTTTGCTCTCCCGGGGGATCTTGCTTTGTATTCTTGCTCACCACGGCCGGGACCGATGGCTCCCCTACCGAATCTTCCACCACCAGTACACCCCCAACTACCGTGACGTCCAGCAGCTTCCCTTGCCCGAGACATGACCACAATACGCCTCAAATCACAACGATTCGTCTGGATGGTACCAACTATCTCCCGTGGTCTCGGGCTGTTACTCTTGCTTTGAAGAGCAGGAGGCTGTTTGGATATGTCATGGGCACTACACCCATACCTCGTTCAGATTCCGCAGATTGGGTGCAATGGGAATCAGAGAACTCCCTCGTCATGTCCTGGCTGACTAACTCCATGGTCGAATCCATCGCTCGCAACTATCTCTTTCTGGATACGGCTGCGGACATTTGGCGAAGGGCAGAAACTACCTACTCCTGTCGCGGCAACGCGGCCCAGATCTTTCAGCTACAACGAAAGATCTTCCTTCTTCGCCAAGGAGATCGCCCTCCGTCTGCCTACTACTTCGAGTTCACCCAGCTATATCAAGAGTACGATCACTTTGACTCCATTACTTTGGCATTGCCTGAGGATGAGCTCCTTGTTCGCGCACGGGAAGATCGCAACTGAGTTTTCGAGTTCCTTCATGGGCTGCATAGGGAATTTGACCAAATCAGTGTGCAGATACTTGGCCGCTCACCCTTACCCTCTCTTCTAGAGGTTTTCAGTCTCGTTCAACAGGAATTTGATCGGAGGCAAACTTGGACTCCTGAGCCTCCTCCAGATGGTTCGGCCTTGACGACCCGGTTGGGCTACGAGCGGCTCGTGATTCTCGGCCGAAGTCCACTGACAAGGATCACCTCCTCTGTGACTATTGCGGGAAGAACCGTCATACACGGGAGACTTGCTTTCGGCTTCATGGGTTCCCTACACCACGTGGTGGATCTTCCTCTCGTGGAGGTCGCGGTCCTGGTCGCTCTTCGGGTCGCTCTACCCAGCCTCGCTCCGCGCACCTGTCTGATGTTTTCGACGAGCCACAGCTTCCGACAACTCCCACATTGACTCTGACGCCTGATGAGGTCCTTGCTTTCCGACGCCTGATGCAGGGCCCATCATCAGAGCCACATGCCTCTTCGTCCTCATATGCCCATCAGGGGCCTTCCGGTGCTCATGCTGCCTCCACCCGTCCCTCTACTCACTGGATCATTGATTCTGGAGCAACAGACCATATGACCGGCTCCTCCTCAGATTTTGTGTCCTACCTTCCGTTGTCTGGTCGGGACAAAGTGAGCATCGCAGATGGTTCTCTCTCTCCCATTGCCGGAAAAGGCTTCATCCCGTGCTCCTCCGTAACTCTTTCCTCTGTTCCTCATGTTCTGAACTTTACCCGCAGTCTCCTTTCTATTAGTCATATAACCAATTCTATGCACTGCTCAGTAACTTTCTTTCCTTATTCTTGCATTTTTCAGGACCTGAAGATGAGAACGGTGATTGGAACTGGTAGTCTGGTGGAGGGACTCTATGTGTTCGATTCTTCTACCCCGGCCTCTCCTCCGCGAGCTCTCCATGTGGATCGGACAGCTACTTTGGAGTCCTGGCACTGTCGGCTGGGACATCCGTCTATCCATTCTTTGAAATGTTTATTTCCTAATTTCCCGTCTGGGTTAGTTGATAAATTTCGCTGTGATGCATGTGATCGTGGTAAAAATCATCGTACATCTTTTAATCATATTTCTTCTCCAAGTCCTGCTCCTTTCCATTTGATACATAGTGATGTTTGGGGTCCTTGCCGGGTTGCATCTATTTCGGGTTGTTTTTGGTTTGTAACTTTTATCGACTGTTTTTCACGTACCACCTGGGTTTACCTTATGAAAGCAAAAAATGAGGTCTTTCCCTTGTTCCAGCGATTCTACAACATGGTCTCTACACAGTTTTCGACCCCCATCAAGATTCTCCGCACTGATAATGGCCGTGAATTCATTGATTCCACTTTCGAGCAGTTCCTCGCCAATCGGGGGATTATCCATCAGACGTCCTGCGCCTACTCCCCTGCGCAAAATGGGGTGGCTGAGCGTAAGAACCGCCACCTATTGGAAGTTGCTCGATGTCTCCTCCTCCACATGCAACTCCCTAAATACTACTGGGGGGATGCTGTACTCACCGCAGCGTACCTTATAAACTGTATGCCATCCCGTGTTCTCGGTTTCAAAACTCCCCTCACCACGCTTGGGGTTCCACCTACCACTCTCCCACCACGTGTTTTTGGGTGTGTTTGTTTCGTCCATCTCCACCACCACCCGAAACTTGATGCTCGTGCGCACAAGTGCGTATTCATTGGCTACTCCCCTACGCAGAAGGGATATAAATGTTTTGACGCAGTGAACAAGAAGGTTTACGTTACCATGGACGTTACCTTCCAGGAATCTGAAAGCTACTATGGGTCCTCACTTCAAGTGGGGTCTCTTCCCACAACGGAAGTGAGTACCTTACCTTACTCTGACACCCCTCTACCTATTCCTTCGGTATATCATCCCTCTCAGTCTACACCTCCTACTCCTTGCGCCCCTCCTGTCAAGGTCCCTGTTACTAAACCTCCGCAGGTTTACTCTCGTCGACCCAAGGGATCGAACACGCGGCGCAACATCTGGATATCAGACCGCCCACCCGACCCGTCGTCGGGATCCATCATCCCTACGGAAGGTACCTCCACTCAACATCCATTATCTCAGTTTGTTTCTTACTCATCCCTAACAGCTTCCTATGAAGTATTTGTTTGCTCTTTGTCCTCTGTCTTCATCCCCACTTCATGGCAGGATGCCCTTTCCGACGACAGATGGAAGTTAGTAATGCTCGAAGAAATGAGTGCCCTGGAAAAAATGGCACATGGGACCTGGTACAACTGCCACCAGGAAAAAAGGCTGTTGGATGCAAATGGGTATTCACCGTCAAACAGAACCCCTCGGGCATTGTAGAAAGATACAAGGCACGACTCGTGGCAAGAGGCTGTACTCAGACAGAGGGCATAGACTACCATGAGACCTTTGCTCCTGTTGCAAAAATGAATTCGATCAGAATCCTCATATCTTGTGCTGCCTGTAAGGATTGACAACTCTGCCAATTGGATGTGAAGAATGCTTATCTTCATGGCGACCTAGAAGAAAAGATCTACATGGCTCTCCCTCCGGGACTCAGCCCTAGCGGATCAAAAGGGAAAGTGTGCAGATTACGGAGGCCACTCTATGGCCTGAAACAATCAGCCAGGGCCTGGTTTGGAAGATTCCACAAAGCCATGAACAGGTTTGGGTACCGTCAGAGCAATGCCGACCACACCCTCTTTATCAGAATCAACAAGGGGAAGTTAACCGTCCTGATTGTCTACGTGGATGATATCATAATCACTGGGGATGACAAGGAGAAGATTCAAGCACTGAAGGAGAAGTTGACAAAAGAATTTGAAGTGAAAGATTTGGGAAATCTCAAATACTTTCTCGGCATTGAAGTTGCAAGATCAAAGCATGACATTTTCCTATCACAAAGGAAGTATGTGCTCGACCTTCTGGAAGCCACTGGGATGAGCGGGTGTCGGCCTGCCGACACCCCAATCGAAGCCAATCACAAGCTAGGCAGAGAAGATGACGATGTGATCGATGACATTCCCAGTTACCAGAGGCTGGTAGGGAAGTTAATCTACTTATCTCACACTCGACCAGATATCTCTTATGCTGTGGGAGTTCTCAGCCAGTTTATGCACTCTCCAAAGACCTGTCATATTGATACCGCGCATCGTGTCCTCCGATACCTCAAGTCCTCACCAGGGAAGGGCATCCTGTTCTCACCAAATAAGGAGTTGATTATTGAAGTTTACACTGACGCAGACTGGGCTGGATCGCCCACCGATAGGCGCTCCACAACCGGATATTGTTCCATGATTGGTGGGAATTTGGTCAGCTGGAGAAGCAAGAAGCAACATGTTGTTGCTAGGTCCAGTGCTGAGGCCGAGTTTAGAGCAATCACACATGGCATTTGTGAAGGATTATGAGTCTCCACTATCCTGAAGGAACTTGGGCTTAAAGGAAGTGAGCCCATCAGATTGTATTGTGACAACAAAGCTGCAATCTCCATTACGCACAATCCGGTACAACATGATCGTACGAAACACATTGAGATTGACAGACATTTCATCAAGGAATATATCGACCGAGGAACCGTTGTTATCCCATTGATACCATCTGACCAACAGTTGGCCGATGTTCTCACAAAGGGTCTAAGTTCCAGTATGTTCGCAGATCTTATTGGAAAGTTCGTCATGGCTGACATTACACGCCCAACTTGAGGGGGGTGTTGGATATTGCATATAATCTTTGTATTGATTACGTTATTTGTATCCTAAATAGATCGATTCATATTTAGGAAATATGGGAGCACACGGATCAATGACGTGTCATATCGTTGTATTTGTATAAATACCCCCATGTGGATGAATAAACTCAATTAGCTTTTCTCCTCCAACACTAATGATATTCCGCGTCCGTCGGTCCTGCATCAGAAATGAAGAAGAGTTGAATGTGATGGAGCAATCCAAATTGATAGTGAGACGACTAACAGAAAGTAAATTAAACGGAGAGCCCGAGACATGGAGAGCAGAGCAAAGAGAAATAAAGGTTGATTATCTCCTACCACTCTGTTCTGCATAGTCAAGCTGTCATTCATATTGCCAAAAATCCTGTGTTTCATGAACGTACCAAACATATAAAGGTTGATTATCACTTTATTCGGGAAAATGTTCAACTCAGGAAATTGGACTTGAGACATGTTCCAGCTACTGAACAAGTCGCTGATATTCTTACAAAACTCTACTACTACCTTTATATTCTCAGATCTTATCTAAGCTTGGCTCCTACGACTTGTATGTTCTAGCTTGTCGGAGAGTGTTGACGAAGTATAAAAAAAGCTCATTTTGAAGGCCCATGTAAAGCTCTCGTAATTTTTAGTCCCACATCTTGGGATAAAGTTTAGGCTATCCTCTCTCCTCCTATATATATATATATATATGAACAAATGTGTTAAGGAAGATTGATTGAGAAGTTAATAAACTCATACTTTTTCTCGCTGCTATGTTGGTGTGTCTCTGCTTTTCCTACAATATCCAAGGCGGAGGGCGGGTTGGGGCGCACTGACTATAGTTGAGTTGTTGGCCCACTTTCTATGGTCGGGCTATGGGCCCACTTTCTATGGTCGGCTGTAGACCCACTTTCTATGGTCTTGACCTTTATGTAGTCGGACTTGACCTTTCTATGGTCGGTGTGCCAACTTTCAACAGATATCATATAAAATGAAAATTTACTATATATATATATAAATAATTACCAAAACCTCCCCTGTAAGGTAGCATAATTAGTGAGAACACCCCTCTCGTTTTTGAAATTACAAAAAACTCTTCTTAAATTTTCATTTCATTACAAAAACCCCCCTGAACTTTTCATTTCATTACACTATGAAGAAAAATGCCCCCTATACACTGTACACCGAGGGGGTTGTTTTTGTGCATGGATATTATGAAATTAAAACTTCAGGGGACGTTTTGTAATGAAATGAAAATTTTAGGGGAAGTTTGTGTAATTTCGAAAATAGGAGGGGTGTTGTCAGTAATTTTGCAATGTTAGAGGGGAAGTCCCGATATATTACTATATATGTGTTGTCAGTAATTTAACAATGTTAGAGGGGAGGTCCCGATAAATGACCATATATATATATAGCAATAATAATGGCCTTTTACCGGGACCTCCACTATAAGTTTTCAAAATTGCAGGTTGCACCACTCTATTTTTTGAAATTAGAAAAAAAAAACCTCAGCGGGAGTCCAAGTGGTATATTTTTGTGTATGCATGTTATGAAATATAAAGTCAGATGAGAGATTTTATAATTTCAAAGATAGAGGGGCACAACCTATAATTATGCAAACTCACATGGGAGGTTTGGTTAATTAATAGTGTAATAATAAAATTATACTCATTCATTATGCTTCCAATTCATTGACACACTTTCTTACATTTTTGTGCAGAACTAGAAGTGATAATGGGGGCCTTCCACATGTGGAGTAACTTCATCAGGTGAGTTGCCCAACACTTCAAGTGCCCTAACATTTTGGAAAAGCATGGATATTTCTTTCTTAAAAGTTTAATTGGCCATGGAAACTTAATTGTTCTCTTCATTTCATAGGAGTAAATTGCAGCAGAGAGATAATTTTTAGCTGAGTAGTTGACCACTGGATCTTCTTCTTTGTAATTCCAACATCTCGTGCAAATGCATTTTTTCATGTTATATTTTTCCAAATGATTTTTTGCTGTTTGCTCATGAATTCCATAGTAATTTATGACTGAATCACTGCTAAAAAAAGTAAGCAATGTTCGAAATCTAGTTATATCCTTAATAAAGAATTTACAAAATCAGAGTTTCTCTACTGCCCTTGTTTTGTTCCTTCTGAGGTAAACTCAAAATCATGATGCCTATCTGTAGTGGAGAAGAATATTTCTGACTCATGTTTAAACAACATTATACATTTGTTCATGCATTGATTGCTGAAATAGTGGGATGCGGTTTTTGATAACCGTATTAAGTGAGGGGGAAAATTGAGACCGGCTATTGACACCCCAAAATAATAATTCTTTCTATAAGCACACCCACCCTACACTAACTCATTTGCACCGTGCGCATCACTAAAATAAAAAATGCGTCTCACTAAAAATGACTACCATAATTCACCAATAAATAAATGCGACCCTTAGGATGAGTATCATTGTACCTTGACGTTGCACTGCCTCGATCAAAATCCGTCGCGACTTTTCCCTACAAATTTAAATAATTTTCGCGTCAGATATCGGATGTTACAGGCTCAGCCACTTATAATGATTGGGATGCTGTTAATGCCTTGGTTCGCACTTGGTTAGCCAACAGTTTGTCTGATGAGTGTCTTCCTGTCATTAGACATGATCAAACGGTCAAGGCTGCGTGGAATCATCTTGCTGCTTTGTTTTCCATGGGAGCTCAGACTTCGCGCATCTATACTTTATATGCAGATCTTTTTGCTCGCCCTGTTATGACTCCTGCTGCTGCTTATCAGGAGGTCCAAAGTCTTGGTGCTGAACTTCTTCAACATCGTCCTTTTTCTGCTGATCTTGCTGAGCAACAAAAATACTTTCAGGCGCTTCTTGTCGTTTGCTACTTGCTTCGCCTTCCTGACTCGTTTAACATGATTCGTCAACAGATTCTAGGAGAGGCGGATACTCCGACTCTGGATGCTACTGCTGCTCGCATTTTCGCTGTTACAACTCTGCTTTAGCGTCCTTTGCTTCCCTCTACTTCTCCTGATATTGTTGCTCATCCTGCACGTCATGACAACTCTGGTGGTAGAGGTGGCTGTGGTTATTCTAAGTTTCTCTGCTCTCATTGTGGCAGAGTTGGCCACTTGGTTGATCGTTGCTGGGCTAAACATCCTCTCCTTCGTCCTGCTTCTGCTGATTCCGCCAAGAAGTCTACTTCTTCCCATGCTACTTCTGGTGCTGCTCAGTTAGCTACTACGGGTAGGTGGCTCATTGATTCTGGCGCTACTAATCATATGACGGGGAATTCTCGTCTTTTCTCTTCTCTTGAGAAAAATAACCGGTTACCTCCGGTTCTTATTGCTGATGGTTCTCCGTCCCCGGTTCATGGGTCTGGCACAGTGCATGTTACTCATTCTCTTCAGCTTCAGGACACTCTCTATGTCCCGAACTTTCTGTGCAATCTTCTTTCTGTCACTGCCCTTTGCAAACAGTTGAATTGTGAAACTATTTTTACTGCTTCTACTTGTGCTTTTCAGGTTCCTCATTCCAAGTAGACGATTGCTACTGGTACTGAAAGCGGCGGCTTGTTCTATCTTGATACTTCTGCTTTTTCTGCCTCCTCTCCTTTGCTTCAGTGGCATCTTCGGCTTGATCATCCTCCTCGGATTCTATATCAACTTCTGCCTGATTTACCTTGAGGAGACTCTTCTCTTCATTGCGAGGCTTGTCAATTTGTCAAACATCACAGGTCTACTTTTCTTGTTAAGAATGGACCTAGTTCTTCTCGTCCTTTTGGAATTGTACATTCGGATATATGAGGTCCTGCTCCTACTCAGACTGTTGGTAGGGGTAGTTTATATTTTGTGACTTTTATTGATGATTTTTCTCGTTGTACGTGGTTGTATTTGCTCCACGAACGCTCTGAATTTTTTTCTATTTTCACTGCGTTTTATTATGATATTTGTACACAGTTTGATACCCCTATTAAAAATCTTCGACCTGATAATGGTAAAGAGTATCTTAGTCATCAATTTACATCATTTTGTATGGATCATGACATTGTTCATCAGACTACTTGTCCTTATACGTCGTAATAGAATGTCGTTGCTGAACGAAAGAATCGTCATCTTCTGTATGTGGCTCGTAGCTTTCTCACTCATATGCATGTTCCCAAGTCTTATTGGGGTCATGTTGTTCTTCTCTCGTATTTTCTCATTAATCGAGTTCCGTCGTCAGTTCTCGATGGGAAGACTCCCTTTTTTATCTTGTATCCTGATGCGAATCATTTTCCTTTACCTCCTTGTGTCTTTGGATGCACTGCATTTGTTTACTCTCCTTCTTCTGGTCATGACAAACTGTCTCCTCGCTCGATTAAATGCAGCTTTCTGGGTTATTGTCCAACACAGAAAGGATACCGGTGTTATGATCTTGTTCTCCGCCGACAGTATGTTTCTGTCGATGTCACTTTATTTGAGAATGTTGCATTCTTTTCACCTTCCTCCATTCTCCCTTCTTCTGGTGATTCAGTTTCTTTTCCTCTTGTGTCGACACCTTTTCCAGAGCCTGCACTTCCTTCTTCTCTTTCTGATTCTCCTGCTGTCTCGGATTCTTCTATTGAGCTGCTGACAACAGCTCCTGCTCTAGTAGTCTTTCCTTTGGATGGAACTGAGCCAGTAGACAGGACTGACCTTGATCTTCCGATTGCTCTCTGAAAAGGTGTTCGTTCATGCACTCAACATCCTCTTCGTGATGTGGTATCTTATGCATGACTTTCTCCTCTGTCTCGGAGCTTTGCTCCTGCTCTCTCGGCAACTGTACTTCCCGCTTCTTATCGTGATGCTCTGGTTATTCCTCATTGGAAAACTGCTATTGATGAAGAGATGAAAACTCTGACTGAACGTGGTACTTGGTCTCTTGTTCCAACCCCTCATACAGCTGATGTAGTTGGGTGTCGCTGGGTCTTTGTCATCAAATATCTTTCTGATGGTATTGTTGATCGATACAAAGCTCGGCTTGTTGCCAAAGGGTTTACGCAAATTTATGATGTGGATTTCTTTGACGCATTCTCTACTGTTGCTCGGATTATTACGTTCTGTGTGCTTTTCTCTGTGGCTGTAAACAGAGATTGGGAAATGCCTCAATTGGATGTCAAGAATGTCTTTCTTTATGATGATTTGAATGAGACAGTTTATATGGAGCAACCTCCTGGGTATATTGCTCAGGGGGAGTTTTAGGAGTGTAAATTGAAGAAGACCATCTATGGTCTTAAGCAAAGCCCAAGAGCCTAATTTGACAAGTTCAACGAAGTTATTTCTGTTGTTGGATTTGTTCGGAGCGCTACAGATCATTCACAAAGCAAATATGAGATGTCCAGACATCAGAATGAATCAAATCAAAACATTTCACACTTCGACTCTGGCTAGGAGTATAGTTTGTTCTACAGTACTTAGCCAATTCACAAGACTGACAATCAAAAGTTAATTTAACAACATGAAGAAGATGCGGAAAGGTAGCCTTCAAGGTATTCAAGCTAGCATGCCCAAATCTCTTATTTCACAGCCTCAACTGATCAGGATTGGTAGAATTCTGTGCACCAAGAGCGTGACCGTTGTCCATGACATACACACTACCTGAGTACTCATGTCCACCACCAATCGTCTTCACACTCGCTAGATCCTGGAAAACACAATGAGAAGAGGAAAAAGTGATAGGACTGTTAAGCTGTTTAGTTAAACGGTTAAACTGCTCACGGATAAAAGATTTGTGGGGAATGATTGAACAATAACCACCAATTTGAGAGAAACAAAGGGAGAAAGATGAATAACCCTTTTATAAGTCACCGAAGCCGAGGATCCATCAGCGACTCTCACACTGCCAGATGCCGGAGAAATAGAAGAAACCCCCCACAGAAGACCCAGTCATATGGTCGGAAGCCCCCGAGTCAATGATCCAAGCTGAAGATGGTCTTTTAGAGGACACAGAGGTAGTGTGAACATGAGCAGTTGTACCCGCCAAGTTAGTAGTAGAAAATCTTCCAATTGCATTGGCTTTTAGGGCCTTGAGTTCTCTAGTCAAACTCTCGTTTTTTGTCAGAAGATATCCAGTGTTCTCTAAATTGTTATACATAGCTGTTTGGAATCTCACGTATTTTCCATATGAACCATGAATCTAACCTGAGAAAACTAAGTGAGGATGAAGATCCCAACATTTCTCTTTCTCATGTCCCTTTTTCCTATAGTGAGGGCGCTTCATTTTACTTTTATCTTCTTGTCTCATATTCCTTGAATGTCACTTTTTCTGCTCGGCAACGAGGTAAGATTTGTCATGGACAATATGAACATCTGAACGAAGGGAGTTTATACGACTTGCCTCCCCTCAAATATAGTGGGCCACTTGTTGAAATCGAAAATCGGTATCTGTGGAGTTCACCCTTGGGGAAGGAGTGATTGCACACTTACTTCTCTCCTGCAAGTCAAATAACAACGAAAAAGAAAAGGGAACTGACCCAAGGGCTCGACGTTGAGGTCCCACCACACACCCGGAAGATCTTAGAGCGCTTCCCCTTTTAGCCAAGTGCAGAGCTAAGGCAACCTCAGAAAGTGCTAGAAGACTGGTAGACAAGTTAACATGCCTTCTGAGATATCCTTTGGGTGCTATTTATAGATTTCTGAAAACGGCCTGCAAATAACCTACCTCCGCTATTCCAAACAGCTATGTGCTGTCCAGACTGGCCTGCCAACAACGTAACTCCGCTGTTCTGAAAGACTATGGGCAGGCCAGCGTGGACAAAATGGTAAAAAACATTGCAAATGACTGGGCGAGTAGTCCCTGAGACCTCTACTTGCCTGGGGCGGCGAGTGCTCGATGGAGCTGGCACTCGCCGCCTCCTCCCGGGCCTTGGCGAGTACGAGCCCGGCTGGCCCTACTCGCCTGCCGCTTGCCGGGCTCGCCTGGGGTGAGTGCGAGCCCTTCGGCTCTACTCGCCCCGCGATAATTTCACCTTGCCCGGGCGAGTCGGGGGCTGCCGAGCTCTGGACACCTGAGTGCTCGCACAAGACTTGGACTGCTCGATCCGGCCGGTCTGGGTCCTATCGACCCCACTCGCTGGATACGAGGTTGTACACCACTGTCTCCAGATCAGGAACAAAATCTCTTCCCAACATCTGAATTCTTTGAAATTCAAGTTCAGGAGGGAGACCAGATTACATTTCAAACAGCCTCTGTTGCATAAGTTCAGTCTTGTAGTCTTCAATTGTCTTGATAACAGAGTATTGATCAATTTTAGCTCACTTATGGGTCAGTTTGCTATAATATTTTTTGAAATCACTCATCCCTGTCATGTGAATCTGCTCAGTCTGGAGTTGATATATTCTAGCCAAGTCTTTTTTGTGAATAATTTTGTTCGATTAGCTCCCACTTTTCTTTCGCAGTTAGACAGATTAGGAAGTGACTAGCAATCTTGGGTTCCATAGAGTTGATAAGTCAATTAATCACAGTAAGATTCTCACCTTCTAATTCCTCATACAGAGGATCAGTATTGCTCATGGCCGGCTTGGATCCGGCGATGTACCCAAGTCTTTGATACCTCCCAATGAATATCCTCATAAACTAAGCCCATAGGAGGTAGTTTCTCCCATTGAGCTTGATGTGAGTAACACCTTGATTGAAGTCTATGTTAGAAATTCCTCCACTATAGTGTATATATTGATCAACAGCCCCTTCAGAGGCATTTACACTATTCAATTTATCTTCCATAGGAGCACGCACTCGATAGGAAGGAAGATGGGCTCCCTTCAGGAAGCATAACTCATAGACAACACAGACTTGGGAAAAACAGGAGGAAACAGCCGCAAATTAGCGGCCCTGGAGGACAGACAGAAGCAGTAGGATGACAGACGGAAGTAGTGGCAACCCTGGATGACAGAAGGGAGCAGCAGCAGCAACCCTAGATGACAAAAGGAAGTGGAGCTGAGGCAGACGGAAGCCCTGACAACCCTCAATGACAGAAGCAGCCGAAGAACAACGAAATAGGCGACGTTTCACAGGAAATGACCCGGGTCGACGATGCAAAAAACCGTCGACGATGCAGCAGCGAGGACCGATGATGACGCAACAGATAGTAGAACCCTTCTACGGAGAGAACCCGATGAAGCAACGAAAAGAACAGACCGTCGATCCTTAAGGTAGACGGTGTCAAGGAACAAACCCCTCTGATACCATGTTGAGAGAGAGGAGGAGAGCGTACCTTTAGGATTTTCTTGTTCAAATCACCGATCCATACGTGCACGCACAATATAACTCAATCAGCCACCCGGTTTGATAATTCACCACCCGATAAAGTTATGTTAGTTTGCATTTTAACATGTTATTCCATTAGAGATCAGCTAGAACTCCTTGACTATAAGGACTTAGGAGAAGCCTTGAGCTGCTCACGTTGAGTAGAGGCCTTATAGAAAAGTACATCCATGGTTAGATCCGAATTATAGGATTTTACGATCCTATGATCCAGATTTTGTAAATCAATCCAGATTTTGTTCACCACCCAGTGAAGTTATGTTAGCTTGCATTTTAACATGTTATTCCATTAGAGATCAGCTAGAACTCCTTGACTATAAGGACTTAAGAGAAGTCTCGAGCTGCTCATGTAGAGTAGAGGCCTTGTAGAGAAGGACATCCATGGTTAGATCCGTATCATAGGATTTACGATCCTAAGATCCAGATTTTGTAAAGCGATCCTCGATCCAAACCTACCATCTGGTCTGATTCACAACCTCAAAACATTCTCATCTATGATCTCGATCCTGACAACCTCGTTGATAGGTCCCCCGCCTACTCACACCTCCACTCTTGTTGTTAGGACTGATTCGGCAGTACCCACGAGTACTCTAGCACTTCATGCTATATCCTCTAGAGGCAAGGAGATTATAGGCACTAGACCACAACCTGGTGCCTTTAAATGTTTTAAGTGTATGGAGCCGGGGCACAAATCATCTCAATACCCGCGACGTCACTTCATCACCATTATTAGTTCTGAAAAACGGGTAGGAACCTGAGTATGGAGTCTTTCTTACTGACTCCCCACCTGACCCAATCGTTGAGACTGAGTTAGAGGGTTAGTTAGAGGTAGATGGGGAGCAACTTAAGTAGCTAGTGTGTGTCCACCACAACCTACTGACCCCTAGAGCCCCTACTGAAGATGAGTTGTTGAGAAATAATTTTTTTTTACGACCTCCCGCATTCATGGACAGTTTTGTTCTATCATCATTGGTAGCAGTAGTGTGGAGAACTTTGTTTCTCAACGCATGGTTAAAAAATTTAAGCTGAAGATGCAACCATTAGGAAAGCCCCACAATCTACCTTGGGTCACTAGTAGCACTATGATTCCCATCATACATCAGTCTCCTAGAGTTTTTCATAAGTAGTTCCTATCAAGACGCATTCTGGTGTCATGTCGCGACTATCGAGGTTTGTCATATCCTATTAGGATGACCTTGACTGATACACCATTATCTAGCTTGAATTTGATAAAAGTTTCGAGGTTGATTGCGCCACATCCATCATTGGCATTGGTGCTGTAACAACCCCACTATAATAACAATAATAATAATAATAATAAACAAAGACAAACAAAGACTTAAATAAAAACTTAAAAAAAGAAAAAAACACAATACCGAAACCTACCCCCCCGCTTTAAAAAAGAAAATCCCGAGCCGGTGTTTTTCCCCGCAAGCCGCAAAGCTCTTCCCGATCCCATCTCCGCCTCCTGCGCACCCGACGGCCCCGGATCCGCCGCCAGCACCTCCTACCGCCCCCGAGACTCCTCCCCGTGGCCGGAGATCCCTTCCTCTAGGCCCGGCGCCTCATCCTCTTGTTTCCCCGTCGTCTCCGACGCTCCCCTTGACCGGCAACTCCCGCAACAACTCCTCCTCTCTTGGCCGGCTGCAACAAAGGGGGGGGGGGGGGGCGACAACTTTCTCCCTTCCTCTTCTCCTTCTCCGGCTAGTGAGTGCAAGGAAATCATTTCTTCTCCGGCAACCCTAGCTCCTCCTAGTTCCGGCCGGTGGTTTTCGTGAGGGACTCCTAGGGTTTCGCTCAAAACCCCTCTTCGTGGATTTCGGAGCCCCGATCTGGTCTCCTTGGGTAAGGAATTCCACCAACCTCTTGTATTTTGTATTTCCCTAAATTTTTCTTGCAAAGTTTCGCTCTCCGACCTAGGGTTTCTGTCGAACCAACTTATGTCCATCGTTTAACACGTTAATCCCGGATTTGTTTGTGTTTTCCGGTGCATCTCCTCGGATCTAGGCGGTGGAATCGCTCCAAGACCTCTCCGAATTAGGGCTTTTCGCATCCAAACGCCGCCAAAATCCCCGATCCCTCGCGGTAGCCTCTTCTCCCCTCACTTTCGAGGGTGGTATATTCTGAAACCCCTCTCCCTTTATGTGGAGCGATTATCAAACGCATGTGCTGACATAAGAAACGTGTTAATTCAATTTGAAATGCATTTTTGATCTCGAACAGGTATAGCTAGAGCTTTTAACCTCGCTTGCGCCACTTAGCTGCCGCGAGCATTTTTCGACATCACTTTAAGGCAAGTAGAGAATCGACTCTCACTTACAAAACTTTAGATTTAATCTGGTTACCTATTCTTTTACAAATGCTTTTTCTACAAAATTCTGAACTCTGATAATGTTGACATAACATAACATGATAAGTAACCACCTAAGTACGAAACATAAAGACAAATCCGTAGATGTAAGCAAACCCTTGAATTGTAGCGTCTAACTAGCCATCTATCTGCTGACATGGTCACGACAAGTAGGATTACTTTTCCGATAAGACTTGCACATAGATCTGATCGTGAGTCATGTGCGCCTGCTATAGCACCTACACAATTCATCGATCACAACTTACAACATTTTACATAAATAATTTTTAGGCTATACTCCGGAGTAGGCTAATCTTTCAGAAATGTCTGTTTGACCTGGTTTTTGGTATGTTTGGTAGCTTCGTACAAGATAGATCAGTACTCGAATATGTCTGTTTATTTTTACTTATATTTTAATTAATTTACTTGCTCATGTTTAAATCATAAGTTATAAGACATTTTCCTTCTGTCTTGAATTTGCCTTAAGTTTTGTGAGTGCGCCGACTGCCCACTGAGCTACTTCTCGTTCAGCTGCAGCTTTGTTTGGAGGTTTTTCCTTTGTAGTTGTTTGCATCAGGTTTTATGTATTTGAATCCTTTACTGTCTGTTCGTTTATCATGTACTACTTATGGTAAGACATTCTTTTTTATCATGGACAACTCCTAAGATGTTTCTGATGTACTAGGTCGTTTTATTTATGACATTTTCATTACTGTTGTTATTGCATTTACTTCTGATTCAGCACTGTGTGTAACATTAAATTTTTCAAAGAAATACATGTGCATTAATTCTCTGTTTTAAAACTTTAAGCGCTTCCGTACATTTATACTCGATAAATTGTTCAAACCAAATAACTATTTTTCTAAAATTATTTTCAGTATCATTGCATCCGCTTTAGCAGACATGGTTCCTTTCCGCCCATGCTTGTGGCATCACGGCCCACCCGAAGCGCACTTTCACCTTTGTCGAGACGGGTCGTGACAGGTGCTGTTGTGTGTCAGGAAGGTCGGCCTGTAACATTTTTTAGTGAGAAGTTGAACGAAGTTATGACTAGGCATTCCACGTACGATATAGAGTTTTATGTTGTTGTTCGGGCTCTCCGCCACTGGAGATATTATCTGATGCAGCGTGAGTTTGTGCTGAATACAGACCACAAAGCATTGAAGCATCTGAATTCCCAGAGATAGATTAGACCCCACCCCAAGTGGGTTGCCTACCTACAAGAGTTCACATTTCACTTAAAACACAAGCCTGGTATTACGAATCAAGTAGCCGACACTCTTAGTCGCCGGACACATTTACTAGTCACCATGCAACCTTGTATTGCGAACTTTGATTCATAGTGTGACTGATACACCACTGATCCTTTATTCCATGACATTTCGATCTCGTGTCAGTATAGTAGGATTGATCCTACTATACAATACATAGTGAGTGAGACATATTTGTTTAAGGGCACCCGCCTTTGCATCTGTGAAGGACCACTTCAAGAGACATTACTCAGGGGGCTTCACTCATCCTGGTTAGGTGGACACATGGCCAATCCAAATTGTTTTTTCTCGCTTTTGCTCGATATTATTGTCCCAAGATGAAGCACGATGTCATCGAGTTCGTTAGGCATTATATGTCTTGTCAATGGTATAAAGAGCACACACAAAATACTGGATTATACACCCTTTACCGATATCTGAGCGGTCATGTGATGACATTGCGATGGACTTCGTTATAGGACTTCCTCGCACTCAGAGAAAAATTGATTCTATTTTTGTAGTCGTGAAACGATTTTCTAAAATGACGCATTTCCTTCAGTATAGGAAAACTGCTAGTGTCGTATACATCACTGAACTTTTCTTTAATGAAATTGTTAGGTTACACGGTATTCCTAGATCAATCACCTTTGATAGAGTTACTTATTTTATAGTGTATTTTTGGAAAATATTGTGGGGAGATTGAGAACCAAACTCGAGTTTACCAGTGCATATCACTCTTAGACCGTTGGGGAGATTGAGGTCGTTAATAGAAGTTTGAGAGAACTTAGGTGTTTAACTGGAAAGAATCTAAAACAATGGAATCTTATACTTCCATAAGCTGAATTCACATTTAATAATTCTACTAATTACTCCACTAATAAATCTTATTTCGAGATTGTCTACAGGTACTCTATACCTCATCAACTTGAACGCCACCCCCTTCCATCTCATGAACGTATTTTCTTTGATACGCAAGCTCATATTGATATTTTTTTTTAAAAAAATGCATAAAACTATTGCTAATAAATTTCAAGTAACTTTTAAAAATATAAATACATGGCCGATCGTCATCGCCGTGAGTTATACTTTTCAGAAGGAGATTGAGTGTTTGCTTATTTCATGAAGCAGTGATTCAGTCTGGGTACATATCATAAACTACAACAGATGAAGTTTGGTACTTTTCAAGTCCCGAAACACATAAATGAGAATGCATACCTTCTAGATTTTCCCGTTGGATTCGGTACTTCTCTTATATTTGACGTGGCTGATTTGACACCATTTTATAGAGATCCACTTTGTGTTAGCCCCAGTCCACTTATTGTGGCTCCAGAGATACCACCCGGCTTAACACCATTGCAGACACCCACCACTGAGGAGATGGATCAGGTTCTGGATGTATGAGAGTTTCATACTCGCCACGAGACGTAGCAGTGCTACATGGTTTCATGGCGGGGACGAGACATTACAGATAACTCCTGCATTAGCACTGACGAGTTGCAACAACGCCGCCCAGCTCTCTCCGGTTCTAGTCTTTGCGAGTTCTCGTCAGGGTCTAGCTTTCTCAACCCCGGCGGAATTGATGCATCCCGTGACGCATCATAATTTCTTTTACTGTGCATTTATTTATTTCATTTCATGTATTTCTTTCCGGGACATCCGTCTTTATTTTTCGGCTCATCGAGTTGATCGTCCAATGAGACCCTAAATAAAAGGTCCGATAATTTTATGTAATAGTGACGGAAAAGACAAGTTTAAATTATTTATGGGCGCATAAATTTAAATCAAAAAGGTAAATAAAAGGACATCCAAAAAAATGTCATTAGAAGAGGTAGCAGATTTTGAAAAGTAAAAGAGATCCAGAAAATCGTCTTCAAGAAAGATAGCATATTTGGAAAAGCTTTTAATCAAAATATTAGTATTTGAAAAACAATGTTGAGAAAGGAATTATTTGGAAATAAAATGAGGAAAGAAATAACGCTAAAGCAAAAGGCTCCCCTCTATTAAAGAAATCATAGTAAAGAAGAAAGGGGACCCTGAGTGTACAGGAGAATGAAATCACGTTCTCTCTGTAATACCGGGAACATCTCTTTCTTTCTGCCCTTGCCCTAACTTTCCCCCATTGGACGTTGATATTACCCGCAACTACTTCAGCGATGCACCACAAGCTGGAGTCGACGAACGAAAGCTCATCATCGTTCCCATCTTCTCCCGCAACCAATCATTGTGCCATCGTTGCCATCACTGCTCACTTTTGGTACCCCGTCTGATCCTGTTTGCTTGAGATGTGTCGTCGACTACGACACCCTATTTCGGTACCCTCCCCCCTCATTCGATCATCCTTACGATTGGCTACCACTGAAAACCGAGTACCTGCAATTCTCTCCTCTGCTTGACAGATTTGGACTGGATCGACTTCCCTCAGCGGTATCCTACCTATATCCTTACTCCAATCAGTTAGTTTATTTTTATGCACTTCGCTAAATAATCTTATGTTTGTCCCGAATGTTCAAATTGTCTTTTATTACCGTTATTGATAAATTATTGCTTGTGATTTGTTTGTGGCCATATTAGTTTTGTGGAAGTTTCGACTCGTAAAATACGTGACATTTTAACCTGAAAAAATTGCGAATTTCTTAAAGTTCATAACAACGAGTTTGATTTTGCGGTCAAAACTCAATTTTGACCTGCCTGGCCTACATCAAGTTTACTATGCCGAGAAGAAGGGTTTACCTCTATGCTCGGTATTTGGTGTTATGTCAATTTAGGTGCTCGGTATTTGTTGCAAGGGCAAGCTGTAATATGTTTTATGCAAGTCATAATCAAACTGTGTCAGGAGCCATCTCATATGTGTCCAAACCTCATGAGGAAGCCGACTGCCTGGCTGAGTGGTTCTTCCTTAATAGAGTCCACCTGATTTTGGTGGGTGTAAAGAAGGTTATGTTGAATACGGATTTAGTAAGTAGCAAGTCTCAGCGAGACCAGCATCTGAAAAAGAAGTAATGAAGCACTCAACAGGAAAGGCAACTGGAGCGTCCAAACCAGTTTCTCAATTTTTTGCTCAGAATGATCCTTCGCAGATTCAGTATACTAAGTGTAGTCATTTGTTCTTCGTTGAATTGGTGACCTTACAGGTAACCCTTACACGGTATGATATTATGAATACCTATTATAAACCTGGTATGTAAAAGAAATGAATATGGAGATTGGTCTATTCAACTCTTTCTCGAAAGCTATGTAAAGGGGGCTGGTCCTTTAAATGTCTTAAAACTCCTAGTTTCGGTACCCAATTTTAGCTTATATGCGAAGGATAGTCATTGTGACCCAGATGGATGGAGAGACTCTCTACTATAGATAGATGGATCTAAGAAAAACATCGACACCAGCTTCTGTAATAGCAGCAGTAGGGACTTAGATTCAATCAAAACTCATGGTCGGGATAGGACTGTTGTTGAAGCCAGGAAAAAATCCCAACCTCAGAATTCGGACCAAAGTCGCCTAAGGTTACTGGCTCAGAAGCTAAATCAGACGGCTAGAGTGACTAGAACGAAGAATCATGTCAAACAGGAGCTCAAATGTTGCGGCAGGAAGGTCCCACCATGTACCATGATGCTCGAAAGGAGCAGCCCCTTCTCAACCAAAGATGGCCGAACTGGGTACGAGGGAAGCTAGCTGGCGAAGTCGCAAGGTCGCGACTTGCTCTCCAAAGAAAAGGAATCCAAAGACTCAGCTAGTATCTCGAAAATAAAGCGCGTGAGTATCCTGCCGAGGATTTCAAGTGCCTCACCTCGTACCCCTGGGGTCCTATTTATAGGCAAATCCAAGGAGGGGGGGGGGGGGGTCATATTTATACCCCACCCCCTGGCGACTAGGCGACTTCCAGAGGAACTCGCACGGGCTGGGCGAGTATCTCGCCTAGTCGCCTACCTGACGAGTATGCGAGGGGAGCTCGCCTATACTCGCCCAGGCCTTCCGCGATCTTGAATTCTGTCTTTGACTCCTGCCTTGACTTGTTGACCTTGACTTCTGCTGACTAGGCTGTGGTAGGACCCACTCTCGACGAATACGAGTTGTACACAATCCCCGCTCTTTCGGAGCGACATAGGAGCTCGGAAAGAAACATCCAACACTTATTCGGTGAGCTGCTCTGCCGAGTATCTGGGTTACTCGCCTCTTGTACCTGCCTGCCGATCTCTATAAATAGGGGGGGGGCTTGTTCTTTAGCCGGATTTTCAGAACTCGCGCATAATGTCGGACGCTGCGAAGTTTCTTCATGACAGCCTCGACGCGCTGACCGGTGCTCTTGGCGTCGCTAAGCCGAAAAGGCCGCGCGAGTACGACGCCGTTGCCGACTTACCCCCCGTCAAGAAGAAAAAAGTTAAAAAGTCCAAGAAGAAACCCGCCTCCGGTGACGATAACTCGCCGCCACCTCTTTCTCAAACCGCAGCTTCCACTAGCAACCCCGTGCGCTCTGCCAGCACGCAACAGTTGCTCAGTGACCTGGGGCTTGACGACATTCCCAATGTCGCCGCCTCTGATGCGAGTTTTCTCGACTCGCTCGACATCCCTGAGCTCGCCACGACCCTGGCCCCGGAACTCACCTCCACTCCGGTGCCGCAACAGGTTGAAGGCGTCGACCTGCCAGGTTGTCATATTCCCGAGATACTTTCCTGCACTGATGGGCGTTTTCACTGCTTGCTAACTTGATCATGATGCTTCGCAGATTCTCCATCGGGGGGGGGGGGGGGGGGGGCGCTGACGCGGTTCTGAATGTCTCCCCGTTGAGCTCCACGCCGCTGGTCGCCCTTCCCGCCGGGAGACCAGCAAAGACTGCACACACGGTGCGAATCCATATCGGCGGCAAAAAGACACCTGAGGCCTCGATTCATTCGGCGAGCAAGGAATTGTCGCTGAAGAATCCTCCTCCAAGGAAGGTGACCCCGACGGGCATGGATCCTTTGCCGAAGGACCCTCTGCCAAAGAGGGTTCCGCCGGTGAGCAAGGGCCTTCTGGCGAGTTCTGCGCTGCCTGCGAAGAGCTCTACACCGCCCGCGCCGAGTTCTGCACTGCCTTCGGCGGGGTCCTCTCTGCCCGAGGCGAGCTCTTCGCTGCCCCCCCGCCGCCTCTTACAAATGTTGCCACCATCCAGTCGGCAACTGCATCCTTGCCGCTGCCGCTGCCTCTGGTCGCGCCTTCCCAAGTCGCCACGACGCGACTTCCTCCGCCTCCTCCGCTGAAGAATCCTCAGCCACCGACGAGTTCGTCACTCCCCCCGCCTCCTTCATCGCATCTCGCGGGCAGTAAGCCGGTCAAGCCGCGGCCGAGCTATTTCCCGCCAAGAGTTGCGGATGCCGGACTAGGAGGGCGCGGGCCAGGCAAGGCTGCCGAGCACGCTGGTGGGCCGTCTTCAAGCCGGCGAGATGAGCCAACTCGCGGGTCCTCTCCTCGCCGATCTAGATCTCCTCGCCGCGGTATGCATTGTTATTGATGTCGCATAGGGCGGCTAAGTACCCTGTCTAATCTGGCGACTTTCTTTTGCTGACAGATTGACCGGCGACTCCAGGGGCGGCCTTCATCGACCCGATGGGGTTATCGGGCATGGAATATCGCCATGCTGCTGCTCGCGCCTGCATGGAGCTGGAGAGCAAGTTTGACCATCTGGCGATCTGCGAGCCTCATCGCCGAATATCATCCCTGGAAGTGCGGATGTCAAAGATGGAAGAGCTCCGGAGTACTCTGGAGAGCTATGAAGTCCGCTTCCACATGGTAAAGGAGAATGATCGCCAGCTGGCGCTGAACAACCATCGCCTCCAGCTTGTTCTCGACGAGCTGGCCGGTATTCGCGCGAGCATGGGCTCTGTGGGCCGGCTGACGAGGATGGAGGAACAGTTACGGCTTGGAGACAACGCGATGACGCTGGCGACGGAGCACTTCCGGCGGGCGCGCGAGATGGGATGGGCTGGACGACATCCTCATCCTCCAGAGAGACCTAGGCCTTAGGATTTTTTCTCTTTTTTCTTTTTTCTAATTGAAGCTCGCCAAGTGCGACTTTATGGACATTTACTGATTTGTAATAAGCGAGCTTCGATCTCCCACCATTATTTACTTTTTCCTGTTTTCAGTGTTTGCGATATCTTGTCTGGGTTGTGCCGAGTTTTGTTCTGCAGGTTGCGATCATGCTTTATTCATACTGTGCGACCTGTGCAATGGAATCAGATTACTCGCTTAAGGTGCGACTTTGGCCGATACTCGCCATAGTGAAGATATACCCCCCCTGACACCTATAAATAGAGGAGGTAGGTAGGACATAACTACGCTATTGCGCTTTTGAACCCATAGCTCGCGAGTATCTTTTTTTGCTCGCGGGCTGCGACTTTGCTTTGTTCATCACTCTTCTTACTGCTTCTTTGATAAAACTCGCAAGATGGTTGGAGATGATGCTAGTGCTCGCCGCCAAGCCCATGCTGCCAACTTTGCGGATGCGGCATTTAAAAAGTCGATCACCACCAAGCTCGACTTAGAGAATTTTAGGGAAAGGCTCCTTCCTGAGGGATACTCGGCCAGGCTCCCGAGTCGTAGCGAGCGACTCAACACCTATATAGAGGGCGCGCTGGTCCTCCCCCTTCGTCATTTCGACGCGGGCTTGCGACTTCCGTTATGGCCTGAATACTGCGAGATACTGCGGTATTTCGGCATCGTCGCAGCGCAGATCAACCCCAACGGCGTTGCCATCATCGTGGGGTTCCCCTGCTACCTGCGCTAGGAGAGGGTCGCCTTCGAACTATCTGTCTTCCGCAAGATTTTCGCTTTCGCCGCGACTGCCGAGGGCGTAATCTACTTCAGTAGTCACGTTTGCACTTTGGTGGGGACGGCGAACAAAGTCCACCGATGGTGCGAGCTGCTAGTCGTCATCGAAGGCGACTTCGATGGCGTTCTGGGGAGGCCGCACCAACCTGCCGACGCCGCCTTCCTCCCGCCGATATTGGAGGGCGTTCGCGAGCAGCTCGTTGAGTCGTTCCGAGGTCGCCGGTTCGACGTCATTTTCTGGCGACTAAACGTCAACACCTTGTTGGAGATACATTCCAAAGAGGGTAAGCTTGGGCGAGAATCACTTTGTTTCCATACTCGCCGTGTGTTTGAGAAGGGCGATACTAACTAACTCGCCATTTTGTAGTGCCGTTCGAGCTTCCGTAGAAGCCGCTCCCTCCGGCGAAAGAGGTCGCCACCTCGCTGCTCCAGACCAGCTCGCCGGCTGATGTCGGCGAGAAGAAAAGACTTGCCAAGGGAAAGGGGAAAGCTAGGTCGCCGGACCCTGCGACCAAAAAAAGAAGGTGTTTCGCTGCATCCTGACGACCAAGAATCGCCGCAACTGGATGCTCGGCTTCCTCACTTCCACCCCAACTTCAACTTGGGGAGAGAGGTGGCGGACGCCTATGGTCGCCCGCTGGTGACCTGGTCGGCGGATGAACATCTGGTGACTCTGAGCACCAACCTCCCCTCCTGGTCGGCGGACTGGGAGGACAAGGGGGAGGCCTTCGCCGTCCTCCACGCGATGTATGGCGAGGCGACGCCGAATCGATGCTGGACCTCAGCGAGGAGGAACTCGCCCAGCAGGCGTCCTGCTCACTCGCGCGAGCCGTCGAACTAAATCACTTCGTGGCGAGGAGGATGCTGGAGAGGACTAAGGCCTTGAAGATCGTCAGTAAGAAGGCGATTGATCTCTACATGGAATCCACTCGCTGGCGAGATTATGAGGTAGGTCGCCTCCTGCGCGCGATGTTGATGTTGCCAGAATTGGATTATTTTTGCTGACTCCGTTCTTTGTCGCAGGCTGCCGAGATAGAAACCGCCAAGAAGCTGTCTGAGTATGAGGCGAAACTCGGCATGTCTCAGGCTGATCTAGAGGCAGCCCAAGTCCGCGCAGCCGAGATGGAATCTCGCCTGACAATTTTAGAAGCCGGCGCGAGTTCTTCTGCTACTCAGCCGTGGCCGGAGGACGATCCTCACTACGCCATTAAACGATCTCGCGTCTTGTGGGAGGAGAGGTCGTCGGTTCGCAGCGAGATAGCTCGCGCGGCCGGCAACGTCGTGCTCGCGAGGCTGAGGATCAACGAGAATCTTGACGAGGGGGAGAAGCAGTTCACCGTGGACGAGCTGATCCCCGAGCTGCTCGCTGAGGCAACAATATCGCCAGATCGCATACCTTCACCGTCGGCGAGCTCCCGCAGTAGCAGCAGCGGCAGTGGCAGCGGCGAGGAGGAGAGCGAGGAAAGTGGTGAAGAAGAGGATGCTGACATCAGAGATGAGGAATATCGGCCTGATACTGGCGACGATGAGTCCTAGTTGCTCGCCGATATTTGTCATGCTCGCGAATTACAGTTAGCGATATTTTGTAACAGATACTTTTGTAACTTGTAAATTTTTTGAAAAAATATAAATACAAGTCTGAATTACCAAGCTGTGTTTTTCCTGCTTTCGTACTTGCATGCTGATGATACTCGCTAGGCTCGTAGGCTCGCTTTTACCGGTGCGTTAACATCATTCATAGTCGCATAATTTATACTCGCACGTCCATATTCGCTCTTCATAGCTCGCATACCAATAATCGCCTGTGTCATGCACATATACTCGCCATTGCATACTCGCATACTCGCCCATACTTACTCGCATACTCGCCGGGGTTTACTCGCTCTTGCATGCTTTATTTTACCAAAACCGACATCCTGCGAGAAGCCGAGCCTGATTTGGGGTTGGGAGTAGTCGACACCCAGCAGTAGCCGAGCTCAACTGAGGGTGGGAACTAGTTGACTCGGGGAGGCAAGTAGTCGGTCTGCAGGGGAGGAGCTCGTACAGAGGTCTCGGACTACTGCATCACTCCAGCGAGAATCTTAGTCTCACTCGAGGAGGTCGTTGGGCAATGTGCAGGAGAGGAGCTCGTGCAGGGACTTGGACTTACGAGGACCTACCACTCGAGGACTTGAACATTGTTGGAATCGACAACTCTCAGGAGCCTTGCTCAACTGGAGTGGTGTATGTCGACTCGGGGAGGCAAATAGTCGGTCTGCAGGAGAGGAGCTCGTACAAACATCACTCCAGCGAGGATCTTGGTCTCACTCGAGGAGGTCGTTGGCCAATGTGCAGGAGGGGAGCTCGTGCAGGGACTTGGACTTATAAGGACCTACCACTCGAGGACTTGAACATTGTTGGAGTCGACAGCTCTCAGGAGCCTTGCTCAACTGGAGTGGTGTAGGTCGACTCGGGGAGGCAAGTAGTCGGTCTGTAGGAGATGAGCTCGTACAGGGGTCTCGGACTACGGAATCACTCCAGCGAGGATCTTGGTCTCGCTCGAGGAGGTCGTTGACCAATGTGCAGGAGAGGAGCTCGTGCAGAGACTTGGACTTACGAGGACCTACCACTCGAGGACTTGAACATTGTTGGAGTCGACAGCTCTCAGGAGCCTTGCTCAACTGGAGTGGTGTATGTCGACTCGGGGAGGCAAGTAGTCGGTCTGCAGCAGAGGAGCTCGTCCAGAGGTCTCGTACTACGACATCAGTCCAGCGAGGATCTTGGTCTCACTCAAGGAGGTCATTGGCCAATGTGCAGGAGAGGAGCCCGTGCTGGGACTTGGACTTACGGGGACCTATCACTCGAGGACTTGAATATTGTTGGAGTCGACAGCTCTCAGGGGCCTTGCTCAACTGGAGTGGTGTAGGTCGACTCGGGGAGGCAAGTAGTCAGACTGCAGGAGAGGAGCTCGTACAGAGGTCTCGGACTGCGACATCACTCCAGCGAGGATCTTGGTCTCACTCGAGGAGGTCGTTGGCCAATGTGCAGGAGAGGAGCTCGTGCAGGGACTTGGACTTACGAGGACCTACCACTCGAGGACTTGAACATTTTTTCCTGCTGCTTCAAAAGTTTGAAAATGGATTAAGAGCATCGATATCTTTGAGGATGAAGAAATCAGAAATCGAACGATGATCTTGCCGACGTCGAGTTGGGAGGTTGACGTCCAACCCTGTTCCTAATAGTTCCTCTAGTCGGAGGAGAGATGCAATCGGGGGTATCTAGACCGACATGCAAGGGGAGAGCTGATCTCGCCCGTCAATGCAGGGGTCCGGTCTTATAAGAGCGCTTATATCCCGAGGCATCGTCCCATCGTCCGAACTAGGCTATCTACGAGAAACAGGTCGAAGGCACATTTCCCAATCCAACTGCTGCGATCGCTCTCAGCTCTGCCAACTGGCTACGAGCGCAAATGCAAGAGCGAGGGGTTATGCTCTTCTGAGGGTCCTACAGGACGCACTCGCGACTAACATATTCCCTTGGGCCTATCCTGGCTCTCTGGCTACTGGCGGGAGAGCTTGGCAAGGTTGATCCTTCCTCAAATCCAAGAGGTTGGGGTCCATACCTGTTGAAACCAAAAATCGGCCTCCTGTGGAGTTCGACCCTTGGGGAAGGGGTGGTCTCGCACCTACTTCACTCCTGCAAGCAAAACAACGGAGAAAACAAGGAGAAACCGACCCAAGGGCTCGGCGGGGAGGTCCCACCACACACCCGGAAGATCTCAGAGCGCTTCCCCTCCTTAGCCAGAGGCCGAGCTAAGGTATCCTCAGAAAGCACTTGAAAACTGGAGCAGGAAGGCACGGGAAGCATGCTTTCTGGGGTACCCCTTGGGTCCTATTTATAGTTTTTAGAATCTGAACTGCCAATAACCAAAAGAGCTGACCTGAAATTACCAGAAAACCCTTAGTTGGGTCTGCCAACAGCCAAACTCCGCTGTTTTGAAGGGATATGGGCAGACCAGCGGGGGCAAAACAGTAAAAAGTACCTCATGCATCCAGGCGAGCTGGGGAGCTTGATCACCTCGGCAGGTCTTGCTCGCCTACTGTTGCCGAGTTTTGTTGCGAGGGCGTGAGCTGGGGCTAGCTCGGCGAATGCCGAGCTCGGGATCGGCGAATACTGATCTCCGGTCGACGAATGCCGATCTCTGGTCGACGAATGCCGAGCTCGGGCTCGGCTTCTCCACTGCCGAGCTCGCCCACTCCCCTTAGCCCGATCTGCCTGGCTCCTGGTGGCCTTGCTCGCCGGACACGGGGTTGTACAATACCTGTTCCCGCTAGTTCCTCCAGTCGGAGGAGAGATGCAATCGGGGGTAGCTAGACCGACATGCAAGGGGGGAGCTGATCTCGTCCGTCAATGCAGGGGTCCGGTCTTACAAGGACGCTTATATCCCGAGACATCGTCCCATCGTCCGAACTGGGCTATCCAGGGGGAACAAGTTGACGGCCGACTTCTCGGATTGATCCTGGAGCAACGCCTTGAGTTCCCAGAAGACTTGAGAATGAAAAAAGGATGAACAGAAGCAAAACAGTTGCCATTGCATATATATGAAAGCATGTACAAGTAAAATTCATCATTGGCTGCTAAGGATAAAACCTTTTCAGGTCATCCCCGCTCCAGGTACCTCCCAGCTGTTCTCCAACCTGATCCTGGAGATAATAACCCCCGATGGCCAAGACTTCCTGGATAATGAAGGGACCTTCCCAATTCGGATGTAGCTTGCCAACTGTTGCTCCTCTTCCTGCGGCGTCCACTTTCTTCATAATCAGATCTCCGGCGAGGAAGTGCTTTAGGCGGATGTTTTTGTATAAGTGCTTCGCCATGCGCCGCTTGATCTCTTTTTGGCGGATGGAGGCCAAGTCACGAAGCTCTTCTACGAAGTCCAATGAGAGTCTTTGAGCATCTTCATTCTCCAAGCGCCATTCTTCGCCGCTATCTCCAGCTGCTATAACTCTTGGGATCCGAACCTCGAACTCCACTGGGATGAGTGCCTCGGACCCGTGGGATAATTTGAAGGGAGTTTCCCCCGCGGCCGAGTTTGGAGTTGTTCTCAGGGCCCAGAGGACCGAGGGGAGCTGCTCCGCCCAATTGTCTTTCAAGTTGGTGACTTTCTTATTCAGAAGGTTGATGATCAACTTGTTGGCTGCCTCCACCTGTCCGTTGCTGCAAGGATGATGCACAGAGGCGAATCGAAGATCCGTCCCTAGCTGCTTGCAGAAGTCCTCTAACTCCAAGCTGGCGAACTGCGACCCATTGTCGGCGACGATGGTGAGAGAAATCCCGAACCTGCATGCGATTTCTCCCCAAATGAAATTCTTAACAATCTGCGACGTGGTCTTGGCTAGAGCCTTTGACTCGATCCACTTGGAGAAGTAGTCGATCATGACAAACACGAACTTCCTCTGCCCGCTGGACTGAGGAAAGGGGCCGATCAAGTCCATTCCCCAGATGACGAAGGGCCATGGAGCAGTGATCGAGCGAAGATGTTGAGCTGGCTGTAGTTGAAGAGGTGCGAAGAGCTGGCACTGGAGGCACTTTTTGGAGAAGGCCTCTGCATCCTTCCTAATGGTGGGCCACAAGTATCCGTGCCTTCGAATCCTTTGTTCAAGCGTGCGAGTCCCTGAGTGACTGCCACACTCTCCTGAGTGAATCTCCTCCAGGATGCGAGGTACTTCAATTTCCGACAAGCACCGAGCCAGAGGACCTGAGATGGTCTTGCGGTAGAGTTCTCCTTCTTGAAGCAAATAGTAGACGGCTTTGTAACGAAACTTCCTCTGGTCTCCCTCGCTGGCTGGAACCTGACCCGTTGTCAGGAAAGAAACAAACGGATCCTTCCAAGACACTCTCTGCTCGATCTCCATCATCTCCCCTTTCTCGATGGATGGTCAGAAAAGTTTAGTCACAGTCCCCCCGGCCCGGGGACCGTATTTGGCAAGATAGTCAGCTTCTGAATTCTCCTCTCTGGGTATGTGCTCGACGAAGAAAGATTGAAACCCCCCAATCAGACCTTTCACCTTGATCAAGTACCGCTGCAAAATCGGATCGTTCACCTCGAACTCGCCTCTGATCTGGGACGCGACTACCATCGAGTCGGTGAAGACCCTTATATCTTGAATTGCTAACTCCTTAGCGAGACGCAAGCCAGCCACCATGGCTTCGTATTCCGCCTGATTGTTGGTAACTGGGAAGAGGATCTCGATTGCTTGCTCGATCCTGGTTCCCTGAGGGCTTACGAGCACGACTCCGACTCCCACGGAATATCTGCCCGAAGCCCCATCCACAAACATCTTCCAGGACACCGTGCTAGAAGAGCCTTCCTCTCCTTCCACCTCGGCCGAGAAGTCGGCAAGGAAATCCGCCACCGCCTGTGCCTTGATTGCTACCCTTGGAGTGTAAGAAATATCGAACTAGCTAAGCTCCACCGCCCACTTTGCCAGCCTGCCAGAGTTCTCCACTCCATCCAGGATACTCCGTAGAGGATGATCGGAGACGACCCTGATGGAGTGAGCTTGGAAATACGGACGGAGCCTACGAGCCGAAACTACCAAAGCGAACACCTGCTTCTCCAAGATAGGGTACCTCGTCTCTGCCTGTCGCAACACTATACTAACATAGTAGATAGGAAGCTGCCTATTGCCTTCCTCCCGAACCAACACCGAACTAACTGCTTCCGCCCCGACTCCCAGGTAGAGGAAGAGATTTTCATTACCCCGCGGGCCTTGGAGGAGAGGAGCTTGGGTTAGCTGTTGCTTGAGCTTTCCGAAAGCCTCCTCGCACTCCGCCGTCCACTTGAAATTCTGATTCCCCCGAAGGGTCTTGAAGAACGGAGAGCACTTCTCCCCTGCCTTGGACAAAAACGGCTGAGTCCTGCCAGCCTTCCAGTCAGCCTTTGAACTTTCTTGGGATCTCTTGGTGACGCCATCTCCAGAATGGCCTTCACCTTGTCTGGATTAGGTTCCACCCCCCTGGGAGTGAGGAGGTGACCTAGAAATTTCCCCCTTCCTGCACCGAAGACGCACTTGGCCGGGTTGAGTCGCATCTTGTATTTCCTCAGAGTAGCAAAGGTCTCCACCAGATCCGTGATATGTTCCGCGACACTTTTACTCTTGACGAGGAGGTCATCCATATAAACCTCCAAGTTCCGCCCCTTCTTCCCTTTGAAGATTTGATCCATCATTCTCTGGTAAGTCGCGCCTGTATTTTTGAGCCCAGAGGGCATCATCTTGTAGCTATAGCAGCTGTCGCTGATTATGAAAGAGACGTCCCGACAGTCGGGGGGATGCATCCGAATCTGGTGATACCCTGAAAAAGCATCAAGAAAACTCATCACAGGAAACCCGACGGCGGAATCAACCAGCGTGTCGATTTGAGGCAAGGGGTAGCAATCCTTTGGGCAAGCTTTATTCAACATTGAAAAATCGATACATAGACGCCAACCCCCTCCTGGCTTCTTCACCATTACAACATTGGAGACCCAGCATGAATACTGAATCTCCGAGATAAAACCCTCCTCCAGCAGCTTCTCTACCTCCTCCCTAATCGTCTCGGCCAGCATGGCGGCGCTCTTCCTCTGCTTTTGTCGAACTGGGGCCACCGCAGGATCCAGGTTGAGGCGATGACAAGCAACATCGACGTCCACCCCTGACATCTCGGCGGCGCTGAATGCAAAGACATCAACGTTGTCCTGCATGCAGGCAACCATCTCTATCTTACCTCCCAGCGGCAGGGATCCTCCTACCTTCAGCAGTCCCTGCACTCCTCGAGAGATCACCTCTATCTCCTCCACCTTCTCAGCAGCACATAGCCCTTTCTCCTTCTCCAGCAACTCTTCCAGCTTCTCCGCGTCACCCATCCAGCTGATGGTGCTGACGACATTCAAGTAGCACTCCCTGGAAGTCTTGGGATCTCCCCTGATCCTGATCTGAACATCTCCGCGACAGTACTTCAGCCACTGGTGGTACGACGACGGAACGACCCTGAAGTAGTTGATAAGAGGCCTCCCGAAGATGGCGTTGTAACCGCTCGGCGCGTCGACGATGATGAAGCGACATCGGATCGACGTCCCACCGCGCGTAACCAGCAGCTCCACTGCTCCCTCCACCTCTTTCTTCTCTCCTGAGAAGCCAAAGAGCGGTCCATCTGCAGCTTGGACCCGAGACGCTTCCACCTGAAGCCCGACGAAGGTTCTTTTGAAGATGACATTCACCGAGCTACCATTGTCCGCGATGATTCGGTCGACGGTGAAGTTCTCGATGGCGGCTTGAATGACCAAAGCGTCATGGAAGGGGTTCTCATTCCCCAACATATCTTCCTCCGAGAAGGTGATCTCCTCTAATAGCGGCGGGGTCTGTGACGTCGAGGCGACGTTCTTTTGATAGATCTGGTGGAGACTCTCCTTGCGGGAAGCTCCAAGCCCGACCCCTCCATTGATCACGCCTACATGCCCACCTCCTGGGCCATTTATCACTTCCCCGCGACCTCCCAGGTCGACTCGGTCCTCATTCCTCCTCCTTGCCGGAGCTTGGAATGCCACCTGCCCCACCGGGGCCTCCTGCCTCTGCTGCTCTCTTTCTGCCACTCCCGCCTCCAGCCTCCTCCTTGCTTCCCAAAACTCGGGGCAAGCCTAGGTCCCGTACCCCTCTACCCGATGAATATCGCTGTAAAGGGGAATCTCCGCCTCCTGGCGCATCGCTCGCTGCTCCCTCCGACGCCGCTTGTTGTCTTGGCGAGCGATGACCATTGTCTCCCTTCTTCCTCCTCCTCGGCCTCCCTCCTGTCGGTTTCCATTCCTCCTCTCTTCCTGGTATTGCTGTCTTGCTGGTCTCCATTGGGGGCGATTCTCTGGATACTGGAATCGCCTTTCCCCCCTTCCTCCTTCCCGAGCTTCCGCCAGTCTTCTCTCTTGCTGCCTTCGAGGCCTCTCCTGCCTCCTTTCTTCAACCCTTCTGAGTTTCTCTCTCTTCCTTCTCTCTTCTCTCCTTGGTTCTTCCTTCTTCCTATCCTCTCGCCTCTCTGGCGTCCTCCTTGACTTCGACCCCGAAGGTCCTGCTCCCGTCCTTTCCGTCGCAATCTCCCCATCCAGTCTTGCTAAGAAGTACTTGTTCTTCTCCTCCCCTCGAACAAAAGTGTTCGCCTTCTCTATTATTTCTTCGAAAGATCTCGGGGGATTGGACCCCATCTCCAGACTGAACAAACCTTGCTTCAACCCGAACTTTAGGGCCACCATCAAGGTAAAGCTGTCCACCTCTTCCACCTCCAAAATCTACTCCTGAAAGCGGTCAATGTAATGACCCAAACTCTCATTCTGCCCTTGGACAATTTTGAAGAGGGCCGTCGCTTCCTTCTTCCTCTTCTTCGATGTCACGAACCTCGCCATAAGACCCCGACGCAGATCTGATAAGGTGTACACGGACCCTGCCGGTAGCTGATGGAACCAATCCCTGGCGTTCCCCTTGAGGGTGATGGAGAAGAACCTGCACTTGAAGGCGTCAGACATGTTGCGGATGGAGATGACATCTTCAAACCACTGGAGATGTCTGACAGGGTCGTCTCTGCCGGAGTAGTAAGTGAGAACGGGTTCCCTGAACCCTTCTGGAACTGGAGCGGCGAGGATCTCGTCACAGAAGGGGCTCCTCCCTTCCTGCCGGTGACGAGTTTCATCCTCGCTGGAGACGTCGTACTCGCCATAGTGCCGAGTATCTCTGCATCTCGCCGACGACATTGGATCCGGAAAACGGACCCCCTGGCTACTGGTCGGGTAATGTCGCGACTGCATCGGTCGATCTTCCCTTGCCCAAGCGGGCTCCTTTCCAGCTCGCCTCGGCGGCGCTTCCTCTTCCAGCGGTGTCAGGAGACGGGGAGAAGTCGCCGTGACTTCAGGGCGCTGAGCGAACCCGGCGAGAATGATTTGCTCAATCTTCTTTGCGAACTCTTCAAACGCAGCCGCTGTTACAAACTCGCCACCTCGCGCGGCGTCTCCTCCTACTGCCGAGTTGCCGACCAACTCTCCTTGCTCGCCACCAATGGCCATCTCACTCAACTTCCAAACTTTCCTCCTTGGCTGCGATCCACGCTCACCGCACCAAGTGTTGAAGCCAGGAAAAAATCCCAAACTCAGAATTCGGACCAAAGCCGCCTAAGGTTACTGGCTCAGAAGCTAGATCAGACTTCTAGGGTGACTAGAACGAAGAATCAGGTCAAACAGTACCCCAGATGTTGCGGTAGGAAGGTCCCACCACGTACCCGGATGCTCGAAAGGAGCAGCCCCTTCTCAACCAAAGATGACCGAACTGGGTACGAGGGAAGCTAGCTGGCGAAGTCGCAAGGTCGCGACTTGCTCTCCAAAGAAAAGGAATCCAAAGACTCAGCTAGTATCTCGAAAATGAAGCACGCGAGTATCCTGCCGAGGATTTCAAGTGCCTCACCTCGTACCCCTGGGGTCCTATTTATAGGCAAATCCAAGGAGAGGTGGGGGGGGGTCATATTTATACCCCACCTCCCTGGCGACTAGGCGACTTCCAGAGGAACTCGCACGGGCCGGGCAAGTATCTCGCCTAGTCGCCTACCTGGCGAGTATGCGAGGGGAGCTCGCCTATACTCGCCCTGACCTTCCACGATCTTGAATTCTGTCTTTGACTCCTACCATGAGTTGTTGACCTTGACTTCTGCTGACTTGGCTATGGTAGGACCCACTCTCGACGAATACGGGTTGTACAACTGTTAAATGGGTGAGGTAGTTTTAGGGCCGTCTACATCGAGTTGTATGACAGAAGCCTGAAATGCCTTAAGCGATAAAGTTGCAGAAGCAGCGAAAGAAAGCATATAACCAGAGAAATATGTTGATCAAAGAGCAGGCCCCTAAGAAGGTAGGGAGTGGTCCGATTCCCTTTAGCGGGTACCTGGTAAAGCACATTATGTGTAGTGAAATAAGCCATGTGCATAGGATAGACAGAAGTGAAACTAGAATTACACCATCAGGAGAAGGTCTAAGCATTCCTCTTTGGGGTCGGCAGAAGCATTCAAATCATTGATTGATCAGGTACAATCATCCTATCGGAATTGAAACATTCCAGGTTTGATTTTTTAACTATACTAAAGACGTCTTGACACAATGGACCATAGGTTGCTCCTTAGAAGGCGCATTCCCAACATCAGATGGCCAAGAAAGAATCCCTAGGGTAGTTCTGTATGTTATTTTTCCAATGCTGGCATGTTAAATAGACAATGGATTCCTGGTTACTATAGAAAGCTTTCATCGTATGACCACATCTATTTATGGGCAGAGAGCGGGCATAAAATATAGCTTCAAGCTGGCATTACATTGATCCAAGTCTCAAAATCCTATAGATAGGGACATATTGACATCAAATAGAGACGTTGAGAAGGTGTCAAGTGTAATCATTGACTAAGGCTTCGTTTGTTTCGGCGGTGGCGGGTCGAACCGGCGGGTGGAAACGGAGTGTTCGAAACGGAGGGGGGAGGTGGCTGCTCCAAACGGAGCCTTTTGGGGCGTTTCTCAAGACGGGCGGGTGGAAACGGAACAAACGCCGCCGGAGGTTCATTTGTTTACCCACCTTCCGGCGGTGTTTGCCCAAAACGGAGCACTGAAACGCCCAAACAAATAGAGCCTAAGCTGGACCTGCAAGGATCATGTGATCTCTCAATCATCTCAACTCTTTCTAATCTGTTGCATTCCGGAGGGCATTCATCTCGAGTTTTCAAAGGAGCAGCCATCGATGGGTGATATAGAAGCCAAAACCTATGAGGGAAATATACAATGAGTTGTTAGTACTCTGAAGATTTATCGGACGGTTAAGGAAGATTCGGAACCTTTTAAGAAAAGCTGAGCTAGAATGTTAATCTTGAGCAAAGTGCTTGAACAAGGCTAAAGCGAACGAGGGAACTTTATCAGTATTCATGCTGCAATTGCATATAAAATGGATCGACAGCGCCTAACTTATCAGCTTCCAATAAATGTCTCATGTTAACCGCTGGTTAGGGCACCACCTGCTTGCTAAAGTCTCTATAGCTGGTTCTCCCACTCCATCTAAGGCTTTGAGCTTGACTGGGTACACTGAATATAGGCCTGAACCGAGAAGAGCTTTCCTTGGTCGCCTTCATGTGGAAGAAAGTCGGGTAGGGCCGTAGGGAGAATATGAGCGTGCCTGTTGGCTCAGTAGAACTTTCTTTGTGGGGATCTCATTGTTTGTGCCTGAAACATTTGTCATGGGACAACCTGCGGTTAGTGGTTTTCTTATTATGGTGGCGACTAACTTTGTTGAGCCTGATCGAAACACCTTTTTGTTTTCCTTGTTAGAAATGAGCTTTGGTTGGCGGTATGCCATTTAGGCCCTTTGTCCCACAAAAGCAACCAGGTGGAAAACCAGACCAAGTACACCTTATCATCAAAGGATCCACCCTAAATCACATATCTAGAATGAGTGGGCTTAGCATCTTCCCCATTTTTCCCCTTTCTTGAACTGAAGAACTGTGTAGAAAATCACAAAAGAGGGAGAGAATAATAATTATTTTATTAAATTCTCAAAATGTCTCATTGCATAATACATGTATTTGTACACTAATATAGGAAGAGAGAGAAGAGGATACTCAATCCTAAGATGTGGAACTAAACAAGATTACAAATGGGCTTATAATTGGGCCTCAACATAGTGCCTTTTACATTTTTTTTAACACTCCCCCGATGGCAGAAGCATACAAATCGTAACGACCAAGCAAACTGAAGATACAACAGACATGGTAAGGCATTGGTGAGAATGTCAGCAACTTGCCCGATTGCAGGAACATGCTTTAATTCCAACTTATTTAATCGAACCTTCTCTCGGATGAAGTGACAGTTAAATTCACTGTGTTTGGTTCGCTCATGGAACACAAGATTCTTGGGAATATGTGTAGCAACTTGACTGTCACAAAATAGAGTTGTTGGTGACTAAAGTTTGACTCACAAATCACCAAGGAGACTTTCTAGCCAGTTGAGCTCAGACACATCAGCCGCCATCGTAAGATACTCCGCTTCAGCGGATGAGCGAGCAACAACAGATTTTTTCTTGATATGCCAGGTAATAAGGTTTTCTCCAAAGTATGTACAAAAACCAGTTGTGGATCGTCGATCATCAAGAGAACTCACATAGTCAGCATCGGAATATGCAATAAGAGATAGAGAAGTGGATGGTTTGTATATAAACCCTTGTCCAGAAGCGGTCTTCAAATATCGGAGGATACGCTCGACGTCCTGGAGATGAGAGGTTCGTGGAGCGTGCATAAATCGACTGACAATTCCAATAGCAAATTAGATAACAGGTATTGTAATTGTAAGATATATCAGTTTTTCTACAAAATGTCGATAATACTCTGGATTCGTAAGTAGTGAATCGAAGTCAGATTCATGAGAACAAAGCTTGTGGTTGATATCCGTAGGAGTGTCAGCAGGTTTGCAGCCCAAATAGCCAGCATCCTGAAGAAAATCAAGACAGTACTTTTGTTGTGATAAGACAAGGCCATCTGGTCATTTTGCTTCTCAAGTACAGGGAAGTACCAAAGATTTCCCAGATATTTAGTTTGAAAGATAGAGTTTAAGTGTTATTAATTTGTTGTATCCTTGTGTAGTCATTACCAGTAATCGAAATTTCATGAACATAAACTAGGAGTATGATTGTGCAGGTTGGTTGATGACGAGTAAAGAGAGAGCAGCCAGTCGAGCTTTGCATGAGTCCAACTTCACGAACAACCTTACTAGACTTGTCAAATCAAACTCGAGTAGACTGTTTGAGACCATAAATAAATTTTTTGAGATGTCAAACACGAGACTCCCTAGTGGTCTCAACCCCGAGAGGTTGGTGCATGTAGACAGTTTCTAGAAGGTCGTCATTGAGAAATGCATTTTTGATATCCAACTAATGTAAGGACCAGTGTCGATGAACAACTAAGAAGATCAGGACCTGAACGGTATTTAACTTGGCGACTGGTAAGAAAATTTCATCATAGTTGAGGCCTTATTATTGAGTCAACCCTTGAGGCACAAGCCGAGCTTTTAGGCGTTCAACTGTCCTGTCTGGAGCATGTTTGATTGAAAAGACCCATTTACAGCTTTCACAAGTATGTCCTGGAGGAAGATGGACAAGATCCCAAGTCTGGTTATCCCAAATGACAGTTATTTCTTTATCAATGGTCACACGCCACCCCGAATGTTGGAGAGTCTCCTACAAAGAGTTAGGTATAAAAATGGAGGATAGAGAGAGCGCAAATTTGAGGAGAGGTGGGGAGAGGCGATGTAAGGATACGTAATTCTCCAAGGGGTGAACCATAGAGGTTGATGATGGATCGACATGCCGCGAGATAGCACTGGTAGAGGGTAACTGCTGTTGGGCATCAGATTTGTGAGAACGGTGAGTGTATACACGAGGAGGTGGCTTGGGTTGCACTGGTGTTCGGATCGGTGTGGGAAGAAGGGGTTGAAGAGGAGATGTGACAGGGGCGATATGACGTGGTTGAGGAGGAGGTAGAAGAGGATCTGGAGGAGAGGAGTGAAATGGTTGGTACTCGAGAAATGTTACATCTGCCGAAACGACCAATTTACCATTAGTGGAAGAGTAACACACATAACCTTTCTGAGTGTGAGAGTATCCAACGAACATAAATTTGGTTGCACGAAGAGCAAACTTGTTAGTAGACGGACCAAGTTTATGACATAATATGTACATCCAAAAACACGAGGCATGGGGGAAAAAGTAGGCTTTGAAGGAAAAAAGAAGAGTAATCGGAGTTGCAAAGTTGAACATGGAGGATGACATGCGATTTATGAGATGACGGGCAGTAGAAACATAAAAGTTACAGCATAGTATGTGGACCTGCATTTGAAGCATGAGTGACCGGACGACATCAATAAGATGACGATTTTTTTGCTCAGTCACACCATTTTTTGTGGAGTATAAGCGTGCGAAGTTTGATTGATAATCCTAAACTTAGTACACATATTTGAGAAGGTTCAGTTGGTATATTCACACGCATGCGAATTACTTTTAAGGTAGTGGAAAACCGTGTACGAGTCTCAGTAATAAAGGTACAAAAGATAGAGGAAATTTCAGCACGATCGCGAAGTAAATACAATCAGGTTATGCGCGAGTAATCGTCAATAAATGTAACAAAGTAACTATAACCATAAACATTATGGGTTTTATACGGTCCTCATATATCAGAATATACTAAAGCAAAAGGAGCATCAGTCCGAGTGCAAGTAAGACTAAAAGATGTATAATTCTGTTTATCAAAAATGCAAGATTCACAAGTAAACTCATGAAAGGAGACATTAAGAAGTACTTTCTTGAGAATCAGGAGTGGAGCATGCCCAAGACGTCAATGCCAATCAACAGAAGAGACTGCAAAGAGAACAATAGGTGGAACATCCAAAGCATTGCGCCCATTAGACTCTTGCCCCTTACCAATTTTATTATGCGTTTTACGATCTTGCACAGCAAAGGAGGAAGGTGAGAAGGTTACACAACAATCAAGTTGCTGAGTAAGACGGGCAACAAAAAATAGGTTAAAAGGTGATCCCGGAACATGAAGGACCTGGAACAGTGAGAGGATTTGAGTGAGGCGCATCATCAGCTCCAGAAACCGGGATGGTGTCACCATTGGCCACGATGATGAACTTGGGATATGCAGATTGTAAATACTGAGACTGTTTCTATGGAGTAATATGGTGTGTGACACCTGAGTCCACAATCTAGTGGGAGCTATGAGAGAGACATGATATAACTTCATTGGAGATCGACGCAATGTATCCAGATGAGAGACTAATCACCCCTTGGAGATGTTGAAGCTGGATGTGTTGAGCATCAATATCGTTACAGGTGGAGTGAGGATAAGCTGTTGTGGAAGCATTGAGATGTTGAGGCAGAGCCTCCTTGCGATAGCATGTGGCCTCAAGGTGACCATCCCGACTGTATTGAACACATTTAAAAAGATATTTCCCAGCACGACCTCGTCCCCGAGAAGTAGTGTGACCTCCACGAGCCGAAGGACCACTAACCGAAGGAGCAGGATAAGCAGATAGGGGGCTGCTAGAGGAGAGCCGGGGATAAATTCCCAGGAACATCCGGTGGGGGTTTAACCTTCAATAGCATAGAACAAACATCCGATAGGGGGAGAGTTATAGATGAAGAAATAATCTGAACCCGAACACTGTGGAGATGGGGTGGAACACGGGCTATCATCATGGAATTCCCAACAGCTTCTTTCTGTGCCCATTGCGCAGCCAAAACCGTCGTGGGAGGCTGGTTCTGTACCCATGCCCCAACAAGAGTCTTGGCTCTTGCAACAAAGGAGATCAAGTCACCTGTTGCCCGGGGTCAAGTGTTTGAAAATCAGTGATGTCGAACAGGTGCTGGAGGCTATCCTTGACAGAATAGAGGGAGTGAAGTTCCTCCCACTTAGCTTTGGTCGTCTCATGATACATGTCCATCCTATATGGCTCAGTGTCCATAGAATTGAGGATCCATGATTAAACACGTCTGTCATTACGGATCCACTCCTCGATGGGTGCGATAGGAGTGGCCCTTCTCAGATATGAAGAAGACCTTTAGTGTACAACGCACGACGAACGAAGTGCATCCACTCCACAAAGTTTTGCTTTCCACTGAGATCGTGGTGATTCGAAGTTCGTCACAAAGTCTAGTAAGTGGAGCAGCAACACAGGTAGGAAGAGAGGAAACAACCATCGAATCCATGGAGCAATAGCAAAGACAAGAAGAGCAGCTTCGGCGGATAGAGGAAGATGCGGCTAGGAGAGCAGACACCGGCAGACCGATCAAGAGGTTAGAAGCTGCGGCAAGGACAATTGTGGTAGAAGCGACTTGTAAAAGCTGTGGGAAGGTGCGGCTAGAACTGCGGATTGAGATGGCTGGTAGAAATTGGTGTAGAACTGCGGCTTTGTACAGTAGGATCTGCGGCTAGGAGACTGCGTCGAGGCAGGTAGCGGGAAGGATGCGATCTTAGCCGCGAGAAGGGGAGGCAATAGAAGCTTGCGACAAAAGAGGTCACAGCATACCCGCGACCAAGAGGGCAAGATCTGTAAGTAGAAAGAGAAGCAGCGGGTATCTACGATAGTCCGCGAAAGAGACAAGCAGGTGGGACCTGGCTGAGGAAACTATAAAAACTGATGGAGTGGAGGGAAAGAATGGGGAAAAGGAATTTGAAGGAACTTGTAGAAGGAGTTGCGGTTAAACAATGTCTAGCCACCCAAGGTGCACGAGTGGAACCAGTAACGGGAAAAATCAAAGATTGATTGGCTCTGATATCTTGTAGAAAATCTTAGAAGAGGGAGAGAATAATAATAATTTTATTAAATTCTCAAAATGTCTTATTGCGTAATACATCTATTTGTACACTTATATAGGAAGAGAGAGGAGAGGATTCTTAATCCTAAGATGTGGGACTAAACCAGATTACAAATGGGCTTATTATTTGGCCTTAACATTGTGTCTTTTATATGTTTTTCTTTAACAAACCGAAATGTTCTTCTTCCCACTCTTTCATTGAAAACATCTCAACGAGCATTGAAATAATAAAAGCGAAAAAAGACTATGTTACGTGCCTCTTTGATGGATTTTCGGAGAGTTGCAGGTGGAGGATGCAAGGATGTTATCCCTTGAAATGAAGGTGATGAGAGAAGTTGAAAACCCTATAAGGGAGGGGTGAGAAGAAAAGAGCTTAAGAGACAGAAAGAGAACTTTGATATTTTCTTGCATGATCCCTTACATAGCCCAAAGGGCTCTATATGTATTGGCGTCGATGACATAACTGTAAATATCAAACATACATCAAATATTCAAAACACTTAAACGCTACGACGACTTTGACTCAATACACCACGACTCGATACAGTGACTCGACTCAACATATTAATAATAATAACACAAGATAACTGATGCAGGATCCATAACACTCCATCCGTCCTTGACATCGAGCTTGCCCGCAAGGTCTAACTCCACGTGGATGGTCAGATCATCTGGCATCTTTATCTCCCACCAGAACATTGCATGAGATCGTGTAGTGACGGTGGGGGCGTCGGTGAGTAGCGGCGTCACCGTCAGAATGAGATGCGACGGAAGTATCGGTTTTAGCAAGGTCGGTGGAGTGGTGGTGAGCGGCAGTAAGTAAGTCGGAGGAGCGACGACTGGCAGAAGGAACAGATCTGTCAGGATCAATGGGGCACGGATCCGTAGAAGTAGCGGTGATGTGGCTGGCGGAAGTGGCAAGGCAGGAGCTGGTGGAGTAAGTCTGTAATGAAGGCAGTGAGATGGCCGGAGGAGGCGACAAAGCCGGGGCCGGTGGAGTAAGACCGGTTGAGGACGCGGCAAGATGACCGGAGTCGGCAGAGCGGGTGATCGAAGATGAGGTGGAAGTGGGGCAAGTGGAGTTTCGAACATGCAGTCGATCTGCACTTCAAAACTGTCAAGCCGAGCGAGTATTTGTGTGATAAGGTCGTGGTTGGCGACTAGGAGTGGAGTGCACATCTGAATTAAGTAATCCTTTAACTAATTCAATATATGAATTAATTAATAGAATTACGGGATGGGCGTCCAACTCGAATAGATGCGTATGATCACGAATAGACGGGATGGCGGGTGCTGGGCTCGAGGACCGTCACCAGGGGTTTGATGAAGACCGCACGACCCGATGATGTCTGGGATGGGTCTTGAGCGGCGCTGTAATCTTGCGGGTTGTGCGGAACTGGTACGGGGATTCCCTGCCGCTGAGGAGGAAGCTTGGCAAAACAACTAGTCGTCAAAGCAACGACGCGTCGGTTCGAGGCGGCAAAGAGCGAGCAGAAGCCTGCACACAGGAGGATCGATTGTTAGGAAGGTAGATGATCCTGCTCGAGGCTCTGTTGCAGCTCTAGCCTGCGGGAATGGTGGATGCAACGATTATTGCGACCGACGGACTAGAGACCCTGAAACAGTTGGCTTGCAGAAATGGCGGAAATGGCGGAAATGGCGGAAATGGCGGATGCAACAACAAATGCGACCGACTGAGGTAGAGAGGAGGCTCTGAATCAGCAGGCTTGCGTAAAAAGACAAAGCAATACTGGGGTCGGCGGAACTTGTCGACCGCTTCTTGGATAATGTCGGGCTTGTTCTGGACGGAGAAGAGGATGAGGAAGCTGCGGAAATAGAGGAGGCGGTGGTTGTGGAGTTGCGGATGAATCGAGCCGAGGAAGGAAGGATCTGATACCAAGTTTGTTACATTTCTCTTTGGTGGATTGTCGTAGAGTAGCTGGTGGAGGATATAAGTGTGTTAGCCCTAGAAATGGTGGAGGAGAATAAAAAAGTTGAAAACCCTTGGGGGGGGGGTGAGAAGAGAAGAGCTTGAGGGAGAGAGAGAAATGTTGGGTACATTGCCCACAATGTCCTAGATTTAAGAAAGTCAATCTTGTCAATAATATACATATTGTTGTGGTTGACAGGGATGGGACAGGTAACCTAAGTGGCTAAGTCAGGTAAGTTCTTACCTATGTGGTGGAAAGACAGAAATCTGTCCAAGTCCACAGGCGTTGAGTGAAGATTATTCACTCAACGCCAGATGACCTATAGCGTTGAGTGAAGGCTATATCGTTAAAGCGAAAGGAGTGACAAGCTGAGAAAGTGGTTAAGTCCATATGCGTTGAGTGAAGTCAACTCACTCAACGCCATACAAAAAAAGAGTGAGACAGACTAATGCAGTCAACGGCTAAAGAGAAATGAGCTGAAAAATGGCTAATTCCACAGGCGTTGAGTGTAGCTCAATCTCTCAACGCCTTAACTTCACAATTGTTGATTAGCTGAGTTCAGAGTTCGTCGAACTAAGCCCTTAGTTCGTCGATCTAAGCTTTCACATATTCATAAAGCTGAACTCTAAATTCGTCAAACTGAGTTTTTACTTATTCGTCGAGCTGAGCTCAAAGTTCGTCGAACTGTGTTCTAAGTTCGTCAAACTCAAACTGATTTCTAAAACAAAAAATCTGGCTAAGCCAGAAAGCGTTGAGTGAGACATGCTCACTCAACTCTCTCAACGCCATGATACAGATTTAGTTAAAACAAAAAGCGTTGAGTGAGCCATGCTCACTCAACGCTCTCAACGCTTAAGATGCTGAAGAAGCAAAAATGACTAAGGCAGAAAGCGTTGAATAAGACATGTTCACTCAACACTCTCAACGCCTAAATTGCAGAATGTGGTTAAGGCACAAGACATTGAGTGAAGTATGTTCACTCAACGCTCTCAACTCCATGTATGCAGAAGAGGTTGCAGAAAGGATCAAGGCAAAAAGCGTTGAGTGTGCATTACTCACTCAACGTTATCAACCCCTAGATAGACAGATTTGTCTAAGTACTTTGGCGTTGAGTGAAGCTCATTCACTCAACGCCTATTCTACTGATGCTCGATTTTAGCTAAGTTCACAGGTGCTGACGTCAGCAAAATCGACAAAGTCAACCATATTCAAATTGTGAGCGGCAAAGTTACTGTACATTACAAAAGACGCCGATGACTTACTGTACGACAGATAGACGTTAAAGCAAGGCGCAGCTGGAAGCTGCAGGTGGGACCCACTGATCTCTAAGAGCCGTTGATCAGCGAACTACAAAAGGATGAGATGGGCCAAGACACAAGATAACTTTTAGGGCTTCATCAACTTCAAAAAGTTAGCAGCCAACTTCATCTTCTTCGTCATTGCTGCATGTAAAAAGCTTGAAGCTCTCCAACAAGAAAAAGTTCAGATAGCTGTGCAGTCTCCATCAGTCACAGTGGAATCAGAAATAGTTCTGAAGAAAGAAGAACCTTCAGCCTTAGACAAGTTCAGTTAGTTGTTTGAAGACTCAAGATCAAAAGATCTTTAGCCTTCTCCAGCAAGTTCAGGAGTCAGCTTCTGAGTTCCTCTAGCAAAATTTTTCTCTGCTGTGAGGAAAGTTAGAGCAGAAATTTCTTTGCTCTAGTTGTTGACACTGAGAAATTTCTGTGTCAAAGATTATTAAAACATTTTTGTTGTTGTAGGATCCTTCTGGATCTGAGCTGTAGGGCTTTGCGCCTAAGGTTGGGTAAATTTGCATGAGCTGTAGGAGAAGGCTCTTCTCTGAGTGTAGGATCCTGCTGGGATCTGAGGTAGGTGAGTTTTACTCACTGAGAAGAAGGACAATATTGCCTGAGCTGTAGGAGAGTGAATCTCTCTGAGTTGTAGGAGCAAGTTTGCTCTGAGTTAGGGCTATCCTCCATAACCTGAGTGGTAGGGCTTAATTGTCTGAGGTAGGTGATACTTGTATCACTGAGTATGGGCCCTTGTGGCTGAGGTTTATGTCTTGGAGGAGACTGAGCGATCCTAAGGGATCTGAGGTGTAAGCTCATTCGAGCATTGTTTTGGAGAAGTGTCTTGACTAACAGGAAGTTAGCTAGGTGAGAGGAGAGTGGATGTATCCATAATTTTGGGGAACCACTATAAAAATACTTATGTGTTTTTCTGTGATTGTTCTCTATTTGTAGGTTCATAAAAAGTTTTCATCTATTCAATCACATAGTAACTCAAGAAGAAATAAAAGAAATTCAAAAGACCTAGACAAACATATTCACCCCCCTCCCTAGGTTGCTAGCTATCTTGAAAATAAGAACTTTCGAGTGATATCAGAGGGAGGTTGCTCAAAAAGGGATTTAACAATCTGAGTGATCTCCAAAGGTAGCTGCAGTTAAGTGAACATGAGCTCTGGAGAGAGCCAGAGAGAGCTGAGTTCCCTGAAACTCTCCCATCTGCAGGAAGGAGAATTTTTGAATATGGAAAGAGTGGGTGAGACTATTTATGGAAGCATATGATCCTACGATCTTTGCAACAGTCTGGGAGGGACTTGTCATTCCTATGAAGGTCTATGTTCTGGATGACAATATCAAGACACCTAAAACATACTCTGAAATGACAAAAGACGACGTCATCTTAGCTGGCTTGGACAAGAGAGCACATAACATCATTGTCAGTGCAGTAGATGACTTAACTTTTCAGAACTTGGTTCACTGCCAGACCTCCAAGGAGATGTGAGACACTCTTGTGATCTACATGGAGGGCACTGAAGAGGTAAAGGATGATAGAAAGTCTCTGCTCAAACAAGAGTATGAGGCTTTCAGGCAAAATCTGAAAGAGAACATAGCTGCCTGCTATGAAAGATTTTTCAGAATCATAAATGAGTTGAAGACCTATCTGAGGGTTTTCAATAATTATGAAATAAATGACAAGTTTCTCAGATCTCTCACTAGAAACATGGATACTAAGATCTGTGTCATAAGAAAGGTGGCCAAGCTTGCTGAAACTCCTCCCCAAACATTGTTTGGAAAGCTGCTCTCCTATGAGATACAGCTAGCTGCCAGGAAAGAGGAGGAGACCACCAACATATCTCATGCCAAGGAAAAGTCCTTGGCCTTCAGAGCAGAAAGCACAAGGAAGGGCAAGGAGAGGATTCCCTCTCCTCCAAGAAGATCAGCTGAGTCAGATAGCTCAGAAACAGAAGCATCAGATAACAGCATGTCTGATGAGGATTTTGCAGCCTTGTCCAGGAAACTCCAGAGGCTGATGAAGAAGAAGCATTGGAAGAAGTGGTCTTTCAATTCCACTCATCACAGGAAGAATCAGTCCAAGATTGACAGGTATGGTTCCAAACCTAATAAATATGAATCTTCTAAAGTAGTTTGCTACTGTTACAGCAAGCCTGTGCATATGATAACTGACTGCCCAGAGAAGAGGAAGGAGGCTGGGGACAAGAAGCAGCATCAATACAAAGGGAAGAAGGAGAAGTCCTTCATTGCTAAGAAGGAAAAGAGTTGGACAGACTCATCATCATCTGAGTCTGAAGAAGAGAAAGTATACATTAGGCTGGTGCTGCTGCTGCTAAAGATAGATCTGTTGCAGCAGGAGAAGTCAATCCTCTAGTGAGGATAGGGATCAGGGCCCCTTTGACACTATCAGACAGTGACTCAGAGGAGGATGAATATGCCCATAGCTATAGAGGGCTGATGACAATGACAGATGAAGAGGAAAACCAGGATCAGCCTAGTCAAAGCGAGGTACATCATTTACCCAATTCTGGTTCTATGTCTGAGTATGAGACCAGTCCTTGCTCAGAAACCTCTTCACCCAGTGGTGAAGAAGATTCTGGATTTGAAGAAGATGTCAATCAATTGATTGACAAGTATGAAGAACTTCTCAATGCCTTTAAGAAGGTCAACAAGTTGGCTAAGAAGCAAGTTAAAGAGATTTCATCTCTTAAGCTTGCAGTTGCCCCGCAGACTGTAACAACTAATCTGCTGGATCAGAAAGCTAGGTAAATAAGCGGACTAAAGTCCCTCTTGGACATCTAGATAGCCTCCATCAAACATAAGAACTGTCTCATCAGGGACATTGAATAATGGCTTGAGAAGGAGAAAAGAATAGTGGCTCGCTACTCTAAGCCAAGTACAGTACTACCCTTGATAGTCATTTTCTCCTCTCAAAAGGGTAAGAAAGGGTTGAGATTCAAGGGAAGCACAAGAGCAGCTCCTTCCAAAAGGAAGGGGAAAGCTCCAGCTCCACCTCAGTCTATTGCTTCCGATCCTCCCATTCTCTTTACAAAAGATCTGTCATCTTCTAACAAGTATGACCTGGAAAGCTCCTATGGTCACTGGGAGAATGGTTGTTCTTCAGGGGTGAACAAAGATGTTCACTGCTCTGGTGAAAGCTCTAGCCGGGTGAGTGCCTTTATGACTGCCCATGTGAAAGCTCAAATGGCCCAAACTGGACCATTTGTTTTTGGTGTTTCAGCCCCAACACTCAAAGATGTTACAGCAGACAAAGCTCTGAATCTGACAACTAAGGGTCAGAGTAAGGGCAAGTCTAACAGTTAGGCTGATTTGGGCATTTCTGATGCCATCAAATGCATGCTCTCTGAAAAGAAGCTTGCTGCCGATAGTACTCAAAGCAGACCAAACAAGCCAGCTAGAAGACTTGCCTTCAGTCAAATTCTAGCTGAAAGAAATCAGAAAAGGGCTGCAACACATCCTCCTTCTATTAAGGGTGCTGCTAACCAAGCTGCATGACCTACACAGAAGAGAAGATATAACATACATGACTATTGATGTTGTGGTAAGATAGAGCATTTTGCCATTGACTGCTGACACAATCCTAATGTGACCAGAGCTAGGGTCAGTCCACCAGTCAGAAATTCTGCTGGTGGACATGTTCGGTTTCATACTAATGTGCACCTAGAACCCAATAGATATTTGGGTCCTAAGGTAAAGTAAATTGTATATTGCAGGTTAGTCCCAGTGGTCATACCCCGATATGGTACTTGGACAGTGAATGTTCCAGACACATGATTGAGACAAGGAGCAATTTGAAAGAATACACTCCAGTAAAAGATGGATCCAATGTAATCTTTGGTGGTTCAGATAGAGGGGTAACAAAGGGCTATGATAAGATCACCAATGGCACAGTCACTATCTCAAAGGTGACTTATGTTGACGGGTTGCAACACAACCTTATAAGCTTAAACCAGCTCTCTGATCTTGGCTATGTTATTGTCTTGCACAAGGATGAGTGCCTAATTAGGAGGTCAAGTGACCAAGAGGTCATCTTGACAGGCACTAGGAGTGAAAATGTCTATTGCTTAAACTTTATATGTTTAAATACAGACTCTCCTATCTGTCTAGTGGCAAATGAGAAAGGCTCTCATTGTGTCCTATGACATAAGAGCCTAGCCTATATAAATTACAAGATTATTGACAAGCTCTTTAGCCAAGAGCTAGTTTGGAATGGTCTGTAACGCCCCTGATTTTCCAACAATTATTTAATCCTCTTGGTGACGTCATAATGACGTAAGGGGCGTTACGTTAACGTGGAGTTGTCGGCGCGTCGCCTTTAGTGCGTTTTCACGTCTGTTTGGCCGAGACAGCCAAATTCGTGAATCCTTGTCGAAAATGGAAAACTTTACGTTAGGAAATTAAATTAATTAACTTTTGACATGCTCGTCAACTTTCGTCGCGATCCGAGCGATATTCGAGCCTCAGCGAATTAAAGAAGTTTTGTAGAATTTATGTTCGCCGTAGACTTTGAAAATTTATATCTCGAGAACGGCTCGTCGGATTTTGGTTTTGACTTCGCCGTTGGATTCGTAACACCGACTTTTAACTAGGGCGCGAAATTCGTTTGAAAATTTATATTTAAGTTCTTTCGGAGTATATCTAAGCTCTCGCCGAGATTTTCACGATCGTGATAAGTAATTTTCATTTCGTGGAAGTTTCGTTAGGATTTTGGCCCTAACCTCTCTTTTGGACAAATCCTTGTAGATTCCGCTTCCTCGCGCCTTCTTTTAGGTAAATCCGTGACGTGGAGTAATTTGGAGGACCGATTTGAGTAGAAACCGAGGTAAGTGGTGTTCTTGCTCTCTTAACTCATTTCTTCCAATTTCTAGTCTCTTTTTCTTGGATTTGATACGTTTAAATTTCCTAAAACTTTTATCCCTAAATTGCTCTGTAGATTTGGTAAAAATGTAGTCGCGTCATTTTAATTGTCGTGCCATTTTGATTGTTGCGTTATCTTGTGCGCCCTGTTATTTTTGATCGCCTTCTACCTTCTGTGACCCTTGCAGTCTTCATCTATTAGTCCAAGACATTTGTTAACCCCTTTGAAATTTCGTCGGGTATGTCCAATTTGTTAAGTGCCCATTTATGTTGTAAATTTCGTCAAAATCGAGTCATTGTCTGTTTACCTGATAGACTAAGTTTAGTAAAAGAACTCTGAATATTTATATATGTAACTAAATGTAATTTCTGATGGTCTGTGCGGGTTGGGGTTTCTCCCTCAGCACAGTACCTTTCTGGTAGGGTCTGTGCGCGTTGTGGACCTTTATCCCGGCACATTACCTTAGTTGCTGGTTTGTGCGTGTTGGGCTTTTTCCCTCGGCATAGTGCCATGTGGCTGGTTTTGTGCGCGTTGTGGACCTTTTCCCCGACACAGTACTCTTCTTTTGTTGGGGATCTTACACCCTGCCTTGCCGTTGTTTTGATGCGTTTTTGAACTGATCAGTCTCATTTAAAATTCTGAGTAATATGGATATTAAAGAAGGATAAAATATATGAACTTTTGATACTTGATGCTCTGTCCTGTTCAGGCTGTTGTGGTTTAAATTTTCCTGTTCAGCTAGATTGCTTGTTTTGTTTCTGTTGTTTTGCTACTGACTTTTGTTGCAGTCGATTTGTTGTTCCTCGTTCGTTTCGAGATTTGTTGGTATTCCTTTTACTCTTTTGCATCACTCGTACTCTCTTTCTGAGGTGTTCTTCTTTTAAATACCTCAGGTTCAGAGCAGTATCAAGTTTAGCTAACAGAGTTGTGCTTCTGGTGCTGCGAGTTGCTGCGGCCGTTTGTTTCCACCTCAGAGTGTTGAGATAGTTGTTTTGTTAGACATGACTGTTTCTCTATGAGTTCGTGTCAGTTGTTGATGCCCATAATCTTAAACTCCTTATGACAGTTTACTTATTTCTTTTACTGCTGTTACTTATTGCTTGTTTTATACTTGCTCTATAGGAAGATTTCATGTTATGATGTATGTAGTTAATTTTAAGTATACAAAGTTGCATACTGAAATGTTTTGCATGACATAACTTTTAAACTATAAAACACACTACTTTGAATCGTTATAGAAAATCTCTTTTATTTATACTAAATTTAGAAGTCACATCTCATTGCATTTTGTGTTATGTATTCATTCTCATATAGGTTAATAAACGAATCAAGTTTAGTATTTTTCGCTGCGTAAATTTATATTTTCTCACCTATGGACTAGTTGTTCCACCCGACCGAGTGACACGGTCAGTAAACTCAAGAACTTAAATGTGTTTTTAAACTTAAAACATAAGTCTCTTCCATTAAGGTAAATGAAAGGACATGGTTGCCTGTTGCAATTGTCCCCTGCACAGCGTGACATCACGATCGCGTATTTTCTCGCATTCTGATAGTACTTTAATATTGAGAAAATACGAGTTGTGACAGTTGGTAGCAGAGGGAGGTTTTGTAAGTGGGTTGGTTTGTTTAGCAAGGCAGTCGAACAACTTTACCTTAAGCAAAACTCTAATCGTATCATTTCATTGCATACACACACCGATATGTCATCAGTAGATGTTGATGTAAGCATGAACACTACACTCATAACATGATAAGAAGTATACGAGGCATATTATGTAGTATGTGATGCATAATATGTGTTTGTATATGGATCCACCATAGGTGGTAACATGTGACGGTTATGTAGTATGAGAAGCATAACCATCATCACATGGCTGCCCATTAACACGTTTTACTTTTTCGTTACATACAATATTATGTAGTATGAGATGCATAACATTGTATGTGTACGCCACTCATAATATGCACTAAGACCTTTTTATAATGCATAGCACTGCATACATAACATATCATCGCATAAGCATACGTGTCAAGTTAAAGATCTGCATGATGACATATGTACACACATGATTTGAAATGAAACTTAACATTCACGCATTCATATTATAAGCACAAGTTAGAAGCATAATATCATTTTATGTATTTCCGAGAGCGAGGTAACAACAAGAGCAAGTATCTGTTCGTTCCTGATTTGATTTGAGTCCGTTTGTTTCTGATCTGATCTGGGTTAGGATATTCGAGTTTACGAGCTTAGGTGTCTTAAGGTAGGTTCTTGATAAGTCGTTTGTTCGTATCTGTAGAATATGACCCCGAAACAGTTTTGCTAAGTGAATATCTTCCCAGTTTGTGATGTCTTAGGAAAGGTTTTGACTAGATATCTGTTTGTTCTGTAGAAATGCCAGCTTAGCGTGTTGCGATGAGGTCGACTCCCCAGTTGGAGGGTCAGTCTTTAGGTGCCCAGAGTGAAGCAGTGATTGAAGGACTACGACATATTAATGAGGCCCTGACAAGGCAGATGATGGACTTGCAATCACAGATACAATCATTGTTGGTTGTCGTCGTTGGACAGTAGACTAAAGCACAGGACCATGCTGTGGGTCAAACTGTTCTTACTCCTACTGCTCTAGTACCCCCAGTTGCACTGTCATCAGAGTTGAATTTCATTCCTCACTTCCAGCGACTAGAACCTCCTATGTATGATGGTAGGGCAGACTTTATGACGTTGGATGACTGGATCATCGCCATCGAAAAAATGTTTTCTTATTCTGGCATTTTCTCCCATCAGAATGTGATGGTTGCGGCGTACCACCTTAAAAGACTCGCGAAGAGTTGGTGGAATAGAGAAAAAAAGAATCTTACTGATGTGTGCTCTTGGGATTCGTTCAAGAGTATGTTACAGAAGAAGTTTTTGTCATCGGTCGAGCTAGACCGTCTGATGAACAACTTTTTACAACTGAAGCAGAGGCAACTCACTGTTAGTGAGTACGAGATCGAGTTTAGCAAGCTCAGTCATTTCGCCCCAGATCTGGTAGCGTCCGAAGAAGGTAGAGTAAAACGCTTCCTGGGTGGTCTGAGGTATGACATCTAGTAGTTGGCTCGCGCGTACAAATCTGATACCATTGCAGAAGTAGTAGAAGCCGTCTTGAAGGTTGATGCGATAGATAATGCGAAGAATCGGAGATTGCATGCAAAGAAGGACAAGAGGAAATCTGATGATGGTGGAAGTACAAGGGCATCTGGCGCTGCAACAAAGAGGGATCGAAAGGAAGCGTGTAGCTTCTGTGGTAAGCCAGGCCACCCTTTTGAAAAGTGCTTTAAGATACTGGATGCGCAGAAGCAGTCTCAGGTACACGCGATCCAGGATTCACCAAAGGGAGGCCCTGTCTGTACTTATTGCAGGAAGGGTGGGCACGATGCTGCCCGTTGTCGCAGGAAGGTTGTAGCTTGTTTTCTCTGCGGACAGAAAGGACACATGAGGGCTAATTGCCCGCAGAGCCAGCCTGCGCTGCATGCAGTTCCGTTGCAGACTCTACCGTCGCCCTCGACTCACATGGACATGGGAAAAGGAAAGTTGAATGTGCTGATCAAGGAGGAAGCCCAATCATCGGCTCAAGTGATCTCAGATTATTCTCTGACTCAGCTAGTAATCTCTTATGGTAGATTTATAGTTTTTGCATTTTACTTGCGCGCGCAATGGGTTTAGGTGAATTTAAGGTGAAGAATAAGTGGACGCGCGTTCTGTTTGATTCGGGTGCTACTCACTCCTTTGTGGCAAGGTGTTTTGTAGACCAACATCGCTGGGTTCTCGACCAGTTAGACACTTCCCTGAAAGTCAAATTCCCTTCAGTAAAGCTGGTAATGTCAAGTCAGGGTATTCAAAAATGCCTTATCTTCCTAGGTGATTTTCTATCCTTTGCGGATCTAAAGGTGTTAGACTTGGAAGAGTTCGACGTGATTTTGGGCATGGACTGGCTGTCCAGCTATGATGTCGTCATTCAGTGCAAGCATAAGCGTTTGGATTTCAAAGGCGACAAAGGCCAACCCATGAGTGTGTATGGTTTGCCGCGTTTGGAATCTCCAATCATTTCTGCGGTACGTTCTCGTAAATTTCTAGAGTCTGGCTGCGATTTTTTCCTTGTTTTCGTTTCTGTTCTGACAGCTGCACCTGTTGTGCCTTGGGTTGAGGATGTTTCTATGGTACGTGAGTTTTTAGATGTCTTTCGTGTTAGTCTTCCCGAACTTCCTCCTGAGAGAGAGGTGAAGTTCGTTATAGATCTTGAGTCAGGCACTCGCCATATTGCAAAAGCACCGTACCGCATGGCGCCGCGTGAGTTAGAGGAGTTGCGTACTCAACTGAATGAGTTATTGCAGTGCAAATTTATTAGACCCAGTTCTTCCCCCTGGGGTGCCGGTTCTCTTCGTGAAGAAAAAAGATGGAACGATGAGGTTGTGCATAAATTATTATTGAGCTAAACAAGGTGACCATCAAGAACAGATATCCGTTGTCTAGGATCGATGACTTGTTTGACCAGCCGCGAGGTAGTTCCGTCTTCTCGAAGATTGACCTTCATTCGGGCTACCATCAGTTAAGAATTCGTGAGTCAGACATTCCGCGAACTGCTTTTCGTTCCTGATATGGTAACTTTGAATTTCTGGTAATGTCGATTGGATTAACGAACGCACCATCAACTTTTATGAACATGATAAACAAGGTGTTCAAGGACTTTCTAGATAAGTTCGTAGTTGTATTCATTGACGATTTCCTGGTATATTCCAGGAATGCAGAAGAGCACGTCTTGCACTTGCGGTTGGTCTTGACTACTCTGAGGGAGCACAAGCTGTATGCGAAGCTTAGCAAGTGCGAGTTCTGGTTGTCTCAAGTGTCATTCCTAGGACACATTGCAAGCAAGGACGGTATTCCAGTGGATCCTGCAAAGATAGCTGCTGTTTTGGACTGGAAGAGATCTTCATCGCCTTAGGAGATAAGAAGTTTTTTAGGATTGACTGGATACTATAGAAGATTTGTGGAGGGATTCTCAGTGCTGTCTGCGCCGTTGATCAAGCTTACGCAAAAGAGCGCAGCTTTTGTTTGGAATGATGCCTGCGAGGGAGCAAAGTGATTGCGTATGGATCGAGACATCTGAAGGTCCATGAAAAGAATTATCCTACGCATGACTTAGAATTTGTTGCCGTCATTTATTCATTGAATTTGTGGAGACATCTTTTGTATGAAGTTTCATGCAAAATCTATACGGATCACAAAAGTTTGAAATATGTCTTCCCTCAGAAGGAGCCGAACTTGCGACAGCGTAGATGGTTAGAATATGTTGCAGATTATGAAGTTGATATCCTTTATCATCCTGGCAAAGTTAACGTTGTGGCAGATGCTTTGAGCCGTTTTGAGATTAAATTATCCAGCAGGTCACATGTATGTGGGACCGTGTTTGGCTTCCCCACCGCGTTCCAGGTCTGAGTGTTGTCCCCGGTGGGCCCCTCTGGAGGAATATCCCCGCGGGCCTGTGGTTGGGGTTAATTCGACACCGCCTGTAGCTTTCTCCCCTCCGTGTTCATGTATCCCGCCACCCTTCATCTCAACACCTGGGTTTTCAGATGAACTGTTGGGTTGGCGGGTTCTTTCATGCTATCAGGGGTAGGTTGTCCTGCTGCGAGGGTGTGTTGAGATTAAATTATCCAGCAGGTCACGTGTATGTGCGACTGTGTTTGGCTTCCACACCGCGTTCCAGGTCTGGGTGTTGACCCCAGTGGGCCCCTCTGGTGGAATATCCCAGCGGGCCTATGGTTGGGGTTAATCACACACTGCCTGCAGCTTTCTCCCCTCCGTGTTCATGTACCCCGCCACCCTTCATTTCAACAACTTGGTTTTTAGATGAACTGTTGGGTTGGCGGGTTCTTACATGGTATCAGAGGGAGGTTGTTATAGAAGAGAGCAGAGAACAGCGAGAAGAACAAGTCGCGGCTAGAAAAGGAGGGCGCGGCGACTAAGTACAGGTCGCGGCAAGAGAACAGGTCGCGACGACATAAGAATAGGTCCTTTCATGAAATAACACGCCAACCCAACAGTTAATCTCAAAACCCAGGTGTTGAATTGTAGGGTTGCGGGGTACATGAACACGGAGGGGAGAAATCTGCAGGCGGTGTGGGATTAACCCCAACTATAGACCCGCAGGGATATTCCGCAGAGGGGCCCACCAGGGTCAACACCCAGACTTGGAATGCGGTAGGGAAGACAAACACGGTCCCACATACACGTGACCTGCTGGATAATTTAATCTCAATACACCCCCGCAGTAGGACAACCTCCATCTGATACCATGAAAGAACACGCCAACCCAACAGTTCATCTCAAAACCCAGGTGTTGAGATGAAGGGTGACGGGGTACATGAACAGGGAGGGGAGAAAGCTGCAGACGGTGTGAGATTAACCCCAACTACAGACCCGTAGGGATATTCCGCCAGAGGGGCCCACCAGGGTCAACACCCAGACCTGGAACGCGGTGGGGAAGCTAAATATGGTCCCACATACACGTGACCTACTGGATAATTTAATCTCAACAAGCCTAAAACCCGCGCATGTCTTTCACCTCACTGTGCAATCCTTAGTAGAAGAGTTCTTGTTAATGGACATAACTGTTGGGAGTAGCGCTTCGCCAAGTAGCTTAGAGGTGGTAGAACCTTCGTGGATTACTCTCAGTAGGATACATCAGAAAGACGATCCTGATTTGCAGCACCTCCGCAGTAGTACTGAGAAAGGTGAATTACCTGACTTTTCAATTGATGACGTTAGTACCATAAAGTACCGCGACAGATATTGTATTCCCGCTGTTGAGGACATTCGGGTAAGAATATGCAGTGAAGCGCATGGTTCAAGTGTTGTTTATCATCCTGGTTCCACGAAGATATATAAGGATTTGAAGCAGATTGTTTGGTGGTCAGGTATGAAGAACGATATCGCAAGATTTGTATCTAAATGTTGTACCTGCCAGCGTTTCAAAGCTGATCATAGAAGGCCAGGTGGTAAGTTAACGACCTTAGACATACCGAGTTGGAAATGGGAGAGTTTATCCATGGATTTCATAACCGGTTTGCCGAGATCTCCCCGAGGACATGATGTAGTGTGGGTTATTGAGGACAGACTAACCAAGTGTGCCCACTTTGTGCCTTTCAAGATTGGCTATTCGATGGAGAAGATAGCTGATCTTTACTTGGACGAAGTTATCAGAATGTATGGTGTACCTACGAGTATTGTGTCAGACCGAGACTCTCGGTTCATGTCTCGTTTCTGGCAAAGCTTGCAAGAAGCTCTAGGTACTGACCTTAGGTATTCTACCGCCTTTCATCCTCAGACAAATGGTCAGACAGATAGAGAATCAGATCTTGCAGGGTATGTTTAGATGTTATATTCTGGACCATGGTGGGGCTTGGGATAAACGTCTTGGACTGATGGAGTTCGCTTACAATAACAACTATCAGAAGAGCTTGCAGATTGCACCCTTTGAAGCCTTATGTGGGAGACGTTGTCGAACTCCCCTATTTTGGGCTGAGGTTGGTGAGAAGACTTTGCTCGGTCCGGAAGCTTTAGAAAATATGAGCATTCCAGTTACGCATATTCGTGAAAAGTTGCGACTGACTCAGGAGCGATATGAAAAGTATGCAAATCAGCGCATGGTTGATCTGGAGTTTGCGGTTCGGGACATGATATTTCTGAAGGTCTCTCCGATGTCAGGTGTTAAGAGATTTGAAAGGAACCATAAGCTAGATCCCAGGTATATGGGACCTTTGACGTAAGGGGCGCATCAGAGTTTCTGCCTATACACTGGAATTACCTGATTCTTTCCCTGGTGTTCACGACGTGTTTCACGTGAGCCAGTTGCGAAAGTGTGTTCGTAGTGATCGACATGTCTTAGACTCAGTACCCCTGTTGCAGCCTAATCTCTCGTATGTCGAAGAGCGTGTCCGTATTCTGGGGACGCAAGATCGTGTGCTAAGAAAGAAGACAATTCCGATGGTTAAGTTTCTCTGGCGCAATCAGGACGCTAGAAGTGCAACTTGGGAATTGGAATCCGCAATAAGAGAATCTCATTCTCAGCTGTTCTCCTGGTCTTCCCTCGTTAGTATTCTTGTTTAATGAATTCTTCTATCATGTCTCTTCCTCTGCCCTTTTGTTTCGTTTCGTGTTCAAAGTTTCGGGGCGAAACTTCCTTTTTGGAGGGGTGACTGTAACGCCCCTGATTTTCCGACAATTATTTAATCCTCTTGGTGACGTCATAATGATGTAAGGGGCGTTACGTTAACGTGGAGTTGACGACGCGTCGCCGTTAGTGCGTTTTCGTGTCTGTTCGGTCGAGGCTGTCATATTCGTGAATCCTTGTCGAAAATGGAAAAATTCACGTTAGCAAATTAAGTTAATTAATTTTTGATATGCTTGTCAAGTTTCGTCGCGATTCGAGCGATTTTCGAGATTTGACGAATTTCCGAAGTTTTGTAGAATTTATGTTCGCTGTAGATTTTGAAATTTTATATCTCGAGAACGGCTCGTCGGATTTTGGTTTTGACTTCGTCGTTGGATTCGTAGCACCAGCTTTTACCTAGGCGCAAAATTCGTTTGAATCGTCGCACGTTTAGACCTTCGTAATTAGTACGATAATTTAGTCTATTATTATAATTTCTGTAAACACTTTTCAAAAATGTCATTTCCTATTCATTTTTATAGTTTAATTTTTGGATAAATTTGCAAAATCCACTATTCATCAGGACAAAATGCAACTGTTCACCCAATTTTGTTCTCGGGAGTTATAGGTCCTTCCCGAGTATATTTAAGTTCTTCCCGAGTATATCTGCAGGTCTTCCCGAGTATATTTAAGTTCTCCCCGAGTATATCTGCAGCTCTTCCCGAGTATATTTAAGTTCTTCCCGAGTATATCTGCAGCTCTTCGCGAGTATATTTAAGTTCTTCCCGAGTATATTAAGTTCTTCCCGAGTATATCTGCAGCTCTTCCCGAGTATATTTAAGTTCTTCCCGTGTATATCTAAGCTCTCGCCGAGATTTTCACGATCGTGGTAAGTATTTCTCGTTTCGTGATAGTTTTTCGTTGGGATTTTCGGCCCTAACCTCTCTTTTGGCCAAATCCTTGTATATTTCGCTTCCTTGCGCCTTCTTTTGAGTAAATCCGTGACGTGCAGTGATTTGGAGGACCGATTGAAGTAGAAATCGAGGCAATTGGTGTTCTTACTCTCTTAACTCATTTCTTCCAATTTCTAGACCCTTTTTCTTGGATTTGATACGTTTAAATTTCCTAAAACTTTTATCTCTAAATTGCTCTGTAAATTTGGTAAAAATGTAGTCGCGTCATTTTAATTGTCGTGTCATTTTGATCGTTGCGTTATTTTGTGTGTCATGTTATTTTTGATCGTCCCCTACCTTGTGTGACCCTTGCAGTTTTCATCTATTAGTCCAAATCATTTGTTAACCCCTTTGAAATTTCGTCGGATATGTCCGATTTGTTAAGTGGCCATTTAAGTTGTAAATTTCGTCAAAATCGAGTCATTGTTTGTTTACCTGATAGACTAAGTTTTATAAGAAAACTCTGAATATTTATATATATAACTAAAAGAAATTTCTGATGGTCTGTCCGCGCTGGGGTTTCTCCCCCGGCACAGTGCCTTTCTGGTAGGGTCTGTGCGCATTGTAGGCCTTTATCCCCGACACATTACCTTAGTTGCTGGTCTGTGTGTGTTGGGCTTTTTCCCTCGGCATGTTATCTTGTGGCTGAGTTTGTGCGCGTTGTGGACATTTTTCCCGACATAGTACTCTCCTTTTGTTGAGGATCTTACACCTTGACTTGCCGGTGTTTTGATGTCTTTTTGAGCTGATCAGTCTCATTTAAAATTCTGATTAATATAGATATTAAAGAGGATAAAATATATGAACTTTTGATATTTGATGCTCAGTCCTGTTCAGGCTGTTGTGGTTTAATTTTTCCTGCTCAGCTAGATTGTTTGTTTTGTTTCTGTTACTTTACTACTGACTTTTGTTGCAGTCGATTTGTTGTCCCTCGTTCGCTTCGAGGTTTGTTGGTCTTCCTTTTACTCTTTTCCACCACTTGTGGCTCGCTTTCTGAGGTGTTCTTATTTTGAATGCCTCAGGTCCGGAGCAGTAGCATGTTTTGTTGACAGAGTTGTGCTTCTGGTGCTGCGTGTTGCTGCGGCCGTTTGTTTCCACCTCAGAGTGTTGAGATAGTTGCTTTGTTAGACATGACTGTTTCTCTATGAGTTCGTATTAGTTGTTGACGCTCATAGTCTTAGACTCCTTATGACAGTTTACTTGTTTCTTTTACTGCTGTTACTTAATGCTAGTTTTATATTTGCTCTCTAGGAAGGTTTTATGTTTGGATGCATGTAGTTACTATTACGTATACAAAGTTGCATACTGAAATGTTTTGCATGACATAACTTTTAAACTATAAAACACACTACTTTGAAGCGTTATAGAAAATCTCTTTTATTTATACTAAATTTAGAAGTCATATCTCATTGTATTTTGTGCTATGTGCTCATTCTCATATAGGTTAATAAACGAATCAAGCTTAGTATTTTTCACTGTGTAAATTTATAATTTCTCACCTATGTACTAGTTCCACCCGACCAAGGGACACGCTCAGTAAACTCAAGAACTTAAATGTGTTTTTAAACTTAAAACATAAGTCTCTTCCATTAAGGTAAATGAAAGGACAGGGTTGCCTGAACGTCTGCAGTTATCCCCTGCACCGCTTGGCATCACGATCCCGTATTTTCTCGTACTCTGATAGTACTTTAATACTGAGAAAATGTGGGTTGTGACAAAGTCCAAATGTGAAGTGCTCCAAAGAGGGCATTTGTTCTGCCTGTTAAAAGGGCAACCAGACAAAAGCTTCTTTCAAGAGCATGGAGACCAAAGATTCTGTGAGGTGCCTATACCTTCTGCATATTGACTTGTTTGGTTCTATGTCAGTTCATAGTCTTAGTAGGAAGGTCTACACCCTTGTGGTGGTTGATGACTTTTCCAGCTTTGCTTGGATATTCTTCCTAAAGAGAAAGAATGAAACCCTTGATATCTTCACTAATTCTGTCAAGCAAATTCAGAATGAGTTAAATAGCTCCGTTGTAGAAGAATCTGTTCATGTAGTGTTTGATGAGTCTACTATGATTAATAGGGAACTGTCAAGCTCCTCTTATAGTACTGCAGGTACAGAGCAGATGATGGACAAACTTACCATCAAGGATGCAACACTAGTTATACAAGATGAAGTAAATATTCCAGAAGATCTACCAGGTCCACTGGGAGTGGATGAATATCAACAAGAGGCTGCACTTGAAGCTGGACCTATTGCTGAAAGAAGACTTCCACCAGTAGTCAGACACATAAGAGATCATCCATCACACTAAATCATTGGTGAGGCAAGCCATGCAGTAATAACAAGGTGCAGAAGTCAAAACACAGCCATGTACTCAAGCTCTCTGTCACAAGTAGAGCCAGAGAAGTTTGAGGAGGCCAACACAGATCAACATTTGATTGGAGCTATGTAGGAGAAACTGAACCAGTTCAAGAGGTGTAAGGTCTGGAAGCTGGTTCCCAGACTATAAGGAAATAATGTTATTGGAGTCAAGTGGATCTACAGAAACAAGCTTGATGAAAATGACATTATAATCAAGAACAAAGTCAGACTAGTGACTAAGGGATACAAACAAGAAGAAGACATTAACTTTGATCAATCCTTTGCCTCTGTAGTAAGATTGGAGGCCATCATATTGTTCCTTCCATATACTGCACACAAGGGATTCAAGGTCTACCAGATGAATGTGAAGTCAGTCTTCCTAAATGGTGACTTAAAAGAGGAAATGTATGTTGAGCAGCCTCCAGGGTTTTTAGTTCCTAACTCACATGATTATGTTTATAGACTTAGGAAAGCTCTATATGAGCTGAAGCAAGCACCTAGAGCATGTGAGACTTTGTCTACTTTCCTCATTGAGAACAAATTCTTAAGGGAGAAAATAGACAAGACCCTATTTCTAAGAGAATTTAAGGGTAAGATCATCCTAGTTCAGATCTATGTATATGACATCATCTTTGGATCTACTGATGAGAACCTTTGCAAAAAGTTTGCTAAACTTATGCAGGAGAAGTTTGAGATGAGCAGTATGAGTGAACTTAAATTCTTCTTGGGCCTCAAGTAAGATAGACTGATGATGGCTTGTTCATATCCCAGTCTAAGTTCACCAGGGAGTTGATAATAACATTTAGCATGGAGAACTCCACCATGAGAATTCCCATGGGGTCAAGTATACATGTAGGCAAAGATGAGGCAGATAAACCTATTGATGAAACTTTGTATAGAGGGATAATTGACTCCCTTCTATATCTGACTGCAAGTAGGCCAGACATCATGTATGCTACTTGTGTTCGTGCTAGGTATCAGACTTGCTCTAAAGAATCTCACTACTTTGCAGATAAGAGAATTTTGAGGTATCTTAAGGGCACTCCAAATTTTGGCATATAATACCCTAGGAATGAGGAGTTTGAACTAACAGACTATTCAGATGCAGACTTTGCAGCCTGCAAAGAGGACAGAAAGAGCACATCTGACACCTATCAGTTCTTCGGAGGGAGACTTGTATCTTGGAGCTGCAAGAAACAAACCAGTGTTGCAATATCAACTGCAGAGTCAGAGTACATCTCAGCAGGTAGCTGCTGTGCTCTGTTGCTGTGGATACAGCACCAGTTCAAGACTACAACCTCCAGATAAGTAGAACTCTTCTATTTTGTGATTCTACTAGTGCAATCTCAATTGCTAGAAATCTTGTCTCTCATAGCAGGACTAAGCACATAGAGATTAGATATCATTTCATTAGGGAGCATGTGGAATGTGAAGACATCACCCTTGAATTTGTTCAAACAGACAAACAAGTGGCTGACATATTCACTAAGCCACTAGATGAAGCCAAGTTTAACACTTTCAAATTTGAATTGGTATGTTAAACTTATTATAGCTTCAGCAGCTTCTCATCTGGTTGCAAGCTATTTGGTATTTTGCAGGTGGATTTGTTCTTTAAAAAAATGAAGATTCTCCAATTGAGGGGGAGCATGTCCAGCACAACTCCAACAGTTCACTGCTGCCTATTTGAGGAGGAGCAGATGATAAGAGTCCTACCTGCTATTTGCAGAAGCCAAAAAGGGGGAGGAAAAGATGATCAGAGATGATGATCAGATGATCAGGTAAGTCAACTCACTCACTTGCTTAAGAGTTTTGACTACTCAAATAGGGGGGGGGGGGACTGTTGGGTCCATTGTCCACAATGTCCTAGATTTTAGGAAGTCAATTTTGTCAATAATATACATATAGTTGTGGTTGATAGTGATGAGACAGGTAGGCTAAGTGGTTAAGTCAAGTAAGTTCTTACCTAAGTGGTGGAGAGACAGAAATCCGTCTAAGTCCACAGGCGTTGAGTGAAGATCATTCACTCAACGCCAGATGACCTATATCGCTGAGTGAAGCCTATACAGTCAAAGTCGAAGCAGTGACAAGCTAAGATAGTGGCTAAGTCTACGAGCGTTGAGTGAAGTCAACTCAATCAACGTCATACAACAAAAAGATGTGAGACAGACTAATACAGTCAAAGGCAAAAGAGAAATGAGCTGAAAAATGGCTAAGTGCACAGACGTTGAGTGTAGCTCAATCACTCAACGCCTTAGCTTCACAATTGTTAATTAACTGAGTTCAGAGTTCGTCAAACTAAGCCCTGAGTTCGTCGATCTAAGCTTTCACTTATTCGTCAAGCTGAACTCTAAATTCGTCGAACTGAGTTTTTACTTTTTCGTCGAGCTGAGCTCAAAGTTCATCGAACTGTGTTCTAAGTTCGTCGAACTCAAACTGCTTTCTGAAGCAGAAAATCTGACTAAGGCAGAAAATGTTGAGTGAGGCGTGCTCACTCAACGCTCTCAACGCCATGATACAGATTTAGTTAAAGTAAAAAGCGTTGAGTGAGGCATGCTCAATCAACGCTCTCGACGCTTAAGATGCTGAAGAAGCAGAAATGACTAAGACAGAAAGCGTTGAGTGAAACATGTTCACTCAACGCTCTCAACGCCTAAATTGCAGAATATGGTTAAGGCAGAAGGCGTTGAGTGACGTATGTTCACTCAACGCTCACAACGCCATGCATGCAAAAGAGACTGCAGAAAGGGTTAAGACAAAAAGCGTTGAGTGTGCATTACTCACTCAATGCTGTCAACGCCTAGATATACAGATTTGTCTAAGTACTTTGGCGTTGAGTGGAGCTCATGCACTCAACGCCTATTCTACTGATGCTCGATTTTGGCTAAGTTCACAGGTACTGACGTCAGCAAAATCGACAAAGTCAATCATATTCAAATTGTGAGCGGCAAAGTCACAGTACATGACAAAAGGCGTCGCTAGCCTACTGTACGACAATAGACGTTAAAGCAAGGCGTAGCTGGAAGCTGCAGGCGGGACCCACTGATCTCTAAGAGTCGTTGATCAGCGAACTACAAAAGGTTGAGATGAGCCATGACACAAGATAACTTCTAGGGCTTCATCAACTTCAAAACGTTAGCAACCGACTTCATCTTTTTCGCCATTGCTGCATGTAAAAAGCTTGAAGCTCTCCAGCAAGAAAACGTTCAGATAGATGTGCAGTCTCCATCAGCCACAGCAGAATCAGAAATAGTTCTGAAGAGAGAAGAACCTTCAGCCTTAAGCAGGTTCAGTTAGCTGCTTGAAGATTCAAGATCAACAGATCTTTAGCCTTCTCAAGCAAGTTCAGGAGGCAGCTTCTGAGTTCCTCCAGTAAAATTCTTCTCTGCTGTGAGGAGAGTTAGAGTAAAAATTTCTCTGCTCTAGTTGTTGACACTGAGAAATTTCTCTATGTCAAAGCTAATTAAAACATTTTTGTTGTTGTAGGATCCTTCTGAATCTGAGCTGTAGGGTCTTGGCCCTGAGGTTGTGCAAATTTGCCTGAGCTGTAGGAGAGGGCTCCTCTCTGAGTGTAGGATCCTGCTGGGATCTGAGGTAGTGAGTTTTACTCCCTAAAAAGAAGGGCAATATTGCCTGAGCTGTAGGAGAGTGAATCTCTCTGAGTTGTAGGAGCAAGTTGTCTCTGAGGTAGGGCTATCCTCCATAGCCTGAGTGGTAGAGCTTAATTGCCTGAGGTAGGTGATACTTGTATCACTGAGTGTAGGCCCTTGTGGCTGAAGTGTAAGTCTTGGAGGAGACTGAGTGATCCTGATGGATCTGAGATATAAGCTCCTTGCAGCATTGTTTTGCAGAAGTGCCTTGACTAACATGAAGTTAGCAAGGTGGGAGGAGAGTGGATGTACCCATAATTTTGAGGAACCACTATAAAAACACTTGTGTGCTTTTCTGTGATTTTTTTCTGTTTGCAGGTTCATAAAAAGCTTTCATCTATTCAATTACATAGTAACTCAAGAAGAAATTAAAGAAATTCAAAAGACCTAGACAAACCTATTCACCCCCCCTCTAGGTTGCTAGCTACCTTGAAAATAAAAAACTTTCAAGAAATTTGATAATTTCTTGCATGATCCCTTACATGACCGCAATGACCCTATATATATAAGCACCGGTGATATTACTGTAAATATCAAACATACATCAAATATTTAAAACATCTAAATGCTACGACGAGTATAACTCAATGCAGTGACTCGACTCATCATATAAATAATAATAAGAATACAAGATAACTGACAAAGAATCCGTAATACATTATATAAGAGATTTCAACATAGAATTAATTCTTCATTGCTGAACTAACTTTGCTATTCACAGCAAATCGGGGAGGATGCCGTTTTACCGAAAAGATACCATGGCTCCCAATACATTCCGACTGTTCGGGCTGAATGCTTGCCCGTAATGTAGAAGGTCTGGGCTTATACTGGATTAATATTGCAGCTCAATCTAAGTCTGACATGATAGTGGTGTGTTGGAGCATGAGGACACCGGGCGGTTTATGTCTAGCCGCATCGGTCTGATTCTCTCAGCGGTCTGGCGGTTTGGCTTAACGGTCTGGTGGTGGATCTCAGCTAGCGGTCAGGAGCAGCAGTGACGGTCTGAGGGATAGTCGCATCAGCAACCTGGTGATTAACCGCAGCAGCGGTCTGGCAGTTAGCCGCAGCTGCCGTCAGGCTGCTAACCGCAGCAGCGGTTTGGCTCTTAGCCCAGCAGCGATCTGGTGATTAACCGCAGCAGCGGTCTGGCAAGTAGCCGCAGCAGCGGTCTGGAGATTGGCCGCAGCAGCGGTCTGGATGTTAGCCACAACGGTCTGGAGGTAGCCGTAGCTGATCTGGAGATAGCCGCAGCAGCGGACTGGATGTTAGCCGCAGCAGTCTGGAAGTAGCCGCAACTGATCTTGGAGAGAGTCGCAGCAGCAGACTGGATGTTAGCCGTAGCGGTCTGGAGGTAGCCACAGCGGTCTGGAGTTAGCCACAGCTGCGGTCTTGGTGTTAGCCGTCGCAAGGGTTCAGAGGTTGTGGTTTATGTATTCTGTATAGTCACGCAGCTTGACTATGTGAAACCGCTCAGCCCGCGTGGCTTGTATTTAGTCTCACATCGCTTGTTGCATTCTCTCATCTCCCCCGTTTTATATAAATAAGGGGGCATACCTATGTAATGTTAATCTTTTTGGAGCAATAAAATCTTCCTTTATTTAGCTCTATTTCACATGGTATCAGAGCTTATCGGTTCTTTTGCTCCTGTTCGCGCAGCTTCTTTTCTGTTCGCGCGGTTTCCCTCCCTGCCCTCCCTTGCTGGTTCTGTTCGCGCGGCTTCTGTTCTAGTTGCGCATTTTGCTTTGCGACTTGTGTTTGCGCAGGTTTTTGCTCTACCTGTGCGGTTTCTCCTTGTTTTTTATGGACATTCCTACTCTATCTTCTTCTTCTACTATCTCTGCCCCCTCTTCTCTTTCTACTTCTTCTTTCTCTGCTTCTGATAATCTGAGAACTGCTTCGAAGCTTACAGATCTCAATTATCCTGACTGAAGTGTCCTTCATTTTTCTATTGCGTTCTAAGCCCAAACATCATCATTTGACTGATGATCCCCCTCCTTCTCGCTCTGTTGCGTTTTATGATTGAGATGCTTCTGATGCTTTGGTGCATACTTGGTTGACCAATAGTTTGTCTGATGAGTGTCTTCCTGTCATCCGTCATGATCCGACGGTCAAGGCTGCCCGGAATCATCTTGCCGCTTTATATTCCAAGGGAGCCCAAACTTCGCGCATTTATACTTTGTATGCTGGTCTCTTTGCCCGACCAGTCATGACTTCAGCTTCTTCCTGTCAGGAGGTTCAGGCTCTTGGTGCTGAACTTTTTCAGCATAGACCTTTTTCTGTTGATCTAGCTGAGCAACACAAGAATTTTCAAGAGTTTTTTGTTGTTTACTATCTTTTTCTCCTACCAGACTCTTATGATATGATTCGCCGGCAAATTCTTGGAGAGACGGATACTCCTACTCTGAATGCTACTTGTTGAAGCCAGGTAAAATCCCAACCTCAGAATTCGAACCAAAGCCGCCTAAGGTTACTGGCTTAGAAGCTAGATCAGACGGCTAGGGTGACTAGAACGAAGAATCAGGTCAAACAGAATCCCAGATGTTGCGGCAGGAAGGTCCCACCACGTACCCGGATGCTCGAAAGGAGCAGCCCCTTCTCAACTAAAGATGGCCGAACTGGGTACGAGGGAAGCTAGCTGGCAAAGTCGCAAAGTCGCGAGCTGCTCTCTAAGGAAAAGGAATTCTAAGACCCAGCTAGTATCTCGAAAATAAAGGGCGCGAGTATCCTGCCGAGGATTTCAAGTGCCTCACCTCGTATCCCTGGGGTTCTATTTATAGGCAAATCCAAGAAGGGGGGGGGGGGGTCATATTTATACCCCACCCCCTGGCGACTAGGAGACTTCCAGAGGAACTCGCACGGGCTGGGCGAGTATCTCGCCTAGTCACCTGCCTGGCGAGTATGCGAGTGGAGCTCGCCTATACTCGCCCAGGCCTTCCACGATCTTGTATTCTGTCTTTGATTCCTGTCTTGACTTGTTGACCTTGACTTCTGCTGACCTGGCTGTGGTATGACCCACTCTCGACGAATACGTGTTGTACACAATCCCCGCTCTTTCTGAGCGACATAGGAGCTCGGAAAGAAACATCCAACACTTATTCGGCGAGCTGCTCTGCCGAGTATCTGGGTTACTCGCCTCTTGTACCTGCCTGCCAATCTCTATAAATGGGGGGGGGGGGGGGCTAGTCTTTTAGGCGGACTTTCAGAACTCGCGCATAATGTCGGACGCTGCGAAATTTCTTCATGACAGTCTCGCCACGCTGACCGGTGCTCTTGGCGTCACTAAGCCGAAAAGGCCGCGCGAGGAGGACGCTGTTGCCGACTTACCCCCTATCAAGAAGAAGAAAGTTAAAAAGTCCATGAAGAAACCCGCCTCCGGTGACGATAACTCGCCGCCACCCCTTTCTCAAACCGCGGCTTCCACTAGCAACACCGTGCGCTCTGCTAGCATGCAACAACTGCTCAGCGACTCGGGGAAGTGTTGAAGCCAGGAAAAATCCCAACCTCAGAATTTGGACCAAAACCGCGTAAGGTTACTGGCTCAGAAGCTAGATCAGACGACTAGGGTGACTAGATCGAAGAACCAGGTCAAACAGAACCCCAGATGTTGCGGCAGGAAGGTCCCACGACGTACCCGAATGCTCGAAAGGAGCAGCCCCTTCTCAATCAAAGATGGCCGAACTGGGTACGAGGGAAGCTAGCTGGCAAAGTCGCAAGATCGCGAGTTGCTCTCTAAGGAAAAGGAATCCAAAGACCCAGCTACTATCTCGAAAATGAAGCGCGCGAGTATCCTGTCGAGGATTTCAAGTGCCTCACCTCGTACCCCTGGGGTCCTATTTATAGGCAAATCCAAGGAGGGGGGGGGGTCATATTTATACCCCACCCCCCTGTCGACCAGTCGACTTCCAGAGGAGCTCGCACGGGCTGGGAGAGTATCTCGCCTAGTCGCCTCCCTGGCGAGTATGCGAGGGGAGATCGCCTATACTCGTCCAGGCCTTCCGCGATCTTGTATTCTGTCTTTGACTCCTGCCTTGACTTGTTGACCTTGACTTTCGTTGACTTGGCTGCGGTAGCACCCACTCTCGACGAATACGAGTGTACACAATCCCCGCTCTTTCGGAGCGACGTAGGAGCTCGGAAAGAATCATCCAACACTTATTCGGCGAACTGCTGTGCCGAGTATCTGGGTTGGTCGCCTCTTGTAACTGCCTGTCGATCTCTATAAATAGGGGGTGCCTAGTCTTTTAGTCGGACTTTCAGAACTCGCGCATAACGTCGGACGCTGCGAAATTTCTTCATGACAGCCTCGCCGCGCTGATCGGTGCTCTTGGCGTCGCTAAGACGAAAAGGCCGCGCGGGGAGGACGCTGTTGCCGACTTACCCCCCCCCCCCCCCCCCCCCCTCAAGAAGAAGAAAGTTAAAAAGTCCAAGAAGAAACCCGCCTCCGGTGACGATAACTCGCCGCCACCCATTTCTCAAACCGCGGCTTCCACTAGCAACCCCGTGCGCTCTGCCAGCATGCAGCAACTGCTCAGCGACCTGGGGCTTGGCGACATTCCCAATGTCGCCGTCTCTGATGCGAGCTTCCTCGACTCGCTCAACATCCCTGAACTCACCACGACCATGGCCCCGGAACACGCCTCCACTCCGGTGCCGCAGCAGGTTGAATTCGTCGACCTGCCAGGTTGTCATATTGTCGAGATGCTGTCCTACATTGATGGTCGTTTCCACTTCTCGCTAACTTTACTATGATACTCGCAGATTCTCCATCGGGGGGCGCTGACGCTGTTCTGAATGTCGCCCCGTTGAGCTCTGCGCCGTTGGTCGCCCTGCCTGCCGGGAGACCAGTAAAGACCGCGCACACGGTGCGGATCCTAGTCGGCGGCAAGAGGACACCTAATGCCTCGAATCCTGCGGCGAGCAAGGAACTGTCGCTGAAGAATCCTCCAAGGAAGACGACCCCGACGAGCAAGGATCCTTTGCCGAAGGACCCTCTGCCAAAGAAGGTTCCGCCGGTGAGCAAGGGTCTTCCGGCGAGTTCTGCGCTGCCTGCGAAGAGCTCCGCGCCGCTCGCGGCGAGTTCTGCACTGCCTCCAGTGAGGTCTTCTCTGCCCGAGGCAAGCTCTTCGCTGCCCCCGCCGAGTTCTTCGCTGCCCACGCCGCCGCCTCTTACAATTGTCGCCACCATCCAGTCGGTAACTGGATCATTGCCGCTGCCGCTGCCTCTTGTCGCGCCTTCCCAAGTTGCCACGACGCGACTTCCTCCGCCTCCTCCGCCGAAGAACCCACAACAACCGGCGAGTTCGTCGCTGCCCCTGCCCCCTTCATCGCAGCCTGCGGTCAGTAAGCCGGTCAAGTCGCGGACGAGTTACTTCCCGCCGAGGGTTGCGGATTCCGGACAAGGGGGACGCGGGCAAGGCAAAGCGGCCCAGCACGCTGGTGGGCCATCTTCGAGACGGCGAGATGAGCCAACTCGCGGATCCTCTCCTTGCCGATCTAGATCTCCTCGCCGCGGTATGTGTCGATATTGATGTCACATATGACGGCTAAGTACCCTGTCTAATCTGGCGACATTCTTTTGCTGACAGATCGGCCGGCGACTCCAGGGGCGGCCTTTATCGACGCCATTGGGCTAACGGGCATCAAATATCGCCATGCTGCTGCTCGCGCCTACATGGAGATGGAGAGAAAGTTTGATCAGTTGGCGATCTGCGAACCTCATCGTCGAATATCATCGCTGGAAGTGCGGATGTCGAAGATGGAAGAGCTCCGGAGTACTCTGGAGAGCTTTGAAGCCCGCTTCCACATGGTAAAAGAGAATGATCGCCAGCTGGCGTTTAACAACCATCGCCTCCAGCTTGTTCTCGACGAGCTGGCCGGTATTCCCGCGAGCATGGGCTCTGTTGGCCGGCTGACGAGGATGGAGGAGCAGTTGCGGCTTGGCGATGACGCGATGGCGCTGGCGACGGAGCACTTTCGGCGGGCGCGCGAGATGGGCTGGGCTGGACGGCATCCTCACCCTTCAGAGAGACCTAGGCCTTAGAATTTTTTCTTTCTTTTATTTGACGCTCGGCGAGTGCGACTTTATGAACATTTATTGATTGTAATAAGCGAGCTTAGATCTCGCGCCATTATTAACTTTTTCCTGTTTGCAATGCTTGTGCTATATCTTGTCTGGATTGTGCCGAGTTTGTTCTGCAGGTTGGGATCATGCTTTCTCTTTACTGCGCGACTTACGCAACGGAATCAGCTTACTCGCTTAGGGCGCGACTTGGTCCGATACTCGCCGTAAGGAAGATATAACCCCCACCCCCCACCCCTGGCGCCTATAAATAGAGGGGGTAAGTAAGACATAAGTACGCTGTTGCGCTTTTCTACCCCTAGCTCGCGAGTATCTTTTCCTGCTCGCGCGCTGCGACTTTGCTTTGTTTCTCGCCTTTCTCTCTTCTTCCCTTCGTTAAGCTCGCGAAAATGTTTGGAGATGATGCCAGTGCTCGCCGCCAAGCCCATGCCGCCAACTTTGCGGATGCGGCTTTCAAGACGTCGATCACCACCGAGCGCGACTTAGAGAGTTTTAGGGAAAGGCTCCTCCCTGAGGGATACTCGGCCAGGCTCCCGAGCCGTTGCGAGCGACTCAACACATATATAGAGGGCGCGCTGGTCCTCCCCCTTCGCCATTTCGACGCGGGTCTGCGACTTCCGTTGTGGCCGGAGTATTGCGATATATTGCGGTACTTCGGCATCATCCCAGCGCAGATCAACCCCAACGACGTCGCCATCATCATGAGGTTCCTCTGCTACTTGCGCGAGTAGAGGGTTGCCTTCGACCTATCTGTCTTCCGCAAGATATTCTCCATCGCCGCGACTGCCGAGGGCGTGGTCTACTTCAGCAGCCACGTCTGCACTATGGTGGGAACGACGAACAAAGTCCACCGATGGAGCGAGCTACTAGTCGTCGTCGAAGGCGACTTCGATGGCGTCCTGGGAAGGCCGCACCAACCTGCTGACGTCGCCTTCCTCCCGCTGATATTGGAGGGCATCCGCGAGCAGCTTGTCGAGTCGTTCCGAGGTCGCCGGTTGGACGTCATTTTCTGGCGACTAAATGTCAACACCTTGTTGGAGATACATTCCAAGGAGGGTAAGCTTGGGCGAGAATCACTTTGTTTACATACTCGCCGTGAGTTGAGAAACGCGATACTAACTAACTCGCCATTTTGTAGTGCCGTTCGAGCTTCCAGAGAAGCCGCTCCCTCCGGCGAAGGAAGTCGCCACTTCGCTACATGAGACCAACTCGCCGGCTGATGTCGGCGAGAAGAAAAGGCTCGCCAAGGGCAAGGGGAAAGCCAGGTCGCCGGGCCCTTCGACCAAAAAGCCGAAGGTGTCGTCGCCGCAGCCTGACGACCAAGAATCGCCGCCACTGGATGCTCGGCTTCCCCGCTTCCAGCCCAACTTCAACTTGGGGCGAGAGGCGGTGGACGCCTATGGTCGCCCGCTGGTGACCTGGTCGGCCGACGACCACCTGGTGACGCTGAGCACCAACCTCCCCTCCTGGTCGGCGGACTGGGACGACAAGGGGGAGGCCACCGCCTCCACGCGATGTATGGGCGAGGCGACCCCGAATCGATGCTGGACCTCAGCGAGGAGGAACTCGCCCAGCAGGCGTCTTGCTCGCTCGCACGAGCCGTCGAACTGAATCATTTTGTGGTGAGGAAGATGCTGGAGAGGACCAAGGCCTTGAAGATCGTCAGCTAGAAGGCGATTGATCTCGGCATGGAATACGCTCGCTGGCGAGATTATGAGGTAAGTCGCCGCCAGCGCGCGATGTTGATGTTGCCGGACTTGGATTCTTTTTGCTGACTCTCTGTTCTTTGTCGCAGGCTGCCGAGATAGAAACCGCCAAGAAGCTTTCTGAGTATGAGGCGAAACTCGCCAAGTCTCAGACTGATCTGGAGGCAGCCCAAGTCCGTGCAGCCGAGATGGAATCTCGCCTGGCCATTTTAGAAGCCGGCGCGAGTTCTTCTGCTCCTCAGCCGCGGCCAGAGGACGACCCTCACTATACCATCAAGCGATCTCGCGTCTTGTGGGAGGAGAGGTCGTCGGTCCGCCGCGAGATAGCCCGCGCGGCCGGCAACATCGTGCTCGCGAGGCTGAGGATCAGCGGGAAACTTGACGAGGGGGAGAAGCAGTTCACCGTGGACGAGATGATCGCCAAGCTGCTCGCTGAGGCAACAATCTCGCTAGATCGCATACCTTCATCGTCGGCGAGCTCCAGCAGCAGCGGAAGCGGTAGCAGCAGCGACAGTGGCAGCGACGAGGAGGAGAGCGAGGAAAGTGGCGAGGAAGAGGATGCTGACATCGGAGATGAGGAATATCGGCCTGATACTGGCGACGATGAGTCCTAGTTGCTCGCCGATATTTGTCATACTCGCGAATACCAGTTAGCGATATTTTGTAATAGATACCTTTGTAACTTTGTACATTTTTTTGAAAAAATATAAATACAAGTCTGGATTACCATGCTGTGATTTCCTGCTTTCATACTTGCTTGATGATGATACTCGATAGACTCATAGGCTCGCTTTTACCCATGCGTTGGCATCGTTCATAGTCACATAATTTATGCTCGCACAACCATAGTCGCTCTTCATAGCTCGCCTCCCACTTTTCGCCTGTGACCTACACATATATTCGCCGTAGCGTACTCGCATACTCGCCCATACCTGTTCGCATACTCGCCTCATATCTGCTCGCATACTCGCCCCATATCTGCTCGCGTACTCGCCAGAGTCTACCTGCTCTTGCACGATTTATTTCGTTACCAAGAATGACATCCTGTGAGGAGTTGAGCCTGATTTGTGGTTGGGAGTGGTCGACACCCAGCAGGAGCCAAGCTCAACTGGGGGTGAGAGCTAGTCGACTCGGGGAGGCAAGTAGTAGGTCTACAGGAGAGGAGCTCGTACGGAGGTCTCGGACTACGGCATCACTCCAGCGAGGATCTTAATCTCACTCGAGGAGGTCTTTGGCCAACGTGCAGGAGAGGAGGTCGTGCAGGAACTTGGACTTACGAAGACATGCCACTCGAGGACTTGAGCGTTTGTTGGAGTCGACAGCTCTCAAGAGCCTTGCTCAAGTAGAGTGGTGTAGGTCGACTCAGGGAGGCAAGTAGTCGGTCTGCAGGAGAGGAGCTCGTACAGAGATCTCGGACTACGACATCACTCCAGCGAGGATCTTGATCTCACTCGAGGTCGTTGGCCAATGTGCAGGAGAGGAGCCCGTGCAGGGACTTGGACTTACGAGGACCTGCCACTCGAGGACTTGAACTTTGTTGGAGTCGACAGTTCTTAGGAGCCTTGCTCAACTAGAGTGGTGTAGGTCGACTCGGGGAGGCAAGTAATCGGTCTGTAGGAGAGGAGCTCGTACAGAGATCTCGTACTACGACATCACTACAGCGAGGATCTTGATCTCACTCGAGGAGGTCGTTGACCAATATGCAGGAGAGGAGCTCGTGTAGGGACTTGGACTTATGAGGACCTGCCACTCGAGGACTTGAACTTTATTGGAGTCGACAGCTCTTAGGAGACTTGCTCAACTATAGTGGTGTAGGTCGACTCGGGGAGGCAAGTAGTCGGTCTGCAGGAGCGGAGCTCGTACAGAGATCTCAGACTACGACATCACTCCAGCGAGGATCTTGATCTCCCTCGAGGAGGTCGTTGGCCAATATTCACGAGAGGAGCTCGTGCAGGGACTTGGACTTATGAGGACCTGACACTCGAGGACTTGAACTTTATTGGAGTCGACAGCTCTTAGGAGCCTTGCTCAACTATAGTGGTGTAGGTCGGCTCGGGGAGGCAAGTAGTCGGTCTGCAGGAGAGGAGCTCGTACAGAGATCTCGGACTACGACATCACTCCAGCGAGGATCTTGATCTCCCTCGAGGAGGTCGTTGGCCAATATGCACGAGAGGAGCTCGTGCAGGGACTTGGACTTATGAGGATCTGCCACTCGAGGACTTGAACTTTATTGGAGTCGACAGCTCTTAGGAGCCTTGCTCAACTAGAGTGGTGTAGGTCGGCTCGGGGAGGCAAGTAGTTGGTCTGCAGGAGAGCAGCTCGTACAGAGATCTCGGACTACGTCATCACTCCAGCGAGGATCTTGATCTCACTCGAGGAGTTCGTTGGCCAATATGGAGGAGAGGAGCTCGTGCAGGGACTTGGACTTACGAGGACCTGCCACCCGAGGACTTGATATGTTTTTCCTGCTGCTTCAAGAGTTTGAAAACGGATTAAGCGTATCAATATCTTTGAGTACGAAGAAATAAAAAATCGAACGATGATCTCGCCGACGTCGAGTTGGGAGGTTGGCGTCCAACCCTGTTCCTAATAGTTCCTGCAGTCGGAGGAGAGATGCAATCGGGGGTAACTAGGCCGACATGCAAGGGGGGAGCTGATCTCGGCCGTCAATGCAGGGGTCCGGTCTTACAAGGGCGCTTATATCCCGAGGCATCGTCCCATCGTCCGAACTAGGCTATCTACGAGAAACAGGTCGAAGGCACGTTTCACAATCCAACCGCTGTGATTGCTCTCAGCTCTGCCAACTGGCTACGAGCGCAAATGCAAGGGCGAGGGACAATGTTTTTCCGAGAGTTCTCCAGGACGCACTCGCGACTAACATATTCCCTTGGGCCTACCCTGACCCTCTGACTAGTTATCCTGCCTTTGAAAAATAAGCTGAAGGGCCGTTGCCCGAAAGGAGAGCTCGACAAGGTTGATCCTTCCTCAGATCCAAGAGGTTGGAGTCCAAACCTGTTCCCGCTAGTTCCTCCAGTCGGAGGAGAAATGCAATCGGGGGTAGCTAGGCCGACATGCAAGGGGGGAGCTGATCTCGGCCGTCAATGCAGGGGTCCGGTCTTACAAAGACGCTTATATCCCGAGGCATCGTCCCATCGTCCACACTGGGCTATGCATGGGGAACAAGTTGACGGTCGACTTCTCGGATCGATCCTGGAGCAACAGTTTGAGTTCCCAGAAGACTTGAGATGAAAAAAGAATGAACAGAAGCAAAACAGTTGCCATTGTATATATGTGAAAGCATGTACAAACAAAATACATCATTGGCCGCTAAAGATAGAACCTTTTCAGGTCATCCCCGCTCCAAGTACCTCCCAGCTGCTCTCCAACCTGATCCTGGAGATAATAGCCTCCGGTGGCCAAGGATTCCTGGATAATGAAGGGACCTTCCCAATTTGGATATAGCTTGCCAACTGTTGCTCCTCTTCCTGCGGCGTCCACCTTCTTCATAACCAGATCTCCGACGAGGAAATGCTTTACTCGGATGTTTTTGTCGAAGTGCTTCGCCATGCGCCGCTTGATCTCCTCTTGGCGGATGAAGGCTAAGTCACGAAGCTCTTCTACGAAATCCAGTGAGAGTCTTTGAGCACCTTCATTCTCCAAGCGCCATTCTTCGCCGCCATCTCCAGCTGCTATAACTCTTGGGCTCCGAACCTCGAACTCCGCTGGGATGAGCGCCTCGGACCCGTGGGATAACTTGAAGGGAGTTTCCCCCGTAGCCGAGTTTGGAGTTATTCTCAGGGCCCAGAGGACCGAGGAGAGCTGCTCCGCCCAATTGCCTTTCAAGTTGGTGACTTTCTTCTTCAGGAGGTTGATGATCAACTTGTTGGCGGCCTCCACCTGTCCGTTGCTGCGAGGATGATGCACAAAGGCGAATCGAAGATCCGTCCCTAGCTGCTTGCAGAAGTCCTCTAACTCCAAACTGGCGAACTGTGGCCCGTTGTCAGTGACGATAGCGAGAGGAATCCCGAACCTGCATGCAATTTCTCTCCAAATGAAATTCTTCACAATCTGCGACGTGGTCTTGACTAAAGCTTTTGCCTCGATTCACTTGGAGAAGTAGTCGATCATGACAAGCACGAACTTCCTCTGCCCGCTGGCCTGAGGAAAGGGGTCGATCAAGTCCATCCCCCAGATGGCGAAGGGCCATGGAGCAGTGATCGAGCGAAGGTGCTGAGCTAGCTGTAGTTGAAGAGGCGCGAAGAGCTGGCACTGGAGACACTTTTTGGAGAAGGCCTCTGCATCCTTCCGAATGGTGGGCCAGAAGTATCCATGCCTTAGAATCCTTTGTTCAAGAGTGCGAGTCCCTGAGTGACTGCCGCACTCTCCTGAGTGAATCTCCTTCAGGATGCGTGGTACTTTATTCTCTGACAGACACCGAGCCAGAGGACCTGAGATGGTCTTGCGGTAGCGCTCTCCGTCTTGAAGCAGATAGTAGGCGGCTTTATAACGAAACTTCCTCTGGTCTCCTTCGCTAGCAGGAATCTGACCCGTCGTCAGGAAAGAAATAAATGGATCCCTCCAGGATGCCCTCTGCTCGATCTCCATCATCTCCCCTTCCTCGATGGACGGTCGGAACAGTTCAGTCACGGTCCCCCCAGCCCGGGGACCGTACTTAGCAAGGTAGTCAGCTTCTGAATTCTCCTCTCGGGGTACATGCTCGACGAAGAAAGATTGAAACCCCCCGATCAGATCTTTCACTTTGATCAAGTACCACTATAAAATCAGATCGTTCACCTCGAACTCGCCTCTGATCTGGGACGCGACTACCATCGAGTCGGTGAAGGCCCTGATATCTCGAATTCCCAATTCCTTGGCGAGACGCAAGCCGGCCACCATGGCTTCGTACTCCGCCTGATTGTTGGTAACTGGGAAGTGGATCTCGACTGCCTGCTCGATCCTGGTTCCCTGAGGGATTACGAGCATGACTCCGGCTCCCACAGAATATCTGCCCGAAGCCCATCCACGAACATCTTCCATGACACTGTGCTAGAAGATCCTTCCTCTCCTTCTACCTCGGCCGAGAAGTCCGCAAGGAAATCCGCCACCGCCTGCGCCTTGATTGTCACCCTTGGAGAGTAAGAAATGTCGAAATCGCTAAGTTCCACCGCCCACTTTGCCAGCCTGCCAGAGTGCTCCACTCCATCCAGGATACTCCGTAGAGGATGATCGGAGACGATCTTGATGGAGTGAGCTTGGAAATATGGACGGAGCTTTCGAGCCGAAACCACCAAAGCGGATAGCAGCTTCTCCAAAATAGGGTACCTCGTCTCCGCCTGCCGCAGCACTCTACTAACATAGTAGATAGGAAGCTGTCTCTTGCCTTCCTCCCGAACCAACACCGAACTAACTGCTTCCGCCCCGACTCCCAGGTAGAGGAAGAGATCTTCATTACCCGCGGGCCTTGGAGGAGAGGAGCTTGGGTTAGCTGTTGCTTGAGCTTTCTGAAAGCATCCTCACACTCCGTCGTCCACTCAAACTTCTGGTTCCCTCGAAGGGTCTTGAAGAATGGAGAGCACTTCTCCCCTGCCTTGGACAAGAAACGACTGAGGCCTGCCAGCCTTCCAGCCAGCCTTTGAACTTCCTTGGGATCCCTTGGCGACGTCATCTCCAGAATGACCGTCACCTTGTCTGGATTAGGTTCCACCCCCTGGGAGTGAGGAGGTGACCTAGAAATTTTCCCCTTCCTGCACCGAAAACACACTTGGCCGGGTTGAGCCGCATCTTGTACTTCCTCAGAGTAGCAAAGGTCTCCTCCAGTTCCGTTATATGTTCCACAACACTTTTACTCTTGACGAGGAGGTCATCCACATAAACCTCCAAGTTCCGCCCCTTCTGCCCCTTGAAAATTTGATCCATCATTCTCTGGTAAGTCACGCCTGCATTCTTGAGCCCGAAAGACATCATTTTGTAGCTATAGCAGCCATCGCCGGTTATGAAAGAGACCTCTCGACAGTCGGGGTGATGCATCCGGATCTGGTGATACCCTGAAAAAGTATCAAGAAAACTCATCACAGGAAACCCGGCGGCGGAATCAACCAGCGCGTCGATTTGAGGCAAGGGGTAGCAATCCTTCGGGCAAGCTTTATTCAACATTGAAAAATCGATACATAGACGCCAGCCCCCTCCGGGCTTCTTCAGCATTACAACATTGGAGACCCAGCCTGGATACTGGATCTCCGAGATAAAACCGGCCTCCAACAGCTTCTCTACCTCCTCCCTAATCGGCTCGGCCAGCATAGCGGCGCTCTTCCTCTGCTTCTGCCAAACTGGGGCCACCGCGGGATCCAGGTTGAGGCGATGACAAGCAACATCGGCGTCCACCGCTGGCATCTCGGCGGCGCTCCACGCGAAGACATCAACGTTGTCCTGCAGGCAGGCAACCATCTATATCTTCCCTCCAAGCGGCAGGGATCCTCCAACCTTCAGCAACCCTGACTCTCCTCCTCGAGAGATCACCTCTATCTCCTCTACCTCCTCAGCAGCACACAACCCTTTCTCCTTATCCAACAACTCTTCCAGCTTCTCCGCGTCACCCATCCAACTGATGGTGCTGACGACATTCAAGTAGCACTCCCTGGAAGCCTTTGGATCTCCCCTGATCCTGATCTGAACATCTCCGCGGCAGTACTTAAGGCACTGGTGGTACGGCGACGGAATGACCCTTAAGTAGTTGATGAGGGGTCGCCCGAAGATGGTGTTGTAACCGCTCGGTGCGTCGACGATGATGAAGCGACATCGGATCGACGTCCCACCGAGCGTAACCAGCTGCTCCACTGCTCCCTCCACCTCTTTCTTCTCGCCTGAGAAGCCAAAGAGCGGTCCATCTGCAGCTTGGACCCTGGACGCTTCCACCTGAAGCACGACGAAGGTTCTTTTGAAGATGACATTCACCGAGCTACCGTTGTCCGCGAGGATTCGGTCGATGGTGAAGTCCTCGATAGCGGCTTGGATGACCAAAGCGTCATGGAAGGGGTTCTCATTCCCCAACATATCTTCCTCCGAGAAGGTGATCTCCTCTAATGGCGGCGTGGTCTGTGACGTCGAGGCGACGTTCTTCCGATTGATTTGGTGGAGACTCCCCTTACGGGAAGCTTCCAGCCCGGCCCCTCCATTGATCACGCCTACATGCCCACCTCCTGGGCCATGTATCACTTCCCCGCGACCTCCCAGGTCGACTCGGTACTCATTCCTCCTCTCCGGAGCTTGGAATGCCACCTGCCCCACCGGGGCCTCCTGCCTCTGCTGCTCTCTTTCTGCCGCTCCCGCCTCCTCCTTGCTTCCCAAAACTCGGGGCAAGCCAAGGTCCCGTTCACCTCTACCAGATGAATATCACAGTAAAGGGGAATATCCGCCTCCTGGCGCATCGCTCGCTGCTCCCTACGGCGCCGCTTGTTGTCTTGGCGAGCGATGACCATCGTCTCCCTTCTTCCTCCTCCTCGGCCTCCCTCCTGTCGATTTCCATTCCTCCTCTCTTCCTGGTACTACTGCCTTGCTGGTCTCCATTGGGGGCGATTCTTCGGATATTGGAATCGCCTATCCCCCCTTCCTCTTTCCCGAGCTTCCGCCGGCCTTCTCTCTTCCTGCCTTCGAGGCCTCTCCTGCCTCCTCTCTTCAACCCTCCTGGGTTCTTCCTTCTTCCTTCTCTCCTCTCTTCTTGGTTCTTCCTTCTTCCTCTCCTCTCGCCTTTCTGGCGTCCTCCTTGACTTCGACCCCGAGGGTCCTGCTCTCCCCCTCTCCGTCGCAATCTCCCCATCCTGCCTCACCAGAAAATCCTTGTTCTTCTCCTCTCCCCGAACAAAAGTGTTTGCCTTCTCTATCATTTCTTCAAAAGATCTCGGGGGATTGGACCCCATCTCCAGACTGAACAATTCTTGCTTCAACCCAAACTTCAGGGCCACCATTAAGGTAAAGCTGTCCGCCTCTTCCACCTCCAAAATCTCCTCCTGAAAGCGGTCGATGTAATGACCCAAACTCTCATGCTGCCTTTGGACGATTTTGAAGAGGGTCGTCGCTTCATTCTTCCTCTTCTTCGATGTTGCGAACCTCGCCATAAGGCCCCGACGCAGATCTGAGAAGTAGTACACGGACCCTGCCGGTAGTTGATGGAACCAATCCTAGCATTCCCCTTGTGTGTGATGGAGAAGAACCTGCACTTGAAGGCGTCGAACATGTTGCGGATGGAGACGACGTCTTCAAACCACTGGAGGTGTCTGACATGGTCGTCTCTGCCGGAGTAGTAAGTGAGAACGGGTTCCCTGAACCCTTCTGGGACTGGAGCGGCGAGAATCTCGTCACCGAAGGGGCTCCTCCCTCCCTGGCGGTGACGAGTTTCATCCTCGCTGGAGACGTCGTACTCGCCATAGTGCCGAGTATCCCTGCATCTTGCCGGCGACATTGGATCCCGAAAACGGACCCCATGGCTACTCGTCGGGTAATGTCGCGACTGCATCGGTCGCTCTTCCCTTGCCCAAGCGGGCTCCTTTCCAGCTCGCCTCGACAGCGCTTCCTCTTCTAGCGGCGTCAGGCGACGGAGAGAAGTCGTCGTGACCTCTGGGCGCTGAGCGAAACCAGCAAGAATGGTTTGCTCGATCTTCTTCGCGAACTCTTCGAACGCAGCCACTGTTACAAACTCGCCACCTCGCGCGGCTTCTCCTACTGCCGAGTTGCCGACCAACTCTCCTTGCTCGCCACCAATGGCCATCTCACTCAACTTCCAAACTTTCCTCCTTGGCTGCGATCCACGCTCACCGCACCAAGTGTTGAAGACAGGAAAAATCCCAACCTCAGAATTCGGACCAAAGCCTCCTAAAGTTACTGGCTCAGAAGCTAGATCAGACGACTAGGGTGACTAGAACGAAGAATCAGGTCAAACAGAACCCCAAATGTTGTGGCAGGAAGGAATTCGAGATACTAGCTGGGTGTTTGGATTCCTTTTCCTTAGAGAGCAACTCGCGACCTTGCGACTTTGCCAGCTAGCTTCCCTCGTATCCAGTTCGACCATCTTTGGTTAAGAAGGGGCTGCTCCTTTCGAGCATCCGGGTACGTGGTGGGACCTTCCTGCCGCAACATCTGGGGTTCTGTTTGACCTGATTCTTCGTTCTAGTCACCCTAGCCGTCTGATCTAGATTCTGAGCCAGTAACCTTAGGCGGCTTTGGTCCGAATTCTGAGGTTGAGATTTTTCCTGGCTTCAACACTACTGCTACCAGAATTTCTGCCGTTACTACTCTTCTTCAGCGTTTGTTGCTTCCGTCTCCGTCTCCTGATCTTGTTGCTCATCCTGCTCGTCATGACTCCTAGTGGCCGTGGAGGCCGTACTGGTGGCCGTGGTGGTGGTCGTGGTTATTCTAAGTATCTCTGTTCTCATTGTGCCTGACTTGGTTACTTGGTTGATCGTTGTGGGACCAATTATCCTCATATTCGTCCAACATCGGCTGATTTCTCTAAGCAGTCTATTTCTTCTCTAGCTACTTCTGGTGTTGCTCAGTTGGCTACGCCAGATAGGTGGCTCTTGATTCTGGTGCTACTAATTATATGAGAGACAATGCTCGTCTTTTCTCTTATCTTGACAAGAGCAACTGGTTACCTTCGGTCCTTGTTGCGGAGGGTTCTCCATCTCCAGTTTGTGGTTCTGGCACCGTGCACGTTACTCACTCTCTTTAGCTGCAGGACACTCTTTATGTCCCGAATTTTCCGTGCAACCTTCTTTCTGTTACTGCTCTTTGCAAACAGTTTAATTGTGAAGCTATTTTTACCGTCTCAACTTATGCTTTTCAGATTCCTCATTCTAAGGAGGTGATTGCTACTGAGACTGAGAGCGGTGGATTTTTCTATCTTGTTATTGCTTCTGCATCTTCTCTCCTTCAGTGACATCTTCGCCTTGGGCATCCTCCTTCTTGAATTCTTTATCAGCTTATGCCTGATCTACCTCGCGGTGACCCTTCTCTTGAGTGTGAAGCTTGTCAGTTTGGCAAGCATCACCGGTCTACATTTCCTGCTAAGCATGGCCGTAGTTCTTCTCGTCCATTTGACCTGGTTCATTCAGATATTTTGGGTCCTGCTCCCCTTCAAACCGTTGGTAAAGTTAGTTTGTATTTTGTTATATTCATAGATGATTTTTTCGTTGTACATGGTTGTATTTGTTACGCGAATGATTTGAGATTTTTTCATTTTTTTCTGCATTTTATAATGAAATCGCCTAACTAAAGTTCTTACACCCAAACCCCTGTTAAAACTCTTCGCACTGATAATGCTAAGAAATATCTTAGTCATCAGTTTACATCGTTTTGTTTGGATCATGTTATTGTCCATCAAACTACTTGCCCTTACACTTCACAACAGAATGACGTTGTTGAACGTAAAAATCGTCATCTTCTGGATGTGCCTCGTAGTCTTCTCACTCATATGCATGTTCCCCGGTCTTATTGGGGTCATGCGGTTCTTCTTGCATGATTTCTTATTAAATGAGTTCCGTCTTCGATTCTCAATGACAAGACTCCTTTTTTTATTCTCTATCCTAATGGGACACCGTTTTCATTACCTCCTCGTGTATTTGGATGCACTGCGTTTTTCCATTCTCCTGCTTCTGGACGTGACAAACTTTCTCCTCGTTCGATCAAGTGCGTCTTTTTGGGCTATTGTCCGACACTGAAAGGATATCAGTGTTTTGATCCTGTTATTCAGAGACATTAAGTCTCTGCAGATGTTTCTTTCTTTTAGGATGCTCCATTCTTTTCTACTCCCTCTCTTCTTCCTGCTTTTGATGATTCTTCTTTTGTTCCAAATGTATCGGCACCTCTTCCTGCGTTGGCCCTTCTTTTTCCTCCTCCTACTTCTGATTCTTCTATTATCCCTGATTCTTCTCCTGAGCCGCTACCACCTGCTCCCAGGCCTGTAGTCTCTTCTTTGGATGGGGCTGATACAATAGACAGGACAGATCTGGATCTTCTGATAGCTCTTCGGAAAGGTTTTCGCTCCTGCACTCAACATCCGCTTCTGGCTGTGATCTCTTATGCTCAGCTCTCTCCTTTGTTTAGGAGCTTTGCTCTTGCCCTCTCGACAATTGTGGTTCCATCCTCGTATCAAGATGTTCTTGTTATTCCTCATTGGATGACTGCTATGGATGAAGAGATGCACACTCTTACTGAACGGGGTACTTGGACTCTTGTTCCTACTCCTCCAGGAGCTGATGTGGTTGGCTGTCGCTGGTTCTTTGTCATCAACTTTCTTCCTGATGGTTCTATTGATCGTTACTGTGCCAACAAGAAAAAGCAGACTGAAAATTTGGAGTAATGCAAATTTTATTATCCAAAAAAGGTATCAATTACAATGGTATAGCCCCCCTTTTATAGAATGGAGGAGATGAGAGAGATTACAATTAAGCAATGTACGACTAAAAATTTACAAGTATACGCGGCTTTACAATTGGACAAACCGGACAAGTCGTGCGGTTAGACAAGCCGGCTAACCGCCCGACAACAACAGGATGAGAGAATAAGCGCTATAGAGAACAAGCCACCACAGTAGACCGCTAGACCGCCCTGTCTCCAAGTCATTTGAGATAAGCCGTCAGACCGCTGTAACACCAAACAACAACAACCCGGCAGACAGGCCGGCTAGATAAACCGCCAGACCGCCCGGTCTCCGAATAGCAACAGATCGCCCGACCTTCATACTTCAACACTCCCCCTCAAGCTGGAGCATAGATATCAATCATGTCCAGCTTGTCGTAAATGTGGAAAAAGGAATCGAACACCGGCTTGGTGAAGACGTCCGCCAAGTCGTTGTCGGAAGTGACGAACGGAGTACAAATCTGTTTCTTCAAAATCTCTTCCCGAATAAAATGACAGTCGACTTTTATGTGTTTTGTTCTCTCATGAAAGACCTGATTTTTGGAGATGTATATCGCGGTCTTGTTGTCACAGAACATAGTAAAAGGATAGTTGTAGACCTTTCCTAAGTCAAGCATAAGAGCTCGTAACCATTTCAACTCACACGTGGTCGACGGCATACTGCGATATTCCGCTTCTGCACTATACTTGTAGATCACAAACTGTTTCTTGCTCTTCCAACTCACAAGATTGCCTCCAACAAATGTGTAGAAACCTGATGTTGATTTGCGGTCACCTTTGTCATCAGCATAGCTTGAATCTGAGTATACTTCAACCCTTAAGTGACAATTTTTCTGAAAAAGGAATCCTTTCCCAGGTGCTGCTTTAATATACTCCAATATCCTTAGGGCTGATTGTAGATGACACTCCCTAGGAGCTTGCATGAACTGACTCACCTTGCCAACAACATAAGAGATGTCGGGTCTAGTTACCGTGAGATAAATGAGTTTGCCAACCAGTCGCTGGTACCTCGTAAGATCGGATAGAAGAGGAGAGTCATCTGACCAAGTTTTGTCTTCTCCAGCAGCCATAAGACAACGGGCAGGTTTTGCAGCAGTCAATCCTGCCTCCTTTAGAAGATCAAGAGCATACTTCCGTTGGGAAAGGACCATGAAGTTGGGCTTCCTAGAGATTTCAATCCCCAGAAAGTATTTCGGGGAGCCCATATCCTTTGTGACCAGATGTTGACGGAGGTGTTTCTTTGTCAAAGTTACCCCATCCTGATCATCGCCAGTAAGAAGAATGTTATCAACATAAACCGCAAGAACTACCAGACTAGAGGCGATTTTCCGAACGAATAAGGAGTGATCGACTGAACTTCTTGCATAACCAATGGACGCAACAATGCCGCTAAACTTGTCAAACCAGGCACGATGACTCTGTTTAGGTCATAGATAGCCTTCTTTAGCCGGCATACTTGTGTCTCCTCCTGAGCAACATACTCGGGAGGTTGCTCCATGTAAATATCTTCTTGTAGATCACCATAGAGAAAAGTATTCTTAACATCCAGTTGCGAAATGAGCCAATCCCTGTTGACAGCGACAGAGAGAAGGACCCGAGTGGTGCTGAGACGAGCAACGAGAGAGAAGGTGTCGAAGTAATCAACACCATAGGTCTGAGTGAAGCCTTTGGCCACTCGACAGGCCTTGTAGCGATCCACGCTGCCATCGGGATGAAATTTGACAACAAAGACCTAGCGACAACCAACGACATCTGTGCCGAAGGGAGGAGGACAGAGGGTCCATTTACCCCGTTCAGTGAGAGTAGAAATCTCCTCATCCATGACAGACTTCCATTGAGGAATAGTAAGGGCCTCCTGGTAGGAACGGGGGGTGGCAGTGGCCGAGATAGGCAGTGCAAAAGCTCTGCGAAAAGTGGTAAGACGATCATAGGAAACAACAGCAGCAAGCGGGTGTTGGGTACATGCCCGAACCCCTTTACGAAGAGCAATGAAGAGATCCAGGTTAGCTGGTTCCTTAGTATCCGGAGCATCCGTGATGGAGAAAGCTGGCTCGGGAGTAGAGCGAGACGGCAGCGGAGAGGTGGGAGATATCGCGGGAGGTGGACATGGCGGAGGAGATGGTTGAGATGGTGGAGGTGGCGGAGGTGGCGGAACTCAGTAGGTGTAGAGGGAATGGATGAGTTGATATGAGGAGTAGGATCATTAGGAGGAGAGGAGGACATGGGAGAGAAGTAAGATGCATTTTCAAAGAAGGTGACATCCGCAGAGACGAACTGCTTGCGGGTAACAGAGTCAAAGCAACAATAACCTTCTAAGTGGAGAACCCCAGAAAGACACATTTAGTGGCCCGTGGTGAGAGTTTGTTACGGGTGGCAGCGGGAGAGTGCACAAAAGCGGTGCACCCAAAGATGCACAGAGTAAGAGGAAACAGATTCTGGTTCGGATAAAGAATGGAGAATGGGATGACACCGTTGAGAACTGTGGAGAGAATGCGATTGATGAGATAGCAGGAGAGGAGTACAACATAGCCCCAATAGGAGCGAGGAACGTGCATGTTGGTCAGCAGAGTGCGAGTGACATCAAGGAGGTGACGGTTTTTGCGTTCCGCCACCCCATTTTGCTGTGAGGTGTAGACACAGCTAGTTTGATGAATAACACCATGTTGCATACAGAAAGAGGAGAAATCATGGCTAAGATATTCCTTATCATTGTCAAAACGAAGGAGTTTAATGAAGGTATCAAATTGAGTCTTAATCATGTAATAATACGATGTCCAGACAGAGAAGAGTTCGGAGCGATCTTTTAAAAGATAGACCCACGTACACCTAGAGAAGTCATCAATAAATGTGACAAAATATGAACTACCCCGACCGACGGTGAGGGTAGGAGCAGACCCACATACGTCAGAGTGAACGAGATCGAATGGACGGGAGGAGCCGTGACTTTGTGTTAGTGGGAAGGAGGAGCGGTGATGCTTGCCAAGCTGACATGCATCACAGTTGAGAGGTGGATGATGTGGAGGGAGGTGGGGTAGAAGCTGGCAAAGAAGCCGGGGAGGAGCATGACCAAGGAGAAGATGCCATTGGAGAAGATCTGTAGAGGAGGTGGAGAAGGCGGAGAGAGCAGAAACGTTGTCGAGGAAGTAGAGGCCACCGCTCTCAGTCCCAGTAGCAATTGTCCGTTGAGAGTCCGGATCCTGAAAAGAACAAGAAGTAGGAGTGAATGCGACTGAACACTGTAATTGCTTGCATAAAGAATTAACTGATAATAAATTGCAAGGGAACTTGGGCACATAAAGGGTATCTGCCAGACGAAGAGACAGAGTGACTTGAACCACTCCCGTCCCATTGACCGGAGAGGAAGAGCCATCTGCAACAAAGACTGGGGGCAACCGATCATGTGTTTCTAGAAGAAAAAAACACTGAGGATTGTCTGTTATATGATTTGTAGCACCAGAGTCGATCAACCATTTGCCGTGAGTAACAACGTGGACACTACCAGAAGACGTGACCACCGAGGCGGATTGTGTGGAGGCCATCGAAGAAAGACCGCGCGAGCAACAAGGAGACCGCGCGAGAACAGCAGGAAGCGAAGAGAAAGAAGGCCCGACGACAAGGGCAAAAAGATCAAGTCAGGCGACCAACAAGCAGGGCGTGCGGCTAGGATGGCCGCAACAAGAAGAGAGCAAAGCAGAGAGAAAGAAGTCGCACGGCTAGAGCTTAAACCGCGCGAACAAGAGACAACGAAGACTGAGCGAACTGGGAGTTCACTAGAAGTCAAACAGGTCGTGCGAACAGAAAAGACACCGCACGAAAAGAAACTAGCCGCGCGAAGAAATACACCGCGTCGAGAGAGAGCAACCGTGAAAACAGGTCGCGGAGAAAAAAAGAGATAGGCCGCGCACACAAAGGGCAGGGACCAAGTGGAGAAAGAAACTGCGCGAACAGGCGCGACAAGAGAAGAAACAGATCACGAGAACAGGTCGCAAACAGGTGGAGGAAACAAGTCGCAAACCGGGTGCGAGAAGAAGAAGCAAGCCGCGCGGACAGGTCGCGCGGAATGAGGAAGCGCACAGAATCAGGAGGAAAAGATCGATGACTCGGATACCATGTGCGAACAAGAAAAAGCAGACCGATAATTTGGAGTAATGCAAATTTTATTATCCAAAAAAGGTATCAATTACAATGATATAGTCTCACTTTTATAGAATGGAGGAGATGAAAGAGATTACAATTAAGCAATGTGAGACTAAAAATTTACAAGTATACGCGGCTTTACAATTGGACAAACCGGACAAGTGCGGTTAGACAAGGCGGCTAACCGCCCGACAACAACAGAAGGAGAGAATAAGCGCCACAGAGAACATGCCGCCACAGGAGACCGCTAGACCGCCCGGTCTCCAAGTCGTCTGAGACAAGCCGCCAGACCGCTGGAACACCAAACATCAACAGCCCGACAGACAGGCCGGCTAGATAAACCGCCAGACCGCCCGATCTCCGAATAGCAACAGACCGCCCGGCCTACATACTTCAACAGTTACATGACTCAGCTTGTTGCCAAAGGTTTTACGCAGACCTATGGTGTGGATTTCTTTGATACCTTCTCTCATGTGGCTAGGATTACTACGATCCGTGTTCTCTTTTCGGTGGGTGTCAACAGAGACTGAGAAATGTCTCAGTTGGATCTGAAAAATGTCTTTTTTATGGAGATTTGCAGGAAACTGTTTATATGGAGCAACCTCTTGGGTATGTTGATCAGGGGGAGTCTCAGATCTGTAAACTGCGAAAGACGATCTATGGTCTTAAGCAGACTCTTACGACCTTGTTTGACAAGTTCAACAAAGTTATTTCTGTGATTAGATTTGCTCGAAGTGCTGCAGATCACTCCTTGTTCATTCGCAAACCATCGGCTGGTCTTGTTATCCTTGCAGTTTATGTGGATGATATTCTTCTTACATGAGATGATAGAGAATGTGTGATTATGACAAAGAAACATTTTATTCAGCATTTTGTTACTAAAGATATGAGTTCTCCGAAATATTTCTTCAGAATTGAAATATCTAGGAAAACAGGGTTTATTGTTCTATCACAGCGGAAGTTTGCCTTGGATCTCTTAAAAGAGACTGGTCTTCTTGGGGATAAGACAGCGCCGTCTCCGATGTCTGTTGGAGATGACAAGTGTTGGAGTAAGGACTCTCCTCTTCTTGAAGATGTCAGCAGGTACAGACAACTTGTGGGGAAACTCATTTATCTGACAGTCACAAGACTGAATATTTGTTATGCAGTAGGAAGACTGGGCCAGTTTATGCAAGCTCCTAAGGAGTATCATCTTCAATCGGCAATGAAGATTCTAGAGTATGTGAAAGGTGCTCCAGGAAAAGAACTTCTGTTTTAGAAAAGGCGACATTTGAATGTTGAGACATACTTTGATGCTAGCTATGCAAGCTCCTAAGGAGTGTCATCTTCAGTCGGCAATGAAAATTCTAGAGTATGTGAATGGTGCTCCAGGAAAAGGACTTCTGTTTCAGAAAATGGAACATTTAAAGGTTGAGGTATACTTTGATGCTAGCTATGCAACTTATAAGGAAGACAGAAAGTTTACATCAGGGTTCTGTACTTTTGTTGCAGTAAATTTACTTAGCCGGAAGAGCAAGAAACAAACTTGTCTCCATGCCAAGTGCAGTAGCAGAGTATAGAAGCATGACTCTGACTACTTGCGAGCTGAAGTGGTTACAAACACTTGTGCTTGATTTTGGAGAGGTTTATGATCATCATCTGTCAATATTTTGTGATAGTAACGATTCATATATATTTCGAGGAATTCTGTCTTTCATGAAAGGACGAAATATATCAAGGTTAATTGTCACTTCATCAGAGAGAAAATTTTGAAGAATTAGATCTGCACTCCGTTTGTTACCTCAGAGAGAAAATTGACTGATTTCTGCACCAAGTCAGTTACTCTTTTTGGGGAGGTTTGTAGCAAACTGGGCATGATAGATATATATGCTCCAGCTTTAGAGGGCGTGTTGGAGCATGAGGAGACCGAGCGTTTATGTCTAGCCGCATCGGTCTGATTCTCTCAGCGGTCTGGCAGTTTGGCTCAGCGGTCTGGTGGTGGATCTCAGCTAGCAGTTAGGAACAACAGTGCTGGTCTGAGGGATAGTCGCAGCAGCAACCTGGTGATTAACCGCAACAGCGGTCTGGCAGTTAGCCACAACAGCGGTCTGGCTGTTAGCCCAACAACGATCTGGTGATTAACCGCAACAGCGTTCTGGCCATTAGCCGCAACAGCGGTCTGGAGATTAGCTCCAGCAGCGGTCTAGATGTTAGCTGCAGCGGTCTGGAGGTAGCCGCAGCTGGTTTGGAGATAGCCGTAGCAGCGGACTGGATGTTAGCCGCAGCGGTCGGGAAGTAGCCGCAACTGATCTGGAGAGAGCCGCCGCAGCGGACTGGATGTTAGCCACAACTGTCTGGAGGTAGCCGCAGTTGCGGTCTTGGTGTTAGCCACCGCAAGGGTTCAGAGGTTGCTGTTTATGTTTTCTGTATATATGTCAAACCGCTCAGCCCGCACGGCTTTTATTTAGTCACATCGCTTGTTGTATTCTCTCATCTCTCCCGTTTTCTATAAATAAGGGGGCATACCTATGTAATGATAATCTTTTTGGAGCAATAAAAGTTTCTTTTATTAAGTTTTTTTCACAGGGTGTAAGAACTTTAGTTAGGCGAAGAGCTGACTGAGTCACTGTCGCCTAAGGTGACTATTCTGAATATGAAGAAAAGTATGAAGAGTATTCACTATTCTTCATATTCTCATTCTTATATTTTTTTTATTCAAACATGTTAGCATAGCATTTGCTAGCTGAAAAGGTTCGAGTTCTCTACTTCTTTCTGGATTTAAAGAGAGATGGCCTAGATGCATAGCAGCAAACAGGAAGAAGAGCTGAGCTTTGTCACGAATAGGAAGATTGGAAGATACAATGGATGAGCTGTTAAGATTTGATGCTTTAGCTGATGTTCACATTCAGAATGAGAATGAAATCCTGCATTGCTATACAACCTACGTACAATTTACTGCTACGTGCTACTCCATCTGAAAGAATTGAGTTGCTATAGCTAAGAGATGAGGTCAGTCGTTGACTTTCAGTTTTTCCATCCACAAAGAGTCTGTTTAATGCCCCCTTTCCACACCTTCCCTGCTCTTCCCGATATGGCTCCTTTCTTATCATTAATTTTTACTGGACCCGGATACTTACTATCTCAGGTGTTAATCATAATCCGTGATCAGACATTATATTGATGGTGTCACACTTTACTTTGGGAGTCGGCGCCACGGCCTCTTTGACGCTCCCTAAAACCTCTCGCTCAAATTGGCTAAACTTAATTATATGCGTACTCATTTGGATGTTCTTGGTTTGCATCGCATAGGCTATACCATTTTAAAGTGAGTGAAAGTTCTTTATATCCTCCATTTTCAGAACTGGCCACCTTCATGGGTCAGTTTCTAGATAATGCCTTTCAAATTGAAACCTTTCAGAACGATGTTAACATCATCAAATTCTTGAGATATATAACCATTTAAGCAGCATAATGCGTTCTTTCTTTTTACAAAAGCAAAAAAGATAAAATAAATGAAAAAGGATCGTTGGTGCAGCACATTAGTAAAATGAGGCTCTTCCCCTGCATCATTGATAAGATGGTAGTACAAAATCTAAGTGAAGGACTAATAGCTCTGGAAGTCGGTGAAGCTGCATCAAGGCTGAAAGTAATTGCTGACTAGGATATGGTTGCTGTTACAATATCGTATTTATTTTCACATTTGGTATATCTCTATGTATGAGTTAGTTCTCTGTATTGGTTGGTACACCTCTATATAAAGAGGGGACAAGCCTCATTGTAATTGTGATTGCGAGTTATTCAACATGGTATCAGAGGGAGGTTGCCCTAATTCTTTCGAGCCCGCCTTCGCCTCCTCGATCTCGCTCGCCCGTCTTCGCCCGGCCCCGATCAACGACAGCAGCTCCCCGACAGCCCCGTGCGCCTCCGTCGCCGCTCTCCCGCGCGTCCCTACGACGGTGTCTCCCAGCGGAGGCCTCTATCCTCGCTCTCCCACGACTCTCCAGCGCCGATCCGCAGCGGCGTCCCCGTCAGCTTCTTCAGGCGCGTCTGGCGCTTTCTCCAGGCGCGTCCGGCGGCTTCTCCAGGACTCTCGCGGCTTCCTAGGGCTGGGTTCCCTTCTCTCTCCGGCGCCGGCTATGCTGTGAGGCTCGTTCTCCATTCCGGCGCCGTCTCCTAGAATTTTAGCCCTGTTTTTTCAGATGGAGTTGATGTCTATTCCTCTCTTCTCCTAATTCAGCGGGTTGTCTCCAGATTTCTCTTCTAGGGCAACTATGTCGGTGCTCAGTGATTGTACCTCGACACCGGTTCCCTCTCTGATTCCTCCAGCACCTCCTCTGCGTGGGAGCCATGATCACAATACTCCGCAGATTACCACTATTCGCTTGGATGACTCAAATTATCTGTCCTGGTCGAGCTCCATCACTCTTGCTCTTAAGAGTCGTCGTCTTTTTTGATGTCACTGGGACAACTGCGGAACCAGAGAAGACTTCCCCTGACTGACCTCAATGTGATTCTGAAAATTCCTTAGTCATGTCTTGGCTAAGAATTCGATGCAGGAGTCTATCGCTCTCCATTACCTCTTTCTGATACTGCCATGAATATTTGGCGCCGTGCTGAGACCACCTACTCTCGTAAGGGCAATGCTGCTCAGATCTTCCAGTTGCGGCGGAAGATATCCTCTCTCCGCCAGGGTGATCGCCCCCCTTCTGCGTACTACTTGGAATTCAGCCAGCTATATCAGAAATACGACCATTTTCATTTCCTCATATTTGTTAGCCTTGTTGATGAGGCTATGGTCCGTGCGAGGGAGGATCACAACCGGACATTTGAGTTTCTTCATGGCCTCCATCGGGACTTGGATCTGATTTGTGTTCACATTTTGGGCCGTCTGCCATTGCCCTCTCTTCCGGAGGTTTATAACATCGTCCAACATGAATTTGATCGCCGACAGTCTCTTCAAGATTCCACTCCTAAAAGTTCTGCTCTCGCTGTTGGTACCCCTTTGTTACTAGGAGCTCGTCCTCTCTGTGATTCTAAGATGAATGGTTCTGACAAAGATCATCTCCTCTGTGATTATTTTGGCAAGCCCCGTCACACCAGAGACACATGTTTTCGGCTTAATGGTTTCCCTCCATCACGAGGTGGTGTGTCTTCTCGTGGTGGTCGTGGCTCTGGCCGTTTTGCTGGTCGCTCATCTCCTCGTTCTGCCCATCTCACAGATGCTACTGTTGACCCTTCTTCTCTCCTGCCAGATATTTTCTCTGCCGATGAAGTTCTTGCGCTTCGCCGCATGATGCACGGTCTCTCTACGGAGGCTTCTACATTGTCTTCCTCTGCCCACACCGGACCACCCGACGCTCACTCTGTTGTTGCTGCTTCCTTTCCTTGGATCATTGAATCCGGAGCCTCTGATCATATGACTTGCTCTGCCTTAGATTTTCTTTCCTGTACTTCTCTTTCTGGTCGTGATAAGGTGAGCATTGCTGATTGTTTCCTTTCCCCTATTGATGGGAAGGGTTTCATCTTCTGTTCCTCTCTCACCTTATCTTCTGTCTTACATGTTGCCAATTTCACTCGAAATTTAACATCTATTAACCATTTGACTAATTCTATAATCTGCTCGGTAACTTTTCATCCTTCCTCTTGTGTGTTTCAGGACCTGAAGACGGGGATGGTGATTGGTTCTAGTAGTTTAGTCAATGGTCTGTACGTTCTTGACTCCTGCCCGGTGGCGCCTCCTCAGGCTTTCCTTTCCAGCACCTCAAATCTTTATTCCTGACACTGTCGCTTAGGACATCCATCTATCTCTGTTATGAAACTTATGCTAGCTTCTTTGTCGGCTACGCTTTTACTTCATTTGTTTGTGATGTCTGTACTGCTAACAAACATTGTCGTACTTCATTTAATCATGTTTCATTGCCCAGTTCTACTTCTTTTGTTGTGATTCACTCGGATGTTTGGGGTCCATGACCCGTATCTTCTATTTATTGTTGTACTTGATTTGTCACTTTTATTGACTGTTTTTCACGTACTACTTGATTATACTTACTGCGAAACAAGAGCGACGTATTTCCCACCTTCAAAAAATTTTATTACATGATCTTCACCCAGTTTAACGCTAAAATTCAGATACTTCGTAGTGACAATGTCTGTGAATACTTAGATTCTCGGTTTGGGGCATATCTGGCTGATCATGGCATTTTACACCAGTCTTCTTGTGCTTATTCGCCTGATCAAAATTGGGTGGCGGAGCGGAAGAATCGACACCTTCTGGAATTTGTTCGTTGTCTTCTGTCTACCATGCTTCTTCTCAGGTATTACTGGGGGGATGCTGCCCTTACGACAGCATTCCTTATCAATCGCATGCCAACTCGTATTCTTGGGAATGACACCCCCCTTGGGACACTTCACGTCCCTTTCTCTTCGCTTGTCCCTAAGGTGTTTGTGTGTGTTTGCTTTGTCCACATTCATCGTCCTCCTCGCACCAAACTTTACCCTCGCGCTGTCCGGTGTGTATTTATCGGTTACTCTCCTACTCAGGAAGGGGTACAAATGTTTTCATCCTCCTACGAAGAGGGTGTTTGTCACCATGGATGTCACGTTTCGTGAATCTTAGGCCTATTATCCTGCCTCAGGTACCTCTTCCCCTGTGACCTCTTCCTCTCCGTCCTCCCCGTCTTTACCTATCCCTGTTCCTCCTTTGTATCCCTCACTTCAGGGGGAGCCTCTTCCGTCGGAAGTGAGTGATATCCCCACTACTTTTTCTCCTACCATTCCCCCTTTGCAGGTGTACACTCGGAGGAGAAAGATGCTTAACGACAACCATGACCTGCTACCCGACCAATCATTGGTCCCGGACTCAGGGCCGTCTGAGCTTCCAATTGCTCTCCGCAAAGGTATCTGGTCCTGTACTAAACACTCACTTTCTAATTACGTTTCTTAGAATTCATTCTCCACATCCCACAAGGCCTTTGTGTCTTCTCTTGCGTCCATTCCTGTTCTGATATCCTGGCAAAGTGCTCTGGAGATTCCTATATGGCGAGCGGCAATGTTTGAGCAAATGGTTGCTCTTGAGAAGAACAACACATGAGACTTAGTGCCTCTCCCTTCTGGGAAGAAACCAGTTGGATGCAAGTGGGTGTTCTCAGCTAAACAAAATCCACAGGACATAGTTGAAAGGTGTAAAACACGATTGGTGGCACGTGGTTACACTCAAACACTTGGGATCGACTATCGGGAAACATTTGCACCTGTAGCAAAGATGAACACTATCAGAGTTCTTTTATCCTGCGCTGCTTGTAAAGGGTGAGATCTTTGGCAACTTGATGTCAAAAATGTCTTTCTCTATGAGAATTTAGAATAGAAAGTGTATATGTCCCTACCACCAGGCCTTACTCCCAGGAGCTCAGTGGGACTCGTTTGTAAGTTAAAGAAGGCCCTATATGGACTGAAACAGTCTCCACGGGCGTGGTTTGAGATATTTCATAAAGCCATGTTGTCCTTTGGATATTACCAGAGAAACTCTGATCACACTCTATTAATCAAGCGCAGGACTGATAAACTTACTGCTCTCATTGTGTCTGTTGACGATATTATCATCACAAGTGATGTTGAAGAAATCACGCTTTTAAAGAAAAAATTGGCCACTGAGTTTGAGGTAAAAGACCTGGGTGCTCTCAAATATTTCTTCGGCATTGAAGTGGTAAGGTCCAAACGAGGGATCTTCATCTCTCAGAGAAAGTATACTCTGGATCTCCTTGAGAAAACTGGGATGAGTGGCTACACGTGGTGTGCGCGCAAAACTCAAAATTTCGACAGAGCTTCGTCTATAATGTTGCGATCTCACAAGTGTGAAATTCTCATCCAAACCTGCACGAACATTCACATACACTAATATCCTTACCTAGCCACACATCTAATATCGCATCACAGCATTTCCATCGACATGGAGAGCGCTCCGGACTAAATATTTTCGATTCGGAAAGTAGTCCAAGTGCAGCCCTCAAAACAAAATAAAACGAGGATATACCAAATCCTCTTGATCCATTCGAAAGCAAAGCCTAAATCAACCCCGGTTTGCAAACGTACAAGGGGATCTATCATTGCAAAACCTTCGCGAAAATCGGACGAAAAAACAATATAAATTCAGATTTTATTAAATGCAAATTGGAATCAAGCTTTAGGATAGAATATGATATCATAGTTTCCACAATCCTCACAATCTAGGACGAATCACTACACAAGTTTGAGGAGAGGAACTCGTTACCCCAATCTGAAATTGAAGAGGAGAAGAAGAATAACTATGGAAGAGTCGCACTTCCACGGGTCCACCGGAGTCGCACCAGATGGGGAGAACCGAGCCGCCTTCTTCGGAGTCACACCGGAGGAGGTAGGAGGTTGCCGGAGCAGCGACGACAGTTATAAAACAAATCCTCACCACTAGTGTTTAATAAGAAATAAAACACACAATTATAAAACAACATAATTATAATTTTCCTAACTTATAAATTTATAAATCTTAGGACTTATAAATTCATAAAAGCATTAGGAATATAATATTATTCCAACATTGAAATAACATTATATTCATAATGACGACGTCGTCGGCGGCGGCGACGACAGTTGCGGCAACGGCCATCAATGTCCACGAACATGTAGCAGCGGCGCTCAAAAGCGAGCAAATGTCCACGAGCAAATGGCGGGGGACCCTCGCCATCATGACCTCTTCCTGAAAGCGGTCAACGTAACTCCCCAAAGTCTCTATTGGGTATTGTATTCACACTAACCGAGATTTGATGAAGTCACCCTTGAACTAAGATGAATTAAGTTGTATTTGATGTTTGGTTTAAGTTATGTGTTTGCAGGAATCTTATGGGAAGTGTAGACCAATGTCAGTGTACAATGGGTCACCAAACACAAGACTATACAATGTAATCCCTCATTGTGTGTTACAAAGTGTTGACTCATGTGTAGACTCTCTATTGGGATACACTTCATATTCAAGCTCTAGTACTAAGTGAAAAGACTTGATGCTGGTTTCACCTTAGAACAAGAAAAAGTTTTGTCAAGAAAATTTGCTAAGTAAAGTACTCGAGTAAGTTACTGAGTTCATACTCGAGTAATAATACTCTTACTCGAGTAGTTAAGATATATCCCGAGTAGTCCAATTATGGCTCTCGAGTAGTTAAGACAACTACTCGAGTAGTTTGCTTTCTTCTCTCGGGTTTACATAAATTTTCTTCTCAAAAGTTTTCTAAGTTATATACTCGAGTAGTACTGTATAGTACTCGAGTAGTTTTATCTTCTCGAGTAGTTGAATTCTGACTCACGTGTAGTTCTCACTTACTCGAGTAGTCTAAGTCATGTACTCGAGTAGTTCATCTACTACACGAGTAGTTCAGAATTAATACTCGAGTAACCCAGAATTATACTCTAGAAAATTTCTCTGAGTGAATTACTCGAGTAGTTCTATTTGTTTCGATTAGTCAACTTCTATACTCGAGTAGTCCTGTTTTCCAGTTCCAGAAATTTTCCAAGTCTTTGTCTCGAGTAGTTTCTTAACTACTCGAGTAATTCATTCTTATATACTCGAGTAGTATTTCTTAGACTCGAGTAATCTTCTCCACCTCTCGTGTAAGTACTCAAGTACTCGAGTATGTTATTTTTGTTACTCGAGTAGCTGAATCCTTTCCTTCTCACTTACTCAAGTAGTTGACTTCATGTACTCGAGTAATTATCTCATTCACTCTCGAGTAGTTCTTCTCATATACTCGAGTAGTCATCTTCTACCTACTCGAGTAGTGCTGCATGTACCCGAGTAATCTTTTATATCTCGAGTATTTTACTTCGACTTTTCCGAAAATTTGTTAAGTCCAGAATAACGGTTTTCTTAATGAACTTTGACGTGATTGGTCCACGTGTCTCTCATAATGACTCAATTATGTTTAATCTTTTTGATCCTATAAATAGTCTTGTCTAAACCGACAAACCCTAATTCTAAGAAAATTATTCTAAGAAAGTTTTGCAGCCGCTTCTGTTTTCTCTTTCTCTCTCCAAGAAACGAAAACCGTCGCCGTCGCTGTCGCTGATTCCCGACTGGCTAGGGTTTCATCTTTTGAGGATTCAGATCAAGAAGATTTTCCAGATCGAGATTTGCTCAACTCCTCAATCTTCCGATTCGATCGATCTCGTGAAGCCAAGAAGTTTCAGATCCAATCTTGCCGAGATTTCTCTTCATCATTCTGATAAAGCCGCAAAGCCTAGAAGAAGAAATCTTTGGTCGTCAGTTGCAGATCTGAAAAAGAAGATTCACTGTTTGTATTTCTATACAAAATTTATTTCATTCTTGTAGGAGAAATTTCTCCGAGTGTAGGAGCTTTTGTCTCCTAGTTTGTAGGAAGTTTTACCTTCCGAGTGTAGATCCGTTTTGTGGATCGAGATTGTAGGAACGTTGTTCCGAGGGTAGGATTGATTTTCAATCCGAGATAGTGGAGTAGCCGAGTCTAGTGTATTGCTAGATCGGTGAGAGAAAGTGGATGTACCCAAGGTTGGGGAACCAATATAAATCTTGTCTCGTCTTTGTTTGATTGGTAGATAGATCTGTGCTTTGATTTGTAATTTTATTCCGCAAAAAGTCGCAATATTCACCTATTCACCCCCTCTAGGTGATTTAGGTAGGCAACTATAAACTTTCAATTGGTATCAGAACGAGGTTGATCTTTAAAAGGTTAACACCTTGATCAGATCCTTCAATAGTTCTATTTTGAGATCTACCAAAAATGGACAAGGCTAAAGATTTTGCTAAGCTTCCTTTGTGCATCAAAAATAACTTTCCCATGTAGAAAGAGAGAATAAAGTTCTTTATGTAAGCTGTGGATCCAAGGATCTTCATGATAGTTGATGAAAGTCCTTACATTCCCATGACCGTCTCCACTATAGATCCAACTTAGAAAGTTCCAAAGAAACCTTTGGATCTAGATAAGGATGAGATTGCACTTGTTTCTTTGGACAAAAAAACAAAAAATATTATAGCAAGTGCAGTCGATGATTCAATGCTGCAAAACCTAATTCACTGCCAGTCTGCAAAAGAGATGTGACAGTCACTAGTTACCTTGATGGAAGGTACAAAAGAAGTGAGAGATGATAGAAGATCACTTCTTAATCAGAAGTATGAAGCTTTCCGACAAGAAAACAAAGATACCATTGCTGTCACCTTTGAGGATTTCTTCAAGATAGTGAATGGGCTAAGGGTGTATGACATAGTTTTCATTAATGGAGAATTAAATGATAAATTCTTGAGATCCCTGACTAAGGAATGAGATAACAAGGTCTGTGTCATAAGGGAGTTTGGAAAACTGGCCGAGACAGACCCTCAGAATCTCTTCGGGAAGCTTATGTCATATGAGCTTTAACTCAACAGCAGGAAGGATGAAGAACAGAAGAGCAGGTCTGCATTCAAAGAGAAGTATGTTGCTTTAAAGGCAGACACATCTAAGAAGACAGATTGTTCCTCCTACTCCAGCACAAGAAGTTAGTGAAAAAGAAACCTCAGAGCCAAGCACCTCAGGCTCTGAACTATCAGAAGGAGAGTTCTCACTACTCTCTCGACAGTTCAAGAAATTCTTGAACTAGAAGAAGCAATGGAAAGGTAATGATGCCTCCTATATAAGATCACGACACGATGGTGATCGTCAACGAAAAAGCTCAAGCAGCCATGATAGGTATAATTCTAAATAAAACAAACATGTTTCTACTGACATTATTTGTTATTGTTGTAATAAGGCAGGACACGTCATCGCTGACTGCACTCACAAGAAGGAGGGTGGTAGAAGAGAGGAAAAGAAATTCTCGTACAACAAGAAGAGGACAGAGAAGAGCTTGATAGCCAAAAAGGGCAAGACTCTTGGTGACTCCGACTCATCTGAGTCGAGTGAAGAAGAAGAAGCTTATTTTGGGCTCATGGCTCAAACTAATGACGAACAAGAGCCCCAGTTCACTGGGAAGGTAAAATCTCACACTCATCTTTCAGATTCTGAAGTTTCTGAACATGATTGTGAGGATAGCGCTTCTGACGATGAGTCAGAACTCATTACCCAATATAAGGAGTTAATCATGTCTTACGACAAATGTCGCCGAGTCGTGAAAACTCAGGCTAAAGAGATAAAGTCTCTCAAAGCTGAAGAGAGCGCCTTGAGAGAGAAAGTCGCAAAGACTGACTCGCTCGAAGAGATCTTCAATAATGCTATTGAAGAATATAACAAAGCTCTTGAGCATCTTGACCTTAAAAAGAAAATCATCAAAGAGTTGGAGAAACAACTCGCCGCTGAAAAGAAACTTGTTGAAAGTTTCTCAAAGCATAAGACTGTTCTTCCATTCGTTGCTGAATTCTCAGCTAAGGCCAAAGGTGCTGGACTAGGCCATGAAGAAGCTCATAGTAAGTTCTCTAGGAGAAGCAAGGCTCAACGGAAGAATAAGGCCGCCAAAAAGGTATCAGCCAAAGAGAAGGGGAAATCCCCTCAAGATCAAACCTCTTTCAAAAAGGTCATATTTCCCTTAAATGAGTTTGATCTTTACTCATCCTACGGACACTTTGCTAGGCCTACCTATGTAGAGCCAAAGTCCCGTTATTAAGGATGGACTCGACCCAAAAACTTTGGTGAAAGTGTCTTTAAGACACCTTATGAAGAAGTCATTCTTCAGAGCTATGACCCTTTCAATCATGGCCATAACTTCAAGAAGACACCAAAGACAAATCCTGTTGTAGAAAAACCATTGAAGGAGAAGAAAACATGTGATTATCATCATCATGAAGCTTCTTCCTCCAAGAATGCTGCCCCTGCTAGACCACAATTCCAAAAGGTCAAGCAGGAGAACATAAGACAAAGATACAACAGATTTGACTGTTGGTGTTGTGGCAGAATTGGTCACTTTGCCATTGATTGCTGGTTTAATCCCAGAAATGCTGCAACCCCACATGTTGGCAATATGAGGAAGACCACTCCTAATGCTAATATTCGTAGGGGGAGTGTTCTAAACCGAGACCAAGGACCCAAACGTATTTGGGTTCCTAAGGCAAACTGATTGTGATTGCAGGTATGTCCAAAGGCCACCAAAACGCCAATCTTGTATTTGGACAGTGGATGCTCTCGGCATATGACCGGGACAAAAAGCCTAATTCAAAATTTTTCTCCAGTCGTGAACGGACCAAAGGTCATCTTTGGAGGTTCTGACCGTGGAATCACTAAAGGCTACGGTATGGTTACAAACGGTAATGTATCATTCTCAGATGTGGCTTACGTTGAAGGTTTGAAACATAACCTTATAAGCATAAGCCAACTCTGCGATAAAGGATACATAGTTGAGTTTCACGCTGATAAGTGCTTGATAAAATCTGTTGACAATATGAAAACAATTCTATCCGGCACTCGAAGCAGAAACATATTTTGCTTAAATTTCATTTGTATAGATTTTTCGACGCCAGTGTGTTTTTTAGCAAAAGATAGTGCATTTCTTGTTGACCAATGACACAAGAGACTAGCACATATTAATTCCAAAACTATTAATAAATTATTTTCAATGAACTTAGTACGTGATGCCCCAAATGTCAAGTACGTCAAAGATAGATCTTGTCATGCATGTGTAAAAGACAAACAAACAAGGGCTACTTTTAAAAGCATTATTGACAATGATTCTAATAGATGTCTTCATCTACTGCATATGGACTTATTTGGTCCACTGCAAATTAGAAGTTTGAGAGGTAAGGATTATACGTTAGTAATTGTTGATGATTACTCGCGGTTTGCGTGAGTGTTCTTTCTGAAACACAAGTCAGATAACTCCGACATCTTTACTAATTTTGTCAGGCAAGTTCAGAACGAGTACAACTGCTCCATAGTCAAAATCAGAAGTGACAATGGAACATAGTTCAAGTCTGGTGTCATGACAGAATTTTGTGAAAGCTTAGGTATCTTTCATGAGTTTTCCTCTCCTCGTACTCCACAACAGAATGGAGTGGCCGAGAGAAGGATTTGAACACTCATAGAGGCCTGCAGGACCATGTTGAGTGCTGCTTCACTTCCGAAGTACTTTTGGGCTGAAGCCGTCAACACTGCATGACACGTGCAAAATCAAGCTCTCATAAACAAAAACCACGATAAGACACCTTACGAACTTCTGAAGGGCAGGAAACCGACAGTCTCATATTTTAGAATCTTTGCCTGTAAATGCTTCGTGCTCAACAATGACAAGTATCATACTAATAAGTTTAGCGAAAAGAGTTTTGAAGGTATTTTTGTAGGTTATAGTAGTCATAGTAAGACATACAAGATTTTTAATAGAAAAACACTGGTCATAGAAGAATCAATACATGTTGTATTTGATGAGACGAGCTTGCTGCAAAGCAACTATTCTAGTGTGCTTATTGAAGATGCAGATGCAAAGCTGAAAGAAATTAGCTTGGATGGACCGTCCGAAGATAAAGGTGAAAATTTCATCAAGATCACCACTCCAACCCCTATTGGAGAGGCCGATGATCAAGATGAAGAAGTCATCCAAGATGAAGAAGTCACTCCGGTGATAGAAGACAATCCAGATGCAAGGACTCTAGAGCTCAGACATCTGAAGGATCACAGCATGAACCAAATCATAGGAGATCCCCGGGATGGTGTCAGAACTCGAAGAAGTACAACTAATGAGAATCTATATTTAAGTTTTCTCTCGCAGGTGGAGCCAAAGAAGTTTGAGGAAGAAAACTCAGACGCATCGTGGATAATAGCGATGGAAGAAGAACTAAAGCAGTTCAAGCGCTGCAAAGTATGAAAACTTGTTTCAACACCCAAAGGTAAGAACGTCATTGGGACAAAATGAGCCTACATGAACAAGATGGACAAGGATGGAACGATTGTAAAGAACAAAGCCAGACTTGTCGCAAATGGCTATCGTCAAGAAGAAGTAATCGACTTCGAGCAGACGTACGCTCCAGTGGCAAGACTGGAGGCAATAATGTTATTTCTAGTATATGCTGCACTCAAAGGCTAAACTGTCTACCAGATGGACGGGAAGTCTGCCTTTCTTAATGGTGACATAAAGGAAGAGGTGTATGCGGAACAACCTTCAGGTTTCGTTGATTCTAACTTTCCTGATTATGTTTACTTACTGCATAAAGCTTTATATGGTCTGAAACAAGCCCCTCGGGCTTGGTATGAGACGCTGTCTAGCTTTCTACTTGAGAACAAGTTCACAAGTGGAAAGATAGACAAGACATTATTTCTTAGGAAAATTAAAGGCAAGATTTTGCTAGTGCAAATTTATGTCGACGACATTATTTTTGGCTCTACTGATACAACCTCTGCAAGAAGTTTTCAAAACTTATGCAAAGGAAGTTTGAAATGAGCAGTATGGACGAGCTGAAGTATTTCTTAGGGCTTCAAGTGAAACAGTCTGAAGATGGAATTTTCATCTCACAGACCAAGTTCACCAAAGAGCTGATCAAGAAATTCGGAATGAAGAACGCAACCTCGATGAGGACTCCAATGGGTTCAACTATGTCTCTGGACAAGGATGAAAAAGGGAAACCTTTTGATGAAACCAAGTACAGAAGCATTATTGGATCCTTGCTCTGCCTTACTGCAAGTAGAGCTGACATAATGTTCTCAACATGTGTCTGTGCTAGATTTCAGGTGAACTCTAAGAAATCTCACTACGCTGCTGCAAAGCGGATTCTGAGATACCTTAAAGGTACAACAAATCTTGGCTTATGGTACCCAAGAAGTAATGACAGCGAACTAATAAGCTTTTCAGATGCAGATTTTGCAGGGAGCAGAGACGACAGGAAAAACACTTCCGGGACATGTCAATTCTTTGGAAGAAAACTTATCTCCTGGAGTAGCAAGAAGCAAAACTGTGTGGCAATTTCAACGGTTGAGTCAGAGTACATCTCTGCAGGCAGTTGCTGTGCACAGTTACTCTGGATAAAGAATCAGTTTGAGGACTACAACATGAAGTTTGAAAAGATTCCATTGTTTTGCGACTCTTCCAGCGCAATAGCAATAGCCAACAACCCAGTCTCGCACAGCCGGACAAAGCATATATAGCTAAGGTATCACTTCATCCGAGAGGATGTGGAGCATGAGGACATAGACCTTCAATATGTCTCTACAGATAGGCAAATTGCAGACATTTTTACGAAGCCGCTGGACGAGATCAAGTTCTCGTTCTTCAAAGCAGAACTCGGGATGCTCCACAAAGAAGAATAGAGAAGCTGAATTTTCAAGAAGGCTCAAGGTTCAAAGGTTAGTCAAATATTGAAATTTTACAAAATTTTAACTCTTTGACTCGAGTAAGATACAACCTACTCGAGTAAGAATATGACCTACTCGAGTAGTAGAATGACATACTCGAGTAGTCTACTTGACCCACTCGAGTAGTAGAATGACATACTCGAGTAGTGTACTTGACCTACTCGAGTAGCATACTGACATACTCGAGTAGTCAACTTCACATACTCGAGTACCTCACTGACCTACTCGAGTACTTCCATACATCTACATGAGTACTTCTGTATCCCTACTCGAGTAATTCCAGACTTATCTGCTCGAGAAATTTCCTCACTCGTGTACATGCCGTGTCGTTTGTTTTTCAAATTTTCTTATGCGCAAACCAAGGCTTATGCCGCCTCTTCTTTGGTTTATTTCATTCTTTTTCATTTAATTAGACCTAAAACTAGGGTTATATAAATACGAAAATCCGGAAATATCCTTCACGAAATCATTTCCGCTCTCTCGAGTACCCGACTGTCTCTTCGCATTCCTCCATCAGTTGTAGAGCCGCGCGCTTTCCTTCACGTCGTCGAAACTGTCTAGGGTTTCTACATCTCCAAGACTTCTGAATCATGGCCGCCTCCTCTAAAATCGGTGTGGGTTCAGAATTAGTCGCCGCCGGGATTGCAGAACTATCCGATGACTTCCACAATCTCATGATTTTGCTCGACACCGCCGAATTAACATTTGTTCTCCAAGAACAATGTCGAATCCTCTTCCCCGACGTTGCAGAATTTTTCAGGAATGTCAAGGTGAAGCGCCACGGGACAGTTCTAAAATCCAAAGTTAGAGGTATAAAGATCAAACTTACTTCAACCTCTGTTTCTCAACTTCTTCGGCTGTCAGTTTTAGATACAGATGATTTTCTGGGTGATGAAGAGTATGCCAGAACTTGCTTATTTTGTGGAATTTCTACTGATACAAAATACATTAGAAGTGCTGATATGAATGCAGAAGGTAAACTGCTAGTTGATATTATTGGAAAAATTCTTCTGTGCAAGACAAACTCCATAAGAGATATCCCTCTGTATTTCTTTGAAATGATGCAAGCCATAGTCTGTAGAAAAGCCTTTCAGTTTGGCTTGCTCATCCTGAACAAAATAAAGGAGAGCATTAAATCCACCAACTATGCAAGGATCATTTCCTTACTCCTTCATGAGTTAAACCCATAAACCTTCACCTTCTCTAAATGAAGTATCCTTCATCATATGAAGAAGGTCTACATCTTCTCCATTCAAAGATGGGAGCTCAAGTTGCAGAATCCTTCTCAAGCTGCTAAGATTATTGAAGTTCTAGAAACAGAGGACAGGACCCCATCTCCCTCTCCATCTCAGGTCCCCAGCTCCTCTGGTGCACCAAATGAGGGGGATCCTGGTCCTGCTGTTTCAGCCAGGATGCCAACTCCTCCAGCTCCTACTCCTCCACCTGTCACCCCAGAAGATATCCCCTCAGATCAACAACTTCGAGATACACTCCTCTACACAGAAGCTGCCATCAATGAGATGATAGCAGAATTGACAGCAGATTTACCTCCTCCTCCTTCCTCTCCAAAGGAACTCACAACTGAAATACCACCAGAATCCCCTCCAGCACAATCTCCATCTCCAACAAAGTCTCCAGCTACATCTCCTGATGCTCACAAAGAGAAAACAGAAACCATCTTCATTTCAGATGAGGCATCACCTGAGCCAGTTGAAGCCCCTCTAAGGAACTTGAACTTCTCCATCCCCACAATCACTGATGCAGGGGATGCCATGATTCCTACTACAAGAGCAGAAAGCTCTGTCACCCTTATAGAACCAGCTCCTTGGAAAGCTCCTCCTCCTCCAGTTGCCTCTTCCAGTGCTCCTCCAGCTGCTGCCCCTTCTACTGATTTGATGACTCAAGTTGTCCTGCTCCAAGAATAGAGGACATACTTTGATAGTTCCCTCAAAGCTGTTACAGATAAAGTCACTGCTCTAGAAACTGAGATGAGCAGAGGATTCGCTGAAATTCAACATAATACAGATCAGCTCAGACACCTTTTCAAATTGGTGGGAAGGCTCTAGACCACACTATCACTAGTGTTGGTCAAGTGATGGAGCAATGTCTAACTCTTGCTAATAATCAGATGGAATTGGACAAACGAGCTGAAGCTACAAAAATGAAAATCTGTGAAGAGGTTGACACTTTCAAAGATGATGCCATCTCTAAACTATCTGTTGAAGTTAGAAATGGGGAGAAATTGGTGAAAGAGTATTTAGAACAATCAGATGCTGCCATGCAAAAGCTTTGGAGAGCCAAAGTAAAAGAGATCCATGATGATGTCCTAGCTCAAATTCAGAGTGTCAAATTCTACACCTATGACACTACTGTATGGATGCACAACCAGATCCTTCCTGAATTTGCTGCTGATCCTAATATTATTCCTCATCATCTGAATCCATTAGCTGCTGATGCTCCTGTTCAAGCTCCTCAACCCACATTCTCTCCTAGGTCTGGTGACTTTGTTGCTCCTCCTGATTCCTACACTCAGGGTTGGGAAGATGATCCTGCAGATATCTTCATTCATGCTCCTGAAATCCAAACTTCCAAGAAGAAAAGAAAGTATGATGAACGTCCTTCTACCAGCAAGTGTATTCCAGTCTCTGATCCTTAGAAAAGAAAAGCTCCAGAATTTGCTGAGATATGGTCTCCCACTTCTAAGTCCCTCATTTTGGACACTCTCAAATTGGTTATGTACTACCATGAGAGCAAGAATATTCACTACAGTTCCCAGGAATGAGAGTTATATGAGAAATCAATGACCAAAAGAAGATTATATGACAGAGAATTTGGAAGAAACAATCCTGTTGCTCCTCCAAGACCCCCCAAGTATTATCCAAAGCCTCACAGCTATCAAAGAAGACAACAGGAAAAACATGACAGACAACATCATCAGAACTAGCCAAAAGGACTTATGAGTTGTGGAAATGATTTTTGTTGATAATGACATTTTTGGATATTCACACTTATATAATTCTAAGTTTTTGATCTTATTATCTTTTTCATAGTCCTTTGCTTGCTTACTCTGCTTTATATACTTAACATTCTTTTTATGTCCATAATTCACCTTAGTGTAAAGAGTTCTGACTTCTACAAATAGGGGGAGATTGTTGGGTGTTGTATCCACACTAACCCAGATTTGATGAAGTCACCCTGAACTAAGATGAATTAAGTTGTATTTGATGTTTGGTTTAAGTTGTGTTTGCAGGAATCTTATGAGAAGTGTAGACCAATGTCAGTCTACAATGTGTCACCAAACACAGGACCATATAATGTAATCTCTCATTGTGTGTTCCAAAGTGTTGACTCATGTGTAGCCTCTCTATTGTGATACACTTCATATTCAAGCTCTTGGACTAAGTGAAAGGACTTGATGTTGGTTTCACCTTAGAAGAAGAAAAAGTTCTCTCAAGAAAATTTCCTAAGTACTCGAGTAGTTCTATACTTACTCGAGTAAGTTACTGAGTTCATACTCGAGTAATAATACTCTTACTCGAGTAGTTAAGATATATCCCGAGTAGTCTAATTATGGCTCTCGAGTAGTTAAGACAACTACTCGAGTAGTTTCCTTTCTCTTCTCGGGTTTACAAAAATTTCTTCTCAAAAGTTTTCTAAGTTATATACTCGATTAGTACTGTATAGTACTCGAGTAGTTTTATCTTCTCGAGTAGTTGAATTCTGACTCACGTGTAGTTCTCACTAACTCGAGTAGTCTAAGTCATGTACTCGAGTAGTTCATCTACTACTCGAGTAGTCCAGAATTAATACTCGAGTAACCCAGAATTATACTCTAGAAAATTTCTCTAAGTGAATTACTCGAGTAGTCATCTCCATATACTCGAGTAGTTTTATTTGTCTCGAGTAGTTCAACTTCTATACTCGAGTAGTCATGTTTTCCAGTTCCAGAAATTTTCTAAGTCTTTGTCTCGAGTAGTTTCTTAATTACTCGAGTAGTTCATTCTTATATACTCGAGTAGTATTTCTTAGACTCGAGTAATCTTCTCCACCTCTCGTGTAAGTACTCCAGTACTCGAGTATGTTATTTTTGTTACTCGAGTAGCTGATTCCTTTCCTTCTCACTTACTCGAGTAGTTGACTTCATGTACTCGAGTAATTATCTCATTCCCTCTCGAGTAGTTCTTCTCATATACTCGAGTAGTCATCTTCTACCTACTCGAGTAGTGCTGCATGTACTCGAGTAATCTTTTATATCTCGAGTATTTTACTTCGACTTTTCCGAAAATTCGTTAAGTCCAGAATAACGGTTTTCTTAATGAACTTTGACGTGATTGGTCCACGTGTCTAATCTTTCTGATCCTATAAATAGTCTTGTCTAAACCGACAAACCCTAATTCTAAGAAAATTATTATAAGAAAGTTTTGCAGCCGCTTCTGTTTCCTCTTTCTCTCTCCAAGAAACGAAAACCGCCGCCGTCGCTGTCGCTGATTCCCGACCGGCTAGGGTTTCATCTTTTGAGGATTCAGATCAAGAAGGGTTTCCAGATCGAGATTTGCTCAACTCCCCAATCTTCCGATTCGATCGATCTCGTGAAGCCAAGAAGTTTCAGATCCAATCTTGCCGAGATTTCTCTTCATCATTCTGATAAAGCCGCAAAGCCTAGAAGAAGAAATTTCTGGTCGTCAGTTGCAGATCTGAAAAAGAAGATTCACTGTTTGTATTTCTATACAAAATTTATTTCATTCTTGTAGGAGAAATTTCTCCGAGTGTAGGAGCTTTTGTCTCCGAGTTTGTAAGAAGTTTTACCTTCCGAGTGTAGATCTGTTTTGTGCATCGAGATTGTAGGAACGTTGTTCCGAGGGTAGGATTGATTTTCAATCTGAGATAGTGGAGTAGCCGAGTCTAGTGTATTGCTAGATCGGTGAGGTAAAGTGGATGTACCCAAGGTTGGGGAACCACTATAAATCTTGCCTCGTCTGTGTTTGATTGGTAGATAGATTTGTGTTTTGATTTGTAATTTTTATTCCGCAAAAAGACGCACTATTCACTAATTCACCCCCCTATAGGTGATTTAGGTAGACAACTATAAACTTTCAGTCTCGTTCACTCCCTGCTTGATGTGGAACAGGGACTCCGACTCCTTCTTCCTCCTCTTGGAGGTGGTGAATCTCAATATGAATCCCCGGCGTAGGTCCTCGAAGCAATAAATGGAGCTTGTCGGTAGTTGGTGGAACCACTCTCTCGCCTTCTTCTTGAGGGTGATGGCGAAGAGACGACACTTGAAGCCATCCGACATATGCCGTATCGAGACTACGTACTCAAACCACTGGACGTGCTGTACCGGGCCCCCCTTCCCGGTGTAGTAAGACATCTCGTGTTCCTTGAACCCCTCTGGAACTGGGGCTGAGAAAACCAACTCGTTGAAAGGGCTGCCTCCCCCCGCTCGGCGATCTGGGGGATCTCGTGCCCCCACATCGCCGAACTGGCCTCCGATTGCCGAGCCGGGGAAGAGCACGCTCCGAAGGAGCTCGCATCCCCTTCCTTCCTCGGCGACCTCCTTCCCAGCTCGCCTGCCGGGAACGTCCTCGCCCAGAGACGGGGCGGCTATGACTGGAACTGCCGGAGTCGAGCACTCGGCCCGCGCGCCGAGTGCGAACTTGACGAGGTTGATCACCTCCTGCCTGAAGTCTTCGAACATCCCCACCGTGGCCAGAGCGGGTGGGGGTGGCGAGTCGGACCTGTCCGAGTCTTGTCCTTCTCCTCCTGTCATCTAGCCTGCTGAAGATTTTCTGTGCTCACCACTTTCTACACTCACCGCACCAAAATGTTGAAACCGAAAACTCGATCTCTTGTGGAGTTCACCCTTGGTGAAGGGGTGATCGCGCACCTACTTCTCTCCTGCAAGCGAAATAACAAAAAGGAATGAGAACTGGCCCAAGGTCTTGACGTGGAGGTCCCACCAGACACCCAGAAGATCTTAAAGCGCTTTCCATCCTTAGCCAAATATCGAGCTAAGGCTATCTCAGAAAGCGCAAGAAGATCTGAACATTAGTGAGCCTGCCTTCTGATGTGCCCCTTGGGTCTTGCGCAAATAGCCAACCTCCGCTGTTTTGAACAACTATGTGCAGCCCAACTAGGTCTGCCAACAACGTAACTCCACTTTTCAAACAGGCTATAGGCAGACCAGCGGGGGTAAATGACAAAAAAACACCTCATATGAGACTGGGCGAGTGACCCTCTGAAGACTTTATTCTCCTGGGAGCGACACGTGGAGCAGCATCACTCAACGCCATTGCTAGGAGAGCGTCGAGTGGAGCAACATCTCTCAACGCCATTGTTAGGAGGGCGCTGAGAGCGTCGAGTGGAACAACATCACTCAACGCCGTTGCCAGGGGGCGCCGAGAGTGTCAAGTGTAGCAACATCACTCAACGCCGTTGCCAGGGGGCGCCGAGAGTGTCAAGTGGAACAACATCACTCAACGCCGTTGCCAGGAGGGCGCCGAGAGCGTCGAGTGGAGCAACATCACTCAACGTCATTGCCAGGAGGGCGCCGAGAGCGTCGAGTGAAGCGACATCACTCAACGCCAAAGCCAGGAGGGCGCCAGCGGGGGTAAATTTTAAATGAAGCCGCATAAAATAGCTGAGCGGGTAGCCCTCTGATACCTTCACTTGCCCGGGGCGGTAAGTGCTCGATGGAGCTGACACTTACCGCTTCTTCCCGGCCCTGGACGAGTGCGGGCCGGGCCAGTCTGGGACTACTACTACAGAAGGAATTGCAGAAGAATTGGGTTCGCCGAGCTTAGTTCGGCGAATCCAGGATTCTAACTACCGTGGTTAGCTCGAAGAATGCCGAGCTCCGTTCGACGAACGCCGAGCCCCCGTTCGACGAACGCCGAGCCCCGTTCGACGAACGCCGAGCCCCGTTCGCCGAACGCCGAACCCCGTTCGAAGAATGCCGAGCTCCGTTCGACGAATGTCGATCTCAACTCAAGCTCAGTCCGGCGAAAACCCTAGTCGGTTCGAGGAACCCCGAGCGGACGCGGGTTGGTTGGGCCGGCTCGCGCAGTTCGCCCGCCTAGCTTTGGCGGGAGTGAGCTGACCATTCTGAATTCGCCCGCATGCTGTTCTGGCGCGGACAAGTCGCCTTGGTCCGCTCGCCCTGTCTGGTGGACCCACTCGGCGAACACGGGGTTCTTCAGCGCTAGGTTCCAACGCTTCCACTAACGCGCGCGGCTTGTAGTGCATGTGCCCGAGAATCGGTCGGCAACTAGTAGGGCATGGGCTCCTTCGACAGGGACCTGCTATTCGGGCAATGATGACTGTTCTGATGTCGATGGGGCTTCCACTCGTGATGACTTCAAATTTTAATTACTGGTTAATTCTATACCACTGTATACAATATTGCAAATACTGCTTTTCAAACAATTTTCTTAATTTTTTCACTACTGCAAACCAACAAATTTCTATCACTGTTTCTCCTAGAGCTACAGCTTAGCCAAACAGGCCCATTATCCAGCTGGACGCTAAGCACGGAAGACCTTGCACATTTCTAGTGCTAATAGATACAACTATTTTTTGTCAAACTACCACCACCGCATATTGAAATTGTTGTGCTGCGGCTGCAAGTCACACACGCTGATGCAATTTTTTCACTTACACTAGGCCTAGATATAGTTTGCTTTTCCTCCTTTTCTCGGCAGTTTCTCCATCCGCCTTGTTGGACTCTGGTGTCCCGCAGTCCTTGCAAAACTGTGCACACTGCCAACCATAGTTTTTCTGTCATTCGCATTGCCGGTTCCCCTTAGGCTCCGTTTGGGGGGATTTATTTTCACCGGTCAAGCGGTTACGGCCGCTTGAACCGGACCCTAATTAAGGTCGGGTTCATGCGGTCGTAACCGCTTGACCGGTGAAAATAAGTCCTCCCAAACGGAGCCTTAATCTTCTAGCGACGCCAGGAAGCTCATGTGACAACCTTTGATGTTCACTAGCTGCTACAGTAGTTGTATTATGCATGGAGAGCTTCGTTTAATACAATTTTTTTTAATTCTTTTGCAGCCCAATCTGATATTCCATCCAGGGTAGCCAGTTTAAAGAATTCAATGAGCACAGCATGGTGCAAAGCTATCTGCAGCGTGTGGATTGATATACAGGCTTCTAGAACCCTAATTTAACTTCATTTTGACTGACTGAATTCTGCAACTTTGTGACCACCTGCTACTCTGTGGGTTTGTGCCTGGAGAATAAATGTCATTCTGCTGTCCATCATATATTTACCACTTGTCCTTTTCATGGTTAACACCTCATAGTAGTCCAAGGCATTTATTATACTCATCATTATGGCTTTGTTTGGCGCGGCTTTTTCGTGTGGGGACCGTCACCTTTTAAAAGCCGCGTAAAGTTGTTCATGAAAAATTGCGGGAACACGCTATTATCCTGCTGCAGGTGTTCACCTGCAGCAAGAATGACGGCAGCGTGGCAGCCTGCTTTATATATATTTTTAAAGAAAATTAAATATATTTAATTAATAATATATAACATAAATATTGATAATACTAAGTTATAAAATAATTTATATAATATAGATAACGTAATAATAACGTATTAATATATTTAATTAATAAAGTCAATTGAGGATGAGACTACTGACGAGTACTCCTTAAAAGACGGCCTCGTTCATTTTCGTGGTCGGCTCAACATTCCCAATGGCGGTAAGATTCAGGAAAATATTTTGAGGGAGACACATTGCTCTCAGTATTCAGTGCATCCCGGTATTGCTAAGATGTACGCCGACTTGCGAAAGACCATGTGTCGGCCTGGAATGAAGAAAGACGTCAGGAACTTTGTTACACATTGCGAGGCTTGTCAAAGGGTGAAGGCGGAGTGCAAGAGCCCCGGTGGTTTGCTACAGCCATTGCCCATTCCCGAGTGGAAATTTGAGGATATCTCCATGGATTTCGATCACGGGTTATCTCGCTTACACTCGGGGAATGATTCGGTGTGGGTGATCGTTGATCGCTTGACAAAAGTAGCCAGGTTCATCCCTATGAAGAAAGAGGTTCACATGGATGTCTTGGTACGCCTCTTTGTGGAGCAGTTTGTACGGTACCATGGTGTGCCAAAGACAACCATTTCTGACCGGGATGGTCGTTTTATCTCTAAGGAGTGGAAAGCTGTACATGCGTATTTGGGTTCGCGCCTTACCTTTAGCACAACATTTCATCCTCAGACGGACGGACAGTCTGAGAGGACCATCAGAACATTGGAGGACCTATTGAGGTTATGAGTGTTGGATAGAGGAGAGCCATGAGAAAGGCTCCTACCACTGGTAGAATTTTCCTACAACAACAACCATCAAGCTAGCATCGGTATGGCGCCCCATGAAGCCCTTTACGGAAGGTGTAGAACACCCTTGTCTTGGCTGCAGGATGAGGACCCGGAGGTATTGGGAGTTGAGTACATTGATGATACCGATGCGATTGTTAGACTGATACGGGACCGCATGCTTGAGGCTCAAAATTGGCATGCAAAATATTATAATGCAAAACACCGGATGGTCGAATTCCAAGTGGGTGACAAAGCGTTTCTGAAAATCCGGCCGATGCATGTAGTGTCACGGGTGCGAGATGTGAAAAAGCTCAGCCCAAGGTACGTTGGGCCTTACACTGTATTGGAAAGAATTGGCTCTTTGGCCTATCGATTGGAGTTACCACTAGAGCTAGAGAACCTTCACGACGTGTTCCATGTGTCGTCACTTTGAAAGGCGCTGTTGCGGCCCGATCAATATATCCCCACCACAGATGGTGCAGTAGCAACTGATAGATCTGTGCGACTAGAGGCAGTGCGGATTGTAGACAACGAGACGAGAATCTTGCGCCGCAAGAGTGTCCCTTTGGTAAAGGTGTTGGGGTCTAATCATGGGAAGAAGGAGTGTACATGGGAGTCGGTGGACTTGATGTAAGAGCGCTACCACGAGTTGTTCGCTCAAGGTAATTTTTAAAAACATATTTTATTTTATTTTATGCTTTTCTCTCCCCATAGCCTTAGCCTGATTTCGGGGACGAAATCTTTTATTTTGTTTATAGGATTTGTAACGTCCTGATTCGCGCTAGGCCCCTCGTCCGCGCTTTTGAGTCAGGAGAGCTGATTTGGGCTCAAGAAAGTGCGGGCAGCTAGGCTTACACTAGTGTAGGGTAGGTGAAGTCAATCCAAAGAAGGACACGGGTAAAGACACGGGCGTGTACCTACCCGTGTGTCTCCACCCAGCACTCGAGTCGACGAGTCGAGTTATTCCAGAGAAGGACACGGGTAGTGACACGGGCGTGTCACTACCCGTGTGTATGAGGACACGAAAGGGACGCATCGTGTTCCTACCCATGTGCGTCGAGTAGAGGTTGACGAAGATTGTCCCGAGAAGGACACGGATAGAGACACGGGCGTGTCCCTACCCGTATGTCTCCAGCCAGCACTCGAGTCGAGTAGTTCCAGAGAAGAACACGGGTATGGACACGGGTGTGTCCCTACCCGTGTGTGTGAGGACACGGGTAGAGACACGGGCGTGTCCCTACCCGTGTGTGTCAAGTGAAAATCGACGAACCATGTCCCGAGCAGGACACGGTCAGTAACACAGCCGTGTCACTTGGACACGGGTAGAGACACGGGCGTGTCCCTACCCGTGTTTGTGTATCGAAACGGCAGTCAAACCGCCGACGAAGCTTCGCCCGAGCAGGACACGGGTAAGGACACAGGCGTGTCCCTACCCGTGTCATTTCCACATATAAGGGGAAATGAAATCCTAGCCGCTTTTCAGTCTTCATTCCAAGCCCTTTCTCTGGAAAAACTGCTGGAGAGGAGGAAGAAGGTGCTAGAGCAAGTCTTCATCCTGTGAAGAATCGCCGTCGTCGAGGAGAAGAAGATGCCGCCGAGAAGAGTGACAAGATCCTTAGCCAGAAATGGTGGAAGCGCCAGAAACGAGGTGTGCTTCCTCTCCTCTCCCTTGGTGCTAGATCTTTAGTCATTTCTTAGGAGAGATATCGACTCAAGAGAGTCTAGATTTGAGAGGAGAAGTTTCCTAGGAAAGGCCATGCTAGGACTTGTGTTATAGGGTTTAGAAGTCTCAACCTCTCCCTCTTTCTAAGTGATGATGGAGGATGGTTTCGTGAAGAAAAGTGGCCTTTTTGAGGGTGAATAAGGGATGAGGAAGTCTGGATGCGATTTTGGGAAAAATCGGCTAGAGGAGGAAGATGAATCGTTGCCGTTCATTCCGCCACAAGATGCGTGCAGAATCTGTGTTCTGCACGCAGCAATCTTATTGGCCATTTTCAAGTGTGATATGTCCAGAATTGGGCTTTCAACTAAACACGAAAGTCGAAGTCCTTGAAAATACCTTTCCAACGAGTGGTTGCATTACATCAGGCGAAGTCTGTAGCCACGGAAAAGTATGAAAAAAAATTGACGGCTGACAAACTAAGCGTGCAGAAATTGTGTTCTGTACGCAGCGAACTTTAAAGCCGATTTCAAGTGTGTTACTGTCGGAACTGGGTTGTGGTCTGAACATGAAAGTTGTAACCCATGGAAAAACCTTTCCAACGAGTGGTTACACGCCTTCACCGGATTCCTGTAGCTTCAGGAATCTCCGGTCGAAGTAGCTGTCCAGAAGGTGTCCTGCACCTAAAATTCTGCGGTTGGTGTAGAATCGGGTTTGGAATCGGTAGAGACAATGTAACAAATTTACATTGAGGTTGGCTAAACTCTTTTATGTTAACCATCATAGTTCTATGAATGATGAAGCTTGATGAATGGATCATTTGTGATGTGAAGTGTACCTAAACGAAACGAATTGGTAGAAATTGGTGAACCAATAGAAATGCGCATCATGATATTAATGTGTTGAAATCATTTGGAAATGAAATGTAGGATGCTAATCTATGGCCGTGTGAATAATTGTCTAACAGAATGAATTTAGTAGTCCAATGCTTAGAGTGGTGTCTCCCTACGGGTAGTATTGTGAAAGTATGTAGGTGCGGGTGTTTGACCGCACTGGATAGTGTTGAGAAGAGTCATAAATGGACGGTAGGGCTCGGTCCTCGGTGTTCATTCCCGAGGCTCCTTCTGTGCCACAATAATGTGGAATTGCATGCGGTGTGAGTTGACACGCGGTGTCATAATCCTACGTTAAGGATAGTGTGGCAGGTCTACGGGCTCGTCAGTCGTCACACCGGCGGGAGTTGACAGTTAGACCGTGAGCGGTTGGGCTTGGTCCTCGGTGCTCATTTACCGAGACTCCTTCCGCGCCAAGTGGACGGTTGGGCTTGGTCCTCGTGCTTATTCTAAGGCTCCTTCCGGGTCACACAAGGCCAGTTCGAGGCTTGGTTCTCGGTGCACATCTACCCGAGACTCCCGCTGGGCCGTAGTACGCATGGGGGCTCCGCTGTTGTGTTCTTAGCGTTGAGGCGTATGGACGCCTAAGCGAAGTAGTGTGGATGCCCGCTTAGTAGTAGAGAAGCCCGCTCTATTGTCACCGCCTGGCCACGGCGGTTGACGCCTGAGAGGTTAGCTAGCTGCTTGAAAAGTGGGAACTACAAGTCTATGTCGACATAGCAATTGCATCTGTGTATTCATGGGTGAGTCATTGCATTGCATACAAACCATTACAACACATTGCATAACAAGATCCTCATCGTATAAGTTTGTATGGAGACTCCTATACGATGAGTTACTTTACTGCTAAACCGATCCTTAACTTATAAGTCTGTATGAGCATTCTTATAATTTAAGTTACTTTCCGGTTGTAGATTTGTATACTTGATGGATTGATATAGCCTGTGTAGAATTGCTAGAGTTGACTACTATTAATCATGTTATACATTTCTTCTATTACTGCTCACGATATGTGTACTTAATCCATCTGCTTGTACTTTCTTATATTGCTATTTATATATTGTACCCTTGTTTCTTTCTCCGCCCGGTGCCGAGGAGTCGTCGGGGGAGCGGATGTGAAAGCCACTTAGTCTTTTCGACTAACGGTTGCTACGTCTTCCTTTTTAGGAGGAAACCCGCAGTTAGAGAAGCCACAGACTACGCAGCAGGACAGCCAGACCAGTACGACAGGGCCTGAATGGACAGTGTCGTCATTACCGTCAGTCACCGATGTGAGTTTTGAGAGGTTTCGATGTAGCCCTTTGGGCATGTTTTAGTTGCACTCTGATACTTTAGAAACTTGTTGTAGCTTCTTTTATTGTTGTACTTTTGGACATATATTACTTATGTGTGGAATGACGTCGATATTATTTTGGTCGGATTGGCATTGTTTGATATTTGTTGTAGCCGGCAGAATAGACGTCTTGTTGTACAGGTTTGCCCGTGTGCTAATGCTACCGCAAGGCGGCTGTTCTGGGCATAAGACCCCCTTCGTGCCGTGTTTTTTGTTCTGGGAGGGGGGGGGGGGTCTTACATGTAGAACACTTGACCTTGGTGCTGAAGAAGTTAAAGGATCATACCTTGTTTACCAAGTTCAGCAAGTGTGAATTTTTGCTCCGACAAGTTGCCTTTTTAGGCCACGTGATCAGTGGTGTTGGGTTAGATGTGGATCCGGCCAAGGTGCGTGCTGTGAAGGAATGGTCGCCTTTGAAGTCAGCAGCCGATGTGTGGAGTTTCCTTGGACTTGCTGGGTATTATCGCAAGTTCGTGAAAGGATTCTCAAAGATAGCCCTCCCCCTCTCTACCGTAACGAAGAAAAGTGTGTCGTACGAATTGACACCCCAGTGCGAAGCCGCGTTCCAAGAGCTGAAAATAGACTTACCACCGCACCCATCCTAGCCCTTCCATCTGGGAAGGGGGATTTCAAGTCTACACTGAAGCATCATATCAAGGGCTGGGGGCAGTGCTGGTGCAACATAGGCATGTGATCGCTTATGCTTTGAGACAACTGAAGAAGCATAAAACTAATTTCCTAGTACATGATTTGGAATTGGGAGCTGTGGTGTTCTCCTTAAACATTTGGAGACACTATCTATATGGTGTTCGCTATGAGATATTTTCGGATCATAAGAATTTAAAGTATATTCATACTCAAAAGGAATTGAACCTGAGACAGTGGCCGTGGTTAGAATTTTTGTGTGATTATGATTTTACCTTGAATTACCACTCCGAAAAAGCAAACTCCGTAGCTGATGATTTGAGCAGAAAGGTACCGGAATCGAGCCCTGAGTCTCGGTTAGTGAGTATGAAATTAGCTCAGATGCTTGAGGAGATGGAGATCACCCTGCTGTATAAAGAACATACTGTAGAATATACGGTGTACCTAACCGCAATGAGCATAGTATGTGATATTCAGGACTGAATCTAGGCCGAGCAAGAGAAGGATGCTGCCCTGGCCCTAGTGTTTAAATCAATTGAAGGTTGGTCTATTGACGAATACTCCATAAAGAACGACCTCGTTCATTTTCGTGGCCGGCTCTACATTCCCAAAGGTGGTAAAATTTGGGAAGATATCTTAAGAGAGGCACATTTATCTAAGTGTTCAGTGCATCCTAGGATTGCCAAAATGTACGATGACTTGCGGAAGACTATGTGTTGGCCTATCGGTTGGATCTACCGCCAGAGCTAGAGAATCTACATGACGTATTCCATGTGTCGTCACTTCGGAAGGCGCTGTTGCGACCCGAGCAACAAGTCCTCACCACAAATGGAGCAGTGGCAAATGATAGATCTGTTCGACTAGAGCCGGTGCAGATAGTGAACATCGAAGCAAAGATCTTGCGATGGAAAAGTGTCCTGTTGGTAAAGTATTATGGTCTAATCATGGGAAGGAGGATTATAATTGGGAGCCGGTGGATTCGATGCAAAAGTGCTACCAGGAGTTATTTCACCAAGGTAAATTTAAATTGCGCATCTTACTTTCATACTCTAGTTCCCCATAGCATTAGCCTGATTTCTGGGATGAAATCTTTTATTTTGTTTACAGGATTTGTAACGTCCCGTTTTGTGCTAGGCCCCTCGCACGAGTTCTGAGTCAAGAGACTTGACTCAGGCTCGGGGTGCACTGGCAGTGGGTGCTGAGTGCGCTGGATAAAGTGTTGGGTTGAGTGATACCCAATGAATCAAAAGGGGGATGGCCTAAGAGAAATTGACCAAATGGAATTCGTCGAATATCACTGAAGATATTCGACGAATTCGTCAATTTTCGTTGGAGAAATGGCCAAGGGAAATTCGTCGGATATCGCTGATGATATCCGACGAATTCGTCGAATATGGTGGAGAATTCGACGAGATTGAAGTTGGAAATTCAGCCAAGGAGAATTCGTCGAATATCACTAAGGACAGTCAACGAATTCGTCGATTATCACTTAACCAATTCGGCGAGACTGGAGGTGAATTCGTTGAGTATGACGACTATTCGTCGAGTATTATTGGCTGATACTCAACACCAGAAACCAGGAAACTGTCTAAGTGAAATTTGTCGGATATCACTGGTGATATCCGACGAAATAATTGAATATCGTTGAAGGAATTCGATGGGATTGAAGATGGAATTTTTGGCCAGGGAGAAATTGTCAAATATCACTAAGGATATTCGACGAATTCAGCAAATATCGCTTATCCAATTCTGCAGGATTGAAGGAGGTTCGTCGAATATGCCCGACTATACTCACCAATTCGTTGAGTATGGCAGATTGATACTCGCCGAATTTGACTTGTGCGCTTTTTCGGCCCAGACAGAATCAGCAATCTTGTGCAGACAGGCCGAACCAGACTTCGAGATTCGTGCTGGATGATTCCTTGCACCGGTCACTTCAATGATACTTAATATGGGCGGTACAATAAGGAGATGACACGTGGCGGAAGTGACTTAACCTAATACGTATTATAAAAAGAATGAACCAAAACCCTAGACGACACTTTGTCGATCTTGCCAAAGCCTTCACTGTGTGAAATCGTCGACAGGAACGAAGCCGTCGGAAATCGATATCTGCGGTGCGAATCCGACGGGAGCGGAGGAAGAAGATCGCGAAGCCGCCGGAGTAGAACTTCTGAAAGAAAGAGCCGTCCATCCCCATGGAAAAATGCCACCAACGAAGAGAAGAACCATGCCGCCGAGGAGGATGACTAGATCCATGGCAGGAAATGTCGAAACCGCCGGAAATGAGGTGAGCTTCCTACCCTCTCCCTTGGTAGTAGATCTCTAATTATTCTTAGGAGAGATATCGACTCAAAGGAGTCTTGTTTCGTGAGAAGAAGTTTCCTTGGAGGAGGTCATGCTAGGACTTGTGCCCTAGAGATATGATGTTTTCGACCTCTTCTTCCTTCTATGTGAAGATGAGGACTTGGTTTCGTGAAGAAAGTTGGCTTTTGAGGGTGAATAAGGGAGGAGGAATTTTGGATGTGATTTGGGAATATCGGTTGGAGAAGCAAGACGAACCGATGACGTTCGGTTCGCTTTAAGATGCGGGCAAAAATCTGTTTTCTGCGCGCAGTGATCTTCGAGCCTGATTTTGGATATGATACGGCCAGATCTGAGCTTTCGACTAAACATGAAAGTGGTAGCCCTCGAAAATTCCTTTCCAACTGGTGGATACACGTCTTCATGCGAGGTCTGTAGCCACGGGAAAGTCTGATCGAACTTGCTGGCAGACAAGTTAAACGTGCAGAAACTGTTTTCTGAACGCAGAAGACTTCGAAACCGATTTCAAGTGAGTTATGGTGTGGTCTGGGTGATGGACCAAACATCAAAGTTGTATTACTTGGAAATACCTTTCCAACAGATGGTTACACGCCTTCATACGAGTCCCATGGACTCAGGAATGACCGATCGATGTGGTTGTACAGTCAAGTCCTTGTATTTAATACTCAGATAGGACACTTTGCCTTAGATTGCAGGTTTAATTACTTAGTGTCTCTTATTCAGAAAAGATATCCAGTCAAGAAGTTTACTGGTGGCTTTAATAGAGCCACAACTAACAAAAACCTAAGGCCCAAAACAATTTGGGTTCCTAAGGAAAAGTAATTTCTTATTTTGCAGGAATGTCCAAGTCCTAGAGATAGACCAATCTGGTACTTGGATAGTGAATGTTTTAGACATATGACTGCAATAAGAGGAAATTTGAGGGAATACATCCCTCTGGATAATGGACCAAAGGTGATCTTTGGAGTAGATGACAAAGGCAAAACCAAAGGTTTTGGTAAGATCACAAATGGCTTAGTCACACTCACTAAAGTAGCTTATGTGGAAGGGTTGCAACACAACCTTATAAGCATAAGCCAACTTTGTGATCTGTGCTTTGACATATCTTACCACAAAGATGAGTGTCTAATAAAAAGGTCAAGTGACCAAGAGGTCATCTTGACAGGCACTAGATGTGGGAATGTGTACTATTTAAATTTTCTATGTATAAAGTCAGACTCTCCCTTATGTCTAGTTACAAGTGAGAAAGCCTCACATTATGTCAAATGGCACAAGAGGCTTTCTCATTTTAACTACAAGGACATAAGCAAACTCTACACCAAAGAGCTTATTAGGAATGGTCCTAACCTTAAATGCTCTAAGGAGAGCATCTGCTCAGCATGCCAAAAAGGCAAGCAGACTAAAAATTCATTCAAGTGTTATGAATCCAAAGACTCAATGAGGTGTTTATACCTCTTGCATATGGACTTGTATGGTCCTATGGCAGTTCATAGTTTAGGAAGGAGAGTCCACGCCTTCGTAATTTTTGATGGTTATTCCAAATACACGTGGGTTTTCTTCTTAAGGAAACACAAGACTCACCAAGAATTTGGTCAAACAAATTCAAAATGAATTAAACAGTACTGTGGTTAGAATTAGAAGTGATCATGGAACTGAATTTCAATCTGATTATATGTCAAAGTTTTATGAAGAACTAGGGATTCATCAAGAATTTTCTTCACCAAGAACACCCCGGTATATGGAGTTGCTAAGAGGAAGAACAAGACTCTCATTGAAGCTGGAAGAACCATGTTGAGTGATTCCTTATTCCGAGAGTATTTCTGGGATGAGGCAATTAACACTGCATGTCATGTTCTTAACACGACTTCAATCAACAAACGACTAAATAAAATTCCTTATGAACTTATGAAGGGCAGAAAACCAAACATATCATATTTCAGAATTTTTGGATGTAGATGTCATGTCCTAAATAATGGGAAAACATATATAACCAAGTTTGTTGAGAAGTCATATGATGGGATATTTGTTGGTTATAGTAACCACAGCAAGGCCTATATGGTATACAGCTTAAAGGATCAAGTTGTAGAGTAGTCTGTACATGTTGTATTTGATGAAAGATCTATGTTTTATAATGATAAGTCAGGAACATCAAGCACAACATGTGTGGATTTGAAGCTAAAGGAGCTGGCTATAAAAAATGCAGTTACATCAAAGCAGAATATGCAAGATGTAATCAACATTGTGGAGGATGTGATTGCACAGGAGGAGCCAGGAGAAGCAACCCAACAACATGATCAAGATGGTCCAGGAGAAGAAGTCACACTGCCTATAGCGGTCAGGAATCTAAGGGATCATCCAAGGGAATTGATCATAGGAGATGCTGCTCCGGGAGTGACCACAAGAAGCAGACATCACAATAATATGATGTATTCAAGTTTTCTATCATAAACAGAACCAAAGAAGTTTGAAGAAGCTAATGTGGATCCATTTTGGATAGGAGCAATACAGGCAGAATTGAACCAATTCAATAGATGCAAGGTCTGGAAGCTGGTTGCCAGACCAGATGATTGTAACATCATAGGAACCAAATAGGTATATAGAAACAAACAAGATGAGAATGGTGTGATAATAAGAAATAAAGCTAGACTAGTTGCAAAGAGATATATACAAGAAGATGGAATAGACTTTGATCAAACCTTTGCACCAGTGGCCAAGTTGGAAGCTATAAGACCCTTCCTAGCATATGCAACCTATAAGGGTTTTAGAGTTTTTCAAATGGATGTTAAGTAAGCCTTCCTAAATGGCAACCTCAAAGAAAGAGTCTATTTAGAGCAACCATCAGGTTTTGTTGATCCAACTAAACCAACTCATGTTTATTTGCTTTCAAGGGCTTTCTATGTTTTAAAACAAGCCCCAAGGGCTTGGTATGAGACTCTGTCTGAGTTCCTTCTAGAGAATAAATTTTTAAAAGAGAAAATAGATAATACACTATTCCTAAGGGAAGTTAAAGGAAAGACCATCCTGGTACAAATATATGCAGATGACATTATATTTGGTTCTACTGATGAGTCACTTTGCACTAAGTTTGCCAAATTAATACAATGTAAGTTTGAGATGAGTAGCATGAGTGAACTCAAGTTTTTCTTGGGTCACCATGTTAAACAAAATATAGATGAACTTTTCAGTAGTCAGTCTAAGTTCCCCAAGGGGTTAATCAAGAAGTATGACATGGAAACATCCACTTTAATGAGAACTCATATGGGATCCACTATGTCTTTAAACAAGCATGTTGCTGGCAAGCCAGTTGATATAACCTTATATGGGGGCATAGTTGGATCACTGTTGTATCTAACATCCAGTAGACCAGATATAATGTATGCCACTTGTATCTGTGCCAGGTATCAAGGATGCCGTAAGGATCTCATTATACATCAGTCAAAAGGATATTGAGATATCTAAAGGGCACACCTAATCTTGGCCTTTGGTATCCAGGGAATAGTGATTTTGAACTGATTGTCTTTTCAGATGCAGATTATGCAGGATGCGAAGAAGATAGGAAAAGCACATCAGGGTCTTGTAAATTTCTTGGAATAAGGTTGGTTTCATGGAGTAGCAAAAAGCAGACAAGTGTGGCAATATCAATAGCTGAATCTGAATACATTTCAGCTGGATGTTGTTGTGCTCAACTGCTTTGGATTTAACATCAGATACGAAACTATAAGTTACAGTTAAGTGAAAAACCCTTATTCTATGACTCTACAAATGCTATTTTTTTTTGCAAACAACCCTGTGTCTCTATAACGCCGCCAATTTTCCGATGTTATTATGCGATTTGGCGTCGTCATATTTATGACGTCGAGGCGTTACGCCTTCTTACGATTTGTTGTCGGCGCCGCAATGTTTGTGCGCTTTTGCGTCCGTCGGGTCCGTTTGACTGGATTTTGGGGTTTTGATTGAGTTGAATGTCTACCTTGATTTAAAGGATGAGGTTTTAAGGCTTTGGACATGTCCAATTTTATTGCGATCCAATCATTTTGGAGTCTCGATGTGTGTTTGGACCCTTGTGGTGATTTTTGCTTATGTAAGCATTTATTGATGCCTCTCAAGAATGGTGCGTCGGATTCTCGGGTGGTCTACCCTGTTAAACTTGTTAAATTCGGTGCGCGTTTGGGCCACTGTTTTGAACTGGTATTTTCTCATTCAAATGCTTTGTATAAGAGCATTATTGTTAAATTTTAGCCTTATACCTCTTTTTGATTCTCGATATGCCCCCGCGAAGGGTAGGTTTTCGTCGAACAGAAGCGTTCGATGATTTTTTGGGGCGTTTGACGATCGTCGAACAACGTTCAACGATCGATGAGCTGGGCGTTCGATGGAGCGTCAAACGGGTCTATGTTTGACTAAGTCGAATTGTTGGGTTTGTGTTTGACAAATTTCAAGAGAATTTCGTCGAACACATTTTTCCTTTGCGTTCGACGAATTTTGATCAGAGTTCGTCGAATGAGATTGTTCTTCCTCCTTGATTTCAAGAAGTCTATATGTTCCCGAGAAATGCCTTATCTTCTACTCGAGAAAATTCCTCTAACTCTCGAGAAATGCTTCTAGTTCTCGGGATGTCTATTTTTATACTCAAGTAATGCTTTTATCGTTCCCGAGATGTGCAGTCTTTCTCTCAAGAATTCCCTTTTTCTTCTCGATAAGGTTATTTTTGTATGTTGGATCCCTAGTTTGGATTTGGGCTAGGTTCACTATTAGGTTGTTGACCCTTCATGTATAGCCTTGGGTCACTTTGTTAGCTCTAAGGTGTAGGTCAGTCTGACTAGGTTAGTTAATCTTTGATCCAACCCTCAGAATGAATCAGAGTCACAGACTTAGAAGAATGGCAGTCATTAAGAGTTAGAAAATCAGTTCAAAGTTCATCGAACTCAGCTCGACGATCATCGTGTAACGTCCCCGCGCCCCAGCGTGTACTATAATTTCCACCTGGTCCGGTTCCGGTTACCGGGCTGCAGCCCAAGCACCCCAACCCCTCTCCCTCCACAGGAGGGTTGTTGGTGGCCACAACCTCCCTTTGATGAGTGAACTCGACAATTAAGCTGGGCCGTACGGGGAATTCCCAGGAGGTCACCCCAGGACGGCAGAAGAGCAGAAAGTGAACTTATACACTTTTCTGCTGGAAGGAGATGCGAGATTGTGGTGGGATGAGATAGAAGTGCATCATTTGGCAGGTCTAGGTTTAGCGGAGGTTTCAATGGAGGAATTCTCCCGATTATTTCTTGCCAAATATTTGCCGGTGTCGCAGCGGATTACGATGGAAAACGCGTTTCAACATCTGGTGTAGGGCGCTATGGATATTGATACGTACCTGCATGAGTTTACCAGACTTGGTCGTTATGCGGGGTCTATCTTCGTGGAGGAAGCGCGAAAGACAAATCGCTTTTATGAGGTACTGCGGGATGAGTTGAGATTATTACTCCCTAGTTCGGTAAACCAAGGCTTCCAAGCAATGGTAGATACGGCCCGTGCCCTGGAAAAGGATTTGAAGCGGGTACAAGAACAGAAGAAACTGGCAGTGGAGAAGCCAGAGTTCAAAGTGCCACAGTCGGAGCAGGAGTTGAGAAGACGAGAGAAGAAAAGTTTTAGGCCTGATGATTCAGCTCCGTCGACTGTTTCTTCAGGGGCGACCTATGGGAAAGGACGTATTGATACACGTATCTGTTATAAGTGCGGAATGCAAGGGCACATAGCGAGAGTGTGTTGGAATGCTCCCGCAGGAAGTGAGGAAAAGACAGGTGCGTCGTATGAAGAAAAGGGTAAGCAGTGGCTGAGTCATCTGCATCCCGGACGCAACCTCGATTACATAATTTGGAAGTGCAAGAGCCGTAGAGTTCCATTGGCGAAATTCAGCCTCGAGTGTTTAATTTGGCTCTTTTGCGAGAAATGCAAAATAAGGAGGCTGAGCGAAAGTGAATCGTGATTTATATCACTTGGACAATATGTGTATTGTATATATCTGATCATGTGTTCTATGTGAGAACCATGTAATATTGGTGCATACTTGGTGTGATGATATATATATATGCTGTTTGAGGGGATAACACGTTTGTTTATTTGCTGAATTGATGGAATACTGTGCACATGTGAAGATTGTATATAACAAAGGTTGTTGTAACCTATGATTTTGATGTTGTAACAAATTGGTTGCTGTTTGTATTCCTCTATGCAATTTCGTGGACGAAAGTTTTTGAAGGAGGGGAGGGTTGTAACAGCCCAAAGTCTGAAATTGACAAAAATTGGGTGACACGGCCTGGAACACGGGCGTGTCCAGCTCGGGTTGCGTCGTGAGGCGCGAGGTCGAAGAATTTTCGATCGACGAAGTGTTTGGGTGGTCACGCCCTGTAACACGGGCGTTACCGTGGGCGTGTCCCGTCGGTTCGACGATTTTGCTTGTCGATCGTCGAACGGCGAGCGTCGAGCGTCGATTGTCGAGCGTCGATCGTCGAGCGGCGATCGTCGAGCGGTGATCGTCGAGCGTCGATCGTCGAGCGTCGATCGTCGAGTGGCGATCGTCGAGTAGGGGTACACGGCCTGTGACACAGGCGTGTCATAGGGCGTGTCCTGCTGTGTCGAGAGTTCGATAATTTTCTCTCGAGTAAGTCCTCTCGAGTGGGTTACACGCCCTGTGTCACGGGCGTGACTATGCTGACACGGGCGTGACATGGACGTGTCATCTTGGCGTGGATAAGTTTGGATAAGGCGGTTTGTGCACCGCTTTGGGGACACGGCCTGTGACACGGGCGTGTCACAGAGCATGTCAGGGGCAAAACATGATTTTTCAGTGTTTTTCTGGCCGTTGATTTTCTTTGTCCTGGATCTAAGGGTTAGGCTTTATCCATGTCGATTTCTGGCCGAGATTTGAGGTTTTAAGCCCTTCTTATTCTTCTTCTTCATCTCATTTCAAGAGAGAGAAAGAGAAGGAGAGAGCAAAGGAAGGAAGGAGGAAAGTAAAGCCAGGTGCTGGAGGAGCTGCGGAGTGCGGAGCGAAGATCCGAGAGCGGATTAGTGAAGGAAGAGCCGAGGCGGTGACTTCCATCCAGCTACTTCATGGCACCGAAGCGATCTTCGAGGGTAACGATGTTCTTCTTGGACATCGAAGTCCTTTCTTTATGCATGTGCTTGGAAGCCTCCACCAAGAGGTGAATTTCGGAAGTGATTCTTTTGTTGAGTCTACATCTAGAGCCGGAAGTGTGGAGTACGACATATGCATGCTGTGTGAAGCCCATCTGGACGGGTAGTCTGGATTGGTGATTTTCATGGGTAAACCGGAGAAGACTCCGTGGATTTGATGATATGCAAAGAGATTTATGCTGTGATGAATGTATGGATGTGATGATGGATGTGAGGAGGCTTTGGTTAAGCTCCTGGTTGAAGAGAGATCAATTGGTAGTGCGCCCGGGAAGCGAGTACCCGACCGACTACACCACTAGGGTGGGTTGATCTGGTTAGAAGGGATCGATTGGTGGCATGACCCGGGAAGCGAGCACCCGACTTGCTGCACCATAATGGTGGGTCAATCAGGAATAGGTGAGGGGTCGATTGGTAGTAAATGCTACACCACATATGGTGGGTCGATCTGCTCTGGTTGTTTATGGATGCTGTGAGGTAAGTACCTTCGAGTGGTTTGGGCGGGATGTCGCCAGCTTGCGAGACTAGTGGACTAGGTCCGGTCAACCAACAAGTTAAAACCTCTGATCGACGGTGTACGACTGGGATATCCGGTACACCAAGAAGGTGCCCTGAGTGCACGGAGCGTCTGGTGGATACCAGCATTTGTGATGTGCTGTGCTTGATAGATTGATAAAGAGAATGATACATATGATGCTTGATGATAGATGATGGCAATGCATACATGGAAGGAACCACTGCCCCGGGTAGGGGGTAGGGTCGTTTTAAATGGGTCAGCGAATGCTGACCGTTACCTTGTTTTCTGTTTGGCTTGGATGACAAATTTGCAGGGAGTACATGAGCGAAATGGATGGACTGCTGCTAAAGTCCCTTGAAGGCCATGCAGAGAAGTGTGTTTGGATTTCATGTGTGGCCGGCCTGCGTGCCGATGTATGAACATGCAATTGTGTGAAAAGATAAATTTGTAAGGTCTTAAGGCCAGTGTGTGTGCGTTGTATACATTTCTAGTGTTGCTATATAAATGTGGAGTTTATATAGAAGTGAACATTCTCTGAGCTGAGTTCTTGAACTTAAAATACTGCGCTAGAATGGATTTAGTTAAGGATGCGAATAGAATTTGATTTGCACAAGTAATTCCACTGCTTGTCTGTGTCATATGGCGTGGGGCCCCGGCCGTACCCACCGTTATATGTCATGTGACGAATAGGGGCGTTACACATCGATCGCAGCTCGACGAACTCAGAGTCCCTACTCTGAGTTGAGCACGACGAACTTAGAGCTCAGGTCGACGATCTTCCCTCTTCTCTCAAGTTCTCATCTCGACGAACTTTTATCTCTATTCGATGAACTTGGAGGCCAGCTTTGACAGTTTATTTCTCCAGACAACTTTCTCTGATCTCAGCTCAATGAAGATGATTTCTCAGCTCAACGAACTTGGAGTTCAGGTCAACGAAATCTGTTCTAGGGCCAACGTTTTCTATCAGTTCTTTATTTCACTTCTCTACAGTTAATTTCTGGATTGACCAAGGCTTATATAATATATTATTGCCTATATTACTCTGAGTAATTAATTGCATATATTCTTATGAATATAACCATTCATTGGCAGCATTAATTACTGGATTTCACAGAGTTAATATTCGGCTTTATAACTGAGACAGTTAAGGAATTAATTTATTGCCCTTCTAGCCGTTTGTCCAAGTTCCAAGGTTTCAGCAATTAATCATGGAGTAGAATTCAAATTCAGAGATAGAATTTCTGCAGGAAGATAAAAGGATTGTTTTTCAGAAGAACATTCAAGAATAAGGAAGAGAATAGACATATAGAGATTACACAGAGACACAACAACTGATACAAGTCTCACAGAGAATGTCACAGAGCTCTTTATCATCAGCTTCAGAGCTTTTCAAGGGACAACTATTCAATATTAGTACAAAAGCTTCTAAAGATATTAAAAAGATTGAAGGCCTACAACCTGCAAAGCTTCCATAAAAATTCCTGAACAATAATCATCTCAGGGGGAGCTTTGACAAGATCAAATCCACTAGTCTTCTCAGTTGCTTTTGAGAAAGAGAAGACAACATCAATTTTCTTATTCCCACTGTATACAAGCTTTTAACTCCCTTCAAAAGTTAACCACCTAGTTCTTAAGTCTCCTTAACAAAAGTCTTAGCTTGGTTTTTGGGCACCTGATCAAAATCCTAAAGGATTGTGAGATCTCCCTTCAAATAGATCTTGTGGTCACAGGGCACCTGAGCAAATTCCTGTTGGTGGCAGGGCACCTGATCAAAGACCTGTAATGGATTCCTACCAGGGTGGTAGAAGAGTGGATGTACCCAAGTTTAGGGGAACCACTATAAATTTCTTGTGTCATCTGGATTGCTTTCTATTTTGTTAACGATGTGTGCTGTGTGCTGTGTTAGTTTTCTTTCATGCACTCTCTTAAGATATATTTATCACTATTTTAATTCCGCTATAAAAACCAATTAAGTTTTTAAAATACTCTATTCACCCCCTCTAGAGTTAAATAGATCTATCCCCTCTAGTGATAAAGTTTTTAACATCTTTCGATTGGTATCAGAGTGTTGAGGTTGCTTTGGTTTCACAGACTTACATCTGAACCAAGATCCTTTGACAGATCTTTTTCTCTCTAGCCTCTTCTTTACAGCATGGCACCGAATAAGGAATATTCTAGCACTAGACCTCATGTGTACAATTTGAATAAATTTGCACCCTGGAAGGCAAGAATCAAACTCTATATGAATTCTATTGATGAGGACATTTTCAACTATATTTTGACAGGTCCCCCTACTCCCTCTATATCAACTTCAACAAGTACTTCAACAGTTCCACCACGTGAGTGGACTGATGCACGAAAGAAAGCCAAGATTGTTGATGCTAAAGCATTGAACATTCTGGCACAGACAATGCCAGATGACATCTTTCAGAAGGTGGCTTAGTGCACCTCTATAAAGGCTATTTGGGACTCACTGAACCAAATAGTTACTGGTTCATCAGATGAAAGGAAAGTCAGGAGATCCCTCCTTATATCACAGTATGAGAATTTCGAGAAGGAGGAATCAAAGACTGTTGCTGAGATGTATAACAAACTCAGTGTCATCATAAATGAACTAATAACCCTGAACAAGGACATCTCATTAACTGAGATAAATGACAAAATTCTAATGTGCTTCCGCAACACTTGGGATTCCAGGATATGGCCAATTAAGGAGGCCAGGAATTTAAATGAGATTTCCACAGAATCTCTCCTTGGCAAGCTCAAGTCTTATGAGAAGTTGATCAAGATAAGGAAGACTGCTGAACAGAAGGCTTCCACATCTTCAAGGAAGGAGCACAACATTTATTTCAAAGCAATAGAAGAATCAGAAGCTCTTCCAGTTAATGAGAAATTACTGAGCTTGTTGGCTAAAAGATTTTATAAAATGACCAAGAAAGACTTTAGAAGAAGGTCATCCAAGAATGATGACAAGCAAAGATATGACAAGACTCCTACTAAGGATATCGTTGGTTTTGGATGCATAAAACCTGGGCACAATCTACCACAGAAGAAAGACAGAAGAAAAAAAATGAAAATAAAATTAATTCAAGCAAGCACTCCTCCAGCAAACACAAGAGAAAGGAGAAATGTTTCATTGTAGAGACCTGGAGTGACACAGATGAAGAGTCCTATTCTTCCAGCTCTAGTGAAGATGAAGCAAGGGCAAAGTCAAGGGAAGTTTGCCTTATGGCTATTAATGCCTCCAGCAGAAAATCAAATGTTGAGGAACAAGATGAAGAATCATAAGAGGAATCAGAATCTGAAGAAGATCAGGTAATTTCTTCATTTGATTTAATTCAGAAGATTTTAAAATTGAATTTAAATCCTTAAGCAATGATTTAATTAAGTCAGAAAAGTAAGTAAAAATTCTTAGAGATAGACAGTTTGAATATGATAACCTATTTGTTGAAAATATCAAACTGAAAAATGATTTAGACTTAGCTAATGAACAAATTATTTCACTAAAAATTGAATTCTGTAAGGCAAAGAAACTTGAGGAATCTCTCAATGGGAGAAGCCCTAAGCTGATGGACATCACAAGCACAGTCAATGCTAGATTAAATGGCAAGCTGGGTTACGTTCTTCATCAAGCTTACCCCCCATATTAAAGAAAAATATTCTTTCAACACCAATTAAATTTATCTCTGAAAAAGGCAAAGAGAAAATAGAAGAAACTACATAACCAAATGTATCTCAAAAATCTGTAAGTAAGAAGAAAAAGAATAAGAATCTAAATAAAAACTATGTTCAACAGATTTCGTCGAACTCAAATTGACGAAATGTGTATAGTTCGTCAAACCCAGATCGACGATCTATGAACTCCTATTTTAACTATAATAATTCGTCTTACTGCGATCGACGAACAGTATATGGTTCTTCGAGCAGCAATCGATGAACGTGGGGCATAGAAAATGACTATGTTCATTCTCTGAGCAGAGTTCGATGAACTCATCCCTATTCGTCGAACGCAGATCGACGAACTTATAAAAATTCGTCGAACCCAGTCAGGTTTAATAAAAACTTTAACTATGTTAAAAACTTCAATCAATTCAGAGAATTTACTAATCCTTTTACTCAATGGGAGATACCATCTAGAAGATACCATCCCTTAAGATATAAAAATCAACCAGAATTTTCTGTTATTTCCAGTTTCTCTTATCAAAAGAAACAAGGACCCAAGGTAACCTGGGTCAAAAACACCTAATCTCTTTTTATGCAGGTGAAGGACTGTCCAGTCTTTAATCAATAATGGTATCTGGACAGTGGATGCACAAAGCATATGACTGGTTGTAAGGATAATCTAACAGACTATAAGTTCAATCTAGGTCCAAAGGTGATCTTTGGTGACTCCAACTGTGGCCAAACTAAAGGCTTTTGAGATGTTAAAGTTGGAGCAGTCACCTTCAGGAAAGATGCTTATGTGAATGGCGTAAAGCATAACCTAATATCCATAAGTCACTTATGTGATGAAGGTTATCAGGTATCTTTTAACTCATCTTCGTGTATTATTTCTTGTAACGAAAACAAACCTGTTTTAACTGGACTTAGACAAGACAACATATATGTAGTAAATTTTCAATCAGCTAGATCAAAACTTTGTTTATTTAATCAGGTTAACATTCAAAATGAAGTTTGGCATAAGAGATTAGGATATGTAAATCTTAAAAATATTGCTAAGTTATCTAGGGACAACTTTGTTAGAGGATTGCCTTCTGGCACCTACAAGAAGGAAGGCCTCTGCAGGGCTTGTCAGTTAGGCAAGCAAACAAAAATAGTTTTAAATCTGTAAATAAACGTGACTCACCTAGGATATTGTACTTGCTACATATGGACCTTTTTGGCTCAATTGCTGTACAAAGTCTAGGAGAAAAATCTTATACTTTAGTGATTGTAGATGACTTCTCAAGATTCACTTGGCTATTCTTTCTGAGATCTAAGTCAGATAACTTCCATGTTCTTACAGATTTTCTCAAGAACATACAGATTGAGTACTCTACTCCAGTTGTATTGATCAGAAGTGATCATCGTACTGAGTTTGAGTATCTTCTTATGCAAGAGTTCTGTGAGAAGGAAGGTATCAGGCACTGCTTCTTAGCTCCTAGAACTCCTCAACAAAATGTGATTGATGAAAGGAAAAATAGAACCCTAATTGAATCTGCAGGCGTATTACTTACAGATGCTTACATGCCCCTATCTTTTTGGGCAGAGGCTGTGCGCACAGTAAACTATGTACTGAACAGAAGTCTGATACACATGCTTAAGAATAAGATTCCTTATGAGCTACTTAAAGGGAAGAAACCTAAAATCACATATTTTAAAGTATTTGGATGCTTATCTTATATTCACAATAATGACAAGAAATACACTAGAAAGTTTGAAGCAAAAGATGCAGAGGGGATTTTTCTAGGATATTTTCAAGTCAACAAAGCTTATAGGGTGTTTAACAAATCCACCTTAAAAATTGAGGAATCTGGTCCTGTTACTTTTGATGAGGATAACATATTTTTCAAGGAGAAAGAAGTTTCTACCAATAACATTTGGAAGGTGCCTCACTTGTGTGAGAGATTGGATGATCTAAACCTTACCCAAGAGGTTCCATCACATCCTTCTCCACAAGTTGAAGAAGAGAGTGAAGAAGATTATTTGGAAGTGGCTGAACTTCCTCGAACAGCTAATATAATTCCACAAGAGGAATTTATTCCACAAGTTGTTGCTCAAACAACTCCTCCCACTAATCTTATCACATTTAGAGATCACCCTATATCTCAAGTGATTGGAGACATTTCAGTTGGTGTGCAAACAAGGCATCAACTCAATAATGATGTGATGCATGCTTGTTTCATTTCTCAACTTGATCTCCACTCCATCAAAGATGCAGAGCAAGATCCCCACTGGATTATTGCAATGTAAGAGGAGCTCTATCAGTTTGAGAGGTGCAGAGTTTGGGATTTGGTTCCTAGACCTAAAGACTATACAGTCATTGGAACCAAATGGGTCTTCAGAAACAAACTGGATGCTGAAGGAACTATTATAAGGAACAAAGCAAGGCTAGTAGCTCAAGGCTATTCAAAGGAGGAAGGAATAGACTATGATTAGACCTTTGCCCCAGTGGCAAGGCTTGAGGCTATAAGGATTTTCTTAGCCTTTGAAGACTATAAAAGATTCAAAGTCTACTAGATGGATGTAAAGAGTGCTTTCCTAAATGGAGATTTAAAAGAAGTTTTTGTGGAGCAACCCGCAGGTTTTATCTCTCCAACTCATCCTTCTTATGTCTTTAGATTGCATAAAGTTCTCTATAATTTAAAGCAAATTCCAAGAGCTTGGTATGAGACCTTAGCTAGCTTTCTTATAGAGCATAAGTTTTCTAGGGGCATAGTAGATAGGACTCTTTTTATTGGACATCATAAAAATAAAATTTTGTTAGTTCAAATATTTGTAGATGATATTATTTTTGGATGTACTGATCCCAAACTATGCAAAAGATTTTCTGATCTAATGCATTCAAAGTTTGAGATGAGTAGCATGGGTGAACTTTCATACTTCCTTGGTCTCCAAGGGAATCAATCACCTGATGGTATATTCATCTCCCAATCCAAGTATGCAAAAGAGCTTATTAAAAGGTTTGGGATGTGTGTTGCTTCAGCAATGAAAACACCTATTGCTGCTAATGCTGTGATTGATTCTGATGAACATGGCAAGCCTGCTGATCAGAAAACTTATTGGGCTATTGTTGGGTCTCTATTATATCTCACAACAACTAGGCCTGATATAATGTTTGCCACATGTATTTGTGCTAGGTTCCAAGTGAACCCTAAAGAATCTCACTATATTTTATTAAAAAGGATTTTGAGATATATAAAGGGTTGTCCAAATCTAGGACTTCTATATCTATCAGAGTCAGAATTTGATTTAACTGGATTTTCTGATGCTGACTATGCTGGATGTAGAGTGGACAAGAATAACACATCAGGAATTTGCCAGTTTCTTGGTGATAGGCTTGTGTACTCGTTTTGTAAGAAGCAAACCTTTGTGTCCACATCAACTGTTGAAGCTGAATACACAGATGCAGGCAGCTACTGTTCATAGATTTTGTGGATTCAAAACCAATTACTAGATTATGGTATCAACTTAAATAATTCAATTATATTTTGTGATAGTACAAGTGCAATATCTATTGCACAAAATCCAGTGCATCATAGTAGGACCAAGCATATAAAAATTATACATCATTTCATTAGAGATTGTGTAGATAAAAAGAAAATTAATCTTGTCCTTATCTCTACTGATTTACAAAGAGCAGACATCTTCACCAAGCCATTGGATGAGAAGAAACATCTGTTCTTCTTAAATCAGCTAGGTATGATAAATGGGGCAGATTCAACTTAATTTTTGTCTATGGTCGACGATTTGGTACAGTTCGTCGAATGTAGATCGACGATCTGTGAACTCTTTGTGAAGAGTTCGTTGAACGGAGATCAACGAACACTTCTTAGTGAATCAGATTTCGTCGAGCGAAGATCGATGATTTTGATTCAGAAAAATTTTCGTCGACCTGTGAGCGACGAAATGTTTTCCCTCTTCTAACTGAGATTGACGATATTATTTCTTCATGGAATTTTTCGTCGATCTGAGAACCAAGATTGTTTATTTTTCGCAGGATAGAGCCTGGCGCTTCATATTCTGAAAACCTTATAAATAGGTTTTCATCGTGCTCTATCTCGCGCTTTCTATTCTCTTGCTCTTGCTCTCTCTTTCATTTTTGCAGGAAAACCTATGGCAATTCTGGCACTCTCACTCTCAAGCATGAAATTCGACACCGGCTTCGACGTCGATTTTGACTCTTTCTCTCACACTGATCAAATCTTCATCAACATCCTACAGTTGTGTGAGGAACAGAAACTGAAGAAACTCATGACCACAAGAATCAAGATACCAGGAAATGAAATCAGAGAATTGGTTTTCACTTCAACATCTCCAAATGCACATACCTTGACTGGCACCATCAGCGGCAACCAGGTAACTCTAACTCCTACAGTTTTAATTGAAATTTTTGATTTGGCTACTGGATAAGATGATATTGAATTAGATAATGATGAATATGAGAATATGCTGAGTAGAATGGGTCACTCTAAAGGAAACCCAAATAAGCTTCTAAAAAAAGAACTTATCTGTTTAATATAAGTTTCTGGCTGATATTTTAGGCAAAGTTTTGTTGGGCAAGCATACAACCCATGATTATATCACCATGCACCAATTTCTGGTGATGTGTGCTCTAGTTGATAAGAAATCAGTAAACTGGGGACATATTTTGTTTGAGTTGATCAAGAAGAAAAACCCAAAGAAAGAGGTGTGCTTTGGGAGGATTCTAGGGAATTTTCCTCCAGGAAAATGCACCAGAATTTTTGGTTTCATGGCTAATATTCATCAATGCCTCAAAGAGGATCACCTCTGCCTTATTTGGCAGATGGGAGAGGACCATTCCAAAGCCCTCCAGGGCTTCCTCTTCCTTAAGGATTTCTGAGAACACAAGGACAGTTACATCCTCTCCACCACCTCAAGAAGAAATTCCTCCATCCACCAGTATTCCTTTTCCTCCTCTACAACAACAACAACAACAACAACAACAACAACCACTTTCACCTCTTTCTCAACCATCACCTACACATTCTCCCACCATCATTCATGAGGAAATTGCATCTCCACCTAAAACTCATGTAACATCCCATTTCCGGCTAGACCCCTAGGAGTTGGTCTGCCGTGACGGAACCCCCGTAAACCCCAGAGATTGACAGTAACCGATCTAAAAATAGGTTCAGGCACGACGGCTAGCCGAAGACGCAATCCTCCAAAGTCCGTTGACCGAAATCCCGAGTCACGGGTTGGTCACGCCCGTGACCGGCCCGTCACACCCGTGACTTACTTTGATGGTCGACGAAATCAGGAAGCTGATCGCCGAGCTCAGAACTCATGTCACGGGTTGGTCACGCCCGTGACAGGCCCGTCACGCCCGTGACCTAGGGCGTGACGCCCCCACCAACCGTCGACCTCAGCTCGACGAACGTCGACCGAAGAATATGAGAAATTATGAGACTTAGGAATTGAGATTTTCCGGCCATTATATGCTTGTGGACATTTATTCATGATTTTTAGAAACTTAGTTACGACACTTTCTTTACAAGTCCACCTTATGGAGATTCTTGATAATTAATTTATTCAGAGATTAATACTTGCTGAAAAATTATGAAACTTGGCCAATGCTATTTTTAAGTTTGTATCTGCATAGTATAATTAATTTATAATTTCTGGATGAATATTTTCTGTACTTGATTCATAAATAACGAAAGATAGAAAATATTGCTAAAATAGTTTTAGTGCCCTTTTGATGATAGAAAAATTGTGATACTTTGGATTTACCATATTGAGATAACATAATATTTATAATAATTTTGTTGGACATCTTTCATGAGTACTTAGGGTAGTTCATGTCCAAACCGGTAGCCCTTGGAATTTTTGAGGAAATTAATTAAATGCCAGATAAATTAGGAAAAATTATAATTTTCTGATTATAGGCTAATTATATCATGATATACCTCCAGTAAATAAGTTAGGTCATTTGGATCAGTATTGGATCATTCCTATCCGGTTTGACATATAACATAGGATAGTCTGCAATTAGCAATTTGAGTTAACAGTAATAGGATATGATGGGGCACAACGTTGGAGTTAGTTAATCTGTTGAATTGGATGGATGTGAAAGTGTTCACCATATAAGGATAGGAAGGTTGGTGAGAAGTGGTGTTGGCTAGAGTTAAGAGGTGCTCGGGTTCGACGAAAGATCGTCTTTCCCGAAGAGAGGAAGGTTAAAAATCACCCTAGGTTAGTCTATCGTAACACGAGAAGGTAATGGGTAAGGGAATCAACCAATAATAATAATAAGTACCTTGCAAAAGGGAATGATGGGCGTAATCCCATCATAGTTCCTAGTGCCCCTTGAGAGCCCTTCATAGGGAATACCGGGGGAAGTCCTGGGTTAACGTAAACTATATTAACAAGCTGAAAAGAGTAACTTAGTAATTAGGGTTGCACATTTCACGAACACAGATAGCACAGGAAGATAGTTGGGAGCTTCAGTTTGGATAGTTAAGAGACGAACGTTTTTGTCCAGGGAGTTTCGGCTCGATTGTTTGAGACAGACATTTTAGTTCGAGGAGCTTCGGCTTGATTTTTGAATATGTTAAATTTGCATGTGCATAAAAGGAAAGAAAATTAAGGTGGTGGGTCTTCGGTATTGGAGGGTCGATGCACCGATGCCAATACGCTGACTCGGCAAGTGTGGCTAGCACTTCGCCAACAGAAGTCCGGTGCGCCAGCCGGCAAGAGTACGCAGGAGCTCCGCTTTGTGCACCAACGTTGAGGCGTACGATAGGTCTGACCGATAGTGCTTTACTGGTTTAGAGATGGGTGAGGCCCAACCCACCGCTTCCGTCTGCCACTATGGAGGTATCCTGGGAGGTTACGGCTCCAGAAAGGGGGAACTAAAGGTTTGTGTGCACAGAGTCGGGTGTGTGTGTTGCACTTGCATGTTCCATCATACCCACTTGCATGTCATAGCATAATCGATTCATTTAACCCCTGACACCTAAGGTATAAGTGGAATGTGACGCTTATACTTTAGGACTTGCAAAACGACCCCTTTGTCTATAAGCTTGTGTGGACAAGTTTATAAATTAAGGTCAATTTTGATATATATATATATATTACTGTTTGATAACCAACACCCCAACGTATAAATTGATATGAGACTTTTTATACGATGAGAGTCTTGCAGAAGACCACTTGGCTTATGTGTTCTCACATAAGTGAAGGTTACTTTTCATATTTCATCTTATTGCCATTATTTATTATAGAATTGTTAGATTAGTTCCGCTGACACCTGTTTCTTTTGATTTATTCTCCACCTTCATGTCCTTCCCTTTCTTCCTCTCCGCTCGGTACTTAGGAGCCATGGGGGAAGGGGTATGGGATGATATGGCTTAGTATTTATGACTAACGGTTTTCGAACCGCATTATTTTAGGGAATCGTGGAGCCCATCATGGGGGAGCAGCCCCAGAGACCGGTGTGCTTGGAGATGGGGCAGTCTAGCTTCGGAGTTCGTACAGCCGGGACCGTGAGTCTCGACCTTGAGTAGATGTTCTGTTTTTGCTTTCACATGAGTGATTTGTAGTGAGGACATGATGTTCCGGGCACAAGCCCGTATTTTAGTACTCTGATATATTATTCTGTGGACACTCCCTTCGTGGAGATTATTTATATGATATGTGATTTTCTGTGGACTTACATGTCTATTCTCTTGTACTTCTACTTTTGTGATCAATAAGGCCGGCAGAATCGGCGTTTTGTAGTGACGATCTTCCCGGGAGCGAGGGTGTCACCGCAAAGCGGCGGTTTTGGGCATAAGACCCCAGGGCTTGAACGAGAAAAAAAGGGGGTCTTACAACTCATGTTTCTGACATACCATCTACTCCTCACAACAATCTTTCATTCTACTATCTCCTCCACCATCTCCACATCACTCTCCAGTTCAGGAACCCACCTCCACACCCACTACCACAGTTTCTACTTATACAGCTGACATTCCATCCATTCCCCCTTCTACATTTCCAGAATACACCCACACAGACTTCTTTCATGCCTTCTCTGTGTGTTCAAACTGTGGACATCACACCCCTTACACCTCCTTTCCTCCTGAACTCCTCTAACTCAATTTCTCTGATATAGCAAACGATCTTCTTGCTTTCATCTCACTAACTCTTGAGCAACTTATAACAAATGCTATTGCCCCTCTCTCTACTTCCATCATCTCTCTCTCTCTCTCAGAATTGCTCCTCTCTCTTCTGTTCCACCTTCTAGAGGACTGGCTTCAAGACCCTCTGAACCTAGCCAGTGGGAGATGTTCTATGAAGAAGATCCAGTTCCTCCTCCTACAACAGCAGCAGTAGCAGCAGTAGATTCTGAGATATCAGATGATTCAGCAAATGCTGCCCCTCCCATAGAAATAATAGATTTAATTGATTCTGATACATATATGGCTGATACAATATCAGAAATACCCACTGTTGGTGATTTCTTTTTAAATCACATAGTCAATTTAGATTCTTTACTGCATTCTTTTGATTCAGTGTACAGAAATATTTTACCAAGTTTGATGAACAGAATTCTAGAGCTATTGTAATTTATACTGCTCCTATAAGTCCTGAAGTTGTAGAACAACTAAAGGCAAGTTTTGCTGTTGAAAATTTTGCTCAACCAGTTTCTGAGCACAAAGCATTCTCTCCACCAACCTTTGGCTAGTGTGAGTCTCCTATGGCAGATCTGGATGACATTTTGTTTGCTGACATGGAAGAAGAAGCAGGAAATATTGTGACTGTTACAAATATCTCTACAGAGCCTACAAGCCTAGCACAGCCACAGATTCCTGGAATCTTAGCTGATTTGCTAAAGCAGCTAGATGATCTTTATGACAATCCTAAACATTCTTCTCAAGATGATGTTGATAATGAGTCAGATGACTCAAATAATAAAAGTTCAAAGAAAAGGAAGGCTCCTGCTAAATCTGCTCCTCCAAAGGCTGTTCCTAAGCCAAAACCTTCTGCTGATATTCCATACTACATCGTGCATAATATTACACTCACTCCAGATACACCAAACTAGATGAGGTATTCTAAGAATGAGCAAAAATCCAGGAAGAAGAGCAGGAGGTACTCTCCACCTCCTAAATTCACGTGAGGTCCTCCTCCTCCTCCTCCTCCTATAGCAGGATCCCCTGGAAGTATTTCTCCGGTTCAAAAAGCTACATCTTCACATCAGTTAAAATCCTCCAGCAGCAACATTCTTCAAGCAGCGGTAGGAAGCAACAACAATACCAGAACCACAGCAGGCAACATAAAGTATCTGAAGTTGATCAATCTAATAAAGCATCTCCTGAAAGACCTTACTCTCCACCAGTTCCTTTTGTTGATCCAGAACATGAAAACATTTCTAGAATGGCTAGATTTCAAGAGCCGGTTGGACTATCTCAGATAAATAAATCTAAAGAAGAAGGCAAGGATGTTTCTCAATATACTACAATGTCTTCTTACATAAGAGAGGAATTAAAAAGGTATCACAAGGCTAAACACTTTTTCAATGTTGATGCTTATATGAGCGTACATCCAGAGGTAGTTGTTTCAAGAGCAACTTCTGGCACTCTCATTGGAGCAGATGACATGACTATGTCTAAAAGAGAAGCAGCAAATCCCAACAGTGAAGTCATTTTCAGGTAGCCATCAGAGAAAGACAAGTCTAAGAAGTCTAATTAGTTTCTATTTTTCCCTCTGAACTATTTATTTTGATTAATCTGTCAGAAAGCACTTGATGTATATAGATCTGCTAGACTTTTTATTTCTGCCAGATATCTTTTATGTTTCATGTTTTTCTTTTCTTTTTCTTTTTCTGTTGTTCATAGTGACCTCACCCAAATAGGGGGAGATTGTTGGATCCCTTGTTTGGATTTGGGCTAGGTTCACTATTAGGTTGTTGACCCTTCATGTATAGCCTAGCGTCACTTTGTTAGCTCTAAGTTGTAGGTCAGTCTGACTAGGTTAGTTAATCTTTGATCCAACCCTCAGAAGAAATCAGAGTCTCAGGCTTAGAAGAATGACAGTCATTAAGAGTTCAGAAAATCAGTTCAAAGTTCATCAAACTCAGCTCGACGATCGTCAATCGTAGCTCGAAGAACTCAGAGTCCCTACTCTGAGTTGAGCTCGATGAACTTAGAGCTCAGGTCGACGATCTTCCCTCTTCTCTCAAGTTCTCAGCTCGACGAACTTTGATCTCTGGTCGACGAACTTTGATCTCTGGTCAACGAACTGGGAGCCCAACTTTGACAGTTTATTTCTCCAGATCAACTTTCTCTAATCTCAGCTTAACGAAGACGATTTCTCAGCTCGACGAACTTGGAGTTCAGGTCGACGAAATCTGTTCTGAGGCCGACATTTTCTGTCAGTTCTTTATTTCACTTCTTTGCAGTTAATTTTAGGATTGACCAAGGCTTACATAATATATTATTGTCTATATTGCTCTGAGTAATTAATTGCATATATTCTTATGAATATAGTCGTTCATTGGCAGGATTAATTACTGGATTTCACAGAGTTATTATTCGGCTTAATAACTGGGATAGTTAAGAAATTAATTTATTACTCTTCTAGCCATTTGTCCAAGTTCCAAGATTTCAGAAATTAATCATGGAGTAGAATTCAAATTCAGAGATAAAATTTCTACAGGAAGTTAAAAGGATTGTTTTTCAGAAGAACATTCAAGAATAAGGAAGAGAATAAACATAGAGATTACACAGAGACATAACAGCTGATACAAGTCTCACAGAGCTCTTTATCATCAGCTTCAGAGCTTTTTTAAGGGACAACTATTCAATATCAGTCCAAAAAATTCTGAATATCTTAAAAAGATTGAAGACCTACACCTTGTAAAGCTTCCAGCAAAATTCCTGAACAATAACCATCTCAGGGGGAGCTTTGAGAAGATCAAATCCACTAGTATTCTCATTTGCTTTTGAGAAAGAGAAGATAACATCAATTTTCTTATTCCCACTGTAGACAGGGTTTTAACTCCTTTCAAAAGTTAACCACCTGGTTCTTAAGTCACCTTAACAAAAGTCTTAGCTTAGTTTTTGGGAACCTGATCAAAAGCCTAAAGGGTTGTGAGATATCCCTTCAAATAGATCTTGTGGTAACAGGGCACCTGAGCAAAAACCTGTTGGTGGCAAGGCACCTGATCTAAAACTTGTAGTGGATTCCTACCAGGGTGGTAGAAGAGTGGATGTACCCAAATTTAGGGGAACCACTATAAATTTCTTGTGTCGTCTAGATTGCTTTTTGTTTTCTTATTGTTGTGTGTTGTGTGCTGTGTTAGTTAGTTTTTCTTTCCTACACTTTCTTAAGATATATGTATCACTATTTTACTTCCGCTATAAAAATCAATTAAGTTTTTAAAATACTCTATTCACCCCCCTCTAGAGTTAAATAGATCTATCCCCTCTGGTGGTAAAGCTTTTACCATCCTTCATTGTACTCGCGTAATCTTCTTCTGTACTCGAGATTTGCTCTTGCTCTCGAGAAGGCCGTCTTGTTCTCGAGAACTGCTCTTCTTGTTTTCGATAAGATTCGCTTGTACTCGAGTATTGCCCTTATTCTCGAGAAGTTTTGGCTCTGTACTCGAGAATTGGGTTTGCTGTTCTCGAGTTGTGCTTCCTTCTGTTCTTGTGTCATGCTTTTGTACTCGAGAAATAATTTCTCCCTTACTCGATAAACTGTTTCTTCTACTCGAGAAAACCTCCTTCTGTTCTCAAGTAATATTTTCTTCCACTCGAGAAATCCATGGCTTCTTCTCGAGATGTCCGGTCCAGCTAACCCTCATTCCCGGTTCCTTTCTTAGAAATGTTATAAAATTATTTTAATTACACCTTATACATTTATATGTACTTCTACTTCTCCTCCCTAGACCTACTTTCCTTCTTTCTTCCCGAACCAGAGCAGCGTGAGAGAGAGAGAGAAAGTTTTTCCGCGATTCTTCCGGTGGCCGCTGACGATGCTCCGGTGCTCGAAATCTTCAACCGAATATTGATCCGGAAAGCTCTCATCGAGAGCTACTCCATCGTTGTAAAATCTTCCCCATTCCTTTATTTTTTCTCGCTAGGGTTTTTGGCCATAACTCCTATATTTGGCCATTTTTGTTATATTTCATTTTCCCCCATCTTTCTTGGTCCCGAACTACGCCGTGTTGCGATTTGGAGGTCTTCTCCGGTAAAACCAAGGCATGTGATGGTTTCCTCCTCCTTTTCTCTTCTTTAACTCAATTTGCTAAAATTTCTAACTTCCTGTTATCATGTTTTTTAATAAATTGCTGATTATAGTGCTGTTAGATCTCCTGTCTAATTCTATTTATAATTTTCATATTCTTGATTTTGCTACCTAACCTTGTTAAGTGCTATATGTCTTGATGACGTGGTTAAATCTCACTCTTATAATCATTCCTCAATGTTTATGTAGGACGTGTTAGAGTTTATTTAGGATTGCAAATTTTTCCTAAAGGTTGATCAACCATGTCAAATCTAGAATTATCTAGTTGAATCCGATGTGTTATTGTTATCTTGAGGTTTATATCATGGTTTTCTTCGTGGTGATGCTGTGGGGCGAGACAAGCCGTCGGGCCCCAAGTGGGTTGTTGTGTGCCCCTGAGCTCTAAACCTGAATCGTTATGGGGGTGACTTCAAGATTTTCTTTGTTGCGGGTGTTATTTGTGGGCGAATCCACCGCCGCAATGTTTGATCCCTCTGTTTGTACTTTGTGGGACTCTACTGGGTTTTTGGGCATTTGCGGTGTATGGTGAGTATCCATTCTCCCCCGCATTTATGACGGATTAAATTATATCTGAGGGGGTGTCTCCGAATGAGTTGACCAACCTGAATATTTTTTTTGGTGGAGTTGACCACAAGTGGCTAATAGAGTTTTGCCTTCTTCCTGATGTTTTAATCATGACCTTTTCCCCTTATAGTCTTGTGCATTTGGAGTACTTTTGTTGTACGTGACGCTTCACGTAAGTGTTCCCTTTTTGAGTTTAGTACCTTACTGTTGTACTTTATTTAAGTATCTTTTTTTTGGTCTTGGGTTGGTACTTCTTGACTTTGTTTACTTGTGGCTTACTTTCTGCCATCACTTGTACATTCTTACTGAGGTGTTCTTTCTTTGGAATGCCTCAGGTTTAGAGCTGTAGGTGATTTCGGTGCTGGTTTTGGAGTTCCTGAGCAGCAGTGTTGGCTGTGGTTTTTGCCTCGCCATAGCGAGGTAGACTTTTGTTTTAGTTTGCTTTACTAGTTCAAACATATTTTATTTTATGTGGGTTCGTGTCAGTTTGTTGATGTCCACCGGATTGTTGATTTTGTATGCTTGCTAGCTACTTAGTTTTCTTTTTGTGTATTTGGATTACTTGCTCTCTGGGATGTTTTATTCTAGGATTGCATGACAAGTAATTTTGAAGTATAAAAACTACTATTACTACCTCAAGCATTGCATGTTTTAAAATGCTAGAAGCACTATATTTACCGACCGTAAAGATCAACTTTTATTTCTATTATAAACCTAGAACCTGCAGACCATGAGGTGTCCTCTGGGAACCTCTGAACTCATGTAGGATGTCTAACCTTGTAAAAGAAGTATTTTTTGCAGCTTTTAACTACGTTTTTTCATGGACTAGATGAACCACTAAGCCGAGGGATACAACTAACTACTACACATAAACTAATTTTGCCTCTAAATAATTCAAAGATCTTTCTTCATGGTAAAGTACGACTTTTGCCTGAGCGTCCGCAGTTATCCCTTGCTGACGTGGCATCATGACACACATTTTTCCCTTACTCTGATATTTCTTTAATGGCAGTGAAAAATGCTCGTTGTGACAGTTGGGGAGTTTTGCCTAACCGTCTGCAGTAATTCGCTACTGACGTGGCATCATGACGCGCATTTTTCCCTCACTCTGATATTTCTTTAATGGCATTGAATAATGAGGATTGTGACAGTTAGTATCAGAGGGAGGTTGGTTTGACAGGTTGGGCGAACCAACCAATCTTGTATAGTTTGTTTCCCTTCATTCATTTGCATACACACACTGATGTGTCATCTGTACGTCTTAACCGAAGCATAGTCACTACACTCATGACATGTTAAGAAGTATACGGGGAATATTATGTAGTATGGTATGCATAATATGTGTTTGTATATGGATCCACCATAGGAGGCCACATGTGACATTTATGTAGTATGGGATGCATAACCGCCATAACATGGGTTCCCATTAGTACGTTTTCTGTTCTCGTTGCATGCGATGTTATGTAGTATGAGATGCATAATAATTCATTTGGAAGCCTCTCATACATGTATTAAGGCCTTTTTAGAATGCATAACACTGCATACATATCATATCATGTCATAAGTACGCAGACTAAGTTGAGGTTTACATGATGACACATGTACACACATGAATTTAAATAAGAAAAAAGAATTCATGCATTCATATCATATGCACATGAGTTATAAGATGAGAGGATATCGTCATAAGTTGGCAATAACATCATAATCCCAGAGCAAGTTTGCAGCACAAGCAAGTGTCTTTAAGTATGGTCTGAACTAGTTGTGTGGCCAAGTTATAATCTAGGATTTTTGTGATGAGTCATTCGTTAGTATTCTAAAAATGCTAGCTAGATGTCCTGCGACGAGGTTGACTCCCCAGTCGGAGGGTGAGTCGTCTGGTGCGCAAAGTGATGCGGTGATCGAGAGTTTACGTCAGAGTAACGAGGCTCTGTCGCGACAGTTAGTGGAGATGCATTCGCAAATTCAGTCCTTGTTGTCTATCGCTCCCGCGCAGCAACCCTTAGCACATGTTTCTGTCGCAGGTCAAGCCGTACATGCTAATCCTGCTCCTCTGTTGCCCCCAGAGATGTTACCACCAGAGATGAACCTTATATCGCATTTCCAGTGATTGTGACCTCCCACTTATGACGAGAGTGCCAACTTTATGGTTTTGGATGATTGGATCATCGCTATCGATGAGATGTTCACGTATTCGGGGAATGCTGAAGCCTAGAAGGTAATGATTGCGGCCTACCAGCTAAAATGCCTGGCAAAGACTTGGTGAATTCAGGAAAAGGAAAGTTTGAAGGAAGGATGCTCTTGGGAGTCCTTCAAGAAGATGCTGCTTAAGAACTTTTTACCCTCAGTCGAGCAGGACCGTCGGATGAATAATTTCCTGCATTTAAACCAGAGACTGCTCATGGTGAGCGAAAATGAAATTGAGTTCAGTAAGTTGAGCAGATGTGCTCCTGATATGGTAGCTTCAGAGGCAGGAAGAGTGAAGCCCTTCCTTGTAGGATTAAGAAGTGATGTCCAACAGTTGGCATGCGATTATAGAGTTGAAAGCTATGCTGAGGCTGTGGAAGCTGCTCTGAAGGTTGCGGCGATCGAGAACGCCAAGAATTGAGGTGCCGCAGTGAGAATAGAGAAGAGGAAAGGTGATTAGCATGGAAACTATAGGGCATCTGGCCATTCTTCGAAGAGGAAATGCAGAGAAGTATGTAGCTACTGCGGTCGATCTTGCCACCCTTGCGAAAGGTGTTTCAAAAATACTACCACCTTAAAGCAGCAGCATGTGCTCGCTATCCAAGGTGCACCCAAAGAAGATCTGGTGTGCACGTACTTTACAAGGAAGGGACATGACATAAGTCATTGCTGGTTGAAGGATAGTTCTTGCTTCCAGTGCGGGCAGAAGGGTCACCTAAAGACTTCATGCCCCCAGGCTCAGACTCCACTGCAGCCTGCCCCGCTTCGGGCTCTACCGCCGCCACCAAAGCAGGACAGAGGAAAAGGAAAGCTGAATGTGGTGACCAGGGAGGAAGCTCAGACCTCTACACAAGTGATATCAGGTTATACCCTAGTTTAGTTTTTTTTACTCTTTACTATTGCCCTAGTTTTCGTTCGTTTAGATATGTATGCTACGGTTTTAGTGGACTTTACGGTGTAGAATAGGTGGGCGCGCATTCTTTTTGATTCGGGTGCCGCACATTCCTTTGTGGTATGGTAAATAAACATCGATTGGATGTGGATAAATTCGGAGACTCCTTGAACGTCAAGCTTTCCTCCGGTGATTCAGTGATATCTAATTAAGGAGTTCTGAGATGCCCTATTTATCTAGGAGATTTCCTAGCCTTTGCGGATCTGATGGTTTTGGATCTGGCGGACTTTGATGTGATTTTGGGCATGGACTGGCTATCCAAGTATGATGCGGTCATCCGGTGCATGCCTAAGCGACTGGACTTCAAGATGTACAATGGCCAACCTATGAGCGTCAATGGTTTTCAGGACAAGTTTTCCCTTATTATTTCTGCGATACGTGCTTGTCGTGCTATAGAGACTGGTTGTGAGACATATTTGGTTTCTATTTTTGCTTTGGAAATAGCTTTTTTTACTCCACATCTTTAGGATATCTCGGTGGTGCGAGAGTTTCCAGATGTTTTTCCTGATTATCTTCCAGGACTTCCTTCGGTGAGGGAGATAAAGTTTGTGATAGACCTTGAGCCAGTACTCGTCCTATTGCCAAAGCACCGTACTGTATTGCTCCGCGTGAGTTGGATGAATTACGCAATCAGCTTGATGAGTTGCTGCAATGTGGTTTTATTAGACAGAGTTTTTCTCTATGGGATGCTCATGTATTATTTGTAAAGAAAAAAGATTGATCGATGAGGCTTTGCATCGATTATAGAGAATTGAATAAGGTGACCATTAAAAAATATATATCCTATGTCGAGGATTGATGATCTGTTCGATCAGTTGTGTGGTAGCTCGGTATTTTCAAAGGTCGATCTTTGTTCAGGCTACCACTAGTTGACAATTCGTGAGGCAGATATTCCACGGACAGCTTTCTGTTCGTGGCATGGACATTTTGAGTTTTTGGTGATGTCCTTTGGTTTGACCAATGCACCCTCTGCATTCATGGATTTATTGAATAGATTGTTCAAGGATTTCTTGGATAGTTTTGTGATTGTATTCATAGATGACGTCCTTGTGTATTCCCGCGGTGTTGAGGAGCATACTCAACATTTGCAATTGGTTTTGTCGACCCTGAGGGAGCATAAGTTATATGCAAAGTTGAGCAAGTGTGAGTTCTGTTACCTCCGGTGTCCTTTCTGGGTCATGTTGTAAGCAAGGACAGTATTTCCATAGACCCGACCAAGATTCCTATTGTGATGGAATGGGAGAGACCTTCTATACCTGAGGAGATTAGGAGCTTCTTAGTCCTTGCTGGCTATTATAGAAGATTCATGGAAGGGTTTTCAGTGTTGTCTGCTCCTCTAACTAGAATAATCTAGAAGAATACTGCATTCATTTGAAGGGCTAAGTGTGAAGAAGCTTTCCAAGAGTTAAAGAAGAAGTTGTGTAGTGCTCCAATTTTAACCTTGCCTACTGAAGGAGTTGAGTACGCCGTGTATGTGGATGCATCACACATTGGACTTGGCTGTGTTTTGATGCAAGATGGAATGGTGATCGTGTATGGATCAAGGCAATTAAAGATTCATGAAAGAAATTATCCTACGCATGATTTGGAGTTTGTTGCTGTAATTTATGCGCTGAAACTTTGGAGACATTTATTGTATGGTGCGCTGTGCAAGATCTATACAGACCATAAGAGTTTGAAGTATGTCTTTACTCGAAGGAATTAAATATGCACCAGTGATGCATCGCCGGCAATTGTACCTGTCACTGTCAAGTAATAAAGTTGAGGAGTTGAATCCACGGATATCGATCTCTCGAGGAGTGCAAGTAGGGAGTGAGATTTTGCTATTGAAAAGGTGATTGCAAGTGTTAACGTAAACCAAGGGGATTTTGGTTTTTATTCCTAAGTTAACAACAATAAGAAAACTATTGCGGGTCGCCGTCACCGCGTCTCTTTGGTGGATTACTCAAGAGAGTAATACAGAAGATGGATGTGCTAATGAGGGTCGCGATCACCTCTTCGCAACACACACTTCTAACAATCGCTAGAATGGCACAATCACAACTTGAACAAGAGGAAATCTGATGTTCAACAACAATATCCAGAACTAAAATATATCAACACTTAGACATGCTGAAATATTCAAGCTATCAATGTTCTTACACATCATTACAACACTCAAATATGAAGAAAAAGAAATACTACAAGTGAAGGGGAAGAGAAACAATAAAACACACGAAGGCTTTCGAGATTCGCGGCCGGAGTCAAGGGTTGTCGGGCCTTGTCCAATCTCGGTCTACGAATGACGTCCGAGGTCCAGAAGGGCTGTCACTTCCTTCCAATAACCCATCTTCTTCGTGAATAATCGCTGGGCTGGATCTAACAGGAGAACTCCACAGATGCAGCAAACTATGAGCTTGAAACGGAGCTCGGAGCTTGGAGATGACAATGATGGCCAGAGATGTAGCGTTTTCAAGCTCTTGGATGAGAAATGGTGGTAGGATCAACTCTCAAAGGAGGAGAGAGAGAAAGGTGGCTGGAGGGAGATTTCCCCACTCAAAAGAGCAGAAAAGGGAAGCTGGGTCAGACTGGATCGGAATTCCCCCGAAGAAGAAGAAATATGCACTTTAAATAGTAGCCGGTCAGAAAAATAGGCACGCACGGTTATTCGCACAACCGTGCACAAACCTTGCGATATTAACTTCCAGAACAAGCCTGCTAAAAGAGAAGCATTGACCCATGTGTTTTACTCACGCACGGACGTTTCCGCCCGTGCGAGAAGGAAATCACACTGGTAGTGACAGAGCAGGAATTCAGGACACTACAGGGGAACCGTGCATTTTACTCGCGCACTGGCGCTGCCGCCCATATGTGAAGAAAGCACACGGTTAACCACAGAAAGGAACAAACTAGAAAGCTACCGAAAAACCATGCGTTTCCTTCGCGCACGGTTACGATGAAACCGTGCGTCAACCGTGTGTGAGGATCGTCGATCTCAACACGACGAAATTCGTCGAGCTCAACTCGACGTTCTTCTAGCTGAATAAAACACATGATCGGGCACAAACCGTGCGCGAATAAAATGCACGACCGTGCGTTTTCCTCAAAACAAAATTCCTTCCTTGGGGAAAAAGCACCACCTGCACAACAAACCCAAAACTGGAGCACAAGCTACCAACAATAAATATACAGCAAAGAAATTAGCAGGAAAGAGCCATGGGGAGCGCCATGTACTTACCCCCAACAACAGAATGCGCAAATGCACACCCTCAGGCCAAAATAATGCACAAAATGGTCAAGTGAAGATCTAAACAAAAAATATAACTTTCCAAATGAAAAAGTAGTGCACAAGCAATAAAATAAGCCCAGATTAGTCCGAAAAACCCTATAAATATCGGACTCATCACACCACCAGACTAAAACATTTGCTCGGCCCAAGCAAATAATCTATCTGTGAACTAGAAAACAGCTAGCTGGCTTAGTAATTTCTAAATACAGTAATGCAAGAAATCAAAAACAGCATGGGCATAAAAATATAATAGATATAATTTTTAATTATGCTACGAAGTCTATAAATTTTGACAAGTGTAAATAAGTATTGTAACTACTCAAGAATAGAATATCAGAGAATCGTTCGGTCATGCGTAGGAAGAAAGTAGGCAGGCCAGTCAATTGAGCATTGCCAAAGATCGGGGCTCAGGATCACCTCCAAAGAAATCCATCAATGTCGGGGACCATACGCTTGCCCGTTCACACTCTCTCCACAACGCTAGTTTGACTCAAGCGTGAATCCATAAGACATTAGGAAAAATAACGAGGCTTGGGTATATACATAGGTAAGGATGTAAAAGTGGTAAGAATGATGGTTACACACATCTCCACATGAGCTAATACAAAAGAAATCCCCTCACCAAATAAACTCGCAGGTGCACCGCACCACCAGACTTGAACTTGACAACACAGGTGTGCGTACCGCCTAACACCACGGCATTACTATAAACAAACTCTGCATTTTGACTTTCTTCTTTTATAGCATCAGTACATATATATTTTTTCCTGATTTTTTATTTTTTTTACAATGCACATTCAGCCAAATTTTTAAAATAACTTCACCTCACAACCATATAATAGCATCACAACCACAACACCAATGGAAGAAGTATCATACTACTACAATGAAATAGGGGTATGCAACTGGGTAAAGCTTTAAGGCCTTGGTGATCACGTTGTGGGGCTAAATCAATAGGATGGGTAAGCACAAAATGAGCTAGCAAGGATTATCGTTAGGATAGGTACAAGGCTCAACCGGGCCAAAATGATGGCCTACATCACGTTCACGCTAGACTAACCGTGCACCAATACTTCGAGTGTAGTTTGGTGAAAGTTCTTAGTCACCGAGAAAGATGATCCTTCCTCCCAACTCGAGCAATACAAGGTTAGTGGCGGCTACACACATTGCTACACAACCATTCGATTGCTCCAGATTCCACAGTTTTTGAGTAGTACAAACATTATTTACAAATGCAAAAAAGCATAAATCTACGAGCATAAAGAAAAATTAAATCTATACTATTTCTATACACCATGAGTAATCAATTAGGAGCACTAACTGAGTTTCACACTACTCTATCCTAAAATCCTAAGCCAGCACCACTATTTTAAAGGTGACACAAAAGAAAAAAAATTGACTTGAGCCGAGTGGGTGCTTAAGATCGCGCTCATGCGGTGTAGGTGCACGATGCTGTCATGATAAAATAAAAACTGAAAATGAAAAATACTCTTGTGGTATGCAAGTGCATGTGCAAAAGAAACTCGCAAAACTTTCCCTGACCAGACTTATACTAAACAATCTATCCATGATTTTCAATAAAAATAGAAAAATAAAGGTTGAGGGAAGAGGTTACCCCATGCTCAGCAAATGAGCATACCAGAAGATTGGCGTTAATTTCAACAGACAGTCCACGGACCAAACGAACTCCACCTGCATAAGAGAATATCTCCAACTACGCATACTATAAGCATATAATAACAACAGCAAAATTGAGCAAATTAAAAGCGACAAAATTGGGTTGTCTTCCATAAGCCCTTATCTTTACCATCCTTAAGGTGGACCAAATACATGTGTTAGTAGTTATATAAATATTATTCAGGGAATAATTTCAAAACATAATGATAAAGGTCTACAAATACACACAGTAGTAAGCAGTAAATGAAACTAGAAAAAGCTGCAACGGAAAACCCAGAGATCATTCACTCCACAGCTGAATGTTGACTTGTGATAGATACCCCATGTCACAAGAGATGAGGGCGAGGAGATGGCTTTAGGGCCCAGGGAAGACAAGTATCCCCTGCCCCTAACCTCATCCTTCACACGCCGGCGGGCAAAATTCTGTGCCTTGCGCAGGAGCAGCTCCGTTTGTTTCAGATCCACAGAAGGGGATCGCTAGGGTGGTATGATCACACCCACCAATTCTGTAGCAAGTTTATCTTTCGCATCTGGGGGCATCCTTTCCTCACCCGCAACGGGTGAAAGATTAGCCCAAGTTACCTGTTTAATAGTTTTATAAACTTTGTTCAAACAAATAGAAGTTTTTAATTCAGTTTTCTGCACGCTATTAACGGGCGTGCTTAGCTCATGTTTCTTCTCAACGGAATCTTATTTCACGTCAAGTGACTCTGTCTCTATCTCTCCCTCAGCTACCGTCAACTGTTCTATCACTTTCTTAACATGCTCTTGCTCCTTTAGTAGAAGACCTATCTTAGCAGCATTAGATATATTATTAGATAACGAATCATTTAATTGCAAAATTCTCCATGTTCATTTGAACTAATATGGGGAGGTGAAGATGGTAGAGTCAAATTGACCTTAGGAGCAAAAGTGACACCACTCACATTAAATTGCAGTGTAGCTTCACTGGCTTTTACGAATGGGACCCCTAAGATGGGTTTTGACATATTTCCCAAGGGCCATAACACCTGAAAGGTGGTGACTACAGTAGACCCATTCAGAATCACTTCCACATCTTTAATCTCTCCATCGGTCTTAACTACTGATCAATCAATTAGCACTGGTGATTTCTGGACATCAGATTCAATATTCAAATTCAGTTTTTCAACATCTTGCAAAGCAAGAATGTTGCAGGATGATCTAGAATCACATAAGGCTATTGTCTCTACTGCATTAATCTCACATTTAACGGCCACTTCATTTTTCTCGCACTCTTTCGCATCCCCAACACTCTTCCCTTGCTCACGGGGATTTTTCTCCATATAACTTGGTAGGGCGCCGCGAGTACGCTCGGAGAACACTTGGGCCAATTGCCCCAGCTGTGTCTCCAAGTTTCTCATGAACGCGGTTTGAGTGGCCATATTAGCTTGGGCCATCACAACAAACTTCTCCATCATTTCTTCTAACGCACTTTTGCGCGTACGTTGCACGTTCGGATTATAACCCATATGAGGCAGTCGCGGCTGGCTACTAGAGGCTTGAGCATCAAATGGATGCTGGCCTCCCTGCCATCTTTGACCGGGAGCATTCTGATTCCATGAGAAATTGGGATGATTTCTCACATTGGGGTTATACATATTATTAAAAGGAATATTGTGATTTGGACTATTTATAAAATTCACATTTTCATTAGACATTATACCTGATAGCTCAGCAAAGCTTTCTCCAGCAGTGCACTCATAGGAATGATGGCCATGGTTGCCACAACCCTGACAAGATATGTCCATATACCGAGCTGGAGGACGGGTCGATCTTGTCAACATATTCCTTCCATATAAAGTGTGATGGCTCGCCTCTGATTGCTGCATCACAACGTTAATTTCAAACAAAGTCCTCGCCCCTCTAGGGGTATTTCTCTCGGCGGTCCAATAAGTGCTATATGAGGCGGTATCTCGAAGTAGCCTCAATGACTCTTCTGAAGATATGTTCATTATCGTGCCACCAACAGCTGCGTCGATAATTGCCTTGAAATTAGGCTCAATACCAAAATAAAATATTTCAACTAGATTCCACGGCTCACAATCGTGCTCTGGGCATCGACGCTATAGTTTCAAGAATCTCTCCCATGCCTCGGATAACGTCTCATGATCTAGTTGTCGGAAGGTTGCAATATCCCTCCGAGCATTCACTATCTTATCCACCGGGTGGAACTTTGCTAAGAACATAGAGGACAATGCCTCCCAAGTAGTAGCGGTCCCTAGAATAATGGTATGCAACCAGGTATTTTCCTTGTCCCTCAGCGAGAACGTGAACAACCTCAGCTTCACAACGTCGTCAGAAATTCCAGCATTCTGGAATGTGCCACAAATCTCCGAGACCTCTGCCAGATGGAGCTGCAGGTGCTCACTAGGCAATCCCGAGAACTGCATATTATTCCTGACCATATTCAGGATGGCATGTTTTATCTCAAAGTGGTTGTTTACGAATGGCCGGCTTGATGCCATCGTAAACACTTCCTGCAGTCGTGGTTATGAAATCACGCATTGTCCTAAGGTGTGGCTGGACCACCTCTTGGCCAGCAACAACCCGTTCTCCTTGGCCATTCCCTCCTAGGCCATTATTCTCCATTCTTTCTTCAGCAGCAGCAGCACGCAGGCGAGCTCGCCTCGCACGTGTAGTTTCTAGCTCAACCTTAAGATCGTCAACCCTTTCATCGGAGTTGGGATCTTTCATACAACACAAAAAAAATTCTTTCAAAAAATACCAACAACACCTGCAAACTTTTTCAAAAGAAAAATACACACAACGGTTGCACTCCCCGGCAACGGCGCCAAAAACTTGATGCTTCGTCGACAAGTGTACCGGTCGCTGTCAAGTAATAAAGTTGAGGAGTTGAATCCCTGGATATCGATCTCTCGAGTAGTGCAAGTAGGGAGTGTGATTTCGCTATTGAAAAGGTGATTGCAAGTGTTAATGTAAACCAAAGAGGTTTTGGTTTGGATTCCTAAGTTAACAACAATAAGAAAACTATTGCGGGTCGCCGTCACCGCGTCTCTTTGGTGGATTACTCAAGAGAATAATACAGAAGATGGATGAGCTAATTAGGGTCACGATCACCTCTTCGCAATGCACGCTTCTAACAATCGCTAGAACGACACAACCACAACTTGAACAAGAGAAAATCTGAAGTTCAACAATAATATCCAGAACTAAAATATATCAACACTTAGACATGCTGAAATATTCAAGCTATCAATGTTCTTACACATCATTCCAACACCCAAATATGCAGAAAAAGAAATACTATAAGTGAAGGGGAAGAGAAACAACCAAATGCACGAAAGCTTTTCGAGATTCGTCGCCATAGTCCAGGGTTGTCTGGCCTTGTCCGAGCTCAGTCTACGGATGACGTCCGGGGTCCAGAAGGGCTGTCACTTCCTTCCAATAACCAGTCTTGTTCATGAATACTCGCTGGGCCGGAACTATCCGGAGAACTCCACAGTTGCAGCAACCTATGAGCTTGAAACAGAGCTTGGAGTTTGGAGATAACAATGATGGCCGGAGATGAAGCTTTTGCAAACTCCTGGAGGAGAAATGGTGGCCTGATCAACTCTCCAAGGAGGAGAGAGAAAAAGGTGGTTGGAGGAAAGATTTTCTCGCTTAAAAGAGCAGAAAAGGGCTCCTGGGTCGGACTGGATCGGAATCCCCCCGAAGTAGAAGAAATCTGCGCTTTAAATAGAAGCATGTCAGAAAAATAGGCACACACGGTTATTCGCACGACCGTACGCAAACTGTGCGATATTAACTTCCAGAACAAGCCTGTGGAAGGAGACGCGTTGACCCGTGCGTTTTACTCGCGCACGGACGTTTCCGCCCATGCAAGAAGGAAATCGTACGGGTAGTGACAGAGCAAGAATTCAGGACACTACAAGGGAACCGTGCATTTTACTCGCGCACGGGCGCTACCGCCCATTCGTGAACAAAGCGCACGATTAACCACAAAAAGGAACAAACTAGAAAGCTACAGGAAAATCATGTGTTTCCTTCGCACACAGTTACGATGAAACCGTGGGTCAACCGTGCGTCAACCGTGCGTGAGGATCGTAGAACTCATCTTGACGAAATTCGTCGAGCTCAACTCGACGAAATTCGTCGAGTTCAACTCGACGTTATTCCAGCTGAACAAAACGCACGATCAGGCACAAGCCATGCTCGAATAAAATGCATGACCATGCATTTTCCTCAAAATAGAATTCCCGCCTTGGGGAAAACGCGCCACCTACAGAACAAACCAAAAAATGGAGCACAAGATACCAACAACAAATATGCAACAAAGATATCAGCAGGAAAGAGCCATATGGAGCATCATGTGCTTACCCCCAACAACAGATTGTGCAAATGCTCAACCTTGGGCCATAATAGTGCGCAAAATGGTCAAGTGAAGATCTAAACAAAAATATAACTTTTCCAATTGAAAAAGTAGTGCACAAGCAAGAAAATAAGTCCAGATGAGTCCGAAAAACCCTATAAATTTCAGACTCATCAGCCATCGTAGGTGGTTAGAATATGTGGCTGATCATGAAGTGGAGATTCTTTATCATCCGGGAAAGGCTAATTTAGTAGCCGATGCTTTGAGTTAAAAGACCGGAAAAATTTTTAATCTGTCTGTACAGTCCTTGGTAGAAGAATTCTTGTTGATGGACATTGAGGTTGAGAGTAGTATTGTGCCTACTAGTTTGGAAGCAGAAGAGCCCTCTTGAATTTCCCTTACTAGAGCACACCAGAAGGATGATCCAGATTTGTTGCATCTCCGGAATAGAACTGAGAAGGGAGAGCTACCTGATTTCTCTTTGGATGAGTTAGATACTTTGAAGTATCGGGGTTGATTTTGCATCCCCTCCTTCTGTGATATTTGGGCTAAGATTTGTACTGAAGCTCATGGTTCCAGTGTTGCCTACCATCCCGGTTCCACTAAAATATATAAAGATCTAAAGCAAATTGTTTGGTGCTCATGAATGAAGAATGATATAGCGAAGTTTGTGTCATAATGTTATACGTGTCAGTTTGTTATAGTTGAACATAGAAGTCCTGGAGGTAAATTGACACCGCTTGATATTCCAAGTTGGAAGTTGGAGAGTGTTTCGATGGATTTCGTCACTGGTTTACCGAGATCTCCCTGTGGGCACGACTCTGTTTGGGTGATAGTTGATAGATTGACTAAATGTGCTCACTTTGTGCCTTTTAAGATTGGGTATTCTATGAAGAAGATAGCTGGGTTATATCTTGATGAGGACATCAGACTACATGGAGTGGCTGTCAGCAACGTATCATATCGAGAATCTAGATTTACGTCACTTTTTACAAGAGTTTACAAGAGGGATTGGGTACCTATTTGAGGTATTACACCGCCTATCATCTACAGATGAACGGTCAGACGGAAAGGGTAAATCAGATCGTCGAAGATATGATCAGGTGTTACATTTTGGATCACAGTGGTGCTTGGGATGAGTGTCTCAGACTCATGAAGTTTGCTTACAATAATAGTTATCAAGAGAGTCTGAAGATGGCCCAATTGGATGCCTTATATGGGAGGCCTATAAGACTCCTTTGTTTTCGGCTGAGGTTGGTGAGGGACCGTTGCTACGTCCGAAATCCCTTGAAGAGATGAATTGTGTTGTGACTCATATTTGGGAGAAGCTCTATGTGGCACAAGAATGATATGAGAAATATGCTAATCAACGAAGGGTTGATCTGGTATTCTCTGTTGGGGACTTGGTTTTTCTGAAAGTTTCTTCGATGTCAGGTGTTAAAAGGTTTGGAAGGAATCACAAGTTAGACCCCCGATACGTGGGACCTCTTCAGATTCTGGAGTGCATTGGAGTGTCAGCTTATAGGCTGGAGTTACCTGCTACCTTCCCTGGTGTCCATGATGTGTTCCTTGACTCAAAGCCCCAGATTTAGCCCAACCTTACGTATGTGGAAGAACCTGTTCGTATTTTGGATTCTCAAGAACGAGTGTTGGGGAGAAAGACCATCCCCATGGTAAATGTTCTCTAGCCAAATCAATACGTTGAGAGCACAACATGGGAATTGGAGTGGGCGATGAGAGAATCTAATCCACATCCCTTCCCTTGGTTTAGGTATTTCTTCAGGTTTTTGGTAATATTTGGGGTTTTCGTTTTTATTTGGTCTTAATATTGTGATAAGTTTCAGGATGAAACTTCTTTTTAGGGGGTGTAACTGTAACTCCCCTTATTTTCTGATGTTATTATGCGATTTGGTGTTGTCATATTTATCACGTCGGGGGGTTTCCCCTTCTTATGTTTTGTTGTCGGTGCCGCACCGTTTCTGCGTTTTTGTGTCCGTCGGGTCCGTTTGACCGGATTTTGGGGTTTTGATTGAGTTGAATGTCTTCCTTGATTTAAAGGATGAGATTTTGACGCTTTGGACTTGTCCAATTTTATTGCGATCCGAGCATTTTGGAGTCTTGACGTGTGTTTGGACACTTGTGTTGATTTTTGCTTGTGTCTCAAGAATGGTGCTTCAGATTCTAGGGTGGTCTTCGCAGTTAAACTCGTTAAATTCAGTGTGCGTTTGGGCCACTGTTTTGAACTGGTATTTCCTCGTTCAAACAATTTGTATAAGATCATTATTGTTATATTTCAGCCTTATACCTTTTTTTGATTCTCGATATGCCCCCTGAAGTGTTGGTTTTCGTCGAACAGAAGCGTTCGACGAATTTTTGGGACGTTCGTCGATCATTAAATTGCTTTCGATGATCGATGAGCTGGGCATTCGACGAAGTGTCTAACGGGTCTGGGTTCGACTTAGCCGAACTATTGGGTTTCTGTTCGACAAATTTCTAGCGAAGTTCGTCGAACGGAGTTTTCCTTTGCGTTCAATGAATTTTGATCAGAGTTCGTCGAACGAATTGTTCTCCCTCCTTGATTTCAAGAAGTCTATATGTTCCCGAGAAATTCCTTATCTTATACTCGAGAAAATTCCTATAGCTCTCGAGAAATGCTTCGAGTTCTTGGGAGGTCTATTTTTATACTCGAGTAATGCTTTTATCGTTCCCGATATGTACAGTCTTGCTCTCGAGAAGTCCCTTCTTCTTCTCAATAAGGTTATTTTAGTACTCGAGTAATCTTCTTCTGTACTCGAGATCTGCTCTTGCTCCTGAGAACGCCGTCTTGTTCTCGAGAACTGCCCTTCTTGTTCTCGAGAATATTCGCTTGTACTCGAGAACTACTGATGGCGAAGAGGTCGGGCCATGTGCTCGTAGTGCTCGTGACCGGTTGATTGTTCGAGGAGAAGTCCCGCCACTTGTTCATGATGACGTTGTTGATGATGCCACCATGGATCCCAGAGTTTGTGGATTGGGACGATCGTTGCCGCAAGCTCGAGGAAGAGATTTGTACTACGATGCCCGCTGCCATCGCCGCTACATGTTTTGTACGACGACCGCCGCCGCCATTTAATAAAATATATAATTATTAATTAAATAATTATAATTATATATTTTATCAATTAATATTTTATCTATCTTCTTTTCAGCAATTTTATTTTTAAGCCATTTTATTTCATGTATTTTGATTTCATGTAACATGATGGGTGCATATAACCAACATGACATGTTTAATTTTCAATGGTGGTGATTGTGTGGTGTAGGCTATAAATAGCCATATTATGAAGGATTTTATTAGTGAAGAATGAAATTGAGTTTAACCCTAATTTTCCCCTCTTGAGATTTCCCTCCTCTTTCCCCCTCTCAAAATTTCGGCCCCCTTCAATACATAGCCTCCAACTCGCCCTTCCCCTCTTTGTCCGCCGGCCACCTTTTCGCCTACCCATCTATTCGGCCCCCTCTATTCTCCTCCTTCCTCACCTCTTATTCCCAAAGGAAAACCCGACCACCACTTCCTCCCCCTCATAGCCGGCCACCTCCTTCTCATGAAGGCCGACCACCGTCATCCTTTCACAACCCGGCCACCCTTAGTTTATTTGGTGATATTTCGGCGAAGGCATATAAGGTGGCCTCCTTGTGGATTCCAACTCCGGTGACTCCGAAGAAAGTGGCGTGCGTCTTCTCCTTCCGATGCGGCTCTGTGGAATTTCGTGGAAGTGGATCTTTCCACCTTCATCGTGTGATTCCTCCAATCATCCTTGTGGAAGATTTGAAGGAGTTTTGCTTGGGATTGGGTAACAAAAATATCTACTCTTGTGTGATTCCTTTGTTAATTAGTTGGAGGTTGCGAGACATCGACTTTTATCCGCGGCTTTTGAATCCGTCCTTTTAAAAATCTAATTTTATCGTTTATGTTCTTCAATTTCATTAATCTAATCCGGACCGGGTGGACTAATTTTGGATCGTACTTTTTAGTCAAGTTCTTCTCGGATTGTGGTTGTGACGTTGCGTTATACACGACAAATATTGGAGCGGTTAAGAGTCATAATTTTAGGTGTTGTGAATGTTGTAGTATTGTTTAGGCAACTAACGGCTAACCAAGCGACACCGCCATCCCCTAGGCCACCCTACCATCATTAGGACCGTCCTCGTGAGCGAGAGGTTGACGTATCTTGGTCGTCTAGGAGCGTTGCTCCCACATACGATGGGTTGGGCCACCGTGGAAGGAGATGTTGGCATCTTTGACGAGCTTAGCAATATTGAGGAATTCGGTTACTCCACTGACATGGAAGAGGAGCTCTCCTCTTAAGTGCCACCCCATTTGATTAACCGACCCATCCTCGATAATATCTCGGGTCCGTCACCCATATTAATTGAGGAGTTTCCTGATCATCCTGAGTTAGATAACAAAACTAGTGCGTTGGAAGAATTACCTAGCGAGGGAAGAATATTCTTAGAAGTTTTGAGTAGTATTAAACCGGAAGAATCTTCTATGATGATAACTCCATTGTGTGGCAGTCGATATGATTTTGATCTTCCTCCGGATCTGACTTTTCCGCTCCTCTTTCCGGATCATGTAACTCGAATAGATGACTTTGTTGGGCACGGATTTGGTATAACTAGCCCGAGACATTTGGTACTGCCTCCGTTAGTAGCCCCTCCATTGGGTATATCTCGTAAGATATGTATTATTGAGTTGTTAGAATTCGTGTTTGGCATTGTCACAACATTTTGTAGTTTTGTATCTCCCAAATTTCCTATGATTAATCACTTCTCTGATTATACGTCTATGATGAGGTCGTCTATTGTGTCCACTTCTGATTTCGTGATGGGTGTGCCTCTTGGTTTGCGTCCGCTAAACGTGAAATATAATTTAAATCAATTACACCAAATAGAACCGCCTTATTTTCAACCATGCCATGATATCAATGCACCCACTCTTGTGGCCATAGCTATCCAATATGAGTCGTGTCATTTGCATGTCAGCTTACTCCCGAGTGTACCCAATTTACAAGTTGACGGTGCAATTTTAGTGCGTTCACATCCCGACCGGTTGCTGACCGACACCATCTTGAACATAACATGTAGTAAAGCTGACCCATACCTGATTTATATTGAAATTCGAGACATTACGATTTTTTTGGATTTTATGAATGATTGGGGTATTTCACCCATTTTCAACATCCCGGATTTTATGTCGTATGTTTCTCCTCCTCTAGAGTGGCTTTCTCTGTCATTTCTTCCTCCCACTAAATGTTTTCATGGGTTGGGGAGTGAAGTTATTGCCGTATCTATCTTCCACTGGGATTCCATGGTACTTGCACTAGTTGGTAAGACAAACGTCATTTTTCTTTCTGTCACATTTACGTCTAGTTTTTTGGAAACCTTGGTTGTTTTTGTAATGCTTCACAGGTTACGCTCGACTATTACTTGGGAGCTCGTCGTACTGCATTTGGAGGCTGCTTTATTCCACCACTCTCTCCCAGGTCACTCATCGGTGATGAGTGATTTTGAGTGTGGGAGGATTGATGGCGAAGAGGTTCGGGCATGTGCTCGTAATGCTCGTGACCGGTTGATTGTTGGCGGCGAAGTCCCGCCACTTGTTCATGATGACGTTGTTGATGCGGCCACCACGGATCCCCGTCTGAGAGAGTTCGTGGATTGGGATGATCGTTGCCGCAAGCTCGAGGAAGAGATTTCTACTACGATGCCTGCCGCCATCGCCGCTACATGTTTTGCACGACGACCGCCGCCGCCATTTAATAAAATATATAATTATAAATTAAATAATTATAATTATATATTTTATCAATTAATATTTTATCTATTTTCATTTCAGCAATTTTATTTCTAAGCCATTTTATTTGATGTATTTTGATTTTATGTAACATGATGGGTGCATATAACCATCATGAGATGTTTAATTTTCAATGGTGGTGATTGTGTGGTGTAGGCTATAAATAGCCATGTTATGAAAGATTTTATTAGTGAAGAATGAAATTGAGTTCAACCCTAATTTTTCCCTCTTGAGATTTCCCTCCTCTTTCCCCCTCTCAAAATTTCGGCCCACTTCAATCCCTAGCCTCCTACTCTCCCTTCCCCTCTTTCGCCGCCGGCCACCCTATCTCCTCCCCCTCTATTCGGCCCCCCTCTCTTCTCCTCCTTCCTCACCTCTTATTCCCAAAGGAAAACCTGACCACCACTTCCTCCCCCTCATAGCCGACCACCTCCTTCTCAAGAAGGCCGACCACCGTCATCGTTTCACAGCCCGACCACCCTTTGTTTATTTGGTGAAATTTCGTCCAAGGCATATAAGGTGGCCTCCTTGTGGATTCCAACTACAGTGACTCCGAAGAAAGCGGCGTGCGTCTTCTCCTTCCGGTGCGGCTCTGTGGAATTTCTTGGAAGTGGATCTTTCCACCTTCGTCGTGTGATTCCTCCACTCATCCTTGTGGAAGATTTGAAGGTCTTTTGCTTGGGATTGGGTAACAAAAATATCTACTCTTGTGTGATTTCTTTGTTAATTAGTTGGAGGTTGTGAGACATCGACTTTTATCCGCGGCTTTTGAATCCGTCATTTTAAAAATCTGATTTTATCGTTTATGTTCTTCAATTTCATTAATCGAATCCGGATCGGGTGGATCCTTTTCGCTTGATCCAAATATTGGCGAATAGACCTTATTAGATCTCTAAAGGATTGGCGAACCTTAATGATATATTCGAATTTTTGGGAGCGAACAAGACTAATTTTGGATTGTACTTTTTAGTCAAGTTCTTCTCGGATTGTGGTTGTGATGTTGCGTTATACACGACAAATATTGGAGCGGTTAGGAGTCATAATTTTAGGTGTTGTGAATGCTGTGGTATTGTTTGGCAAACAAGGATTACACTTGTTAAATTAATCTCGTGTGTTAAAAGACCTCAATTAAGAACTAAACCTTTTGATTTGTGCGACGTAGAATTGGAACGTGAGAGAATGATTAAGTGTCGTTGTCCGTTGCGGATCGTCAGGAGACGTAGCCTGCATCAACTACACTTGTTTTCAAGAAGTTTTGGCTTTATACTCGAGAATTGGGTTTGTTGTTCCCGAGTGGTGCTTCCTTCTATTCTCGAGTAATGCTTTTATACTCGAGAGATAACTTCTCCCTTATTCGAGAAACCTGTTTATTCTACTCGAGAAAACCTCCTTCTGTTCTCGAGTAATATTTTCTTCCACTCGAGAAATCAATGGCTTCTTCTCGAGATGTCCGGTCCAGCTAACCCTCATTCCCTGTTCCTTTCTTAGAAATGTTATAAAATTATTTTAATTATACTATATATATATATATGTACTTCTCCGTCTCCTCCCTAGACCGACTTTGCTTCTTTCTTCCTAAACCATAGCGGCGTGAGCGCGCGAGAGAAAGTTTTTCCGCGATTCTTCCGGTGGCTGCCAACGGTGCTCCAGTGCTCGAAATCTTCAACCGAATATAGATCCAGAAAGCTCTCATTGAGAGGTACGCCATCGTGGTAAAATCTTCCCAATTCTTTTAGTTTTTCTCGTTAGGGTTTTCGGCCCTAACTCCTATTTTTGGTCATTTTTGTTAGATTTCATTTTCCCTCGTCTTTCTTGGTCCCGATATATGTCGTGGTGTGATTTGGAGGTCTTCTCCAGTAAAACCAAGGCAAGTGATGGTTTCCTCCTTCTCTTCCCTTCTTTATCTCGATTTGTAGAAATTTCTAACTTCCTGTTATCATGATTTTTAATAAATTGCTGAGTATAGTGTTGTTAGATCTCCTGTCCAATTCTATTTATAATTTTCATGCTCTTGATTTTGCTACCTAACCTTGTTAAGTGCTATATGTCTTGATGACGTGGTTAAATCTCACTCTTATAACCATTCCTCAATGTTTTATGTAGGATGTGTTAGAGTTTATTTAGGATTCTAAATTCTTCCTAAAGGTTGATTAACCATGTCAAATCTAGAAGTGTCTAGTTGAATCCGATGTGCCATTATTGTCTTAAGATTTATATCAAGGTTTTCTTCGTGGCGATGACGTAGGCCGAGACAAGCCGCCGGGCCCCGAGTGGGTTGTGGTGTGCCCCTAAGCTCTAAACCTGGAACGTTACGGGGGTGACTTCATGATTTTATTTGTTACAGGTGTTATTTGTGGGCGAATCCACCGGTGTAACATTTGATCCCTCTGTTAGTACTTTCTGGGACTCTACCGGTTTTTTGGCCATTTGCTGTGTATGGTGGAGTATCCATTCTCCCCCGTATTTATGACAGATTAAATTATAACTGATGGGGTGTCTCCAGATGAGTTGACCACCATGCCCGTTGTTTTTTGGTGGAGTTGACAGCAGGTGGCTAATAGAGTTTTGCCTTCATCCTGATGTTTTAATCATGAACTTTTCCCCTTATAGTCTTGTACATTTGGGGTACTTTTGTTATACGTGACGCTTTACGTATGTGTTCCCTTTTTGACTTTGGTACCTTACTGTTGTACTTTATTTAAGTATCTTTCTTTTGGTCTTGGGTTGGTACCCCTTGACTTTGTTTACTTGTGACTTACTTTCTGCCATTACTTGTACATTCTTGTTGAGGTGTTCTGTCTATAGAATGTCTCAGGTTCAGAGCTGTAGTTGATTTCAGTGCTGATTTTGGAGTTCCGGAGCAGTAGTGTTGTAAGACCCCATTTTTTTCATTTCAAACACCGGGGTCTTAGGCCCAACACCGCCGCTTTACGGTGACACCTTACTGTGTTCCTTGAGAGATCGATACTTGGAAAAACTCACCCATTTTATATTACCTGTGTGACCGGTTCAATGCCGTGATCTTTAACATCAAGTTTTTGGCGCCGTTTCCGGGGAACACAGTCGTGTTAGTTTCTGGAGAGGGAGATTTGAGATTGCTTTCCTTTTCCTTTGTAAATCACTTTTGCTTTGTTCTATTTCTGTTTTGCCTGCCTTTTTTGTTTAGGCAATTGTAGTAATATATTGTTGGATTTAGTAATCTGCACAATTTATTTTGAATCTGCTATTTCGACACCATGTGGGGATATTCGTATGCCTAATGTCGTTGGTGTGGAAAGCCTCCCTACACTAGTCGTGAATGCCCTACGAGATATATTGAGCATAAGACTCAGTGCACAATGCATGAGATGCTGTATTCATACATCCCTTCAAACACTGTGCCCCGAGCTTATGATCAATCATCCTCGCCACATACACCGTTCTCTTATTCCTCTCCGGCCCCACAAGGACCGCAGAGTAATGGGAGAAAGTTTTTGTATTGTCATAGAACAGATCATGTCCTGAAGGATTATGCCGAGTACCTCCGTGTTATGGAAGAGAATGATGAGTCGGACATCCAGATCATCCCAACTCCTACCCTCGGTGGCACACCTTCATCATCTGGTTATGTGTCACTATCACCTTCATTTGTTGAAGGGAATGATGTGGACACAACCACCAGATGTGTGGCTGATCTAGGCTTCGATGTGGCTGAGCCCATCTCTCCTGTGCATACATCTCCAAGCGTGGAGCCGATTCTTTATGAGGAACCTGCGCTTGACTTTTATCCAAGCAAAGTTCTTTCGCCTTTTGTGCATTCTACTTCAGTCATCTATGACGACATTTTCGACGATGCAACACAAGTTGAGGCTTGTGATACATGGATTGTTTCCACTCCCATGGAGGAGGACAACCTTCTTGGTGTCGAGGATTCTCCCTCGATACCAAAGGAGGAAGTCCAAGTCTTGGTGGAGGCCTCTATGGATCCGGCCGAGCCTTGTAGCTTTCTCAACATTGCTGATGATATTTTTCTACCTCAGCCCTTGGGGAGTGAAACCGGGATCACTCCCCCGATTATTTCTTTATGTTCTTCGTCTCTTTTATTTCTTGACACCCCTTCTTTATCTGAGCATGTGCATGTTGAATCTCCAGGGGTAAGTTGGGTTGACGTTGAGCCTTGCGCTCATGCTGTCGACGAGTGCATCCTCTTGTGTGAGGAGGTTCCTACCTCCTTCACAGTGGAAGCCCCTGCTGTCACCTTCACCGCCAGCAAACTTGTGGTGGACGAAACCTTGCTAGGCAAGGATTTGTTTTGTGGTGAGATGAGTGAGGACCAGGCCTCCTCCTCATCCTACTTCCTATTTCCTCTGCCTGCGAGGAACAAGTATGATTATTTAGGCAGAGGGGTAACTGTTTTATCACCGTATCGGTACCCGTTACCGCAACGGATAATGGAACATTTACCGGTGCATTTTGCTTTTCATAAGCCCATTAGCTAGAACTGTATAGAATTTAATAAGTCGTGCTAGGATGACAATAACCCCAGTACTTATCTTTCATTTTCTGCATTTTTATTTTTCATGTCTATTTTAGTTTTAGCATTTCTTTTTGTATATTTTTATTTTGTTTTTACGGAGCTCACCCTTGCAGGTATTCATGACAAATTTGTATTAGCGGGGTTGTGATTCTTCGTATGGCGGGCCTGCTTCAGGTTTCCACGCATCTTCTGGTATGCTCACTAGCTGAGCATTTGGTAACCTCTTACCTTAGCTCTTTATGATTTTAATTTCTATATCATATACTGTGTAGTTTAGTTTAAGTCTGGGGGAGAGCCAGTTTTGTTACCTTTTGCACGTGCACATATCATGTGCATACTAGAAGCTTTTATAGTTTTATTTTGATTAGTTCATCGCACTGCACACCACTGCACCCACTTGATCGCATGCTTAGCTGTTAGTGTGCCATGAGTTAAACTCTTTTCTTCGTTAGATTTGGGAAAATTATGGTGCTGGCTTAGGATTGTGAGACAGAGTAAAATGTTGAACTTGTTGTGTTTCTAGTCAACTACTCTTGTCTCATGCAGAAATTCGAGTAGAATTAATTTTTTTGTATGCTTATGGTTTTATACTTTTTTATTTGCGTAAAGATCTTTTTATTCTACTCAAAATTTGATGAATCCGGTGTAAATCAAATGATAGTATAGGAATATGTGTAGACATCACTAGACTCGTTTTGCTCGAGCCGGGACGAAGGATCATCTTTCTCGGTGGCTAAGAACTTTCCCCAAGCTACTCTCGAAGCATTGGTACTTGGTTAGTCTAGCGTAAGCGTGAAGTAGGCCATCATTTTGGCCCGGTTGAGCTTTGTATCGTTGCTAACGTCTTATCCTCGCTAGCCCCAATTGTGCCTACCCTTCTTTTTATTCAGCTCCACCTTCATTCACCAAAGCCCCATAGCCTATCCTAGTCGCACACCAAAGTCGAGTTTAGTGTTTTATATTTTCATGTTGGGATGTGATGTGCTGTTATTATTTGTGAAAATATGGAAGCGCAAATAAAATGAAGAAAAAGAAAAAAAAAGAAAAATATTTGTAAAGAAAAAAAAAGTGAAAAGAAAAAGTTTAAATTGAAAATCTTTTTGGAAATGTGATTATATTTGGAGTAGGCGGTGCACACACCCATATGTTAAAAGTTAAGTCTGGAGGTATGGTGTATCTGCATATGTTGTGGTTAGCGGTTGGATTCTTTTTAGGCTAACTCATTTGGGTTAGGTGCATAGTCTTTCTTTTTTATCATTGTTTACCTCACTGTAACCCAAGCCCCATGATTATCCTAAAGTCCTATGGATTTGCGCTTGAGTCTAACTAGTGCTGTGGAGAGAGTGTGAACGGGCAAGCGTATGGTCCCCGACATAGCTGGATTCCTTTGGAGGTGATCCTGAGCCCCGATCTTTGGCAAAGCTCACCTTAGTGGCATGCCTACTTTCTTCCTATGCGTGACCGGTTGATTCACTGTGATTCTATTTTTGAGTAGTAATAAAATTTTAATACGCATTGTGAAAAATATAAAATATTCTGCATACTTAGAAATATTCTCTATTGTATTTTTACGCACGCGAGCATGCGACTTCGCATGGTACTTTGTTTTTCAATTTCTATGTTAGCTAGTAATTTTCCCAATCTGCTTAGATTTTGTTTGCTCGGGACGCGCAAATAGTTAAGTCTTGGGGTGTAATGAGTCCGATTTATATAGGGTTTTTCGGACTCATCTGGGCTAGTTTTCACGCGTTTGCACTTCACTTTTTGTTCTATATCGTTCATATTTCTTCTTATCTATATTTCCATAGGAAGTGCACACTTTGGCCCGTGGTTGTGTATTTTTGTACTTTTATTATTTGTACTCCTTATTGTGCTCGTCTGGAATGTCTGCACATATCAGTGCTGGGTTTAGGGGTCGTGTGCGTGTTTCAGGGACGTTTGGAAGCAGGAATACTGCGCACGATCATCGGATATAGTGCACACGACCACAGGTTGTGCGCCGATGATCGTGCATAATGTACCTTGATTTCCAAAATCTGCCTGGGGTAATCGCACGACCACTGGACATACTGCGCACGACCATCGGTCGTGCTCCACTGATTGTGTGCATTGATTCCTCTTGAAAGTGCAGCTAGATCTGATATACTCTAGAGGGGGGGGGGGTGAATAGAGTATATGGTGCTTAAAAACTTTTTACAATAATTGTTGTAATATGAGTGAGCAGGGAAGTAGTAATAAATCTAATCACAGAACTAAACTAAGAAAAAGCTAATCACAGAATAATCACAGCCAGAAACAAAAATAAAGACAAGCAAGCCAAAAGACACAAGGAAATATAGTGGTTCCCCTAAACTTGGGTACATCCACTCTTCTACCACCCTAGGTAGGAATCCACTGCATGATGAGTTGATCAGGTGTCCTGGGCACCAATGAGCTTTTGATAAGGTGCTCAAAAAATAAAGCAGATTTTTTGATCAGGTGTCTTGCCACCAATGAGCTTTTGACAAGGTGCTCAAAAACCAAGTTCAAACTTTTGAAGGGAGTTTGAGAAACCCTTTACAGAGATGGGAGTGAGAGAGTGATGGAAGTCTTCTCTTTCTCAGATCAGCTGAGAAGACTATGTGGATTGATGGTGTCAAAGCTCCCCCTGAGTACTTGAGATCTTCAGGAAAAGAAGCTTTGCTGTAGGGTGATAGGCCTTCAAAAGTTGAGCTCCAGCAAAAGATGATTTCAGCAGCAACTGAACTGTAGGGTGATAGGCCTTCAAAAGTTGAGCTCCAGCAAAAGATGATTTCAACAGCAACTGAAATGTTAGGTTTCTGGAGTCTTGAAATATGTTGGCCTTGAACACTTGAGACAAGAGAGATCTGAGGATTTGAGAAAGTTTGATCTCCTTGAATGTGTCTTCTTCAGAATTCTTTGAGACATAATATTTTTTGTTCTTGTTCTGAAGATTACTGATGTCTGTCTGTGTGTGTCTGTGTATTTCTGAGAGATTCAAAAATTCTTATCTTTTATTCTCTGATACTGAATGGAAAAATATTCTCTGTCAAGAATAGCCGTTGGCCTACATTAATTGCATCTTTAATTGCAAAATCTCTTCTGGAGGAAAGTCCACAGAAATATTCCTTGAAAAATCCCTTGAAACTTGGTCCAAAAATAAATGAAAACGGCTAGAAAATCTTCTGAATTAATTGCAGAATAACTCCTTAACTGATTTGAATTTGAATCTAGAAACATCCTTGAAGTTATCTGAAAACGTCGAACTGAGCTCTGCTATCGTCGAACTGAGCTCAGCGATATGGATTTATACTGCAGCAAAATATCGTCGATCTGAGCTCAAAGATCGTCGAACTGAGCTCAGAGATAGAGATCCAAAGCTGAGTCAAGATCGTCGAACTGAGCTCACCGATCGTCGAATTGAGTTCGACGATATGATGAAGTTGAGCTCAGCGATCGTCGAATGGAGTTCGACGATCTGTCGAAGTTGAGCTAGACGATCGTCGATCGGAGTTCGACGAATCGTCGTGCTGAGCTCGACGATATGACTTAGTCTCAAACTGAAAAAGTCTTGGCCTTGAGGGCAACTTCCAAACTTAGACTTCTAACCCTTAGACTCAATTCTAATTGACCTTTAGAGCTATACAGGAGGTCAAACATTGGTTTCCTAGAGACATAGTGATCTTGACCCAAATTAGTAATAGGGTGTTCCAACAATCTCCCCCTATTTGGGTTAGGATTACTATTTACAGAGTTTGGAAAAAAATTAAATAACATACAAGCAGCAATACAGAAAAACAAAAAGAAAAGCTGGAGCGGCATAACATTCCTCCAAGATCAACCAAGCCGTGGGTCTCCTGTAGGCACTGCTTGAGGGTACCATGGAGTGTTCGAGGGTTACAAACTAAGATGACCCGTGGGCAGGTGCCACCGGAGTGGCATAACTTTCCTCACACGATCATCGAAGTTATAACGATATCCCTAAAGTGGCATGGTAGAGCTTAACTTCCCCCCTGTCCCTCCATAATGTAGAGGCGGGGTCAGGTACTAGCCGGGATCCGAAGTTCAGAATCCTATAGCACTAGAGCCTGCAAGCTCCCACTACATGGTGCGAAATCTCCCCGCAACACTTGGTCTTTGTGGTGTTACGCTAATGACAACGGCTCTAGGGGAGGTTTGCTGAACTCGGCGATGTCTCCTGGTATCAGGTAACCGTTATTAATGTTTGGGAGAGAAAGAGAAAACTTTAGGAAAAGTGTTAGTACGAATCCTTTGATTAGTGAGAAGCCTTTGTAAAGCTAGCATAAGAAAGAAAAGAAAGTTCAAGGACGGAACTGTTTTGGAATCTCCCTTGTCCAGCATGCTAACTGTTATGTTTGAATTGATAAAACACTTGAAGAAGCGTTAGCAAACAGCTTTTACTCATAATGATTATTGAAGAGGCTACATAGAATGGAAAAGAGAAAGTTCAGGAATAGAATCGCTTGAGATCATCTCCGCTCCATGTATGTGGCATATCCTCTCCCTCGTACATTTGCAAGCGGTAAGCACTGTTTTTAATGCTTCTTTGACAATCAAGGGGCCGGCCCAATTCGGATTAAGTTTTCCAACTGAGCCAGCTCTTGCAGCATTGTCAACTTTTTTAAGAATCAGATCTCCCACTTGAAAGTGTTTGATCCTTACATTCTGATCAAAATATCGGGCTATCCTTCTCTTGACCTCTTCCTGCCTTATTGCTGCTTTGTCTCTAATTTCCTCAATGTGTTCTAGGCTGAATTTCATCTCTTCATTGTTCAGCTCAAGACAGTCCTCAAAACCTTGCCTTGCAAGCAGAACCCTGGGTGATGGAACTTCAAACTCAACTTGGAATGAGGGATTCTGAGCCATGAGAAAGTTTAAACGAGGTTTCGCCACTTGCGGATGAAGGTGTCATTCTTAGGGACCAGAGGACTGATGGAAGTTGATCAGCCAAGCTGCCTTTAAATTCTGCACTCTCTTCTTAAATAAATTAAGGACCTACTTGTTGGCTGCTTCAACTTGGCCATTGCTCCTGGGATGATGGACTGATGCAAACCGAAGTTCTGTTCCGATCTGCTTGCAAAAATCAATCATCTCTGCGTTGTTGAACTGTGACCCGTTGTTAGTGACTATAGCCATTGGTACTCCATGTCGGCAGACAATCTCTCCCCAAATGAAATTCCTGATGACCTGAGTTGTTGTCTTTGCCAATGCCTTTGCTTCAATCCACTTGCTGAAGTAGTCAATCATCATTATGATGAAACGCCGTTGTTCGCTTGCCATGGGAAAAGGACCAATGAGATCCATCCCCCAAACTGCAAAGGGCCAAGGAGTTGCAATTGATCTGAGTGACTGAGCAACCTGGTGTTGAAGTGGAGCAAACTTCTGGCATTGAACACACTTTCTGTCATAAGCCTCAGAGTATCTCTTCATGGTGGGCCAGAAATATCCCTGCCGCAGGATCCGTCTTTCTAAAGTTCTTTCTCCTGAGTGACTTCCACACTCACCTGAATGAACCTCTTGCAAAATAACAGGAGCTTCTTCTTCTGAAACACATCTGGCCATGGCAGAGGGGAATGTTTTTTTGTAGAGGATTCCTGCAACTAAGTAATAGTGAGCTGCTTTTATTCTGAACCTTTTCTGATCTTTGATTGAATGGTGAAAGTCCCCTGTTGACAGATAAAGAATGAATGGGTCCATCTAGGAGGGACGTTGATCGACCTGCATCAACTCTCCTTCCTCCACTGCCGGGCGGAAGAGTTCGGAAGTTGTTCCTCCTGATGGTAGTCCATACTTGGCAAGAACATCTGCCTCCTCATTTTTTGTTCTGGGGATGTGCTCAATGGTAAAGCTCTTTAATTTGCCGACTTCTATTTTCACAAGAGCAAGATATTTCTTCAAGATCAGCTCTCTTGTCTCAAAGTTACCAAGGACTTGCGATGCCATTACCAGGGAATCAGTCTTGATATGAACATGATCAATTCCGAGTTCCCTTACAAGTCTCAAGCTTGCTAGCAAAGCTTCATACTCGGCCTGGTTATTGGTCACTGGAAAATAAAACTTGATGGCTTGCTCCAGTTTGATGTCGTTTGGGTTAATCAGAACCACTTGTGCTCCAGAAGAATTTCTGCCTGAGGCACCATCAACATAGATGGTCCAAGCCAAAGGTGACCTTTCTGCTTGATCAAAACTGGACTCTGCTGTATCAATCAGGAAATTTGCTAGAACTTGAGCTTTGATGGCTGTCTTGGGCACATAAGAAATTTCAAATTCACTCAATTCTATTGACCATTTGGCTAATCTGCCAGAATGCTCCGGTTTCTCCAACACACTTTTCAGAGGTTGATCAGTAACAACTTGAATTGAGTGTGCTTGGAAATACGGACGGAGTCCGCGAGCTGACATGACTAGTGCCAAGGCTAACTATTCCAGAATCGGATACCATGTCTCGGCACTTTTCAGAATATGGCTAACATAATAAATCGGGAACTGTTTCCTGCTTTCTTCTCGAACAAGAACTGAGCTAACTGCCTCAGGGCCAACTCCTAAGTACAAGAAAAGCATCTCCCCTGGTCGGGGACTCTGGAGCAGAGGTGTTGAAGTCAGCTGCTTCTTCAACTGCTCAAAGGCCTGAGAACATTCTTCTGTCCATTCAAACTTGGACGCTCCTCGAAGAGTCTTAAAGAAAGGAGCACTCTTGTCTCCAACCCGAGAGAGGAACCTCGCAAGACCTGCTAACCTCCCCCCTAACTGTTGAACTTCCTTAGGTGAACGGGGGGTAGGCATATCAAGAATAGCTTTTACTTTGTCTGGATTGGGGGCAAGTCCCTCTAGAGTAAGGATATGACCAAGGAACTTCCCCTTACTCGCCCCAAAGGTGCACTTTAACGGGTTGAGCTTCATTTTATATCTACGCAGAGTAGCGAACGTCTCTGCTAGATCTTGCAAGTGCAGCGAAAAAGACTTACTCTTAATCAAGAGGTCGTCTACATATACTTCCAGGTTTCTTCCTTTCTGTTGCTTAAATACACGGTCCATCATGCGTTGATAGGTTGCACCAGCATTTTTAAGCCCAAAGGGCATCACAAGATAGCAGTAGCAACCATCATTGGTAATGAATGATGTATGAGGAACGTCAGGTTTATGCATTCTTATTTGGTGATAACCAGAAAATGCATCTAAAAAACTCATAAAGGAGTACCCTACCGCAAAATCAACTAAAGAATCTTTCCGAGGCAAGGGATAACAATCTTTGGGGCATGCTTTATTAAGTTTTGTAAAGTCTACACACATGCGCCACTTCCCTCCTAGTTTTTTAACAACATTGGATATCCAGGTTGGGTACTGAATTTCATTAATGAAATTTGCCTTGAGGAGCTTCGCGACCTCCTCTCTTATTGGTTCAGCAAGCTTTATTGCTACATCACTTTTGTTCTGCTACACAGACTTGAAGTTGGGATCAATATTAAGGTGGTGGCAAGAAACATCCGGATCCACGCCTGGCATGTCCTCTGCTGACCAGGCGAAGACATCCAGGTTCTTCAACAAGCAGGAGATCAGCTCGGCCTTCTGATCTTCAGGCAACTCTGAGTTGATGGAGAGCTTTCTCTCCTCCCCCTCAGCAATGGGGACTCCTTGCGTCACCTGGGCAGGTTCCAGGTGAGCTCCTCCTTCAGCAGCAGTTTTTGAATTTGGAGAGGCTTCCGCAGCCACTGCAGGAGCAATGGAAGAATTGGCATCAACCATGTTAACAGTGCGAACATATCACTCCCTTGCTCTCCTTGGGTCACTCCTGACCCGACACATCCGTCCATCAGCGAAAAACTTGATCGCGAGGTGGTAAGTTGAGACCACTGCTTGATACTTGTTCAACAAAGGCCTGCCGAAGATGGCGTGATAGCTACTGGGAGCGTCAACCACTATGAACTGAACTTGCTTGGTTGCCCCTCCAAGCTTTACTGGCAGGATGACGCTTCCTTCAACTTCTTTTCTCTCCCTAGAGAAACCGTAGAGTGGCCCTTCGGTGGAAAGCAGAGGCTTTCCAGTCTTCAGGGCCTCAAAGGTTGATTTAAACAGCAGGTTGACTGAGCCTCCATTGTCAACGAGAATCCTATCAAATGTGAACTCCCCAATAATAGCCTTAATCACAACTGCATCATCGAATGGATTTGTTATTTAGGGTAGTTCAGCTTGGCCAAAAGTGATGACCTCACTCGGTGGAGTAGTGGAAGAGGAAAAGACCACCTCTGCTCGAGTGACCCTTGAGATTGAGGACTTCCGAGTAGACTCGGTTCCTGCCCCACTGTGGATAAAGAAGAGTCGCCCCAGGACTCCTTCATCATCTGCATCAAAGCATTCAACCGGAATGTTGATTGGCCCCAGACGGCCTTCGTCCTCTACCTCCACGCATTCTTGATAAGTTTCAGCTACTTCCTTGCCTTTGGAGGTGGACGGATTTGAAGAAGAATCTTTCTTGCTTAAGTCAATCTTCCCCTCGACAAGCAGTTTCTCTATTAGCATACGAAGGGCTTTGCAATCTTCGGTCAAGTGACCCTTCTACTTATGGAACCAGCAGAAATACGCGTTGTTTCTTGGCCTCCACTCTCTCTGAGGCCCTTGTTTCTTCTCTTCCGATTTCTTTTGCAAGATCTGGATGACTTCGTCAAGATCCAGACCAGCAATCTCCTCCATGGGGTTAGTATCACACCGGCTCGGTGCAGGCAAGGCTGCTTGCTGGAGGATGGGAAGCGCTTACAGCGGAATGGCGGGAGTAGCGGCCAACGTCAGTCTCTGACCTTGAAACTGTTGATGGCCGAGAAAGGGTTTCTTGTGGAGGAAATTCTGGCCTCTTTGAGAAGGAGGCTGGAAATTTGGGCAAGGGGGCTTGCTGTGAGAAGAAGAACCGGATGCATCCCTTCCTTCAGCCTTAGCTATCAGGGATGAAACATACGTGGGGTTTGCGTTTTCGCCTTCAATGAAGCGGTTAACCACGACGAACAATTCTTGGTATGTTTCTGGTGCCTTTGTTGTTGCTTTAAATTTCAAGCGGCATTCCTGGAGTCCATGAATCAAGGCAACCTTATAGTAGTCGGGGTTCACATTGCTTACCCCTTGACCTCATTCTGGAAGCGGTCAACGAATCATGCGACTGATTCGTTGTCCCTTTGCTTGATTTCAAAGAGAGCGGCTGGTCCATCTTTTCTCTTTCTTGAGGTAGCAAATCTCAGTAACAATTCGCTATGAAGCTCTGCGAAGCAAGAGATTGTGCCCGAAGGCAGCTCATATAACCACTCTCTCGCCTGTCCTTCGAGAGTGGTAACCAAGAGTTTGCACTTGTTGGCATCGGAGAGGCATCTCAGTGCAACTACCCCTTCAAACGCTTGGAGGTGGGCGACTGGATCAGTCTCCCCTGAGTAGAATGGAAGGCGAGGTTCCCTGAAGTTGTTTGGAGCCGACTCCCATCGGATTCGATCAACGAAGGGAGACAGAGTCTAGAACTCGGTAGGGTACAAAGGGCGAACTGAAGGTGGGGAGTCTGCTCGCTCGGCGGACTGGCGATCAGCGAAATGGAGCTGGCGGGCAGGAGTGTCCTTGGCTGCTTCTCTGAAAAAATTCATGAATGAGGCAAACTGCTCCTCCTGAGGGCGCAGAGGGGCGGCAGACTGGACAGGATCTCGAGGAGTGACTGGCGATTGCCGAAGCGGAGTTCGACGAGCTGGAGTCTAGCGGACTGGAGAGTTCGCAGGTTCTTCTGCGGCCTGGGGAGCAAGCAGCTGTGTTAATACAAGCAGGGCTTGGCTAAATGTGTCAAGACATTGATCAGTCTGCCTGTGGGATTGCTCGGCCTCGAAGCAAGCTTGCTCTATTGCATCCCAAAGTGAATCCTCTGAATAGCTGGAGCGGTCTAAGTAGAGAGCTCGGCGGTCTAACATGTCTGTCCGCTGTATTCGAAATACTACTTGAATCTGAAGGTCGCGTGTTAACTGTTGATGCACGAAAATGCAAAGGGGGTAGAGCACCACCAGCTAACAGTTCGAGCACAGGGGAATAGAAGGGGAAAGAGAGACTTCGAGTAGTAATCTACTAAGCAGACGAGAGCGAGAAGAACAGCAGGGCCGTGAGCCACGACAACAACAGACTTCGCCCGTCGCTGCCTGAATGCCTCTCTTGCGATAGACTTTTCTTTAATTGAAGAAGGGTTTGATTACAAGTGAAGGAAGAGAGGAAGAAGCAAGAGATGAGCAAGCTGGTGTCCGCAAAGCATGAAATTCGAGTCTGCAACCTTTAACAAGTAGGCTCCTGGGCACGAGTCAGCGTGCCTTAGGTGCACCACCTCCCTCCTATTTATAGGATGGGGGCCTGCCCAAATGGGCAGGGATAAAATAACTGACTGCGCGGGATACAGGATAACCGGGCAGCGGTGACAGGAAGCAAAAAGAAAGAACACGCTAGTCCGTGAAGAAGGGGCGGACTGGGCTCGCGGGCTGGAGCTTCCATCTACTACTGCTAGGTGCGATCGTGCTGGAGGACGGCGGCTTGGGCGGACTGGACACTGCTGTTAAATTTTCTCAACGTGGTCAGCAAGATAGCCCAAACGCCAAATTAATATCTTCGGAACTACCCAGTTCGCACGCTGAACCTGCGGAAAACCCAAGGACTAGAGGTTGCACCCAACAAAACAATGGAAGCACAAGAAGGTCTTATTATGCATTCACTTCTTTACAATCCGAGGCATACATAGCGAGACATGATTTCGCTAGTATTACAGCTGTAAACAGAAGAAACCAAAAAACAAGCCGGGCGGACAGCACTCCAGTCCGCCGAGACCGCTAGGTCGCCGAGACCGCCGAGACCGCTGAGCTCGCCCAAGCTAAGCTGCAATCCGCCGAATACCACGGAGTCCGCCGAGACCGCGAGGCCGCGCGGACACACCGTTATTCGCCTCCTGCTGAACCCGAACAGAGGAACTCCCCTACCCGCCTGAAGCCGGCGGACAGGTTATTGAAGCTGGGAAAGTTGAAACAGAACTGACAAGCCGCAGAGCGACCTCCTGCTGAGTCCGCAGAGACCGCACACTTCCAAGCACTGACCGAAGTCAAAGCCAAGCTCCTGGCTCCTTGAAGTTATCCGCGCGACCTGCATACAGGCTGGCTTTGCCCGCAAATTTCCCTGGCGTGCATGATGTCTTTCACGTCAGTCAGCTGCGTAAATGTGTGATAAATGACAGGCAGGTTTTGGATTCTGTGCCTCAGTTGGAGCCGAATCTTTCTTATGTGGAGGTGCTTGTTTGCATTTTGGATTCTCAAGTTCGGGCGTTGAGGAAGAAGACAATTTGTATGGTTAAAGTTTTATGGAGGAATCAGGATGTGGAAAGCGCGACTTGGGAGTTGGAGTCGGCTATGAGGGAGGCTCACCCTCATCTGTTTCCATGATCTTGTGCCTGGTATGCTCTGTTTTATTATATAGCCCTTTCCTGGCTCTTTCTCTCTCCTTCTTTATAGGAGTGTTGTGAGTAAAGTTTCGAGGCGAAACTTTCTTTTAGGGGGAGTGGCTGTAACGCCCCCGGTTTTTCTGTGTTTTGCTTGATCTTTGGCTGGCATTACGATGGCGTATTTCCGGATTTTTGCCATTGTAGAGCGTGGTCTTAGCTCTTAGGGTTCCCTGTGTAGCCTGTTTGTAGCCTGTTAGCAAGATTCCCCAGCTAGCCGGAGTCCGTTTGATGACTCGGCTGGGCCTCTTAGGGAATGCTTGTGTTTCGGCTTCGGGTGGTGTTATCCCGGGTTTTGTTCGTCGAATGCTACTTTCGACTTCGCAGTTGTGTTCGTAGCGTGGGTTTTTAGCTGTGACGTGAATTTCGTCATTTTCCGAGATGTTTCGGGTCTCGTGTTGTTTTGATATTGAGTGTACGTAATTATTATGTATTGATTGTTTATTATTAAAACTGATATATATACATATAGCCTTGGGTTAGAATTAGGGCTCGGTTCATTTGTTTCTTCTCTTTTTCTCTGCTTGGAAGAAGCCGCCGCCTGTGCGAGAGGGAGAGAACCGCCGGACTACCCTAGCCTTCAGACACCGATTTCCTGGAGATTTAGCGGTCGAAATTCGATTTCGAGAGTGGATCTGGACTGCCCTCGCCTGGATCTGCATTCTTTCTGCTCCTCAGTTGGTGCTCTGCGGCTAGATCCGAGAGTGGGGGATGTCGCCGACCAAGTTTTTTCTGGTATTGAGGCAAGTGATGTTCCCTCATCCTTGCCAAAGTTGATCTTTGTCTCTTCTTTGATTTAATTCTATCTCTTTCCTGCTTAGATCCTAGGTGTACGCTAGGGTTTGTTCCCGATCATGCCGTGGTTAGTGTAGAAAGTTCCAGTTAAAATCTCAGTTTTCCTTAGGGTTTGTGTCTATTAGGGACAGATTTGGTTCGGTTCAGGTCGAGTAGTTGCTATTGTCGATGGATGTTGTACCCTAGAGAGAGACCTCCTTCTCGTTTCTGGTTGTTTGCTGGATCTGGCGCCTGTAGCCAGTCGGGGTGTCGACACCCTTGTGTCGACACCGGCCAGTCGAGGTGTCGACACCTGGTGTCGACACCGGCCAGTCGTGGTGTCGACACTTGGTGTCGAAACCAGCCGCGGCAGTGTCGACACCTTGTGTCGACACCGACCGCAGTGGTGTCGACACTTGGTGTCGACACCAGCAGCGGCCGTGTCGACACCTTGTGTCGACACCGGCCGCAGTGGTGTCGACACCAGCAGCGGTAGTGTCGACACCTTGTGTCGACACCGGCCACAGAGGTGTCGACACTTGGTGTCGACACCGGCAGCGGTTGTGTCGACACCTTGTGTCGACACCGGCTTGTCGTGGTGTTGACACATCGTGTCGACACTGGGTGCTGCGCTTGTTTTGGGGTCAGGAAGACTCGGGGTTGGTTCGGGTTAGGCGTGCAAGACCGCGTCGGTTGGTCCCGGCGTTTTTGCCTTGGGTTCGTGTGTTTCTTAGGATTGTTAGTGTGACCTTTCCCTAGGGGGGCATTGGGTGTTCGACTAATTTCTGCATGCCGACTCTTGGGTTGTGGCAGGTGGTGGAGTTTTGGTGGCCTCTGGAGGGGTGGTTTTATGTGGAGAGCTGTGGCCACCGCCTTTTGCCCCGGTTTGGATTGGTGAAGCAGCGTAACGGTTGAAGCTGTCAGTGGAGCTTAGTGGTCTACATGATGTATTACATATATCGGTGCTACGGAAGGTGGTGCAAGAGCCTACGCAAGAGATCGCGGTCGATCAAGTGCCGGTTGATAGTGGGTTGACGGCGAAGGTCAAGCCCATACCTATTGAAGACTCGGAATCAAGCGGCTAAGCAATAAAGAGATCAGGATGGTCAAGGTCTATTGGGACAATTGCGGTCGAGATAAGCTCTCTTGGGAGCGAGAGAAGACTATGCTTGAGGAGTACCCGGAGTTGTTTCACTCAGGTACCGTTGAAGTTTTATGTTTCTTTCCTTTATGTAATTTCGAGCACGAAATTCTTTTAAGAGGGGGCGAGTTGTAATGCCACGAAACTCAAAAGAGCGACGGGAGGCGTTTTGGGACAAATTTGGAATTTGGCAGGGGGCACACGACCTGGGACACACGCGTGTCCCAGGGCATGTCAGGCTCGAGTCGACGATTTGGCCGTGAGGTCGACGAATTTTAGAGTCGACGACTGTCGAGCAGCGACCACGGCTTGAGACACGGGCGTGTCTCAGGGCGTGTCGAGCTCGTGTCGACGATAAGCCCAGGAAGTCGTCATTTTTGCTCGACGATGTGTCGAGATAGGGAACACGGCCTAGGACACGGGCGTGTCCAAGGCCGTGTCAGGTGGTCGACGTACTGCGCTCAACGAAGTATCAAGATAGTGAACACGGCCTGTATCCCATGCGTGTTCGGGTTTGACACGGGCATGTAAAATAGGACACGGGCGCGTCCAAGACCCGTGTGAGTCTCAGGTTGGTGTTGGTCCTGTGTTGATGGGGGAACACGCCTGGGAACACGGGCATGTACTGGCTGACACGAGCGTGTCAGGTCGAACACGGGCGTGTTGGATGCCCGTGTGTTTTTCGAGACGCGTCAATTTTGATGGCGAATGAGGGACACGACCCTGGACACGGGCGTGTCGCAGGCAGTGTTCGGCCCAAGTTTTACTTTTCAGCTACGGATCGTAGCCGTTCGTTTCCTTATTTTGGGATCCGACGGTTGGGGGTTGTTCCTACTTGGATATACCCGGGATTGGGCTTTTGAAACCCTCATTTCACTTGAGTGGTTCTCTTTCTAATTCTAGAGAAAGGGGAGAGCAAAGGAGAAAGAAGAATCCTAGATCCGGTCACCGGCGGAGCTTCGGAGCTCCAAATTGCAAACCTACTTCGGATCTACAGAGGCAAGGAGAGTGTGGTGCTTTTCATCCGCTTACATTTCCATGGCGCAAAGGAAGAACGTTAGGGTAACGATTATCTTCTTGAGCATGTGAAGCTCTACTTCTTTTGCATAGGGAAGCCCGCTCTCACGAGTTTGCGGTGAGTTTGAGGCGTTCCTTCAGGTAGACATGAATAGTCCCTGTTGTGTACATGTAGAGTCCGTAATCGAGAATGGATATATGCATGATGTGTGAAGCGTACCCGAACAAGTTGGTCTGGATCGATGATGTTGCATTGCATAAGTGGACGAAGAAGACTCCGTACGACTGTTTGTTTTTCGGGTTTTCTACGAGTTAGATTACAACAGGGAGCCTTAGGGATTAACTCCTAGGTGCACCCGGAAAACTGGGCGGATGCGTGGTTCTACCGTCTTGTGGACCTGGGAGCCAACTTGAACATAACTGGGTTATGTGATGTTTGTAAACGATTTGGGACTCGGGAAAGTATGCCCCACGCATATGTTTTTAAATTAACGTTGCGGTGTGAGCAACAGGTCAGGCGGAACCGTACCCGCTCTATGTCATTCGGTTAAAGAGACCTAAAGCTACTTGACACTTACCATTGGCATAGATGGAGGGTCTTAGGCAATGGCCAGAAAGACCAAATGCTCACGAGAGATTGCCGTCCCGGGGACGGTGGTGAGTCGGCAGACTTAGACCGTGATCACCGAGAATGTGCCCTGAGAGCACGGGGCGTGTGGCCGTGCGTGCCAACGCCTGTGATGCAATGTATTTTTATATACTGCTCGATTATGCTAATAAAGTGAAGGGAAGGAGCATCGCCGCCCCGAATTGGGGGAGGGATCGTTATAATTTGGTCAGCTTTGCTGACCGTTGCTTTGGTTTGCCAACATTGCAGTGGATTTTCTTGCAAGTGCTGCAGAGCCGAGCGGTACATACCGCGCTAAAGCCCAAATTGCTGAGCCGGCCCTCGAAGGCCTAATTATGAGTGTTTTCTTTTATTCATATATGGCCGGCCTCCGTGCCGAGGTTTGAAAGACATGTAACTTGAGGAAAATAATTGTAAGGCCATAAGTCCAGTACTTGTGTATTTGTACTTCATTTCTTTTTGGCATATTAGTGGACATTCATGCTAGTGTTGGATTCTTTATTATTGCAACTAATAAAATTGCTTCCGCTAGAGTGACTCTGTGTAGGACGTTGGATTGGTTGGATGGTTTCCATTGAGTAACCACCCGTTCTGTCTGTGGTATATGGCGTCGGGCCCCGGCCGGACCTACTACTATATGTTATGCGACGGATAGGGGGCGTTACATCTCTCTCAACGTAGACTGCTCGGCGGCCCTTACCAATAAATTGCCCCCAAAACAAAACGACCCGGAACGGTTTTCCATCCCATGCCTTTTTGGCAATATATTAGTAAAATACGCTCTTGCAGATTTAGGCGCGAGCTTTAATTTGATGCCATTCTCGCTCTTTAAAAAAATTAGGTTTTGGCACTCCGGCCCCTACTAATATGCGCATCCAACTAGTGGATCACTAGGTTAAGTTTCCCGTCGGGGTAGTGGAGGACGTACCTTTCCGAGTTGATAAGAAAATCTTTTTGTTAGACTTCGTCATCTTAGACATCGAGAAGGACACCGATGTACCAATTTACTTGGTCACCCTTTTCTCACAACCTCTCGTGCATTAATTGACATAAGCAACAGTCGTCTCCTCCTTCGGGTAGGAGATGACGAAGTTACTTTCTCTATTAATCCCTCCATAGGAGACTCGTCATCGAGCGATGACTTCTGTTATAATTTAGATACATATCTCGAAGATTGTTCTTCCCTTATTTTTGAGTCTACTTTTTTAAACGACGATATTTTTGCACTCGAAAATTTTTATTGCAACAAGGATAAATCGATAGGCTTGCCTTTCGAACCAATTGGTTCGAAAGACATTAGGATCAAAACCTCGTTAGAAGAACTGCCCTGCCTTGAACACAAACCCCTACCTGATTCACTCAAATACGCCTTTTTGGGAAACGATGATACCCACCATGTTATTATTTCTTCGCATTTGAGCGATTCAGAGACTTTCGATTTATTGGAAGTTTTGCTCAAACATCGCCACGTAATTGCGTGGCAAATTTGTGATCTTAAGGGGATTAACCCCCTCTTTTTGCACTCATAGGATTTTTCTCAACGATAATTGCCGCAAAACCATTCAGCCGCAGCGACGTCTTAACCCAAACATGAAAGACGTCGTTATAGACGAGATAATTAAATTATTAGATGCTGGGATTATTTATCCCATTTCTGATAGTGCATGGGTTAGTCCCGTTGATGTCGTGCCCAAAAAGGTGGTCTAACCGTAGTAGAAAATGAGTACAATGAACTCGTCCCAACTTGTATTGTTATGGGTTGGCGGGTGTGCATCGATTATAGAAAACTCTATGATGCCACCCGTAAGGACCATTTTCCACTACAATTTTTAGACCAAGTTATGGAGCGTTTGTCCGGTCATCCCTTTTATTGTTTTCTTGATGGTTTATCAGGGTTTTTCCAAATCCCCATTTCCCCCGATGATCAAGAGAAATCCACTTTTACCTCCCCCGTTTGGCAGCTTTGCCTACCGAAGAATGCCATTTGGCCTCTGCAATGCGCCAGCTACATTCCAAAGATGTATGCTGGCAATCTTTGGCAAGCTGGTAGGAGAGATTATGAAAGTCTTTATGGATGACTTTTCTATTTTCGGACGCTCTTTCCCGTCTTGTCTTTGAAATCTAGATCGTGTTCTCCAGCGATGCGATGACACGCATCGCATTTTAAATTGGGAAAAGTGTAACTTTATGGTTCGAGAAGGTTTGGTTCTCGGCCAGGTGATTTCGTCTAAGGGGATGGAGGTAGATAAGGCCAAGGTAGAAATTATAGAAAAACTTCCGCCGCCAACTAATGTTAAATCTATTAGGAGTTTCTTAGGCACGCATGCTTTTATAGGCGTTTCATTCAAGATTTTTCAAAAATAACAAAGCCGCTTCCTCGCCTCTTGGAAAAGAAATAAAATTTTGTCTTTAGTAGCGAATGCGAATCTGCATTTAATTTCATAAAACAAAAACTTATCAATTCACCCATTTTAGTTGCGCCCGATTGGTCCCTTCCATTCGAAATTATGTGCGACGCTAGTGATATTGCCTTAGGTGCCATTCTTGGCCAACGCGTAAACAAGCACTTTCATACGATTTATTACGCTAGCAAGACGCTCAATTCCGCACAAGTAAATTACACCACAACGGAAAAGGAACTTTTAGTCGTCATTTTCGCTTTTGATAAGTTTCGCTCGTACATAACGCTATCCAAAGTTATCGTATTTACCGATTACTCCGCCCTTAAATATTTATTAGCTAAAAATGATGTGAAACCACACCTTCTTCGATGGATCCTCCTCCTGCAAGAATTTGATTAAGAGATCCGGGATAAGAAGGGCGCGAGAAATTTAGCCGCCAATCACCTCTTGCGCTTAGAAAATCCCGGTACAGAAGCTCTCGTCGAATCTGACATAAATGACAGATTCCCCGAGGAACGCCTCCTAGCCAAAACTACTAGTTCATCTTCCCCGCCATGGTTCGCAGATTTTGCGAACTATTTAGTTACGAGGGTGCTCCCATAAGACTTTTCGAGCCAGCAAAAGAAGAAATTCTTTTCTGACTTGAAATATTTCTTTTGGGAGGACCATTTTCCTTTTCGTATCTGCGCGAACCAAGCAGTCTGACGATGCTTTGCGGGTATGGAGTGCACGCAAATACTTAGGCACTGCCACGAGGGTCATGTTGGTGGGCATTATCAAGCTAACTGGACCGCGCAGAAGGCACTGGAGGCGGGCTACTTTTGGCCCAATCTCTTCAAAGATGCTCATAATTTTGTGCACGTATGTGATAGCTGTCAGCGGTCGGGTAACATCTCTCGTCGCGACGAGATGCCCCAAAATTTGTTTTTAGAAAGCGAAGTCTTCGATTTATGGGGCATAGATTTTGTTGGCCCCCTACCTCCGTCTTTCAAAAATATATATATTTTAGTGGCGGTCGACTACGTATTAAGGTGGGTGGAAGCGCAAACTCTCCCCACCAACGATGCGCGACTCGTCGTTACATTTCTTTAAAAACTATTTTCTCGCTTCGGCACACCTCGCACTATTGTGAGCGATAGGGGAACACATTTCTGCAACACCCAAATGGCTAAGACGTTAGCTAAATACGGCGTCACACACAAACTTGCCATGCCCTACCACCCGCAAACAAGTGGCCAAGTCGCAGTAGTAAATCGAGAGATTAAGCGAATTTTAGAAAAAAAACTATTTCTCTTAATAGTAAAGATTGGTCCGTCAAACTCGACGATGCGTTGTGGGCGTATCAGACGGCATACAAAACCGCAATTGGTTGTACGTTGTTTCGCTTAGTCTGTGGTAAAGCGTGCCATCTCCCCATAGAAGTAGAGCATCACGCTCTTTGAGCTTTAAAACTCGTAAACCTCGACGTCAACTTAGCCGCTCAGAATAGACAACTACAACTAAACGAGCTTGATGAATGGCGTGCGAACGCTTACGAGAGCAATACGTTATATAAGGAGCATTCTAAGTTATATCACGATCGAAAAATAAAGCCCCCCAAAATTTTTTTTCCGGGTGTTCTTGTCCTTCTTTACAATTAACGTCTTAGGCTTTTTCCGAGTAAACTAAAATCTAGATGGTCTGGCCCCTTCAAAGTTGAAGAGGTTTGGCCATATGGGACCGTACTCATCCCCCACCGAGAAAAAGGTTCGTTTAAAGTAAACGGTCATCGGTTAAAGTCTTATATAGCACGCGGTCCAATGATCGGTTTTAACGAAACCATAACTTTCCTCAACATTATAAACCCGCCATAATAGTCAAGCTACACGACTATAAACAAAGCGCTCCTGGAAGGCACCACACGCTTATCTTTTTCGCTCTTTAATTATTATGTTTGCTACTTTTTCTAATAAATACAGGGTTTCTGATGGGCCTCCCCGAACGTGTTCCAGGGAAGTTCCTACCCTTCAGTTTTCTTTTTGTACATATTGCATTTTGATTCATTTTTGTTCTGCATACTTACGTTGCAACATTGGGGACAATGTTGTACTTAAGTATAGGGGTATTTTCGTGCTTTATTTTCTGCGCTTCTACTTCCTGCATTTCAAAAATCCCAAACAAAAAAAACTATTAAAAAAATATATAACAACAAAACAAAAAACTTTAAAATTAAAAATCAAAAAACAATTTTAAAATGAAAAATCCAAAAAAAATTTCTTTTCCTTTATTTTTAAAAAAAATTCCAAAAAAATTATAAAACACAAATTCCAAAAATATTATAAAATAAAAAATACAAAAAATATTTAGTTTTATTTTGTAAATAATGTTGTGCATACTTTATGCATATATCTTCTGTAAATATTTTTTTGTTTTCTCTCTTTCCCCTCTTCCTTTCTTTCTCTTTTTTGTAATTAACGTTTCTCTCTTTCCTTATTTTATAAATATTTGCTTATAAAAAACCAAAAAATCCCGAGAAAAAAATCCAAAAAAATAGAAAAGAAAAAATATTTTAAATAAATAAATAATATATATATATATATATATATTAATATATTTCTTATCGTTTTTTTTTCATATGTATATAATAACACATTTAAAAACAAAAAAGATAATAAGTCAAAAATTAAAAAAAAAAGTGTAGAACAAAACAAAAATTCAAAAAAAGATAATAAATTAAAAACACAAAAAATGATGATAAAAACTCTAAAAATCCAAAAAAATGTTTTGAAACAAATAAATCAAATATACCATTCTTAATTTTCTTGTTATCCAAAAATTTTGTTTTGAGTTTATTTATATGTGAATTTTATTAACTGTTTGTTCACTATTCATTTGTTAATTATTGATTGAAAAATTTAAATATCCGTGGTTAAGTTTTAAAGAATTCATTATGCTTTGTTAAAAATAGCGAACTCGTTTTATACACTAATTCTAGTTTTTCATTGATAGGAGCACATGTATTATGTTAGAAAATAACGACTATAATATTCAACTATGCTTACTTTTAACTTTCTAAAAGATTGGAACGTACAATTTATTAAGGTTGCACTCAAAAATTTTTTAATTAAAAATCTAGATTTCTTTTCTCCCCTTATTTATCATAACTTACTTGGCATTATAAAATTTTTATCCTTAAAAGATCCTATATCAATGGGAATAAAATTTCGTTCCGTTAACATAGGCAACCAAAAAATTAAAAAGATTATATGTTACGGAGTAAGATAATAAAATTCATTACTCCAACACATATACATTGGGTTAATTTTCTTATTATGAAGTTGAAAAAGAAAAAAAATCATATTCGAAAAATAATATTTCATTTTCCTAATAATCCAAAAAGAAAAAAATGGAGGTTTGAGAAAAAATTACCTCACCTCAAAATTCAAACCCTGTTCATAAACCAACAACAACCCCCTTAGCCAATTTCATGATTTTAGAATTAATTCAAAAAATTTTTTGAGAGCATAAATTGTAAATTGCAATATTTCCAGTAAAACTCATATAAGCTAAAGTTCATATAATTCCAAACTGTTTTTGTTAATCTAACCATTACTATTACTGTTTTCTATTTGATTACATCAAGAAGTGTTTTGGTCAAAACTTTTGCCCTATTTAAATCATCTGCATAATTTTAGGACTTAACTCTTACACCCTATATGTTTATTTAGATCTCTCTTATAATTAATTAAGTTGTAGCTAAACTTAGAGTTTTTTTATTTCTTATAAGTTCACCTCAAACTTTTACTCTGGAATAGCAAAAACTTAAGTATGGGGGTATTTGATGAGTTGTAAATATACATATTTTTACATACGTTAACTAAGTCATTTTAGTTTCTTTTTGTTATTTTTTTTTATTTTTCTTTAATAAATTGTTACTTTTTGTAAAAATTATTCTAACTTAAGTTTATTTTAATTTCCTAAAATTTTGCAGAAATTGTCAAATTTTTCCAAGTACACGTTCGTGTACTATGGGTCACGCCCGTGACATGGGCGTGACACTTCAATTTCCCGTCGAAATCAACTGAATGAAAAGAAAAATGTGACATGCCCGACAACACGGCCATGTCCAATGACACGCCCCGTGACCGTGACCCGTGTCACTCGCGCTCGACGAAAACACGCTCAACGATCGTAGACCGACCCTACATGCCAATTGACATGCCCACGACATAGGGCGTTACTCCTCCACCTTGCCCGACAAGACGTGCCAGCGACTTTTCGATGCAACCCATGCCCAGATCAACCTCCTTGACACACCCACCGTCACGCCCATGTCGGAGGGCGTGTACTTTGAAAAGTTTCCCTATAAATAGGCCATTTTTGTAAGGTCCAAGGGTTCACTTTTTTGAGCCAAACTTTAGTGTGTTTTGTGGGACGCCCTGGTGTATTCCATTGCCATGTAAGGAGAAATTTCTCCTCCTCTCTTTTTATGTTTATATTAGCTTTGTAATAGTTCATTTTAATCAATAAATATGTTAGCTTTTCTCTTCTTAAATGACTTTGGAATGAACTTGTGTGCCCACTTTCTTCTTCATTTTATCCCTTTGTATTTCTTAGTTCTTCTCTTTATGAAAAGTGTGTGTGTGTGTGTGTGTGTGTATGATTGTAAGTTGTTTACTTTCTATGTTTTTAACTTATCTCCATGTTACATTTTGTTATAGATTTTATTTCTAATTGAAATGTGGTATGTTAAGTTTATCTCTTTTTCTCCATGTTCTTTCTTAGTGTTTTTAAATTTTTGTTCTTATGATTTTTAAAAGAGATTTTAAAAGTGATTTTGTTTTTTTTTACTTAGCATTGTTTTAGGATTGTAAAACCTTTTTGTTCTTTTCAATTTTTAATCACTTTTATGAAATCCTAAGAATGAAAAAGTTGTAATTTTAATTTTTAAAGGACTTTAGTTTTTTGCTTTGTTTTGAAAACCTTTTGTTCTTTTTACTTTTATTTGTTCTTTTTATGTGTTTTTAGTAAGCTTTAGGAGTAGGAATCTTGTAATTTTAATTTTTAAGCAACTTTGTTTTTTCTTTTAATAGTGTGTGTGAGTGTATGAGTTATGTTTTCATTTTGTTCTTTTAAATTCCATGTTGTGTGTGTGAGTGTATGAGAATAATTTTTAATGCTTTCTTCAATTATGTAGAGTGTGTGAGTGTAGGAGATAAATTTTCATGCTTTATTTTATCGCTTTCTTTCAATTATGTACAGTGTATGTGTGTAGGAGATAATTTTATTACTTTCTTTCAATTCATGTAAAGTGCGTGCGTGTGTTTTACTTTTTGCAGTTTGTGTGCGTTTTTCATTTATGCAAGTTTGTGTGCGTTTTCATTTTCAGTAGAGTGAGTCTGTGTGTTTATTTCATGTCGAGTGTGTGCGTGTGAGCATTTATTTCCACCCACTCGTTAAGAGTTAAATGACGTGTTTTTATTTCCCTCCTACTCGTTTGAGTAGGACTCGTCATTTACCGCCTACTCGTTTGAGTAGGACTTGTACTTCCATTTATTTCCGCCTACTCGTTAAGAGTTAAATGGCGTGCCCTTTATTTCCCGCCTACTCGTTTGAGTAGGACTTGAAATTTCATTTTTTTTGTAACTTAGTTTCTATTTTATTTATAATTTGAAGTGTGTGTGAGTTCTCGTATTAGCTAACTTTTCAAGTTTTCTAAATGTTTGTTATTTTTTGTCTTCTTTTTATAATCTTTCAGCATTTAGTCTCGAACTCGCACCTCATCAAAAATATAAAGCCGTCCCCATACCGATGAGTGAGTAATCGTTATTAGCCCTTGGCATAGAAGGGCATTGGGACATATAAAATGATTTGAAATAATTAAAGTTCTTTATTTTCACCTTTAATTTTAGGACTTAGTTTTACACCGGGTTAACGGCGCGTAGGACCACATATCGATGTGTGGGCTCTATTTCCGTTATCTATATGCTAGCTAGCCGAGAGGTCGTGCGTATGGATAGATCACCCCTAGGTAAAGAGAGTTGCATTCATACCCTCGAGAGAGGACAAGCGTAATTCTTCTGGATTAGGTTCCCCACCCAATAGCGGGGTTTATAGCGTAAAGCGGGTGTTAAGAGGAATCTTTCGTCGGACTAACGTTCGGTCGAATAGTCTTAGCGTTCAGTTGAGAGATATCCCTATAGCTAGGTGAGCTTATATTTGTGGAACCTCCACGGCCAAGTTACCTTTTATTAATTTGAAAACTAAGTTCAATAATTATTAAAAGTTATTTTAGTCTTAATCCGATTCAGTGCCAAGCGTTAACCCTTCATCGAATTTTCTTAATAGTTTTCGCACTTTTATTTTATCCACCTTAGTTAATTAAAATCCCCAATGAAATTTCAGTAAGATAATAGTTACTCCTGGAGCAGTAGGGATAATCAACACGACCCCGAGAATAATACGACCTCGGTATTCCCCCGAATATCAAGTACTACTTGTGATAGGTGCACTTGTCTCCTTTCGTTAAAAGCTCGCTTTTTAGTAAGCCCGCGACATTCGACTCATCAAACCAACCACCTAAATAAGAGTCTGTTCGTGGGCCATCAAAACCCAAACTGAGAACCACAAGGGTTCCTACCTCAGAGCCCTGCAGAGCTCCTACAGCTCAGTGATCCACCGATCACCTACCCAAGCCTTATTTCTAAGGCCTACAACTCAGGCTCTTCATCCCTACAGCTTCAGGCATACAACCCTACTCTTAAAGTGTTGTAGCACTGCTACAACTCAGTACCCTTCCAAGTACCTACAGCTCAGCCTCCTCTAAGGCCTACAACTCAGTGACACAATTGTCACCTACAGCTCAGTGACTCTCCAGTCACCTATCTCAGGTACAAGGCCCTACACTCAGGTTGTGAGGATAGCTCTACCTCAGATCCACACTTGGATCCTACCTCAGATAGCAACACTCTCCTACCTCATGCAATTAAGCCCTACAGCTCAGATCCACACTTGGATCCTACCAAAGTACCCCAACAGGGCACCAACCTCAGTGACAAATTAGTCACCTACCTCAAGCACAAAGTGCCCGACACTCAAATTCAGATAAACTGAATCCTACAGGATGTGAATAAAGAATATGTTAAGAAAAATAAAATAACTAACTCAGAGATAAATCTCTGAGTCTACTATGCTGGACTGAGCAGATTTCAGTCCAGCCCACTTGCTATAGAAGGAATGAGTCGTCTTCTACAGCTAACTTCTTCTTTGTTGCACAGGTGGGCAGCTATCTGCTGTTGAAGGCTGACTGCCCCTTCACATACCAAACTTCTTACTGAATGGTTGAATCAACAATCTTATTCTTCAAAGAACTATCTCGCTGAACTTGAAGAGCTTCAGCTATCTTCCCTTTGTCTTCTGGCTATCTCTGCTAGACTTGTGCTTTCAAGCTTAATGAATAAGAAGATTGTCACAACCCACATTTTCTCCGAATTCAAGAAGTATCAGAGTATGATAAAACACGCATCGTGATGCCATGTCAAGCAGGGGATAACTGTCGACGCTCTGGCGAACACCATCTAACTAGACTGTGAAAATCTCATAACTTTAATGATTAGAAAATCAGATATAATTTTAAGGGTCGTATCCCTCGGCTCGGTGGATCATCTAGTCCACAGTATAAAAACTATACTTATACGCAACGGAAAATACTTTAATTATTTTTGACATCCTATGAGAGTGCATAAGTGTCCCCTGAGGTCCACTCATACTATGCAAGACTCTAGATTTATTTTATATTATAAGTGGGAAAACGAGCTTTTTACATTGCTTACAAAGTAGTGTATGAGTTTTACAAACATGCTGATCATGAGATATACTTATAATAGTGTTTTTAGGTTTAAAAGTAACTAGCAACCAAGCATAAATCCTCCCAAGGGCAAGTAGACTATCTCCAACAAGGTAGTAGTAAAAGAAACATATCTAGTATCATAGGGTAAACTACCAGTGGGCGCCAACAAACTGACACAAACCCACTGGCAAGTATGTATGTCTATAGGTAAACAAAAAAACTACCTCACAACAGCAAGAGAAAGATCCCTACAACTCAAGGGATCGCCAGCAACACCATAGCAAATCTAGCCGCCTACCCGTCTACTAATCAGAACCTGAGGCATTCAGAAAAGAAAAGAATACCTCAGCAAGTAAAACAAGAAAATCTGAATTAGGGCATTAAATCAAAATGGAACAAAGAGAGTATGTAAACATGATAGTAAAAGCAAACACTGTCCAAAGTAAGCAAAAGTACACCAAGTATCAGGTAACAACAACAAGCCCTGCCCAAATCCTGCAGAGGCTACAAGGCAAAAGAAAAGAAAACTTGCCGCAATATGCTGCATTCTACAAGAAAGAAACACCTAACAATCCTAATTTGTGAGTTAATGGCAGTAGTAAACAACATGGACCTGAGTTGGTGACCAAAAAATAGTCCCCCAAATAAAACAGTCCCAACTAAAAATAAAATTTCACTGTGTCAGCAAAAAACCACCACAAACCCAGCCCGTATCTGGGATTAAAAGGGTGACGGCCACAACAATACCCAGCCCATACCTGGGACTAAAAAGTGGCGGCCACGGCTCGCACACAATACATCCCGGTCCTTTAGAGCGTCAAAATACCACTACCTGTCATAACCCACGATTCGGCCCTCAAAACAAAGGAAGAACGAAAGGCCGACAAGACATCCCCCCTATGAGGTAATCACTCGGAAGAAAAGAAACTAAAAAGGAATAAATCCCAGCTTGCAGGAATCGCCAATCTCTAGGCACAGGAAATCGTCCAACTCCGTTCGACGATTTTCCTTTTGTCAAACACAAGCACGGGAAAAATAATTGAACGCCGTTTGACGATTTTCCTTTCGTCGACCACAGGTTATGGGAAAAATCATCGAACGCCGTTCGACGATTTTCCTTTCGTCAAACTCAGGTCACGGGAAAAATCATCGAACGCCTTTCGACGATTTTCCTTTCATCGAACTCAGGCAACCGGAGATCGTTGATCTCAGTTCGATGATCATCGTCAAACTCACATCGACGATCTTTGTCGATCTCAAGAAACCAGATATCGTCGATCTCAGTTCGACGATCTTCGTCAAACTCAGGTCGACGATCTTCGCAGAACTGGCTGCGTTGAGTACACCACAATCCCGTACAACCACCTTCATTTCCGACCAATCCTCTTAACCTAATTCAATCATATTACTCGCAATATAAGTATGAAAACCCACTTCTACTAGATCTAGGGCTAATAGACTAATTGCTACCCAAACCGAGATTAACAGGGAACAATTTGATAAAAACAAACAAGACTACAGCAGCCCTGCCGGAAATTTGAGTTTCAGAACTTGAGATAATGCAAAAAAAGGAAACATAAAGGAGCATTTATGGTTTAAGATCCACATGACTTTGACGGAAAAACAGAGCAACATAAGCAATCTCGGGAAATCATGAATGATTACAGCCAATATGACCATGAGAAGGAGAAGAAAAACTTGGCAAAGGTAGGAGCACCACTTGCCTCAAATTCCAGCAATTTATCTTGCACAGCCCTTCCTCTCTCTCCCGACTCCAGCCGCAACAGCACCTAACAGGATTTCAAAGTTTTAATGGCGGAGAAGAATCAAAACAGAAATTCTGAGACCCCTAGAAACACCATGAAAATTGAATCTCTTACCGTAGGAATGAAGGTCTAGGCGAGAGTAATCCAAATCCGCTTTCGGAATCGAATACCGCCCACTAACGCTCCAAGAATCGGCGTCTGAAGGGTAGCAGGGTTGGCATTTTTTCTTCCTCTCGAACAGGCGACGGTTAAACTCTCACGGAAGGAGACGATGAAAAGTCTCGATTTTGTCTTGAGACTATATATATATATGCATGGACACGCCTTATCAGTCCTAACAGACACCTAAAAGCCACTGGATTCCTTCAAGCTTTATTAATTAATTATTTGCATCCATTATTATTAACACAATCAAAACGACGCGAAACCCGAACCACCTCGGAATCCGACGAAATTCACTCTATAGCTAATTACCTATGCTACGAACGCAACGGCGAAGTCGAAATCAACTTTCGACGAACAAAACTCGGGTTATCAATACCCGAAGCAAAAACACAAGCATCCCCCGAGAGGCCTCACCGGTCACCAACACAGACCTGGCTTGCTAGGGGATCTTGCCAAAAAGGCTGCCAACAACAACACAAGGAACCTAAAGAGCTAAAACCACGCTCTAACAAACGGTACATGCCGGAAACGCATCAACATAACGCCCAACGAGAATTAAATAATCGTAGAAAAATCGGGGCCGTTACAAAGATGTCCAGTCGCCTCTAGTTTTCTTTTGTATTTTCTACATTTTCTTCGTTAACCCTAATCCCCTTTTCTTTTTTCCTTTTTATATGTGTTGATTTGAACCAATGACACAATTGTATGTGGGCCCACACAAGGGTTGGTGATAGCAACCTCCATTAGAAAAGTACAAAGCAGCTTTCGGCGCCACTACAGCTTTCCCGCAACGGTTTCCTGCAAGTTGACTTTGATGACGTCAGAAATGATCATCATCATCTGGACTTAGAAAATAGTCGAGAACTTCATAAAGCGTTGAGTGATGTTAAGTCACTCAACGCCACCTGTCTTGCCTCGTAGCGCTTCTGTACTTTGTGAATTTTCTCTGGATTTGTCTCAGCGGTTTTGTCTCAGCAGTCTCAACGGTTTCTTATTACCAGCTGAGACAAGATTCTGTCTCAGCGCTTTATTCTTAACAGCTGAGACAAGCTTTTTTCTCAACGCTTTCTTCTCAGCGGTCTCAACTCTTCCTTCTTACCAGATGAGACAAGTTTTTGTCTCAGCGCTTTCTTCTCAGCGGTCTCAATGCTTCCTTCTCAGCAGTCTCAGTGATTTCTTCTCAGCTATCTCAACTGTCTTAGCGATTTTTGCCTTAGTCAGTTTTTATAGCGTTAGTTGCGTCCGACGATCTGTGGGCTGAGCTCGACGAACTCTGATGTTCTCAGCGGTCTCAGCGCTTTTTGCCTTAGTCAATTTTTCTAGATTTAGCTCAACAAGTGTTGAGCTGAGCTCGATGATCTGTAAGCTAACCTCAATGAACTTCAGGCTGAGCTCGATGAACTTCAAGCTGAGCTCGACATACATTGAATCCTGAGCACTTGAGCTTATTCCAAGGAATGTTGAGCTGAGCTCGATGACAAGTGGGTTGAGTTCGACGAACCGCGAGCTGGGCTCGACGAACTTTGAATACCGAGCACTTGAATTTATCTCTTGAGGAATGTCGACCTGAGCTCGACGATCTGTATACTGAGCTCGACGAACTACGAGCTGAGCTCGACGTATTGTGAGTTTACCACCAAACTCATTTTCTTCAGCTATCCAATCATGGACTTCCTGCATGCAAGAACTAAGACAAACATCAAATACATTATGTGTGTATGTAATTAACCCATTTGACTTCTTACAAATCTGGGATATTGGGATCAATAGACCTAACAGTTTTGCCAAGTTAGAATTGTCAGGTTTCTGCTGAATTTGTTGAGTTGGGTTTTATGGGTATTTGGGATATGTGGTTTGGTTTGGTTGGCTTAGTTTCGTGAATCATTACACCCGGGCATGTTTGGGTCTGTTTTTTGGGCTATTGGGTTGTGTTGGAGCAGATGTCCACCACCGTAGTCCCATTTTTGAGAAGTTTGTGTCTATTAGTTCGGGTTTGATTGGTTGGTCCCGACTCAGATCCGATTGCGTTACAGTGTTCGTGATTCACGGGTTTATTGAGCCTTTGTCTCGTTTTATTTCATATGGATTAAACTTATGCTATTTCTGACTATTCTCGCAGATGTTGTCGGAGTATAACTCTGTTCGCACTTGGTGCAAATTTCATTACTTTTTAACTTTATGAGTAAACTCTTTTGTTCTTAATCTCTAGTTAGTTTGTTGTGTTTTTGACAGCTACTAAGGTTTGGATTAGTAATCTTGCTACTCCCTTGTTCACTCACAGTTTTGTTTCTCACTTGTATATTTTTCTTGCTGAGATATTCTTTCTTTGAATGCCTGAGGTTCAGGGCAGTAGCCGGTTGAGCGGCTAGGTTTGGTGTTTGCTAGTGGACTTTAGTGTTGCAGAGGTTTCCTCTACCTTGAGAGCTAGTTCTTTGTTGTTTTCTTGTTAGTACATACACACATACTGACCAGTGGGTTCGTGCGAGTTTGTGGATGCCCACTGGTGGTTTTCTTTTGAATTGCTGAATACTTTGCAAACCCGGTATTTTTGCCTTTTGTGGTTGTTTTTACTTGCTCTCTAGGAATGTTTTATGCTAGGTTGCATGTTATGTATTTTCACTTATAAAAGCATTACTACTAGTACTTCATACATCTCATATTTCTAAAACTAAAATACTATTTTATAGCTAACGTAAAAACTATTTCCATACTTATAATAAATTTAGATTCTTGCATGTCATGAGTTGTCATTTGGGGATGTTTATACTCATGTAGGGTGTTAATCAACATAACCAAAGTATTTTCCACAACAAATATAACTATACTTTTACTCATGGACTAATTGATCCAATTTGGCAAAGGATACAGCCTTCCAATTCAAACTAATTTTTACTTAATAACTTATGGATTTCATATAAACTGAAAAGTTTGGAGTTTTTCCTGAGCGCTTGCAGTTATCCCCTGCACGACGTGGCATCGCGACGCTTATTTTCTCTTACTCTGATATAACTTAAATGTTGAGAAAATGTGTTTTGTGACAGTTGGTATCAGAGGGATCGGTTGTTTTACAATTGGTCTGACAACCATCTCTAGTTAGTGTTAGTTATTTATTGTCATTTCATATACACACCGATGTGTCATCAGTATGTCTTGGCTGAACCATGAACACTACACTCATATGCATGATAAGAAGTATACAGGGCATATTATGTAGTATGTGATGCATAATATGTGTTTGTATATGGATCCACCATAGGTGGTAACATGTGACGGTTTTGTAGTATGGGATTCATAACCATCATCACATATATGCTCATTAGCACATTTTACTTTTTCATTACATGCGATATTATGTAGTATGAGATGCATAATATTTCATATGTACGCCGCTCATAACATGCATTAAGGCCTTTTTAGAATGCATAACACAACATGCATAGCATAACATAGTATTTACACACGTGCCAAGCTAAAGATTCATATGATGACATATGCACACATATTGTTTTAAGTCAAAACAATACAAATCCATGCATTCATGGACTATGCACAAGAGTTAATGGGATGATTGTATATCATCCTAGGTTTAAACATTTCATCATTTATATAATTCTCAGAGCAATTTAGCAGCATGAGCAAGTATTTATGTATGTTTTGTCTGTACTAGGTTGTTTGGTTCTAGTAGTTAAGCTAGGTTTTCACTAGTTGCTTATTGTAATTATTAGAATGTCGAGACGTCATACGACGAGATCGACTCCCCACTCAGAGGGTGAGTCGTCTGGTGCTCAGAATGAGGCCATGATAAAAGGATTGTGCCGGAGTAATGAAGCTTTGTCTAGGCAAATGATGGAGATGCTGTCGTAGATCCAAGCCTTGTTGATTGTCATTCCAGGATAACCACTTAGAGTTCAGGACCCGGCCATGGGTCAAGGTGTCCCAGTTCTTCCTGCTCCTCTGGTGCACCCAGTTATGCTGCTACCAGAAATGAACTTCATCTCGCATTTCCAGCGATTAGGACGCCTACCTATGATGGTAGGGCAGACTTCATATCTTTGGATGACTGGATTATATCCATCGAGGAGTTGTTCTCTTACTCATGTGGTTCAGAGGACCAGAGAGTAATGGTCGCTTCCTACCAGCTCAAAGGTTTGACAAAGAGTTGTTGGCTAAGGGAGAAAGAAAATTTGAAGGATGGTTGTTCCTAGGTAGCCTTCAAGGAGCTTTTGTTGAAGAAGTTTCTGCTGTCGGTTGAGCGAGACCGTTTGTTATATGATTTCCTACACTTAAAGCAGAGGCAGCTCATAGTGAGTGAGTGTTGAAACTGAAATCTCGGTCTCTTGTGGAGTTCACCCGTGGGGAAGGGGTGATCGCGCACCTACTTCGCTCCTGCATACGAAATAACAAAAGAGACAAGGGAAGAACCGACCCAAGGGCTCGGCGGGGAGGACCTACCATACACCTAGAAGACCTGAGAGTACTTCCCCTCCTTAGCCACAGGCTGAGCTAAGGCTACCTAAGAAAGCAGTACAGGACCAAGAAGCTAGGGAGTATGAGAACGTGCCTTCTGAGGTGCCCCTTTGGGTTCTATTTATAGAATTCTGAAAATGGCCTGCAAATAGCCAACCTCCATTGTTTTGAACAGTTATGTGCAGTCCAACTTGGTCTGCCAACAGCGTAGCTCCAATGTTCCAACAAGCTATTCGCACCCATGGGGAGGGCATCCAGGTAATTTCACCTAGGGGCTTCTACCGGGCCCGAACCAGGGATAGGGAGGTCAGCTCGCCACTAATCTCTTCCCGCAAGAGGCCGGTGCGACCTGGATATATTGTGTAACGTCCCGAATCGCTCTAGGCCCCTAGTGTGTGTGTTTTGAGTCAGGAGGGTTGACTCGAGTCCTGAGAAGTGCCGGGAATTGGACTGCACTTCTGGTGACATGGAGAAATCAGTGTAAAAAGACATGGGTAGCGACACGTGTAGCGACACGGGCGTGTCCCTGCCCGTGTGCGTCGAGTTGAGCTCGACGAGCCGTGTCGAGATCGTCGGACTGTGTCGACACCAGGTGACACGGGTAGTGACACGGCCGTGTCCCTACCCGTGTGTGTCGAGATTGTCTCGACGAAGCGTGTCGAGATCGTCGAGATGCGTCGAGATAGTCGAGCGGGGGACACGGGTAGTGACACGGGCGTGTCCCTACCCGCGTGCGTCGAGTTGAGCTCGACGAGAAGTGTCGAGATGCAACCCGAGAAGTACACGGCCAATGACACGGCCAGGCACACGGCCGTGTCATGTGAACACGGGTCGGGACACGGGCGTGTCCCTACCCGTGTCAAACATTGAACCGACATGAAAACCGCCACGGCCGTTTCGCGGAAGCGGGACACGGGTACGGACACGGCCGTGTCCCTACCCGTGTCATATTTTGTTTATAAGGGGCAGAGGAAACCCTAGCCGTTTTCACTCTCATTTCACCCCCTATCTCCTGTGAGAACTCCTGGTGAGAGGAAAACCGCTGGAGCAAGTTCTACCGGAGGAGATTCGCCATCGCCGTGAAAGAGAAGATGCCGCCGAGGAGAACTACGCGATCCATGACAAGAAATGGTGGTACTGCTGGAGCCAATGTGAGTTTCCTACCATCTCTCTTGGTGCTAGATCTAGATATTTAGGAGAGACATCGGCTCAAGAGAGCTTGATGGAGAGGAGAAGATTTCTAGGTTTGGCCATGCTAGGATTTGAATCCTAGATTTTAGATCTCTTCAACCCTTCCCCTTTTCTTCAATACGACGATGGGTGAATGGTTTCGTGAGGAGTTTTGGCCCTTGAGGTTGAATAAGGGAGGAGGACATTTCTGGAAAATTTAGGAAGGATCGCTTGAGGAGGAAGACGGACCGATGCCGTTCATTTTATTTAAGATGCGCGCAGAATCTGTATTCTGCACGCAGCGATCTTCTAGGCCATTGTCTTGTAGGATATGTGCAGATCTGGGCTTTTGGCTAAACACGAAAGTTATAGCCCTTGAAAATACCTTTCCAACGAGTGGTTGCACGACTTCAGGTGATGTCTGTGGCCCCGGGAAAACCTAATCGAGTTTGCTGTCCGGCAATTCCTGTACACAGAAATTGTGTTCTGTGCGCAGTGAACTGTGAAGCCGATTTCGAGTAAGTTATTGTCAGATCTGGGTTGTGACCTGAATATGAAAGTTGTAGAACATGAAAAGGTCTTTCCAACGAGGGGTTACACGCCTCCACGGATTCCTGTAACTTCAGGAAACTCCGGTCGAAGTTGATGTCCAGTGCTAATCCTGCGCTGAAATTCTGGGTCTCTACATACATTGTGGATTTGAAATTGGTGGATCCAATGTCGCAATTAATTCGTGGTTTTGGTGAAATAATTTTATGTTAACCATCAAAGTGTTATGGATGATAATAGTTACTGTTTTAGAAATCAATTTATTATTACAAGATAGCTTGAGGCCTGTTGATTTCCTTATGTTTAATTGGATTGATTTGATAATACTTCGGTAGGTTGCCGTAAGAGCAAATCTTGTTTATATCATGTTGAAATCACTTGGGATGATATATAGATGGGTAACCCATGGCCATGCATATGTTATATATCGGATTGAATTTAGGAGTCCAACAATAGTGGGTCGTCTCCTATTGGCATCTTATAGTAAATGTGCAAGTGCGGTGTTGACCGCCACCTGTTCTGGTCGTGTTGAGGTAAGGTGTGGATGGATGGTTGGGCTGTGTCCTCGTGCTCACTCCGAGGCCCCTTCCATGGTATGATGAGGTTGTGAATTATATGTGGTGTGAGTCGACTCGCGGTGTCGTAATCCTGGGTTAAGGATAGTGTGGCAGGTCTACGGGCTCGCCAGTCGTCACACCGACGGGAGTTGGCAGTTAGACTTGGTCGGTTTGGGCTGTGTCCTCGGTGTTCACATCCCGAGGCCCCTCCGACCATGTGAACGGTTGGGCTGTGTCCTCGTGCTTTCTTCCGAGGCCCCTTCCGGGTCACGCAAGGCCAGTTCGGGCTGTGTTCTTGGTGCACATCTACCCAAGACCCCGCTGGGCCATAGTACGCATAGGGCTCCGCTGTTGTGTTCTTAGCGTTGAGGCGTACGGAGGCCTAGGTAAAGTAGTGTGATACCCGCCTAGTAGTAGAAGTGCCCGTTCTACTGTCACCGCCTGGCCACGGCGGCTGATGCCTGAGAGGTTAGCTACCTGCTCGAAAAGTGGGAACTATAGTCTGTGTCGACATAGCAATTGCATGGGTGTGCATGGGTGAGTCATTGCATAGCATTCATAGCATTTCATAACATTGCACAACAAGATACTCATCGTATAAGTTTGTATGGGCACTCTTATACGATGAGTTACTTTTATGTAACCCGATCCTTAACTTATAAGTTTGTATGGGCATTCTTATAAGTTAAGTTACTTTCCTGTTATTACTTATACTTGCTAGTTTAGTGTAGCTTTTACATAAATGCTGATTATGATGCTGTTACTCTTACACTACTGCCACCTGCTTGTACTTCCTTTACTTGCATTCTTGTTATATACTATACTCTTGTTCATTTTCTCCGCCCGGTGCCGAGGCGTCGCCGGGGGAGCGGATGTGAAACCACTTAGTCGTTTCGACTAACGGTTGCTACGTCTTCCTTTTTAGGAGGTCACGCCGCAGGTAGAGCAGCCGCAGACTACGCAGCAGGACAGCCGGGCCAAGACGACAGGGCCTGAAGGGACGGTGCCATCGATACCGTCGGTTACCGATGTTAGTTCTATTACTCTGTTGTAGCCCGTTTGGGCAATGTTTAGCTGTACTCTGATATATGGTAGAAGCATGTTTTAGCTTCTATTTATTGATGTATTTGGACATTATAACTTAGTGTGGATTTGACTTCTCTTGCTTATTTATTTGGTTGGGTTGGCATGTTATATTGATATTGTTGTAGCCGGCGGAATAGGCGTCTTGTGGTACAGGTTAGCCCGTGTGCTAATGCTACCGCAAGGCGGCTGTTCTGGGCATAAGACTCCCCCTTCGTGCCGTGTTTTGGGATCCGGGTAGGGGGAGTTTTACAAATGGTATCAGTTTGCCACGATCCTCAACTCAGAAGTCATTCAACAATGGTGCCACCCCCATTTGGTTAGTCAGTTTGGGGACAAACTGACTTCGCGGAAGCAGTGGTGTGCCCATATGTAATTCACATTACGTTTGTCCACCTTTGACCTTAAGTTTAGCCAACCTGACCACAAATTTGTCGTGTACATGTAGGTTCCACTGCATGTTGAGCCGTTGGGGGGTACTCCTACCCCTCCCATACCCACTCAGTTCCAACAGTCTGAGTTGGGGCAAACACTCACCGCCATTCCTGATGCTTTTAAGGTACAGCAGGCTCCGGTGCAACAACAAGCCCCGAGCTCCAACTGGCTGAGCACCTTCCGGGCTCTCTCCCCTCCCGTCTACCTTGGGGCAGAGTCGGCTGTGCGCACAGAGGAATGGCTAGACACGATACAGGAGTTGTTGGCTGGTATCCGTTGCCCGGCCAACATGGCAGTGACATTGGCAGTGCCCGTCTTGGACTTCCATGCGAAGAGGTGGTGGAAGTCCCTTATGGGATCTACCTTCCAAGGCCGGATCTACACAGAGATAAGTTGGAGTGAATTCTCGAAGGTTTTCTTGGAGCACTTTATCCCTACGTCAGCCCGAGATGAGCTTGAGCAGAGGTTCCTTCTATTAAAACATGGATCAAAGACGGTTACGGAATACCAGCGGGAATTCCAGCATCTCGCAAGGTTTGCGGATTCTTACGAGTTGGATGACAGAGGCTATGCCAAGCGCTTCTACAAGGGGCTGCGAGATCCCCTAAGGCAGTCCCTTTTGTTTATAGCGGATGGTAGCTTGGCAGAGATCATTGATATGGCAAAAAGATTGGAAGCGGACCACATGGGATGTAGTAAGAGGCCTGCAGAGGACATGATGGAAGCCGACCCATGGAATAGAAGGAGGCGAGACTTCAGAGGAGGAAGGGGACACCAAAGAGGTGGAGGGCGTGTCCACCGAAACTATAGGGTGGAGCATCCAGTTCCGCAGCCGCCTGCGTTGCCTCCACCCCCACAGCCTCAGCGATTTCAACAACCTGAGGGGCGTCGTGGTCTGGTGTGCTTCGAATGCAACCAGCCGGGCCACATCCGACGTTTTTGCCCGCAGCTATATGGGAACGTCCCTCCTGCTCTCCCTCCTGCTCTCCCTCCACCAGCTCCACGAGGACGGGGATACATGCGTGGTCGAGGACGAGGACCGCCTAGAGGTAACCCCGGCCCTGCTAGGGATCAGGTGTACGCACTTGACATGGCACAGGAACGGAACCCGCAAGAGGTGATTGCAGGTATAATTTAATTAGTTTACATATTTGCATGGTCTAACTTGAATTGATTAGAACTTACTAGCCACTAGCAATAAGTTTTGGTTGTTGGTACTTAGGCAACGTGATTATTGGCGGGAAGACAGCCTATGCGTTGTTCGATACCGGTGCCTCACACTCATTTGTGTCCGAGGATTTCATAAAAGACGTGGAGGATGTACAGTACTTCACTGGCATAGCCCGACGTGTACGCCTTCCGGATGGCTCGGAGATGATCGCAACTGCCAAGTGCGAGTTTGAGTTATTTATTGATGGGAAGGCCTTTGATACGCCAGCCACGGTTCTGAGAATGCCGGAGTTTGACATCATTTTGGGCATGGTATGGCTGGTTAGGCACATCGCGAGGATCGACTGCGCGGAGAAGCGGATCTATTTGAGACATGGAGACTCTGACGTCATCTTCCAAGGTATTGGCTTTGCACCTCGCATGATGTTATCTTCCGTCCAGGTTGTAAAAGCTCATAGGAAGGGGGACGAGGTCTTCATGATCTGGTTCGAGTTGAAGGAGGAAGCGTTGGAATTAAAGGATGTACGGGTTGTGCGGGATTTTCCCGAGGTATTTCCTGAGAAGCTACCAGGATTACCTCCGCATAGAGAGGTTGACTTCCAGATCAATCTAGTACCAGGTGCCAAGCCTGTATCCAAGGCTCCGTACAGAATGGCTCCGAAAGAACTCGCGGAGTTTAGAGTTCAATTGCAAGAACTAGTAGATTCAGGGTTCGTTCGCCCCAGTTCATCACCATGGGGTGCCCCTGTGCTGTTCGTGAAGAAGAAGGATGGAACCCTGCGATTGTGCATAGATTATCGGGAACTCAATCGATTAACGGTGCGGAACACTTATCCGCTACCTCGGATCGACGAGTTGTTCGATCAATTAGTGGGAGCACATTGGTTCTCTAAACTAGACTTGTGCTCTGGATACTATCAGTTGAGGATACAAGAGGGGGATATTCAGAAAACAGCCTTCAGTTCGAGATATGGTTTGTATGAGTTCACAGTAATGCCGTTTGGGCTCACAAATGCACCTTCGGCCTTCATGAGCCTGATGAACAAGGTGTTTGAACCATACTTGGACATCTTCGTCATCGTTTTCATCGACGACATCTTAGTCTACTCAAAGACGGAGGAGGAGCATGTCGAGCACCTGATCTTGGTTTTAAAGAAATTGAAGGAGCACGCCTTGTATGCCAAGTTTAGCAAGTGTGAATTCTGGATTAAGGAGGTTGCCTTCTTGGGGCATGTGATCAGTGGAGCAGGATTAGCTGTGGATCCAGCTAAGGTGCGGGACGTGAAGGAGTGGTCGCCCTTGAAGTCGGCGGCCGATGTACGAAGCTTTCTTGGACTTGCTGGCTACTACCGCAAGTTCGTGAAAGGATTTTCCAAGATTTCCCTTCCTCTTACCTCCTTGACGAAGAAGGGTGTGCCATTTGAGTGGACACCTCAATGTGAAGCAGCATTTCAAGAGTTGAAGGATAGGCTTACCTCCGCCCCCATCCTTGCACTTCCGTCGGGGAAGGAAGGATTTCAGGTTTACACGGACGCATCATATCAAGGGATGGGTGCGGTGCTGATGCAACACGGGCATGTAATCGCTTATGCTTCAAGGCAGTTAAAGAAACATGAAGTTAATTACCTGGTTCATGATTTGGAGCTGGGAGCAGTGGTGTTCGCTTTGAAGGTCTGGAGGCATTACCTATATGGCGTACACTGCGAGATCTTTTCCGATCACAAGAACTTGAAGTATGTCCACACTCAGAAGGACTTGAACATGAGACAACGACGGTAGTTGGAATTTCTATGCGACTATGAGTTCACCATGAACTACCACCCCGGGAAAGCAAACTCGGTAGCCGATGCCTTGAGTAGAAAAGCGCCAGGCTCTAGCCCAGAGTCTCGGTTGATGAGTATGGAGTTGGCTCGGGTGATCGAGGAGATGGAAATTACTCTAGTATTCAATGCTCCTTCGACAGAGTATGCGGAGTATTTGGCCAACATGAGCATAGTTTGTGATATCCGAGATCGGATTCGGGTGGAGCAAGGTATGGATTCGGCCTTGGCCCCGGCAATCAAGGCAATTGAAGATGGGACCACCGATAAGTACACACTCAAAGACGGTCTCGTTTATCTTCGAGGGCCGACTTTATATTCCCAAGGGCGGCAAAATTCGGGAGGATATATTGAGAGAGGCGCATTCCTCTCAATATTCAGTGCACCCGGGTATTGCTAAGATGTACGCCGGACTGCGGAAGACCATGTGTTGGCCGGGAATGAAGAAGGATGTTCGCTACTATGTTACACATTGCGAAGCATGCCAAAGGGTGAAGGCTGAATGCAGGAGTCCCGGTGGTTTGTTGCAGTCTTTGCCAATTCCCGAATGGAAGTTTGAGGATATCTCTATGGACTTTGTCCATGGGCTACCTCGCTCACGCTCCGGGAATGATTCGGTGTGGGTTATTGTGGATCGACTAACAAAGGTGGCCCGGTTCATTCCAATGAAGAAGGAAGCACACGTGGATGTTTTGGTACGCCTTTTTGTGGAGCAATTTGTACGGTATCATGGCGTGCCCAAGACAATTGTTTCGGATCGGGATGGTCGGTTTACATCCAATGAGGGGAAGGCGGTACAGGCGTATTTGGGCTCACGCCTAACCTTTAGTACCGCATTTCATCCTCAGACAGACGGGCAGTCAGAGCGGACCATCAGAACACTGGAGGATTTATTAAGGTTATGTGTGTTGGACAGAGGAGAGCCGTGGGAAAGACTCCTGCCCCTGGTGGAATTCTCCTACAATAATAGTCATCAAGCGAGCATCGGTATGGCGCCCCATGAAGCCCTTTACGGAAGAAGGTGTAGGACCCCCTTGTCTTGGGTGCAGGATGAAGATCCGAAGGCATTGGGAAATGAATTTATAGATGATACTGATGTGACTGTCAGATTGATAAGAGACCGCATGTTGGAGGCTCAAAGTCGACAGGCAAAATATTACAATAAAAAGCACCGGATGGTGGAGTTCCAAGTGGGCGAAAAAGTGTTCCTTAAGATTCGGCCGATGCATGGAGTGTCGCGGGTGCGGGGAGTGAAAAAGCTCAGCCCAAGGTATGTTGGGCCCTATACTATATTGGAAAGAATTGGCCCGTTGGCCTATCGGTTGGAGTTACCACCGGAACTAGAAAATCTTCACGACGTGTTCCATGTATCGTCGCTTCGAAAAGCACTATTGCGGCCCGACCAATTTATTCCCACTACTGATGGTGCAGTGGCGTCGGATAGATCTGTGCGACTAGAGCCGGTGCGGATTGTTGACAGCGAGACAAGAACATTACGCCGCAAAAGTGTCCCCTTAGTGAAGGTGCTATGGTTGAATTATGGGAAGGAGGAGTACACCTGGGAGCCAATGGATTTGATGCAGCAACGCTACCCGGAGTTGTTTGCCCAAGGTAGTCTTATTTAAAAACGTATGATAAATTTCCTGTTAAGCTATTTTCCACACAGCCTAAGCCTGATTTCGGGGACGAAATCTTTTATTTTGTTTATAGGATTTGTAACGTCCCGAATCGCTCTAGGCCCCTAGTGTGTGTGTTTTGAGTCAGGAGGGTTGACTCGAGTCCTGAGAAGTGCCGGGAATTGGACTGCACTTGTGGTGACATGGAGAAATCAGTGTAAAAAGACATGGGTAGCGACACGGGTAGCGACACGGGCGTGTCCCTACCCATGTGCGTCGAGTTGAGCTCGACGAGCCGTGTTGAGATCGTCGGACTGTGTCGACACCAGGTGACACGGGTAGTGACACGGCCGTGTCCCTACCCGTGTGCGTCGAGATGGTCTCGACGAAGCGTGTCGAGATCGTCGAGATGCGTCGAGATAGTCGAGCGGGGGACACGGGTCGTGACACGGGCGTGTCCCTACCCGTGTGCGTCGAGTTGAGCTCGACGAGAAGTGTCGAGATGCAACCCGAGAAGTACACGGCCAATGACACGGCCAGGCACACGGCCGTGTCATGTGAACACGGGTCGGGACACGGGCGTGTCCCTACCCGTGTCAAACATTGAACCGACATGGAAACCGCCACGGCCGTTTCGCGGAAGCGGGACACGGGTACGGACACGGTCGTGTCCCTACCCGTGTCATATTTTGTTTATAAGGGGCAGAGGAAACCCTAGCCGTTTTCACTCTCATTTCACCCCCTATCTCCTGTGAGAACTCCTGATGAGAGGAAAACCGCTGGAGCAAGTTCTACCGGAGGAGATTCGCCATCGCCGTGAAAGAGAAGATGCCGCCGAGGAGAACTACGCGATCCATGGCAAGAAATGGTGGTACCGCTGGAGCCAATGTGAGTTTCCTACCCTCTCCCTTGGTGCTAGATCTAGATATTTAGGAGAGACATCGGCTCAAGAGAGCTTGATGGAGAGGAGAAGATTTCTAGGTTTGGCCATGCTAGGATTTGAATCCTAGATTTTAGATCTCTTCAACCCTTCCCCTTTTATTCAATACGACGATGGGTGAATGGTTTCGTGAGGAGTTTTGGCCCTTGAGGTTGAATAAGGGAGGAGGACATTTCTGGAAAATTTAGGAAGGATCGCTTGAGGAGGAAGACGGACCGATGCCGTTCATTTTCTTTAAGATGCGCGCAGAATCTGTATTCTGCGCGCAGCGATCTTCTAGGCCATTTTCTTGTAGGATATGTGCAGATCTGGGCTTTTGGCTAAACACTAAAGTTGTAGCCCTTGAAAATACCTTTCCAACGAGTGGTTTCACGACTTCAGGTGATGTCTGTGGCCCCGGGAAAACCTAATCGCGTTTGCTGTCCGGCAATTCCTGTACACAGAAATTGTGTTCTGTGCGCAGTGAACTTTGAAGCCGATTTCGAGTAAGTTATTGTCAGATCTGGGTTGTGACCTGAATATGAAAGTTGTAGATCATGAAAAGATCTTTCCAACGAGGGGTTACACGCCTCCACCGGATTCCTGTAACTTCAGGAAACTCCGGTCGAAGTTGCTGTCCAGTGCTAATCCTGCGCTGAAATTCTGGGTCTCTACATACATTGTGGATTTGAAATTGGTGGATCCAATGTCGCAATTAATTCGTGGTTTTGGTGAAATAATTTTATGTTAACCACCAAAGTGTTATGGATGATAATATTTACTGTTTTAGAAATCAATTTATTATTGCAAGATAGCTTGAGGCCTGTTGATTTCCTTATGTTTAATTGGATTGATTTGATAATACTTCGGTAGGTTGCCGTAAGAGCAAATCTTGTTTATATCATGTTGAAATCACTTGGGATGATATATAGATGGGTAACCCATGGCCATGCATATGTTATATATCGGATTGAATTTAGGAGTCCAACAATAGTGGGTCGTCTCCTATTGGCATCTTATAGTAAATGTGCAAGTGCGGTGTTGACCGCCACCTGTTCTGGTCGTGTTGAGGTAAGGTGTGGATGGATGGTTGGGTTGTGTCCTCGTGCTCACTCCGAGGCCCCTTCCATGGTATGATGAGGTTCTGAATTGCATGTGGTGTGAGTCGACACGCGGTGTCGTAATCCTGGGTTAAGGATAGTGTGGTAGGTCTACGGGCTCGCCAGTCGTCACACCAACGGGAGTTGGCAGTTAGACTTGGTCGGTTTGGGCTGTGTCCTCGGTGTTCACGTCCCGAGGCCCCTCCGACCATGTGAACGGTTGGGCTGTGTCCTCGTGCTTTCTTCCGAGGCCCCTTCCGGGTCACGCAAGGCCAGTTCGGGCTGTGTTCTTGGTGCACATCTACCCAAGACCCCGCTGGGCCATAGTACGCATGGGCTCCGCTGTTGTGTTCTTAGCGTTGAGGCGTACGGAGGCCTAGGTGAAGTAGTGTGATACCCGCCTAGTAGTAGAAGTGCCCGTTCTACTGTCACCGCCTGGCCACGGCGGCTGATGCCTGAGAGGTTAGCTACGTGCTCGAAAAGTGGGAACTATAGTCTGTGTCGACATAACAATTGCATGGGTGTGCATGGGTGAGTCATTGCATAGCATTTATAGCATTTCATAACATTGCACAACAAGATACTCATCGTATAAGTTTGTATGGGCACTCTTATACGATAAGTTACTTTTATGTAACCCGATCCTTAACTTATAAGTTTGTATGAGCATTCTTATAAGTTAAGTTACTTTCCTGTTATTACATATACTTGCTAGTTTAGTGTAGCTTTTAAATAAATGCTGATTATGATGCTGTTACTCTTACACTACTGCCACATGCTTGTACTTCCTTTACTTGCATTCTTGTTATATACTATACTCTTGTTCCTTTTCTCCGCCCGGTGCCGAGGAGTCGCCGGGGGAGCGGATGTGAAACCACTTAGTCGTTTCGACTAACGGTTGCTACGTCTTCCTTTTTAGGAGGTCACGCCGCAGGTAGAGCAGCCGCAGACTACGCAGCAGGACAGCCGGGCCAGGACGACAGGGCCTGAAGGGACGGTGCCATCGATACCGTCGGTTACCGATGTTAGTTCTATTACTCTGTTGTAGCCCGTTTGGGCAATGTTTAGCTGTACTCTGATATATGGTAGAAGCATGTTTAGCTTCTATTTATTGATGTATTTGGACATTATAACTTAGTGTGGATTTGACTTCTCTTGCTTATTTATTTGGTTGGGTTGGCATGTTATATTGATATTGTTGTAGCCGGCGTAATAGGCGTCTTGTGGTACAGGTTAGCCCGTGTGCTAATGCTACCGCAAGGCGGCTGTTCTGGGCATAAGACTCCCCCTTCGTGCCGTGTTTTGGGATCCGGGTAGGGGGAGTTTTACGTATTGACTCACCTACTCTTCTTGGGCAAGTGCGAGCCGGGCCACCGCGACCCACCTATTCTCCACCGAGGCGGACACGCGGCCCAGTTGCGTGTAGAGGAGCAGGCTGGCGGCCACTGTGACCATTAGAGCGCCTCGCAGATCTGGGCTCGTCGAACCGATCCGTGAATACCGGTTCGATGATTGCCGACCAAAAAGCTCTACTCGACGAATGGCGACCCAAACTCTGCTCGATGAATGGTGAGCGAGCTAGAGGGGTGAAGGGGTCAACTAGCGTAGCTCGCCCGCCCGGCCTGAGCGAGAGCGAGCTGGCCTCCTGCCGCCTGCCCCTCACATGTAGAGCAGCCACTAGGTTTTGTTGACCCTAAACCCAAAAACTATATTTTCAGATTACACATGGCTTTGTATGGGTTAAAACAGGCACCTAAAACCTGGTATGAGACCCTCTCTACCTTTCTTATAGAGAATAAGTTCTCTAGAGGAAAGATAGACAGGATACTATTCCTTAGGAACATCAATGGTTCAAGCATCTTAGTCCAGATTTATGTAGATGATATAATTTTTTGGTCTACCAATGAGATGCTGTGTAGCAAATTTGCAAGGCCTATGTAAGGCAAGTTTGAAATGAGCAGCATGGGTGAACTAAAATTCTTCTTGTGATTCCAAGTTATACAATCTGATGATGAAATATCCATCTCTCAATCTAAGTTCACTAAGGAGTTGATTAAGAGATATGGGATTGAGAATTCTTCTACCATGAGAACTCCAATGGGTTCTACAGTGTCACTACACAAGGATGAATCTGGACAACCAGTTGATGAAATCTTGTATAGAGGCATCATTGGATCACTCTTATATTTAACTGCTAGTAGGCTAGTTATTATGTTCTCAATATACATCTGTGCAAGGTACAAAGCATTCCCCAAGGAGTCTCATTATACTGTTGTTAAGAGAATACTGAGATATCTTAAGGGCACACCCAATCTTTGCCTTTGGTATCCTAGGGATAGTGATTTTGAACTTACTGGGTACACAGATGCAGATTTTGCAGGGTGTAAAGAAGACAGAAAAAGTACTTCTGGAACTTGCCAGTTTCTAGGGAAAAGACTTATCAGTTGGTGTAGCAAGAAGCAAACAAGTATTGTTATCTCTATAGCAGAATCAGAGTACATATCTGCTGAAAGTTGTTGTGCACAGCTGTTGTGGATTCAACATCAACTGTTGGACTACAGTATTCAACTAAGTAAATCTACAATATTTTGTGATTCTACTAGTGCAATTTCTATTGCTAATAATCATGTTTCTCATAGTACAGCTAAACATATATAAATTAGATATCACTTTCTCAGAGAGAATGTAGAAAAATAAAATATTAGCTTACAACATATTCCTATTGAAAGACAAGTTGCTGATATTTTTTACAAAGCCCCTAGATTAAAGTAAGTTCAATTATTTTAAATTTGAACTAGGCATTTTGATTATTGAATAAATAATTACACTTAAAAGAATGATTAATTAGGAATAAATATATATTTTAAATTTTTACTTTAATTAAACAAGAAATATTAGTCAGAACACAAAATTTGTCTAAGTCAAAGAATTGTGTCAAGAAACCAGAGTCTGTGTCGACACTATTAGTACAGGTGTGTCGAGACACCACAGAGTGTGTCGACACTAGTAGAAAAGATGTGTCGAGACCCATGACTGTGTGTCGACACTGATTAGCAGATGTGTGTTGACATTGATAAGAGGATGTGTGTCGAGACATTACAAGTTTGTGTCGAGACCTTAAGGTCTGTGTCGAGAAACATAAACCTTGTGTCGACACATGTCGACACATCTCGACAGCTTAGGTTTTCTTTGTTGACTCCAAAACTTTCCCAATAATGAGAAAATCACTAAATGCAGCGCACCTTTTTACCTTCAAACACCTGATACTATAAATAGTAGGTGTTAGGTTTTGTCTACTTCACTCGCTAGTATCTTGAGAGACTAATCGTTGTGTGTCGAGACTTAGAAATCCATAGTCAACACCCTTCAAACTCAAGATCTTTCAACAAGAATGGCACCAAAGATGGATGATCAGATAAACGAGGGATATGAACTGGTGCGCAACACTTTCAACACCGCTTATAAAGATATAAGGAAAGTGATTGACCTTGTGAATGAGGCAGGGTTGGAGTATCTTCTTTCAGAACCAACCAAGATCTGGAAGAGAGAGGTATCTGAATTTTTCTCTAATGCCTCCTTAAACTCTAATTCTGACAATTTAAAATCCACTATTAATGGAGAAAGTATAATGGTAACTACCAAAAGTTTGGCTAAAGTCTTTAAGATTCCAAGAATTTCACAGGATAATGAACTGGATTCAACCAAGACAGCTGAGGCACTAGTTTGGTGTGGACTACCTCCAAGCACTACTTTTGGACAGTCTTTTAACAGGAAGGAAATGAATTCCCAAGTTAAATTCCTTTCTGAAATAGTAGGAAAGGTGCTCCTCTGCAAGACTGGAGCACATGACAGGATTTCTAATGTCATTTTTAATCTGATGACTAGAATTATCTTCAAAATCAATACTAACTGGAATACAGTGATGTTTGATAATATTGTAGAAGGAATTCAGAAGCCCAATAAGGGTAGAATATTTAGTTTGTATATGGTAACGGTAATTCCAGATTGCAGCAATCAGAAACATGGAACTAATATTAATCATATAAGGAGAATGGACCTGAGAATCCTGTCTAGGTGGGACAGAGTCTAGATTAAGGAAACTCCAGCACCTAAGCAGAAAAAGGAGATAAATGGTAAGAAATCAGTGGTAGAGGAAGTAGTATCCACTAGTGATTCTGAAGAAGAGGTAAACTTCAGTTCAGATGAAAATCCAGAGAAAGTACAAGGCAGGTCTGTTAGGCAATTCACTGAGGCCAGTGCACAAGTTCAAGGGGAGATCATACCAGAAAGAGAATTATCTGAGGGGGAGAACCTCACAAAATTTCCAATGGATACAACAACAACCATCATAATGGATGTGGTTCAAGACCTAGAATAGTCACAAGCACCTGGATATGAAATTTCTGATCAAGTGATGGGAGAAGCAACTCTACAAGAGACTGAACAAGAAGTTCCAATGATAAAAGATACAAATATTCAGGAAGAGAGAATTACAGATTCTCAGATTGAGATACCTGATGCTGAAATTCAGCATGCAGATATTACTATGGATAATTTTAATATTAATCAAGAAGGTACAGGAATATAGGGGGAGTTGACTGATTGGCATGCGAATAGACTCTTACTGTGGTTGGTTCGGTGAGTCGATCGTCACGGGCTTGCTAGGGTAGGCAAGTGCACCTATCGCAAGTAGTACTTGATATTCGGGAGAATACTGAGGTCGTATGATTCCCGGGAACGGGTTGATTACCCCTACTCCTCCGAAAACACTATTATTTTATCGAAATAGAAGTTGAGGGTTTTAAGTAAAATAGGAACGAAAATAGATTTAAGAAAATAGTCGATGAAGAGATAACTCCCAGTATCGAATTGCGTTAGGATTAAAAATAGATTTGAATAACTAGATATCTAAAGCTTCAATTTAATTAAAGCGAAAACTTGGTCGTGGAGGTTCAAAATAATGAGCTCACCTATCTCTAGGAATATCGCTCACCTAGACATTAAGGCTATTCGACCGGGCTCTCGCCCGACGAAGGATTCCCCTTAATGCCTGCAGTACGCTAAGAACCCCGATATCGGGTGGGGAACCCAATCTGGTACAGTTAGCGCGCCTCCTCTCTCGAGGGTTAGTGCGGAACTCTATTTACCCAAGTGTAATCTATCCATACGCACGGCCTCTCGGCTAGCTAGCGTATGGATAACGGAAATAGAGCCCACACATCGATATGTGGGTCTATGCGTCGTTAACCCAGGGTAAACCTTGAGTTTTTTAATGAAATCGAAAATTTAGACATTTGGTTATTTAAAATATTTTAGATCCCAAAGCTCTTCGATACCGAGGGCTAAAAGCAATTAGCCACTCATCGGAATGGGGATAGCTTATATGTTTGGTTGTGCGAGCATCCTAAACTATTCGCTGAAAGGTTACAAAGAAGATAAGAAGAAAAGTAAAATATCCTAACATTAGAAAAGCTATTACAAATAAGCACACCCGCACTCATTTAAACATATAACAAGAGACAGAAATAAAACTAAGTTACACATAGGAGAAAATTGCATAATTGACATTTGCAGGTCCCACTCAAACGAGTGGGGGCGGGAAATAAAAGCTGATAATTGTAAGTCCTACTCAAATGAGTAGGACTGAAATGAAAGCGAGTCCCACTAAAACGAGTAGGAGAAAATAAATGCGATTACGGGGCTTTCTTAAATATTTACATCAAAATAAGATCCGACCATTTAACTCCTAGCGAGTAGGCGGAAAATCAAATCCAGCCATTTAACTTAAATGAGTAGGCGAAAAAATAAAGAATGAAAATTACAAGTCCTACTCTATTGAGTAGGACTGAAATTACAGACCGGCCATTTAACTCAAGTGAGTAGGCGAAAAAATAAAAACTACAAACACTTACTTGAATAAAATCCAGCCATTTAACTCAAATGAGTAAGCGGAAAAATAAAAACACCACACGCACTCTACTTGAATATAATCCAGCCAATTAACTCAAATGAGTAGGAGGAAAAATAAATACACCACACGCACTCTACTTGAATATAACTACTCAAGCACTTGACATAAATAAACACACACACACACACACACACACACACACTTGCATGAATTAACTAAGACGATAAAGATTATCTCATACACTCACGCACTCGGGCGAGAAATAAGAAAAACAAATTTATCGAAAAATTAAAATGACTGTATTTCTACCGTTGGAATGCAGTAGAAATGCATAAAAAGGCAAAATAAAAATTGTTTGAGCAAAAAGTTTTCAAATTAAAGTGAGAAAGGCAAGTGCCTGAAAAATTAAAACGTTTACATTTTTACCGTTAGATTTTGATAGAAATGTTCAAAAAGTGAAAATAAAAATTGTTCGAGCGAAATTTTTTTTTGTAATTACTTAAAATGAAAGTTGATGAAAAATAAAAATAACAATTTATACATTCCTATAGTCTTGTAAAATGGTTTAAAAAGTGGGAGTAAGCTAAAAAGAAGCAATAGTTTTATAATTAAAACAAAGTAAAAGCTAAGTTAAGAGGGATGAAAATCACCTGTTTAACGTTTTACAAGTTCATAAGAACGCATTTTAAAGCATGAAAATCCTAAGTCTAACCAATTTTTAAGAGTTTGAGAATGAAATCGGCCATAATAACGGCTATAAATTTTGTTATAACTGAAAGGAAAACAAGAACATTTTCGTTTTAAAACATAATTTTTGCAATTTTAAGCTCATACACGCACACACGCACCATGAAAATGAAAATAAAAGTATATAAGATTGATGCAAAGGAGGCCTTTAGAGAAAATTCAGAGAATATAAGGATGATAAAACATCTATTTTATTAACAAAAGAGGTTGATTACAGGAGGTTAAACAAACAAGCTTCAAAAGGAGGGGGGAAGAGAATATTTACATAGCACTAAAGCAGCTCCAACGACAGCCCTTATACATCAAAATGGTTCGGATTTTTGGAACCCTTAACTCATACAGTAGCTGCCTTTTTATAGGCAAACAATTCCAAGTACACGCCGTCCGACACGGGCGTGTCGGGGGGCGTGTCAGCACTATTTTATAGTAGAATTCGGCGATCTGACGGATTTGACGGCGATTTGACTTTGTGGCAAAAATGCGGCGGTCACGCCCCAGGTCACGGGCGCGACGGTGGACGTGTCATTCGGCTCTTAAAGGCGTTGTTGACTTCGGGATTTGCCGGCGGCAGTTTGTCGGGCGAGGTGGAGCAGTCACGCCCCATGTCACGGGTGTGACGGTGGGCGTGTCGTTTGAGTCGACACTCGACAAACGTCGAGCGGAAATTGTCGAGAGATGGTCACGGGCTTCGGCACTGGGCGTGTCGGGCTGACACGGGCGTGGCGCTCATTGGACACGGGCGTGTTCCTCTTGGGTCGACGAATATCGAGTTGAAATCATCGAGCGGGATAGACACGGGCTTGGTCACACCCCATGTCGGATGGACACGGGCGTGTTGTCGGGCGTGTCAGGCTTTTCTCTTCAAAATTGGCTACTTCACGAGATTTTGAGCTGTCACGCCCTGGTCACGGGCGTGACATGGCATTTTAATTGCAGATTTTGATTTTTTCCTAAAAAATAGAATAAAACAAGTTAGTATATTATGTTCAAAAATAGGAGCATTTTATTGAATAAAAACAAGTAGAAATGACAAAAATAAATGAAAACGACTTAAGTAATGTACATAAAAATAGGTATATTTACATTTCATCAAATACCCACATACTTAAGCTTTTGTTATTCCAGAGCAAAAGTTTGAGATGAACTTATAAGGAATAGAAAAAACTCTAAGTTTAGCTACCTCTTAATCAATTATAAAAGAGATCTAAATAAATAAACGGGGTGTAAGTGTTAAGTCCTAAATTTATGAAGATGATTTAAATAGCGCAAAAGTTTTGGCCAAAAGACTTCTTGATATAATCAAATAGAAAGCAATAATTGTAATGGTTAGATTAACAAGAATAGTTTGGAATTATATGAACTTTTAGCCTATAGGAGTTTTATTGGAAATAATGCAATTTAAAAATTATGCTCTCAAAAAGATTTTTGAATTAAATCTAGAATCGTAAAATTGGCTAAGGGGGTTGATGTTGGTTTATGAAGAGGGTTTTGATTTTTGAGGCGAGGTAATTTTTTTCTCGAACCTCCATTTTGTTTTTTGAAGTATTAGGAAAACGAAATCATATTTTCCTAATATTGATATTTTTTCAACTTCATAATAAATTTTAACCCAATGTATATGTGTAGGAGTAATGAATTTTATCCTCTTACTCCATAACATATAATCTTTTTAATGTATTGGGTACCTATGTTTACGGAATGAAATATTATTCCCATTGACATAAGATCTTTTAAGGATAACAATTTTATCATGCCAAGTAGGTCATGATAAGGAAGGTGAGAAAAGAAAACTAGATTTTTTATTAAAAAAACAATTTTGAGAGAAACCTTAATAAATTGTAAGTTCCAATTTTTCAGAAAGCTAAAAGCAAACATAATGAATCATATAATCATTATTTTCTAACATAATACACGTGCTCATATCAATGAAAAATTAGAAGTAGTGCCTAAAATGAGTTCGCTATTTTTAACAAAGCATAATGAATTTTTTAAAACTTAACCCCGAATATTTAAATTTTTCAATCAATAATTAACAAACGAATAACAAACAAAGAATTAATAAAATTCACATATAAATAAACTCAAAGCAAAATTTTTGGATAGCAAGAAAATTAACGATGTTATATTTGATTTATTTGTTTCAAAATATTTTTTTTTTTGGTTTTTTATAGTTTTTTCATCATTTTTTGTGTTTTTTTATTTATTATCTCTTTTTTTGTATTTTTGTTTTGTTTTACTCAAATTTTTTTGAATTTTTGTTTACTTTTCCTCTCTTTTTTGTGAGTTTTTTAAATTTTTTTTTTGAACTTATTATCTTTTTTTAGATTTTTAAGGTTTTGCGGAAAGTGCGAGAAAAAGAAACGGTATTCACAAGAATGAGAGAGAAAAGGAGGGGGAGAGAGAAGATTATTTACAAAAATATTTACACAGATTTGTACAAAATGAAACAAAATTTTTTTTGAAATTTTGGTTTTCTAATTTTTTTGGAGTTTGTGTTTTATAAATTTTTTTTTGAATTTTTTGTTTTACAATATTTTTGGGGATTTTTGGTTTAAAAAGACAGAAAAAAACATTTTAAAGACAAAAAAAATTAGACCTTAAGTTTTTGGGATTTTTTATATAATTGTTTTTTTTTCTGATATTTTTTTTTGAAGTGCAGAAAATAGAAATACAGTGCAGAAAATAGAAGTGCGAAAAAGAAAGCGAGAAAACACCCCCAAACTTAAGTCCAACATTGTCCCCAATGTTATAACGTAAGTATGTGGAACAAAACAGAGAAGAGAGTATATACAAGGAAAAGAAATAGAGGGGGGGGGTAGAAGCTTCCCCGATAGGAGGTGGGGAAGGCGCAGTTTAGGAACCCTGCATTAGGAAGAAAGATAGCAAAGAAAAAGGTAAAGAGATAGCAAAAAAGATAAACATGGGGTGCCTCCCATGAGCGCTTTGTTTATAGTCGCGTAGCTTGACTACGTTGGCGGTTTATATATCTAGGAGGGTTATGGATTCGAAATTACCACCTACAGGATCGCCTACTATGTATAATTTTAAGCGATGACCGTTCACATTAAACGAGCCTTTATCCGGGTGGGAGACCAGTACGGTCCCATAAGGCCAAACCTCTTCAACTTTGAAGGGGCCGGACCAATGTGATCTAAGTTTCCCGGGGAAAAGTCTAAGTCGTGAGTTATAAAGAAGGACAAGATCGCCCGGAGAAAAAGTTTTTTGGGGCTTTAGTTTTCGGTCGTGATAAAACTTAGAACGCTCCTTATAGAACTTATTGCTCTCGTAAGCATTTGCACGTCATTCATCGAGCTCGTTTAGTTGTAGTTTTATATTTTGGGCGGCTAAGTTAGCGTCGAGATTTAAAAGTTTTAAAGCCCAAAGTGCACGATGTTCTAATTCTACGGGTAGATGACACGCTTTGCCGTACACTAATCGATACGACGTACAACCAATTGCGGTTTTGTATGCGGTACGATAAGCCCACAATGCATCGTCGAGTTTGATGGACCAATCTTTCCTATTAAGTGAAACGTTTTTCTCTAATATGCGCTTTATCTCTCGATTTACTACCTCTACATGGCCACTAGTTTGCGGGTGGTAGGGGGTGGCAAGTTTGTGCGTGACGCCGTATCTAGCTAACGTCTTAGCCATCTGGGTGTTGCAGAAATGCGTCCCCCTATCGCTTCAATAGCACGTGGAGTGCCGAAGCGCGAAAATAGTTTTTTAAGAAATGTAATGATGACTCGCGCATCGTTGGTGGGGAGAGCTTGCTCTTCCGCTCACCTCGATACGTACTCGACCGCTACTAAAATATACATATTTTTGAAAGACGGAGATAGGGGGCCAACGAAATCTATGCACCATAAATCGAAGACTTCGCACTCTAAAAACATGTTTTGGGGCATCTCGTCGCGATGAGAGATGTTACCCGACCTCTGACAGCTATCGAATGCGCGCACAAAATTGTGAGCGTCTTTGAATAGAGTGTGCCAAAAGAAGCCCGCCTCTAGCGTCTTCCGCGCGGTCCGGTTAGCTTGATAATGCCCACCAGCCGGACCCTCGTGGCAGTGCCTAAGGGTTTGCGTGCACTCCACACCCGCGACATATTTTCGGACCGCTTGGTCCGCGGAGATACGAAAAAGAAAAGGGTCCTCCCAAAAGAAATATTTCAAGTCAGAAAAGAATTTCTTCTTTTGCTGGCTCGAAAAGTCTTTTGGAAGCACCCTCGCAACTAAATAGTTCGCAAAGTCTCCGAACCACGGCGGGGAAGAGGAACTAGTAGTTATGGCTAGGAGGCGTTCCTCGGGGAATCTGTCATTTATGTCAGATACGACGAGCGCTTCCGCAGTGGGATTTTCTAAGCGGGAGAGGTGATCGGTGGCTTAATTTTCCGCGCCCCTCTTATCCCGGATCTCTAGATCAAACTCCTGTAAGAGGAGGATCCATCGAAGAAGGCGGGGTTTGGCGTCCGTTTTCGCTAACAAATATTTTAGGGCGGAATGGTCGGTAAATACGATAACTTTGGATAGCGTAATATACGAGCAAAACTTATCGAAAGCAAATACGACAGCTAAAAGTTCCTTTTCCATTGTCGTGTAATTTCCTTGTGCGGAAGTGAGTGTCTTGCTAGCGTAGTAAATAAGATGAAAATATTTGTTTATATGTTGGCCAAGAACGGCTCCTACGGCAATATCACTAGCGTCGCACATAATTTCGAACGGAAGGGTCCAATCGGGCGCCACTAAAATAGGTGAATTGATAAGTTTTGTTTTATAAAATTAAATGCAGACTCGCATTCACTATCAAAGACAAAATTTGATTCCTTTTCCAAGAGGCGAGTAAGCGTCTTTGTTATTTTTGAAAAATCTTGAATAAAATGCCTTTAAAAGCCCGCGTGGCCTAAGAAACTCCTAATAGATTTAACGTTGGAAGGCTGGGGAAGTTTTTCGATAATTTCAACTTTGGCCTTATCGACCTCCATCCCCTTAGACAAAATCATATGGCCGAGAACCAAAACTTCTCGAACCATAAAGTTACATTTTTCCCAATTTAAAACAAGATGCATGTCCTCGCATCGCTGAAGGACACGATCTATATTACGAAGACAGGACGGGAAAGAGCTTCCGAAAACAGAGAAGTCATCCATAAAGACTTCCATAATGTCTCCTACCAGCTCGCCAAAGATCGCCAGCATACATCGTTGGAATATAGCGGGCGCGTTGCAGAGGCCAAATGACATTCTTCGATATACGAAGGTACCAAACAGACAGGTAAAAGTTGTTTTCTCTTGGTCATCGGGGGAAATGGGGATTTGGAAAAACCCCGATAATCCATTAAGAAAACAAAAATACGGATGACCGGACAAACGCTCTAAAATTTGGTCCTAAAATGGTAGTGGGAAATGATCCTTACGGGTGGCGTCATTTAGTTTCCTATAATCTATGCATACCCGCCAACCCGTAACAGTACGAGTTGGGACGAGTTCATTGTGCTCATTCTCCACTATGGTAAGGCTGCCCTTTTTGGGCACCATGTGAATGTGACTAACCCACGTACTATCCGATATGGGATAAATAATCCCCGCATCTAATAATTTAATAATTTCGGCCTTAACCACGTCTTTCATATTTGGGTTAAGACTTCGCTGCGGCTGAATAGTTTTGCAGCAATTATCGAGAAGGAAAATCTTATGGGCGCAGAAAGACGGGTTAATCCCTTTGAGATCAGAAATTTGCCACGCAATTGCGTGGCGATGTTTAAGCAAAACTCCCAATAAATCGGAAGTCTCCAATTCGCTCAAATGCGAAGAAATGATAACAGGGAGTGTATCATCTTTCCACAAAAGGCGTATTTGAGTGAATCGGGTAGGGGTTTGAGTTTAAGGCAGGGCGGTTCTTCTAACGAGGTTTTAAATCCTATGTCTTTCTTACCAATTGTTTCGAAAGGCAAGTCTATAGAGGTTTCCTCATCGCAGTTAAAATTTTCGAGCGCATAAATATCGTCGTTTAAAAAGTAGACTCAAAATAGGGGAAGAACAATCTCCGATATATGTATCTAAATTATAACAAAAGTCATCGCTCGATGACGAGTCTCCTATGGAGGGATTAATAGAGAAAGTAACCTCGTCATCTCCTACCCGAAGGAGGAGACGACCGTTACTGACATCAATTAATGCGCGGGAGGTGGCGAGAAAAGGGCGACCGAGTATAATTGGTGCATCGATGTCCTCCTCGATGTCCAAGATGACGAAGTCTACCGGAAAGATAAACTTATCAACTCGGACAAGTACGTCCTCCACTACCCCGACGAGAAACTTAACTGAGCGATCCGCTAGTTGGATTCGCATTTTAGTAGGGGCCGGAGTACCCAAACCTAATTTTTGAAAGAGCGAGAACGGCATCAAATTAATGCTCGCGCCTAAATCTGCAAGAACATATTTTACAAATATATTGCCAAAAAGGCACGGATGGAGAACCGTCCCGGGTCATTTCTTTTTAGGGGCAATTAATTAGTAAGAGCCGCTGAGCAGTCAGCATTAAGAGAAATATGCTAAATATTTTCTAATTTTTGTTTATTGGAAAGAAGTTGTTTTAAGTATTTCGCATATTTAGGCAACTGAGAGATTGCCTCGCAGAAGGGAACATTAATATGAATTTGTTTTAATAATAAAATAAATTTTTCAAATTGCGCGTCCTTACGCTCACTATTAAGTTTATGCGGATACGACAAGGGCGTTTTGATAATTTTTTCATTTAAAATTTGTAAATGTGGCATAATCAAAGAAGGGGGAAGAGGGGTCGGAGGTGAAATATGTACCTGAGGATCAGTCCGTTTTTGATCGATCATGTCCTTTCCGCTACGGAGGGTTATAGCGTTGATATTTTCCGCTGATTGGGCTCCGTGTTTCCCGGCAGTGCCCCGAGCGCGCGCTCGGACATCATTCGCGCTAGCTTTCCAACCTGGAGTTCTAAGTTTTTTAGCGATCCGGTGATGTTCCGGATATTTGACTCGTTGGAAGCTATATATTTAGAAAAATTATCCTCCATCGGTGAGGGTTTTGGAAGAGGGGGAGGTAGCAGAAATACGTGCGGGAAAGGATTTGGGGGGCGCTGCGCATTATTCGCATTGCTCCATGAGATGTTGGGGTGGTTCCTCCAACCCGGATTATAGGTATTGCTATAAGGGTTGTTATTGGGGTTGAAGGAAGGTCGCCCAACATTTCCCACGTAGTCTACAAATTCATTTGCTACGCCGGCATTAGGGGGAATCGCCTAAGGCGGAGTGGTGGAGGCAGCAGTCATCTCCGCCACCTACTTCGTCAGCCTTTCAACTTGAAGGGCTAAGTGGGCAGTGACATCCACTTCGAAGAGGCCGGCCGCCTACTTGGGACGTCCCCGAGGGACGTTCCATTGGTAGGCGTTCATAGCCATCTCTTCAATAAGAGCTTGGGCAGCCTCAGGGGTCTTATTATTCAAGGTACCCCGAGCAGCCGCGTCAATCATTTGACGCGTCTGATAATTAAGCCCATTGTAGAAGATTTGGACCTGCAACCACGCAGGCAGCGCGTGGTGCGGACACTTGCGGAGGAATTCCTTAAAGCGCTCCCAAGTCTCAAAAAGAGACTCGGAATCATTCTGCACGAACGAAGAAATGTCCGCCCGCAACTTTGCAGTTTTGGCGGGCGGAAAATACTTCGTTAAGAACCGTTCCGCAAGGTCGGCCCAGGTGGTGATACATCCTCGTGGGAGGGAATTCAACCACGCCTTAGCTTTGGATCTGAGGGAGAATGGAAAAAGGCGCAAATGAATGGCATCATCAGTGACGCCATTGATCTTAAAATTATCGCAAATCTCCAAAAAACTAGACAAATGAACGTTCGGGTCCTCATCCGGCTGTCCATCGAATTGCATGGCATTTTGGATCATTTGGATAACACTCGATTTGATCTCAAAATTATTGTTCGCCACCGTCAGGCGAACAATACTAGACCCAGTATCGTCCAAATTCGGTCGGGCGTAATATGACATTGTACGCTCAAGGGCCGCGTTCAGATTGGGGTCGACCATAGAAACGGCAGAGGGTTCTCCGATTGATTCTTCGGGATCCAAAGGAGGATTTCGGCGTTGAAACCGAATACGCGCAAGTGAGCGTTCGATCTCAGGATCGAAATCCAAATTTTTGGACTCCGAAGGCTGTCCACGGGTCATACACCCTAAAAGGGAAAGCAGAAAATTAACTTCTTTTTTGGATTTTGAAGAAAAGTTTTTAAGTTTTTTTTTTAGTTTTTAGAAATAAAAGTAAAAGTAATAGAGTCCGGATTCGGAATAACAACTCAAAGAGAAGTCCCCGACAACGGCGCCAAAAACTTGATTGGCCCGCGAACAGACTCTTACTGTGGTTGGTTCGGTGAGTCGATCACCGCGGGCTTGCTAGGGTAGGCAAGTGCACCTATCACAAGTAGTACTCCATATTCGGGAGAATACCGAGGTCGTATTATTCCAGGGAATGGGTTGATTACCCTACTCCCCCGAAAACACTATTATTTTACCGAAATAGAAGTTGAGGGTTTTAAGTAAAATAGGAACAAAAATAGATTTAAGAAAAAAGTCGATGAAGAGATAACTCCCGGTATCGAATTACATTAGGATTAAAAATAGATTTGAATAACTAGATATCTAAAGTTTCAATTTAATTAAAGCGGAAACTTGGCCGAAGAGGTTCAAAATAATGAGCTCACCTATCTCTAGGAATATCACTCACCTAGACATTAAGACTATTCGACCGGGCTCTGGTCCGACGAAGGATTCCCCTTAATGCCTGCAGTACGCTAAGAACCCCGCTATCGGGTGGGGAACCCAATCCGGTAGAGTTAGCGCGCCTCCTCTCTCGAGGGTTAGTGCGGAACTCTATTTACCCAGGGGTGATCTGTCCATACGAACGGCCTCTCGGCTAGCTAGCGTATGGATAACGAAAATAGAGCCCATACATCGATAGGTGGGTCTACGCGTCGTTAACCCAGGGTAAACCTTGCGTTTTTTAATTATATCGAAAAATTAGACATTTGGTTATTTAAAACATTTTAGATCAGAAAGCTCTTCGATACCGAGGGCTAAAAGCAATTAGCCACTCATCAGAATGGGGATAGCTTATATGTTTGGTTGTGCAAGCGTCCTAAACTATTCGCTGAAAGGTTATAAAGAAAATTAGAAGAAAAGTAAAATATCCTAACATTAGAAAAGTTATTACAAATAAGCACACCCACACTCATTCAAACATATAACAAGAGACAGAAATAAAACTAAGTTACACATAGGAGAAAATTGCATAATTGACATTTGCAGGTCCCACTCAAACGAGTGGGAGCGGGCAATAAATGCTAAAAATTGCAAGTCCTACTCAAATGAGTAAGACTGAAATGAAAGCGAGTCCTACTCAAACAAGTAGGAGAAAATAAATGCGATTACAGGGCTTTCTTAAATATTTACATCAAAATAAGGTCCGACCATTTAACTCCTAGCGAGTTGGCGGAAAATCAAATCCAGCCATTTAACTCAAATGAGTAGGCGGAAAAATAAAGAATGAAAATTACAAGTCCTACTCAATCGAGTAGGACTGAAACTATAGACCGAGCATTTAACTCAAGTGAGTAGGCGGAAAAATAAAAACTACAAACACTTGCTTGAATAAAATCCAGCCATTTAACTCAAATGAGTAGGCGGAAAAATAAAAACACCACACGCACTCTACTTGAATATAATCCAGCCAATTAACTCAAATGAGTAGGCGGAAAAATAAAAACACAACACACACTCTACTTGAATATAACTACTCACGCACTTGTCATAAATAAACACACACACACACACACACACACACACACACACACACACACACACACTTGCATGAATTAACTAAGACGATAAAGATTATCTCATACACTCACGCACTCGGGCAAGAAATAAGAAAAACAAAATTATCGAAAAATTAAAATGACTGCATTTCTACCGCTAGAATGCAGTAAAAATGCATAAAAAGGCAAAATAAAAATTGTTTGAGCAAAAAGTTTTCAAATTAAAGTGAGAAAGGCAAGTGCCTGAAAAATTAAAACATTTACATTTTTACCGATAGATTTTGATAGAAATTCTTAAAAAGTGAAAATAAAAATTGTTCGAGCGAATATATTTTTTGTAATTACTTAAAATGAAAGTTGTTGAAAAATAAAAATAACAATTTATACATTTCTATAGCCTTGTAAAAAGGTTTAAAAAGTGGGAGTAAGCTAAAAAGAAGCAATAGTTTTATAATTAAAAAAAGTAAAAGCAAAGTTAAGAGAGATGAAAACCACCTGTTTAACGTTTTACAAGTTCATAAGAACGCATTTTAAAGCATGAAAATCCTAAGTCTAACCAATTTTTAAGATTTTGAGAATGAAATCGGCCATAATAACGGTTATAAATTTTGTTATAATTGAAAGGAAAAGAAGAATATTTTCATTTTAAAACATAATTTTTGCAATTTTAAGCTCATACACGCACACATGCACCCTGAAAATGAAAATAAAAGTATATAAGATTGATGCAAAGGAGGTCTTTAGAGAAAATTCAGAGTATATAAGGATGAGAAAACATCTATTTTATTAACAAAAGAGGTTGATTACACGAGCTTAAACAAACAAGCTTCAAAAGGAGGGGGGAAGAGAATCCTTACATAGCACTAAAGCAGCTCCAACGGCAGCCCTTATACATCAAAATGGTTCGGATTTTTGGAACCCTTAACTCATACAACAGCTGTCTTTTTATAGGCAAAAAATTCTAAGTACACGCCCTCCGACATGGGCGTGTCGGGGGGCGTGTCAGCACTATTTTACAACAGAATTCGGCGATCTGATGGATTTGACGGCGATTTGACTTTGCGGCGAAAACGCGACGGTCACGCCCCAGGTCACGGGCGTGACGGTGGGCATGTCGTTCGGCGCTTAAAGGCATTGTTGACTTCGGGATTTGCCGGCGACATTTTGTTGGCTGAGGTGGAGCAGTCACGCCCCAGGTCACAGGCGTGACGGTGGGCGTGTCGTTTGAGTCGACACTCGACAAACGTCGAGCGGAAATTTTCGAGAGATGGTCACGGGCTTCGGTACGGGGCGTGTCGGGCTGACACGGGCGTGGCGCTCATTGGACACAGGCGTGTTCCTCTTGGGTCGACGAATATCGAGTTGAAATCGTCGAGAGGGATAGACACGGGTTTGGTCACGCCCCGTGTCGGATGGACACGGGCGTGTGGCCGGGCGTGTCAGGCTTTTCTCTTCAAAATTGGCTGCTTCACGAGATTTTGAGCTGTTAAGCCCGGGTCACGGGCGTGACCAATATGTCACGGGCATGACATGACATTTTAATTGCAGATTTTTATTTTTTCCTGAAAAATAAAATAGATCAAGTTAGTATAATATGTACAAAAATAGAAGCATTTTATTGAATAAAAACAAGTAGAAATGACAAAAATAAATGAAAACGACTTAAGTAATGTACATAAAAATAGGTATATTTACAATTCATCATTGACCCCTATTATTGAGAAAACTAAAGAGACACCTCAAGTTGAAGAGGTTAGTTCTTCTAAATCTGAGGATGCAGAAGTTTCTCAATAGTAGAAAAGAAAACTTTCTGCAATGAAGAAGAAGAGCAAGAGCTACAAGCAATATCTTCAGTCTGGAGCATCATCAGCTCCTACAATTGATCATAGCTCTTTGCTATTGCAACTACAGCTAATGGTTGATAAGTAAAGGTAAGATTTAGAGAAATATGTTGATGAAAGAAACAAGGAGTTGCAATATCAGCTGGCCCAAGAAATCAAGTAAATAATATTTGAAGTAAATCTTTTGAAAAATGATATGATTTCTTTCCTTGAGAAAGGAGCCCGTGCATTGATCTATCTGGCTAAGCAACAACAGGATGCCAAGCAACTATAAGATGATTTGGCAATCAAGAAAGGATGTATCCTTGAAAATTAGAACAAACCAAATGAGAATCTGATAGTGATGCATAAAACCACCTTGGGAGAAATTAATACCCAAACCACAGCTTTGGAAACCAAAATTGATTCTACTGTCATAGACATCAATACCAAACAACAAAGTCATTTTGAATCTCTCCTGAAGAATATCAAAGATTCTTATAAAACTTTGGACAACAATTTACTGAGGGTTAAGAATACAATGACTACAGGTATCAATTATGTTGATGGACAGGCCAGATTTCATAAGAATGATCTAAGAGATCATATTGAGAGAGAAGTCATAAAGGGGGAGAGAGTCATGATTAAGGCAAGTGCTGAACAAGCTATCTGGATAGCAAATAATATCAGAGATACTCTAGGCTTTCCTCCCCTATGGTATGAGGGTGATCAAACAACTAAATCTCGTTATCAACAAATACCTCTACTTTAAGAACCTCCTGCTGAATTATTTCCTCCAGCAGCCCCAACCAATTTTGAGTCTATTCAAGTAGCTTTTCATCCCATGTATAGTCCTCCTCAAGGCATACATAAGAATGTAATATTTGATAAAGTGGACAGGCCTGCTGCTGCTCCAGATACTAAAGCTCAGTTATCAAAGAAAAGGTTCAGAGAACAGGCTCAAACTAAACCTGATTTTGAGCAATGGAGTCCAACCTCCAGATCAATGATTCTTACTGCTTGGAAAGTTGTGAATGCTAATATTAATGATAGAGGGAAATGGTATTCTGAACATGAATGGGCTAAACACTTGAAATACCAAGATGTGATTCAAAAATTCAGGCAATATTTGAAGAGAGGAAAGCTTCCTGCTAAGTCCATAGAGCCCAGCAAGTATTTCCCAAAGCCATATCATTAATTTGAGAGGCAAAGGCTAAAGGAAGAAGCAATAACAAAAGATAAAGATAAGGAGGCCAAAGGAAAGGCAGTTGCTGAGGACAAGGAGCCCGAAATGAAAGCCAAGATACAGTCAGGCGAAGGCATAATTATTAAGGAACCTGAACTGCCTTATGATTTTCTAAGTTTTATATTTCTTATGAACATTTTGACATGTAACTATTCAGTAAAAAAACTTGTATCAATAAATTCTAAGATAAACAATTAATGAAAATCATGGCTTATTCTACATTTCATGTGTTGATTAATTAGGACTGAAATTGTTTGCCTTATTTTTACTCTGCATTATTGTTAAGTTTGTGTGTTTATCTGTGATAATTCACATACTGAACTGCACTGTATGTTTAAATGTCTTTATCTTTATTTTTGTGGTATCTTGTTGTATATAATTAAATTAGTCTTATGACTTCTCCAAATAGGGGGAGATTGTTGAGTACATTGGTCTCAATGTACTTAATTTGCAGAATGCTTCTCAGCTCAATGATATACACATTGTTGTATTTGATGGATGTTAAGTTCATATGTGCAGGTAATTAAAGCTAAGTATAAATGTCGAGACACTCAAGACTAGTGTCAACACACTTAAGGTAGAAGTGCTGAGTCAAGGTGAAAGTTGTGTCAACACCCAGGACTTGGGCCAACACTATAATACAAGAAAGCAAATGTGTCGACACTCAAGATGTAACGCCCTGAAACTCAAAAGAGGGACGGACAGTGTTTAGAGCCAAGTTTAGGTCTTGGAAAGGGTCACACGGCCTGGGATACGGGCGTGTCTAGGGCCATGTTGTGCTCGGGTTCGACGAACAACCCGAGTGGCTGACGAACTGTGCTCGACGAACTGTCGAGATAGTGAACACGGCCGGGGACACGGGCGTGTCCTGGGCCGTGTCGTGCTTGGGTTCGATGAAATTTTCCGAGTGGTCGACTAAAATATGGTCGATGATCATCGATACGACAAACACAGCCTGAGACACGGGCGTGTCATAGGCCGTGTCCTGCTCGGGATGTTAGTTGGGCCGTGTCAGGGGAGGAACATGTCCTAGAACCCAGGCATGTTAAGCCGGACACGGGCGTGTCGAGGACCCGTGTTCTCTTTGGTTTGTGTTTGGTCCTGTGTTGATGGAGGAACGCGCCCAGCGACACAGACGTGTAATGAGTGACACGGGCATGTCATGTATGACACGGGCATGTCCAAAACCCGTGTCCTGTTCTGGATGCGATGGTTTCGGCGTTGATTGAGGCACACGGCCTTGGACACGGGCGTGTCAGAAGCCGTGTTCGGCACAGGATTTTGGTTTTAAGTGCGAATAGTGGCCATTTAATTCCTTCTAGTGGGATCTGATGGTACAAAGTGGTCCTTGCTATGTTAAGTACAAGAATAGGATTTGAAACCCTCATTCCTCATCAAGTTTTCTCTTTCTAAAGTTTTAGAGAGAGGGGAGAGCAAGGAAGAAGGTGAAGGAGAGATCCAGATCTCGGAGAATCTTTAGAGCCAAAAATCGCGAGCCAAGTTCCGATCCTCGGAGGCAGGTCTGTTGTGGTAGTTTTCATCCGGCTACGTTCCCATGGCTAGGAAGAGGGGTCGTAAGGTAACGACACTTCTCCCCACTGTTTCTTGGATGCGTGCTTAGCATCTTTTTCTTTTGAGCTTTTGGGAACCAAATCTCTAAAATAAGAGGGGTTTGGGTCGCCTTGGTTCAAGAGGAACCTCCAGATCGATTGGGTCTGTCCCTGACATGATTTTGTATCAGGGATCCGCTTCGTTAGTGGATTAGGCATGGTTTGTGAACCCGTAGTTACGACTGTTAGTCCGACTCGGTGATGTTGCATAGCGAGCCTTAAGGATTTTGTAGAAATCCATTGCGGCAAGATGCCGTTTGTGATGTATGTGTTTTCCCCCTTTTCTCGAGTAAGTAAGTGTAGCCGGAACCGAAAAAGGTTAGCTCCGCACTGACGGTAGATGGTTTCCTTGGTGGAAAAGGTTAGCTCCGCATTGGCGGAAGATGGTTTCCTTGGTGCGCGGGGACATTATAGTTCAAACAATGGATTAGGGTGGGAATGGTTATGTATTGTTATGTGCTAATGCGCGACTTTATCTCCGTGGTCGGCTGGCTTTCCCGTGACGTGCAGGTCATGTGTGGAGAGTGTCTCATCGAGACTAGTCCCCTTCTGTGAGACTGACGAGAACGGCAAGCATTAAGCAAGCCTATGCAATGAAGCCACGAGCGTGCGGTCTGATGAAGAGAGGTCTGATGAAAAACAGAAAAACATAGAACCAAAAGAACAATTTTGAAGAGACAGAAGTTTGAAGCTTCATCTACAATTTAGAAGTTGGAGAGAGGTCAGATGAAGAATTATCTTCAACATCTCTCCAGCCTAGATCAACCCTAATTTCTACTTCAGAAGTTTGAAGCTTCAGCTACAATTTAGAAGGTGGAGAGAGGTCTGATCAAGAATCATCTTCAACATCTCTTCGGCTTAGGTCAACTCTAATTTCTAATTTAAAAAGCTTTGAAAAGCTAAGAAGGGTTTGATCAGATATATTTTGTCAGAATCAAAGGAAGCACAATCATCAAGATCAGATCAAGAAGATATTACTCAAATCTCATACTGGGTGACATTTTCTGATTCAATTTTCTGTTATATTCAATTTATAAGATCTATATGTTGATCTGAGTGGAGGGGATTTATTATCATATTATTGTAAGATTGTGTTATTAATGCTGAGGTAGGGCTAGGATTGCTTGAGGTAGGAGAAGTTGGAAATTCTCTGAGTTGTAGGGCATTTGTTGCTTGAGAAGTCGGAGTGAGGATTCATTCTGAGGTAGAGTTCTTGGGAAGAACTTGAGGTGTAGGATCTTGGTGATCTGAGTGGTAAGACTTGTGAAGTCTGAGTTGTAGGAGCCGGGTGGGCTTTGAGGAGTAATATCTAAAGATCTGAGTAAAGGAAAGAGGAGGAGTTTGACCGAATCTAGTTCATTGCTAGATAGGAGAAGGGGGAAGTGGATGTACCCATAAATTGGGGAACCATTATAAATCTGTGTGCATTGTGTTGTGTTTGCTGATTTGCTGTGCCATGTTAATTATATTAATTGTTGTTTAGTTTATGTTAATTATCTGACTGAGTAAATCACTTTATTTAAAGTAGTATTCTAACAACAGAAAAGGAGAGCCATAATTAAATTGAACCTATTCACCCCCATCTAGGTCATTTTCAATCCTAAAGTAAATATTTACACATTCCTAACAAGCTCATCACTAAAGAGCTGAACAATGGTCTTATAATTCAAATGAGCCAGACTCTTGTGCCATTGGATACAATATGAGACTTTGTCATTTGCAACTAGGCATATAGGGGAACGATTATCTAAGCAAGAAAAGTTTAAGCAATAGACATTCTCACTCCTACTGCCTGTTAAGATGACACTTTGATCACTTAACCTCTTGATGTGACACTTATCCTTTTGGAAGGAAATGTCAAAACCAAGATCATATATTTGGCTTATGCTTATGAGGTTGTGTTGTAACTCCTCCACCTAAGACACCTTTGTGATCGTGATTTTGTCAATTGAGATATGACCATAGCCTCTGGTTATCCCCTTGTCAGAGCCTCCAAAGTTGACCTTGGGTCCATTCTTTACTGGAGTGAACTACTTCAATAGCTCCTTTGTTCCAGTCATGTGCCTGGAACATCCACTGTCCAAGTACCATTTAGGAGAATTGGTACTTGAACTAATCTGAAAAAAACATAAATCACATTACCTTAGGACCCCAATTTCTGTTGCGTCCTAGGTTCACATTAGTATGAAAATAACCATGCCTTCCTGCAGAATTTCTGATAGGCTGGCCACCTCTGGAAAATGAAGGATTGTGCCAGCAATCTATAACATAGTGGCCCACTTTGCCACAACACCAGCACTCATAGATATTGTATCACCTTTTCTATTTGGGACTAGCATTAGGCTGTACTGCTCACTGAATAGTGGGGAGATGTGCTGCTCTATGTAACTTCTCCATCCATTCATATAGTATATAATAGAAGGTCTGGCCAGGGCCCCACACCATATGCCACAAAACAGGCGGTGAACTCACGGGTTGATATCAGAGATGCGCATCCTAACTCATAGCATTCTAGAGAAAGCTTTTAATATAAATACAACTCTAACCATGAATGTCCACTGATATAAATACCCACATTTATATAGGAATGTACACCACATACAAAATCGTTTGGACTTATGGCCTTACAGTTACTCTTTATAAGTGTGGATTCCAAACATCGGTGTGCAGGTCGGCCACACGTGAACAAACCATAACATTTTTCAGCGTAGCCTTCAAGGGCTAGCAGTAGCAGCAGTAGTAGCAGGGACTTCAACCTTTATATGTCCCGCTCGGCTCTCCAACACCTGTATAAGGACAGTACACCCAACTGTGGCAAACAAGGCAACGGTCAGCATTCAGCTGACCAATTTATAAAGACCCTACCCCTTTTCCGGGGCAGTGGTATTCCTTCCCTGCAGGCATAACAATTCATAGCCAGATATATATATATCACATTGTTTTCTCACGCAGAAACAATCCATCACAACCGTCAGCCAAGCGGACCGACGTTCCGTGCACTCAGGGTACTTTCTTAGTGTACCAGCGAACTAGGGTCCCACCATCGTTCTAGGTTCGAAACCCAATGGTAAAGTTGAGCATTTAGTCTTTCCGTTGCGCAGGCCTAAGACTCTCATTATGCGCTCCAACTGACCGCACTTTCAGGTCTTCGAGTCGGACGGACATAACGCAGGTACGAATCCACCACCCCCTGTTGCTCAGGTCGACTTTCCATCACCAAATACCAACGTACTCGAGGCTAAATATAAGGCGCATTGTCCACAATGTCCAACTGACAGCACTTTCACCTTTCCTGTTCAGTACGAGGCCTTTTAAAGAGCTCATCAAGCTCACAATAGCCACACTGTCCACCAAGGACTAGCTTCACAATAGCCACAAGGTCCACCACAGACTGGCTTCACAATAGCCACAATGTCCACCACGGACTGGCTTCACAATAGCCATAATGTCCACACTGGAGACATAATAGCCACATTGTCCACCACGGACTGGCTTCTCAATCAAAAAGGGGAGTTCATGCTAGTGTCCTTCACGATCGCTTAGCGGGTTCCGCAGAACTCACTTTCTGCACCCAACTACGCCCAAACCCTGCAGCATCCTGCAGTGCCAAAAAACATGTCTTGCCATAGCACAGAGCACAGGCATCACAAGGGTATTTTCCTGGACTACCACTTCAGTACTTCCTGCTACTGCCCTTCACAGGTCCAATTCATCGACCCGGCGAACTATACGTTTAACCGCGGAGTCTTCTTCGGTGTGCAAATGCAACATCACCAATCCAGACTAACCTGTCCAGATGGGCTTCACAGAGAATGCCTATTCCGTACTCCATTTTCGGATCTATATGCCAAACTATTGGGGATTCCAAGAATCAACCCAATGAAATCCCTTAACATTCCACCCTCTGGTGGGGGAAATCCATGCACATGCCAAAAAGGAAGAACTTCACATGTACAAGGAAGAAAGATCGTTACCCTTGATGACCTCTTTGGAGCATGGAATTCTAGCTAGCTGGAAATCACCGCAGCGGCCTTGCCTCCGCAACGATGGCCTCAGATATCGAATTGGAACTCTGCAGCTCCACCGGTGGCCCGCACATTTCCTCCTCCTCCTCCTTGATCTCCCTTCTCTCTAGCTTTCTTAGAAAGAGAATGGCCAAGTGAATAATGAGAGATATCTTCTCTTTTACAACTTTAAAGCAGTGGGGAGAAGCCTGGGCCATCAGATCCCAGATGAAGGAAATGGACAGCCACAAATTTTCCACAAAGGTCTTATTTTTGGCTGACACGGCCTGTGACACGCCCATGTCATAGGTCGTATACCTTAAGCGGCACACAAGCAACTTACCTAGAGCAGGACACGACCATGTGATACGCTCGTGTCACAGGCCCTGTGCCCTAAAACACCTTCAGACAAGCCAGTGTCTGGGGCCATGTACCTCAAACGGCACACACCCGATTTACCCCGAACAGGACATGGCCATGTGACATGCCTGTGTCACAGGCCGTGTGCCCAAAGACACACCCGTGTCCTGCCCGTGTTCACCAGGCCTCACTGCCTGGCCAGATCTAGAGAAGTACACGGCCATATGACACGCCCGTGTCACAGGCCGTGTACCCTTACACGGAATCAGACATGCCTCCAGCGTGTTTTTCATCGAGCGAAGTTCATTGACCAGTGGGGGACATACCCTCTTACACGCCCGTGTCGCAGGGCATGTTCCCTCTCAATAACTCGTCAAGTGCAGTTCGTCGAGTACACGATAGGCTGCTCAGTGATGCGTGTAATACGGCAAGCACACCGGTCGCACAAGTAATAAAGTTTTGGGAGTAAATCCCCAAGTGTCGGTCTCTTGAGGAATGCAATTAGCGTATAACGACAACAGTAATGAGAATATCGTTATGAGAGTTAAAAATAGAACAAAAAGAAAATAGCGGACTCGGGAGATTGTGGATGGTTGATCTACTGAACTAGTAAAAGCTATGCGGGTCGACGGCACCGCTTCGCAAGGTGAAATGGGTTTGTCGGCCGCTATGCCGAACTTCAGTTGGGCGAGTGGAAGGGAAACTAATGGATTGCAGCGTTCTTGTGTGGATTGCAATCGGACAAGGCACAGGAATGAAGTGCATGTGGGGTGAGTGAGGCGCATTCATAGACAGAACTCACAAGCATAAGAAGAAACTAACATTCCATTAACTAGAAAGTAAACTTGATATTCAGGGATGGAAATGTTCATTACACTGCTCAAAACAGTCATAACACAGAGGAAAGGGAAGAGGAGTAAACCAAAAGAGAATGAAGATCCACCGCGGGTCGTGGCCGGAGTAGCGAGTTGTCAATCCGCTTCCGGGCTCAGTCCGACGAGGCTTCCGGTACCAACGATCTGTCACCTCGAAGGCCTTTAAGTCCGTTCTATAAGTTATCTACTTCACCAACTCTGCAGGAAAGCTTGAAGTTGAAGTCATCAATGGCCGAGGGCTTCGCCGGAGTGTTGGAAAGCTTCGGAGTAAGTGGAAATGGCTTCCCGGCGAAGGTGGAAGTGATGGAGCAGCTGGAGAAGTGAAAAGGGGATTCCCGCGCACTCTCCGATCGCAGCAAATGACAGGCGTTGACCTAAAATGCGGAGCAAGGTCTTTTATACGGAGGCAGCAGAAGCAGTGCGCACGATCAGTGGCGCACGACCAGTGGTCGTGCGCACTGTAGGTAGATGATCGTGCGGCTTTTCCAAATAAACCTGCAACCTGGACAAGAAGCATCAGCATAAACGCGCACGAGCAGTGGCGCACGACCAATGGTCATGCGCACTATGGCCAGTGCTCGTGCGATTACCAAGACAGGGTTATGAAAAAGGGGTGTAATGCGCACGAACGGTGGCGCACGACCAGTGGTCGTGCGCAGTAAGTCCAGTGGTCGTGCGCTTACCCAGGCTGATTCAGTTGAAAAAGTAGAGTAGTGCGCACGATCGGGGGCGCACGACCAGTGGTCGTGCGCAGTAGATCCCCTGATCGTGCGCAGTATTCCTGTTTCACAATCATCCCGGAACACGCACACGACCCCTGTACCAGCAGAAGGGGCAGAAAAGCCACCAGAACGTGCACACCACATCCCCGAGATAGGGCTAAATAATAACAACAAAATGGAAACATATAAAGCACACAGAAGCGGGCATACAGTGCACTTAATCGTGAAAAAGGTACATAAGCACAAATAAGCAATAACGGCTCTCAAGTGTAGTGCTACGACGATAAAACTAGCCTAGATGAGTCCAAAAATCAGTGTAAAATATGGACTCATCACACCCCCAGACTTAACCATTTGCACATCCCGAGCAAATCATCACTCCATGGACTCGAAGATAGCTAACTGGCTCAGCAATTTCAAAAAGAAGTAAGACGAGAAATCAAAAATATCATGAGTATAGAAGATATAATAGAAAAACTTTTTAATTATACAACGTAGTTTAAACTATTCGACAGACGTAAATAGATATTGTAATTGCTCAAAATTAGAATTCTGGAGAATCGTGCGATCATGTGCAGGAAGAAAGTAGGCATGCCGCTAAGGTGAGCATTGCCAAAGTTCGGGACTCAGGATCACCTCCAAAGGAATCCACCAATGTCGGGGACCATATGCTTGCACGTTTAAACTCTCTCCACAACGCGGGTTAGACTCAAGCATGAATCAGTAGGACTTGTAGGAGGAAATGGGGCTTAGGCAACGGCTTGGTGGTCAAGGATAAACATGAAGGCTCTATGCAACCAAAGCGAGCGAAAACAACCCAAACCAAAACAGCCACTTAGAAAAGAATGGGGCACACGCCCCCCAGACTTAGCGTGAAATCCGGGTGTGAACACGGCTGAACCCGACCAAATTCAATAAAGAGGATGGGGATCGAAATCTCAAAGCAATTCTTTCACATAAATATTTGTTTTTTCGATTGCGCGAATCAGCTTTTTATTTTCATAAATTGTTGTTTTCTTTTCTGCGCTAGCAATCCCCAAATGAAGCAATCAAAACGGGAATAAAATCAGCACCCCCAAAACAATGTCCACTAATCACAACCTCGGCAAAACAGGAATTACAAATCAGCTCAAGCATTTGATTGCGAAGGTGGGTTTAGCTTCAGGCCTTGGTGAAAGTGAGTGGAGCTGGATCAAAGGAAGGGTAGGCACAAATTTGGCATGCAATGGCTAACAGGTAGGAAGGGCTAAACAAGGCTCAAACTAGCCAAAAAGAAGGCTTACGTCATGCTCACGCTTAACTAACCGTGCACCAATGCTTCGAGAGTAGCTTAGGGCAAGTTCTTAGCCACCGAGAAAGATGATCCTTCCCCCCGACTCGAGCAATACGAGTCTAGTGGCGGCTACACACATTCCTACACTATCGGTTGATTATCCCAGATTCAGATTTTGAGCAGTACAAACAATGTTTACGTGTGCAGAAAAGAATAATTCTACGAGCATAAAGAAAAATTAGTTCTATCCTAACTCTACACAAACCATGAGTATTCGATTAGGAGCACTGCATGAGTTTCAAATGACTCAATCCTGAAATCTGAAGCTAGTACCACTATTTTAAAGTTTACACAAAAGCAATAAATTTAACTCGGGTTGTGCGCGTGGGTAAGAGCGCACTCGTGTAGGTGATTCAGTGTGTGCAACCAAAAAGAAACAAGAAATAAGTAAATAAGAAACTGGAATGCAACAGAAGGTGCGGTGTAGTGACCACAGGACAGACTACCCCCCCCCCCCCCCCCCGCCCCAGACTTAAAGTTGACAACGAATAAAAATAAACATTCCAACTAGGAGAAATAGCTAGGGTAGGAAGTACCTATGCTCAAAATTGAGCATACCAGTCGGGCAATGAGATGTCCAAGTGCGGCCAAGTTGCCGCGCCTCAAATATTCCTGCACCTGCGATTAAAGGAGGCAAGCCAAAAAAAATCTGGACACAGATATATATATATGAAGAAATAAACAGAACTCAAAATACAGCATAGGACCGCACGGTCCAACTTGGGTTGTCTCCCGAAAGCCCTTTTGTTTACCGTCCTTAAGGTGGACCAAATACCTGTATTAGCAGTTCAAATAGAGAGTTTTTGGCAGTAGCAAAAGGAAACAAAATTAAAAATAGAGCAGCCAGCATTCAACAAGTAGCAAGAAAGAAGATGGCACAATCAGCTATACGCAGATTTATGGTAAGTCTCTCCGGTGGGATGCGAGAGAACAGCAGAGTGTCTTTTTGCATTCGGGGTAGGCATTGTCCTATTACTGCGAGTGCACTCGTTCGCGAGCCGGAAGGCAGCATAGCGCTCGTCGCGTAAACGCTTGGCCTCTTTCAGTTTCTCCACCGTGGGAGACCTCCAATGAAGGTAGGTTGTGGGGTTTGCTTGTATCGTGGTTGGTGGCGGCCTATCCGGCACCGTGACGGCAACCGGATTTGCCCAAGTCACAGATCGTTTAACAGAATTATACAAATTATTGTCCAGGGATTTCTCCCGAATAAAACGTAGTTCGCCATGCTCAACAACAGAGTTGGCTGGCAGTAGAAAGACAGTCGTGGCTTTGGTGCAATTGATCCCTTCGTGGACTAGTAGTTCCTGCTTCTCATCGACTTCTGGAGGAAGTCCGTTCTTGGGCGTCTTCTCCAAATGTGCTTCCAATGCGGGGGAACTTGAATCCAGCTTGACATCTGTGACACTCAGAGAAATGTTATTTGGCATGGAAGAAAAATGTAGGGATGTTTTATCGAGGGCGGACTCTTCGTTTGGCCAAATGACACGGCCTTTGGAAAAGTCGAGGGATACGCCACTGGCTGTTAGGAATGGGACTCCTAATATAGGAATGGAGTTATTGTCCTGTGGTCCCAAAACCTGAAAGTCAGTGGTGATACTGGTGTCGTTAACCTCGATTTCAACGTCCCGCACACCGCCTTCCGTGTCAACCAGATTGCCATTAGCTAAGATAAGTGATTTCCGATTTTCAATGTCAACTTGTAACTGCATCTTTGCAGCATCTTGCAAAGTGAGTATGTTGCTGGACGCCCCGGAATCGCATAATGTTGGAGTGTTGATGTTATTGATTTTTCAATTAATGACAAGTTCGTTGCGGTTTCCTGAAGTGTCCTCCCCAAGGCGCTTTCCTTGTTCATGGGGGTTCTTTTCAGTGTTGCTCGGTAAGGTGCCTTGGGTGCGCTCGGAAACCACTTGAGCCAATTGGCTCAATTGTGCCTCCAGTTTACGCATCGAGGCGGCCTGATTTGTCATGTTGGTCTGGGAAATCTCAACAAACTTCTCGAACATTTCTTCCAAAGAATTTTTCTTAACGATGGGGGGCCCTTAGGAATAATTCGGTTGAGGCGGCCGCGGTTGGCTACCGGAAGCATACACATCGTTTTGATGCTGCCCCGGTTGCCATCTTTGGCCAGAAGTGTTAGGATTCCAAGAAAAGTTGGGGTGATTTCTCACCCCCGGGTTGTAAGTATTCCCGTATGGCACTCCCCTGTTTTGATTTGCAACAAAATTAACAGATTCATTCAAAAACAAAGATTCATCTTGTACCTCAACTCCTGAGCATTCGAAGCTGTGATGATCAGTGCATCCGCACCCTTGACATGAGATTTCCATCACTGGGGCAGTAGGAGCAGGCTTGGGGATATCCAAGGCAAACACTCCACTGGTGCTTCGTGTGATGTTTCTTCCCGCGGTCCAGTACGCAATGTGAGTTGCGGTGTCTTGCAAGACTTTCAGAGCATCATCTGGAGCAAGATTCATGATGGTTCCTCCGGAGGCAGCATCGATCATGGCTCGGTGGTGGGGATCAATAGCAAAGTAGAAGCTTTCGACGAGATTCCACGTTTGGAATCCATGATTAGGGCACTTCCTCAGCAGCTCATTAAAACGCTCCCAAACTTCGGCTAAGCTTTCTTGATCGGCTTGCTGGAAGTTGGCTATTACGCGCCTCAAGCTCACGATCCGATCCACCAGATGGAACTTAGCTAGAAATTTGGTAGTCAAAGCCTCCCAAGTGGGGGCTATTCTAGGTGGAAGGGATTGAAGCCATGTCTTGGCTTTGTCTCTTAATGAAAAATGGAAGAGACGGAGCTTGACTATTTCATCTGGGATTCCAGCATAGCGGAACGTGGCGCAGATCTCGAAGAATTCTGTAAGGTGAAGATGGGCGTCTTCAGTGGCCATTTCGGAGAACTGAGCGTTGTTCCGAATAATATTCAGAATAGCTGGTTTAATCTCGAACTGAGGATTTGTAATAGCAGGTCCGAAACCGGGGTATATACTCCCAGTAATGGGTGTAGTATAATCCCTCATGGTGCGGACCTGGGGAGGATTCACTTCATTTTCATCGTCATGAGGTATCCCTGCAACTCGGTTGCCTGCATCAATATTCAGCTGGTCTCCCATTGGGGCAAAAAGGGTAGCTGCGGCGCGTCTTCTTGCTAAGAGAGTACGTTCGATGTCTGGGTTGTAGGTGACAAAATCTCTTGTAGCTCGGCCTTGCATTCACTGCGGCAAACACTACACACTAGAAGAAACAGCAGTCAAAACAAAATAATACTAACTCTGATAACAATATTGGAAGTCATCCAAAGTCGCTCTACAGTTGCATTCCCCGGCAACGGCGCCAAAAACTTGATGTGTGTAATACGGCAAGCGCACCGGTCGCACAAGTAATAAAGTTTTGGGAGTAAATCCCCAAGTGTCGGTCTCTTGAGGAATGCAATTAGCGTAGAACGGCAACAGTAATGAGAATATCGTTATGAGAGTTAAAAATAGAACAAAAAGAAAATAGCGGACTCGGGAGATTATGGATGGTTGATCTACTGAACTAGTAAAAGCTATGCGGGTCGACGGCACCGCTTCGCAAGGTGAAATGGGTTTGTCGGCCGCTATGCCGAACTTCAGTTGGGCGAGTGGAAGGTAAACTAATGGATTGCAACATTCTTGTGTGGATTGCAATCGGACAAGGCACAGGAATGAAGTGCATGTGGGGTGAGTGAGGCGCATTCATAGACAGAACTCACAAGCATAAGAAGAAACTAACATTCCATTAACTAGAAAGTAAACTTGATATTCAGGGATGGAAATGTTCATTACACTGCTCAAAACAGTCATAACACAGAGGAAAGGGAAGAGGAGTAAACCAAAAGAGAATGAAGATCCACCGCGGGTCGTGGCCGGAGTAGCGAGTTGTCAATCCGCTTCCGGGCTCACCGCAAACTCCACGTTCTGGTGCATGGCGTTGTAGTATTTTTCTTGTCGATCCTGTACTATCAGTAGCATCTCCCAAATAGCGTGTATCGTCGAGTTAGTCTCATCGACTTCTTTACGCTTAAATAGTATGGATTCGCCTGCTTCTGCACAAGCTAACAGTGTACGACACTTGCGACCATACAGAGCTTCAAACGGTGCCATAACGATGCTCGTTTGTTAGCTATTATTGTAGGCAAACTCCACCATATAAAGATGATCTTCCCATCTCTTACCAAAATCCAGGGCACACATTCAAAGCATATCCTCCATTGTCCTGTTGGTCCTCTCAGTCTGGCCATTAGTTTGGGGATGTAAGGTCGTACTGAATGTCAACTTCATGCCCAACAACTGATGGATTAGCCTTCAATCATTAGATATATATTGCCCATCACGGTCACTCATGATGCTACGAGGAACACCATGTATCCATACAATCTACTCAACATAGAGTTTTGCCAAACTTTCCACAGAATCGTCCCGCTTGTTCGGAAGGAAGTGAGCCACTTTCATTAATTGGTATACAATCACCTAGATTGAATCATTCCCACATTGAGATCTCAGCAACCCGTGCACAAAATCCATTGAAATATCATCGAACTTCCATTCCAGAATCGACAACGACTTCAAGAAACCGCTAGTCTTCTTGCATTCTGCTTTTACCAAAGCACAAGGTTGACACTTAGCCACATAATGAGTGATGTCTTTCTTTAGTCCTGGACACCAAAACAACTTTTTCATATCCCTGAACATCTTTGTGCTCCCAGGGTGAATTGAGTATTTTGTAAAGTGTGGTTCATACATCAATTCTTCTCTCAACTTACCCATTCTAGGGACGCACAACAGGCCCTCTTTCTACAAAAGGCCGTCATCCCAGGAGAATTGGCCATTTAGCCCATCCTTTGCGTAGCGTTGGAGACTTTCATCCAGCTATGTTGCCCGTCAAATCCTGTCCGCCAGGTCATATTGTAGCTCCATCCAGTTCAAACATGCATCGGCTGTAGCATTATTGTCAACACAAGAATTCTCTAATTCTTCCAACTCCTGGATCAGACGCTCATCCTGCATCTGCAACCAATTTGCCCTTGACGGAACCCTCCAACTCAAGGCATCTGCGATCACGTTTCTCTTTTCGGGAGTATAATGAATATCAAAGGTGTAGTCCCCAAGGAACTCTAGCCACCTTCGTTGTCGCATATTCAGATCCTTCTGCTCCAACAAGTACTTTAGGCTCTTATGGTCCGTAAAGATATCCACTTTTATGCCATAAAGATAATGCCGCCATAATTTCAGTGCAAAGATCACAGTCACTAACTCCAGGTCGTGGATGGGACAATTTTGCTCATGCACTTTCAACAGGCAAGAGCCATAAGTAATAACTTTTCCAAACTACAGAAGAACGCAGCCTAAGCTTCTCCCTGAAGCATCACTATAGATATCATATCCATATGTACCACATGGAGACGTCAACACAGTCGTCGTGGTCAAACGACTCTTTAGCTCTTCAAACGCTCGCGCGCACTCCGGCGTCCAAACGATCTTCTGATCCTTCCTCGTTAGTGTGGTCAGAGGCAAAGCAATCAGCGAGAAGTTTTCTACAAAATGTCTGTAGTAGCCCACTAGTCCAAGGAAACTCCCAACTTCGGCCAACGAAGACAACACCGACCACTCCTGTATGGCTCTTACCTTTGACGGAACCACTGCTATGCCCTCTCCACTTACCACATGGCCAAGAAAAGCCACCGACGATAGCCAAAACTCACACTCTGAGAACTTGTCATAGAGCTTATTCCTTCGCAAGGTATGCAACACCAACCGCACGTGGTTTGCATGATCAGCTTTAGATTGAGTGTACACCAAGATATCATCAATAAACATGATCAAAAACAAGTCCAAGTACTCTTGGAACGTTCGGTGCATTAGGTCCATGAATACCGATGGCGCATTACGTAGCCCAAACGACATTACCGTGAACTCATAATGACCGTAGCGTGTTCCAAATACGGTCTTGGGAATATCCCCTTCCCGAATCCTCAACTGTTAATACCCAGACTTCAAATCCAATTTTGAATAGATGGTTGATCCTACTAGCTGAACGAACAATTCATCTATCCGTGAAATCTGATACTTGTTCTTTTCGGTCAGCTCGTTCAATTCATGATAGTCAATACATAACCGCAAACCACCGTCTTTCTTTTTCACAAAGAGAATAGGTGCACTCCAAGGTGACATACTTGGGCTTATATATCCCTGCTCCAGCAACTCTTGCAATTGGACTTTCAACTCAGCCATTTCCTTTGGCGCGATGCGATATGGCGAGCGGGCCACAGGTTTCGCACCTGGCACCAACTCGATCGTGAAGTCGATCTCCCGTTGGGGTGGTATCCCAGGAAGATCCTTAGGAAACACATCCGCAAACTCTGATACAACCGGAACATCACTCACACTGGCCTTTGGCTCAACTGCCTGGATCAGCGTGAAGAATACCTCCGCGCCCTTCCGAACAGCCTTGATGACTTGGAGTGCAGACAGCAATGTCCCGCTCACCCCTTGCATACCAGTGAACTTAGTCTCAAGCTCGATATTCTGGCCCAGAGTGAGAACTTTTGACTGGCAATCAATACAAGCATGCTGCTCCGTGAGCCAGTCCATATCAAAAATCACATTAAATTGTGATATCGGCAGTACAGATGCAGTCAAACAGAACTCCCGACTTCCAATTTAAACCGCCACATTGCAAACCCTATCCGGAAGCATCAAACAACCATTTGGTAATAACACCTTGATGCTATCTGTCTTCACGTGACTAGGTACTCTGATGCGAGCTACGAAGTCCTTAGACAGAAATGAATGCGAAGAACCTGTATCAAATAGTGCTCACACCAGCGTGTTCCGAATCATAACAAAGCCTATGGCAACCACATCACACACAAGCTACACACAATGTATGTAATAATAAAATCATTCAATAACTTAAATCGTACCTGTGATGACATCACTTTTCTTTATGGCCTCCTGCTGGCCAAGGTTATAGACTCGGGGCTGCGCCTGGGATGCAGAGGACTCAACCACTGCCTTTCCCTTCTCAGCATAAGACGCTGCTATCTTCTTGTCACCCTTTGGTGCAGCAACCCGAAAATCACGGGCTATATGGCCCACTCTTCCACATGTAAAGCAAGTACTAGTCTTTGGACTCGACGTGGCCCCTGATGTTGCTCCCGATGCAACCGTAGAAGGAGCTTGTCTAGACGACTTGGACCTCTTGCCCCATTTATTTTTATAATACGATTTCCCAGGTCGGGGCGCCTTGAAATCTTGCTTTGTCACAGCCATGGCCCTTTTTCCTTGCACCTGTTTCATGTATTTCTCCAGCACATATGCAGTATCGACCAACGCCCGAAACCCTTGGTTCACTGAACTCAAAAGCAGGAATCGCAACTCATCCCGCAATCCTTCATATAACCTATTGGTTTTCTGCTGCTCATCGGCAAAGATGGAGCCCGCATACTGTCCCAATCGTGTGAACTCATCCAGATATGTCTCCACACTACCTTCTCCTTACGTTAGCCGTTGGAACTCATTTTCCATAGCAATGCGCTATGCCGTTAGTAGGTGCTTTGCCAGGAATAGTAGCGAGAGCTCCTCAATCGAAACTTTTACTAACTGCCTGCCTGCTAAGTGGTGTAACTCGGTCTCGTCCCACCATAACCGAGCCTCTCCTTCCAATAAGAAGGTGGCCAAGGTGACCTTCTAATTTTCCTCCGTCCTAATTGCCGTCAATATATGCTTGACGTGCGACATCTAGTTCTCTGCATGCGTAGGGGATTCCACACCCATAAACGTTAGCAGATTGAAGCTCATGAACTGCTTCAATTGCCTTTCAGCTGCTGAGGAACAACAACCGCAAAAGGTTATGGCCTCGCAACAACCTGTTCTAACACCACTGCCGGCTGCGCTTTCCTACCAGGATGTGCTTGCAACATATCAAACAGCGCCTCAGCAACTAAGTGGACAGTTTCCTCAGAAGGGGGAGGTGTAGGAACCTCAGCTGGTGCCATACTCTCATCAGAATGCTGGGGCTCCGACGGCCCATCACAACTCCGCGTCACCTATAGGTGAACAAGACACACATATTAGCAACCTCGCACAAGTAATAACCACAATATAGGAACGTGCAGGTTCCTCAAACAAGTGTATTTGCATTCCTAAGTGGACATTCAAGAGTTCATTGGTGTTCACGCGGTTTGCACGTACACGTGCTCGCCACCCCACAAAAGAATTCGACCAAAAATTAAAAAGGGAAAGACCGAGATAGGTGATACCAAAAATGTAACATCTCCATCCGTTCATATAGCATATAATAGAAGGTCCGACTGTGGCCCTACACCATATGCCACAAAACAGGCTGCGAAGTTACAGGTTGATATCAGAGATGCGCATCCTAACTCATAGCATTCTAGCGGAAGCTTTTAACATAAATACAACTCTAACCATGAATGTCCACTAATATAAATACCTACATTTATATAGGAAAGTACACAAAATACAATATCCTTTGGCCTTATGTCCTTACAGTTGCTCTATACAATTGTGGATTCCAAACATCGGCGCGCAGGCTGGCCACACGTGAACAAACCATAACATTTTTCAGCTTAGCCTTCAAGGGCTAGCAGCAGTAACAACAGAGACTTCAACATTTATATGTCCCGCTCGACTCTCCAGCACCTGTGCAAGGACAGCCCACCCAATTGTGGCAAACAAGGCAATGGTCAGCATTCAGCTGACCAATTTATAACGACCATATCCCTTTCCCGGGGCAGTGTTATTCCTTCCCTACAGACATAACAATTCATAGGCATATATATATATATATATATATATATATATATATATATATATATATATATATATATATATATATATATATATATATATATATATATATATCACATATTGTGCTCTCACGCACAAACAATCCATCACAACCGTCAGCAACGCTACTCGATGGTCCGTGCACTCAGAGCATATTCTTGGTGTACCGGTAAACCAGGGTCCCACCACCATTTTAGGTCCGAAACCCAATGGTAATATTTAGCATATAGTCTTTCTGGCGAGCAGGTTGAAGACTCACATTATGCGCTCCAACTGACCGCACTTTCAGGTCTTCGAGTCGGATGGACATAATGCAGGTACGGATCAACCCCCTCATTGCTCAAGTTGCCTTGCCATCACCAAATACCAATGTACTCATGGCTAAATATAAGGGGCAGGTCGGTTTTACATTTCCTGTTCGGCACGAGGCCTTTTCAAGAGCTCATCAACCTCACAATAGCCACACTGTCCACCAAGTACTAGCTTCACAATAGCCACAAGGTCCACCACAGACTGGCTTCACAATAGCCACAATGACCACCACGGATAGGCTTCACAATAGCCACAATGTCCACCACGGACTGGCGTCATAATAGCCACAATGTCCACCACGGACTGGCTTCACAATCAACCAGGGTAGTTCATGCTAGCGTCCTTCACGATCGCTTAGCGGGTTCCGCTGAACTCACTTTCTGCACCAAACTCCGCCCAAACCCTGCAGCATCCTGTAGTGCCAGAAAACTGGTCTTTCCATTGCAGATAGCACAAGCATCACAAGGGTATTTTCCTGGACTACCACTCCAGTACTTCCTGCTACTACCCTTCATAGGTCCAACCCATCGACCCCACAAATTATACATTTGACTCCGGAGTCTTCTCCGGAGTGAAAATGCAACATCACCAATCTAGACCAACTTGTCCAGATGGGCTTCACACAACATACCTATTTCGTACTCCATTTCTGGATCTATTTGCCAAACTATTGGGGATTCCAAGAATCAACCCAAGGAAATCCATAAACAATATACCCTCTGGTGGGGGAAATCTATGCACATGCCAAAAAGGAAGAACTTCACATGTCTAAGGAAAAAAGATCGTTACCCTTGACGACCTCTTTGGATCCATGGAATTCTAGCCAGCTGGAAAGCACCGTAGCGGCCTTGCTTCTGCAACGTTGGCCTCAGATCTCGAATCGGAACTCTGCAGCTCCACCGGCGGCCGGCTCCTTTCCTCCTCCTCCTCCTTGCTCTCCCTTCTCTCTAGCTTTCTTAGAAAGAGAATGGCCCAGTGAATAATGAGAGATATCTTCTCTTTTTCGGCTTTAAAGCAGTAGGGAGAAGCCTGATCCATTAGGTCCCAGATGAAAGAAATGGACGGCCACAAATTTTCCATAAAAGTCTTATTTTTGGCTGACACAGCCTGTGACACGCCCGTGTCACAGGCCGTGTACCTTAAGCGGCACACAACCAACTTACCTAGAGCAGGACACGGCCATGCGACACTCCCGTATCACAGGCCGTGTGCCCTAACACGCCTTCAGACACGCCCGTGTCTGGGGCCATGTACCTTAAGCGGCACACACTCGATTTACCCTGAACAGGACACGACCATGTGACACGCCCGTGTCATAGGCCGTGTGCCCAGAGACACACCAGTGTCCTACTCATGTTCAGCAGGCCTCACTGCCTTACCAAATCCAGAGAAGTACACGGCCGTGTGACACGTCCGTTTCAAAGGCCGTGTACCATTATACGACATCAAACACGCCTCCAGCATATTTTTCGTCGAGCGAAGTTTGTCGAGTGCATGAGGTGGGTGTCAATTAATGACAACACAGTGCTTGGCTTAGAAAATTTGGTCACTAGCAATTTCTCATTTAAGAGATCATTTTCAAGTTTCTGGATAAGTTTCTCATTTGAGACTCTTAAGACAGACTCACTGTCAATGTTCTCCTTGAGTTGTGCTGCTTGTGCAGCCATGTCAGTGAGGGCTTTTTCTTAGTCTTCACACTTGCTTTTAATATTAAGAAGCTCTTTTGCCTGTCTCTTGGAAAGTAGCTTGCACCTCTTGAATGCCTCAAGAAGTTCTGCATACTGTGCAATTATGGAGTTGGCATCATCCTCAGAGTCTGGATCCCCTTCATCTATTGACGATTGAGTTTCATAGTCTGAGCCAGCCTCATGACTTGAAATAAAAGATTGTGATTTAGCATTTACCTGAGTCTAACTAGGCAGATCCTGGCGGCTTTCTTCATCTGTCATTGTTACCAATTCATGGCATTGAGCATCTTCTTCTTCATCTTCATCCACCTCTGAGTCACTATCTGAGTAAGATAGAGTGGCCATGATCATTATTCTAGCAGCAGGGTATTCTTCAGGTTCCTCTTCAGCAACATCAATAAGCCCAATGTAGGGTTCTTCTTCTTCACTGTCTGACTCAGAGGAAGAGTCAGTTCAAGTCTTTTCCTTCTTGGCCACAAGGGACTTTTCTTTCTTCTTTCCCTTGTGATTCTTCTTCACTTCTTCTTTCCTCCTCACTGGGCAGTCAACATCAACATGCCCGGGTCTGCTGCCGCAGAAACAAATAATATTAGAGGAAGTTTGTTTATTAGAGTTTTGAGCATACCTGTTCTCCTTAGAGGATAACCTTCTGTGCTGTGAGGAGGAGAATGGCCTTCTATTTTTGCAATGCCCCTTCTTCATGAATTTCTGGAATTATCTAGAGAAGGCAGTAAGGTCCTCATCAGATGTATGGTTGTCAGAGGAGGTAGACCTTGAGCTCTCAGATTCTGACACAGTAGTTCCCCTGACTGGAGAGATCTTCCTTCTGCTCCTGGTTGAAGCATCAGCTCTAAAGGCCACAGATTTCTCCTTGCTCTATAACTTATTGCTCTTCTCTTCTTCTTCCTTCCTTGTTGCAAGTTGCATCTCATAAGATAGTAGCTTTCCAAACAGGGTTGGAGGTGGAGTGTCAGCTAGCTTGCCCATCTCCCTGATGGCACAAATCTTTGTTTCTAAATCCTTTGTAAGGATCCTGAGAAATTTGTCATTTAGCTCATAGGTGCTGAAGAACCTTCCATATGTTCTTAGTTCATTAACAGTTTTGAAAAATCTTTCAAAACTTTCAGCAATGTCCTCAAACTTTCCTTGTCTGAAGGCCTCATATTCATGGTTCATCATGGATTTTCTGTCATCCCTCACCTCTTCTGAACCTTCCATGAACACAACTAGGGTGTCCCACATCTCCTTGGAGGTCTGACAGTGCACCAAATTCTGGAATGTAGAATCATCTACTGCACTGACAATGATATTTTGAGCCCTCTTGTCCATGGAGGCAAGGGGGAGCTCATCTTTGTTCATTTCTTCATAAGACTTAAGTGTCTGCATGTTGGCATCCAGAACTGAGACTTTCATAGGGTTGAAAGGTCCCTCTTTGACTGTAATGTATATTCTAGGGTCAGCAGCTTCCATGAATAGCCTAACCCTTTCCTTTCTTTCTATAGATTGGTAACTTCATGGCTCCCAAATCCTTATAGTTTACACCAGACCCCATTCTTTATCTTATAGCTAACCTTGGAGGTATACTCAGATTGTTAAATCCCTTTTTTTAGTAACCTCCCTCTGATACCACTTGATAGTTGTTTAACTTAAGGTTAGCTAATCAGCTAGAGGGGGGGTCAATAGGTCTTTGATGTTTTATTAGTTCTTTTGTTGATTTCAAGTTAATCTATCTAGAGCTTGTCCTTAGAGAAAGCAATTAGAAAGAAAACAAGCACACACCAATCACATAAAGATTTATAGTGGTTTCCCAATTGGGTAAATCCACTTTCCCTCCCAACTATCCAACTGGTTTGTTGGACTGGACACAAACTCCACCAATATTCTCCGTAGAGCTTACACCTCAGGCCCTCAGCCTTTAACACAGGTTCACTTCTGAATCTGATGAGTTGTAAATATACATATTTTTACGTACGCTAATTAAGTCGTTTTAGTTTCTTTTTGTTATTTTTCTTTATTTTTCTTTAATAAATGGTTTCTTTTTGTAAAAATTGTTCTAACTTAAGTTTATTTTGATTTCCTAAAATTTTGCAGAAATAGTCAGATTTTGCCAAGTACACGCCCGTGTACTATGGGTCACACCCATGACATGGGCGTGACACTTCAATTTCTCGTAGAAATCAACCGAACGAAGAGAAAAATGTGACACGCCCGATAACACGGCCGTGTCCAATGACACGCACCATGACCGTGACCCGTGTCACTCGCACTCGACGAAAACGCCATCAACGATCGTCGACCTACCCGACACGCTGATTGACACGCCCATGACATAGGGCGTGACTCCTCTACCTGGCCTGACAAGATGCGCCAGCGACTTTTCGACACAACCCACACCCAAATCAACCTCCCCGACACGCCCACGGTCACGCCTGTGATATGGGGCGTGACATCCTCGTGTACAGCCGTAAAGTCAACTTTGCAATCAAATCGTCGATTAACTGATGAATAGTAGTGACACCCCCCCCCCCCCCCCCGACACGTCGTGTCAGAGGGCGTGTACTTTGAAAATTTTCCCTATAAATAGGTCATTTTTGTAAGGTCCAAGGGTTCACTTTTTTCATCCAAAATTTAGTGTGTTTTGTGGGCTGCCCTGGTGTATTCCATTGCCATGTACGGAGAAATTTCTCCTCCTCTCCTTTTATGTTTGTATTAGCTTTGTAATAGTTAATTTTAATCAATAAATATGTTAGCTTTTCTCTTCATAAATGACTTTGGAATGAACTTGTGTGCCCACTTTCTTCTTCATTTTATCTCTTTGTATTTCTTAGTTCTTCTCTTTATGAAAAGTGTGTGTGTGTGTGTGTGTGTGTGTATGAGTGTAAGTTGTTTACTTTCTATGTTTTTAACATGTCTCCATGTCAGGTTTTGTTTTAGATTTTATTTCTAATTGAAATGTGGTATGTTAAGTTTATCTCTTTTTCTCCATGTTCTTTCTTAGTGTTTTTAAATTTTTGTTCTTATGATTTGTAAAAGAGATTTTAAAAGTGATTTTGTTTTTTTACTTAGCTTTGTTTTAGGATTGTAAAACTTTTTTGTTCTTTTCACTTTCTTTTTCACTTTTTAATCACTTTTATGAAATCCTAAGAATGAAAAAGTTGTAATTTAAATTTTTAAAGGACTTTAGTTTTTTGCTTTGTTTTGAAAACCTTTTGTTCTTTTTTACTTTTATTTGTTCTTTTTGTGTTTTTAGTAAGCTTTAGGAGTAGGAATCTTGTAATTTTAATTTTTAAGCAACTTTTTTTTCTCTTTAATAGTGTGTGTGAGTGTTTGAGTTAGGTTTTCATTTTGTTCTTTTAAATTTCATTTTGTGTGTGTGAGTGTATGAGAATAATTTTTAATGCTTTCTTCAATTATGTAGATTATGTGAGTGTAGGAGATAAATTTCCATGCTTTATTTCATCGCTTTCTTTCAATTATGTAGAGTGCATGTGTGTATGAGATAATTTTATTGCTTTCTTTCAATTCATGTAGAGTGCGTGCGAGTGTTTTACTTTTTGCAGTTTTTGTGTGTTTTTCATTTATGCTAGTGTGTGTGCATTTTCATTTTTAGTAGAGTGAGTGTGTGTGTTTATTTCATCTCGAGTGTGTGCGTGTGTGCATTTATTTCCGCCCATTCGTTAAGAGTTAAATGGCATATTTTTATTTCCCACCTACTCGTTTGAGTAGGACTCGTCATTTCCCGCCTACTCGTTTGAGTAGGACTTGTACTTGCATTTATTTTCGCGTACTCGTTAAGAGTTAAATGACGTGCCCTTTATTTCCCGCCTACTCGTTTGAGTAGGACTTGTAATTTCATTTTTTTGTAACTTAGTTCCTGTTTTATTTATAATTTGAAGTGTGTGTGAGTTCTCGTATTAGCTAACTTTTCAAGTTTTTTAAATGTTTGTTATTTTTCTGTCTTCTTTTTATAATCTTTCAGTGTTTAGTCTCGAACTCGCGCCTCATCAAAATTATAAAGCCGACCCCATTCCAATGAGTGGCTAATCGTTATTAGCCCTTGGTATCGAAGAGCATTGGGACATATAAAATGATTTGAAATAATTAAAGTTCTTTATTTTCACCTTTAATTTTAGGACTTACATTTACCCCGGGTTAACGACGCGCAGAACCACATATCGATGTGTGGGCTCTATTTCTGTTCTCCATACGCTAGCTAGCCGCGAGGCTGTGCATATGGACAGAATACCCCTGGGTAAAGAGAGTTGTGTGCATACCCTCGAGAGGGGACAAGCGTAATTCTTCTGGATTGGGTTCCCCACCCAATAGCTTGATTCTTAGCGTAAAGTGGGCGTTAAGAGGAATCCTTCGGCAGACTAACGTTCGGTCAAATAGTCTTAGCGTTCAGGTGAGCGATATCTCTATAGCTAGGTGAGCTCATATTTGTGGAAACTCCACGGCCAAGTTGCCTTCTATTAATTTGAAAACTAAGTTCAATAATTATTAAAAGTTATTTTAGTCATAATCCGTTTCGGTGCCAAGTGTTAACCCTTCATCGAATTTTCTAAATACTTTTCACACTTTTATTTTATGCGCCTTTGTTAATTAAAATCACCAACGAATTTTTAGTAAAATAATAGTTACTCATGGAGCAGTATTGATAACCAACCCGACCCCAAGAATAATACGACCTCGGTATTCCCCCGAATATCGAGTACTACTTGTGATAGGTGCACTTGTCTCCTTTCATTAAAAGCTCACTTTTTAGCAAGCCCGCGACGTTCGACTCATCGAACCAACCACCTAAATAAGAGTCTGTTTGCGGGCCATCAAATTTTTGGCACCATTGCCGGGGAGTATCTTGAGTTATTATTTCGAATTTCGGAGTCTATTACTTTTACTTATTTTCTATAAACTAAAAAAAACTAAAAAAATTTAAAAAACAAAAAACTCTATTTTAAATAAAATAAAAAAAGTGTTTATTTTGTTTTAATTGTTTTTGGGTGTATGACCCGTGGACAACCCTTGGAGTCTGAAGATTTTGATTTCTACCCTGAGATCGAACACACCCTTGCGCATATTAGATCACAATGCCGAATTCCTTCTTTAGACCGCGAAGAATCTATCGGAGAACCCTCTGTCAAAGTTATGGCCGCCCCTAACACCTCCCCGTCAGCCGAGCGTGTAACACCCCCATCTGTTAAATGACATATAACATGTAACGCCCTGAAAATCATTATCGAGCTGGTCGTGTCCAAAATTATTTTTGGTGCCTATATAGGGGTACACAGCCTAGGCCACGGGCATGTCCAAGGCCGTGTGTGGCATGGTGTTTTCGCCATCTGTATCCCGAGAAGGACACGGAAAGAAACACGGTAGAATGATACGGGCGTGTCATTTGACACGGGCGTGTGCCTACCCGTGTCAGTACCCTGTTCCCTAAGGTCGTGACGAATGGCGTGACGGTTATTCGTGACACGCCTCCGGTCACGGGCGTGTCCAAAACCCGATACGGGCGTGTCAGTTTGATACACGGGCATGTCTTGCCCGTGTGGTTTTTCTGCGTTCGACGATCGTGCCAGGATCGAGGCACACGGCCAGGGACACGACCATGTGCGAGGCCGTGTTCAGCCCAGGCTTGCGGATTTCTCTACAGATCTGAGCCGTTCGTTTTCTTTAAGTAAGATTTGACGGCCTAGGAGTGCTCCTGCTCTGTTAAGGCCGAGAATGGTTATTTAACTCCTCATTTCTCCCTTAAGCTTTCTCTTTCCAAGGAGTTAGAGCAAGGAGGAAGAAGGAGGAGGATTCCGGCCGCCGGCGGAGCATTAGAGCACCGTTTAGAGAACCGAGAGCTGATCCGTGGAGGAAATCCCGTTGCGAAGACTTCTATCCGTGTAATTTTCCATGGCACAAAGGCGTACTATAAGGGTAATGTATCTCTTCTTGAGCTTGTGAAGCTCTCTTCATTTTTATATAGGGAAAACTGCTCCCGCGAGTGTGCAGCGTGTGTGCTATGTTCCTTGGGGTTGACGGGAATAGCCCCCATTATGTTGCATATAGAGTCCGGAATCGAAGTACGGGCATAGGCATTGTGTGTGAAGCCTACCCGGACATGTTGGTCTGGATCGGTGATGTTGCATTTGTTATGATTTGCCGGAGAAGACTCCGTGCTTTGGGTTTTCGGGTTTCTACACGGTAGATTGTAGCCGGGATCCTTGGCGATTAACTCCAAGGCGCACCCAGAAAACTGAGCGGAATAGTTGTTCTGCTAACTTGGCGGTCTGGGAATCGGCCTTGAACATAACTGGGTTATGTGATTGTTTGGAAATGGCAGGATCCGAGAGAAGCTTGGCTCGTGCTTACGTCTTACGGTGCACTACGCGTTGTGAGCAACGGGCAAGTGGAATCGGACCTGGGCTATGTGGTTCGGTGCGAGAGACCCGAAAAGGGGACTGGCCATTGGAATAGTCGGGAGCCTTAAACAGTGGTCAGAAAGGATAAAATGCTCATGTTGTTGAAATCTCGGGGGTGGTGGGGAAGATGCTGAAGTGTCAGGATTCACCGATACTGTGCCCTGAGTGCACGGTGTGTTTGGTCGTGCGAGCCTACACCTGTGGCTAGCATGTTTGTACTATATTATTTTAGCTGGTCTAATGAATTGCAGGGAAGGAGCACCGCCGTCCCGAGTTAGGGGCGGGGTCATTATAATTTGGTTGGCTTTTGGCTGACTGTTGCTTTGTTTGCCACCGTGCGGTGGAATGTTGTTTGCAGGTGTCGCGGAGCCGAGTACCAAATAGCGGGCTGGAGCCCATGTTGCTGTGCTGGCCCTAGAAGGCCAAAGTGAATAGTTGTACTTTATTTTGTCATGTGTGGTCGGCCTGCGAGCCGATGTATGAAAAATATTATTTAATTAAGTGAACCTCTGTAAGGCCATAAGGCTGTGTACCTTTCTGTGTATTTATTTTCATTCCATTTGTAGTGGTGTTTGACATTCATGTTATTTGGATACAAGTTTGGGTTCTTTCAACTGTTTAAAATCTTCCGCTAGAATGCTCTGTGTTAGGACGAGTAGTCTTAATTGGATAGTTTGGTTATTCATACGTAATCATTCCGACTGTCCGTGGTATATGTTGTCGGGTTCCAGCTGGACCTTCTATTATATGCCATACGAAGGATGGGCGTGTTACAATTTGGTACCAGACTTTTGGTTATGATCAGGCTTAAATGAATTCGTGGGCGAATTCTTTTAAGGGGTGGTGAGCACATGTGTGCGTCATTGTTATAACATCAAAAAGAACCATGAATGCCCACTTAGGAATGAAAAATACACTTATTTTATGGAACCTGAGTATTCTAATGATTTCTTTTAGCAATTTATGTGTCATCTAATCTAGGTTCTTTACTATTATAGGCATCTAGGAGCGGTGCTATTTGATCGGAGTGTCCGCAATCAGCAGAAAGTAGTGCATCGAGGGATGTGCCTACAACACCTCCTTCAGCAGAAACCATCAGGTTGGTGGCTGAAGCAGTTTTTGTCATGATAAATGCCCAACCTGCAGGGCAAACACATCACGCACCTCCTGTGAATGAGCAAGAACTGGTAAGGGAGGCAGAGCCGAGAGTGGGGGAGCGCTTGGTGGTGGATCAGGTAGAGCCGAGGAGGGCTACAGAGAGACAGCTCAAGCATGTAATGGGCTTTAATTCTCAAAGGTTCGATGGGGTTGGAACGTCAGCTCAAGCTAAGGATTGGCTCTCTACGATAAAGAGGGTCTTGACGGCCACGTTAACGGAAGAGTGGCAGAAGACCACCATAGTGACCTTCCTTTTGGATGGTGCGGCGAGGCTGTGGTGGGATGAGTTGGAGTTTCATCTCTTAGTGGGAAGGATGCTTGCTTATGTGCCTATGGAGGAATTCTCAAGATTGTTTTTGGCCAGATATATACCCTCTGCTCAGAAGCTTGAGATCGAAAATCAGTATCTTGGGTTGACTCAGGGAGCCAAAAGCGTGGACGAGTATCTCCACGAGTTTACACGGTTGGGTCGGTATACTGGTGCTATGTTTACGGAAGAAGAGAGGAAGACCAACCGATTTTATGAGGGTCTATGTCACAACTCGCATTTTCTCAATAATAAAAAAAATCAGAGCACGAGATAACTACGAGCTGTGATGCCACATCAAGCAGGGGATAACTGCTGACGCTCAGGCGACACTCTAATCCTTCAAATCATAAGTTAAAATGAATAAAAAACTGATTTTTAAATTAATTGGCCGTATCCCTCGGCTCAGTGGATCAGATAGTCCACGGTTTGAAAACTATTTTTATGCGTAGCGGAAAAATACTTCATTTATGCTTAACATCCTAAAAGAGCGCATAAGTGTCCTAAGAGGACAACTTACACTATGCAAGACCCTAGATTTCAATTTATAATATTTATAAAAAAACCATCTTTTTTTATGCATTTGGAAAATAATGATTGAGCTTTTATAAAACATGCTGATCATGCAATACATATAGTAGTTCTTTATAGGTTTTAAAGTAACTAGCAACCTAGCATAAAACATTCCCAGAGAGCAAGTGAAACTACCACAAAACAGGTAAACTAGCAGCTAAGCAAAGACTTAATATCACAAAGGAAAATCACCAACGAGCGTCAACAACCTGACACGAACTCGCTGGCGAGCATGTATGTCTGTACTACTACAAGGCTAAAGAACTACCTCAACAAGTGAGGAAAACACTGCCAAAATGCAGTCCACAGGGAAACTCCAGAAACTAGCCGCACAGCCGGCTACAGACCTGAACCTGAGGCATTCAAAAGAAGAACACCTCAGCAAGAAATAATAAAACAGGAGGCAAAGAAACATCAGATAATAATCGAATGAAAAGAGCAGAAAGAAAAAGGGTTACCAACCCTGCAAGAGAGATGCTGAAAATCTCAGCTAAAGAATCCAAAAAGGGACAAAATGTAAGTATAACAGTCAGTAAAGTGAGAGAAAAGCAACAAGTACTAAAACGTACCAAACTCCTCTCAAGCCTGCAGAGACAAAGAGGAAACCAATATGCATCAAATGAACAGTATAAAAGGAACTAACAGTCCTAAACTTGTAAATCGTTAGCACTGGCACAAATCCCAAACCTGTGTCGGAGACTAAGAACAGTCACAACCGAACAACCAGGTCCAGGTGTCTCAAGAGTTCTAAAGGGGCCGCCACAGGGTCCACACACATAGAGTTCCAACCTCTTATAGGAACCCAAAATGTCCAAAGGAGGGAATGGTGGTGGCCACGGCTCGAACTCCCCCGGTACCATACTCCTTCAGAAACCCAGCTACCACATGCTAAGGATCCACGATTCGGCACCAAAACTAGCCGACAACACCACTTAAAAACTACCAAGTTCTACAACCAAAACCCGCCGAATTATTTCCCCCTACCCGCCGAATTATTTCCCCCTACCCGCCGAATTATTTCCCCCTACCCGCCGAATTCAACTGAAAATAACTTCCGAAACTTCCTAGTTTAGGCTGACTACACGCCCTAACATAGGAATATTTCTAGTCTCACCTATACTATTCTGGTATTCTACGACAAGGAGAAAAGAAAATAAAGCAAAAATACAACTCATGGAGGCGCGCAAGAGGGGAGAAACCCACTTGCCTCAAATCGATCTTGAAAACGTCACCCAAAAAACTCCACCACGTAGATCCGTCCAAAAGGGGACACGCGGAGACGAGATCTACGAAAAAACGGACAACCGGGGTTAGGGCCGAAAAAAATCTATGGCGAAACGATCACCGAAACGGGAAAAACTTACCGCGATCTCGAAGCTCTCGCCGAGAGCTTTCCAACGCCGCGATCGGATCGAAATTTCGTCCACCGGATCGGCGGTGGCGGCCGCCGGAAGATTCGCGAACGGAAGGGTTCCGCACACGCCAAATATTTTACGCACAGGAGGGGGTGCTTATCGGGGGAAGAAGAAGATTTTTCTTCTTTAACTTATATATACATATATACCTAATAATAATAATAGTATTATTATTATATTTATTATTAATATAATATAATATTTATTACATATAATTAACATAAAAAGGGGGGAAACCGATCGGTGAGAATGATTCTCACCGATTCGGTGAGAATCATTCTCACCGATTCCCTAATATTTTATTTTATTATTTTTTTTATTTAAATACTTTATAAATATATAATATTAATATTTATAATTATTTAAAAGAAACTATATAACATATATCGTTACGGAAGGCCAAACGCGCGCCGAATCGAACGAAATTTGCACCGTAGGCGAATGACGACGCTACGAATCCAACGGCGAAGTCGAAATAGAATTCCGACGCACCATTTTCGAGATAATAATTTCTAAAGTTAACGGCGTACGCGAACATATACAAACTACAATCGCGCGCCGAGGCTCCAAAAATGCTCGGAACGCGACGAAACTTGACGAGCAAGTCTAAAATTAGCCGATCTAATTTCCTAATATAAAATTTTCCACTCCCGACGCAAATCCCAAAATTTGGCCGGTCAAACCTAATGAACGCAAAACGCGCTAACAACAAGGTCGGTAACAAAATCCGACGAACAAAACTCGGGCAAAATTCTCCCGAATCCAAAACACAAGTATTCCCCAAGAGGCTCCACCGAGTCACCAAACAGACTCCGGCTCACTAGGGAATCTTGCTACCAGGCATCACCAAGCCACGCAGGGAACCTAAAGAGCTAAGAGCACGCTCTAACAACGTCACATGACCAACACACGCTAACATAACACTCTGACGTCATAATACGTCAAATAAGAAATTAAATAAATCACTGGAAAATCGGGGGCGTTACAGTCACTCCCCCTAAAAGAAAGTTTCGTCCCGAAACTTTACGCACAAAACACTTCTACCAAAGAAGGAAAAGAAAATAACCAAGGGTTATCGAATGCTTACCGAGCACAGCTAGGAGAACAAATGAGGATGCGCCTCCCTCATAGCTGACTCCAGCTCCCAAGTCGCGCTCTCGACGTCTTGGTTTCTCCACAGAATCTTTACCATCGGTATTATCTTTCTCCGCAACACTCGATCTTGCACATCCAAAACACGAATAGAAACTTCCACGTAGGAAAGGTTAGGCTCCAACTGGGGCACTGCATCCAAAACTTGTCTGTCAGTTAGCACACACCTCCGCAGTTGGCTCACGTGAAAAACATTGTGCACGCCAGGAAAATTTTCGGGCAAATTCAACTTGTAGGCTGACACACCAATCCGCTCCACAACTTCGAATGGTCCCACATACCTTGGGTCCAACTTATGGTTCTTACCGAACCTCTTCACTCCAACCATCGGGGAAACCTTAAGAAATACCCTGTCCCCCACAGAAAATTCCAAAACGGACCTACGCCGATTGGCGTTCTTCTCGTATCGCTCTTGAGCTATCCGAAGCTTCTCTCGAATAAGCTTTACAGAGACTTCCATTTCTTCTAAGGCATCTGGACCTAACATCGGCCTCTCACCAACCTCAGCCCAAAATAGAGGAGTTCTACATCGTCTTCCATATAGCGCTTCGAAAGGAGCCATTTGCAGACTCTCTTGATAACTGTTATTGTATGTAAACTCCATCAATCTCAAGCGTTCATCCCACGCTCCTCCGTGGTCTAATATATAACAACGGATCATATCTTCCACAATCTGATTAACACGCTCCGTTTGACCATTGGTCTGTGGATGATATGCGGTAGAATATCTCAAGTCAGTTCCCAATCCTTCTTGAAGGCTCTTCCAGAAACGAGACGTAAACCTGGAGTCTCGATCTGATACTATACTTACGGGTACTCCATGTAACCTGATAACTTCATTCAAATATAGCTCCGCTATCTTTTTCATCGAGTAACCAATCTGAAAGGGTACGAAGTGCGCACACTTTGTTAATCTATCAACAATCACCCAAACAGAGTCATGCCCTCGGGGAGATCTCGGCAAACCAGTAATGAAATCCATTGAGATACTCTCCCACTTCCAAGTTGGAATCTCTAAATTCGCTAACTTTCCACCAGGCCTTCCATGATCAGCCTTAACTCTTTTGCATGTAAAACATTCTGACACAAACCTTGCAATGTCACCCTTCATCCCAATCCACCAGGCAATCTGTTTCAAGTCCTTATACATTTTTGTAGACCCTGGATGGTAGGCCACACTTGAACCGTGTGCCTCACTGCACAACTTAACTCGAATGTCTCGAAAATTGGGGACGCAAAATCTACCGCGGTACTTTAGAGTACCCGCGTCATCGATCGAAAAGTCAGGCAGCTCCCCCTTCTCAGTTCTATTATGAAGGTGCAGTAGATCAGGATCGTCCTTTTGATGAAGCCTCGTAAGAGAAATCCATGAAGGCTCAGACACTTCCAAACTGCTTGGCGAGTCACATCTACCAACTGAAATATCCATTAAAAGGAACTCTTCTACCAACAACTCAGTGGAGAGATTGAAAATTTTCCCTGTCTTCCTGCTTAAGGCGTCGGCTACCACGTTAGCTTACCCGGATGGTATAAGATCTCCACTTCATAATCAGCCACATACTCTAACCATCTACGCTGGCGCAAGTTCAACTCCTTTTGAGTGAAGACGTACTTCAAACTCTTATGATCTGTATAAATTTTGCACTGCGCGCCATACAACAAGTGTCTCCATAATTTCAATGCATAAATAACTGCTGCGAATTCCAAGTCATGCATAGGGTAGTTCCTTTCATGAATCTTAAGCTGTCTTGACCCATACGCAATCACTTTTCCTTCTTGCATCAGCACACAACCAAGACCCACGTGGGATGCGTCCATGTAAACGGCATAGTCTAATCCTTCCGTAGGCAATGTCAATATCGGAGCAGTGCACAGTCTATTCTTTAGCTCTTGGAACGCTTCTTCGCACTTATCGCTCCACACAAATGCTGCATTCTTCTGCGTCAATTTGGTCAATGGCGCAGATAATGTAGAGAAACCCTCTACAAATCTTCTATAGTAGCCAGCCAACCATAGGAAGCTTCTTATTTCTTTGGGTGTGGCAGGCCTCGTCCATTCCATAACTGCGGCTATCTTTTCTGGGTCGACAGAGATTCCGTCCTTGTTAACCACATGACCCAGGAAAGAAACCTGAGGCAACCAAAACTCGCATTTACTTAGCTTGGCGAACAACCTATGGTCCCTCAAGGCAGATAAAACTAGACGCAAATGTTGGTCATGCTCCTCAACATTGCGTGAATACACCAACACATCGTCTATAAATACGACTACAAACTTGTCCAGTAAGTCCTTGAAAACTCTGTTCATCATGTCCATGAAAGCAGAAGGTGTGTTGGTCAAACCAAACGACATCACCAAAAATTCAAAATGTCCATGTCTGGAACGGAAGGCAGTCCGCGGGATATCTGATTCACGGATCCTTAACTGGTGGTAGCCCGAACGATGGTCAATCTTAGAGAACACGGCGCTGCCTCGCAGTTGATCAAACAAATCATCTATCCTCGGCAACGGTACCTATTCTTGATCGTTACCTTATTTAGCTCTCTATAATCGATGCACAACCTCATCGATCCATCCTTTTTCTTGACGAACAAAATGGGAGCACCCCAAGGCGAAGAACTCGGCCTTATAAATCCGTTCTCAAGCAACTCGTCTAACTGGATACGCAACTCCTCCAGTTCGCGTGGGTCCATCCGGTAAGGCGCCTTGGCAATAAGACGCGTACCCGGCTCCAAATCTATAACAAACTCCACGTCTCGATCAGGCGGGAGACCAGGAAGGTTAGCTGGAAAGACATCAGAAAAATCACGAACCACCGGGATCTCCTCCAAACACGGCAAACTAACCTTGGTTTCTAAAACCGAAACCAAACAAGCAAAACATCCGGAATCTACAAGCTTTCGAGCACATACCGCCGATATAGTCGGAGAATCCTGGCGCGGATAACCGTAAACACTCCCGGGCTGACCGTTGTCCATCCTGAAGTACAAGCTTTCCAGATTCAACAGCTTCAAATCAGCAATCGCGAGAAAATCGCCTAGTAAAATCGGACAACTCTGAATACCCTGATCCGAAACTAGAGATTCGCCTGAAGGAAACTTGACACAGAACGCATCACCAACACGATCGAGATTCAAACGGTAACGCTCTACGAAGGCCCTAGCCACAAATGAGTGGGTAGCGCCGGAATCGAACAGAACACGCGCCCAGCGGTTCTTTACCTTAAATCGTCCTATAAAATTGCACATGCGACTAAGGAAGCGAACGCTCAAAACTATAACTATGAGCCAAACATTAAAACTAGGGGGGAATCTAACCTGATATCACTTGCGTGGACGTCTGAGCTTCCTCCATAGAGACCACGTTCAACTTTCCTTTTCCCTTATCCACTCGCTGCGGCGGCGGCAAGGCCTGAAAAGGAACTGGCTGCAGAGTAAGCTGAGCTTGCGGGCACTAATACTTGAGATGACCCTCTTGACCGCACAAGAAACAACTCCTCGCCTTCTTCCAGCAATGGGCAGCATCGTGCCCCGGCTTCTTGCATACGGAACAAAGCAAGTCTTTCTTTGGGATGCCTTGGATCGCATGAATCTGCTCTTTCTTCTGAGCTCCTAATCTTTGATAGCAACTTTCAAATGGATGGCTCGGTCGGCCACAGAAACTGCATACCTCTTTGTTTCTCTTCCTCGGAGCAGCGTCAGGGACCTGAGTACTCTTACCCTCATCAGACTTTCTTTTATCCTTTCTCAGTTGTTGACCTCGATTCTTGGCGTTATCAATTGCCTCTACCTTTAAGGCAACTTCCACCATACCAGCATAACTTGAGGTCGCATAGGCACTTGCTAATTGCTGGACGTCACTCCTTAGACCAGCCAGAAATCGCTTGCTTCTATTTTCATCGGAACTCACCAAGTCTGGGGCAAATCGGCTTAGCTTACTAAACTCGATTTCGTACTCGCTAACCGTGAGCTGCCTCTGATTTAAGTGCAGGAAATCATTCATCAGACGGTCCCTCTCGACCGATGGCAGAAACTTGCTCAGAAGTAGCTCCTTAAAGGACTCCCAGGAACACCCGTCCTTCAGACCTTCTTTCTCCCTCAGCCACCAGCCCTTTGCCAACCCTTTGAGCTGATATGCGGCTAACATCACTTTCTGATCATCAGTGATCCCGGAGTATGAGAACATCTCCTCGATTGATATCATCCAATCGTCTAAGACCATGTAATCTGCTTTGCCATCATACGTCAGAGGCCTAAGTCGCTGAAACTGAGAAATAAAGGTCATATCTGGTGGCACCACGACCGGAGGCACCAGAGGAGCGGGGGGGAATAGGGACAGCTTGACCCACAATAGGGTCCTGAACTCTAGGAATCTGCCCTGCCACAACTGCTAACAAGGACTGGACCTGAGACTGCAAATCCACTACTAGCTTTGACAAGGCTTCATTGCTTTGTCGCAGACCTTCTATCATTGCGCTGCTCTGCGCACCTGAAGATTCTCCCTCCGATTGGGGAGTCAACCTTGTCGAAGGATGCCTCGACATTCTAATGGAACAACAAAACACTAATTAGACACCTAGCCCACCCACTAGAACCAAACAACATAGTACAAACAATACGTACTTAAGTACTTGCTCATGTTGCTAGCTTGCTCTGGGATTTTCAATAATGATGCTATGCTTATCCTACGATGATTCACTATCATCACACTAACTCTTGTGCCTAGATCGGGAATGCATGAATTTATATTCTTTTTGACTCAAAAATTATGTGTGTACACATGTCATCCTGCAAATCTTTAGCTTGGCACGTTGTGCTTATGCAATGTTATGGTATGCATGATTGTGCTATACATTCTAAAAAGGCCCTAATGTATGTTATGAGCGGCGTACACATGAAAATGTTATGCATCCCATACTACATAACATTTCCATGCAACGAAAAAGAAAACGTGCTAGCCGCATTCATGTGGTGAGGTTATGCATCCCATACTACATAACCCTCACATGTTGCCTCCTATGGTGGATCCATATACGAACACATAGTATGCATCTCATACTACATAATATGCCTCGTATACTTCATGTCATGCTATGAGTGTAGTGTTCGTGCTTCAGCCAAGACATGCTGATGACATATCGGTGTGTGTATGATATGACTCTAAACACCTAATACTTACAGGGACGGGTTGCCCGACAATTTGTCAAGCAACCTGCCTCTGATACCAACTGTCACAACTCGCATTTTCTCAATAATAAAAAAAATCAGAGCACGAGATAACTACGAGCTGTGATGCCACATCAAGTAGGGGATAAAGTCATGTCTAAAAACACCCCATCCTTGCTTTTCAACCATCCCCACACGTATTCTCACACTAAGAATGGGATACCAACGTATGATGGTTATGAATATTCACAAAAATTTAGGGACTAGCTTAAGTGGGTAGATATTTACTTTGATTGTCATGAATGTGATGACCACCAATAGGTGAACATAGTCCGTGTATGATTAATAGGTCAAGCCCGCGTATTCTGGTACAGCGAAGAGCTTCGTGTTGGTAGCAAAACACATTCTTGGACGCAAATGCGTAGCCTGCTTTCGGATCGATTTGATTCCACGTACCTTCGCCCTACTAATACCAAGCCTATGAGTGAGTATAGTTTTGGCACTAGATCCATACCTGCCTTTTGGAATGATTATAAACCAAACGCTCAGACCAAGTGACAGATAACTGATGGTTTGATTGACTTTAAACAAGGGAACAAATCGGTCTTGGATTATATATGCCTTTTTAAGGATATGATGGTTAGAAGTGGTGTGAAGGAGTTGCCAGAGATCACCCTCTCTAGGATTCGTAAGGGGTTAAACCCATACATCCAGGGTAAATTGTTGCATTATTGTCATACCGATCTAGACACCACTTTTACTACGGCATTAGAAATTGAGAAGCACCACCTGTAACATCCCATTTTCAACTAGACCCCTAAGAGTGTTTTTGTCATGACTAGGTCATGACAAAACCCTAGGAAGCTCAAGAAGACCAAGTGAGCTTAGGCATGAAGTTGGAAATTATCATGGTCTCCAAATAGTAGAATTCTAAACAATAGCTTAGGATGGCCATGGGGCTACACCTTGACCCCAGGACCCTATCACAACACCCCCAAACATTTTGGGAGGCCCATTAGAGCCATAAGGACCCATTGGGGTCAATCAAAGAGACTCAGTTGACCCAAGTCAACCCTAACCCTAAATGGGTCAAACTAGCCTACTTAGGGTCAATTGACCTACCCCTACTGATGAATTGTAAATATACGTATTTTCTTGCACATTAATTTAGTAATTTTCATTTATTTTCGTCGTTTTTACTTATTTTTGTTCAATAAAATGCTCCTATTCTTGTAAATTTATTACTAACTTGTTTTATTTTATTTTATAGAAAAATTTCAAAATCTGCCAAAATTGGGCAGTACACGCCCGTGACAATTTGGTCACGCCCGTGACAGGGACGTGACATTGAATTTCCCGTGAAATCGGACGATTTCTGAAGTACAATCTTGACATGCCTGGCCACACGCCCGTGTCACCCGACACGGGGCGTGACCCAAGACCGTGTCCTCTCCTCTCGACACTTTCTGCTCGACGATCGTCGAGTATCGACACCAATAGTCACGCCCAGCGTCACGCCCGTGACCTAGGGCGTGACTCAATCTCAGCTCGATGATTTCAACTCGACACTTTCCGCTCGACATTCGTCGAGTGTCGACACCAACTGTCACGCCCAGAGTCACGCCCGTGACCTGGGGCGTGACCTTTCCAGCTAGCCTGACAAGATGCTGCCGAAGACTTTCGGCGCAACCCGCGCCCGGTTCTACCTCCCCGACACGCCCAGAGTCACGCCCGTGACCTGGGGCGTGACTGCCGCGAACTCAGCCCGAAGTCAACTTTCCTGTCCAATCACCGGCCGCCTTTATGAATAGTACTGTCACGCCCCCCCTACACGCTCATGACCTAGGGCGTGTACTTAGAATTTTTTGCCTATAAATTGCCTATTTCTGTAAGGTCCAAGGGTTCAGATTTTTGGGCCATTTTAGTGTCTTTTTGTGGGCTTAATCCGTGGATACTAGTGCTATGTAAGGAGATTTCTCCCTTCTTTATTTCATGTTTTGTTTTGCTTTATCTTTTAGCTTTGTAATAGCTTGAAAATTTTAATAAAATTGTTAGATTTTCTCTCTCTCTATAGCATGAAAAATCATTTGGATGGCTTACTTCTTCCCCTTTTTATCCTTGGTTTCATCTTTGTTCCTCCTCTTATGAAAAGTGTGTGTGTGTGTGTATGAGTGTAACTTATTTACTTTACATGTTTTTAGTATGTCTTCATGATAGGTTTTGTTGTAGATTTCATTTCCATGCATGTATGATATGGTTCTCATCTTCAACATGTTCTTCTTTAATGTTTCTTTTGTTTATTTTTTCATACTTATGAATTTGTAAAAGAGATTTGAAAGTGAACTTTATTTTCTTTTCTTAGTTTATTTTGTAGGATTGTAAAACCTCTTTTTGTTCTTTTCATCTTCTTTTTCACCTTTTTATCACTTTCATAAAAACATAAGAATGAAAATCTTGTAATTTTAATTTTCCAAAAACTTTGGTTTTTAATTTGTTTTGAAAAACTTTTGTCTTCTAAAAATTGTAATTTCTTCTTTTTATTTGTTTTTGGCAAAACCTAAGCATGAAAAAGTAAAAGTTGTAATTTTTAGGTAACTTTCATTTTGCTTTCAATTTGTGTGTGTGAGTGTATGAGTATAACTTTTTGATGCTTTGATTCAAATTATGTAGAGTGTGTGAGTGTAGGTGTTAAATTTTAATGCTTTCTTTTGATGCTTTGTTCAAATTATGTAGAGTGTGTGAGTGTAGGTGTTAGCTTTATTGCTTTCTTGAAATTCATTTGGAGTGTGTGTGTTTGTGTGTATTTATTTCCGCCTACTCGTTAAGAGTTAAATGGCGCATCGTTTTCATTTTCAGTTCTACTCGTTTGAGTAGGACTTGTTATTTTCTTTCTTTATTTTTCCGCCTACTCACTTGAGTTAAATGGACGGACCTTTTTTCAGTCCTACTCGTTTGAGTAGGACTTGCAATTTTCTTTCTTTATTTTTCCGCCTACTCACTTGAATTAAATGGACGGATTTTTATTTCCCTGTAAATATTTGAGAAAGCCCTGTAATCGCATTTATTTTCTCCTACTCATTTGAGTAGGACTCGCTTTCATTTCAGTCCTACTCGTTTGAGTAGGACTTGCAATTTTCAGCTTTTATTTACCGCCCCCACTCATTTGAGTGGGACTCGCAAATTTTAAATATGCAAATTTTTTTATGTGTAACTTAGTTTCTGTTTAATTTATAATTTGGAGTGTGCGTGAGTTCTCGTTTTAGTTAACTTTTTAGCTTTCTAAATGTTTGTTTTGTTTTTATGTCCCCTTCTTATAATCATTAGCGTTTAATTTCGAACTTGCGCCTCACTAAATTATAAGCCGTCCCCATACGGATGTGTGGCTAATCGCTATTAGCCTCGGCATCGAAGAGCATTGGGACATTTAAAATGATTTCTAATAATTGAAGCTCTTTATTTTCATTTTAATTTAAGGACTTAAGGTTTACCCCGGGTTTACGACGCGTAGGACCACATATCGATGTGTGGGCCCTATTTCTGTAGTCCATATGCTAGCTAGCCGAGAGGCCGTGTATATGGACCGATCACCCCTGGGTAAATAGAGTTGCGTGCATACCCTCGAAAAAGGACAAGCGTAATTCTATCGGATTGGGTTCCCCACCCAATAGCGGGGTTCTTAGCGTAAAGCGGGCGTTAAGAGGAATCCTTCGTCGGACTAACGTTCGGTCGAATAGTCTTAACGTTTAGGTGAGCGATATCCCTATAACTAGGTGAGCTCACATTTGTGGAACCTCCACGGCCAAGTTGCCTTATTATTAATTTGAAAACTAAGTCCTATAATTATTAAAAATTGTTTTAGTCTTAATCCAATTCGATGCCGAGCGTTAACCCTTCATCGAGTATTTTCTAAATCGTTTTTTCGCTCCTTTGCTTTTCCGTTTTTAATTACTTAAAAAAATCCACCTTACTTTCAGTAAAATAATAGTCCTCCCGGAGGAGTAAGAATAGTCAACGCGACCCCGAGAACAATACGACCTCGGTATTCCCCCGAATATCGAGTACTACTTGCGATAGGTGCACGTGCTTACCTAAGCAAGCCCGCGGCGATCGACTCACCGAACCAACCACAGTAAGAGTCTGTTCGCGGGCCCATCAAGTTTTTGGCGCCGTTGCCGGGGACTCTCTTTTCGAGTTGCTATTTCGAATTCCGGAGTCTATTACTTTTACTTATTTTCTATAAAAAAAAACTAAAAACTTTATTTTAAAACAAAAAAAGAAGTTTATTTTGTTTTATTTTTGTTTGGGTGTATGACCCGTGGACAACCCTCCAAGTCTGAAGATTTTGACTTCGACCCTAATATCGAACGCTCTCTTGCGCGTATCCGATCTCAACCCCGAAATCCTTCTTTAGATCCCGAGGAATCTATCGGAGAACCGACTATTGTAGTTATGGTCGCGCCTAACCTTCCCCCAGCAGCCGAGCGTACTATGTCTTATTACGCCCGGCCTAACCTGGATGATTCTGGGTCGAGTATTGTTCGCCCTGCGGTGGCGAATAATAATTTTGAAATAAAGTCGAGTGTCATTCAAATGGTCCAAAATGCCGTGCAGTTCGATGGACTGCCGGATGAGGACCCGAATGTCCACTTGTCCAATTTCTTGGAGATATGCGACACCTTCAAGATTATTGGCGTCACTGATGACGCCATTCGTTTGCGCTTATTTCCTTTTTCCATTAAGTCCAAAGCCAAGGCGTGGTTGAATGCCCTCCCGCGAGGATGTATCACCACGTGGGCTGAGTTGACGGAACAGTTCCTAACGAAGTACTTTCCGCCCGCAAAAACTGCAAAGTTGCGGGCGGACATTTCTTCGTTTGTGCAAAACGATCCTGATTCTCTATACGAGACTTGGGAACGGTTTAAGGAATTCCTCCGCCGTTTCCCGCACCACGCGCTGCCAACGTGGTTGCAAGTTCAAATTTTTTATAATGGGCTGAATTTTCAGACGCGTCAAATGATTGACGCGGCTGCCGGGGGTACGCTTAACAACAAAACCCCCGAGGCCGCCTAGGTTTTATTAGAAGAGATTGCTATGAACGCCTATCAATGGAACGTCCCGTGGGGATGGCCAAAGCCGGCGGCTGGTCTTTTTGAAGTGGATGCCACTGCTCTCTTGACCCTTCAAGTTGAAAGGTTAACAAAGCAGGTGGCGGAGATGTCTGCTGCCTCCTCCACTCCGCCTTGTTTTATTCCCCCTAACGTCTGCGTAGCTGAAGAGTTCGTGGACTTCATGGGAAATTCGGGTCGTCCTCCCTTCAACCCCAACAACAAACCTTATAGTAATAACTATAATCCGAGTTGGAGGAATCACCCCAACTTCTCGTGGAGCAACCCGAATAATGCTCAGCGTCCCCCTATTTCTTTTGCGCCCGGATTTCTTCCTCCTCCTCCTCTTCCGAAGCCCTCCCCGATGGAGGAAAATTTTTCGAAGTATATTGCGTCCAACGAGTCAAATATCCGGAACATTACCGGATCGCTAAAAACACTGGAACAACAGGTTGGACAGCTGGCGAGGATGATGTCCGAGCGCACGCTCGGGGCACTGTCGGGAAACACGGAGCCCAATCCGCGGGAGAACGCCAACGCTATAACCCTCCGTAGCGGAAAGGAGGTGGTCGATCCAAAACGGACCGACCCTCAGGTACATATTTCACCTCCGACCCCTCTTCCCCTTTCTTCGCTTACGCCGCCTTTACCAATTATAAAAGAAAAAATTATTTTAAACAAGGCTCTTCCATATCCGCATAAGTTAGAAAATGAGCGTCAGGACGCGCAATATGAAAAATTTATTTTATTATTAAAACAAATTCACATTAATGTTCCTTTTTGCGAGGCTATCTCGCAAATGCCCAAATATGCGAAATTTTTAAAAGAACTACTTTCTAATAAATGCAAATTAGAGGATATTTTGCATGTATCTCTCAACGCTGTCTGCTCGGCGGTCCTTACTAATAAATTGCCCACAAAACAAAACGACCCGGGACGGTTTTCCATCCCGTGCCTTTTTGGCGATATATTAGTAAAGTACGCCTTAGCTGATTTAGGGGATAGCATTAATCTGATGCCGTTCTCGCTCTTTTCACGTTTAGGTTTGGGTACTCCTAGTCCTACGAATATGCGCATCCAATTAGCGGATCGCTCGGTTAAGTTCCCTATCGGGGTAGTGGAGGACGTCCTTGTCCGAGTCGACAAGTTTACCTTCCCGGTAGACTTTGTCATCTTAGATATCGAGGACGCCGAGGTACCAATAATACTCGGTCGACCTTTTCTCGCCACCTCCCGCGCACTAATAGATGTTAGTAATGGTAGCCTTCTCCTCCGAGTAGGCGATGATCAAGTTACTTTCTCTATTAATCCCTCGATGGACAATTTGTCATCGAGCGACGATTTTTGCTACTCTTTAGATACCTTTTTCGGAGATCGTTCTTCTCCAATTTTCGAGTCCGTATTTTTAAACGACGATATTTATGCGCTCGAAAATTTTAAATGCGATGAGGATACTTCTTTAGACTTGCCTTTCGAACCAATTGGTAAGAAAGACATAGGCATTAAAACCTCCCTAGAAGAACGGCCCATCCTAGACCTCAAACCCTTACCCGCATCGCTCAAATACGCTTTTTTGGGAAAAGGCGATACACTTCCCGTTATTATTTCTTCGGACTTGAGTGATTCGGAGACTTTCGATTTATTGGAAGTTTTATTTAAACATTGCCACGCAATTGCGTGGCAAATCTCTGACTTAAAGGGGATTAGCCCCTCCTTTTGCACCCATAAGATTTTCCTAAACGATAATTGCCGCAAAACGATTCAGCCGCAACGTCGTCTTAACCCAAACATGAAAGACGTCGTTAAAGCCGAAATTATTAAGTTATTAGATGCGAGGATTATCTACCCTATTTCGGACAGTGCATGGGTTAGTCCCGTGCATGTCGTGCCCAAGAAAGGCGGTCTTACCGTAGTGGCGAATGAGCATAACGAGCTCGTCCCAACTCGTACTGTTACGGGTTGGCGAGTGTGCATCGATTATCGAAAACTTAATGATGCCACCCGCAAGGACCATTTCCCTCTGCCATTTTTGGACCAGATTTTAGAGCGTTTATCTGGTCATCCGTATTATTTTGTTCTTGATGGTTTATCAGGGTTTTTCCAAATCCCCATTTCCCCCGATGATCAAGAGAAAACAACTTTTACTTGCCCGTTTGGCACCTTCGCATATCGAAGAATGCCATTTGGACTCTGCAACGCGCCAGCTACATTCCAAAGATGTATGCTAGCGATCTTTGGCGAGCTAGTAGAAGACATTATGGAAGTCTTTATGGATGACTTCTCTGTTTTCGGACGCTCTTTTCCTGATTGCCTTCACAATTTGGATCGTGTCCTTCAACGATGCGAGTACACAAGTCTTGTTTTAAATTGGGAAAAATGCAACTTTATGGTTCGAGGAGGTTTGGTCCTCGGCCATATGATTTCATCTAAGGGGATAGAGGTGGATAAGGCCAAGATAGAAATTATAGAAAAACTTCCGCATCCAACAAACGTCAAATCTATTAGGAGTTTCTTAGGCCATGCAGGCTTTTATCGACGCTTCATTCAAGACTTTTCAAAAATAACAAAGCCGCTAACTCACCTCTTGGAAAAGGAATCACGCTTCATCTTTAGTAGCGAATGCGAGTCCGCCTTTAATTTAATAAAACAAAAACTTATCACTTCACCAATTTTAGTGGCCCCTAATTGGTCCCTTCCGTTCGAAATTATGTGCGACGCTAGTGATATTGCCTTAGGTGCCGTTCTTGGCCAACGCGTAGAAAAACATTTTCATCTTATTTATTACTCTAGCAAGATGCTCACTTCCGCACAAGTAAATTACACGACAACGGAAAAGGAACTCTTAGCCGTCGTTTTCGCTTTTGATAAGTTTCGCTCGTATATAACGCTATCTAAAGTTATCGTTTTTACCGATCACTCCGCGCTTAAATATTTATTAGCTAAAAATGATGCGAAGCCCCGCCTTCTTCGATGGATTCTCCTCCTACAAGAGTTTGATTTGGAGATCCGAGATAAGCGGGGAGCGGAAAATCTAGCGGCGGACCACCTCTCCCGTTTAGAAAATCCGGGTGCGGAAGCGCTCGTCGAATCTGAAATAAATGACAGATTCCCCGAGGAACGCCTTCTTGCCATTAATAAATCTTCGTCATCTTCGCCTTGGTTCGCAGACTTTGCAAATTTCTTAGTAGCGCGGGTCCTTCCAAAAGAGTTTTCCAGTCATCAAAAGAAGAAATTCTTTTCTAACTTAAAAAATTTCTTTTGGGAGGACCCATTTCTTTTTCGTATCTGCGCCGACCAAGCGGTCCGAAGATGCATTGCGGGTGTGGAGTGCTTGCAAATTCTTAAGCACTGCCACGAGGGTCCAGCCGGTGGGCATTATCAAGCCAACCGGACCGCTCGGAAGGCGCTAGAGGCGGGCTACTTTTGGCCCACTCTCTTCAAAGACGCGCATAATTTTGTGCGCGCATGCGATAGCTGTCAGCGGTCGGGTAACATCTCTCGTCGCGACGAGATGCCCCAAAATATATTTTTAGAGTGCGAAGTCTTCGATGTGTGGGGCATAGATTTTGTTGGCCCCCTACCTCCATCTTTCAAAAATATGTATATTTTATTGGCGGTCGACTACGTATCAAGGTGGGCGGAAGCGCAAGCTCTCCCCACCAACGATGCGCGAGTCGTCGTTACATTTCTTAAAAAATTATTTTCTCGCTTCGGCACGCCTCGCGCAATTGTTAGTGATAGGGGAATGCATTTTTGTAACGCTCTTATGGCTAAGACGTTAGCTAAATACAGAGTCACGCACAAGCTTGCCACCCCCTACCACCCGCAAACAAGTGGCCAAGTCGAGGTAGTAAATCGAGAGATTAAGCGAATTTTAGAAAAAACCGTTTTGCTAAATAGGAAAGATTGGTCCGTTAAACTCGACGATGCGTTGTGGGCGTATCGGACGGCATACAAAACCTCAATTGGTTGTACGCCGTTCCGGTTAGTCTACGACAAAGCGTGCCATTTACCCGTAGAATTAGAGCATCGCGCTCTTTGGGCTTTAAAACTCTTAAACCTCGACTCCAACTTAGCCGCTCAGAATAGAAAACTGCAACTAAACGAGCTCGATGAATGGCGTGCGAACGCTTACGAGAGAAATAAATTCTATAAGGAGCGCTCTAAGTTATATCACGATCGAAAAATCAAGTCCCAAAAATTATTTTCTCCGGGCGATCTTGTCCTTCTTTACAATTCACGTCTTAGGCTTTTTCCAGGTAAATTAAAATCTAGATGGTCCGGTCCCTTCCTAGTTGAAGAAGTTTTTCCATATGGAACCGTACTCGTCTCCCAGCCGGACAAAGGTTCATTTAAGGTGAACGGTCATCGGTTAAAGTCTTATATAGCAGGCGACCCAGTGATCGGTTTTAGCGAAACCATAACTTTCCTCCACATTATAAACCCACCAAAATAGTCAAGCTACACGACTATAAACAACACGCTCCTGGGAGGCACCCCTCGCTTATCTTTTTCGCTCTTTCCTTATTATCTTTGCTGTTTTTTTTTCCTAATAAACGCAGGGTTTCTGATCGGCCTTCCCCTACGCGTTTCAGGGAAGCTTCTACCCCCTTCCTTTTCTTTTCTTTGTATATATTGTCTTTCCTTTTTTTGTTCCGCATACTTACGTTAAAACATTGGGGACAATGTTGGACTTAAGTATGGGGGTATTTTCGTGTTTTACTTTCTGCACTTCAATTTTTTCTGCATTTCAAAAATACAAAAAAAAAATACATATAACAACAAAACAAAAACAAAAAAAATTAAAAACATCTTAAAATGAAAAAAAAAAATTAATGAAAAATCCAAATTTTTTTTTTCTTTCTTTCTTTTTTGCAAAAACTCAAAAACAAATTAAAAAATATATAACAAAACAACAAAAAAAATAAAAAAACAATAATATTTAGTTTCACTTTGTAAATATTTTTTTTCATTTTTTGTACATACTCTTTTCTCTCTCCCCCTTCCTCATTCTTGTAAAAACCTCTCTTTTTCTCCCTTGATTTTGTACATATTTTGAAAATTCTCTTAAAAAAATACAAAAAAAAAGATAATAGGTCAAAACAAAATTGAAAAAATTTTTGAGAAAAACAAAAATACAAAAAAGATAATAAATGAAAAAAAATGATGATAAAAACTATAAAAATAAAAAAAAAATGTTTTGCAACAAATAAATCAAATATTCAATCCTTAACTTTCCTGCTATCCAAAAATTCTGTTTTGAGTTTATTTATATGCGAATTTGATTAATTCTTTGTTCACTACCCGTTTGTTAATTATTGACTAAAAAATTTAAATACCCGGGGTTAAGTTTTAAAGAATTATTTATGCTTTGTTAAAAATAGCGAACTCGTTTTTGGGACTACTTCTAATTTTTCATTGATAGGAGCACGTATATTATGTTAGGAAATAATGACTATAGAATTCAATTATACTTACTTTTAGCTTTCTGAAAACAAAATTGGAACGTACAAATTATTAAGGTTGCTCTCAAAAATTTTTAGGATTACAATCTAGTTTTCCTTTCTCCCCTTACTTTTCATGACCTACTTGGCATGGAAAATTTTATCCTAAAAGATCCTATGTCAATGGGAATGAGATTTCGTTCCGTAAATATAGGCACCCAATAATTTTAAAAGATTATATATGGAGCAAGAGTATAAAATTCATTACACCTACAAATATACATTGGGTTAATTTTATTCTTATGAAGTTGAAAAACAAAAATCATATTAGGAAAATAAGATTTCGTTTTCCTAATAATCCAAAAGAAAAAAAAATGGAGTTTCGAGAAAAAATTACCTCACCTCAAATTTCAAAACCCTATTCATAAACCCACTACCCCCTTAGCCAATTACACGATTCTAGAATTAATTCAAAAATCTTTTTGAGAGCATAATTAGTAAATTGTATTATTTCCAGTAGCACTCGTATAAGCTAGAGTTCTTATAATTCCAAACTATTTTCGTTAATCTAACCATTACAAATGTTGCCTTCTATTTGATTACATCAAGAAGTCTTTTGGCCAAAACTTTTGCGCTATTTAAATCATCTACATAATTTTAGGACTTAACTCTTACACCCCGTATATTTATTTCGATCTCTCTTATAATTGATTAAGCGATAGCTAAACTTAGAGTTTTTTTATTCCTTATAGATTCACCTCAAACTTTTGCTCTTGAATAGTAAAAGCCTAAGTATGGGGGTATTTGATGAATTGTAAATATACGTATTTTCTTGCACATTAATTTAGTCATTTTCATTTGTTTTCGTCGTTTTTACTTATTTTTGTTCAATAAAATGTTCCTATTCTTGTAAATTTATTACTAACTTGTTTTATTTTATTTTGCAGAAAAATTTCAAAATCTGCAAAAATTGGGCAGTACACGCCCGTGACAATTTGGTCACGCCCGTGACAGGGCCGTGACATTGAATTTCCCGTGAAATCGGACGATTTCTGAAGTACAAGCTTGACACGCCTGGCCACACGCCCGTGTCACCCGACACGGGGCGTGACCCAAGCCCGTGTCCTCTCCTCTCGACACTTTCTGCTCGACGATCGTCGAGTATCGACACCAACAGTCACGCCCAGCGTCACGCCCGTGACCTAGGGAGTGACTCAATCTCAGCTCGACGATTTCGACTCGACACTTTCCGCTCGACATTCGTCGAGTGTCGACACCAACTATCACGCCCAGAGTCACGCCCGTGACGTGGGGCGTGACCTTTCCAGCTAGCCCGACAAGATGCTGCCGAAGACTTTTGGCGCAACCCGCGCCCGGTTCTACCTCCCCGACACGCCCAGAGTCACGCCCGTGACCTGGGGCGTGACTGCCGCGAACTCAGCCCGAAGTCAACTTTCCTGTCCAATCGCCGGCCGCCTTTATGAATAGTACTGTCACGCCCCCCCTACACGCCCGTGACCTAGGGCGTGTACTTAGAATTTTTTGCCTATAAATTACCCATTTCTGTAAGGTGCAAGGGTTCAGATTTTTGGGCCATTTTAGTGTCTTTTTGTGGGCTTAATCCGTGGATACTAGTGCTATGTAAGGAGATTTCTCCCTTCTTTATTTCATGTTTTGTTTTGCTTTATCTTTTAGCTTTGTAATAGCTTGAAAATTTTAATAAAAATGTTAGATTTTCTCTCTCTATATAGCATGAAAATTCATTTGGATGGCTTACTTCTTCCCCTTTTTATCCTTGGTTTCATCTTTGTTCCTCCTCTTATGAAAAGTGTGTGTGTATGTATGAGTGTAACTTATTTACTTTACATGTTTTTAGTATGTCTTCATGATAGGTTTTGTAGTAGATTTCATTTCCATGCATGTATGATATGGTTCTCATCTTCAACATGTTCTTCTTTAATGTTTCTTTTGTTTATTATTTCATACTTATGAATTTGTAAAAGAGATTTGAAAGTGAACTTTATTTTCTTTTCTTAGTTTATTTTGTAGGATTGTAAAACCTCTTTTTGTTCTTTTCATCTTCTTTTTCACTTTTTTATCACTTTCATAAAAACATAAGAATGGAAATCTTGTAACTTTAATTTTCCAAAAACTTTGGTTTTTAATTTGTTTTGAAAAACTTTTGTCTTCTAAAAATTGTAATTTCTTCTTTTTATTTGTTTTTGGCAAAATCTAAGCATGAAAAAGTAAAAGTTTTAATTTTTAGGTAACTTTCATTTTGCTTTCAATTTGTGTGTGTGAGTGTATGAGTATAACTTTTTGATGCTTTGATTCATATTGTGTAGAGTGTGTGAGTGTAGGTGTTAAATTTAAATGCTTTCTTTTGATGCTTTCTTTTAATGCTTTGTTCAAATTATGTAGAGTGTGTGAGTGTAGGTGTTAGCTTTTTTGCTTTCTTGAAATTCATTTGGAGTGTGTGTGTTTGTGTGTATTTATTTCCGCCTACTCGTTAAGAGTTAAATTGCGCATCATTTTCATTTTCAGTCCTACTCGTTTGAGTAGGACTTGTTATTTTCTTTCTTTATTTTTCGGCCTACTCACTTGAGTTAAATGGACGGACCTTTTTTCAGTCCTACTCGTTTGAGTAGGACTTGCAATTTTCTTTCTTTATTTTTCCGCCTACTCACTTGAGTTAAATGGACGGATTTTTATTTCCCTGTAAATATTTGAGAAAGCCCTATAATCGCATTTATTTTCTCCTACTCATTTGAGTAGGACTCGCTTTCATTTCAGTCCTACTCGTTTGAGTAGGACTTGCAATTTTCAGCTTTTATTTACCGCCCCCACTCATTTGAGTGGGACTCGCAAATTTTAAATATGCAAATTTCTTTTATGTGTAACTTAGTTTCTGTTTAATTTATAATTTGGAGTGTGCGTGAGTTCTCGTTTTAGTTAACTTTTTAGTTTTCTAAATGTTTGTTTTGTTTTTATGTCCCCTTCTTATAATCATTAGCGTTTAATTTTGAACTTGCGCCTCACTAAATTATAAGCCGTCCCCATACCGATGTGTGGATAATCGCTATTAGCCTCGGCATCGAAGAGCATTGGGACATTTAAAATGATTTCTAATAATTGAAGCTCTTTATTTTCATTTTAATTTAAGGACTTAAGGTTTACCCTGGGTTTATGACGCGTAGGACCACATATCGATGTGTGGGCCCTATTTCCGTAGTCCATATGCTAGCTAGCCGAGAGGCCGTGTATATGGACCGATCACCCCTGGGTAAATAGAGTTGCGTGCATACCCTCGAAAGAGGACAAGCGTAATTCTACCGGATTGGGTTCCCCACCCAATAGCGGGGTACTTAGCGTAAAGCGGGCGTTAAGAGGAATCCTTCGTCGGACTAACGTTCGGTCGAATAGTCTTAACGTTTAGGTGAGCGATATCCCTATAGCTAGGTGAGCTCACATTTGTGGAACCTCCACGGCCAAGTTGCCTTATTATTAATTTGAAAACTAAGTCCTACAATTATTAAAAATTATTTTACTCTTAATCAAATTCGATGCCGAGCGTTAACCCTTCATCGAATATTTTCTAAATCGTTTTTTCGCTCCTTTGCTTTTCCGTTTTTAATTACTTAAAAAAATCCACCTTACTTTCAGTAAAATAATAGTCCTCCCGGAGGAGTAAGAATATTCAACGTGACCCCGAGAACAATACGACCTCGGTATTCCCCCGAATATCGAGTACTACTTGCGATAGGTGCACTTGCCTACCTAAGCAAGCCCGCGGCGATCGACTCACCGAACCAACCACAGTAAGAGTCTGTTCGCGGGCCCATCATCTACCCAAGTGGACCCCACCCATGCCTTCCTAGATCTAAAGTGACGTCAATGGGTCACTAAGGACACATTGGGTCACTAAGGACACATTGGGTTCAGCCCTAGAGACCAAGTTGACCCAAGTCAACTCAGGCCCCTAATCTGGTCAAAGTGCCCTAACTAAGGGTCAAGTCACAACCAAGGTGCCCAACCAACCCAACCCAAGCATTATTAGACCTTATGGGAGGCCAATGGGTGATCAGGGACCCATTGGGGTCAACCCAAATGGCCCTGTTAACCAAGGTCAACCCAAGCCTACCTTGGGTCAACCTAGCTCAAATAGGCTAGCCCAAGTTCAAGCCTCCTCATGTGGTTTCTTTAGGTGCTGATGTGTATGGATGGGCTGACAATAGACCTCCAGATTGACCAAGTCAACTTGGTGACTAGGAGAGAGAGTGAGCTTCATTCCCATGGTCATGGAGGAGAGAGAAAAAATGGAAAAGGAGGAAGGAAGAGGCTCGGCCAAGGGGAGGCCAAAGGCCACCTTTAATGGCTGGATTCAACTCCGCTAGGGAAGGTGAGAAGTTTCCAGCCATTTCCCTGGCCACCAAGGTCCTGGTTCAGCCCCCTCTACCATGGCCGAATGTAGCCATTAATGGCCTTAATGGCCATTGAAGATCCAACGTCTCCCCTCCCCATATGAGGCTTTAAACACCTTTAGTGGGCCGAGAGGAAGATTTCCCAACCTTTACCTGAAGAAATCGAGCCACCCCACTGTGTTGTTGCAGAAACCCGATCGCCGCCACCACCGCCATGGCAACCCAGAGATCAGCTTGTTTCCAGCCCTCTCAACAGGTCCTCTTCCACACCTTCTTTCATGGGTAGATCTTAGGAATCTTAGGGGCCAAGGTTTGGGCTTAATTGAGCCAGATCCAAGTTCAGAATTTCATGGATTTTCCATGAATTTTCACCTGTCGGGATCGCCGGAAAAGGGGCCTCTGGAGGCCAAGCCGCCGCCTGGTGATAACCACCACCTCAACGGAGGTGGTGGTGGCGGTGGCCGGCCGGGGAGGTGGCTGGATGGCCGGCGGCAAGTGTTTGAAGTCAGCCCAGGAGAAACGAATCCTGGCCGTCGGCTCAAGGTAGAAGATGAACGGATTCCGTCCATCTTGCGCCAAGATTCGTGCCATATCAGATCTAAAACTATAGTATTAATATTCCTGATTATTTCATTATGTCACAGTATTTTGTATTTAATGTTTTTAATAATTAAAAATACCTATGCTACTCTAATGAAAACATCAACAACATGAAACCTGTAGCCCTAGGTGTCTATTTGATTTTAATATTTATTTGAACCCATTTGGGTGCTTGGTTTGACCAGGGCACCCATTTTGGTGGGACCTACACCTAGGGCTAGACAGAAATTAAACTAAGTGACCACACTTCATCCTTGGTTCAAATTAATTGAAATTTTGGCAGGGCGTCTACCCTAGCTATACCTAGGGCTTGTCCAAAATTCAGATTTTTTAGATAAAAGTTTTTTATAGTTTTTAGTAAAATTTAATAATCCATGAATAAATTAATTAAGTGTCCTAAACTCCTCCAAATCTGCCCAAATTGGGTGGGAGGTCTTAGAGGTCATGTTAGGGCTCTGGTAATATTTTCATTTTATTTGGAGATGTTTTGGTTAGGTATTGATCCAACCATAGGTTGACCCCTTTTACGGTTAAATAGGTCAAGCATCCCCTTTGGGTTTTTAGTGGTCAAATCACCTCAACAGAGGTTGATATTTTGGCCGCTGACCTTTTATAGTATAACTCACACTCCAATGGAATTTGGGGTGGTTAAGTGTAGGGTAGCCCTAGAACCCTAGGGCAAGTCCCTTTATGGGAATTCTTAGGGTTTGAAGATCATAGGGCCAAATGACCACGGATTGACTTAAAACTTTGTGGAGAGGACCATAGGGTTAGTATGGTCCTCTAGTCAAAATGTTAGGGAATTTGGAAGCCTTAAACCCCCTCAAAACCCTAACCCTAGCTTAGGGAACAGTCCTTGTAAGGGTAGAAACTGTCACCAAAACTCTTTGAAAAGTGATGAGATGTAGGTTGAGTAGTTTTTAGGGTTGATCAAGCTCTGAAGATTTTATTATGAATTTAGGGTTAATATTTTGGATACTTCATTAACAATTTGATATTTTATATTATTTACTTAGGAATTTATTATGAAGTAACTACTTGCTGGAAACTGATGAAATTTACTCAGAGGACTATTTATTATGTTTTAGAGCTCTGTGAGTTTTTATAGAATTTTTGGATTGTTATTTTAAGGGGTTGCTTCATTAAGTATGTTTTCCCATGAAAAATTAGTATAATTTATTTTGGAGTCTCGCAAGCCTCTAAAATTATGATTTTTGTACATTGATCTTTTCTGAACCATATTAAGACTCTGTAATATTTACCTAATTTTCTGATGAGTAAAATTGATACTTCCTTCTTTATATATGATTAAAGGAATTATTTGGGATAAATTAATTAGAGGTCAAATATTCTCTGAAAATTTATGGAACTTACAATTTAGTCATAGCATAATTATATCATAAAACCCCTGTCAACTATTGTATAAGTGGTATGGGATGCTTATACAATAGGTGAAAGAATTAGTGCCTAACCACCTAGAGGTGGGGGGGGGGGGTGGTGAATAGGTGTACTTTTTCTTTTGCTTTTAAAGCAGAAAATCTGTTCTATTATTTAATTGCAAATTCTACAACTACACAACACAGCAATCACAGAAACATTCAATCACAGAGTGCACACAGATTTTATAGTGGTTCCCCATGGTCTGGGTACATCCACTTTCCCCCTTCGCCTATATAGCAGTGTGCTAGATTCGACCTAACTTGTGCACTTCACCTCAGCCTTCAACAAGGCCTACACTCAAAGATCACAATCTCCTACTACTCATGCTCACAACCCTACCTCAGCCTTCAACAAGACCTACAACTCAGAGAAAATATTCTCCTACACTCAGCCTTTATAAACACAGGCTTACAATCTCAGATCTATAAAGATCCTACAAAATTTGATTTAACAAAGTAATTAACCACCACCCAGATAGAGAGAGAAGGGATGGATGACTTCTTGATGAGTTCTTGGAAGAACAGAGCACAACCTCTCTTAGCTTTCTTCAAAGCTTCTTGAATATGAACTCAGTAGGGTTGAACTCTTGAGAATTTGATCTTCAATCAGCTTCTGACTTGAGATTCAGATCTCAATCTGAATCTTTCTTGGCAGCCTGGTTTAGCAACTACACTACTTAGATGGAGCTCTCTCTCTCCAACTTCTTAGATCTTCTGTCGAAGGTCTTCTTCTTTTTGTGTTGATAGATATCTGTGTAAGATCTTCAATCTTAATTGTAATAATTCACTTCTTCTATTGAAGGAGAAAGCCTTTATATAGTCTTCCTCCATGGTAACCGGCTGATCTGGTTTCTAACAAACTTCTGACAGCTTTGACAGTTGCAGTAGACCGGTTAGAAATGGCAGCTGCCAAGTCATCCAGTCACTTCTTGAAATACTATCTCAGTCTGAAAGTGTCGAGACTGAACTTCATCATGTTTCGACACAAGTAGCCTAAGTGTCGACACAAGTGGACTAAGTGTCGACACAAGCCTTGGTGTTGTCGACACATCTCCTTTGTTGTTGTTAATACTTCTCGACACAGCCTTCTGTTGAATATGTCGACACTGATTCTGTGTGTCGACACAAATACTTCTTCTTTAACATAGTTGAAACTTTGTTATGTGTCGACATAAGTCCTGTGTGTCGACACAGTTGATGTCGACAAAGTCTTCGGTGTGTCGATACTGCCTCTGTGTGTCGACACAGTTACTTCTTTTCTTTAACTTTGTTGAAATTCTGCAGCATGTTGACAAAGTTTTCAGTGTGTCGACACTGCCTTTTGGTGTCGACACAATTGATGTCGACTAAGAATTCCTGTGTGTCGACACTGACGTTTGATGTCGACACGGTTGATGTCGACTTTGCTTCTCTATGTGTCGACATAGCCTCTTGGTGTCGACACAAATGCTTCTGGTGTCGACACAGCCTTTCCATGTGTCGACACAATCTACTCCAAGTGTCAACATAGCTTTTCTCCAGTGTCGACATAAGCCTTCATAAGTGTCGACACAACTTCTCTAGGTGTCGACACATGGACTTAGAAATTTTTCTGCATTCCTGCAAGTACTTAACCTGTACATATAAGCTCAAAACACATCAAATACACCTTAATGCTTATCATTGAGTAGGGTGAGGCTTCTTCAAATCTGGTACACATTTTCCAATGTACCCAACAATCTCCCCCTATTTGGAGAAGTCATAACCCTTAGTCAATGATATACACCATACATAACAAATACACATTATGATGTATAAAAATATTATATGACAGGGTAACTACTTAAAACAGAACATATATAAGATATCATCACAGAATAATATTGCTAACAGATTAAGCATTAAACAATGTTTTGTTCTAACTTCCAATAGTTTGTTTAACAAAAGTTTACATAGATTTTGACACAAAAGATTACACTGTTATAGAATCTAGTAAAATTAATCTAAGGCTGCTCTAGATCCTTGATGATAATGCCCTTGCCTGATTGGACCTTTGCTTGTACAGGAACATCAGTGTCATCAGCTGGATTCTTGCCTTTTAGATCTTTCTTCTTAAGTTCTTCAGCTCTTATTCTTTGTCTTTCAAAGTAGTGAAAGGCTTAGGGAAATATTTGTTGGGCTCCTGAGCATTAGGAGGTAGCTTCCCAAGTTTTGCCTTTCTTCTATACTGAACAATTGCTTCTTGCCTGGCCTCATGCTTTCTCCATTTTTGTTCAGAATACCATTTACCCCTATCATGGGTCTGGTCCTTGACAGCTTTCCAAGCAGTTAATATAATGTTCCTGCAGGTTGGACTCCAGTGCTCAAAATCTGGCTTTAACTCTACATGTTCTCTGAATCTCTTCTTGGATAAAAGAGCCTCTTGCTCCTTCAAAACTTCCTCTGGCACAGGATTGTCTACTTTCACAAGGATAATACTTTTATTACCTTCAGGAGGACTGTACATAGACTGTACTTCATGATGTATCATCTCAAAATCTGCTGGAGGATAGATTACTTGAGCAACTTCAGACTGTTCACCTCCAAAATATGCAGGATGCACTCCAGATTCAGCCACATTATCATCATCACACAGGGGTGGATATCCAAGTGTGGCTCTGATGTTATTGAAAATCCATTTAGCATGATCAGATCCAGCTTTGACTAATACTCTCTCCCCCTTTATGACTTCTCTGGACACATGATCTCTAAGGTCATCCTTTTGAAATCTGACCTGTTCATCCAGAAAATTAACACCATCCTTATAAAAAGTCTTTAACTTTAATAGCTGTGCAGAAATAGTCTTTTGTGAATCCTTGATAGCTGTTTGAACAACAGCAAGTTCTTCCTGGAATTTCTTATCAAACTCTGCTTGGGCTTTAGCCTTTTCCTCAGGTGAAGCAGTAGCAAGATTCTTTATTTCTATAACAATCACATTGTGTTATTCTGTCAGATTATCATTCATTCTAATTTGATTTTCTAATACATAGCCCTGCTTCACTGCTATATCATCCACTTGAGTCTTGATTTTCTCTTGGTGTGTTGCAAGGGAGACCACAGCATTTCCACCCTTGTGGAAACAATCAGTCATTTCTTTCTTATTTTGATTCAATTCAAATCTTATAGATTTGATATCCTGAGCCAAGGAGAATTGAAGATCTTTGTGAGTCTCATCCATATACTTCTCCATGGCAACCCTTTGCTCATCCAACTTCATCTGCAAGGCCACCATCAATGAGCTGTAATCAGTTGTTGGGGCAGGTTGTGGGGCAACAGTTTGTAATGCCTTCTTATAGCTTTGGCTTCTCCTTTTAAATACCATCAGTTTTCTTTTCTTGGCCTGTACTGTTGCTTCATCTTCAAACACTGAGAAACTGTCTATAGTAACTCTGTCCTTTGGACTAGGAGGAAATTCCCGTGTAGTCTTAGGTAGCTCCCCCTGAGTCCTTTGCTCCTCAGTTTCAATTCTAATTTGCTCCTCCTCATTTCTTGCAGTCTCCACATGAGACCTCACATGCTCCCCATCAAAGTTATCCTGTACTTCCTCAAGATTAACTTGCTCCCCCTCAAAATCTGCTTTCTCCCCCTAAGTGTCTTGCTCCATAGCAGTGAACAACTCATTTAGGTTAAATTCTTGTTGAGAAGGGACTGGAGATTCTCTTATCTCAGGAGCATCAACAGCAACAGATGTATCTTCCAAGATAACATCTTGTGCTTGATTGTTTAGTTGTGTTGGCTGGTCAACATCAATCAAAGATTCAGTTAGCATTCCATCCTCAATATTGAGAATTGATTGATTTACTTAACTGATTACCTCAAGAATTGTTTGTGTTACCATTTCACTGTCCAAGTGAGTAGGATCTTCCTCAACATGGGGCTCCCCCTGCACTTGGGCTTCATCTGCAGGGTCTTGTGCAGGAATTTCTTGTGCTGTAGATTTCTCAGAAACCTCTTGCCTTTCCTCATCAGGCATGTCCTTAGTTAGGACCCTATCCCATCTTGAGAGAATCCTAATGTCCATCCTCCTCATATGATTAATCTTAGAACCAGGTACTTGATCCATTACTTCTGGAATAGTTCCAGCTAAGTACAGACTCATAATTCTACCCAGATTGGGCTTCTTAATACCTTCCTTAATCTTTTCAAAAATCACTGCTGACCAATCAGTGTTTAATGTGTAGATGATCCTTGTCATCAGGCTGAACATGTAGGCAGAAATCCTATCATGTCCCCCTAGCTTGCGGAGGATGACTTTGCCATCTATTTCTGAAAGAAATTTGCCTTACTGATTCATTCCTTTTCTGTTTATTGCAGCTCTAATCTTCGAGGTGGGATCCAATCCACAACATTGAAGTGCTTCCCTTAGCTGAGATGCAGATACATCTACTTCTTCCTGTATTCTAGGCAGGTGAAGAACTTTTCTTAAACTTTTCTGGGTTATTTTCACCTTTACACCATGGACTGTGGACCTAATTTTGAGTCCAGTTTGATCTAAGGTAACAGCTCCAAAGAATTCTAATATTTCCTTCTTCCAAATTTTTGTTGGTTCAGAAACTAGATACTCCAACCCATTCTCTGCAATTAGGGTTACTACAGCTTGAAGTTCAGATTCCTCTCCATCAAATGCATTGTGTACCAATTCGTATCCTTCATTGATATTATCCTCGATCTTTGGCGCCATTAAGGTTTTGAGAAATCTTGAATTTAGATGAGAGAATTTGTCGACACAAAGTTTTGGTCTCGAAACTATGGAGAGCGTGTCGACAGATAATGCTTTGGACCTATTTTTACCTTTCTAAAAACGAAGGTGAAAAGGCACGTTATAATCCTCTAAATGTGTCGACACTGTTGAAAAGTGTCGACACAGACTTCTAATGTCTCGACATAAGTGTTGACTTCTATGTGTCGACACTTATACATCTACGCTCGACAATTAGTCGATACTCCACTCGACGAAATCTATGTTGAACCTAAGTGTCGACACCACTTCTGGATGTGTCGACACCTACTCTGGATGTGTCGACACTACTTCTCTGAAGTGTCGACACCAATTTTCTAGATGTGTCGACATCATTTCCCTGGAATGTCGACACCACTTCTATGTGTCGACACAGACAACTCCTTATGTCGACACTATTTTACTTAGCCAATTTTGTTAAACTAATCTAAGTTCAACATTCCTAATTCAATTATAAACTTATTGAATTTAGCTTCATCTAGAGGCTTAGTGAACATATCTGCAATTTCATAATCTGTTTTAATAAATTCTAATGAGATGTCCTCTTTCTCTACATGTTCTCTAAGAAAATGGTATCTAATTTCTATATGATTAGTCATACTATGTGAAACAGGATTATTAGCAATAGAAATTGCACGTGTAGAATCACAAAACAAAGGTGTTATACTGACCTGAATACCATAGTCTTCCAGCTGGTGCTGTATCCACAGTAGCTGTGCATAGCAGCTTCCTGCAGCAACATATTCTGACTCAGCTGTGGAGATTGTTATACTGTTCTGCTTCTTACTGCTCCAAGACACCAATCTTGCTCCTAGAAATTGACAGGTGCATGTAGTACTTTTTCTATCTTCTTTGCAACCTGCAAAATCTGCATCTGAATAGCCTGTCAGTAGAAAATCTCCATTCCTAGGGTACCAAAGGCCTAGATTGGGTGTGCCCTTAAGATATCTCAAAATCCTTTTTACTGTAGTAAGATGAGATTCTTTAGGGCATGATTGGTACCTAGCAAGGACACATGTAGTATACATAATATCTGGTCTACTAGCAGTCAGATATAGAAGGGAGCCAACTATCCCTCTATACAATGTTTCATCTACAGGTTTCCCTGCTTCGTCTTTGCTTAGAGACACACTTGACCCCATAGGGGTTCTCATGGTAGTGGACGATTTCATACCATACTTCTTTATTAACTCCAGGGTGAACTTAGACTGGGATATGGACAAGCCATCTTCAGTTTGTCTTACTTGGAGACCCAAGAAGAACTTAAGTTCCCCTATACTGCTCATTTCAAATTTTCCTTGCATAAGTTTTGCAAACTTTCTGCAAAGATTACTTTTAGTAGACCCAAATATTATGTCATCAACATATATTTGGACTAGGATAATCTTTCCTTTGGATTCCCTTAGGAATAGAGTCTTGTCTATTTTCCCCGTTGAGAATTTTTTCTCAATGAGGAAACTAGATAGGTTTTCATACCAAGCCCTTGGGGCTTGTTTCAACCCATACAAAGCTTTCCTAAGTCTATAAACATAATCAGGTTTGAGAGGATCAACAAAACCTGAGGGCTGTTCTACATAGACTTTTCCTTTAGATTTCCATTTAGGAATGCTGATTTTACATCCATTTGGAATACCTTAAAGCCTTGATATGTTGCATAAGCAAGGAACATCCTAATTGCTTCCGGTCTTGCTACTGGGGCAAAGGTTTGATCAAAATCAATACCCTCTTCCTGCCTATATCCTTTTGCAACAAGTCTTGCTTTGTTCTTCACAATGATCCCATTCTCATCCAGTTTGTTCCTAAAGATCCACTTTGTTCCAATGATGTTATGGTCTTTTGGTTTAGGAACTAATTTCCAGACCTTGCACATTCTGAACTGATTCAACTCCTCTTGCATGGAATCAATGCAATGTGGGTCTAGGACAGCTTCTTCAAATTACTTTGGTTCCACTTGAGATAGAAAGCTGGAGCAAAGAACTGTGTTCAAATGCCTGCTCCTTGTTTGTACTCCTTGTCTTGGATCACCAATTATCTGATTTGCTGGATGATCTTTTAAGTATCTAATAGCTGGAGGTAGTCTATCTTCAGGTTGAACACCTCCAGTCTCTTCATTATACTGCACCTCTTGGTTTTCATCAGCATCTGGAGAGACTTGTACTCCCCCTAGACAGCAGCCACCATTTTCCACTTCCTGATTTGTAGTTGAATCTTCTGTAATGGTAAGCTTGTCCATTCTCTCATTTATACCTATAGAACTACAAGCCCTACTTGGAAAAGCACTGTTAATCAGTCATGTTTCATCAAAGACTACATGTACACACTCTTCTACAACTTGAGTAATCAAGTTGTAGACCATATAAGCCTTACCATTGTTGCTGTACCCAACAAATATCCCCTCTTGGGATTTGGTAGCAAACTTAGTTAGATAAGACTTGCCATTGTTAAGGACATAACACTTGCAACCAAAGATCCTTAAATAGGATAAGTTTGGTTTTCTGCCCTTCATAATCTTATAGGGAGTCTTTTTGTGGCTCTTGGTGATAGTAGACCTATTGATTACATGACATGCAGTGTTTACTGCCTCAGCCCAAAAATATTCTGGGAGAGAAGTGTCACTCAATAGAATTCTACCAGCCTCAATCAGTGTTATATTTTTCCTTTTAGCAATACCATTTTGCTGTGGTGTTCTAGGTGAGGAAAATTCTTGAAAAATCCCAAATTCTTCACACAGTCTTGTCATACTTTCAGACTGAAATTCAGTACCATGGTCACTTCTGATTTTGACCACTGTACTGTCCAACTCATTCTGAATTTGTTTAACAAAACTATATAAGACACTTGGGCTTTCAGATTTTTGTCTTAGAAAGAACACCCAGGAATATCTAGAATAGTCATCTACCACCACAAATGTGTAGACCTTCCTACCTAGACTATGAACTGGCATAGGACCAAAAAGATCCATATGCAAGAGGTATAGGCACCTCACTGAATCCTTGTTTTCAAGGCTATGAAATGTGGACTTGGTTTGCTTGCCTTTTTGACAAGCTGAGCATATCCCATCCTTTATACACTTAACTTGAGGACCATTCCTCACTAACTCTTTGCTAAAGAGTTGGCCAATAGTCTTATAGTTAAGATGGGCCAGCCTCTTGTGCCATTTAACACAATGAGAGGCTCTCTCATCAGCTACAAGACAAATAGGAGAAACATTGTTCTCACACACAAAGTTAAGACAGTACACATTTCTCTTTCTATATCCTGTCAATATGACCTTTTGATCACTTGACATTTTGATGTGACATCCATTCTTAATAAATGAAATGTCATATCCTAAATCACTCAGCTGACTTATGCTTATAAGGTTGTGTTTCAAACCTTTCATATAGGCCACTTGAGTGAGAGTAATCTGGTTACTAGAAATGTTACCAAATCCTTTTATGATTCCTTTTTCAGAAATACCAAAGGTTACTTGAGGGCCATCCATGATAGGTGTGTAGTCCTTCAGCAACCCCCTTGTTCCAGTCATGTGCCTGGAACAACCACTGTCCAAGTACCATATAGGGGCATGGCCACTTGGACTCACCTGCAACACAGATTACTTAACCTTAGAACCCAAATAACTTTTGGGTCCTTGGTGCAAGTTAGTCTGAACTTTAACAAATCTGCCTGTAGCTCTTCTAGCAGGCAGATTGCTACTCTCCTTGACACTGGAATTGTGCCAACAATCTAAGGCAAAGTGGCCTATCTTGCCGCAACACCAGCACTCAAACTTGTTGTACCTTTGTTTAGGTATAACCCTAGCTGAATTGTCTACATCAGGCTTCTTGTTTTGTACTGTCGCTTTGCCTTTAGATTTGGACCTAGCAGTCCATGCAATTTTCTTAAACCCTAACCCAGCTTTACACTTTTGATGTACAAACTCATCAATCAAGGGTAATATAGATTTAGTTTTAGAAATACTAACAACAATTTCCTTTTCTTTCTGAAGTCTATTCTCCAGACTTTTAATCTGATCATTATTAAATGTGATAGTACCCATCTGAATAACTGTAATATTTTTCAGTCTGTCTATCTCATTCAGTTTTTGATCCAACAACTTCTCTGAATCTAATGCAACCATCTTAAGATCTGCAATTTCCTTAGCCTAAGATTTGGCCAGGATTTTGCTCTTCTTAAGTGCCTGCAATAAATTTCCATATTCATCTATCAGCTGATGAATATCACCTTCAGACTCAGACCCATCCACATCACTTGATGCAGATGTTGGTGACTCTGACTCAGTACTGTAATCTGAATTTCTAGAAAGATATTGTACCTTACTAGGACCAGGCTGATCCTGACACTTGTCTTCCTCTGACACAGCCATCAGTCCCTTGCACTGATGGTCTTCTTGTCCGTATATAGAGTTCAGCACTTGGAGAAACTCTTCTTCTTCATCTGCTGCATATAGACCAATGTAGGCCTCAGCTTCAGATTCTGACTCTGAAGTAGATTGGTCTGTCAAGCTCTTCTCCTTCTTAGCAACAAGAGATTTCTCCTACTTGCTCTGGTGTTGACTCTTCTTTTTATCTGCAGTCTCTTTTCTTTTATCTGGACACTCAGCCACAACATGTCCAGGCCTATTACAGTAGTAGCAAACTATCTTTGATGTTGTCAATTTTCTTGGCTTAGACCTGCTCCTGTCCTTCCTGGATGACTTCCTCTTTTGATAATACTCATCCTTAGGCTGAGATGTGGAAGTATTAGACTTCCACTGCTTCTTCTTCAGGAATCTCTGAAACTGTCTTGTAAATGCTGCAAAATCTTCATATGAGTCACTGCTGTCTGAATTCTGGTTGTCTAAATTATCTGAAGCAGTTTCAGCAACAATCTTAGAAGGTGATAGAGACATCCTCCTATTTTTCTTAGTGGCTTCAACCTTGAAGGCCACAGAATTTTCTCTATGCTCACCTTTTGCACTTTTCTCTTCCTCTTTCCTAGCCATCAGTTGCATGTCATATGACAGCAACTTTCCAAATAAGGTTGGAGGAGAGATATCTGCAAGTTTGGCCACTTCCCTAATGGCACAAATCTTAGTGTCCCAATCCTTTGTCAAGGATCTTAGGAATTTATCATTCAGTTCATAGGTACTGAAAATTCTTCCATAGGACATCAGCTCATTAACTATTCTATAGAATTTTTTATAACATTCAGTTATACTCTCAGACTTTCCTTATCTGAAACTCTCATACTCCTGGTTCAGTATAGATTTTCTATCTTGTCTTACTTCTTCAGAACCCTCCATGTAGACTATTAAAGTATCCCACATTTCCTTGGAGGTCTTGCAGTGAAACAAATTTTGAAAATTTGCATCATATATAGCAGTAACTATGATATTCTGGGCTCTCTTATCCATAGTTGCCAAGATGATCTCATCCTTGGTCATCTCTGAAAAATCTTTGGGAATTCTTTGGTTTGTATCAACTACAGAAATCTTCATAAGAACATATGGTCCTTCTTTGACTGTAATATAGATCCTTGGATCAGAGGCCTCCATAAACAGCCTAACCCTTTCTTTCCAGATGCCAAATATCTCCTTTCTGCATATGGGTAACTTCATAGAACCCAGTTCCTTATTATTTTCTCCTGAACCCATTTTCTTGATTCTTGAATCTGCCTTATGGATCTCACTTAGACTGTTAAGTCCTTCTTTGAGTAACCTCCCTCTGATACCACTTGAAAGAATTAGTGCCTAACTACCCGGGGGGGGGGGTGAATAGGTGTACTTTTTTGTTTTGCTTTTAAGGCAGAAAATCTGTTCTGTTATTTAACCAGAAAATGCAAATTCTACAACTACATAGCACAGCAATCACAGAAACATTCAATCACAGAGTGCACACAGATTTTATAGTACATCCACTTTCCCCCTTCGCCTATCTAGCAGTGTGCTAGATTCGGCCTAACTTCTGCACTTCACCTCAGATCCTCAGATCTTACAGCTCAGAACCCAAACCAGGTTCCTACAACTCAGGCAATCTGCCCTACCTTAGCCTTTAACAAGGCCTACACTCAGAGATCATAATCTCCTACAACTCAGGCTCACAACCCTACCTCAGCCTTCAACAAGGCCTACAACTCAGAGAAAATATTCTCCTACACTCAGCCTTTATAAACACAGGCTTACAATCTCAGATCTATAAAGATCCTACAAAATTTGATTTAACAAAGTAATTAACCACCACCTAGATAGAGAGAGAAGGGATGGATGGCTTCTTGATGAGTTCTTGGAATAACTTGATGGCAGAGCACAACCTCTCTTAGCTTTCTTCAAAGCTTCTTGAATATGAACTCAGTAAGGTTGAACTCTTGAGAATTTGATCTTAAATCAGCTTCTGACTTGAGATTCAGATCTCAATCTGAATATTTCTTGGCAGCCTGGTTCAATAACTGCACTACTTAGATGGAGCTCTCTCTCCAACTTCTTTGATCTTCTGTTGAAGGTCTTCTTTTTTTGTGTTGATAGATATCTGTGTAAGATCTTCAATCTTAATTGTAATAATTCACTTCTTCTATTGAAGGAGAAAGCCTTTATATAGTCTTCCTCCATGGTAACCGGCTGATCTGATTTCTAACAAACTTCTGACAGCTTTGACAGTTGCAGTAGCCCGGTTAGAAATGACAGCTGTCAAGTCATCCAGTCACTTCTTGAAATATTGTCTCTGTCTGAAAGTGTCAAGACTGAATTTCATCATGTGTCGACACAAGTATCCTAAGTGTCGACACAAGTGGACTAAGTGTCGACACAAGCCTTGGTGGTGTCGACACATCTCCTTTGTTGTTGTTAATACTTCTCGAAACAGCCTTCTGTTGAATGTGTCGACACAAATACTTCGTCTTTAACATAGTTGAAACTTTGCTGTGTGTCGACACAAGTCCCGTGTGTCGACACAGTTGATGTCGACAAAGTCTTCTGTCTGTCGACACTGCCTCTGTGTGTCGACACAGTTACTTCTTTTCTTTAACTTTGTTGAAATTCTGCAGCATGTTGACAAATCTTCAGTGTGTCGACACTGCCTTTTGGTGTCGACACAATTGATGTCGACTAAGTATTCCTGTGTGTTGACACTGACTTTTGATGTCGACACGGTTGATGTCGACTTTGCTTCTCTTTGTGTCGACACAGCCTCTTTGTGTCAACACAAATGCTTCTAGTGTCGACACAGCCTTTCCAAGTGTCGACACAATCTACTCCAAGTGTCGACACAGCTTTTCTCCAGTGTCGACATAAGCCTTCATAAATGTCGACACAGCTTCTCTAGGTGTTGACACATGGGCTTATAAATTTTTCTGCATTCCTGCAATTACTTAACCTGCACATATAAGCTCAAAACACATCAAATACACCTTGATGCATATCATTGAGTAGGGTGAGGCTTCTTCAAATCTGGTACACATTTTCCAATGTACCCAACAATAGGCTTTGCAAAACGACCCCTTGGTCATTAAGCTTGTGTGGGCAAGTTTATAAATTAAGGTTAAATTCTATGTATATATATATTGCTGATAATAACCGACACCCCAACATATAGATTGGTATGAGACTATTTATACGATGGGAGCCCTGTAAAAGATCCCTTGCTTATATGTTCTGTATAAGTTATGGTTTTTTTTCATACTTTACTTTACTTCCACATGTATTATAAAAATTGCTAGTATAGGTCCGCTGCCATTTGTTTCTTGTTTACTCTCCGCCTTTAAGCCCTCCCCTTTCTTCCTCTCCGCTCGGTGCCAGGAGCCATGGGGAAGGGGTGGGGGATGATAGGACTTAGTCTTTTAGACTAACGGTTTTCGAACCACGTTATTTAGGGGATCGTGGAGCCCAACATGGAGGAGTAGCCCCACAGGATGGCACGCTTGGAGATGGGGCAGTCTAGCACCGGAGTTCAGACGACGGGGACTGTGAGTCTCATTCCTTAGTAGTATTTTATTTTGCTTCCGCTTGAGTGACTATGTAGTGAGGATTTGGTGTATCGGGCTTAAGCCCTTATTTTTAGTACATTTTATTCTGTGGACTCTCCCTTCGTGGAGACATGTTTACTCTGATGAGATTATATTTTGTGGACTTCTGGTTAGAGTTTTACCACTCTTGTGCTTACTCTACTTTTGTTGCTTTTCTATGATCGAATCGGCCGGCAGAATCGGCGATTTGCGGTGATGACCCTTCAGGGCATGAAGGTGTCACCGTAAAGCGGCGGTTCTGGGCCTAAGACCCCGGTGTTTGAAATGAAAAAAAAGGTATCTTACAAGTGGTATCAGAGCAAACCTCAATCGAAAAGTAATAGTCCACAACCCCTGGGACACCCCCGCGTGAGTTTAGTTTGGGGACAAACTAAGCAGCAGAAGCAGGGTTGTGCCCATATGGGGGATCACATGTAAATTGTCCACTTTTCTTAGGTATTGAATCGATTACCTACTAATGTAGTTTGTTTTGCAGCCCCCAGCTCAGCCTACTCCACAAGGCGGAGCTCAGCAGACTCCAGACATTGTACCACCTCCCCCGGTCCCCACTCCATTCCTAAAGTCGAAGATGGGACAAACTCTGACAGCCATTTTGGAAGCCTTTAGGGCCCAACAGGTTCCGGCTCCACAGCCAAACCCGGGGGCCAACTGGCTGAGCATCTTCCGAGGACTTGCTCCCCCATCCTACTTGTGGATTGAGTCATCCGTCCGGATAGAGAAGTGACTAGATATTATGTACGAGATGCTGACCGGGATACGGTGTCGTTGGGATGATAGGGTGCCCTTGGTGATCTCCTGCCTGGAGTCGCATGCAAAGAGACGGTGGAAGACCTCGCTAGACACGACATTTGCGGATAGGGAAGTAGCAGCAATTTCTCAGAAGGAGTTCAGGGGCAAGCTGGAGGATAGGTTTTTACACCTGAGACTGGGGAACAAGACGGTGGTGGAGTACCACTGAGAGTTCAACCATCTGGCCCGATTTGCAGACTCTTACCAGCTAGACGAAGCAGGATATACCAAAAGGTTCTACAAGGACCTGCGGGAGGAGCTGAGGGTTACTCTACTGTTTGTATCCGACAGGCCCATCTCCTGGATACTAGAGATGGCAAAAAGGATAGAGGCTGATTGGCAAGCTACTCGGGGCCGGAAACGACCAATGGACGATCAGGGTCGAGGAGCAAGGAACAATCAAAGGCGAGCCCGTATCACGGACGGGAGGAGGATCGAGGAACAACCTCGTCAGGAGGCAAGATTCAGGAGACAAGGGAGCAGTGGTGGTAGCTCCAGCACCTCTTTAGACACGGGAGGGACAGAGACCCGGGGGAATGGCATATCCCCCGCCGGAATGATTCAATTTCCATCAGGTGGGGCACATCAGGAGGAACTACACCATGAGGGGGGCACCCGCACCAGCACCACCAGCTGCCCAGCCAGCGCAATATTTTGGAGGTCGAGGTCGTGGCCGAGGACGTGGTTACCAGGGAGGGGATCGTAGAAAATAAGGGGAGCAGGTGTATGCTTTGGACCTGGCGCAGCCTCGGAACCCAGAGCAAGTCATAGTAGGTATGCCAAGATGTTTAAATTGTTTAAATAGAATTCCCTTTCTCAATTGCCCAATACGTAGAACTACACTAAGTAGAATAAATAGGAAAGAAAACTCGTTATAAAATACTAAGACATTTAACCGTCCCAGGTATAGTCTTCATCAGCGGCAAGCCTGCCTATACTCTGTTTGATGCGGGTGCCCCACACTCATTTATGTCGGAGGCCTTTTTGGAAGGGCTGGAAGGAGTGGAGCGGTTCACAGGCCTGATGAGGAGGTTGCATTTACCCGACAGATCGGAGATACTCACCTCTGCCCACTACAACATGGAGGAGGAGATTAGAGGAAAGTCATTCGAAGTATCGGCAACGATCCTAAGAATGCCAGTATTCGAGCTGATCCTCGGCATTACTTGGTTACACTGGAACCATGCCCAGATTGATTGTCAAGCAAACAGGATCACCATGAGGCACGGGGAGTCTGTCATTATCATCGAAGGTATAAGACCTGCCTCTCGTATACTCTTATCTTCACTGCAGGCCGTTAAGGCCCACCTACAGGGAGAGGAGGTTTATCAGATTTTATTTGAGTTGGCAGACATCCCGGTGGTGCGAGAGTTTGCTGACGTCTTTCCGGAGAAACTGTCAGGGCTACCCCCGCACCGAGAGCAGGACTTCCAGATACAGCTTGTGCCGGGGGCCAAGCCGGCATCTAGGGCCCCTTACAAGATGGCCCCGAAAGAGTTGGCAGAGTTTCGAAGTCAGTTGCAGGAACTAGTAGAGGCAGGGTTTGTCCAGCCAAGCTCTTCGCCGTGGGGAGCCCCAATGCTATTTGTCAAGAATAAGGATGGAAGTCTCTGCTTGTGTATTGATTACCGAGCGCTGAACAGATTGACGGTCCGTAATAAATACCCGCTGCCACGGATTGACGAGTAGTTCGACCAATTGGAAGGAGCTCATTTCTTCTCAAAACTTGACTTAAGGTCAGGTTATTACCAGCTACGGATTCGATAGGAGGACATTCTAAAGACCGCCTTCAGTAGTAGGTATGGACTGTTCGACTTACAGTGATGCCATTCGGGCTCACTAATGCGCCGTCAGCATTTATAAGCCTCATGAATAGGGTATTCAAGGAGTATTTGGATGTATTCATCATCGTCTTTATTGACGACATCCTCATCTACTCAAGGACGGAGGAGGAGCATGCACGACACCTGACTTTGACTCTAGAGAGGTTACGGGAACACCAGCTGTACGCGAAGTTCAGCAAATGCCAGTTTTGGCTAAAAGAGGTGGCCTTCTTAGGTCATATCATCAGCGGTGCAGGGTTGGCAATTGACCCGGCCAAGATTCGGGCATTTCAGGATTGGCCACCGTTGAAGACAGCCACGGATGTACAGAGCTTCCTGGGACTTGCCAGATATAACCGAAAGTTCGTCGAAGGATTCTCCCGGATTGCACTCCCTCTTACATCCCTGACAAAGAAGGAATTGCCATTCATTTGGACGCCATAGTGCGTGGCGGCCTTTGTGGAGTTGAAAGGTCGTCTTACCTCAGCTCGCATTCTCGCTCTTCCGTAGTGAAGGGAGGGATTCCATGTGTACACAGACACCTCCTACCAGGTGATGGGTGTCGTTATGATTCAGAACGGGCACGTAATAGCCTACGCCTCCCGACAGCTGAAGATACATGAGAAGAACTATCCGGTGCATGATTTGGAGATGGGCGCAGTGATCTTCGCTCTGAAGATTTCACGACACTACCTTTACGGGGTTCACTGTGACATCTTCTCCGATCACAAGAATTTGAGATATGTGGACACACAGAAGGAACTCAACATCAGACAGAGACGTTGGGTGGAGTTCCTGTCAGATTATCAGTACACCATGCACTACCTTCCCGGCAAGGCGAATGTGGTGGCAGATGCTCTGAGCCGGAGAGGAGACACCTCAGGGAAGGGACCACAGCGGATGTCCATGGAGCTAGTCCGGTCTTTCAGAGATATGCAGATATCCCTAGTATCCGAGAATAATCCAGAGCTGTACATGGAGTATCTAGCATCGATGGTTGCCATAGATGATATTCGGGACCGCATCCGGGACAGACATAGGATAGATGCATGGGCAAAGCCGATATTCCAAGCCTTCAAGGAGGGTTCGACGGGAGATTATTCACTGAGGGATGGATTGCTATATTTTAGAGGCAGGGTCTACATACCCGCAAGAGGTCAGATTCGGGAGGATATCATGCAGAAGCACATTGTAGTTGATATTCTATACACCCGGGGATCACCAAGATGACGACAGACTTGAAGAAGATGATGTTCTGGCCGGGGATGAAGAAGGACATTACATACTTCATGACACATTGTGAGGCTTGCCATCTTGTCAAGGAGGAGTGCAGAAAACCCGCGGGATTCCTACAACCACTTCCGGTGCCGGACTGGAAATTTGAGGTCATTGCGATGGATTTCATTCATGGCCTTCCCCGATCACGGACGAGAAATGATTCGATTTGGGTCATCGTCGACCGACTGACGAAGGTGGCCAGATTCATTCCAATCAGGAAAGATGACTCGGTTGGGGTACTGGTGCGGAGATTCGTAGAGCAGTTCATTCATTACCACGGGGTGCCCAAGACGATCATGTCAGATCGATATGGCCGGTTCACATCCAGGGAGTGGAGAACCGTGCAGCCTTACCTAAGCTCGCGGCTGACCTTCAGCACAGCATTTCATCCCCAGACGGACGGGCAGATAGAGCGTACCAACCGGACATTGGAGGACCTCCTAAGGCTATGCATTCTGGATCGAAACGGACCTTGGGAGAAGCTTTTACCACTGGTCGAGTTATCCTATAACAACAGCTACCAGTCTAGCATAGGGATGACTCCTTATGAAGCCTTGTACGGAAGGAGATGCAGGACTCCACTTTCATAGGTTCAGGATGAGGATCTGAAGGCGTTGGGGTCGGATTTTGTCGAGTACACCGAAGCTCAGGTGCGACTGATACGGGACATGATGCTAGAAGCATAGAGCGAACAGGCTAAGTACTACGACGCCCGATACCATCAGGTAGAGTATCAGGTGGGAGATCGGGTTTTCTTGAAGATTCGGCCCATGCACGGAGTTTCACGAGTGTGTGGTCAGAAGAAGAAGCTCAGCCCTAGGTATGTGGGCCCTTACAGGATTCTGGAGCGGATCGGGACCCTAGCTTACAGGCTGAAGCTGCCACCGGAGCTGACAGGTTTACACGATATGTTCCATATTTCCTCGCTTAGGAGGGCTCTACTACGCCTGGTGTAGCAGATTTTGACCATAAATGGACCGGTAGCTTCAGACCGGTCAGTTCACTTGGAGCCGGTTCAGATCGATGAACGAGGAGTACAGATCATGCGTCGTAAAAAGGTTCCGTTAGTCAAAGTCTTGTGGAGAAACCACAGCCAGGAGGAGCATACCTGGGAACCGCAGGACCTGATGCGACAAAAGTATCCAGAGCTGTTCAGTCAGGTATACCTCACAACCTCTCAAGATGTTCAATTTACTTTCCTGTTTTAAACTAGTAGGGCTGCTCTAGGAAGAGTAGAGGCTAATCTTTTGTTTATTGGGATTTTGACTTTGCCAATTAGGCGACTTGGTCGTAGATTTAGGGTTTTCCACTCTAGAACCCACTAACCAAACATGGCGTCGAGACATAATATTTCACATATGGGATGTTACAAGTTTCCTTTTCTTAGATAGGTATTCTCGTAGGCTTAACCTTGATTTCGTGTACGAAATCTTTGTTTTGTTTATTGGGATTTGTAACATCCCATTTCCAACTAGACCCTTAAGAGTGTTTTTGTCATGACTAGGTCATGACAAAACCCTAGGAAGCTCAAGAAGACCAAGTCAGCTTAGGCATGAAGGTTGAAATCATCATGGTCTGCAAATAGTAGACTTTTAAACAATAGTTTAGGATGACCATGGGGCTACACCTTGACCCCAGGACCCTACCACAACACCCCCAAATATTTTGGGAGGCCCATTAGAGCCATAAGGACCCATTGGGGTCAATCAAAGAGACTCAGTTGACCCAAGTCAACCCTAACCCTAAATGGATCAAACTAGCCTACTTAGGGTCAATTAACCTACCCCTAGCTATGTGGACCCCACCCATGCCTTCCTAGACCTAAAGTGAGGTCAATAGGTTACTAAGGACACATTGGGTTCAGCCTTAAAGACCAAGTTGACCAAAGTCAACTCAGGCCCCTAATCTGGTCAAAGTGCCCTAACTAAGGGTCAAGTGACCACCAAGGTGCCCAACCAACCCTACCCAAGCCTTCTTAGGCCTTAGGGGAGGACAATGGGTCACCAGGGAGCCATTGGGGTCAACCCAAATGGCCCTGTAGACCAAGGTCAACCAAAGCCTACCTTGGGTTAACCTAGCCCAAATAGGCTAGCCCAAGTTCAAACCTCCTCATGTGGTTTCTTTAGGTGATGATGTGTATGGATGGGCTGCCAATAGACCTCCAGATTGACCAATTCAACTTGGTGACTAGGAGAGAGAGTGATCTTCGTTCCCATGGTTATGGAGGAGAGAGAAAAAATGGAAAAGGAGGAAGGAAGAGGCTCGGCCAAGGGGAGGCCAAATGCCACCTTTAATTGCTGGATTCAACTCGCCTAGGGAAGGGGAGAAGTTTCCATCCATTTCCCTGGCCACCAAGGGCCTGGTTCAGCCCCCTCTACCATGGTCGAATGTAGCCATTAATGGCCTTAATGTCCATTGAAGATCCAGCCTCTCCCCTCCCCATCTGAGGCTTTAAACACCTTCAGTGGCCCGAGAGGAAGATTTCCCAACCTTTACCTGAATAAATCGAGCCACCCCACTGTGTTGTTGCAGAAACCCGATCGCCACCACCACCGCCATTGCAACCCGGAGATCAGCTCGCCTCTAGCCCTCGCAACAGGTCCTCTTCCACACCTTCTTTCATGGGTAGATCTTAGGAATCTTCGGGGCCAAGGTTCGGGCTCAATTGAGCCAGATCCAAGTTCAGAATTTCATGGATTTTCCATGAATTTTCACCTGTCGGGAATGCCAGAAAAGGGGCCTCCGGCGGCCAAGCCGCCACTGGCGACAGCCACCACCTCAACGGAGGTGGTGGTGGCGGTGCCCGGCTGGGGAGGTGGCTGGATGGCCGGCTGCAAGTGTTTGAAGTCGGCCCAGGAGAAACGAATCCTTTTGCCGCCGGCTCAAGGTAGAAGGTGAACGGATCCCTTCTATCTTGCGCCAAGATTCGTGCCATATCAGATCTAAAACTATAGTATTAATATTCTTGATTATTTGATTATGTCACAGTATTTTGTATTTAATGTTTTTAATATTTATAAATACCTATGCTCCTCTATTGAAAAAGTCACCAACATGAAACTTGTATCCCTAGGTGTCAAGTTTATTTTAAAATTTATTTGAACCCATTTGGGTGCATGGTTTGACCAGAGCAACCATTTTGGTGCGACCTACACCTAGGGCTAGACAAACATTAAACTGAGTGCCCACACTTCATCCTTGGTCAAAAGTAATTGAACTTTTGGCAGGGAGTCTACCCTAGCAATACCTAGGGCATGTCCAAAATTCAGAATTTTTAGTGAAAAGTTTTCTATAGTTTTTATGAAAAGTTTATAATTCATGAATAAATTAATTAAGTATACTATACTCTTCAAAATCCCCCCAAATTGGGGTGGGAGGTCTTAGAGGGCATGTTAGGACTCTGGTAAAATTTTCATCATATTTGGAGATGTTTTGGTTAGGGATTGATCCAACCCTATGTTAACCCCTTTAGGGTTAAATAGGTCAAGCATCCCCTTTGGGTTTTCAGTGGTCAAATCACCTCAACAGAGGTTGATATCTTGGACACTGACCTTTTATAGTATAACTCACCCTCCAATGGAATTTGGGGTGGTTAAGTGTAGGGTATCCATAAAACCCTAGGGCAAGTCACTTAATGGGGATTCTTAGGTTTTGAAGATCATAGGGTCAAATGACCATGAATTGACTTGAAACTTTGTGGAGAGGACCATAGGGTTAGTATGGTCCTTTGGTCAAAATTTTAGGGAATTTGGAAATCTTAAACCCCCTCAAAACCCTAACCCTAGCGTAGGGCACAAACCTTGTAAGGGTAGAAACTGTCATCAAAACTCTTTGAAAACTGATGAGATCTAGGTTGAGTAGTTTTTAGGGTTAGATCAAGCTCTGGAGATTTTATTATGAATTTAGGGTTAATATTTTGGATACTTTATTAACAATTTGATATTTTGTATTATTTACTTAGGAATTTATTATGAAGTAACTACTTGCTGGAAACTGATGAAATTTAGCCGAAGGACTATTTATTATATTTTAGAGCTCTGTGAAGTTTTATAGAATTTTTGGATTGTTAGTTTAAGGGGTTGCTTCATTAAGTATATTTTTCCATGAAAAATTTATATAATTTATTTTGGAGTCTAGCCAGCCTCTAAAATTATGATTTTTGTACATTGATCTTTTCTGAACCATATTAAGACTCTGTAATTTTTACATAATTTTCTGATGAGTAAAATTGGTACTTCCTTCTTTACATATGATTAAAGGAATTATTTGGGATAAATTAATTAGAGGTCAAATATTCTCTGAAAATTTATGGAACTTACAATTTAGTCATATATCTCTGATATTTAGTGTTCAAAATTTTTGGGTGGCCATTACTTGAGTATATCATATAGTTCATGTTCAAAATTGCCCGTGGCCAAACATTTGGGAAATTTTAATAAATATCAAATTAATTAAGAAAATTATGAATCTCTAATTTTAGACTAAATTTGTTATGATAGAGCTCTGGTAAATTTCAAAGGAAGTTTGGAAGATATTCCGAGGTACCTCCTTTATACACCTCATATAGTATAGGGTAGTCTGCATGTAGTAACTGCGGAAACCGAACTAAAGAGGGTAGTGAATTTTGGAGAGTTGAATCCTCGGTAGGTTGCTGGTTTGGGTAAATAAAGGAGTTCGTCTTTGGAATACATGATTTTGTAAAGTGAGAGGATGACTAGTGTTAGGTGGTGCTCGGGATCGGCGAAAGATCGTCCTTCCCATTGTGAGGAAGTGTTTAATTCACTAGGGCTAGGTTCAGAAAAATTAATTAAAGATTGAGAAATCGGGTAGCGACCAATAATAATAAGTGCCTTGCGAAATGGAGCTTTGGGCGTAATCCCATCGTAGTTCCTAGTGCCTTCGAGAGCCCTTCACGGGGTATACCTTGGGCAGTCCTGGGCTAACGTAAACTGTAGGAGTGATAAATCTTAAAGAGCAACTAGAATAATTAGGGGTTCACTTTCACACACCCCGGTGTCTCGGGAAGTTGGTTGGACTCGGTTGATATTTGTGAGGGGCAGGATGGCCCGGCAAGCTTTGGCTCGGTTGATGTTTGTGACGGATGGGATGGTCCGGGGAGCTTTGGCTCGGTACTGATACATAAGGTTGCATGTGCATAAAGTAATGGTGGTGGGTCATCGGTATTGGAGTGTCGATGCAACGACGCCAATACATTGACCCGACAAGTGTGGCTATCACTTCGCCAACAGAAGTCCGGTGCGCCAGCCGGCAAGAGTACGCAGGAGCTCCGCTTAGTGCACCAGCGTTGAGGCGTACGATATGTCTGACCGTTAGTGCTTTACTGGTTTAGAGGTGGGCGATGCCCAACCCACCGCTTCCGTCTACCACTACGGAGGTTTCCTGGGAGGTTTGGCTCCAAAAAGGGGGAACTAAAGGTCTGTGTGCACAGAGTCGTGTGGGTGAGTTGCACTTGCATGATTGCATCATAACCGACTTGCATGTCTTAGCATAATCATATCATAAAACCCCTGTCACATATTGTATAAGTGGTATGGGAAGCTTATACAATAGGCCTTGCAAAACGACCCCTTGGTCTATAAGCTTATTTGGGCAAGTTTATAAATTAAGGTTAAATTCTATGTATATATATTGCTGATAATAACCGACACCCCAACGTATAGATTGGTATTGGACTCTTTATACGATGGGAGCCCTGTAAAAGATCCATTACTTATATGTTCTGTATAAGTTAAGGTTATTTTTCATACTTTACTTTACTTCCACATGTATTATAAAAATTGCTAGTATAGGTACGCTGCCATCTGTTTCTTGTTTACTCTCCACCTTCAAGCCCTCCCCTTTCTTCCCCTCCGGTCGGTGCCTAGGAGCCATGGGGAATGGTTGGGGGATGATAGGACTTAGTCTTTTAGAGTAACAGTTTTCGAACCACGTCATTTAGGGGATCGTGGAGCCCAGCATAGAGGAGCATCCCCACAGGACGACATGCTTGGAGATGGGACAGTCTAGCACCGGTGTTCAGATGACGGGGACTGTGAGTCCTGTTCCTTAATAGTATATTATTTTGCTTACGCTGGAGTGACTATGTAGTGAGGATTTGGTGTATCGGGCTTAAGCCCTTATTTTTAGTACATTTTATTCTGTGGACTCTCCCTTCATGGAGACATGTTTACTCTGATGTGATTATATTTTGTGGACTTCTGGTTAGAGTTTTACCACTCTTGTGCTTACTCTACTTTTTTTGCTTTTCTGTGATCGAATCGGCCGGCAGAATTGGCGATTTGTGGTGATGACCCTTCAGGGCGTGAAGGTGTCACCGTAAAGCGACGGTTCTGGGCCTAAGACCCCAGTGTATGAAATGAAAAAAAGGGGTCTTACAAGTTGTTCGAACAACTCGTCAATCCGTGATGGCAGGTATGTATTCCAGACTGTCAATCTGTTCAGCGCTCACTAATCAATACACAAGCGAAGACTTCCGTCCTTCTTCTTGACAAATAGCACCGGGGCTCCCCACGACGAAGTGCTTGGCCGGACAAACACTGCCTCTACTAGTTCCTGCAACTAACTTCGGAACTCTGCCAACTCTTTTGGGGCCATCCGGTAAGGGGCCCTAGATGCCGGCTTGGCCCCCGGCACAAGCTGTATCTGGAAGTCCTGCTCTCGGTGCGAAGGTAGCCCTGACAGTTTCTCTGGAAAGATGTCAGCAAACTCTCGCACCACCGGGATGTCTGCCACAGACCCCTTGGACTCCGCCAACTCAAATAAAATCTGATAAACCTCCTCTCCCTACAGGTGGGCCTTAACGGCCTGTACTGAAGATAAGAGTATATGAGAGGCAGGTCTTATACCTTCGATGATAATGACAGAGTCCCCGTGCCTCACAGTGATCCTCTTTGCTTGACAATCAATCTGGGCATGGTTCCAGTGTAACCAAGTCATGCCCAGGATCAGATTGAATACTGTGTTGGAACACCCTATTACTAATTTGGGTCAGGATCACTATGTCTCTAGGAACCTTTGCTTGACCTCCTGTATAGCTTAATAGGTCAATTAGAATTGAGTCTAAGGGTTAGAAGTCTAGGTTTGGAAGCTGCCCTGAAGACCAAGATTTTGTATTTGGAGACTAAGTCATATCGTCGAGCTCAGCACGACAATTCGTCGAACTCCGATCGACGATCGTCTAGCTCAACCTCGACAGCTCGTCGATCTCCATTCGACGATAGTCTAGCTCAACCTCGCCAGATCGTCGAACTCCATTCGACGATCGCTGAGCTCAACTTCATTATATCATCGAACTCCATTCGACGATCGGTGAGCTCAGGTCGACGATTTTGACTCTGCTTTGGATCTTTATCTCTGAGCTCAGTTCGACGATCTTTGAGCTCAGATCGACGATATTTTGCTGCTGTATGTTTCCAGATCACCGAGCTCAGCTCGACGATAGCAGAGCTCAGTTCGACGATTTCAGATAACTTCCAGGATGTTTCTAAATTCAAATTCAAATCAGTCAAGGAGTTATTCTGCAATTAATTCAGAGATTTCCTAGCGGTTTTCATTCATTTCTGAACCAATTTTCAAGGGATTTTTCAAGGAATATTTCTGTGGACTTTCCTCCAGAAGAGATTTGGCAATTAAGGATGCAATCAATGCAGGCTAACACCTTTCTTGACAGAGAATGTTATTCTATTCTATACCAGAGAATAAAAGATAGAATTTTTGAATCACTCACAGAACAGAGATTACAGAGACACATTCAAAAATATTCTGTCAAAAAGAATTCTGAAGAACACTCATCCAAGGAGATCAAGCTTTCAAAAATCTTCAGATCTCTTTAGTTTTCAAAGTGTTCAAGGCCAACATTTTTCAATACTCCAGACATTCAACATTTCAGCTATTGCTGAAATCATCTATTGCTGGAGTTCAATCTTTGAAGGCCTATCACCCTCTGCAAAGCTTTTCTTCCTTAAGATCTCAAGGATTCAGGGGGAGCTTTGACATCAACAATCCACATAGTCTTCTCAGTTGTTTGAGAAAGAGAAGACTTCCATCACTCTCTCACCCCCTCTCTGTAAAGGGTTTCTCAAACTCCCTTCAAAAGTTTGAGCTTGGTTTTTGAGCACCTTGTCAAAAGCTCATTGGTGGCAAGACACCTGATCAAAAAATCTGCTTTAGTTTTTGAGCACCTTATCAAAAGCTCATTGGTGCCTAGGACACCTGATCAACTCATCCCGCAGTGGATTCCTACCTAAGGTGGTAGAAGAGTGGATGTACCCAAGTTTAGGGGAACCACTATATTTCCTTGTGTCTTCTGGTTTTGCTTGTTTTTATTTTTGTTTCTGGGCTTTATTTTTCTGTGCTTAGCTTTTGTTTAACTTAGTGCTGTGATTAGATTTATTATTGCTTCCCTACTCACTCTTATTACAACAGTTGTTGTAAAAAGTTTCAAAGCACCATATACTCTATTCACCCCCCTCTAGAGTATATCAGATCTAGCTGCTCTTTCAATTGGTATCAAAGCGAGGTTGGTTAAACATACCACACCCTAATTGGTTGTACAGGCTAACACCTAAACCCAAATATCCCAAGTTAGATCTGTTTTTCTTTAGTATTTTATTATTAGATTTTGTTTTCACAAATCATGGCCCAAAACAAAGATTATGCTAGCACCAGACCTCCAGTGTGCAATCTATCAAAGTTTGCACTTTGGAAGGCAAGGATTAGACTTTACATGAATTCTATTGACGAAGATATCTTTAATTCTGTTTTGACAGTATGTCCAAGACCCCCAGAGAACACAAGTACAAGTGTTGTTCCACCTCCATCAGGAACAGATGCTGATATCAAGAGATGGAAGGTAGCTGATGCCAAGGCTATGAACATCTTGGCCCAGACAATGTCTGATGACATATTTCAAAAGGTAGCTGAATGTAATTCAGCCAAGGAAATTTGGGACAAACTCTTAGAAATAGTCTCAGGCTCAGCTGATGAGAGAAAGGATAGAAGATCCCATCTCATCTCTCAATATGAGAATTTCAAAAAGGGTGAAACTGAGTCAGTGGGAGATATGTACAACAGACTAAGTCTAATTGTCAGTGAACTCAGGACATTAGACAAAGAGATCTCTCTAACTGAACTTAATGACAAGATCCTAATATACTTCCCCAGCACTTGGGATTCAAGAATCTGGCCAATTAAGGATGCCAGAAGTCTAAATGAGATCACCACTGAAGCTCTATTGGGTAAGCTCAAATCTTATGAGCTACTCATCAAAAATAGAGAGGAAGAACAGAAGGCTGCCTCACCAGCCACAAGAAAAGAGAAGACCATAGCATTCAAGGCAACTGAAGATCTGCCTGAAGATAAAGCCACAGGCAATGATGAACTACTCAGTCTGCTGGCCAAAAGATTCTACAAGATGGCCAGAAAGGACTTCAAAAGAAGATCATACAAGGAGCATGATAAGCCAAGGTATGACAAGTGCATTAGTAATAATAAAGACATTATTTGCTTTGGTTGCAGGAAACCAGGGCACATAGTTCCTGACTGTCCAGAGAACAAGAACAAGGACAGAAGGGACAGGAAAGAAAGAAGAAAGGAGAAAGACTCCAAAAGGAATGGCAATGGCAAACCTTCTTCAAGCAAAAACAAGCATAAAAGAAAAGGGTTTGTTGCTGAATCCTGGAGTGAGACAGAAGAAGAGTCAGAAGCCTCATCCAGCTCCAGTGATGATGAGGATGATGCAGAAGAAAAGAAGTTCTGCATGATGGCAATCAATGCCTCACAGCACAATTTAGAGGAAGAAGAGTCAGAGTCAGACTCAGAGACTCAACCTGAAGAAGATCAGGTAATTGGTTCTTTTGATTTTAGTTCAGAGGATTTTAAATCTGAATTTAAAGCACTGTGTTTAGACCTGCTAAAGTCTGAGAAAGAAATTATCTCTCTCAGAAATCAATTATCTGAACACAATACTTTAAAGTCAGAAAATCTCAAACTCTCTCAGGAGTTGGAGAGCTGTAGGGAACAGATAGCTACACTGAATAGTGAGCTCTCTGAGGCCAAGAAGCTTGAAGAATCCCTTAATGGGAGAAGCATCAAGGTGATGGACATCACAAGCACAGTGAACTCCAGATTCAACAGTACACTGGGCTTGGGTGCTTCATCCAGCCAACCTATAGTCCTAACAACTCCAATCAAATTCATTTCTGACAAAGGAAAGGGAGTTGTAGAGGTTGCTAGGAAAAAATCTAATCTGCCTCAGAAAACCAAGTCCCAGCAGAAATTGTCCAACGGAGATCGACGATCGCCGAATGAAGATCGACGATCGCCGAACGCAGCTCGACGATCTCAGGCAAAATCGTCGAATGTAGATCGACGATCTCAGCCAAAGTCGTCGAACGCAGGTCGACGATCTCAAATACCTAACCTCAGCCATAGTCGACCGTCGAACGGAGCTCGACGATCTGACCCAAGATCGTCGAACACAGCTCCAAGATCGTCGAACAGAGGTCAGAGCTCTGGAAAATTTTTCAAAGGCAAATCAAAATTGAATCCTAAGGGTCCTTCATCCCAAATCTTTAACCCTTATACTGAATGGATTATACCTTCAAGGAGATATCATCCTGAAGGATATAAGAGTAAACCTGAGATGTCTTTCATTTCAGAATTTAAAGGTTATCAACCTAGGCTCAAGGTAAACTGGGTCAAAAACAAATGAATTGTCTCATGTTCAGGTGAAGACCTATCCAACATCTAACCAGCAATGGTATTTGGATAGTGGGTGCTCTAAGCACATGACAGGGAACAAGGACAACCTCACATCCTTCAGAGCCAAGCTTGGACCCAAAGTAATCTTTGGTGATTCAAACTTTGGACAAACTAAAGGATATGGTGCAGTCTAGATTGGATCAGTAACTTTCAAGAAGGTAGCTTATGTGGAAGGACTGAAGCACAACCTAATTAGCATTAGTCAGCTGTGTGATGAAGGCTACCAGGTGACCTTCAGCAAAGCCTTATGCAAAATCAAGTTAGAGGACAACACAACTGTGTTGACAGGTAAAAGGAAAGGTAACATCTATCTAGTAGATTTTCTTTCAACTGATGTGGATATCTGCTTGTTTAATTCTGTCTATAGACCCAATATTTTATGGCATAAGAGATTAGGACACCTAAACCTTAGAACTATTGCTAGGCTATCCAAGGACAACCTTGTTAGAGGACTACCTTTTGACCCCTATAAGAAGGAAGGACTCTGCAGGGCCTGTCAATTAGGCAAGCAAACTAAAAACAGCTTTAAGTCACTTAATAAGAGTGATTCACCTAGGATATTGTATCTGTTACACATGGATCTTTTTGGACCCATCACAGTACAAAGCCTAGGAGGGAAATCCTACACTTTAGTAGTTGTAGATGACTTCTCTAGATTCACTTGGGTGTTCTTTCTAAGGAAGAAGTCTGATAACTTTAAGTGTCTGATAGAGTTTCTCAAATGTATACAGATTGAGTTCAATACTCACATTGCCCTGATCAGAAGTGATCATGGGACAGAGTTTGATTCTCTTCTTATGCAAGAGTTCTGTCAGAGTGAAGGGATCAGGCATACTTTCTCAGCTCCTAGAACTCCTCAACAAAATGGGGTAGCTGAAAGGAAAAATAGAACCCTTATTGAATCTGCCACCACATTGTTGTCAGATGCTCATCTACCCCTATCCTTCTGGGCAGAGGCAGTGAACACCTCCAACTATGTGCTGAACAGAAGTCTGATACATAAACTAAAGGGAAAGACTCCCTATGAATTACTCAAAGGGAAGAAACCTAAAGTTGACTATTTTAGAGTCTTTGGTTGTATTTGTTACATTCACATTAATGATAAGAAATATTTAGCAAAATTTCAAGCCAAAGCTGATGAAGGAGTGTTTCTGGGATACTCCATGATCAGCAAGTCCTATAGGGTCTATAATAAATCATCTTTGAAAATTGAAGAATCTGTTCACATTTCATTTGATGAAACTAACATGTCTTTCAAGGAGAAGAATTCTTCTACCATAGAACCTTTGCAGGAACATTCTCTAGTTGAAGACTTGAACAAGTTACAGGTTACTCAAGAGGATGAAAGTAGTGAAGATGAAGGAAATGCTCAACACATTGAAGAATAACTTGAAGAGCCAGTTGTTGTACCACAAGAGGAAACAACAACACAGGTTGGTGAACAATCAACACCCCCTGTTGATTTAGTAACATCAAGAGACCATCCAATTTCTCAAATAATTGGAGAAATCTCAGCTAGTGTGCAAACCAGAAATCAGGTGAACCAAAACCTGTTGCACACCTGCTTCCTATCTCATATTGAACCCCAGTCCATTCAAGATGCAGAGCAAGATCCACACTGGATCATTGCAATGCAAGAGGAGTTGCATCAATTTGAGAGGAACAAAGTATGGGAACTAGTGCCAAAGCCTAAGGATCACTCCATTGTTGGAACAAAATGGGTATTCAGAAACAAACTGGATGATCAAGGAGTAATTATAAGGAACAAGGCAAGGCTAGTTGCTCAGGGATACTCTCAAGAAGAAGGGATAGACTACGACCAGACATTTGCACCTGTTGCAAGATTAGAAGCCATCAGAATATTTCTAGCTTATGTAGCTCATAAAGGCTTCAAAGTATATCAGATGGATGTCAAAAGTGCTTTCTTGAATGGAGACATCAAAGAGGAAGTTTATGTCAGACAACCTCCAGGTTTTATCTCTCCAACTTATCCTGATTATGTTTTTAGATTGAATAAAGCATTATATGGTCTCAAGCAAGCTCCTAGAGCATGGTATGAGACCCTAGCATGCTTTCTCTTGGAAAATGGTTTTATTAGGGGTAGAGTAGACCAAACTCTTTTCATTAGAACCCATAAGTCCCATACCCTACTAGTACAAATTTATGTAGACGATATTATTTTTGGTTCTACTGACTCCAAATTATGCAGAAGGTTTTCTAACCTGATGCATTCTAAATTTGAAATGAGTAGCATGGGTGAGCTATCCTTCTTCCTAGGATTGCAAGTCAAACAGCATGCAGAAGGCATCTTTATTTCTCAAACCAAATATGCAAATGAACTGGTTAAGAAATTTGGTATGTCTGAGGCATCTTGTATGAAAACACCCATGCCTACTAATGCTGTATTTGATGCTGATGAACATGGGAAACCTGTTGATCAGACAACATATAGAGCAATGATTGGCTCTTTACTGTATCTTACAGCTAGTAGACCAGATATAATATTTGCTACATGTATATGTGCTAGGTTCCAAGTAAGCCTTAGAGAGTCAGACCTAACTTTAGTAAAGAGGATTCTCAGGTATGTTAAAAGTTATCCAAATCTAGGTCTCTGGTATCCAAAGGATTTAGCATTTGATTTAACTGGATTCTCAGATGCTGATTATGCTGGATGCAGAATTGACAGGAAAAGCACCAGTGGAACTTATCAGTTCCTTGGTGACAGACTTGTCTCTTGGTTTTGTAAGAAACAAACATCTGTGTCAACTTCAACTGCTGAAGCTGAATATATGGCTGTAGGCAGTTGTTGTTCACAAATCTTGTGGATTCAAAACCAACTCCTAGACTATGGCTACAACTTAGAAATGTCTAAAATCTTTTGTGATAACACAAGTGCTATTTCCATAGCTCAAAATCCAGTCCTCCATAGTAGGACAAAACACATAGAGATTAGGCATCATTTCTTAAGAGATAATGTTGAAAAGAATAAAATTGAACTACAATATATCCCAACTGATTTACAAAGGGGAGATATTTTCACCAAGCCATTGGATGAAAAGAAACACACCTTCTTCCTAAATCAGTTAGGAATGTTAGATGGAGGAAGTCTTAAATAATATCCAAGATTTTGAAAGCTTCAAAATTGACCAAGACTAGGCAAACATTCTGATTTTTCTTAGTGTCTAGAATTTTTCTGATCTCTGAACTGCGCTCGACGATTTGCCCCAAGATTGTCGAACGGAGATCGACGATTTCCAAAAATCGTCGAACTGAGTTCAGCGTCTATCAAATACTATGAACTATCTCTTCCGGTCAACGATCGTCGAACGGCGCTCGACGATTATGTTCTCTGAACGATCGTCGAACGGAGCTCGACGCTCTCCAATATCGTCGAATGGAGATCGACGATGTTGAAGACTCTTCAGATTCCTTTAGAAGCCTCGATCGTCGAACTGAGGTCAACGATCTTTCCAATTCTGCGTCAAACCCTAATATAAAACTCATTTTTCGTCGTCGTTCTCTTTTGCGCTTTCGATTTCTCTGCAAGAATTTTCTTTCCCTCCAAACAGTTCTACACTTGGTCGTTTTGTTTGTTGAATTTTTGCAGGTACCCATGGCTGTGTCAGTTGCTGTTCTTACTGCTATGAAGTTTGATGCTGGTTTTGACATCGACCTGGAATCATTCAGCACAACTGACCAGGTTTTTCAAGATATATTGGGATTGTTCAAAGACCAGAACTTGACTTCCATAATGACCACCAGGATCAAGTTGGCATCTGATGAGATAAAGGAGTGGGTTTATACTGCCCATAATCAAGATAACTCTACCATTGTTGGGTCTATAGCTGGAACTCAGGTACCCTTGACCCCAACCATTCTATCAGAAGTTTTTGGACTGAGAAATGGAGAAGATATTGCTGAGTTATTTGGAGATGAGTATTCTGCACTGCTTGCCAGAATGGGTCATCCAGAGGGAAACCCTAGCAAGCTCTTCAAAAGGAACCTGTCTGTAGAATACAGGTTCATGACAAATGTGGTTGGGAAAGTGCTACTGGCAAAGCACTCTGCCATGATACAATATCAAGATATCAACTCTGCCTCATGGGAGCTCTTGTGGACAGAAAGAATCTGAATTGGGGAGAGGTTTCTTTGATCTCATCAAAAAGAACATCAACAAAAGTTTTGTTAACTTTGGGAGAATCATTGGAGTATTTCTGCAGCACAGGTGCCCTGCCTTGCTGGTCTCCTCTGGAGTTCATATAAATGCCTCCAAGAGACTGTCTTGTGCCCTCTTTGGAAAGTGGGACAGACAAATCAGTAAGCCTAGCAGTCCCTCCTCCAGTACCCCTTCAGGCACAAGGACTCTAAGAGTCACTCCACCACAGGTCTCTGCCCCTGCAGATGACGTGGCTGCTGTTGCTGCCTCTCCTCCTCCTCCAATTCCATCCCTTCCCCTACCATCCACCATTCCAGCTCCATCCACCATCATCATATCCATCCCATCTCCAACATCAACACCTTCTCCAGAACCTAATCTACCTCCACCAGCAGAACAATTCCACCCATTATTCACCTACCCCCACCTGATGTCACCTCATCACCCTCTCATCCATCCTTCACCCTACTTGATGATTCCTTTATGGATGATTCCCCATCATCTCCTCCTGAGTTACCTTCCTCCTCCACTTCATTTCAAGACCTCCTACACCAAATCATAAATCAACCAACATTCACCCCATCTATCTCCATCCCTCTATCCTCCATATCCACCTTGCCAACACCTGAACCATTCCTTCCACCCTACTCCAGCTCTCCACTTCTAGAACCTTCAGCTGCTCCTATACCTTCTACCTCTGCTCCAGCTCTTGAGCAAGTAGACCTCTCAGCCCTTGCTGACAGGCTATATTAGCTGCTTGCCCCCAGGCTCTCTCTGCTGTTGGAGACCTCTTTGGCTCCACTCCACCTGTCAGTGGCAGCCCTTTCTGCCAGGCTCTCTTCCCTCTTCCCTCAGGCAGCACCTACAGCAGTGTGCCTTGATCCAGACATGTCTGCATCTAGGCAGGGGGAGATGCCATATGAAGTGAATCTTCATGCTGTTGTTGCTGGTGCTGTTTCTGTAAGCTGTCTGTCTGCTGCTGCTGTTACTACTGCTTCTTCTGCTGCTCCTCCTCTTGCTGCTGTTGTTGTGCCTCAAGCACAAGTTCCTCCTGCTGCTGCAGTCCTTGCAATAGACCGCAGGTCTTTGCTGTCAGTTTTTGATTCTGCTTAATTCAGCTGTCTGCCAGAGGTCAATGTTGTCCAGCCTCCAGAAGATTTATCCAAGGCACTTGTGCCTTTTTCCTGCTGTGACCCTAGCATTATCACCTCCTTTGTAAATTCAGTAATTGCTGCTTCTGAAAATGTTGATGCTGCTGCTTCTGAAGAAAGGATTGTTGTTGCTTCTGAGAATGTTGATACTGCTGCTACTGCAAATATTGATACTGCTGCTGAAGTTCCTATTGTTTCTGATGAACCAATTTCCAAGGATATTCTGATGACAGAGGCACCTGAATTTGAGCCTTCTGCAGTCCTTGATGATATTCCTTTTGTGTCTGTTACTGTAAGTGAGACTGTTACTGCTGTTGTCACCTCTCCAGAGCCTACCGCTGCTGCTATTGTTATTTCTGCTCCTACTCCTAGTGCAACACCTTCAATATTTGCTGCTATCATTTCTGCTTCTGTTTCAACATCTGCTGCTGTTTCTGTTGTTACCATTTCAACACCTGCTGCTACATCTTCTGCCTCATCTGCTTCTGTTCAACTCAAGAAGGTTCTAATGAAGAAAATAGATGCTCTCTATGATGACCAGAGTTCTGAGAGTGATGAATTTAGAACAGACTCTGATGACTCTTCTGCTACCATTGCCAGGAAAAGAAAGGCAAGGAGTAAAGCAATGAAGAGGGTACCTCCTGCTAAAGTTAAGGATAACAATGATATCCCATATTACATTCTACATGACTGCCCAATCACTGAACACTGGATGCAATACTCCAAGAACCAGCTGAAAGCAATGAAGAAAAAGAGAAAATATGAGAAGGGTTCATCCCAATTCCAGAACACTCATCCTCCTCCACCACCTCCTCCTGATGCAGGTGCAGGTAGAAGCTCTGCAGCTCAACCCCCAGCCAGAAGTCAGGCTCCCTATCAACCTCATGCCAGATCCTACCACAGGGAAAGCCAATCTAGGGGTTCACATTCTAGGAGAGGAGGATATAGAGGTAATCAAAGAGATATTAAAGTCTACTCCAAAGGTTACTCCAGGAAGCACCCATATTCTAGGGGATGACAAATTTCTTCTGATACAACATCTGGTCCTTTCCCTTACAAGTTGAAAGAGACTGTGTCTACCAGGCCTCCTCAGGACAATCCATCCAACAGGTATGAACCACCTGTACCCTTTGAGGATCCTGAAAACAATCCAGCTGCTTGGAATGCAAGGTTAAAAGAACTAGCTGCACTGGATCAAATTAAAAAGGCTAGAGAACAAGGAATAGATTCTTCCAACATTTCAACCATGTCTGAACAGAGACAGAAAGAGCTAGAGAGATATGCTTCAAGTAAATTCTTTGATGCTGACAGGTATATGGAATTACACCATGAAGCTGTGGTTCCCAGGCCTAAAAAGCAAACATATTTGGGTGCAGCAGATGATACCAGGTCAAACAAAGAAGCCTTCAATCCTAACAGAGAGATTAAACTTGTTAAAGGCAAATAGAAGAAATGATATTGTAAGGTGACAATTTCTGATTATCTGGATGCTATATATATCTCTGTGATTATTCTGCAATGTCTAGCTGTTGTTTTTCTGCTTTGATGCTGTATGTTGTTATTTAAAATTTTTCCAAAGTCTGTAAATAGTAATCCTAACCCAAATAGGGGGAGAAATTTGGAACACCCTATTACTAATTTGGGTCAGGATCACTATGTCTCTAGGAAACTTTGCTTGACCTCCTGTATAGCTTAATAGGTCAATTAGAATTGAGTCTAAGCGTTAGAAGTCTAGGTTTGGAAGCTGCCCTGAAGACCAAGATTTTGTATTTGGAGACTAAGTCATATCGTCGAGCTCAGCACGACAATTCGTCGAACTCCGATCGACGATCGTCTAGCTCAACATCGACAGATCGTCGATCTCCATTCGACGATCGTCTAGCTTAACCTCGACAGATAGTCGTACTCCATTCGACGATCGTTGAGCTCAACTTCATTATATCGTCGAACTCCATTCGACGATCGGTGAGCTCAGGTCGACGATTTTGACTCTGCTTTGGATCTTGATCTCTGAGCTCAGTTCGACGATCTTTGAGCTCAGATCGACGATATTTTGCTGTTGTATGTTTCCAGATCGCTGAGCTCAGCTCGACGATAACAGAGCTCAGTTCGACGATTTCAGATAACTTCCAGGATGTTTCTAAATTCAAATTCAAATCAGTCAAGGAGTTATTCTGCAATTTATTCAGAGATTTCCTAGCCGTTTTCATTCATTTCTGGACCAAGTTTCAAGGGATTTTTCAAGAAATATTTCTGTGGACTTTCCTCCAGAAGAGATTTGGCAATTAAGGATGCAATCAATGCAGGCTAACAGCTATTCTTGACAGAGAATGTTATTCTATTCTGTACCAGAGAATAAAAGATAGAATTTTTGAATCACTCATAGAACAGAGATTACAGAGACACATTCAAAAATATTCTGTCAAAAAGAATTCTGAAGAACACTCATCCAAGGAGATCAAGCTTTCAAAAATCTTCAGATCTCTTTAGTTTTCAAAGTGTTCAAGGCCAACATTTTTCAAGACTCCAGACATTCAACATTTCAGCTATTGCTGAAATCATCTATTGCTGGAGTTCAATCTTTGAAGGCCTATCACCCTCTGCAAAGCTTTTCTTCCTGAAGATCTCAAGGATTCAGGGGGAGCTTTGACATCAACAATCCACATAGTCTTCTCAGTTGTTTGAGAAAGAGAAGACTTCCATCACTCTCTCACCCCCTCTCTGTAAAGGGTTTCTCAAACTCCCTTCAAAAGTTTGAGCTTGGTTTTTGAGCACCTTGTCAAAAGCTCATTGGTGGCAAGACACCTGATCAAAAAATCTGCTTTGGTTTTTGAGCACCTTATCAAAAGCTCATTGATGCCCAGGACACCTGATCAACTCATCCTGCAGTGGATTCCTACCTAGGGTGGTAGAAGAGTGGATGTACCCAAGTTTAGGGGAACCATTATATTTCCTTGTGTCTTCTGGTTTTGCTTGTTTTTATTTTTGTTTCTGGGCTTGATTTTTCTGTGCTTAGCTTTTGTTTAACTTAGTGCTGTGATTAGATTTATTATTTCTTCCCTGCTCACACTTATTACAACAGTTGTTGTAAAAAGTTTCAAAGCACCATATACTCTATTCACCCCCCTCTAGAGTATATCAGATTTAGCTGCTCTTTCATACTGACATCCTTAGGATCGTTGCCGATACTTCGAATGACTTTCCTCCAATCTCTGCCTCCATGTTGCAGTGGGCAGAGGTGAGTATCTCCGATCTGTCGGGTAGACGTACCCTCCTCATCAGGCCTGTGAACCACTCCACTCCTTCCAGCCCTTCCAGAAAGGCCTCCGACACAAACGAGTGCGAGACACCCGTGTCGAATAGAGTATAGGCGGGCTTGCCGCTGATGAAGACTATACCTGGGACGGTTAAATGTCTTAGTATTTTATAACGAGTTTTCTTTCCTATTTATTCTACTTAGTGTAGTTCTACTTATTGGGCAATTGAGAAAGGAAATTCTATTTAAACAATTTAAACATCTTGGCATATCTGCTATGACCTGCTCTGGGTTCCGAGGTTGCGCCACGTCCAAAGCATACACCTGCTCCCTATCTTGTCTATGATCCCCTCCCAGGTAACCACGTCCTTGGCCACGTCCTCGACCTCCGAAATATTGTGCTGGCTGGGCAGCTGGTGGTGCTGGTGGGGGTGCCCCCCCTCATGGGGCAGTTCCTCCTGATGTGCCCCACCTGATGGTAATTGAAGCATTCCGGCGGGGGATATGCCATTCCCCCGGGTCTCTGTCCCTCCCGTGTCTGAAGAGGTTGTGGAGCCACCACCACTGGCTCCCTTGTCTCTTGTCTTGCCTCCTGACGAGGCTGGTCCTCGATCCTCCTCCCGTCCGTGATACGGGCTCGCCTCTAATCGTTCCTTGCTCCTCGACCCTGATCCTCCGTTGGTCGTTTCTGGCCCCGAGTAGCTGCACCTCAGTTGGTGATGAGGGAGTGGCAGAAAGCTCTCTTATCCAGGTCCTAGGTTCGAGACCTAGTGGCAACAACCCGCCGCTACTGATAAACAGGCACGGATAGGGGTTGGGGTGCATAGCCTGCAGTCTTGAATGTGATAGGCTGACTACCAGCAGTGGGCCCGAGTCTAGACTCTGGTAGGCTGGCGGTTCCAGTTGGGTCCCATGTTGATGGGCCTGGACCGTTATACCACCTTCCTAGGAATAAAGCTCACTTGTGTCAGACCGGAAAGGCCGTATTAGGACCACCACCCCCTGTTAGGGAAACCTCTCCTAATAGGTCTTTTGCTGTGGACTCGATAGATGTTACCACTAGGGTTATGCCTTCGTTAGCCTCGACATCTAAGCCCCTCGAGATAGTGACGGATACCCCTGAGGATGTTGATGTTGATATACTATCTCTGGATTTTGAGGATGACCCCGTAGATGATATTATTCTGATATGTTCGTTAGTGCCCGACGATTCTAAAGCGTTTGAGTCTGAGGGAATCCCTATTGATCTAGAAGACGACATTTGGGATGATGATGATAGTCCAAGCTATGAGTGTATCCCTTTGCTTATTACAGGCCCTACTAGCGTTATGTCTGTGCACCCTAGTATTAAGTTCCCTCTCCTGGATACGATCTCCATCGCATTAGAGCCTGCGATTATACACATTGAGACTATATCTGGCTTTCCTGAGGAGCCTGTGAGTGATGATTTTTACAATGTCATTGACGACCTTGACTTAGTGGATGTTCCAACTGATTGGGTAGACTCACCTTATATGAGAAGTTTATGTGTGGATGATTTTAGCACTACGAACCCGAACGATAGTTATTTGTTGTTATCAACCGTATCTGAAGATAAATCTGAATTAAAATTTCCGTCGGGTTCGATTTTGCCCATTTCTGAGGCATACACTGATTCTGAATTGGAGGATGTATCTAATGTGTTGGAAGAATTTTCATGTGAGAGAGATATACGTTTGGAAGACGTTATTGAAGTAGACCAGGATGAGCGTCTCCTGATGCTGTCTCCGTTGCGTAAAATTGAATATGATTTTGATTCTCTCTCGATTTTTGTTTTACCGACTCTCCCACCTGATCTGTTGACTCATTTAGTGGCCTTTTAGGACAAGAGTTTGGTATGTTTGATCTGTGTCATTTTATGTTTCCAACCCTGCGAGCCCCTCCTTTGTACATGACTTGTCGTACAAGTTCTAGTGAGTTGTTATATTTTGTAGCCGGTCTTTTCACCGTGCCTCCTGGATTTAATTTCACGTCACATTTGACTATTCATTTCTCTACGTGTGTGGCTACGGGTCTATCCTTGTCTGCGTCTGATTCCTTGGCAATTGTGCCTCTAGTTTTTGTGCCTCCTTCACATACTTATATACCACACCCGGTCGCACGTATTTACCCACCGCCATTTGATGACCCTTTTCCCACACGTTAGTGACCAAGGTTAGGCCCCATGAGTTATATCGCTCGCACCTCTTGTCTCATCCGGGAGCATCCAACTCTTTTAGTTTTAATGAGGAGTGGTTTCCCTTGGCATATCTTCATGCCAAGCGTGAAAATATTAATTATTAAATTAGGACTGCGAATTTGAAGGCATTGAAAGTCATCTTTGATGTTAAGGCCGCCGTTCCCCCCAACTTAACCCCTAAAGCCTCCGTATTCGGGTTGAGACATGTAGCACATGGGTTCACACCTCACGGTAGCAAGATATTTAGGCGCACTATTAAGAAATTACTCAATCAAGTCGCGTCTTATTATTATTTATATGCTTTTGCTCGCCGAATGAGATCGTGCACGGATTTAAAGCACAAGTGCCTTTTGACTTTATTTCATTACCATTGTCTTATAAGACAAGTCAACTCACACTAGTTTATGCCTCTCATGCTCAAAAATTATATAAGTACATTAGTGAAGCGCTAACCATACCAATTACATTTTATCAACTTCATGCTAGCTTACATAAAAGGGCGTCTCACTATATTGTTGGTGATTTAGTTTCGGTGCGTCTCATCCCAAAATGGTTGCCTTCTAGAACTATAGAATGTTGGCGAGTTGGCGAGCTGGACCTTTTTCGGATATTAAGAAATTAGGAGAATACACATATCATTTGAAGTTTTCCACTGATTGGGGTATTACAACTATTTTTAATGTTTCTAATTTAACGCCATATGTTTCTCCACCACTTGAATTATCTGCCTGTCCGTTTGGGTCCACTTTTTTTCTTATGGTTTGGGTAGTGAGCTTCTGCCTGGATCGCTCTCTTCGTCGGTGTTCATTGGTGGTACGTTGGTTGATGATGTAGAAACTTATTTTCCTTTATTGCCTAATGCTTTTCCAAGATTCTCCAAGACCACATTTTTGTATGACATGATACTCGAAGATGAAGTGCTCTACTCGCCAAGTGGTTTTGCTTGCTGCTACATGGTTCTTTTGGATGATGTTCTCCTGAATCAGTACTTTCAGAACAACTCATCGGTGATGAGTAGTTTTGAGCGGGGGAGGATTGATGGAGACGTTGCTGACACGGCCTCCATTGATCCCCGTCTGAGAGAGTTTGTCGATAGGGACGATCGCTGCCGCAAGCTCGAGGATGGGATCGATGTCTGCCTCCATTATATAAAAATATATAATTATAAAATAAATAATTACAATTATATATTATTAATAATTTTATTTTTTTAGCAATTTTATTTTAAGTATTTATTTCATATTTTAATATTAATTTCATGTGTAATGATGGGTGCTTATAACCATCATGTCTTGTTTTAATTATTTCATTTCATGTACTATGATGGGTGCATAAAACCATCATATTTTCAATTTTCAATTTTGAATTTTGAATGAAGTGTTGATTGAGTGGTGTAAGCCTATATATAGGTCATGATATTTGTCATATTGTTTTAGAGAAGAAGAAAAAGAAAATAATCCTCCTAAAATCCTTTTGAGACCCTCCATCCCCCTTAGCAAAATTCGACCACCTGCCTCCCCCTCCTCCTCTTGGCCGCTGGCGAACTCTCCCTCCCCTCTCTATTTAGGACTCCTCTCTTCCACCTCCTCCTCTCCTTTCCTCTCTAAGTAAACCCAACCTCTTACTCTTCATAACCGACCCCCCTATCTCCCTAAAACTGACCACTAATAAAGAAGCCCAAGCAACCCTCATTCTTGAAGAAATCAGCCAAGGTGCAAGGATCTTCCTTGTCAGTGTCAACTCCGGCATGAAGCGACAAAAGCAGACAAGTTACTCTCCTTCCGGCGTGTCTCCGGCGGAGCCGTTGAAGAACGATCCAAGTAGAGAAAATTGGAATCATCCATTCCCATTGGGTAACGAAAATATTTCTAATTTGTGTGATTTTTCCCTATTTGAATAATTCCTATGGTGGTTTACTTTAGCATAATTTTGGAAGCATTGAAATTTCGTGGTTTTCTCTCGATTGATCTTTGTGTTTCATCTAATTTTCATTTATATTCAAGAGGTTTGGCGAACCTTCATTTTATTTTGTTGGGAGAGGTATACCATTTCGGAATCGTTATTTTTGGTAGATCTCTTTTGGTACAGCCTTCGCTCGATCAGACCGGGTTAGTCCTTTTAGCCAGAAATAATATTGGCCTATAACCATTGTTCAATCCTAAGCGTTTTGGATACCCGTACGTTAGCATATAATTGATAGATTTAATTAATGTGGTGCTGCATAGAATGAATGTGCGAGTCTAGGATTGGAACATTAGAAAAGCAAATGTGTTCGTCCGTAGATATATTCGGTGTCAACGTGCAAGCATGCATCACCAACATTCTCCAGGAAACTGGAAAGGCTGACAGAGGTCGAGTCAAGAGAACTAAGAGGGGTATTACAGCAAGAAGGGAGAAGGAGGGAGGAGCTTAGGGTGCCGACATATCAAGAGTTGGGTTGGCGGAAATAAGGGGGCCCTACCCAAGGTCAAGGAAGAGGTTTTCCCCAAGGGAGATGGAACTATTAAGGAGGACCAGGAAGGTTCAACCAGTAGGCGTGGGGATATGGTCCTAGACCAACCCTACCAACGACATAACAAGCTATGGCAATCAGTCAAGGAAGAGGTAGATGCAGAGAAAGAGGAAGGGTGGGAGCTGGAGCTGGAGGAATGAGGATTCCTCAGGAGAGGAGACCACGAGCAGACCCGCTGATTAGGCTCTCACCTAGCTGACAGGACAGTAGGCTCACTTGGGGGTTGGAGATTATTTGGAGAGGAGACCCCAAACAGACCCGTTGACTAGGCTCTCACCTAGCTGATAGGGCTATAGGCTCACTCGGTGGTTGGAGGTTGTTTGGAGAGGAGGTCCCGAGTAGACCCGCTGACTAGGCTCTCACCTAGCTAGCAGGAATGTAGGCTCACTCGGTGGTTAGAGGTTGTTTGGAGAGGAGACCCTTAGCAGACCCGCTGAATAGGCTCTCACCTAGCTGGCAGGGTTGTAGACTCACTCGGTGGTTACAGTTGATTCGGAGAGGAGACACCGAGCAGACCCGCTAACCACGCTCTCACCTAGCTGGCAGGGCTGTAGACTCACTCGATGGTTGGAGGTTGTTTGGAGGGGAGACCCCGAGCAGACCCGCTGATCAGGCTCTTACCTAGCTGGCAGGACTGTAGGCTCACTCGGTGGTTGGAGGTTGTTTGGAGAGGAAAACCTAAGCATACCCATTGACCAGGCTCCCATCAAGCTAGATGGGCTATAGGCTTACTCGGTGGTTGGAGGTTGTTTGGAGAGGAGACCCTGAGCAGACCCACTAACCATGCTCTCACCTAGCTGGCAGGACTGTAGGCTCACTCGGTGGTTGGAGATTGTTTGGAGAGGAGACCCCGAGAAAACCCGCTAACTAGGCTCTCACATAGCTGGCAGGACTATAGGCTCACTCGGTGGTTGGAGGTTGTTTGGAGAGGAGACCTCGAGGAGACCTACTGACCAGTCTCTCATCTAGATGGTAGGACTGTAGGCTCACTCGGTGGTTGGAGGCTGTTTGGAGAGGAGACCCCGAGTAGACCCATTGACTAGGCTCTCACCTAGCTGGCAGGACTGCACGCTCACTCGGTGGTTGGAGGTTGTTTGCAGAGGAGACCCCGAGCAGACCCGCTGACCAGACTATCACATAGCTGGCAGGACTGTAGGCTCACTCGGTGGTTTTATGTTGTTTGGAGAGGAGACCCTGAGCAGAGCCGCTGACCAGGCTTTCACCTAGCTGGCAGGATTGTAGGCTAACTCGGTCGTTGGAGGTTGTTTGGAGAGGAGAACCCGAGCAAACCCGCTAACCATGCTCTCACCCAGCTGGCAGGACTGTAGGCTCACTCGGTGGTTGGAGGTTGTTTGGAGAGGAGACCCCGATCAAACCCGCTAACCAAGCTCTCACCTAGCTGGAAGGATAGTAGGCTCACTCTATTGTTGGAGGTTGTTTGGAGAGGATACCCCCAGAAGACCCGCTGACCAGGCTCTCACCTAACTAGCAGGACTGTAGGCTCACTCGGTGGTTGGAGGTTGTTTAGAGAGGAGACCACGAGCAGACCCGCTGACCCGGCTCTCAACCAACTTGTAGGACTGTAGGCTCACTCGGTGGTTGGAGGTTGTTTGGAGAGATGACCCTGAGCAGACCCGCTGACCAGGCGCTTACCTAGCTGGCAGGAATGTAGTCTTACTTGATGGTTGTAGGTTGTATGGAGAGGAGACCCCGAGCAGAACCGCTGACCAGGCTCTCACCCAACTGGCAGGATTGTAGGCTCACTCGGTGGTTGGAGGTTGTTTGGAGAGGAGACCCCGAGCAGACCCGTTGACCAGGCTATCACATAGCTGACTGGAGTGTATGCTCACTTGGTGGTTGGAGGATGTTTGTAGAGGAGACCCCGAGCAGACCCGCGGACCAGGCTCTCACCTAGCTGGCAGGACTATAGGGTCATTTGGTGGTTGGAGGTTGTTTTGAGATGTAAGACCCCCCCCCCCCCCATTTTTTTTAAAACATTAGGGTCTTAGGCCCAGAAACACCACTTTGAGGTAACACGTTCACGCCCAGGAATGTCATCACTACAGAATGCCGATCCTGCCGGCCCAATCGATCACAACAGTAGCAAAATAATAAAAGGCAAGTCCACAAACATCACATATATAGCAAATAACTCCATGAAGGGAGTGTCCACAGATATAATAAAAGTACTAAAACTTGGGCTCCTGCCGAGTACATCAATGTCCTCACTACATATCTCTTATCGCGGAAGTAAAACTAAAATAACTACTAGCGATCAGGACTCACAGTCCTTGCTGTCTAAACTCTGGTACTAGACTGTCCCATCTCTAAGCATGCCGACCTCCGGGGCTGCTCCTCCATGCTGGGCTCCACAGTCCCCTAAAATGATGTGGTTCGAAAACCGTTAGTCTAAAAGACTAAGTCCTATCATCCCCTGCCCCTTACCCCATGGCTCCTAGGCACCGAGCGGGGAGGAGGAACGAAGAGGACATAAAAGTGGAAAATAACAAATATAAGCAGGTGGCGGCAGAACTAATCTAGCAGTTCTATAGTGTATAAGACAGAATGAAGATAAGAAAGACTGAACAAGAAGAAGTAACCTTAACTTATATGAATACACATAAGCCATGGGATCTTTTGCAAGGCTCCTATCGTATAAAAAGTCCCATACCAATTTATATGATAGGGTATCGGTTTTCTAGCAAGCATACATATCTATTTAATGAATAAAAAACCTTAACTTATAAGCACGCTCGTGTGAACTTATAAATCAAGGGGTCGTTTTGCAGGGCCTATTATATAAAGCGTTCCATACCACTTATACAATAGGTGTTAGGGTTATATGCAATGGTTATGCTATGAAATGCAACTATGCCATTATGTAAACATGTAAGTGCAACTCACCCAATCTACTATGTGTACACAGACCTTTAGTTCCCCCTTTCTAGAGCCTAACCTCACAGGAAATCTCTGTAGTGGCAAACATAAGCGGTGGGTTGGGCCTCACACACCTCTAAACCGGTAGTAGCACTACCAGTCAGACCTATCATATGCCTCGGTACTGGTGCACTAAGCAGAGCTCCTGCGTACGCTTGTCGGCTGCCGCACCGAACTTTATTTGGCCAAGTGCTAAACCACACTTGCCGAGTCAATGTATTGGCGTCGGTGCATAGACCCTCCAATAACGAAGATCCACCACCTTATACTCTATGCACATGCAACTTATGTATCAGCTATCGAGCCAGAGCTCCCCGGACCATCCCGTCCGTCATAAACATCAACCGAGCCAAAGCTCATCGGGCTAACCTGCACATCACTAAGTCCACTGAGCCTACAGCCCGAGTGAGCGCACATAACATTCTGGGGCATTGAGGTTAGTGAAAGTGAAACCCTAGTTATGCTAGTTACTCTTGCAATTCAGTTTTACCTACAGTTTAGGTTAGCCCAGGACTGCCCCCGACATACCCCGTGGAGGGCTCTCAAAGGGCACTAGGAACTACGATGGGCTGAAGCACAAGACTCCCTTTCGCAAGGCACTTATTATTATTGGTTAATACCCAACTCCCAATCCCTTAAATATTGTACTAGATCTAACCCTAGTGTATTTGACACTTTATCTCTCTCCGCGGGGAAGACGATGTTTCGTCGACCCCGAGCATCTCTTAACACTAATCAACCACCCAGTCTGCATCACAACTCCCGATGTGAACTCAGTTCACTTACCAGATCAACACACCAACATCCCAACTCTCTGGGTTCATATTGCACCATATCATGATTTCTATAGTTTTACTAAATGCAGACACTCTGGGTTTGGTCTTGGGTCCAAGGGCAAATCTACCCCAACCCAACCCATCTTCCATGGGAGGGTGTTAGAAGTCATGCCAAGTCAGTGGCCCAAATTTCAACCTCTGTTGAGGAGGTTTGACCACTGAAAACTGAAAGTCCACTTTTGACCTAAATACCCTTATTATGGCAAAGCTATGGTTTGCAAGAATTCAATCCAAATCATCCCCAAATGAGGGGAAATTTTATCCAGCGTCTTATGATGACCCCAAGGACCAATCACCAAAATTTGGGAGAGTTTGGAGGTCTTTTGGTCCCTTAATTAATTTACCATAGAGTAAATAAATAATTTCAAAAACTATAGAAACATATCCCCAAAAAATATCATTTTTGGGCAGGTCCAAGGTATAGACCAGGGTGACTCCCTGTCCAAATTTCAAGTCATTTGTACAAGAGATGTAGTGTGGGCACTCATTTTAATCTCTGTCTAGCTCTAGGTATAAATCCCACCAAAATGAGTGCCCTGGTCAAACCAGGCACCCAAATTAGTTCAAACCAATTTTTAATTAAAGTAGACCTATAGGGCTACAAATTATATGTGGAACAGTTTCTCTGACTTAGCATCTAGTTATTTTTAATAATTAAAAACATTAAATAGAAATTATGTGACAGAAATGACAAAATAAGAAATATATAACCTATAGTTTAATTCATCGCCAGCACGAATCTTGGCGCAGATCGGGCGACTGTCGGTTGACTTCAACCTCCATCCAATGGCCACGATCCAGCCTGCCTGGAGCAACTTCCAACCCACTGTCTTGACCATCCAGCCACCTCCCTAGCCGCCACCGCCGCCACCACCTTCGTTGAGGTGGTGGCTATCGCCAGGCGGCGGCAAGCCGCCGGACGGGCCATTTTCGGCGATCCCGACAAGATGAAAAATGCGGAAAAACTAGGAAATTACCAACTTCGATCAGGCTCAATTGGGCCCGATCCCCATTCTAAATGATTCCTATGATCTACCCATGGATGAAGGAGAAGGGGAGGACCTGAATTGCAGCCTGAGAGTAGGTGTTGTGCCTCCTTGCCATTTCCGGCCGTTGGTTTGAGCTTCTTTGCAACCTCCACACCAACTCCATTGAAACTGAAATGTAATCGGGGGAAAATCTTGCCCTTGCCCTGGTGAAGGTTACTAATGTAGGAATTGGGGAGAGGTGGCTTGTAACTCCCCAATTCATCAAGACACGATTAATGGCCATAAAGGTGAGTTCTCGGTTTCACCCAATTTGATGGGCTGAGCCACCCCACTGGCTGGCCACCTCCTGAGAACTCCTCCCCTGTCTCCAAGGAGTTAAAGCCCAACAAAAGGAAGAGTTATTGAGCCTCCATGGCCATGATGGCCATTAAGCTCTTACTTTCTCTCTCCTCCAAATAAGGGTATGTAAGACCCTTTTTTTTAAATCCCGGGGGGTCTTATGCCCAGAACCGACGCTTTGCGGTGGCCCGACTCTCGGGAAAGCCTCCACTACAAAATACCGATTCTGCCGGCATTTTCGATCAACAAAAAGAGGGCAGTATTCAGAAATTAAATAGTTGAGTTCACAAATGTCATAAGTAATAAGAGAAATCACAACCAGTCCATATATAGAAAAGGGAAAGTACTGCAAAGTATCAAAACGGAAATATAAACGGGCTTAAGCCCGGTGCAACAGATCCTCGGTACAATCTCTCGCGGAAGCTATATAAAGACTATCACTCACGGAGCTGGTCGCTGGTGCCCCGGTACTAGACTGACACACCTCCACTCGCACCGTACTCCACTGGTGTTGGTCCCTGTCTCTCATCCGGAGCCCCTATAATGTTGTGGTTCGAAAACCATTAATCATAAAGACTAAGCCCTATCATCCCCTCCCCCTCCCCCATGGCTCCTAGGCACTGATCGGGGAGGTGGAAAGGGAAGCTACAAAGGTGGAGAGTAAGCCAAGCAGGTGACAGTGGAAGTAGTCTAGCAGTTATTTATTTTGTATAAATAGTTAAGGAAGAAAAGTACAAACTAGCAGTTCTACAATAGTAAGCAGTAAAGTAAACAAGTAGAATAAGCAGCATATGTAAGGAAGTTAAAGTAAGAAATAAGTAACCTTAACTTATATGAATGCTCATACAAACATATAAGTTAAGGGGTCTTCTGTAAGGCTCCCACCGTATAAAAAGTCACATACCAATTTATACGTTGTGGTGTCAGTTGTATGCAAGTATGCTATGCCATGATTCATGCAAGTGCAACCCACGCACACGACTCTATGCGCACATAACTTTAGTTCCCCCTATTTGGGAAGCTAGCTTCACTCCAAGAAACCTCCATAGTGGCAAACATATATAGTGGGTCGGGCCCCCGACTCCTAGGCGGGTATCCACACTACCAGGCCTAGCCTTCCCGTACGCCCCTAGAAGAACATAACATAGAGTATTCGCGTACTAATGCTGGCCATATCCACCATACTTTCTTTGGCTAAGTGTCCCACAACGCCGAGTCAACGTATCGACGTCGGTGTGAACGACCGTTCGATAACAAAGACCCACCACCTTATTTGTATCCAAAACCTTTTGGGCCACTAGCTCCCCGGACTATTCGTCCGTGCACCTACCTTCCAAACGAACCGTCCAGATGGCAATCAAAACAACCTAATCAGCCTCCACAGCTACCGGGGTGTGTGAATGTGCAACCCTAGTTATACTAGTTGTTCTTTTAATATTTTATTCTTAATGTTTATGTTAGCACAGGACTGCCCAAGGTATTCCCCTTGAAGGGCTCTCGAAGGCACTACGAACTATGATGGGATTACGCCTAAAGCTCCCTTTCGTAAGGCACTTACTGTTATCAGTTGCTATTAGATTTTCCACACCCTTACTTGTTATTGGATATATCACTAATGATTTTGACACATCCTTCCCACGGGAAAAGACAATCTTTGGTTGATCCCGAGCACCACCTAACACTAGCCAACCCAACATACTACTCATCCTATCTTCCAATGGTGAACTTCTTTTAACCTATCCAAACATGCCCACAACTAATCCCAACTCATGTGCTTAAATTATAGATCCAACGTAGGTTCTGCCGTTTTAACTATATGCAGACCAACCTAAGCTACATGAAGTGTATAATGGGAGGTACACAAAATAGTCACCCAGTGCCCCTAAAATAATTATTGGAAGGCTATAATGACCTTTTTAGCCTAAACCCAGAATTTCATAATTTTCCTATTTTATCTGTTAATTTATATATTTATTCTAGTAATCCAGAATTCCATTTTTGATCATGAACTACCCCTTTTTGACAAGTAATTGCACTACAAATTTATGATAAAATCACAATTACTAATTAATATAAAATTCAAGGTCTCACAATGTTTTTCCCAGCAAGAAATAAGCTCTTAATAAATTAAATACTAAATTCCTAAAATTATGATTTTGTAAAGGAAATACTGCAAATAATCATCAAAAAATCATGATTTAATTCCTCCAAGTAGATACTGACCTAAAAATATCAGATATTAAATTTCACAATTTTTCAACAAGTAAATTGCTCTATATAATTTATTGACCATAAATAAGCCTTTTTAAAATTTGTGAAGGAAGTACTAAGATTCTTCAACCAAAATTTAGGACAAAATTCAGGATTACTTATATTGACATAAAACTTCTCTTGCCTAAATTTCATGAGTTTACAATGTACTGAGAGATTCAAAATAAATATAATACCATTTAGGACCACATCATGTATAACAAGGGGTACTAGTAATACAACCCATAAATTCCAATAAATTCACCAGAGATCCTATTTAACCTAAAATTCATGCTACCTAAGTTTCATACCCTTTTTGTGAGTTTTGGTGACCTAATCTACACAAGGAGTGGTTATGCACTAAACTAGGGTTAAGGATTTGAGAGGTCTATCCATCTCCTAATCCTCTAAGATTCAGGCCAGTGGAGTTGGGATTCCCTAACATCAATTCTACCAAGTTGAAAGCCCACACAAGGGCATTTGACCCCATGCCCTTCACAACACCCAAAAGCCACTTTTTATTGTTTGAGTTTGGACCCTAGGCCAAAACTACCCTAGGCCACCCCATAATCCCCATGAGGGTGTTAAAGGTCATGTCAAGTCGGTGACCAAAATCTCAGCCTCTGGTGAGGTGATTTGACCACTCATCCTCAAGGTGCACTTTTTTACTTAAAAACCCCTCATTAAGGTAAGTTAGGGTTAGGTCATTCCCCATCCAAAACACCTCCAAATAAGGTTAACATTTACATAGATACATAGCATGAAGCCAGGGACCACTCACCAAAATTAGGGAATGTTTGGAAGTCATTTGACCACCTAATTAATTTACCCTAGTATTATTAAATAATGGAGAAAACTATAGACAAAGTATTCCCAAAAATTCCCATTTTTGGAACCCTAGGCCTAGATAAGGGTGACCCCCTGCCCAAATTTCAGCTCATTTGGACAAGGAATGAAGAGTGGGCACCCATTTTAATCTTAGGATAGCCCTAGGTATCTGTCCCACCAAAATGGATGCCCTAGTCCAAACAAAGTCCCAAATTGGTCCAAATCAAATTTGAGATAAAGTAGACACCTAGGGCTACAAACTTCATGTTGGTGACTTTTTCAGTAGAGGATCCTACGTATTTTTAAAAATTAAAAATATTTACTGTAAATAGTGTGACAAAAAAAAGAGAAATAAAATGAAATTATAATGACTTAATCAAAACCGGTGCACGAATCTTGGGGCAGATCCAACGCCCCGGGGTCATCGTCTACCTCGAGCCAATGACTGAGATAGCCCGAGCCTGGAGCAGCTTCCAAGCGTTGCCGTCGGCGATCCGACCCCTTCCCCGGCCGGCCACCGCCACAACCACCTCCGTTGAGGTGGTGGCTATCGCCAGGCGGCGGCACAGACGCCGGAGAGGCGGAATCCGGCGGTTTTAGCAAGACAATTCTTGGCTGAATACCAGGAAAACTAGGTATTGGTTCAAGCTCAATTGAGCACGAAATTGGAACCTAAACGCTGTTATGATCTATCCATAAGACAAGGAGAGGAGGAGGACCTTGCCGGCGGCCTGTGTAACACCCCATATCCGTCGGATGGCATATAGCAGTAGGTCCGGCCGGGTCCTGATGGGCCCGCGAACAGACTCTTACTGTGGTTGGTTCGTTGAGTTGATCGCCGCGGGCGTGCTACAGGAGGCAAGTGCACCTATCGCAAGTAGTACTCGATATTCGGGGGAATACCGAGGTCGTATTGTTCTCGGGGTTGTGTTGACTATTCTTACTCCTCTGGGAGGACTATTATTTTACTGAAAGTAAGGTGGATTTTTTAAGTAATTAAAAACGGAAAAGCAAAGGAGCGAAAAAACGATTTAGAAAATATTCGATGAAGGGTTAACGCTCGGCATCGAATCGGATTAAGACTAAAACAATTTTTAATAATTATAGGACTTAGTTTTCAAATTAATAATAAGGCAACTTGGCCGTGGAGGTACCACAAATGTGAGCGCACTTATCTCTAGGAATATTGCTCACCTGAACGTTAATACTATTCGACCGAACGTTAGTCCGACGAAGGATTCCTCTTAACGCCCGCTTTACGCTAAGAACCCCGCTATTGGGTGGGGAACCCAATCCGGTAGAATTACGCTTGTCATCTTTCGAGGGTATGCACGCAACTCTATTTACCCAGGGGTGATCGGTCCATATGCACGGCCTCTCGGCTAGCTAGCATATGGACTACGGAAATAGGGCCCACACATCAATATGTGGTCCTACGCGTCGTAAACCCGGGGTAAACCTTAAGTCCTTAAATTAAAATGAAAATAAAGAGCTTTAATTATTAGAAATCATTTTAAATGTCCCAAAGCTCTTCGATGCCGAGGCTAATAGCGATTAGCCACACATCGGTATGGGGACGGCTTATAATTTAGTGAGGCGCGAGTTCGAAATAAACGCTAAATTATTATAAGAAGGGGACATAAGAAAAATAAAAGAACATTTAGAAAGTTGAAAAGTTAGCTAAAACAAGAACTCACGCACACTCCAAATTATAAATTAAACAGAAACTAAGTTACACATAAAATAAATTTGCATATTTCAAATTTGCGAGTCCCACTCAAACGAGTGGGGGCGAGAAATAAAAGCTTAAAATTGCAAGTCCTACTCAAACGAGTAGGACTAAAATGAAAGCGAGTCCTACTCAAATGAGTAGGAGAAAATAAATGCGATTACATGGCTTTCTCAAATATTTACAGGGAAAAAAAGATCCGTCCATTTAACTCAAGTGAGTAGGCGGAAAAATAAAGAAGAAAATTACAAGTCCTACTCGAACGAGTAGGAGGGAAAAAAAGTACGGCCATTAAACTCAAGTGAGTAGGCGGAAAAATAAAGAAAGAAAATAACAAGTCCTACTCAAATGAGTAGGACTGAAAATGAAAACGATGCGTCATTTAACTCTTAACGAGTAGGCAGAAATAAATGCACACAAACACACACACTCCATAAGAATTTCAGGAAAGCAATAAAGCTAACAATTACTCTTGTCCTCTTTCGAGGGTATGCACGCAACTCTATTTACCCAGGGGTGATCGGTCCATATGCACGGCCTCTCGGCTAGTTAGCATATGGACTACGGAAATAGGGCCCACACATCGATATGTGGTCCTACGCATCGTAAACCCGGGATAAACCTTAAGTCCTTAAATTAAAATGAAAATAAAGAGCTTTAATTATTAGAAATCATTTTAAATGTCCCAAAGATCTTCGATGCCGAGGCTAATAGCGATTAGCCATACATCGGTATGGGGACAGCTTATAATTTAGTGAGGTGCGAGTTCGAAATAAACGCTAAATTATTATAAGAAGGGGACATAAGAAAAATAAAAGAACATTTAGAAAGTTGAAAAGTTAGCTAAAACAAGAACTCACGCACACTCCAAATTATAAATTAAACAGAAACTAAGTTACACATAAAAGAAATTTGCATATTTCAAATTTGCGAGTCCCACTCAAACGAGTGGGGGCGGGAAATAAAAGCTTAAAATTACAAGTCCTACTCAAACGAGTAGGACTAAAATGAAAGCGAGTCCTACTCAAATGAGTAGGAGAAAATAAATGCGATTACATGGCTTTCTCAAATATTTATAGGGAAAAAAGATCCGTCCATTTAACTCAAGTGAGTAGGCAGAAAAATAAAGAAGAAAATTACAAGTCCTACTCGAACGAGTAGGAGGGAAAAAAGTCCGGTCATTAAACTCAAGTGAGTAGGCGGAAAAATAAAGAAAGAAAATAACAAGTCCTACTCAAATGAGTAGGACTGAAAATGAAAACGATGCGTCATTTAACTCTTAACGAGTAGGCGAAAATAAATGCACACAAACACACACACTCCATAAGAATTTCAGGAAATAAGTAAAGCTAACACCTACACTCACACACTCTACAAAATTTGAACAAAGTATTAAAAGAAAGCATTAAAAGAAAGCATTAAAATTTAACACCTACACTCACACACTCTACATAATTTGAACAAAGCATTAAAAGTTATACTCATACACTCACACACACAACATGAAAATTAAGAAGAACAAAAGAAAATTTATGCTCATACACTCACACACACTAATTGAAAGCAAAATGAAAGTTACCTAAAAATTAAAACTTTTACTTTTTCAAGCTTAGGTTTTGCCAAAAACAAATAAAAAGAAGAAATTACAATTTTTAGAAGACAAAAATTTTTCAAAACAAATTAAAAACCAAAGTTTTTGGAAAATTAAAATTTCAACATTTTCATTCCTAGGATTTCATAAAAGTGCTAAAAAAGTTAAAATAAAAAGAGAAAGAAAAAAAAGGGTTTTCATCCTAAAATAAAGCTAAGTAAAAAATAAAAAAAACTTTAGTAACTCTTTTACACATTCATAAGAGTGAAGATGTTGAAGAAATTAAAAGAAGACATGAAAAAAAAGGAAAAACCTAATTCATCATTTCATGAATTTCTAACAAAACCTAACTTGAGACAAATTAAAGGCATGTAAAGTAAATAAATAACACTCATACACACACACACACATTTCATAAATGAAGAACTAAATGAAGAACAAAGATAAAACCAAGGATAAAAAGGAGAAGGAAAGTGGGCACAAGTGTTCATTCCAAAGCCAAATATGAAGAGAAAATCTAACATTTTATTGATTAAAGGAAACTATTACAAGCTATTACAAGAGCTAAAGCTAAAGCAAAAACAAACATGAAAGAAAAGAGGGAGAAATCTCCTTACATAGCTTTAGAAATCACGGATGCAGCCCACAAAAAGACACTAAAATGGCCCAAAAATCTGAACCCTTGGACCTTACAGAATTGGGCAATTTATAGGCAAAAAATTCTAAGAACACGCCCTAGGTCACGGGCGTGTAGGGGGGGCGTGACAGTACTATTCATGAAGGCGGCCGGCGATTGGACAGGAAAGTTGACTTCGGGCTGAGTTCGCGGCAGTCACGCCCCAGGTCACGGGCGTGACTCTGGGCGTGTCGGGGAGGTACAACCGGGCGCGGGTTGCGCCGAAAGTCTTCGGCAGCATCTTGTCGGGCTAGCTGGAAAGGTCACGCCCCAGGTTACGGGCGTGACGCTGGGCGTGTCAGTTGGTGTCGACACTCGACGAATGTCGAGCGGAAAGTGTCGAGTCGAAATCGTCGAGCGGAAATTGAGTCACGCCCCAGGTCACGGGCGTAACGCTGGGCGTGAATGTTGGTGTCGACACTCGACGATCGTCGAGATGAATTCGTCGAGTGGAGTGAACACGGGCTTGGGTCACGCCCCGTGTCGGGTGACACGGGCGTGTCGCCAGGCGTGTCAAGCTTGTACATCAGAAATTATCCGATTTCACGGGAAATGCAATGTCACGGCCCGATCACGGGCGTGACCAAAGTGTCACGGGCGTGTACTGCCCAATTTTGGCAGATTTTGGAATTTTTCTGAAAAATAAAATAAAACAAGTTAGGAGTAAATTTACAGGAATAAGAGCATTTTATTGAACAAAAATAAGTAAAAATGACGAAAATAAATGAAAATGACTAAATTAATGTGCATAAAAATACGTATATTTACAATTCATCAGGTCCCGACGCCATATACCACAGACAGACCGGGTGGTTACTCAATGGAAACCATCCAACCAATCATAACATCCTATACAGAGCATTCTAGCGGAAGCAGTTTAATAAGTTGCAATAAAGAACCCAGCTCAAAAGCATGAATGTCCACTAACACCAAATAGGAATGTAGTACATACACAAATACTGGCCTTAAGGCCTTACAAAAAGGGTTTACTTCATATTACATATTTTCCATACCACGGCACGCAGGCCGGTTATACATGATCAAAAGCAAGTAAACACTCTAATTAGTCCTTCGAGGGCCGGCTTCGCACTTTGGGCTTCAGCCAGCTATTGACCGCTTGGTCCCGCAGCACCTGCAAGCACAATCCACCGCACGGTGGTAAACAAAAGTAACGGTCAGCAATGCTGACCAAATTATAACGATCCCGCCCCCAACTCGGGGCGGCGATGCTCCTTCCCTGCATTATATTAGCACAACCAAGCAGTAAATAACTACATCACAACACAGTCCCGTGCAACACGCCCCGTGCTCTCAGGGCACATTCTCAGTGATCACAGTCTAAGCCTGCCGACTCACCACCGTCCCCAGGACGGCAATCTCTCGTGAGCATTTGGTCTTTCTGACCACTGCCTAAGACCCTCAATCTATGCCAACGGTAAGTGCCACGTTAACTTTAGGTCTCTTTAACCGAATGACATAGAGTGGGTACGGTTCCGCCAGACCCGTTGCTCACACCACAACGTTAATTTAAACCATATGCGCGGTTCAAACTTCTCACGAGTCCCAAATCATTTACACACAACACATTACCCAGTTATGTTCATATTGGCTCCAGGCCCACAAGTTTGGCAGGATCACGCATCTGCCCAGTTTTCCGGGTGCACCTTTGAGTTAATCCCCAAGGCTCCCTGTTGCAATCTACCACATAGAAAAACCCGAAAACAAACATTCGCACGAAGTCTTCTCCGGCATTTATGCAATGCAACATCACCGATCCAGACCAACATGTCCGGATAGGCTTCACACATCATGCCTATGTCCATTTTCGTTTACGGACTCTATACAGCGGGGACTTTACATATCTACCCGAAGGAACGCCTCCAACTCACCGCAAACTTGTGAGAGCGGGCTTCCTATGCAAAGAAGGAGAGCTTAACATGCTCAAGAAGATAATCGTTACCCTAGCGTTCCTTTTTGGCGCCATGGAAAAGTAAGCGGATGAAAAGCACCGCACTCTCTTTGCCTCCGTAGATCCGAAGTCGGCTCGCAATTTGGAGCTTCGAAGCTCCTCCAATGGCCGGATCTAGCTTCTTCTTCCTCCCTTGGCTCTCCTCTCTCTCTATCCTTTAGAAGGATAACCACTCAAAAGAAATGAGGGTTTCAAGGGTCCAATCCCATGTATATCCCCTCAGGAACAACTCCCAGCCATTGGATCTCAGATTAAAGAAACGAACGGCTTTGATTCAGGCCTGAAAATATAATCTGGCCCGAACATGGCCTGGCACACGCCCGTATCCAGGGTCGTGTCCCTCATTCGCCGTCAAAATCGACGCGCCTGGAACAACACACGGGCACCCGACATGCCCGTGTTCGACCTGACACGCCCGTGTTCCAACTGACACGGTCGTGTGGTCGGTCGTGTGTCCCCATCGATTTATCCCGAAAACAACCCGAGAAAAACACGGGTTCTTGGACACGCCCGTGTCCTAACCCGTGTCTACCCAAACACGCCTGGGCTCTAGGCCGTGTTCACTGTCTCGACACTCGACACTTCGTCGATTGAAGCTTGTCGACACCCGACACGGCCTTGGACACGCCCTTGTCCTAGGCCGTGTGCCTTGTCTCGACACATCGTCGAGCAAAATTCGTCGACTCCCCGGGACGAGTGTCGACACGGGTCGACACGCCCTGCGACACGCCCGTGTCGCAGGCTGCGTGCCATGTCTCGACACCTCGTCGAGCGAAATTCGTCGACGCCCTGGGCCGATCGTCAACACGGGCTTGACACACCCTGCGACACGCCCGTGTCACAGGCCGTGTTCTCTGCTCGACGATCGTCGAACCCAAAATCGTCGACCTCTCGACCAAAATGTCGAACCAAGCCTGACACGCCCTGGGACACGCCCGTGTCCCAGGCCGTGTGCCTACTACCAGATTCCAAATCTGGCCCAAAATGTCCCCCGTTGCTCTTTTCAGTTTTGGGGCGTTACAAATCTCCCCCTCTTAAAAGAATTTCGTCCACGAAATTATATAAAGGAAAGACAAGTACCAAAATTAAATTGTACCTAAGAGAAACACCTCCGGGTACTCGTCAAGCATAGTCTGCTCTTGTTCCCAAGAGAGCTCCTCTCGGACGCAATTGTCCCATCGGACCTTGACCATCCTGATCTCTTTATTGCGTAGCCGCGTGACCTCCTAGTACTCAATTTGCACGAGTTTGACCTTCGTTGTCAACCCGCTATCAACCGGCACTTACTCGACCGCAATCACTTGCGCAGGCTCTTGCACGGCCTTCCGTAACACCGATATATGGAATACCTCATGTAAACCACTAAGCTCCTCTGAAAGCTTCAACCGATAGGCTGCTTCGCCAACTCGCTCCAAAACCTCAAACGACCCAATGTACCTCCGGCTTAGCTTTTTCAATCGTCGCACCCGCGAGACACACTTGAACGACCTGATCTTTAAGTACACATAGTCGCCCACAGCGAACTCCACGTTCTTGTGCTTGGCATTATAGTACTTCGCTTGTCGGTCCTGAGCGATAAGCAACCTCTCCCAAATTGTACGCACCAACAAAGTAGTATCCTCCACTTCTAATCTCTTATACAACTTTGACTCACCCGTTTCTAGCCAAGATAACGGCGTGCGACATTTTCTACCGTATAGGGCGTCGAAGGGCGCCATTTGAATACTCGCTTGGTAGCTATTGTTGTATGCGAACTCCACCAAATAAAGATGGTCTTCCCATTGCTTTCCAGAATCCAAGACACACATGCGAAGCATGTCTTCCATAGTTCTATTGACCCTCTCGGTCTGCCCATCTGTTTACGGATGGAAGGCTGTGCTGAATTTTAGCTTTGTTCCCAAAATTTGCTGCACAAGCCTCCAATCATTGGAAGTGAACCGCCCATCTTGGTCACTCACGATGCTGCGAGGCACACCGTGAAGCCGCACTATAATCTCCACATACAGTTTTGTCAACTTCTCCAACGGATCATCCTTCCTATGCAGAATGAAATGCGACACCTTTGTTAACCGATCCATAGAGATGTCGTCGGATTTATACTCCAGAATAGGCAAGGACTTAAATAATCCTCCTGGCTTTTGGTATTCTGCCTTCACCAAGGCGCAAGTTTGGCACTTCTCCACGTATAGTGCCCCATATTTCTTCAAACCCGGCCACCAAAACAGTTTCTTGACATCGCGGTATCTTTGTGCTCCCCGGGTGGATTGAGTACTTAGTATGGTGTGCCTCGTACAACAATTCCACCCGCAAATTGCCCACACTTGGGATGCACAGACAACTGTCTTTCCAGAGCAATCTATCCTCTACAATGAATTGGTAACTTGACCCATCCAGAGCCTCTACCATGAACTGCTTCATTTGGACATCCATATCCAAAGTCTGCCGAATCAGATAAGCCAGGTCATTAAGTACTGCTTCAGCACTTGATTGCTTATCCACACAAACAATATCCGACACCTCCAACTCCCGCACCAACTGCTCATCATACACCGATAGCCAATTGACTTGAGCTGGGGCTCGGCGACTCAATGCGTCCACAACTGCATTACCGTTACCAGGTATGTAGTGGATCTTGAATGTATAGTCCCCCAGGAACTCCTTCCATCTACGCTGCCGCATATTCAGATCTTTCTGATCAATCAAATACTTCAGGCTCTTGAGATTTGTGTAGATATCAATCTTCACACCGTAAAAATAATGCCTCCACAGCTTCAAGGAAAAAATCACGGCCGCTAACTCCAAGTCATGGACCGAATAATTCCTCTCGTGCAACTTTAGCTGTCTCGAGCCATAAGCTATCCCACTTCCGTGTTGCAATAGCACGCAACCCAAACCGCTGCCCGAAGCGTCGCTATAAATTTCATATCCTTCGGTCCCAATCGGCGAACTCAGCACAGGCGCCGTGGCCAACCGATATTTCAACTTGTCAAAAGCTCGCATGCACTCTGGCGTCCAAACGAACTTCTGCTCCTTCCTCGTCAGAGTAGTGAGAGGTAACGCTATCCGCGAGAAATTCTCTACGAAGAGCCTATAATAGCCAGCAAGCCCCAGAAAGCTCCGAGCTTCCGCTATGGTAGAAAGCTTAGGCCACTCCCGTATTGCAACAATCTTCACCGTATCCACCGCAATACCCTCTCCACTCACAATATGACTGAGGAACGCCACTGAGGATAACCAAAACTCGCACTTCGAGAACTTGGCATACAACTGATTCCTCCTTAGCGTTTCCAAAACCAAATGAAGATGCTTGAAGTGATCTTCCTCACCCTACGAGTATACCAAGATATCGTCGATGAAGACGATCACAAAATGATCCAAGAAGTCCCTGAAGGTCCTGTTCATCAAATCCATGAAAATTGACGGCGCATTAGTCAGCCCAAACGGCATGACCGTAAACTCATAATGCTCGTATCTCGTATTGTACGATGTCTTTGGGATATCACTCTCCCTTATTCACAGTTGATAGTACATAGACTTGAGACCCAACTTTGAGTATACCGTCGACCCGACTAACTGATCAAAAAGATCATCGAGCCTTGCTATTGGGTACTTGTTCTTTTCGGTTAGCTTATTTAACTCCCGATATACAATACAAAATCTCAAGCTCCCGTCCTTCTTATTTACAAATAGGGCTGGTGCGCTCCAAGGCGAAGAACTTGGACGGACGTACCCTTGCTTCAACAACTCTTGGAGTTGCACCTTCAGCTTCACCATTTTCCTTAGGCGCTAGTCGATACGAAGATCGTGACACAGACTTTGCACCTGGCACTAGCTCAATTGTAAAACCTATCTCCCGTTGAGGCGGGGCTCCAGGAAGATCTCTAGGGAAAACATCAGGGTACTCTGATACCACCGAAATATTATACAACGTAGGCTTTGGTTTTGCAACCTCCAATGGTGTAACGAACAGTTCTACACCAGCATGAACCGCCATCACCACCTGAAGAGCAGACACCAACGACTTGCTCGACCCATTCAAGTCCGTAAAAGTTGTCTCATGACTTACTCCCCACTTGACTTCCTTGCGACCGCAATCAATATAGGCTGGCTGCTCCGAGAGTCAGTCCAAGTCAAATGTCACGTCGAGCTCCCCTAGCGGTAGTAACCGCACTTGTAAGTCAAAGTCTTGTCTCCCTGAACACACCTAAGCGCAATAGATTCTACCCGTGCACAATGAGCACCATTGGACCATAACGCATCCAATAAGTCTCTTCCCATCGAAGGAGGTACTTAGACGTGCAATATAGTTTCTAAATAAAGGAATGCGAAGCTTCATTTACACGAACGGTGCTTTCGACGGATAAACGAAAATCAGAATAAAGCTTAGCACAAGTAGTTCTAAGTTAACACGTACAAGGGCGACAAGTATTTAAGGCTAAGTTGCTATAACTTTAAACCATACCTGTCCTCACGGCGGCGTGCATTCTTCCGGGCTTTAGGCACCCACGGGCATAGTGCCCCGACTCCCAGCAGTTATAACATGCGTCCGGGGTTTGGCATGTAGATGCCCCCGAAGCACCGAAAGGAGGGACTAGACCCAATGTCCTAGCCTTCTTATACCACCTACGATAACCAGACTTGGAGGTGTTCGACGTTTTGAATGTCGTTTCCTTTGCACTAAAGTCCTCAACTGCTCCTGACATAACTTTCTTAGTCTTCTGAGCACCTTTCCAACACCTTCGGGCAAAGTGCCCTTTCTTTCCACAAGTATAACAAGTGGATGTAGCTTTGCAAGTCGATGTCGTAGCCCCCTTCTCCAGCATTCTACCGGATACAGCTCCTATGGGGCTTGCATAGTTCGATATCATGGTCGCTAGCATCGGGAGAGTCTTCCTCAAATTTGTCTCCAAAGATCTTGCTGATTCCACCAAGGCTCGGAATCCCAATAACCTTGGTCCAAGCAATAGAACTCGTAACTCGGTGCGCATGCCATTATAAAATCTATCGACTGTCACTTGCTCATTATCCAACTCAAAGCATGGGTAGCGGCTTACCATAAGAAATGCTTGTAAATATTCATCAACTGTGTGCACTCCCTGCACTAAATCCATATTCAGCCGCTGCCACGACGGTCTACCAAAAGTCATCTGCTCCATCATGCCACCCGGCGTTGAAGCCACAACAGGGGCACAGGGTTGTACATTACTTCCATGCTGTTCACTTGCCACAACAAACACTGCTTCAACGATCCTTCTTACGGTTTCATACGAAGGAGGGGTCTCAAACACCTCACCGGGTGCACTATACTCCTCAGAAACCGGACATTCTGGCAGCCCAACAACGCTTCTGGTCACCTATTGTGGTACAAAACACCGTTAAGCGACCAAGTAAAATTGCAAACAACAATATAGGAACACGCAGGTTCCCCAAACACGTGTATTGTCATTCCTAAGTGGACATTCATGGGTTCTTTTGTTGTTATAACGATGACGCACAAACATGTGCTCACCACCCCTTAAAAAGAATTCGTCCACGAATTCATTTTAAGCCGGACCGAAACTAGGAGTCTGATACCAAATTGTAACACCCCCTATCCGTCGGATGGCATATAGCAGTAGGTCCGGCCGGGGCCCGACGCCATATACCACAGACAGACCGGGTGGTTACTCAATGGAAACCATCCAACCAATCATAACGTCCTACACAGAGCATTCTAGCGGAAGCAGTTTAATAAGTTGTAATAAAGAACCCAGCTCAAAAGCATGAATGTCCACTAACACCAAATAGGAATGTAGTACATACACAAATACTGGCCTTAAGGCCTTACAAAAAGGGTTTACTTCATATTACATATTTTCCATACCACGGCACGCAGGACGGTCACACATGATCAAAATCAAGTAAACACTCTAATTAGGCCTTCGAGGGCCAGCTTCGCACTTTGGGCTTTAGCCCGCTATTGACCGCTTGGTCCCGCAGCACCTGCAAGCACAATTCACCGCACGGTGGTAAAGAAAAGTAACGGTCAGCAATGTTGACCAAATTATAACGATCCCGCCCCCAACTCGGTGCGGCGATGCTCCTTCCCTACATTATATTAGAACAACCAAGCAGTAAATAACTACATCACAACACAGGCGTTGGCATGTATGGCCACACGCCCCGTGCTCTCAGGGCACATTCTCGGTGATCACAGTCTAAGCCTGCCGACTCACCACCGTCCCCAGGACGACAATCTCTCGTGAGCATTTGGTCTTTCTGGCCACTGCCTAAGACCCTCAATCTATTCCAACGGTAAGTGCCACGCTAACTTTAGGTCTCTTTAACCGAACGACATAGAGCGGGTACGGTTCCGCCTGACCCGTTGCTCACACCGCAACGTTAATTTAAACCATATGTGCGGGTCAAACTTCTCCCGAGTCCCAAATCGTTTACACACAACACATAACCCAGTTATGTTCATATTGGCTCCAGACCCACAAGTTTGGCAGGATCACGCATCTGCCCAATTTTCCAGGTGCACCTTTGAGTTAATCCCCAAGGCTCCCTGTTGCAATATACCACGTAGAAAAACCCGAAAACAAACATTCGCACGAAGTCTTCTCCGGCATTTATGCAATGCAACATCACCGATCTAGACCAGTATGTCCGGATATGCTTCACACATGATGCCTATGTCCGTTTTCGTTTATGGACTCTACACAGCGGGGACTTTACATATCTACCCGAAGGAACGCCTTCAACTCACCGCAAACTTGTGAGAGCGGGCTTCCTATGCAAAGAAGGAGAGCTTAACAAGCTCAAGAAGAGAATCGTTACCCTAGCGTTCCTTTTTGGCGCCATGGAAAAGTAAGCGGATGAAAAGCACCGCACTCTCTTTGCCTCCGTAGATCCGAAGTCGGCTCGCAATTTGGAGCTTCGAAGCTCCTCCAATGGCCGGATCTAGATTCTTCTTCCTCCCTTGGCTCTCCTCTCTCTCTATCATTTAGAAGGATAACCACTCAAAAGAAATGAGGGTTTCAAGGGTCCAATCCCGTGTATATCCCCTCAGGAACAACCCCTAGCCATTGGATCTCAGATTAAAGAAACAAACGGCTTTGATTCAGGCCTGAAAATACAATTTGGAACGAACACGTCCTGGCACACGCCCGTGTCCAGGGCCGTGTCCCTCATTCGCCGTCAAAATCGACGCACCTGGAATAGCACACGGGCACCTGACATGCCCGTGTTTGACCTGACACGCCCGTGTTCCAACTGACACGGCCGTGTGGTCGGTCGTGTGTCCCCATCGATTTATCCCGAAAACAACCCGAGAACAACACGGGTTCTTGGACACGCCCGTGTCCTAACCCGTGTCTACCCGAACACGCCTGGGCTCCAGGCCGTGTTCACTGTCTCGACACTGGACACTTCGTCGAGTGAAGCTTTTCGACACCCGACACGGCCTTGGACACGCCCGTGTCCTAGGCCGTGTGCCTTGTCTCGACACATCGTCGAGCAAAATTCGTCGACTCCCCGGGACGAGTGTCGACACGGGTCGACATGCCCTGTGACACGCCCATGTCGCAGGTCGTGTGCCATGTCTCGACACCGCGTCGAGCGAAATTCGTCGACAACCCTGGGCCGATCGTCGACATGGGCTTGACACGCCCTGCGACACGCCCGTGTCGCAGGCCGTGTTCTCTGCTCGACGATCGTCGAAACCAAAATCGTCGACCTCTCGACCAAAACGTCAAACCAAGCCTGACACGCCCTGGCACACGCCCGTGTCCCAGGCCGTGTGCCTACTACCAGATTCCAAATCTGCCCCAAAACGTCCCGCGTTGCTCTTTTCAGTTTTGGGGCGTTACAGCTTGAAGTCGGGAAGATCGCCAGGAATCCATTCCGAAAAGTGGCGGCACTCGGTTTCTACGACTGTACAGTGGGGAGGCTTGATTTCTTCAGGTAAGGATTGGGGAAGGCTCCTCTCAACCCACTGATGGTGTTAAAAGCCTCAAATGGGGAGTGGAGGGGCATCATCATCAATGTCCTTCAAAGCCATTAATGGCTAGGCTCGGCCATGGAGGAGGGGGGATGAACCAGGTCTTGAAGGCCAGGGAAACGGCTGGAAACTTCTCCCCTTCCCTGGGGGAGTTGAATTCAGCCATTAAAGGTGGCGTTTGGCCTCCCCTTGACCGAACCTCTTCCTTCCCTCTTCTTCCTCATTTCTCTCTCCTCCATTATCATGGAAATGGAGCTCACCCTCTCTCCTAGTCACCAAATTGACTTGGTCAGTCTGAAGAACTATTTGCAGCCCACCCATGCACATTATTCCCTAAAGAAACCACATAGGAGGCATGAGCTTGGGTTAGCCTATTTGGGCTAGGTTGACCCAAAATAGGCTTGGGTTGACCTTGGCCTTTTTGACCTTTTCTGTTAACATCATTGGGTCTTTAGTTACCTATTGGGCTCCCCTAGGGTCTAGGTAGGGATGTGTAGGGTTGACTTGACACTTTGGAGGCCACCTGCCCTTAGGAAGGGTACTTTGCCCAAATTAAGGTTAGAGTTGACTTAGGTCAACTTGGCCATTTGGGTTGACCCCAAGGGTTCCTTGGTGACCCCATAGCTTCCCCTAAGGTCTAGGAGGAGTTTTTTAGGGTTACCTTGCACTTTTGGAGGTCACCTACCCTTAGGAAGAGTACCTTGACCAAATTAGGGGATAGAGTTGACTTTGGTCAACATAGACTCTTGAGTTCCCCCCAATGGGTCCTTGGTGACCCATTGACCTCACTTTAGGGTTAGGAGGGCATGGGTGAGGTCCAATTGGCTAGGTGAAGGTCAATTGACCATAAGTAGGCTAGTTTGACTCATTTAGGGTTAGGGTTGACTTAGGTCAACTTAAACACTTTGACTGCCCACAGTGGGTCTTTAGTGGCCCTATGGACTACCCAAGGTGGTTTAGGGTATCATGGTTGGGTCATGGGGGCAAGTTGGAGCCCTAAAGTCAAACCTTAGGTCTAAATGTTGATGATGAGCCATAGGTAGACCAAGGTGATTTTCACCTTGACCCTTATTCACTTGGTCCCTTGGACTTCCTAGGGTTTTGTCATGACTTAGTCATGACCAAAACCTATCTTAGGGGTTTAGTTGGAAATGAGATGTTACAAATTCCAATAAACAAAATAAAAATTTCATCCACGAAATTCAGGTTAGGCCTGTGGGGTTTCTAGTGAGAGTAATTGAATGTAACATCTCATAGGAAGTTGAAAGTGTACTTTACCCGTAGCGATCCGGGTACATCTGCTTCATCATACCAGATGTCTTCCAGGTATGCTCCTCCTACCCATGGTTCCTCTATAGGACCTTGACCAGCGGGACCTTCTTGCGCCGCAAGACCCGCACCTCTATATCATCTATCATGACCAGCTCATAGCGGACCGATTGATCAAAATCTATTGAGCCATCTATACAAAGAATCTGCCATTTTGGCTGTAGTAGAGACTTCCTAAGAGAGGAGACGTGAAATACATCGTGCAACCATGCTAACTCCGGCGGTAGCTCTTGTCGGTAAGCCAATGGGCCGATCCGCTCCGGGATCCTGTAACATCCCATATTCCTTGGACTGTGCATCTTCCGCCCGCGTAACCGCGAGACTCCATGCACCAGGCGTATCTTCAAGAATAAACAGTCTCCATCCTGAAACTCTACTTGGCAATGTTGCGCATCGTAATATTTGGTTGGTCTGCTCTCGGCCTCCAGCATCCTATCTTGCAGTAGTCACACTTAGGTATCTGGGTTCTTCATAAATTCCAAGCCCAGTGCTTTTGGATCCTCATCCTAGACCCAAGTCAATCCTTCAAATCATAAGTTAAAATGAATAGAAAACTGATTTTTAAATTAATTGGCCGTATCCCTCGGCTCAGTGGATCAGATAGTCCACGGTTTGAAAACTATTTTTATGCGTAGCGGAAAAATACTTCATTTATGCTTAACATCCTAAAAGAGCGCATAAGTGTCCTAAGAGGACAACTTACACTATGCAAGACCCTAGATTTCAATTTATAATATTTATAAAGAAAACCATCTTTTTTTTACGCATTTGGAAAATAATGATTGAGCTTTTATAAAACATGCTGATCATGCAATACATATAGTAGTTCTTTATAAGTTTTAAAGTAACTAGCAACCTAGCATAAAACATTCCCAGAGAGCAAGTGAAACTACCACAAAACAGGTAAACTAGCAGCTAAGCAAAGACTTAATATCACAAAGGAAAATCACCAACGAGCGTCAACAACCTGACACGAACTCGCTGGCGAGCATGTATGTCTGTACTACTACAAGGCTAAAGAACTACCTCAACAAGTGAGGAAAACACTACCACAACGCAGTACACAGGGAAACTCCTGAAACTAGCCGCACAGCCGGCTACAGACCTGAACCTGAGGCATTCAAAAGAAGAACACCTCATCAAGAAATAATAAAACAGGAGGCAAAGAAACATCAGATAATAATCGAATGAAAAGAGCAGAAAGAAAAAGAGTTACCAACCCTGCAAGAGAGATGCTGAAAATCTTAGCTAATGAATCCAAAAAGGGTCAAAATGTAAGTATAACAGTCAGTAAAGTGAGAGAAAAGCAACAAGTACTAAAACGTACCAAACTCCGCTCAAGCCTGCAGAGACAAAGAGGAAACCAATATGCATCAAATGAACAGTATGAAAGGAACTAATAGTCCTAAACTTGTAAATCGTTAGCACTGGCACAAATCCCAAACCTGTATCGGAGACTAAGAACAGTCACAACCGAACAACCAGGTCCAGGCGTCTCAAGAGTACTAAAGGAGCCGCCACAGGGTCCACACACATAGAGTTCCAACCTCTTACAGGAACCCAAAATGTCCAAAGGAGGGAATGGTGGTGGCCACGGCTCGAACTCCCCCGGTACCATACTCCTTCAGAAACTCAGCTACCACATGCTAAGGATCCACGATTCGGCACCAAAACTAGCCGACAACACCACTTAAAAACTACCAAGTTCTACAACCAAAACCCGCCGAATTATTTCCCCCTACCCGCCGAATTATTTCCCCCTACCCGCCGAATTATTTCCCCCTACCCGCCGAATTCAACTGAAAATAACTTCCGAAACTTCCTATTTTAGGCTGACTACACGCCCTAACATAGGAATATTTCTAGTCTCACCTATACTATTCTGGTATTCTACGACAAGAAGAAAAGAAAATAAAGCAAAAATACAACTCATGGAGGCGCGCAAGAGGGGAGAAACCCACTTGCCTCAAATTGATCTTGAAAACGTCACCCAAAAAACTCCACCACGTAGATCCGTCCAAAAGGGGACACGCGGAGACGAGATCTACGAAAAAACGGACAACCGGGGTTAGGGCCGAAAAAAATCTATGGAGAAACGATCACCGAAACGGGAAAAACTTACCGCGATCTCGAAGCTCTCGCCGAGAGCTTTCCAACGCCGCGATCGGATCAAAATTTCGTCCACCGGATCGGCGGTGGCGGCTGCCGGAAGATTCGCGAACAGAAGGGTTCCGCACACGCCAAATATTTTACGCACAGGAGGGGGGGCTGATCGGGGGAAGAAGAAGATTTTTCTTCTTTAACTTATATATACATATATACCTAATAATAATAATATTATTATTATATTTATTATTAATATAATATAATATTTATTACATATAATTAACATAAAAAGGGGGGAAACCGATCGGTGAGAATGATTCTCACCGATTCGGTGAGAATCATTCTCACCGATTCCCTAATATTTTATTTTATTATTTTTTTTTATTTAAATACTTTATAAATATATAATATTAATATTTATAATTATTTAAAACAAACGATATAACATATATCGTTATGGAGGGCCAAACGCGCGCCGAATCGAACGAAATTCGCACCGTAGGCGAATGACGATGCAACGAATCCAACAGCGAAGTCAAAATCGAATTCCGACGCACCATTTTCGAGATAATAATTTCTAAAGTTAACGGCGTACGCGAACACATACAAACTACAATCGCGCGCCGAGGCTCCAAAAATGCTCGGAACGCGGCGAAACTTGACGAGCAAGTCTAAAATTAGCCGATCTAATTTCCTAATATAAAATTTTCCACTCCCGACACAAATCCCAAAATTTGGCCGGTCAAACCTAACGAACGCAAAACGCGCTAACAACAAGGTCGGTAACAAAATCCGACGAACAAAACTCGGGCAAAATTCTCCTGAAGCCAAAACACAAGTATTCCCCAAGAGGCTCCACCGAGTCACCAAACAGACTCCGGCTCGCTAGGGAATCTTGCTACCAGGCATCACCAAGCCACGCAGGGAACCTAAAGAGCTAAGAGCACGCTCTAACAACGTCACATGACAAACACGCGCTAACATAACGCTCTGACGTCATAATACGTCAAATAAGAAATTAAATAAATCACTGGAAAATCGGGGGCGTTACAGTCTACGCGGTGACCTACAGTTACTCCTTGTTGTGCCTAAGGCACAGGGCTTCCTAACCTTGGTCAATTCGGCCCGATCATTGGAAAAGGTTGTGAAGAAAGTCCAAGAGAAGAAGGACCTAGGGGATAAGAAGGCAGAGTTCAAAGTGCCAAATGTAAACTCAGGATTACGCAGATGGTGCAAGAAGCAGAAGATTTCGAACCCAGCCCCTTCATCTGGTGCATCGGGGGCAACCACAAGTTGAGTTCCAGGAGCTTGCTACATCTATGGGAAGACGGGGCACTTTGCTCGTGAATGTTGGAACGGACGTGCAAAGTCCGAGAGGAAGCCTGGAGAGACCTATGAAGAGAAAGGGAAGGCGGTGGAATCAACTGCATCCCATCATACTCTAGCCCAGCCTAGAGTTTATAATCTTGGCTTGCAAGAGGCCATGAAACAAGCTGACATGGTGACAGGTATGAGTTAAATTATAGTAGTTTAACTTTATGTAGTTGTTACCTTTTTATATGTTAGCCTATGTTTGTTGGTGATAGGCTTCATGTTGATTTTTGATCGTCCGGCAAGAGACCTGTTTGATACGGGAGCATCGCATTCCTTCTTGTCCGAAAGGTTCATATCGCACGTCAGGGCCCCTTCCTCGATGGCAAAAGACAGGTTGGATGTGTTGTTGCCCAATGGGTGCTCAATGCGAGCGGACAAGTTCTGTGTGGTAAAGATTCGGATTGGGGACCAGGAGTTTGACTTGCGAGCATTGATTCTATCGTTAGTGGAGTTCGACGTAATCTTTGGTATGGACTGGCTCTCGGAGCAGCGAGCTTACATCGATTGCAATCGAAAGGAGGTTAAGTTGGGACTGCATACTGAACGGGAGACTATGTTTACGGGCATGAATGGGTTAGGTAAAGTTTTGATGTCGGCCCTTCAACTGATTAAGGCGGTTCGGTCTGGTGCAGAGCTCTTTGTCACCTTAGTGCAAGCTTCAATGCCTAGGCCAAGTCTGGACAGTATCCAAGTTGTGTCCGAGTATCCTGATGTCTTCCCAAATGATCTCCTAGGAGCCCCTCCTCAGCGGGAGATTGATTTTACCATTGAGCTAGTACCAGGTGCCAAACCGGTGTCACGCTCTCCATACCGGATAACATCGCTAGAGATGGATGAGTTGAAAGTGCAACTACAGGAGTTGTTGGAGAAAGGGTATGTGCGTCGAAGTTCATCGCCTTGGAGCGCACCGGTTCTTTTCGTTAAGAAGAAGGATGGGAGCTTGCGACTTTGTATTGACTATCTGGAGTTGAACAAGCTTATGGAGAAGAACAACTATCCGATCCCGAGGATTCACGATCTATTTGATCAATTGGTTGGGTCAACAGTATATTCGAAGTTATATCTGAAGTCCGGTTACTACCAATTGAGGATAAGGGAAAGCAACATCCCTAAGACAGCGTTAGGCATGTGGTTTGGGCATTCTGAGTTCACGGTCATGTCGTTTGGGCTGACCAATGCACCATCCGTGTTTATGGATTTGATGAACAGGACGTTCAGAAAATAGCTGGATCATTTCGTGATAGTATTTATCGATGATATTTTTGTATATTCGCAGTGTGAGGAGGACCATTACAAATATCTGCACATGGTGTTGGAGATCTTGAGGAGGAATCAGTTGTATGTAAAGTTCTCCAAGTGTGACTTCTGGTTATCCTCAATAGCATTCCTTGGTCATGTTGTTAGTGGAGAAGGGATAGCGGTGGATCCGATGAAGATAGCAGTGATACGGGAGTGGCCTGTATTATCTTCAGTGGCGGAAGTTCGGAGATTTCTGGGGCTTGTCGGCTACTACAGGCGCTTCGTAGAGAACTTCTCGTGGATAGCGTTACCACTCACGACGTTGACAAGGAAAGATCAAAAGTTCGTGTGGTCACTGGAGTGTGAGCAGGCTTTTGAAGAATTGAAGAGGCGGTTGACCACGATGCCTATTTTGCGTTCGCCGAGTGGAACCGAGGGGTTTGAGATTTATAGTGATTCTTCGGGCAGTGGTTTGGGATGTGTTTTACTACAACATGGGAGCGTAATAGCCTATGGTTCACGACAGTTGAAGTTCACGAGAGGAATTATCTGATCCATGACTTATAGTTAGCGGCTGTGATATTTGCTCTAAAGCTGTGGAGGCACTATCTGTACGGGGTAAATGTCGCTATATATACCGACCATAAGAGCCTGAAGTACCTGCTAGATCAGAAGGATCTGAACATGAGACAGCGGAGGTGGATGGAGTTCTTTGGGGACTATACCTTCAAGATACATTATGTACCTGGGAAAGGAAATGCGGTGGCGGATGCGTTGAGCCGCGGGGCTCCTGCGTAGGCCAGTTGGTTATCGGTACATGATGCGAGATTGGTCCGTGATTTGGAGGCATTAGAGATTCCCTGTGTCGATAAGCAGTCTAGTGCCGGGGTGATATTATATTGGACAGAGGTGCAGTATGTCCTGGCTGATAGAGTCTGACGTACTTTGATTCAGGATAGCAGCATGAAGCAGATCTTGGATGAATCTTTGGATGGGTCAAATTCCCAGTTTGCGGTTGAGGATGGACTTCTTAGGAAGGACGGTCGTCTATGCGTCCCTAGTGCGGATAATCTTCGGGAGGAGTTGATGTACGAGGCTCATCATACCAAGTACTCAATTCACCCGGGTAGCACAAATGTGTATAGAGACATAAAGAAGTTATTCTGGTGGCCAGGATTAAAGAAGGATGTAGCACTTTTTGTGGCCAAGTGCAAAACTTGTGCCTTGGTGAAAGTGGAGTGCCAGAAGCCCGGAGGCTTCCTAAAGTCCTTGCCTATCCCGGAATGGAAATTCGACGACATTTCTATGAATTTTGTGCATGGTACGCCAAAGTCGCGGAGAGGAAACGACACCATTTGGGTGGTCGTATATATGCTGACGAAAGGGTCGTATTTCATCCCGAATAGGAAGGAAGATCCAGTGGAAAAGTTAGCCAAACTTTATGTGGATAATATTGTACGGTTGCATGGTGTGCCGCGCAGTATTGTTAGTGACCGAGATGGACGCTTCAAGTCGAAGGATTGGAGGCTGGTGCATAATTTGTTAGGAATTTGGCTGAGTTTCAGCACAGCTTTCCACCCACAGACGAATGGTCAGACCGAGAGGGTCAACAGGACGATGGAGGACATGCTTCACCTGTGCGTCCTAGATTTCAGAAAGCATTGGGAAGATCACCTGTACATGGTGGAGTTTGCGTATAACAACAGCTTTCAAGCGAGTATTGGAATGGCACCTTTCGAGGCCTTGTATGGGAGGAAGTGTCGTACGTCGTTGTATTGGTTGGAGACAGGCGAGTCGAAGTTGTATAAACGTCAAGTGGTGGAAGACGACACTTCAATGGTACGTATAATTCAGGAAAGGTTGAAGATCGCTCAGGATAGGCAAGCAAAGTACTATAATGCCAAGCATAGGAACGTGGCGTTCGGTGTTGGCGACTGGGTGTATTTAAAAATCAAGCCGTTCAAGGGTGTTTCACGAGTTCGACGCTTGAAGAAGCTGAGTCCGAGTTACCTTGGACAATTTGAAATCCTGGATCGTTTTGGCGAGGCAGCGTATAAATTGAAGCTATCAGTGGAGTTGAGTGGGCTACACGATGTGTTCCACGTATCGGTGTTGCGGAAGGCGGTGCAAGAGCCTTTGCAGATAGTTGCGGTTGATCAAGTGCCAGTTGATTACGAGTTGACGACAAAGGTCCAGCCTATACGTATAGAAGACGTTGAGGTCAAACGACTCCGCAACAAGGAAATCATAATGGTTAAGGTTCGTCAGGATAACTGCGGACGTGAGGAGCTTTCTTGGGAGCGAGAGAAAACTATGTTGGAGGAATACTCCGAGTTATTCCGCTCAGGTAACATTTAATTTTGTATACCTTTTCTTAATTTCGGGGCGAAATTCCTTAAGGGGGGAGATTTGTAACGCCCCGAAAATCGTTATCGAGCTGGTCGCGTCCAAAAGTAATTTTGGTGCCTGTATAGGGGTACACGGCCTAGGACACAGGAGTGTCCAAGGCCGTGTCTAGCGTGGTGTTTTGGCTGTCTGTATCCCGAGAACGACACGACAACAAAAATGGCAGAATGACACGGGCGTATCATTTGACATGGGCATGTGCCTACCCGTGTTAGTACCCATGTTCACGAGGGTCGTGACGGTTGGCGTGATGGTTATTTGTGATACGCCTACGGTCACGGGCATGCCCAAGACACGACACGGGCGTGTCAGGTTGAGACACGAGCGTGTCTTGCCCGTGTGGTTTTTTTGCGTTCGACGATCGTGCCAGGATCGAGGCACACGGCCTGGGACACGGTCGTGTGCGAGGCCGTGTTCGGCCCAGGTTTGAGGATTTCTGTACAGATCTGAGCCGTTCATTTTCTTTAAGTAAGATCTGATGACCCAGACGTGTTCCTGCTCTGTTAAGGCCGAGAATGGTGGTTAACTTCTCATTTCTCCCTTAAGCTTTCTCTTTCCAAGGAGTTAGAGCAAGGAGGAAGAAGGAGGAGGAGGATTCCGGCCGCCGGCGGAGCATCGGAGCACCGTTTAGAGAAGCAAGAGCGGATCCGTGGAGAAAATCCCGTTGCGAAGACTTCTATCCGTGTAATTTTCCATGGCGCAAAGCCGTACTACAAGGGTAACGATACTCTTCTTGAGCATGTGAAGCTCTCTTCCTTTTTTCATATGGAAACCCGCTCCCGTGAGTGTGCGGCAAGTGTGCGGTGTTCCTTGGGGTTGACGGGAATAGTCCCCCTTGTGTTGCATATAGAGTCCGAAATCGAAGTACGGGCATAGGCATTGTGTGTGAAGCCTACCCAGACATGTTGGTCTGGATCGGTGATGTTGCATTTATTATGATTTACCGGAGAAGACTCCGTGTTTTGGGTTTTCGGGTTTCTATGTGGTAGATTGCAGCAAGGATCCTTGGGGATTAACTCCAAGGCGCACCCGAAAAACTAAGTGGAATCATTGTTCTGCTAACTTGGCGGTCTGGGAACCGGCCTTCAACATAACTGGGTTATGTGATTGTTTGGAAATGGCAGGATCCGAGAGAAGCTGGGCTCGTGCGTACATATTAAGTTGTACTACGCGTTGTGAGCAATGGGAAAGTGGAATCGGACCTGGGCTATGTGGTTTGGTGCGAGAGACCAGAAAAGGGGACTGGCCGTTTGCATAGTCGGGAGCCTTAGACATTGGTCAGAAAGGCTAAAATGCTCACGTTGTTTCCATCCCAGGGGTGGTGGTGAAGACGCTGAAGTGTGAGGATTCACTGATAATGTGCCCTGAGTGCACGAGGTGTTTGTCCAGGCGAGCCTACACCTGTGGCTAGCATGTTTGCATTATATTATTTTAGCTCGGCTAATGAATTTCAGGGAAGGAGCACCGCCGTCCTGAGTTATTGGTGGGGTCGTTATAATTTGGTCGGCTTTTGGCTGATCGTTGCTTTGTTTGCCACCAAGCGGTGGAATGTTTCTTGCAGGTTCCGCGGAGCCGAGTACCAAATAGCGGGCTGGAGCCCATATTGCTGTGCTGGCCCTAGAAGGCCAAAGAGAATAGTTGTACTTTATTTTGTCATGTGTGGCCGGCCTGCGAGCCGATGTATGGAATATATTATTTAATTATGTGAACCTCTGTAAGGCCATAAGGCCGTGTACCTTTCTGTGTATTTGTTTTCATTCCAGTTGTAGTGGTGTTGGATATTCATGTTATTTGGATACAAGTTTGGGTTCTTTCAACTATTTAAAAGCTTCCGCTAGAATGCTCTGTATTAGGACGAGTAGTCTTAATTGGATAGTTTAGTTATTCATATGAAACCCTTCTGACTGTCCATGGTATATGGTATCGGGTTCCAGCTGTACATTCTAATATATGTCATACGACAGATGGGGGGTGTTACATAACAGAAGGTCCAGGTGGAACCCGACGCCATATACCATAGATAGTCGGAAGGGTTATATAAGAATATCAAAAATCCAACTATAACTACTCGCCCTAACACAGAGCATTCTAGCGGAAGCTTTTAAATAGTTGGAAAGAACCCATAATTGAATAACAACTATCATGAATGTCCACATACTACCTTAGGAATGAAATAACAAATACACTGAAAGTACTTGGCCTTATGACATTGCAAGAGTTTACTTAACAAATTAGTGTTTTACATAAATCGGCTCGCAGGCCGGTCACACATGACAAAAATAAAAACAACAACTCGCTTTGGCCTTCGAGGGCCAGCTCAGCAACATGGACTTCAGCCCGCTATTTGATACTTGGCTCCGCAGCACCTGGCAGCAACATTCCACCGCACGATGGCAAACAAAGTAACAGTCAGCCAAAGCCGACCAAATTATAACGACCCCGCCCCTTACTCGGGATGGCGGTGCTCCTTCCCTGCATTTCATTATCCCAGCTAAAGAATAAAGTACAAGCATACTTCGCCACAAGTGTTCGCTCGCACGGCCAAACACCGCGTGCACTCAGGGCACATTATCGGTGAATTCGGTCAATTCCGTAGCTTCAAAACCATCCTCGGGATGGAAACATCGTGAGCATTTTAGTCTTTCTGACCACCGTCTAAGACTCCCGACTATGCCAACGGCCAGTCCCTCTATGGGTCTCTAGCACCGAACCACATAGACCAGGTCCGATTCCACTTGCTCGTTGCTCACACCGCATAGTCACTTTAAGACGTATGCACGGGCCAAGCTTCTCTCGGATCCCAAAACATTTCCAAACAATACATAACCCAGTTATGTTCAAGGCTGGCTCCCCATCAGCCAATTTAGCAGAACTATGTTTCCACTCAGTTTTTCGGGTGCGCCTTGGAGTTAATTCCCAAGGATCCCTGATGCAATCTACCGTGTAGAAACTCGAAAATACAAAGCATAGAGTCTTCTCCGGCAAACCATACAATATGAAACATTACCGATCCAGACCAACACATCCGGGTTGGCTTCACACACAATGTTTATGACAGTACTTCGATTATGGACTCTATATGAAACAGAAGGGGGACTATTCCCGTCAACACCAAGGAACACCGCACACTCACCGCACACTCGTGGGAGATGGTTTCCTTATGCAATAGAGGGGGAGCTTCACATGCTCAAGTAGAGAATCGTTACCCTTGTAGTTCGCTTTTGCGTCATGGGAATCTATCCGGATGAAAAGCTTCGCAAGGGAATTTCCTCCGCGGATCCGGTCTCGGTTCTCGATTCGGTGCTCTGATGCTCTGACGGCGGCCGGAATCCTCCTCTTCCTTCCTCCTTGCTCACTCCTCTCTCAAACTCCTTAGAAAGAGAAGGCTTAATAGAAAATGAGGAATTAATCCTCCATTCCCGGCCTTAACAAAGCAGGAACACACCTAGGCCGTTAGATCTTATTTAAAGAAAACGAACAGCTCAGATCCGCCCAAAATTCCTCAATCCTGGGCCGAACACGGCCTTGCACATGGCCGTGTCCCGAGCCGTGTTCCCCGATCCAGGAACGATCGTCGAGCACAGAAAAGGACACGGGTCAAGAAACGGTCGTGTCTCAACCTGACACGCCCGTGTCGTATCCTGACACGCCCGTGTACAAGGGCGTGTCATAGATAACCGCCAAGACAACCGACACGTCACTTGGGAACACAGGTGGTGACACGGTTATGCACCAGCCCGTGTCAGGCTTGACACGCCCGTGTCACGCTGCCGTGTTTCCTGCCGTGTCCTTTTCTAGACACAGTCGGCCAACACAGAGAAAGATATGGCCTTGGACATGCCCGTTTCCTGTGTCGTGTACCCCTGATAAGGCACCAAAAATTCCTTAGGACACGACTGGTTCGATTATGATTTTTGGGGTGTTATAGAGCGTACTATGTCATATAACGCCCGGCCTCACCTGGATGATATTGGGTCTAGTATTATTCGCCCTATGGTGGCGAATAATAATTTTGAAATAAAATCCAGTGTCATTCAAATGGTCCAAAATGTCGTGCAGTTCGATGGACTGCCGGATGAGGACCCGAATGTCCACTTGTCCAATTTTTTTAGAAATATGCGACACCTTCAATATTAATGGCGTCATTGATAACGCCATTCGCTTGCGCCTATTTCCTTTTTCCATTAAATCCAAAGCAAAGGTGTGGTTGAATTCCCTCCCGCGAGGATGTATCACCACCTGGGCTGAGTTGATGGAGCAGTTCCTGACGAAGTATTTTTCACCCGCAAAAACTGCAAAGTTGCGGGCGGACATTTCTTCGTTTGCGCAAAATGATCTAGAGTCTCTATATGAGACTTGGGAACGGTTTAAGGAGCCCCTACGCCGGTGCCCGCAACACGCGCTGCCAACGTGGTTGCAGGTACAAATTTTTTATAATGGCCTTAATTTTCAGACCCGTCAAATGATTGACGCAGCTGTCGGGGGCACATTAAATAACAAAACCCCTGATCCCGCTCAGGCTTTATTCGAAGAAATGGCTATGAACGCCTACCAATGGAACGTCCCGCGGGGACGCCCAAAGTCGGCGGCCGGCCTTTTTGAAGTGCATGCCACTGCTCACTTGACCCTTCAAGTTGAAAGGTTAACAAAGCAGGTGGTGGAGATGTCTGATGCCTCCTCCAGTCTGCCTTGTTTTATTCCCCATAACGTCTATGTGGCTGAAGAGTTCGTGGATTTCATAGGAAATTCGGGTCGTCCTTCCTTCAACCCAAAAACAACCCATATACTAATAACTATAATCCGGGTAGGAGGAATCACCCCAATATGTCTTGGAGCAACCCGAACAATGCACAACGCCTGCCCAATTCTTATGCGCCCGGAATTCTGTTGCCTCCCCCTCTTCCAAAACCCTCCCCGATGTAGGAAATTTTTTTTAAATACGTAATGTCCACCGAATCAAATATCTGGAACATCACCGGATCGCTAAAAACCCTTGAACAACAGGTTGGACAAATGGCGAGAATGATGTTTGAGCGCGCGCTCGGGGCACTGCCGGGAAACACGGAGCCCAACCCTCCGGAGAACGCTGATGCTATAACCCTCTGTAGCGGTAAGGAGGTGGTCGAGCCAAAACGGACCGATCCTCAGGTACATATTTCACCTCCGACCACTCTTCCCCCTTCTTCGATTACACCGCTTTTACAAATTTTAAACGAAAAAATTATTTTAAACAAGGCTCTGCCATATCCGCATAGGTTAGATGATGAGCATAAGGAGGCTCAACATAAAAAATTTATTTTACTATTAAAACAAATTCATATGAATGTTCCCTTCTGCGAGGCGATCTCGCAGAAGCCTAAGTATGCGAAATATTTGAAAGAACTTCTTTCTAATAAACAAAAATTGGAAAATATTTCGCATAACTCTTGTAATGCCCCGAAACTCAAAAGAGCGACGGGAGGCGTTTTGGGCCAAATTTGGAATATGGCAGGGGGCTCACGGCCTGGGACACGGGCGTGTCAGGCTCGAGTCGACGATTTGTCCGTGAGGTCGACGAATTTAGGAGTCGATGATTGTCTATCAGCGAACACGGCCTGAGACACGGGGCGTGTCTCAAGGCGTGTCGAGCTCGTGTCGACGATCGGCCCGGGAAGTCAACATTTTAGCTCGACGATGTGTTGAGATAGGGAACACGGCCTAGGACACGGGCGTGTCCAAGGCCATGTTAGGTGGTCGACGAACTGTGCTCGACGAAGTGTCGAGACAATGAACACTGCCTGGAGCCCAGGCGTGTTCGGGTTTGACACGGGCGTGTCAAATAGGACATGGGCGTGTCCAAGACCCGTGTGAGTCTCGGGTTGGTGTTGGTCCTGTGTTGATGGAGGAACATGCCCAGGAACACGGGCGTGTACTGGCTGACAAGGGTGTGTCAGGTCGAACACGGGCGTGTTGGATGCCTGTGTATTTTTCGAGAAGCGTCGATTTTGAGGGCGAATGAGGAACACGGACCTGGACATGGGAGTGTTGCAGGCTGTGTTCTGCCTAGGTTTTACTTTTCAGCTACGGATCGTAGCTGTTAGTTTCCTTATTTTGGGATCCGACGGTTGGGGGTTGTTCCTACTGGGATATACTTGGGATTGGGCCTTTGAAACCCTCATTTCACTTGAGTGGTTCTCTTTCTAAGTCTAGAGAGAAGGCAGAGCAAAGGATAAAGAAGAATCCTAGATCCGGTCACCGGCGGAGCTTCGGAGCTCCAAATCGCGAACTGACTTCGGAACTATGGAGGCAAGGAGAGTGCGGTGCTTTTCATCTGCATACATTTCCATGGTGCCATGGAAGAACGCTAGGGTAACGATTCTCTACTTGAGCATGTGAAGCTCAACTTCTTTTGCATAGGGATGCCCGCTCTCACGAGTTTGCGTTGAGTTTGAGGCGTTCCTTCGGGTAGACAGGAATAGACCCCGTTGTGTACATGTAGGGTCCATACTCGAGAATAGATATAGGCATGATGTGTGAAGCCTACCCGGAAAAGTTGGTTTGGATTGGTGATGTTGCATTGCATAATTAGCCGGAGAAGACTCCGTGCGAATGTTTGTTTTTTGGGTTTTCTACGAGGTAGATTGCAACAGAGAGCCTTAGGGATTAACTCCTAAGTGCACCCGGAAAACTAGGCGGATGCATGGTTCTACCGTCATGTGGGCTTGGGATCCAACTTGAACATAACTGGGTTATGTGATGTTTTTAAACGATTTGGGACTCGGGAAAGTTTGACCAGCACATATGTTTTTAAATTAACGTTGTGGTGTGAGCAACGGGTAAGGCGGAACCGTAGCCGCTCTATGTCGTTCGGTTAAAGAGACCTAAAGCTACTTGGCACTTACCGTTGGCATAGATGGAGGGTCTTAGGCAGTGGCTAGAAAGACCAAATGCTCACGAGAGATTGCCGTCTCGGGGACGGTGGTGAGTTGGCGGGCTTACACCGTGATCACCGAGAATGTGCCCTGAGTGCACGGGGCGTGTGGCCATGCGTGCCAACGCCTGTGATGCAATATATTTTTTATACTGCTTGGTTATGCTAATAAAGTGTAGGGAAGGAGCATCGCCGCCCCGAATTGGGGGTGGGATCGTTATAATTTGGTCAGCTTTGCAGACCATTGCTTTGGTTTTCCACCGTTGAGGTAGATTGTGCTTGCGGGTGCTACGGAGACGAGCGGTAAATAGCAGGCTAAAGCCCAAGTTGCTGAGCCGGCCCTCAAAGGCCTAATTTTGAGTGTTTTCTTTTTTTCATGTATGGCCGGCCTGCATGCCAAGGTTTGAAAGACATGTAACTTGAGGAAAATAATTGTAAGGCTATAAGGCCAGTACTTGTGTATTTGTACTTCTTTCCTTTTTGGCGTACTAGTGGACATTCATGCTAGTGTTGGGTTCTTTATTATTGCAACTAATAAAATTGATTCCGCTAGAGTGACTCTGTGTAGGACGTTGGATTGGTTGGATGGTTTCTATTGAGTAACCACCCGGTCTGTCTGTGGTATATGACGTCAGGACCCGGCCGGACCTACTACTATATACTATGCAACGGATAGGGGGCGTTACAATTTGGTATCAGACTACTGGTTTCGGTCAGGCTTAAAATGAATTTATGGGCGAATTCTTTTAAGTGGTGGTGAGCACATGTGTGTGCGTCATCGTTATAACAGCAAAAGAACACATGAATGTCCACTTAGTAATGAAAAATACACGTGTTTGACGAACCTGCAAGTTCCTATAATAGCGTTTTGCAATTTTGTTTGGTCTCTTCATGGTGTTTTGTACCACTATAGGTGACCAGAAGTAGTGCTGGGCTGTCGGAACGCCGAGTTTCTGAGGCTATTAGTGCACCAAATGATGCTCCTACAACATCTCCATCGGCTGAGACAATACGATTGGTGGCCGAAGTAGTGTTTTCCATGATCAATGCGCAGCCTGCAAGGCAAATGCAGCAGCCCGCTCCTGCGATGGAGTAAGTACCTCTTCCAGAGGTTGAGCCGAGAAGAGTGAAGCAGGTAGTAGTGGAGCCGTTGCTTCCAAGGAGTGCAACCGAGAGACAGCTCAAACATGTCATGAGCATTAATCCTCCGATATTCTCGGGTTTGGGAACCCCATCTCAAGCTGAACACTGGTTCTCCCGTGTGAAGAGAGTCTTGACAGCGACGGAGATGGAGGAGTGGCATTTGACCACTATAGCTGCGTTCATGTTGGATGGAGACGCTAGGCTGTGGTGGGAGGGTTTGGAGCTGCATCTATTGAGAGGTAGGAAACTTACAGACGTCTCGATGGAGGAGTTCTCGAGACTGTTCTTGGTTAGGTACCTCCCTTCGACTCAGACGATAGCTTTCGAGAATGAGTTCCAGAGGTTGGTACAAGGAGAGAGTATCATGGATGATTATCTCCACGAGTTTACTCGGTTGGGTCAGTATGCTAGCTCCACCATCGCAGATGAGGAGCGTAAGACCAACCGTTTCTACGAAGTTCTATGAGATGACTTGAGGTTACTACTCTTGGGGCCAATGATGTAGGGTTTCTTGACCTTGGTCAACACGGCCCGGTCCTTGGCGAAGGACATGAAGAATGTTCAAGCGAAGAAAAGCCTTGGTGATAAGAAGTCTGGGTTCAAAGTGCCGACTACTTCAAATTCCGGCTATCAAAGGTTCTACAAGAAGGCTAGGACTTTGGGTCTAGCCCCCTCTTCTGGTGCTTATGGGGCGACTACGGGTTGGACCCCGGGTGCATGTTTCACTTATAGGAAGCCGGGGCACATTTCCCGTGACTGTTGGAGCGGACGTCCCAATTCCAAGAGGAAGCCGGGAGCAACTTATGAAGAGAAGGGTAAGGCGGTGGAGTCATCCGCATCCCATTATGCTCCGGCTCAACCAAGGGTTTATAATCTTGGCCAACAGGAGGTCATCAAACAAGCGGATGTGGTGACAGGTACGGTTTAATTTGTAGCAAGTTAAGTTTCTTTACATACTTGTTATGCGTATGTTACTTACCACTGCTTGTTTAGGATTTGTTTTGATTTGTGAGTTTCCGGCGAGAGCACTCTTTGATACGGGAGCTTCACACTTCTTCTTGTCCGAAGGATTCATATCTCGCATCGGAGTACCTTCTTCGATGGCGAAGGACAAGTGGGATGTGTTGTTACCGAATCTGTGTTCGATGCGCACGGATAAAATCTGCGGTGTGAAGATTCGCATTGGTAATCAAGAGTTCGATCTGAAAGCGTCGTTACTACCGCTGGTGGAGTTCGACGTTATATTTGACATGGACTGGCTCTTGGAGCAGCAAGCCTATATTGATTGCGGTTGCAAGGAAGTCAAGTTGGGAGAAATTCGTGAGATGACTTCTACGGGCTTGAAAGGGTCGAGCAAGACGTTGATGTCTGCTCTTCAGGTGGTGAAGGCGGTTTGTGCTGGTGTAGAGCTGTTCTTTACACTAGTGGAGGTTGCCAAGCCAAAGCCAACGTTGGATAGTATTTCAGTGGTAGCTGAGTACCCTGATGTGTTCCCCGCAGATCTTCCTGGAGCCCTGCCTCAACGGGAGATAGATTTCACTATTGAGCTAGTGCCAGGTGCAAAGCCTGTGTCACGATCTCCGTATCGGCTAGCGCCTAAGGAAATGGCGGAGCTGAAAGTGCAACTTCAAGAGTTGTTGGAGAAAGGGTTTGTGCGTCCAAGTTCGTCGCCCTGGAGCGCACCGGTCCTATTTGTAAAGAAAAAGGACGGGAGCTTGAGACTTTGTATTGATTATCAGGAGTTAAACAAGCTAATAGAAAAGAACAAGTACCCAATCCCAAGGATCGATGATCTTTTTGATCAGTTGGTCGGGTCGACTGTGTAATCTAAGTTGGATCTCAATTTTGGTTACTATCAGCTGAGGATAAGGGAGAGTGATACCCCTAAGACAGCGTCAGTCAGTACAACGAGTTTACCCCTGAGACAGTGTTCATGGATTTGATGAACAGGACCTTCAGGGAGTACTTGGAACATTTTTTGATCGTCTTCATTGACAATATTTTGGTGTACTCGCAAAGTGAGGAAGATCACTTCAGGAACCTTCATTTGGTTTTGGTGACGCTAAGGAGGAATCAATTGTACGCCAAGTCCTCGAAGTGCGAGTTTTGGTTGTCTTCAGTGGCATTCCTCGGTCATATAGTGAGTGGGGAAGGTATTGTAGTGGATCCGACGAAGAGTATTGCGATACGAGAGTGGCCTGAGCTTTCTACGGTAGCGGAAGTCCGGAGCTTTCTGGGGCTTGCCGACTATTTTAGGCGCTTCGTAGAGAACTTCTCGCGAATAGCATTACCTCTCACTATTTTGACGAGGAAGGAGCAGAAGTTCGTTTGGACGCCGGAGTGCGCGCGAGCTTTTGGCGAGTTGAAATGTCAGTTGACCAAGGCGCCTGTGTTGAGTTCGCCGAGTGGGACCGAAGGGTATGAGATTTATAGCGATGCATCGGGTAGTGGTTTCGGATGTGTGCTGTTACATCATGGAAGCGTTATAGCATATGGCTCGAGACAGCTGAAAGTGCACGAGAGAAACTATCTGGTCCATGACTTGGAGTTAGCGGACGTGATTTTTGCCTTGAAGCAGTGGAGACATTATTTGTACGGTGTGAAGATTTATATCTACAACGATCACAAGAGCTTGAAATATTTGATTGATCAGAAAGTTCTGAACATGCAGTAGTGTAGATGGATGGAGTTCCTGGGGGACTATACATTCAAGATCCACTACGTGCCTGGAAAACGCAATGCGGTTGCGGACGCGTTGAGTCACCAGGCCCCAACTCAAGCCAATTGCCTGTCGGTCCATGACGAGCGATTGGTTTGGGAGTTTGAGGCGTTGGAGATCTCTTGTGTTGATAAGCAATCAAGTGCTGGAACAATATTGAATTGGACTGAAGTCCAATATGACCTGGCTAATCGGATTCGGCAGGCGTTGGATATGGATATCCACATGAAGCAACTCATGATAGAGGCTCTGGATGGGTCGAATTACCAATTAATTGTGGAGGACGGATTACTTTGGAAAACGGTCGTCTGTGCGTCCTAAGCGTGGGCAATTTGCAGGTGGAATTGTTGTACAAGGTGCATCATACCAAGTAATCAATTCACTCGGGGAGCACGAAGATGTACCGCGATGTTAAGAAATTGTTCTGGTGGCCAGGACTGAAAAAGGATGTGGCGCTCTACGTGGCGAAGTGTCAAACTTGCGCCTTGGTGAAGACGGAATGCCAAAAGCCGGGAGGATTGTTGAAATCTTTGCCTATTTCAGAGTGGATGTTTGACGACAATACTATGGACTTTATGCACGGGTTTCCAAGGTCGCAAAAGGGGAACGATGCCATTTGGGTGGTCATAGATCGTCTAACGAAGGTGTCACATTTCATTCCGCATAGGAAGGATGATCCGGTTGAGAAATGTGCAAAGCTATATGTGTAAAATATTGTACGTCTTCATGGTGTGCCCCGTAGTATCGTGAGTGACCGAGATGGGCAGTTCACATCCAATGATTGGAGGCTGGTGCAGCAGATGTTGGGAACAAAGCTGAGTTTTAGTACAGCCTTTCATCCGCAAATGGATGGGGAGACCGAGAGGGTCAATAGGACAATGGAAGACATGCTTCGCATGTGTGTCCTGGACTTGGAAAGCAATGGGAAGATCACCTATACTTGGTGGAATTCGCTTACAATAATAGCTACTAGGCGAGCATTCAAGTGACGCCCTTCGAGGCCCTTTATGGTAGAAAATGTCACACGCCGTTGTCCTGGTTGGAAACTGGTGAATTATAGTTGTATAAGCGACTAGAGGTGGAGGATGCTACTTCTTTGGTGAGAACCATTCGGGAGAGGTTGCTAATCGCTCAGGACCTCCAGGCTAAGTACTATAATGCCAAGCACAGGAACGTGGAGTTCGTTGTTGGCGTTTGGGTGTACTTGAAGATCAAGTCGTTCAAGGGTGTGTCGCGGGTGCGGCGCTTGAAGAAGCTAAGCCTGAGGTACCTTGGACCATTTGAGGTTCTGGAGCGGATTGGTGAAGAGCGTACCGGTTGAAGCTGTCAGTGGAGCTTAGTGGTCTGCATGATGTATTCCATATATCGGTGCTACGGAAGGTGGTGTGAGAGCCTACACAAGTGTTCATGGTCGATCAAGTGTCGGTTGATAGTGGGTTGACGACGAAGGTCAAGCCCGTACGTATTGAAGACTCGAAAGTCAAGCGGTTACGCAATAAAGAGATCAGGATGGTCAAGGTCTGTTGGCATAATTGCGGTCGAGAGGAGCTCTCTTGGGAGCGAGAGCAGACTATGCTTGAGGAGTAACCGGAGTTGTTTCACTCAGGTACCGTGTTGGATCCCTAGTTGATTTGGGCTAGGTTCACTAACTTAGCATGTGACCCTACATGTATAGCCAGGGTCAAGTTTGTGTCCTAGAGTCAAGGCCATGTCCTTAGGTTCAACTTCAGATGGACCAGCTATCATCAAGACCATCAGAGACTCCAGACTTCGAGGTTTTCAAGACTAAGTTAAATGAGTTCGATGTTCGTCGAACTCAGCTCGACGAAAGGAGTTCTGCGGTCGACTATCGTGAGACTTTTCTTAATGCTGAGCTCGGCGATCTTGGTTCTCTGTTCGACGAAATCTCAGTTTCTACATCAAGCTAAAGTCCGGACAATCTCAGAATATTTCTAAGTCCAGCTTCAAGCTTTGGTCGACGAATTAGTTTCTGAGCTCGACGAACTTGGACATCAAGTTCTCAGCTTCTCAGGTCGACGAAGTCAGCTTCTCAGGTCGACGAATGTAGTACTCTACTCGACGAATTCTGAACTCAGAGTATTTGTGTCGACACTTAGGGCATGTGTCGACACCAGACAATCTATGTCGACACCAGAGGATTTGTGTCGACACCAGGATTTTAGTCAACACCAATTTATGTCGACGCCAGAGTATTTGAGTCGAAACCAAGATAAATCAGTCGACACCAGCTTATGTCGACACTGTATATCAGCAGATGCAGAATATTTGGCCAAGTCCACAATCGTTCTTCGCTCGACGAATTTGGATCTCAGCTCGACGAATACTGTCTTACAGTGAGAATTATCTGCTCAACAAATGAAGATTGTCTGTTCAACTAATGAAGATTGTCTGGTCGACGAACTCTCTCAAGCTCAGCTCGACGAACTTAAGCTCAGCTCGACGAACTCAAGCTCAGCTCGACGAACGCAAACTCAGCTCGACGAATTATGTTCTTCGTTCGATGAATCCAGACTAGGTCATCTTCCAGTTTCCCGTCCCGTTTCTTGGCGATGATTCCAGAGTTATTAATGCCAGATCTTCTCGCAATGTTACCGTTAGAACGTGCATTGACTATGGACGATTACATGCCATTTTTCCATGGGACAGTTTGGGAAATTATTGATTGTCGCTTCCTTCCAAGGCCGACTGCAATTATTGCTCAACATTCGAATTTTGAATGTTCTTAGTCAGTCAGAGAACATATACACGAAAAGAAAAAAAAATCAATAAGCAAGAATACAACAGTCAGTCATACAGACACACTAAAAGCTAACTGACAATCAGACTCTCTCAGATTGCACAGAAGAACAATCTACTGAAATCAAAAGTTCTACTGCAATCAGCCTGACCAGAGAACATTTTCAAGAAGAAGAAGAACAATCAATTCTATCAAGAGTCTTCTTCCTTCTAACTCTACAGGACTACTTCAAAGGACAACAAAGTTTCAATCTGTCAAAGGAGTTCCTGAAGCTAATTCTGGTCCAGGCATTCTAGGTCTTTGAAGACCTATCACCCTGAAGCAGTGCTCCAGCATTCCTGATTAATTCAAGATCTCAGGGGGAGCTACATCTGCTACAATCAATCCACAAGTCTTCTCTCTGAATGTTGACAGAGAAGACACCATCTCTTTACTTCCAATTCCTATATAGGGTTTTAATTCCCTTCAAAATTATTCTGGTTGCAAGTCTCCTTCCAAAAGACTTGAGGTTTGGTTTTTGAGCACCTGATCAAAAGCTCATTGGTGTCAGACACATGATCAAAAACCTGAGTGGATTCCTACCAGGGTGGTAGAAGAGTGGATGTACCCCGGTTGGCGAACCACTATAAAATTCTTGTGTCATCTGGTTGCCCTTTTCTTTGTGTTTTGGTTGTGCTCTGTGATTGCTTAGTTTGTTGTGCTTAGTTTTATTTACTTACTGATTTGTTCACTTAGGAATACAACAAAAGTTGTAAAAAGTTTTTAGTGAGCACTATACTCTATTCACCCCCCCCCACCCCTCTAGAGTATTTCAGATCTAACCTGCACTTTCAATTGGTATCAAAGCCAGATTAGTTAATATACCACACCTTAGTGGTTGTACATGCTAACACCTGAATAACAAAGATCCCTCTAGTTAGATATGTTTATTTGTTTTTGTTATTAGATTTATTTCTTCACAGACATGGCCCAAAACAAAGACTATGCAAGCATCATACCTCCAGTGTGCAACCTCAACAAGTTTGCCATTTGGAGGCAAGAATCGGGTTATACTTGAATTCTATTAATGAGGATATTTTTTCTGTTATCTTGACAGGTGTACCTCCAGCTCCAACAGCTTCTACAAGCACTTCAACAAACATGACTGCAGTGCCTCCTCCAGAAAACAATGATGCATACAAGAAAGCCAAGATGGCAGATGCTAAGGCAATGAATATTTTATCCCAGACTATGTCAGATGACATATTCCAGAAGGTGGCTGAGTGCACCTCAGCCAAAGCCATTTGGGACTCCTTAAACCAAATGGTAGCTGGCTCTGTAGATGAAAGGAAGGACATAAGATCCAATCTCATATCCCTGTATGAGAACTTTAAAAAGGATTAGACTGAATCAGTGGCAGAGATGTACAACAGGTTGAGCACAATCATCAATGAGCTCAAAACCCTGGATAAGGACATCACCTTGACAGAGGTGTATGATAAGATTCTGATGTGTTTCCCTAGCTCTTGGGATTCCAGAATCTGGCCAATCAAAGAAGCCAGAAGCCTCAATGAGATATCAACTGAGTCTCTGTTAGGCAAATTAAAGTCGTATGAGCAGCTGATAAAATCAAGAGAAGCAGCAGAATAAAATGCAACAACTCCAGTTAGAAAGGAGCACAGCATAGCCTTCAAAGCATCTGAAGAAAGTGAGACATCAACTTCCAATGAAGAACTCGTGAGCCTTTTTGCCAAAAGGTTCTACAAGATGACAAGGAAGGACTTCAGAAGGAAATCATCCAGACAGGATGATAAGCCCAAGTATGACAAAACACCTACTAAGGAGGTTGTGTGCTTTGGTTGCAGGAAGCCTGGATATTACATCTCAGAATGTCTAGAAAATCGGAAGAAAGATAAGAGCAGAGAAAAGGATTCAAGGAGAAAGCATAGCAGCAATATAAAAAGAAGGACAAGGGATTTGTTGCTGAGACTTGGAGTGACACAGAAGAAGAAACATCTTCCTCCAGTTCAAGTGAAGAAGAGGAAGAAGCAAGATCCAAGGAGGTGTGCCTAATGGCAATTGATGCCTCCAGGAACAATTCTGGATCAGAAGAAGATTCTGAAGATGAAGCTGCCTCAGACTCAGAGGCAGATCAGGTACAGGTGAAGAGCTGTCCAAGGGTAAGTCAAACTTGGTACTTGGACAGTGGTTTCTCCAAACACATGACATGCAGCAAAGGCAATCTATCTAATTACAAGCCCAAGCTATGACCAAAGGTGATTTTTGGAGATTCCAACAGTGCTCAATCAGAAGGATATGGGACAGTGAAGATTGGATCAGTGACCTTCAAGAAAGTAACTTATGTAAGAGGAATTAAACATAACCTTATATCCATTAGTCAATTATGTGATGAAGGTTATTAGGTACATTTCAACTCTATTTCCTGTTCTATTATTGATAATAATAACAAAACTGTTTTAATTGGACTTAGACAAGGCAACATATACTTAGTAGATTTTATATCTGCCACAACTGATATCTGCTTACTGAATGTTACTAGTAATCAAAATGAGTTATGGAATAAAAGACTAGGACATATAAATCTTAAGAATATATCTAGGTTATCTAAAGACAACCTTGTTAGAGGTTTACCTTCTGGCCCCTACAAGAAGGAAAGCCTATGCAGGGCTTGTCAATTAGACAAGCAAACCAAAACTAGCTTTAAATCCATTAACAAAAGTGATTCACCTAGGATATTGTATTTGCTTCATGTGGATCTATTTGGACCCATTGAAGTACAAAACCTAGGAGGGAAGTCTTACACTTTAGTGATTGTTGATGACTTCTCTAGATTCAGTTGGGTAGCCTTTCTGAGAGCTAAGTCAGATACATTCAAGGATCTTACAGATTTTCTCAGTACCATACAGATTGAGTTGTCTACTCATGTTGCATTGATCAGAAGTGATCATGGCACAGAGTTTGAGTCTCTTCTTATGCATTAGTTCTGTGAGAAGGAAGGTATTAGGCAGTGCTTCTTAGCTCCTAGAACTCCCCAACAAAATGGGGCTGCTGAAAGGAAAAATAGGACACTCATTGAATCTACAGGTACATTATTGGCAGATGCTTACATGCCTCTATCCTTTTGGGCAGAAGCTATAAATACTACCAACTATGTCCTGAATAGAAGTCTTATACATAAACTGAAAAATAAGACCCCCTATGAATTACTTAAAGGGAAGAAACCTAAAATCACATACTTTAAAGTTTTTGGATGTATTTGTTACATTCACACAAATAATAAAAGATACATTAGAAAGTTTGAGGCCAAGGCTGAAGAAGGGATTTTTCTAGGATACTCCCAAGTAAGCAAGGTCTATAGGTTTTTAATAAATCCACCCTTAAAATTGAAGAATCTGTTCATGTATCTTTTGATGAAGCTAACATGTCATATAAGGAGAAAGAGATTTCTATCAATAGCTTCTTGCAGGTTCCACAACTGTGTGAGTCTATGGATGGACTAAACCTTACTCAAGAGGTATCAACCCATCCTACTCCACAGGTTGCTGAAGAAAGTGAAGAAGAAATTCAAGAGGAAGTGGCTGAGCTTCCCTCAACAGCTAGTACTATTCCTCAAGAGGAATTAATTAAAGAAGCTGTTGGTCAACCAACTCCTCCAACTGATCTTGTCACACTGAGAGATCACCCAAGATCTCAAGTGATTGGAGACATTTCAGTAGGTGTACAGACAAGGCATCAACTCAACCAAGACTTGATGTATGCCTGTTTTCTCTCTCAAATTGAACCTCTCACGATCCATGAAGCAAAGCAAGATCCCCACTGGATCATTGCAATGCAAGAGGAACTAAATCAGTTTGAGAGATGTAAAGTTTGGGATTTGGTTCCAAGACCCCATAACTACCCAGTTACTGGAACCAAATGGGTCTACAGGAACAAGTTGGATGCTCAAGGCAACATAGTGAGAAAAAAGACTAGGCTTGTTGCTCAAGGCTACAGGAAAGAGGAAGGAATTGATTATGACCAAACCTTTGCCCCTGTTGCAAGGTTAGAGGCCATAAGAATCTTCCTTGCTTATGCAGCTCACAAGAGATTCAAGGTCTACCAAATGGATGTCAAGAGTGCATTTCTGAATGGAGTACTTCAAGAAGAGATTTATGTAGAACAACCTCCAGGTTTTATCTCTCCAACTCAACCCTCTATTGTCTTTAAATTGCATAAAGCTCTCTATGGTTTAAAGCAAGCTCCAAGAGCTTGGTATGAGACCCTAGCAAGCTTTCTTTTAGAGCATAAATTTACAAGAGGAACCATAGATAAAACTCTTTTCACTAGACATCATAAGGACCAAATATTGATCATACAAATATATATGGATGACATTATTTTTAGGTCTACTGATCCCAAATTGTGCAAGAGGTTTGCTGACCTCATGCACTCCAAATTTGAGATAAGTAGCATGGGTTAGCTTTCCTACTTCCCTTGTCTCCAAGTGAAGCAGCTCCATGATGGCATCTTCCTCTCCTAAGCTAAGTATGCTAAAGAGCTTATCAAGAAGTTTGGGATGGGTGATGCTTTAGGAATGAAAACCCCTATGGCTACAAATGCTGTTGTGGACTCTGATGCAGTAGGGAAACCTGTAGATCAGAAAATTTATAGAGCAATTGTTGGATCCCTATTATACCTAACAGCTAGCAGGCATGATATAATGTTTGCCACATGCCTTTGTGCTAGGTTCCAAGTGAACCCTACAGAATCTCACCTTATTTTCCTAAAAAGAATTTTGAGATATATAAAGAGTTGCCATACTCTAGGACTCTGGTATCCTGTAGAGTCAGAGTTTGAGTTAACTGGATACTCAGATGCTGACTATGCAGGATGTAGAGTGGACAGGAAAAGTACCTCTGGAACTTACCAGTTCCTGGGTATGAGACTTGTCTCCTGGTTTTGTAAAAAGCAGACATCTGTGTCTACATCATATGCAGAAGCAGAATACATGGCTGCTGGCAGCTGCTGTTCACAGATGTTATGGATACAAAATCAACTCTTAGACTATGGTGTCAACTTAAATAATTCAACACTATTTTGTGATAATACTAGTGCTATTGCTATAGCACAGAATCCAGTTCACCATTCTAGGACTAAACATATTGAAATAAGGCATCATTTCATTAGAGATAATGTAAACAAAAAGAAAATTAACTTAATCCATATTCCTACTGATCTATAGAGAGCAGAAATTTTCACCAAGCCCTTGGATGAGAAAACCCATCTGTTCTTTGTAAATCAACTGGGAATGATTGATGGAGAAGAGTTAAATTAGTTTTTGTCTGCATTCGACGAATTTTCCAGAGTTCATCGAATGGAGTTCGACGAATTAGGGAAAGTTTGAGAGATTCTCGTCGACCGGAGATCGACGAATTCTCTGTATGTGGAAACAACTATCGTCGACCGGAGATTGACGAACATTGCTTCAGAAGATATTTCGTCGAACGGAGTTCGATGAACTGTTTTCGATTCTTCTGGATGAGATCGACGAATTATATGCCTATAATTTATTTCATCGAGCTCAGTTCGAAGAATTTTTCTTTTTCGTGGAACGGAGATTGTCGATTCATATTCTGAAAATCTTATATCTAGGTTTTCTTCGACCTCCGTCCCACGCTTTCAGTTCCTTTGCTCTTGATCGCTGTTTTTCTCTGTGTTTTTCTTGCAGGTCATCAATGGCGATTCCCTCAGGAGCTTTGGTTGCGATGAAGTTTGATACAGAATTCGATATGGACTTCGATTCTTTTCAACATTCGGACCCCATTTTCCTCTATATCTTGGAATTGGTGGAAGAACTGAATCTGAAGGATTTCATGACCAGGAGAATTAAACTCCATGGAACGGAAATCAGAGAATGGGTATACACATCTACGGTTTTTGAGGATGTTGTTTTGACTGGCAATATCGGGAGTCAGGCTGTTCCATTATCTACCGCAATTCTTTCTGAGATCTTTGGCTTAGTGAATGGAGAAGACAACATAGAAATGGATTCTAAAGAGTTTAGTGATATGCTAAAGCTAATGGGTTTTTCAGGCAGTAACCCTAATAAACTGCTGAAGAAGCAACTGTCCGCCGTCTACCAATTCCTGGCAGACATTGTAGGAAAGGTGCTAATGGGAAAGCACCCAGCGCATGATTATATAACCCGCTACCAATTTCTGGTTATGTGCGACGTGGTGAATAAGAGACGTGTCAACTGGGGTATAATCTTCTTTGAATTGATAAATAAAACGAATAGCAAGAAGGAAGTCTGCTTCGGCTGAATTTTGGGAATCTTCCTCCAAGAGAAGGCTGGTAAATGCATGGTCTCCCCGACCATCTTCATAAATGCCAGCAAGCGCCTCACCCGCGCTCTATTTGGCAGGTGGGAGAGGACTATCTCCAAGCCCTCCAAGGCTTTCTCCTCTTCCACCCCGGCTTCTGAGAACATCAGGGCTGTAAAGGCCGCTCCCCTCCCTGCAGAAGAGGTCCTTCCATCTCCATCATCTCTTCCTGCACTTCCAGCCAAACAACTCCCCTCCTCTTCCATTCCTTCTACCACACCTAAATCTCCACCACGTACTCATGTGCTTAATCCTCCTCCATCTCCACCTCTTGACATTACCAACATTCCTACACCTCCAACTTCACCTCTTGAGACACATATCCATACACCTCCTCAATCTCCTCCTCCCCCCCCCATTTGTCATGCATTCCCTCCTACAACATACCCACAGACACTACCATACCCAATGTTATTCCTTCTCTATCCCCTCCATCTGTTCCTCCTCCATCATCTACTTCTCTACCTTCCACCACCATCTCTCCATCATTAGAAACCCCCACTGTATCAACCATCATATCCTTGCTCACTCCCCTCATAAAATCCCTAATTCAAGAGGCCATTACACCTCTTGTGACCTCCATCAATTCTTCATCTGCCAGATTTCTGCCCTATCTGTTGTCCCCCCTTCATCTAGGGGCCTGGCTCCAGGTTCTCCTGAACCCAGGCAGGGGGAGATGCTCAGTGATGAAGTTGCAGCAGATGTAGATACAGTAGCAGCAGTCACAATAGTAGTCCCCTCTCTAGCAGATGCAGATTCAGATTCAGATACAGCAATTTTGACAGATTCTGAAATGATTGAGTTAATCCATTTTATGGATACTGACAATGATCTAGATGAGTCAGCTGAGGAAATAAAAACTGTTGGTGATTGCTCTCTGAATCCCACAATTAATCTACCAGAATTACTGGAAATTTTTGATACTGTACATTTGAAATTTCTCCCAGCTGATTTTACTAAGCCAAGTTTGGCTATTGTACCATACACCTCTCCAGTAAGTCCAACAGTTGCTAAGCAACTCTGTGACAATTTTGTTATCTCAGCTTCAGCTTCAATCTCAGCTTCTAGTTCAGAGGTCATTCTAGAAGATACTTAAGTACCAATTTCAGCTCCAACTTTTGTTATGGATGACTTTCCCCTACCAGATTTGGATGAGCTTATTCTAGATGATATAGAAGAAGAGAACAAGATAGCAGCTGAAAGCTCTGCCTCTATCATTTCCGATTCCTGTGTAGTTACTTCTTCTTCTGTTGCTGATTTTCCAGTTCCTGAACCTTCTGCCCCTCCTCCAGAAAAAGCTATTATTTCTGATAAAGCTTTGAAAGCTTTGGATGCTCTTTATGACATCCCTCAGGGTTCTGAGTCTGAAGAAGATGATTATGATGATGATTCTGATGAAGATGCTGCAAGTAAGAAAAAGAAGATGCTAGCAAAGAAAAGGAAGGCTCCTCCGCCTCTAGCTCCAAAGCATAATCCCACTGCAGACACTCCCTATTACATTCTGCATAATGTAACTCCATACAAGGGAATGCTTGGATGGATGTGGCTATCCAAGAACCAGCAAAAGGATAGAAAGAGAAGCAGTAGATATTCCCCTCCTACAGTGTACAGATATAGGAAGGATCCTCCTCCTCCTCATCCTCCAGCAGCTGGTGCCTTTGGCTCCTCTAGCTCCCAGAGATCTGCCCCAATGCAGATATATAAGAGACAATCAGGGAGATCTTCTATAAGCAGCCAGCAGAGGCAGCCATCCTACTCAGGACATCAAAAACAACAGCATCAGCAGCAGCAGCAACAATCATCTGAAATTCAAAAAGCTGAAAGTTCAAAGAGACCTCTCTCTCCTCCAATCCCTTTTGAAGATCCTGAAACTGCTAATACTGCAATAATGGCCAGATATCAGGAGTTAATTGGACTATCTCTGATCAATAAAGTCAATACTAAAGGCAAAGATACATCAGGTCTTACAATAATGTCAAAGTATAGAAAAAAAGAGCTGAAAAGATTTGACAAAGGAAATAAATTGTTTAATGTTGATGACTACATGGAGCTTCATCCAGAAGCAGTTGTCCCTAGAGCTACATCATTGAATATTATTAGGGCAGCTGATATGACTATGACAATAACTCAAGCTCGAGATCCAAAGAGAGAAATCATTTTCAAGAAGCCCAGAGAGCAGACATCTGAAGACAAATCCAAGCAAAAGAAGCAAAAGAAGTAATCTTTTTGTTGTTTCATTTTCTGTCTGTTTTTGTTTTTCAAACAATGCTATCTGTTTAAACAAAGCTGTGTATATATATATCTGTTGCATATGTTATAATTCTCTGCCAGATATATTTCTTTTCCTGCTTTGTTTTTTTTGTTTGTTTCTATTTTGAGTCTCTGTTAGTGACCTCACACAAATATGGGGGGATTGTTGGATCCCTAGTTGATTTGGGCTAGGTTCACTGACTTAGGATGTGACCCTACATGTATAGCCAGGGTCAAGTTTGTGTCCTAGAGTCTAGGACAAGTCCTTAGGTTCATCTTCAGATGGACCAGCTATCATCAAGACCATCAGAGACTCCAGACTTAGAGGTTTTCAAGACTAAGTTAAATGAGTTCGACGTTCGTCGAACTCAGCTCGACGAAAGGAGTTCTGCGGTCGACGTTCGTGAGACTTTTCTTAATGCTGAGCTCGACGATCTTGGTTCTCTGTTCGACGAACTCTCAGTTTCTACATCAAGCTAAAGTCAGGACAATCTCAGAATTTTTCAAAGTCCAGCTTCAAGCTTAGGTCGACGAATTAGTTTCTGAGCTCGACGAACTTGGACCTCAAGTTCTCAGCTTCTCAGGTCGACGAATGTAGTACTCTACTCGACGAATTCTGAACTCAGAGTATTTGTGTTGACACTTAGTGTCACAACCCGCATTTTCTCAACGATAAAATAGTATCAGAGCAAGAGAATACATGTGCCGTGATGCCACGTCGTGCAGGGGATAACTGCACACGTTCAGGCAAAACTCCAGACTTTAGATTTTTAAGGAAAAACAAAGACTAATATGAAAGAAAATCATTTATGTTGAATGGCAGTATCCCTCGGCACAGTGGATCAGCTAGTCCACATTTAAAAGTATATTTATACGCAGCAGAAAATACTTTGGTTCAATTAAGCTAACACACTAAATGAGCATAAGTGTCCCCGAGGGACGACTCATGCTATGCACGACTCTAAAGTGAATATAGTATATATGAAAGATAGTCTTTTACGCTAAGGAAAAATAGTGTCTTGGTTTTATAAATATGCTATGCATGAGATACATATAGTAATGCCTTTAGGGTTTAAAATATCTAACATGCAACCTAGCATAAATCCTTCCCAGAAGCAAGTAAACAACCACAAATAGGCAAAACATAGCATTTTAAGTTCATACCCAACATCGCAAGAAGCCACCAGTGGGCGTCAACAACCTGACACGAACCCACTGGTGAGTATGTATGTCTATACAGAATGGTAAAGAACTACCTCACAAAAAAATCGGGGATCAGCTATCTCAGCTACCCAAGAGGCCACAAAAAAGCGCCTCCAAAAGAACTAGCCAATGAACTGGCTACAACCTGCATCTGAGGCATTCAAGAAAAGAACACCTCAGCAAGAAAATAATCAAAAAGGTAAATAGTGTTGGAACCAGCTTTCTGATCCCTCCTAATGTTCGAACAGGATGCAGCCCACACGTACTCTCCCTGTGCTACCCTCCTGACGAGAGTCAGTGACCTGAAAACAGACCGAGGGGGCCCAGCTTGGAGGTCCCGCCTCTTACCTGGAAGAACTGAGAGTCTTCCCCTCCCTATCCAGTGCTGAGCTAGGTGCCTGTGAAGAAAATAGTGGAAAGGTTCAACAACCTTCTCAGGCACCTTATCGGTCTATTTATAGGCCTCTGAATCTGATCTGTAAATATCACTTCTACAACAACCTGAAATGACCAAAACACCCTGGACTGGGTCTGCCAACCGCCAAAGCCCGCTGTTCTGGAGAGCTATATGCAGGCCTCCAGGGGTAAAAATGTAAAACTATCTGGGGCACAGAGGTAAAATCCCCCTTGTGGGTCAAAATGTAAAAGATATCTCTTTTCTTATGTGGCGAGTGGGAAGGGACCCGTCAAGCTTAGGGAGGTCTCGCCTGTGGGGCCATCTCGCCCGTGCCCGGAGGTCTCGCCTAGCGAGATCTTGCCTAGCGAGGTCTCGCCTTAACTCATGGGCTGCCCCTTCCTTTTCGAGGGGGTTGGCCTCCCCCATCTCGCCAGCCTTCCTTCCTTTCTTGTCGGTTTACTCGCGAGCCCAAGGTTGTACACAAATCCCCGCTCTTTTCGAGGTTGCCCTAACCTCGGAAAGACAGTCCAACCGTGGCTCGCGATGCTAAGATTCCTTTATGAGAATCTTGGGTGGGCCCCTCCCCCCCCTCATATTGCCTATAAATATGAGGAGAAAGCCTTCATTTGGAACTCTTGCCTTCATCCTCTCTTCTTTCGGAATGTCTCATAGTCAAAGTTTCCGTGAGCGCCTCGCGATTGTGCGAAGGCGGAACAAAGCCAGCACGGGCGCCCTTTTCCCAGATCTGGGGTGTACTCCCCCCGTAGCCTCTCTGCCCTCTCGCACAAAAAAGGCGAAAGCTGTCTGTGCTCCTCTCTCGGCGGGCGCAACTTCTTCTGCCGCTCCGATAGACATCTCATTCGCTTCTTCTGGGGGGAAGCAGGTGATCATATTATCTTTCCTTTCTCTAGTTTCGCCTGTCTGACTATGCTTTTTTAGGGAAGTTTCGCTGATTCGCCGGTGTCTGCCAATCCCCCCGATAATGTAAGTCAAGTTCCTCAGCGCACAGACTCGCCCAAGGTGGCCTCCACACCTCCCTCGCGGAGAGAAAACATCTCGCGAGTTGTGGGGAACCCTTGAATCCCCAGTAAGATCTCTTCCCTTCTCGCCTATCGGTTGATTCGCCTTCTTTTATTCGGCTCGCGCGGGCTCACCCTTGCTTGTGATCTCTCGCTACTTTCGCAGGCATCCACTTTGATTCCGATACTGAGGAAGCTCCCGCGTCTCCCCCCCGATCGCCTCTCCCTCATCCGGGCGAGATCGAGGACTACCTGGGTGATCCCATGGACCCTCTGGAATTGAAACGGAGGACTGCCAGGATGTTTCGCAAATATACACACATAATCCGCTAGATTGAGCTTGAGAAGCAAGCCTCCGACCGGCGCATGGAGTGGATTGGAGCAGATCACCACCGCCTTTCCGCAATGGTGGAAGCGGACGGGGTGCTAGACAGGACAGACCCCCAGGCCATACTGAACGAGACGGATGAACATCTCCATCTCGCGCGCCGCGGCGTGATTTCCGCTCGCGCCTTTCATCTTCCTGGCCGCCCGCCATGCATGGGAGGTAAAGATGGCCGCTGGCAGTGGGTGCAGAACTAAACTGTCGCAGTCCCGTCTCGCCTTCTCTGGATCTCGTTTTTATCAATGTCGCTGTTTTATTACTGATATGTTGTATAAACTTATTCGGGCGAGACGTTCACTTCTGCGGGACGATTTATTTTTAGACTTTTGGTCATACACGGGTCGTATCATGCCGTCTTTTCATTATTGCCATGATTAGATATTATTTTATTTTATTAATCCTGTAATGATGGCTTGCCTCGAAAGGATTTCTGCGGCGCCTCCGCCTCTTGAGTTCTAGAGAGAGAGAGAGAGAGAGATAGGGAGAGTGAGATAAGAGAGAGAGAGAGGGAAAGAACGAAGCGTCGGGATGTCCTCTCATTTCCAGCCGCCTGATTTTCCCGCCTTTTTCCCTACCCCTTATAAATATCTTCAACCACTACCACTGCCCCTCATTATTCTAAGCCGTTCTTTTGACCCCGGTTCCCATTTCTCCTTCGCCATCTCGCGTCTCTCTCTGGGCCATCCACTCTTTCTTTCGCCGCTCTCTCGCCAATTATGGGAAAGAAGAAGACTGAAGAGGGCGAGGGACGCAGCCGCTGCGGGAAGAGCTTCGTGGACCATGGCTTCCCTCTCGGCAGATTGCCAGAGGAAGACCACGCTCGCTTCGCCCGCGAGTATCTCTCTGATAGCTACCCGTCTCGCCCGCCCAAGGTGGGCGAGTGCATCAACACCTTCTATCCCAACGAGCTGGCTTTCCCGGTCTCGCACTTCGAGGCGGGGCTGAGGCTTCCCCTCTGGCCGGAGGTCAAATTGGTGATGAAGTACTTTGGGGTCGTCCCGGCCCAGTTCAACCCCAACACCATCTCCACGTTGATCGCTTTCGCCTGCTACCTGCGGCGAGAGCGTATCGAGTTTAGTCTAACCGCCTTCCGCAAGCTATTTGTCTACCACGCCAAGGACGACGGCATTTCTTACTTCACAGGCCAAGGCCTTAAAGTATGTGAGACGCCGAACAAGAATCACCATTGGTTGACGCGGTTCATCTTCATACGCGGGGATCTGGGAGGCATCCCTCTCGCCCCCGTTTCCCCCGCCGAGTGCTATTATGATACCCCCAAGGTGGGGGGTGCCGAAAAAGAGCTCTGCGATTTCTTCGTGGGGAAGAATTTTGAAGTCCAATACCTGCGGCGAGACCTTGACTCGCTCCCCGCCGTTTTCCCGGGCGAAGGTACACTTCTATTTCCTTCTGTCCCCGTAAATTCTTACCTTCCGCTGACTGTCACTTTATCTAGGAGAAAGGACCGTCCCCGTCCATCCCCCCTACCAGAGCAATCGAACTCTCGCTTTGGCGAGTATGGCGGCAGAGGCTGCGAAAGATACGCTGACCCCTGTCGCCAAGAAGAGGCCCGCGGGCGAGGGTGCCTCTCGCCTCAGCCCCAAGAAGAAGAAGAAATCCGTGTCCTTCGAGAAGGAAAAAATGGCCAAGGGAAGAGAAGAGCTAGCGGGGTCTCTATCCCCTATCACCCTATCGTCTCCCTCGCCTCCACGACGGCCCGTCTCGCCAGCCAGCGAGACGGTTTCTGTAGAACCAGCTACCCACGGCCATATTCAGCCCTCTCAGCTTCCTCCTGGCGAGACTGGCTCGTCCAGCCGCCCGACTCCCGCCTCACACCCTAATTATAATATGGGGCCTGTGGCGGAGGATGACGCCGGCGAGCCGGTTCTGATATGGGAGCAAGACTTCAACCGCATGTCGGTGTCAACCCTTCTCCCTTCCTGGAAGGAACAGGACCACCCCACCAGCCATGCCTTCTCCTTAGGTTTTGGGCTGTATGACGGTCTTGGCTCTGAACCTGCTGACAACGAGGCATCGCGGGACCTCATTCTAAAAAGCGCCCACTCGCAGTTTCGCTCCCTGGAGCTCGCGCACCGCGTCTCGCGCCGTCTCATCTTCAACAACAGGAAATGGAAAGAGGCGGAGGCCAGTCTCGCCGAGGAGCACGAGAAGTCCCTTGACCTGGAGAAGCGGTTGCATGTTGATGACAACCTCCTTGCGCAGAGCCAGGGTGGCGTGGTAAGTTTCCTTATCTTTGCCTTGCTAGTCTTACTCTCGCTCCTTATAGTCCCTTACTTCCCCCCCCCCTCCCGCAGGATGCCGAGACGGCCAACAGGATGCGCTCGCGTATTGAGGAGCTAGAGGGGGAAAACAAGAAGCTGAAAGCCGAGAATCTCCGCCTACGGAGCATTGCGACACCCCCACCGGATCAGTTTCCCGTTCCTTCTCGCTATTCCGTGGATGAGGTGGAGGCCATCTGCCGAGACTCAAATATCAAGACGGCGGAGGTTGTCCTCAAGATGATGAAGGAGCTGGGAGTGGTGCACGCTGATGCGGAGACGGTGACCGTCCGCGACCTGGTCCTGCGCTTATATGACGAGTCGGACGACAACGCCTCCTCTGACAACGAGTAGTGTACCATCCCCTGCAATGTATTGCTCTCGCCATCTTCTTTTGCCTAATACTTATGATTCTGGTTCACTTCCTTAAAAGGAGAGCGAGGTGTTCCCGCCTTATGGATATTTTTGCTCAAAACTTTTTTTTTATATACTAATTGTCGCTTCCCTCTTTGGGGCGCCTTGTGTAATAGTTAATCAGGAGGCAACATTTTAGATGTTATTTTAATTGCCACCTTGATCCTCCACCCTCTCGCTTAGCTACTAGTCAAAGGTGTAAGACTATTTTTTGGACGCTGTTTAATTTCTACTTTTACCGTCTGCCATCTCGCTTAAAAGCCAGCGCGAGGCAACTTTTATCGCTTTCCGCCCCTATCTTGATTACCACCCACCGTTAGCACTCGCCGCGCCGTGAGATTATCTCCCGCCGGAATCCCTGGGGACCGTCCGTCTCACCCGGTCGGTTCCGGCCACTTCAGCTCACTTGAGCCTGGGATGGGATGAGTTGCGGACCACCTATGGCGAGTGCCGGCCAGGGACCCTCCCGCCATTCCTGGCCCCTCTCTGTTGACTTTCTATCAACCTTTTGATGAATAGATCTTTCCCACAAATTCTACCTTTGACTTGTCCTCGAGTGCCGCCTTGCCTAGATGGGAGTCTGGGGACCTCGGGGTCTCCACTCCAAAACGCCACCAACCCCTGCATACAGCCCTACCCTAGATGGGAGCCTGGTCAGCGGGTCCTGGCCCCTCCAAAACACCACCAACCTCTGTACAGCCCTGCCAGCTTAGGGAGCGGGTCTGCTCGGGGTCTCCTTCCAAAACACCACCAACCACCGAGTGAGCCTAGCCCTGCCAGCTAGATGGGAAGCGGGTCTGCTCGGGGTCTCCTTTCCAAAACACCACCAACCACCGAGTGCCTACAGCCCTGCCAGAATAGCCTGGAGCGGGTCTGCTCGGGGTCTCTTCCAAAACACCACCAACCACCGAGTCCTCAGCCCTGCCAGCTAGATGGGAAGCGGGCCTGCTCGGGGTATTCCAAAACACCACCAACCACCTGAGCCTACCCTGCCCTTAGCCTGGAGCGGGTCTGCTTGTCCTCTCCAAAACACCACCAACCACCGAGTGAGCCTACAGCCAAGCTAGATGGGAGCCTGAGCGGGTCTGCTCGGGTCTCCAAAACACCACCAACCACCGAGTTATCGCTAGATGGGAGCCTGGTCAGCGGGTCTGCTCGGGGTCTCCTCTCCAAAACACCACCAACCACCTGAGCCTACAGCCCTGCCAGCTAGATGGGAGCCTGGAGCGGGTCTGCTCGGTGTCTCCTCTCCAAAACACCACCAACCACCGAGCGAGTGGGAGCCTGGTCGGCGGGTCTGCTCGGGGTCTCCACTCCAAAACGCCACCAACCACCGAGTGAGCATACAGCCCTACCAGCTAGATGGGAGCCTGGTCAGCGGGTCTGCTCGGGGTCTCCTCTCCAAAACACCACCAACCACCGAGTGAGCATACAGCCCTGCCAGCTAGATGGGAGCCTGGTCAGCGGGTCTGCTCGGGGTCTCCTCTCCAAAACACCACCAACCACCAAGTGAGCCTACAGCCCTGCCAGCTAGATGGGAGCCTGGTCAGCGGGTCTGCTCGGGGTCTCCTCTCCAAAACACCACCCCTGCCAGCTAGATGGGAGCCTGGTCAGCGGGTCTCCTCGGGGTCTCCTCTCCAAAAAACACCACCAACCACCCCTACAGCCCTGCCAGCTAGATGGGAGCCTGGTCAGCGGGTCTGCTCGGGGTCTCCTCTCCAAAACACCACCAACCACCGAGTGAGCCTAAGCCCTCCCAGCTAGATGGGAACCTGGTCAGCGGGTCTGCTCGGGGTCTCCTCTTCAAAACACCACCAACCACCGAGTGAGCCTACAACCCTGCCAGCTAGATGGGAGCCTGGTCAGCGGGTCTGCTCGGGGTCTCCTCTCCAAAACACCACCAACCACCGAGTGAACCTACAGTCCTGCCAACTAAATGGGAGCCTGGTCAGCGGGTCTACTCGGGGTCTCCTCTCTAAAACACCACCAACCACCGAGTGAGCCTACAGTCCTGCCAGCTATATGGGAGCCTGGTCAGCGGGTCTGCTCGGGGTTGTTTCTCCAAATCATCTCGCCTCCGGTGCCTCGCAAAGGTCACACGCACTTTCATCGCATCAAAAGAGCATATCAGGATGATAAGCATTACACAATCATAATAAAAAGGTGCTATGGAATAGAGCGCTACGGGTAAAATCTCTTCAAATCATCACCACTCCGGGCTCGCTCGAGGGATACCCCGTCCACATCCTGGAGGTGGTACCCTCCTGACTTTAAGACTTCTTTTTCTACAAAAGGACCCTCCCAATTGGGGTTAAGCTTTCCTACGGAGGCTCCTCTACCCGCTACGTCTACCTTTTTCAGGACCAAATCTCCTTTCACAAACTGTTTGACCCTTACATGCTTGTCGAAGTACCTCGCCATCCGGCGCTTGACCTCCTCCTGTCGGACCATCGCTAAATCCCAGAGCTCCTCCACGAGATCCAACGAAAGTCTCTGTTCCTCTTCGTTCTCTACTCTCCATCCTTCGGCTCCTTCCCTTGCAACCGCTACTGATGGCGCGGCCCCTCCTCCACTAGTTGAAGACGATGCTGATGATGCTGTTGATGATACGGTTGCTAAGGAAATATGACTCAAGGACGTGAGGCGGCACGATGACGCTAACGGACGGCTACGCTACAACCTCCGCCCGCGCTGTGCTACCGCCACGACAACGCCTTAGTTTTATTTATTTCCTTTTCGTGCACTCTATTTTATAATTGGAATATAAAATTATCCTATGCTTATATGATAATTTTATATTCATTGCATGTGTTGTTGTATTTTCAATTTGAACTATTTTAGTTTTGGTGTGCAATTAGCCATTCGGATGGATGAGATTAAATCTCCATCATGAAGGGCTAAGGCTTATTTGTAACTCCTATTAGCCATTCGGATGGATGAGATTAAATCTCCATCATGAAGGGCTAAGGCTTATTTGTAACTCCTATTTAAAGGAGGCTATCATGAAGAGTTAAAGCAATTGGAAAAGAAACCTAAAAAACCCCCTTGTGGAAATTTCGGCCACCATGGAGAAGTCCATAGCCGCCCCCTCCCCTTTGGTGTGAAGCCAAGCCTTGCCTCCTCCATCCCCGTTCGGTGCGACTCCGGCGTGGCTTCCTTCGGTGCGACTCCTTGGAAGAAGGTTGCAAACCATTCGGTGTGACGCCGGTGGATCCGTGGAGAGAGTGATTCTCCCACATTTATCTCGTGTGAACGCTTTCCGGTTGGGTAATCCCTTACCTCCTCCTTGTGTGATTCTTCTCCTTAGTTGTGGTGGATTTTCGCAAATCGTTTTCTCCGAATCTTTAATCTAATCGCTGCAAGTTTTGAATCTAAATCGCCGTTGCAAGGCTTTTTAATTCCGGATCGGGTGGATCCTATTTGCTTGAGCGGATCTTGGCCTATAGCCTTGGTCTTGCTCTCAAAAAGGAGTGGCAACCTTTGTGTTTTCTTGGGGAATAATCCGACTCAAATTTCCGATCGTCGTTTTCGAGTCGACCATTCCTCCCTCGTTGTTTGTGCTACGTTTTGTGACGAGTACTATTGTGGGCGATAGGTGCTGTGTAGGTGCGGTAGATCTACGACGTGTTGTGCGTAGGGAGAGCGTTAGCTTCGTGGAGATCTCCGATCGGATAACCCTACATCAATTTGGTATCAGAGGCGGTCGTTTCAACTCCCACGTTGCAAACATCCTCTCTGCATTCCTTGTTGGTCGATCAGATCTAAAAAAAATCAAAAAAATTATTTTCTGTGGTCTGCCAATAGCGGGCTGAAATCGTTATTTTTCAGCAAAATTTCAAAAAAAAAGATTTTTAACGATCTACGTGTTATTCACTTTGGGAATATATAAAATATCTTATTTTCAATATAGCTACAGCCCTAGGAAAATTCATCTTGCCCGGGGCCTCCCAAACCTGAATGCGCACTAGGCTAGGAACGGAGTACGCAACCCCGTCTACGTCTAGTATGGCTGCGAACGAGCATGGTGATCCCAACACCGTGGCTATAGAGGGTCTTCGTGCCGAAATGGCTGAGCTTAGGAACGTCTTAGCCCAGATCCTACAAAACCAAGCTAGGCCACCCCCGCCACCCGTTAATGTTGACCGGCCCAACCGGCACCAACATAACTCTGATTCGAATTCTGATGGGGACTCCCCACGGGTGCCCCCTAGAGGACACCGCCCCGAGCGAGACTTTGACATTACTAGGGCCATTAAGATAAATGCCCCACGTATGATGGCATGGGAGACCCACAAATCTTCCTTAACTGGACTGTGGATATGGAGTGTTACTTCGAGTGGCACAACCTGACGGATCCCCAAAAGGTCCAAGTTGCCCGGATGAAGCTAACAGGTCGTGCAAAGACATTCTGGCTGAATGAGGAGCGAAGATTAGGAACCAGACACGGAGCCCCCCTTATAGGTTGGCCAGTAATGAAGAACCTGTTGACCGATCAGTACGTTCCTGCGTACCATCGGACACAGATGTTCAATGAGCTTGCCACTCTGCGGCAGGGCTCAAGCTCGGTAGCTGAATATATGGGTGAACTTAAGGACCGAATGGTGCGATGTGACCTTAGGGAGATTCCCGAAGTCACTTTATCTAGATTTCGAAAGGGCCTTAACCTCGATATCCAAAGGAAGCTCTTGCGATATGCGCATACGGACTGGAACACGACTTTCAATGCCGCCTTGGACATTGAAAAACACCTAGCCTCTAAGGCTCACTCCCGTTACGCTCATGCGAAGCACAAGTCCACCACTGGGGCATCTTCTTCCACATATCCTGATAAGGGAAAGTTTAAATCTACCGAGTCGAAGTCAATCGTGATCACCGCTAGGAACTCCAAGAACCCTTCGAGTGAGCGTGTCCCTATCGGGAAGGTGAGCAAGGTTAACACCACTTGTTACTCTTGCGGCATTCAAGGACACTATGCCTACGAATGCCCAACAAAGACAAAAACACTAGCCTTATTAGAGCCAACCACCGACCCTGACGATTACGTATACGAGGCCGCAGAGGAGAGTGGCCCCGAAGGAGTCCCTAGTGACTTAGAGGACGATCACCCCCTTATGGTGATGCGTTGTATTTTGACCACTCCTCGTCCATTAGATGATTGGAAGAGGACGAGCATATTTTCTCTGATTTTTAAGAGTGGCGAGAAGTTTTGCAAGCTGATTATTGATAGTGGTAGCTGCGTGAACGTCATATCTGAGAATGCCGTAGCACGTATGTCCTTGGTCACGGAACCACACCCAGCCCCATACCAGGTCGCTTGGATCAACAAGCTCTCTGTACCCGTTACCAAGCGATGCCTGGTCCCACTCTCATTCAAATCCTACATTGATGAGGTGTGGTGTGATGTCCTTCCGATGGACGCTTGCCATGTGTTGTTAGGCCGCCCTTGGCTATACGACCGTGATGTTACACATTTTGGTAGAGCCAACACTTATGAGTTCTAATTCAATGGCAAAACCATCACTTTGAAGCCGACCATCCCAAAGGAGCCCGTAGTCTTGGCTAAGGACACCACAATCCCGGTAGAACGGAAAACATTGAATCTCGTTGGTAGGAAAGAGTTTGAGAGAGATCCGTTCTTTGATGGAATTATGTATGCGCTAGTCCTCTTAAGTGCGAAGCCCGATTCTAGCATTTTGGATGAGCTACCTAGTGAGTTACGGGTACTTTTGGAGGAGTATAGGGACGTGTACCCGGATGAGTTGCCGTCCACGTTACCCCCGCTTAGGAATATCCAGCATGCGATAGATCTCATCCCGGGGTCTTCCTTGCCAAACCAGCCCCATTATCGACTCCACCCCGCGGCTCACCTAGAGTTGCAGTCTCAGATCGAGGGCTTGCTAGCGAAAGGTTTTATTAGGACTAGTATGAGTCCATGTGCTGTACCAGCCCTACTTGCCCCCAAGAAGGATGGTACATGGAGGATGTGCGTTGATAGCCGGGCTATCAACAAAATCACCATTAAGTATAGGTTCCCCATTCCCCGCCTAGATGATTTGTTGGATGTCTTGTCTGGAGCCACCGTATTCTCCAAATTAGATCTTCGGAGTGGCTATCACCAGATTAGGATACGAGAGGGCGATGAGTGGAAGACAGCGTTTAAGTCGAAGGATGGTCTGTACGAATGGCTTGTGATGCCCTTTGGGTTGTCCAATGCCCCTAGTACCTTCTCCCGGATGATGACACACGTCTTTCAGCCATTTATGGGAAAGTTCGTTGTCGTCTACTTTGACGATATTCTGATTTATAGCACCTCTACTACCGAGCACATCTCCCACATGAGAGTGATCCTTTCCACCCTGCGGAAGGAGACGTTATTTCTTAACCTTAAGAAATGCACTTTCTATGTCTCGGAGGTAGAGTTCTTAGGCTATATAGTCAGCTCTGAGGGTATTCGAGTTGATCCGGGCAAGGTTCAGGTCATTAAGGACTGGCCCGTGCCAACCACCCTACGTGAGGTGCGTAGTTTCCATGGGTTAGCCACGTTTTATCATCGTTTCATACGAGACTTCAGTAGTATTATGGCGCTTATCACGGACTGTATGAAGAAGGGAGAGTTTACATGGACGAAGTCCGCCACCCATGCTTTTGAACGAATCAAAGAGCTTATGATGGAGGCACCTGTCTTACGTCTACCTGACTTTGCTAAAGTCTTTGAGCTCACATGCGATGCGTCTGGGGTCGGGATTGGAGGTGTCTTGAGCCAGGAGGGCCATCTTGTTAGTTATTTTAGCGAGAAGTTGTCCGGTCCTAAACTGAACTATTCCAATTACGATAGGGAATTTTATGCTGTAGTTCGATGTCTACACCATTGGAGGCACTATCTCCTCTCCAAGGAGTTTGTGATCCTCTCTGATCATGAGGCTTTACGTTTCATCAACGGCCAGCATAAGATCAGCCCACGTCACGCTAAGTGGGTCGCTTTCCTACAAGGTTACACGTTTAATCTCAAGCACCTTAAGGGAGCTGATAACCGAGTCGCGGACGCCCTTAGTCGTCTTACACTTTTACTCACCTCTATGGAAGTACATGTTATAGGCTTTGAGCGGATTAAGGATGAGTACGCCACGTGTCTTGACTTCCAGGACTTCTATTTATCTACCCAGGATAGCTCCCCCACGACGATATCTGCATACGTCATCAAGGATGGTTACCTGTTTAGGAACGGAAAGCTATATATTCCGCAGTCATCGTTACGACTACATATTATATGGGAGTTGCATAGCGGAGGGTTAAGTGGCCACTTCGGTAGAGATAAGACCATTACGTTAGTCGAAGACAAATTCTATTGGCCAAAACTGAAGGTTATGGTGGGACAGGTAGTGAGTAGCTGCCGCACATGCCAGGTATCTAAGGGTAGTAAAACCAACGTAGGATTATATACACCCTTGCCTATTCCTTCCATGACTTGGGTAGACGTTAGTATGGATTTTGTATTAGGCCTCCCCGTTACCCTACGCCGTCACGACTCAATTTTTGTAGTTGTGGATAGGTTTTCAAAGATGGCTTATTTCATCCCGTGCAGTAGGACAAATGATGCGCCTCATGTCGCTAAGCTTTATTTTAAAGAAGTCGTTAGTCACCGTGGAGTGCCCAAGACCATAGTGTCTGATAGGGACGTAAAATTCACTAGTTATTTTTGGAAGACTCTTTGGATATTAATGGGAACGAAATTATTGTTTTCCTCTGCCTATCATCCCCAAACTGATGGGTAGACGGAAGTAGTTAATCGGAGCTTAGGAAATTTGTTGTGATGCCTCGTGAGTGATCATAAGAGCACTTGGGATCTTCTCCTTCCCCATGCCCAATTAGCCTACAATAATTCCAAGAATCGGTCTACGGGTCTGTCTCCAAATGAGATTGTCCACGGGTATAAGGCTCCTGTGCCGCTTGACTTGGTGTCGTTGCCCCCAACGTACAAGGCAAGTCAGTTTGCACAATCCTTCGCCCAGCACATCCATGATTTACACGCACGTATAGGGGACACCTTGACTACGCAATACGACTCTTATCAAGCGCACGCTAATTTACATAGGAGAGTATCAGACTTCAAAATTGGCGATATAGTTTTAGTCCGTTTGGTTCCCGAACGCTTGCCAACTGGCACCGTTAAAAAGTTAGCACCAAAGCGCGCCGGCCCTTTTCGGATTATTAAAAAGCTAGGTGACAACGCTTTCGTTTTGGACTTGCCTGCTGATTGGGGTATCTCCCCCATTTTTAATGTTTCAGATTTAACGATGTTTGTGTCACCACCACAAGAGTTGATTTCTTTGTCGTCTTCTTCTCTCACTAAAAATTCTCATGGGTTGGGGAGTGGTAGTACGGATGATCTCTCTCTTTCGGACCCCACAGGTATATCATCGGATGGTAAGTTGCCTTCTTTCCTGCCTACTGCTAATATGTTCCCTAGGTTTCCACGGACGTTCTCCACTCCAGAGATGATACTTGATGCTGAGCCTGTTACCACTGCTGATGGCGACACCCACCGCTTTCTCATCCGTTGGCGTGATCGGCCCCCTTCGGATGACTCTTGGGTACTCGAGACGGAGCTGCAGAGTTTGGATGCCGCTCTCCTTCACCGCTATCACTTGGACCACGCAACGGAGATGCGTAACATAAATTATAATGACATAAATTATAATTACAGCTCCCTTGGACTGATGAGCTAACATAAATTGAGGCTAGCCCAAGTGTATTGGGCTTGGTTGTGTCAATTTAAGTGATTTGACCTAATTAGGGCAAATTGGACTTTTGGGCAAATTGACCAAATGGGTGACCCCATGACGGGTATTTTTGTGCCATTGGGTTCCCTAGGACATTATGACACCAGGGGTGGGGTCAGTTTCAATTTATGGTGGTCGATTGAGGTAGTTAATGAAGGATTGCCCATTTTGACCAAAGAGGGCATTTTGGTGAATTTGCCAACTTGCAGGCGCCCTGATGGGGGTTTTTTGGTGTCACTCTGGACTCCTTGATGGCCTAGAGGTGTTGGGGTGGGGTTAAGGAGTCAAGCTGGAGCCCTAAAGTCAAGCCCTAAGTTGGGTATTTAAAGTTTACTATTTGCAGACCAAGGTGCATTATCCCTATTTTGCCTTGGTCTACAAGGGTTTCTAAGCTCCCAGGATTTTGTCATGACTTAGTCATGACAAAATCACTCTACGGGGTCTGGCTGTTTGGGGGATGTTACAAATCACAACACATAAAAATAAAAGTTTTGTCCCCAAAATTCAGGTTAGGCATGCGGGGTTTCTATGAAAGGTAATAATAGTAACATCCCAAAAATTAAATTATACCTGAGGTGAAGATCTTCGGGTATCTCGGCTGCATCAAGTCCCGTAGCTCCCTGGTATGCTCCTCTTGTCCGTGATTTCTCCACAGGACCTTGACCAGCAGAACCTTCTTGCGGCGCAAGACTCGCATCCATGTATCGTCAATCAGGACGGACTCTAGGTCAACTGACCGATTAGATGCTACCGCCCCATCTGTGATATCTATCTACTGCCCTGGCGTAGTAGAGCCCTCCTTAGGGAGGATACGTGGAAAACATCGTGCAGGCCCTCCAGTTTCGGCTATAGCTCTAGCATGTATGCCAAGGGACCGATCCGCTCCAGGATCCTATAATGCCCTATAAATCTCGGGCTGAGCTTCTTCATCCGTCCGCGAACTTGTGAGACTCAATACATCGGTCGTATCTTCAAGAAAACTCGGTCTCCAACCTAGAACTCTACATGACCGTGTCTCGCGTCATAATACTTGGCCTGCCTGCTCTACTCCTCACGCATCCGACCCCGTATCAGCCTCACCTAAGACTCGTTGTCCTCAACAAACTCCGAGCCCAACACCTTTGGGTCCTCGTCCTGTATCCTTGACAGTGGAGTCCTACACCTTTGTATGTATATAGCCTCATAAGGGGCCATCCCTATGCTGGACTGGTAGCTATTGTTATAAGAGAACTCGACCAGTGGCAACAGCTTCTCCCAAGGCTCTCTACAGTCCAGAATGCATAAGAGAAGTAGATCCTCCAAAGTCTGATTACTGCGCTCTGTGTACCCATCCTTTTGAGGGTGGAAGGCTTTACTTAATGTTCGCCGAATGCCCAAGTAGGTCTGCACTGATCGCCACTCCCTAGACGTAAACTGTCCATCCCGATCTGATATGATCGTCCTAGGCATGCCGTGATAACGGACAAACTGGTCCATAAACTGCCGCACCTGCACACCAACCGAGTCATCCTTCCTGATTGAGATAAACCGGGCCACCTTTGTCAGTCGGTCGACGATCACCCAGATCGAATCATTCCCCATCCGAGATCGAGGAAGCGCATGTATAAAATCCATCGCGATGTTATCGAACTTCCACTCCTGCATAGAGAGTGGTTGCAATAATCCTGCAATGTTCCTGTAGTCCGCCTTCACTAGCTGGCATGTCTCGCAGTGGGTCACGAAGTTGGTGATATCCTTCTTCATGGCTGGCCAGTACATGGTATTCTTTAGATCCGCAGTCATCTTTGTAACTCCCGGGTGTACCGAGTAAAAGCTGCAGTCTGCCTCCGTCATGATATCCTCCCGGGCTTGACCTCCCTCCGGTATAAACCCGTCCTATGAAGTACACAAGGCCATCCCTCAACGTGTAATCTGCAATAGTGCCTGCCTCCAAGGCCCGGAATATCGGCTCCAGCTTGGGATCATGTCTCTTCCCATCTCTAACTCGTTCTCAAATGTCATCTATAGTGCTTATCATGGCTAGATACTCCTCATAGAGCACGAGGTCATCAGACGATACCAGCGTGATGTGCATATCTTCAAATCTCTGCACCACCTCCATGGATATAATCTTGAGTTCAGCTCTGGAGGTGGTGGATCTCCGACTCAGTGCATAGGCTGCCACATTTGCCTTCCCTGGGTGGTAGTGCATCTCGTACTGGTAATGTAACGTACCGAATCTCACTAGGCCCCTCGTGCATGTCTTTTTGAGTCAGGAGAGCTGACCTGGGGTCAGCGGGAGTGCTGACAACTTGGAAGCACATGTGAATAGGAGGAGAAATCAGTCAAGCTTAGAACATGGGTAGAGACATGGGCGTTTCCCTACCCCTGTGAGAGAGGCCATCTCTCGAGTTGATGACTCGAGTATGTACAGATAAGGACACGAGTAGTGACAAGGGCGTGTCACTACCTGTGTGAAGTTACACGGGTAGAGACACGGGTGTGTCCCTACCCGTGTGTGTGTCGAGTTGGACTCGACGAAGTGTGTTGAGATCAAAGAAGTGTGTAGAGATCGACGTGGCAAATAGGTGTACATGGCCTGTGACACGGGTGTCTCATAGGGCATGTCCCGCTGTATCGAGAGGTCGACAATCTTCTCTCGACAAGGTGTCGAGTGGGTTACACGCCCTAGGTCACGGGCGTGACTGGACCGACACGGGTAGAGATACAGGCGTGTCCCTACCCGTGTGTGTCACAACCCGCATTTTCTCAACGGTAAAATCGCTTCAGAGTAAGAGAAAACACGTGCCGTGATGTCACGTCGTGCAGGGGATAACTGCACACGCTCAGGCAAAACTCCAGAGACTAGATTTTAAGGAAAAATTGTTGATTAAATATGAAAGAAAATCAGTTACGTTGAATGGTCGTATCCCTCGGCCCGGTGGATCAGCTAGTCCACAATCAAAAATTATATTTATACGCAGCAGAAATACTTTGGTTCAATTAAGCTGACATCCTAAATGAGCATAAGTGTCCCCGGGGGACGACTTATGCGTGCACGACTCTAAGGTGAATATAGTAGGTATGAAAAATAGTGTTTTACGTTGAGGAAAAATAGTGTCTTTGATTTAGAAACATGTTATGCATGGGGTACATATAATAATACTTTTAGGTTTTAAAATATCTAACATGCAACCTAGCATAAATTCTTCCCAGAAGCAAGTAACCAACCACAAGTAGGCAAAATCAGCAGTTTAAATTCATACCCAGCATCACAAGGAGCCACCAGTGGGCGTCAACAACCTGACAAGAACCCACTGGCGAGTATGTATGTCTATACAGAAAAGTAAAGAACTACCTCACAACAAACGGGGATCAGCTATCTCAGCTACCCTATAGGCCACCAACAAGCCCCTCCAAAAGAACTAGCCGCTGAACTGGCTACAACCTGGACTTGAGGAATTCAAGAAAAGAACACCTCAGCAAGGAAAATAATCAAAAGATAAATAGGGCAATAGATTAATTAGCAAAAATAAGAAGAAGGGTTTACCAACCCGACAACAAACTGTTATAAGCAAAAGAAAAAGGGGGGGGGGGTGACAGCAAGAGAAAAGTACTGTCTAAAGCACAGCAGGGCACACCAAAAGCGAGCAATAAAACAAATATGCCCTACCAAAAGAGTCTGCAACATCAACAAGACATATACATATATGCCAAAGGAAAGGAAAACATAAACAGGAAAGGGACTAACAGTCCTAACACGTGGGTAAGTGGCAGTGGTCAAAACATGGATCTGAATACATAACCAAGGTCAGACCCAAAAAGGGCTAAGGGGTCAAACAATGGCAGCTTTAGGGTCCCACACACACCAACCCAAACCGGGGCAAAAGGCGGTGGCCACAGCTCTCCACATAAAACCACCCCTCCAGAGGCCACCAAAACTCCACCACCTGCCACAACCCAAGAGTCGGCATGCAGAAATTAGCCGAACACCCAAAGCCCCCCTAGGGAAAGGTCACGCTAACAATCCTAAGAAACACACGAACCCAAGGCAAAAACGTCGGGCCCAACCGACGCGGAGTTGCACGCCTAAAAAGAACCAACCCCGAGTCTACCTGACCCCAAAACAAGCGCAGCACACAGTGTCGACACGATGTGTCGACACCACGACAAGCCGGTGTCGACACAAGGTGTCGACACAACCGCTGCCGGTGTCGACACCAAGTGTCGACACCAAGTGTCGACACCACTGCGGCCGGTGTCAACACAAGGTGTCGACACTGCCGCTGCGGGTGTCCACACCAAGTGTCGACACCACTGCGGCCGGTTTCGACACAAGGTGTCGACACTGCCACTGTGGGTGTCGACATCAAGTATCGACACCACTGCGGCCGGTGTCGACACAAGGTGTCGACACTGCCGCTGCGGGTGTCGACACCAAGTGTCGACACCACTGCGGCCGGTGTCGACACTGCCGCTGCGGGTGTCGACACTAAGTGTCGACACCACTGCGGCCTGTGTCGACACAAGGTGTCGACACTTCCACTGCGGGTTGATTGACCGGGGGAGGATTGATGGCGCGGCCCCTCCTCCACTAGTTGAAGACGATGCTGATGATGCTGTTGATGATACGGTTGCTAAGGACATATGACTCAAGGACGTGAGGCGGCACGATGACGCTAACGGACGGCTATGCTACAACCTCCGCCCGCGCTGTGCTACCCCCACGGCAACGCCTTAGTTTTATTTATTTCCTTTTCGTGCACTCTATTTTATAATTGGAATATAAAATTATCCTATGCTTATATGATAATTTTATATTCATTGCATGTGTTGTTGTATTTTCAATTTGTACTATTTTAGTTTTGGTGTGCAATTAGCCATTCGGATGGATGAGATTAAATCTCCATCATGAAGGGCTAAGGCTTATTTGTAACTCCTATTAGCCATTCGGATGGATGAGATTAAATCTCCATCATGAAGGGCTAAGGCTTATTTGTAACTCCTATTTAAAGGAGGCTATCATGAAGAGTTAAAGCAATTGGAAAAGAAACCTAAAAAAAACCCCCTTATGGAAATTTCGGCCACCATGGAGAAGTCCATAGCCGCCCCCTCCCCTTTGGTGTGAAGCCAAGCCTTGCCTCCTCCATCCCCGTTCGGTGCGACTCCGGCGTGGCTTCCTTCGGTGCGACTCCTTGGAAGAAGGTTTCAAACCATTCGGTGTGACGTCGGTGGATCCGTGGAGAGAGTGATTCTCCCACAGTTATCTCGTGGGAACGCTTTCCGGTTGGGTAATCCCTTACCTCCTCCTTGTGTGATTCTTCTCCTTAGTTGTGGTGGATTTCCGCAAATCATTTTCTCCGAATCTTTAATCTAATCGCTGCAAGTTTTGAATCGAAATCGCCGTTGCAAGGCTTTTTAATTCCGGATCGGGTGGATCCTATTTGCTTGAGCGGATCTTGGCCTATAGCCTTGGTCTTGCTCTCAAAAAGGAGTGGCAACCTTTGTGTTTTCTTGGGGAATAATCCGACTCAAATTTCCGATCGTCGTTTTCGAGTCGACCATTCCTCCCTCGTTGTTTGTGCTACGTTTTGTGACGAGTACTATTGTGGGCGATAGGTGCTGTGTAGGTGCGGTAGATCTACGACGTGTTGTGCGTAGGGAGAGCATTAGCTTCGTGGAGATCTCCGATCGGATAACCCTACATCAGCTACTCTTGGTGATGCGACCTCAAACTCGACAGGTATGACGGCCTCGGAGCCATGAGAGAGCTTAAACGGGGTTTCCCCCGTGGCTTTGTTTGGTGTAGTCCTCAAGGCCCACAGTACCGAAGGTAGTTTCTCCACCCAGCTTCCTCTCAGATTCTCCACCTTCTTCTTCAATAGATTGACAATGGCCTTATTAGCCGCTTCGACCTGTCCGTTACTCCGTGGATGATGAACAGAGGCAAAGCGGAGATCTATCCGCAAACGAATGCAGAAATCCACGAACTCCCTGCTTGCAAATTGTGGTCCGTTATCCGTCACAATGTCTAGGGGCAACCCATGCCGGCAGATGATCTCCCCCCATACGAAGTTCTTGACCACCTGCGAGGTTACCTTAGCCAATGCTTTCACCTCCAACCACTTTGAAAAGTAGTCCACCATGACTATCAGGAATTTCCTTTGGCCACTTGCTTGGGGAAAGGGGCCCACCAGATCTAGTCCCCATATAGCGAATGGCCAGGGAGCTGTGATGGTCCGCAACCTCTGGGCCGGAAGGAGCTGAAGGGGGGCGAATTCCTGGCACTTTTGACACTTTTTCGCGAATTCCTCCGCATCTCTCCGGAGAGTGGGCCAAAAGTACCCCTGCCTCAGCACCCTCCCTTCTAATGTCCGGCTCCCCGAGTGACTCCCACATTCTCCCGAGTGAATCTCTTGCAGAACCTTGGGAGCCTCCTCCTCTGACACACATCTGGCCCGCAGACTCGACAAGGTTTTGCGATATAACACTCCATCCTTCAGCAGGTAGTACGCCGATTTGTATCTGGTATGCTTCTTGTCGAGTTCCATTGCGGGTAACTGCCCTGATGCCAAAAAGGTGATAAAGGGGTCCATCCACGACCTCCGCTGGCATATTTCCATGAGCTCCCCTTCCTCTATAGACGGTCTGAAAAGTTCCGTCACTGTTCCCCCGGCTCGAGGGCCATGCTTGGCGAGTTGGTCAACCTGAGTTCTCTCCTCCCTCGGGACGTGCTAAATGGAGAAGCTTTGGAACTGCCCTATGATGTCTTTGACCTTTCCTAGATACAACTGGAGGGTGGGCTCCCTTGCCTCGAACTCCCGTTTGATCTGGCCTGCCACCACCATGGAGTCTGTCGAGGCCTCAATGTCTTGTATGCCCAGCTCCCGGGCTAACCTGAGTCCCGCGATGACTGCCTCATATTCCGCTTGGTTGTTGGTGATTGTGAAATGGATCTTCAAGGCCTGCTCGATCTGGGTCCCCTCCGGGCTGATCAAGACCACTCCTCCTCCAAAGGAATTTCTCCCCGATGCTCCATCTGCTAACATCTTCCAGGTTGCCCGAGGGGACGCCTCCGTCTCCTGGACCTCCACTACATAGTCCACCAGGAAATCGGCCACCGCCTGTGCCTTTATGGCGAGCCGGGGAACGAAGGCGAGATCGAATTCACTGAGCTCTATTGACCATTTTGTTAACCTCCCAGAATGCTCTACCCCCTCCAAGATGTGACGGAGGGGGTGATCTGTTACCACTTGTATGAAGTGAGCCTGAAAATACGGCCGGAGCTTTCGGGCCGAGATGATGAGGGCAAATGCTAACTTCTCAAGAATGGGGTATCCGAGCTCCGCTTTCTTCAGGACCCTGCTCACGTAATAGATCGGAAATTGTTTCCTCCCTTCTTCTCGCACAAGAACCGAGCTCATCGCCATAGTCCCCACCCCAAAATATAAGAACAAGACCTCTGCTTCCCTTGGTCCCTGGAGTAAGGGTGTCTGGGTAAGCTGTTGTTTTATGGCCTGGAAAGCCATCTCACATTCCGAGGTCCACTCGAATCTCTTGCCTGCTCGCAGCGTTCGGAAGAAGGGCGAGCACCTCTCCCCGGCTCGAGAGAGGAACCTGCTCAGCCCGGCCAACCTGCCTGTGAGACGCTGGACTTCCTTAACATTCCTAGGGGACTCCAATTCTAGGATTGCTCTCACTTTTTCGGGGTTGGGCTCCACTCCAGATGGAGTGAGTAGGTGTCCCAGGAAACTTCCTCTGCTAGCACCAAAGACGCATTTCAGGGGGTTGAGTCTCATTTTATACTCCCTTAGGGTTTCAAACGTCTCCTCCAGATCTAGAATATGAGCTCTGAGCTCCTTGCTTTTGATCATCAAGTCATCTACGTAAACCTCGAGATTCCTTCCTCTCTGCTCTCGGAAGATCCGATCCATCATCCTTTGATAGGTCGCGCCCGCATTTTTCAAACCGAAAGACATCATATTAAAGCAGAAGCATCCATCCTCCATGACGAAGGTGACGTCCTTAACGTCCGGAGGATGCATGCGTATTTGATGGTACCCAGAAAATGCATCCAAGAAACTCATAAAGGGGAAACCGACGGCTGAGTCAACCAGCGCGTCGATTCGGGGCAGCGGGTAACAATCCTTTGGGCATGCTTTATTTAAAAGAGAAAAATCCACACACATTCTCCACTTACCCTCCCTTTTTTTGACCATTACAACATTACCCACCCGCCCCGGATACTTACAGGCGGACAAAAACCCCGCCTTAAGTAATTTTCCCACTTCCTCTCTAATAGGTCCGGCCATCTTGGAGGCGATGGCCCTCTTCTTCTGTTGTATGGGGCGAGTGTTGGGGTCTAGATTGAGGCGGTGACAGGCGACGTCTGCATCGACCCCCGGCATGTCCGCGACGCTCCATGCGAAGACGTCAATATTTTTCTGCACGCAAGTCCTGATCTTCTCCCGGTCCTCCGGGCTGAGCTCGCCACTGATTTTTATCTTCTCCTCCCGGCCTTCCTTGGTGCGTATCTCTACCTCGAGGATCTCCATGGCCGCTTTCAGCCTTGATGTCTCTTCCTCTCCTTCCTGCCCTACCTGTACATCCTGCTGCTTGGCTTTGCCTTCTTCGTTGGCCACCATCCTCTCCTCCCCCGGCTGCTCCGTCTCCCACTTGCTCGCGTCCTCCTCTTCCTGTCGCGAGGCCCTTCTCTTTTCTGGCCGGGCCCCCTCCCCGGGCGGCCCTCCCTCTTCTTCCATCTGCCTTTTCCCTCTCCTCCCTACTTCTCCTTTTGACTCCTCTCCCTCTGCTGCCTTCGTCTCTTCGCCCTCCTTTCTAGCCGCTTCTAGACTCTCCCCCAGGCCTAAGTTCCTTACCATTTCTTCCTCCCCCTTCGCGCTTTCCTTCCCTTTCACTCCTACTACCATCATCTCCCCGAACTCCTCTCCCGCCATTTCTGGTTCCCCCGCAATACCTCCCACCATTACTACTTCTCCTCCAGCATCTTCATCCTCTCTTTGCTCTTCCCCGCCTCCCTGTTCTTGTTGTAATTGCTCCATCCGCTTTTCCAACTCCTCCGCGTCTCCCCGCCAGGAGATGGTGTTCACTGCCGTCACGTAGCATTCCCTAGTAGCCTTCGGATCCCCCCGCACCCTGATTTGGGTCCCTCCTGAATTCAACTTCAAGCACTGGTGAAACGAGGAGGGGACGCATCTGAAAGCGCTGATTAAAGGGCGCCCAAAGATAGTGTTGTAACTACTGGGGGCGTCCACTATGACAAAGCGGCAATTCCGGGACAGCCCTCCCAGGGTCACCTGAAGTCCCACTCCCCCCTCGACTTCTTTCCTTTCCCCTGAGAACCCAAATAGTGGCCCATCAGCCGCCAGCACCCTCCGGGCCTCCACCCTCATTGCACTGAATGCCTTCTTGAAAATCACGTTCACTGAGCTCCCATTGTCCACTAGGATCCGCGACACCGTGAAGTTCTCGATGGCGGTCTGTATCACCAGCGCGTCACAAAAGGGATCCTCATGGTCCGGCATGTCTTTCCTCGAAAAGGTAATCTTTTCATCTGGGGGAGGGGATTGTGACGTCGAGGCGACGCTTCGGCGGTACATAGTGTGAAGGCTCGCCTTTCGGGCCGCCTTTATCCCCACCCCCCGTTGATCACTCCAATTCCCCCGCGATCCACTTCATCCGTTCGATCCACACATCGATCCTCTTCTCCTGCGACTGTGACTTCCTCTATCCGCACCGGCCTGGTCTGTTCTCCTACCCCTCGGGTTCTCCTCATCTCTAAGAAATCTGGGCAGGTAGCCGTTGCGTGGCCTTCCTCCTCGTGGAAGTCACAATATGGCAACGCCACCTCCCCCCCCCCCTATCTTCCTTCCCGAGGGTTCCTCCTTCTCCCTGCTCCTGCTCCTCTTCCTCTCTCCCGGCCCCTTCCTTTGCCTCGGCCGATAGCCATGGACTGCTGCGGAGGGGGTAGGGGTGGTCTATGACCATACCCCCACCCCGGCTGGTGAAACCTTCCCGGTCCTCCCTGTTGGTTCCTCCCCCCTTGGGGAAATCCTCTACCTTGTCCTGGGGCCGGGCCTCCCTGCTGTCTCCACCCCAGCTCCGGATACGCCTGCACCCTCGACTCCTCTCTTCTCCTCGCCTCCTGTTTCCTCCCACCTGACTCCCTTGACTCTACCTCAGTAAGCCTTGCCAGCTTCTTTGCAATAGCTGGGTTCGCCGCCTCCATCGCGATTTCCTTTGCCGCCTTCTCCATCAAGCCCTCAAAAGACAGCGGCGCCTTCCGGGTGAGGCTCATCTTGAAGAATCCTTCCCGCAGTCCCACCGTGAAGGCCATCTGGAGGGCAAACCCTGACACCTCCTGTATATCCAAAATCTCTTCTTGAAACCTGTCCACGTACTGGGCCAGCGATTCATCCGCCTTCTGTTTGATCAAAAAGATCGATTCCGGGTTCTTCTTCCTCTTCTTAGATGTGGAGAACCGGAGCTGGAAACTCCTACTTAAGTCCTCGAAGCAGTATATCGAGCCCGTCGGGAGTTGATGGAACCAGTCCCTAGCTTTGTCCTTTAGGGTGATTGCAAAAAGGCGACACTTAAACACGTCCATCATGGTCTGATCGAGATAGCGTCTTCGAACCACTGCAAGTGATGGAGGGGATCATCCTTCCCTACATAGTAGTTCATCTCGGGCTCTCGGAAGCCCTCCGGGACGGGAGCGGACAGGATCAGTTCGCAAAAGGGGGACCCTCTCGCCACCGGTCTCGCAGACCCTACCCGCGCGACGACCTCCCCTGGCGAGACGGCACTCGCCGGGCTTGGGAACAGCTCCCTTCCCGCCATGTCTCTCCCGCTCCCTTCCATCATCACCTCCTTTCCCGGCCTTCTCCCCGGGGCATCCTCACCTACTCGCGCCGAGACGAGTTCTTCCTGGGTCGCGAGAGCTGGCACTGGGGGCAGTGGAGTTGAACAGTCTCCCTACCGCGAGATCCCTTGTAGTAGATCCATGTTCCCCTTGATCGAAGCCATAAACTCCGCTCTTCCTACAAATCCCCCCTGGTTATCCGACTCCCCTCCTTCTCCTTCTCCGTGATCTCCCACCATGCGGTTGCTCAAGGTTCTTCTCCGAGGGCTGCGTTCCACGCTCACCGCACCAAAAATGTTGGAACCAGCTTTCTGATCCCTCCTAATGTTCGAGCAGGATGCAGCCCATACGTACTCTCCCTGCGCTACCCTCCTGATGAGAGTCAGTGACCTGAAAAAAGACCGAGGGGGCCCAGCTTGGAGGTCCCGCCTCTTACCCGGAAGAACTGAGAGTCTTCCCCTCTCTATCCAGTGCTGAGCTAGGTGCCTGTGAAGAAAATAGTGGAAAGGTTCAACAACCTTCTCAGGCACCTTATCGGTCTATTTATAGGCCTCTGAATCTGATCTGCAAATATCACTTCTACAACAACCTGAAATGACCAAAACACCCTGGACTGGGTCTGCCAACCGCCAAACCCCGCTGTTCTGGAGAGCTATATGCAGGCCTCCAGGGGTAAAAATGTAAAACTATCTGGGGCACAGAGGTAAAATCCCCCTTGTGGGTCAAAATGTAAAAGATATCTCTTTTCTTATGTGGCGAGTGGGAAGGGACCTGTCAAGCTTAGGGAGGTCTCGCCTGTGGGGCCATCTCGCCCGCGCCCGGAGGTCTCGCCTAGCAAGATCTCGCCTAGCGAGGTCTCGCCTTAACTCATGGGCTGCCCCTTCCTTTTCGAGGGGGTTGGCCTCCCCCATCTCGCCAGCCTTCCTTCCTTGCTTGTCGGGTTACTCACGAGCCCAAGGTTGTACAAATAGAGCATTAGATTTATGAGCAAATAAGAAGAGTTTACAAACCCGGGAACAATTGCTATAAGCAAAAGAAAGGGGATGACAGTAAGAAAAGAGCACTGTCTAAAGCACCGCAAAGCACACCAAATGCGAGCAATAAAAGCAATATGCCTACCAAAAGAGCCTGCAACAGCATCAAGACATATACATATATGCCAAAAGAAGAAGCCATAGAATAGGAAAGGTACTAACAGTCCTAACACGTGGGTTAATGGCAGTGATCAAAACATGGAATTGAATACATAACCAAAACCAGATCCAAAAAGGGCTAATGGGTCAAATAGTGTCAACACTAGGGTCCCACACACGCCAACCCAAACCGGGGCAAAAGGCGGTGGCCACAGCTCTCCACATAAAACCACCCCTCCAGAGGCTACCAAAACTCCACCACCTGCCACAAACCAAGAGTCGGCATGCAAAAATTAGCCGAACAGCCAATACACCCCTAGGGAAAAGTCACACTAACAATCGTAAAGAAACACACGAACCCAAGGCAAAAACGTCGGGTTCAACCGACGCGGCCTTGCACGCCTAACCCGAACCAACTCCAAGTCTTACCTGACCCAAAACCGCCACAGCAACCGGTGTCGACATAATGTGTCGACACCACAATAGGCCGGTGTCGACATAATGTGTCGACACCACAACAGGCCGGTGTCGACACAAGGTGTCGACACCATAACAGGCCGGTGTCGACACATGGTGTCGACACTACTGCGGCCGGGGTTGACACAAGGTGTCGACGCCCCGATAGGCCGGTGTCGACACAAAGTGTCGACACACACACAAACTGTCGACACCCTGACTGGCCGGTGTCGACACAAAGTGTCGACACACAGACTGGCCGGTGTCGACACAAAGTGTCGACACCCAGCCTGGCCGGTGTCGACACAAAGTGTCGACACCAAGACTGGCCGGTGTCGACACAAAGTTTCGTCACCCAGACTGGCCGGTGTCGACACAAAGTGTCGACACCCAGACTGGCCGGTGTCGACACAAAGTGTCGACAACCAGACTGGTCGGTGTCGACACAAAGTGTCGACACCCAGACTGGCCGGTGTCGACACAAAGGGTCGACACCCAGACTTGCCGGTGTCGACACAAAGTGTCGACACCCAGACTGGCCGGTGTCGACACAAAGTGTCGACACCCTGACTGGCCGGTGTCGACACAAAGTGTCGACACCCGGACTGGCCTGTGTCGAGTCCCACTCGACACTAGCGCTAGACCCAACAACCAACAAAAACAAGAACAATACACCTCTCTAAAATTTCATCATCTATCGTCAATTGCTAACTACTCAACCCGAATTGTACCAAATTCGTCCCTATTAGACACATTCTCTCAGGAAAAACTGAGATTCAACTGGAACTTCTCTACACTAACAACAGTATAATCGGGGACGAATCCTAGAGTACACCTAGGATCTAAGCAGGAGAGATATAGAATTTAATCAAGAAGAAAACAAGGATCAGCCTTGCAAGGACGAGGGAGCATCACTTGCCTCAATACCAGCAAAGCTTGGTCGGCCACTTCCCTCACTCTCGGATCTAGCCGCAGAGCACCAAGCCGAGGTGAAAGTGCAACTAGATCTGATATACTCTAGAGGGGGGTGAATATAGTATGTGGTGTTTTAAAACTTTTTAAAAGCTTTTACAACAATTGTTGTACTATGTGTGAGCAGGGAAGCAAATATAAATCTAATCACAGAACTAAGCTATGCAAAAACTAAGCACAGACAAATCAAGGCCAGAAATAAAAAGTAAACAAGCAGAACCAGAGGACACAAGGAAATATAGTGGTTCCCCAAACTTGGGTACATCCACTCTTCTACCACCCTAGGTAGGAATCCACTGCAGGATGAGTTGATCAGGTGTCCTGGGCACCAATGAGCTTTTGATAAGGTGCTCAAAAACCAAAGCAGATTTTTTGATCAGGTGTCTTGCCACCAATGAGCTTTTGACAAGGTGCTCAAAGACCAGATTCAAACTTTTGAAGGGAGTTTGAGAAACCCTTTACAAAGTGGGGGTGAGAGAGTGATGGCAGTCTTCTCTTTCTCAAACAACTGAGAAGACTATGTGGATTGATGTCAAAGCTCCCCCTGAGTCCTTGAGATCTTCAGGAAGAAGAGCTTTGCTGAGGGTGATAGGCCTTCAAAGATAGATCTCCAGCAATAGATGATTTCAGCAAGCTGAAATGTTGAGTGTCTGGAGTCTTGAGATGATGTTGGCCTTGAACACTTTGAAAGCTGAAGAGATCTGATGATTTTTGAAAACTTGATCTCTTTGATGAGTGTTCTTCAGGATTCTTTTTGACAGAAGTTTTTGAGAGAGTCTCTGTATTCTGAGTTGTGTGTCCTCTTTTTTTTGTTCTTCTATCTTCATTCAAAAACATTCTGTCTTTTATTTTCTGTGCTAGAATAGAATATTACTCTGTCAAAGATAGCCGTTGGTCTGCATTGATTGCATCCTTAATTGCATAATCTCTTCTAGAAGAAAGTCCACAGAATTATTCCTTGAAAAATCCCTTGAAACTTGGTCCAGAAGTAAATGAAAACGGCTAGCAAATCTCTGAATTAATTGCATAATAACTCCTGTCTGATTTGAATTTGAATTCTGGAAGTTATCTGAAATCGTCGAACTGAGCTCTGCTATCATCGAGCTGAGCTCAGCGAACTGGAAAACTCAAGCAGCAAAATAATCGTCGATCTGAGATCAAAGATCGTCGAACTGAGCTCAGAGATAAGGATCCAAAGCAGAGTCAAAATCGTCGAACTGAGCTCACCGATCGTCGAATGGAGTTCGACGATATTATGAAGTTGAGCTCAGCGATCGTCGAATGGAGTTCGACGATCTGTCGAAGTTGAGCTCGACGATCGTCGACCGGAGTTCGACGAATCGTCGTGCTGAGCTCGACGATCAGACTTAGTCTCCAGACAGAAAAACTTGGTCTTCAGGGCAGCTTCCAATCCTAGACTTCTAACCCTTAGACTCAATTCTAATTGACCTATTAAGCTATACAGAAGGTCAAACACAGATTCCTAGAGACATAGTGATCCTGACCCAAAATAGTAATAGGGTGTTCCAACAATCTCCACCTATTTGGGTTAGGATTACTATTTACAGACTTTGGAAATTCAAATAACAACATATAATCAGAAAAGCATAAAAACAACAGCAGCTAGACATTGCAGAAACATCACAGATATATATATATATATATATATATATATGGCATCCAGATAGCAGTCAGAAAATCCAAAGATTGTCACCTTACAGAGTTACTTCTTCTCTTTGCCTTTAACCATTTTGATTTCTCTGTTTGGATTTAAGGCTTCCTTGTTGGACCTGGTGTCATCAGCTGCACCCAAGTATGTTTGCTTTGAAGTCCTGGGAACCACAGTAGCAGGATGCAACTCCATATATCTGTCTGCATCAAAGAATTTGCTGGAGACATATCTTTCTAGCTCTTTTTGTCTTTGCTCTGACATAGTAGAAATATTGGAAGTGTCTAGCCCTTGTTCTTTGGCCTTCTTTATCTGATCTAATGCAGCCAACTCCTTCATCCTAGCAGTCCAAGCAACAGGATTCTTCTCAGGGTCCTCAAATGGTACAGGTGGCTCATACCTGTTGGAAGAATTATCTTGAGGAGGCCTAGCAGACACTGTCTCTCTTAGCTTGTAGGGGAATGGACCAGAAGTAATATCAGCTGAAACATGTCCTCCCCTGGAGTATGGGTGCTGCCTGGAATGCCCTTTAGAATAAACCTGAAAATCTCTCTGACTTCCCCTGTATCCTCCTCTCCTAGAATAAGAACCCCTAGATTGGCTTTCCCTTTGGTATGATCTGGCATGGGGTTGGTAGGGAGCCTGGCTTCTAGATGGGGCTTGACTTGCAGAGCTGCCACCTGCACCTGCATCAGGAGGAGGTGGTGGAGGAGGATGAGGGTGCTGGAACTGGGATGAGCCCTTCTCATACTTTCTCTTCTTTTTCATTGCTTTTAGCTGATTTTTGGAATACTGCATCCAATGTTCAGTAATTTGGCAGTTATGCAGAATATAATAGGGAATATCATTATCATCCTTTACTTTTGCAGGAGAAACCCTTTTCATAGCTTTGCTTCTAGCCTTCCTCTTCCTGGCAATAGTGGCAGTAGAGTCATTAGAGTCTGTCTTGAACTCATCAGAGTCAGAACTCTGGGCATCATATACAGCATCTATTTTTTTCATCAATTCTTTCTTCAACTGAGCAGCAGCAGATGAGGCAGAAGCAGAAGGAGCAGCAGCAGGGACAGCAGTAGCAAAAACAACAGCAGATTCAGCAGTAGATACAGCAACAGATTCAACAGCAGATACAGAAGGAGAAGCAGAAACAACAACAGTAACTTCAGGAGTGATGGCAGCAGCAACTTCAGTAACATCAACAAAATCTTCAGCAGGCTCAAAAATAGTGGCCTCTGTCATCAGAGAATCCTTGGATATCTGCTCATTAGAGGCAGTTGGAATTTCAGCAGCAGCAAAAACAGTCCTTTCTTCAACAGCAGCAGCAGCAGTTACTGAGAGTACAAAGGAGGATATAATGCTGGGGTCACAGCCAGAGAAAGGCACCAGTTTCTTGGACAAATCTTCTGGGGGCTGGACAACATTAGGCTCTGGGATATAACTGAAGTATGCAGTATCAAAGGCAGAAAGCAAAGACCTTAGGTCTATTTCCAAGACTGCAGTAGGAGCCACAGGAACAGCAGATACAAAAACAGCAGCAGCAGCAGTATCATGAACAGCAGGAGCAGAAGCAGCAGCAACAGCAGCATGAAGGCTTGCTTCATATGTCATCTCCCCCTGCCTGGATGCAGATGCATCTGTGTAACGCCCCGGATTTTTTATTACGTACGCATGATGGGCGTTACGTTGGCTTTGATTGTAGTTGAGCATGATGTTTCCCGCGGGCATGCGAGTGGCTGTTTTGGTTGCCGAGTTGCACGATTCCCCAGCAAACCGTAGTCCAAATAAGGGACTCGGTGAGGCCTCTTAGGGAATGCTTGCACGTTTTCGCGCCCGGGGAATGTTGCTCAAAATCAGTTGCTGGTTCAGGAAACAAAAAAAGGGTAAAAAGTGCTTAAGGCAAAAATGGTCTAGGACGTCCCAGGAACATTTTTCACAAAAGGGGAAAATGGTCGTTTTTGTGCTAGACACGCCCCATGTCACGGGCGTGACCCAGGCCGTGACCTGGGCGTGACCTCCTTGACTCGACGAAGTTTTCGTGCGTCGAGTTGAGCTCGACGAATGGGGTACACGCCCCCTGACACGGGCGTGTCACGGGCCGTGTCCCGCTTCGTCGAGTGTCGAGTGTCGATCGTCGAGTATCGAGCGTCGAGTATCGAGTGGCGAGTCGTCGAGAGAGGGGACACGGCCTGTGACACGGGCGTGTCACAGGGCGTGTCATGCTGGGTCGAGTGTCGACACTTTTTGTCGACGAGGTGTCGAGACACGGGTTACACGCCCTAGGTCACGGGCGTGACCGACCCGTCACGGGCGTGTACCCGGCCGTGTACCGTGTGGATAAGCTGGAATTTGCCGCCTTTCGGCGCCGCTTATGGTACACGCCCTGTGTCACGGGCGTGACACAGGGCGTGACCGGCCCGAAAATCGACTTTTTCCAGTTTTTTTGTGCCGTTCATTTCCTTGATCCTGCATCGAACGGTTCAGCTCGGTTCTGAAGGAAATAAGTCCGAAACAGAAACCTTGCATTTTCATCTTCTTCCTCTTCATCTTCATCTTCTTCTTCCTTCTCCTCAAAGAGAAAGCAAAGAGAGCAAGGCTCAAGCAAGGCAAGAAAAGAAAAGCAGCCGTCGCGACATCACCTCGGTTCAGGCAAGCGGTGTCCTCCACCCTTGCCAATCTTCGTACTTGATTCAATTCTCTATTTTTCTAGCTTGAGATCTTGTGTTGAATTCTTCCTTATTAGCCTTAGGATTGCTCGTTCAATTCCCCTATACTTAATTTGTTCTTCTTGAATTGCTCTTTCATTTTCTTAGCCTTAGTTTCTTGTGTTCTGAAATTTCCCTATGCTGCAATTACTTAGTGTGTTCTTCTTGATTCAAATGATGCTTAATTAGTGTAATTGTGATCAACCTCTTGTTGGTTAATTTGACACATATAGCAAATTCCTTATGCTAAATGACCATGCGAATTTCCTATGCTACAATTCCCATGTTTCGATTTGTGCTTCATGGAGTTACCAACTTTCCCTATGCTAGATTATTTCATGTAGCAATATGGTTAATCTTCATGTAGCCTATCATTAAAAGTGATTTTTCCTTGATTATGTACTTATGGTAATCAAACCCTATATGTAATTTTCTTGGATACAAGGCCTATGATCTTTTTTATGTGTTGAAGTTCATCAAACGCTATGCGTTGGCAATTGGGAGTCATGTGTGAGGACGATGAAAGGAAACATGTTATCTTGGGTTATGGGGTGTTTTGCGAGGCGAATTCGTGAAGCATGGCGGGAGCGTTTGTGTGAGGATTTTGCAAGGGGTGGTGTGGTTTCAGCCTGTGGCCACCGGGTTTTGTTTTTGTGGTTAGAGAGACCACTTTGGCCCCGATTTGGGCTGGTTTTGTTTGGTGCGTTCCACTTTAGGGCCGCCACCGATAAGACCCTTGTGAAATTGAACTTAACCGCTGCTTATGCTTCACTTGTCTAGTAGGTTCTTGTTCTATAAATGATGGAATAGACATGTGTTTTGCCTTTTGTTTCTGCGGTTTGAGCAGGACTTGGAGAACTAGTACGCACTTGGTGCGGTTGATCCTTTGGAATGACCTTGTTTTTCTACATGTACGCACTTGTTTTGTGCACTCTTTTGACTTAAGCATTGCTATGGGGTCGGTAAGTCCCTTCTTGATTCATTATGAAATTTGTACTCTCTTTTGTATAGTTTGGTTGATTGCTGAGGTATTCTTTCTTGAATGCCTCAGGTGCAGGTTGTAGCCGGTTGAGCGGCTAGGTTGGTTGGTGGCGTTTCTTGGGAGCTAACCGAGCTTTCAAAGCGAGGTAGTTCTTCTTTTGTTGTTCAGACATATCTATGCCCCAATGGGTTCGTGTCAGCTTGTTGGCGCCCATTTGGTGGATTTTCTTTTATGTAAATATGAACGAGACTGCTATTGTAACTCCTTTGGATGGAATATACTTGCTTGTGGGATGGTTTTCTGGTAGGTTGCATTAGGTATTTTGAAGCTAAACCAAAACTATTATTGTATCTCATGCATACATGACTTGATAAATGAAGACTTATTTTCAATTAACGTAAACAAAGAGGATTTCTTATAATAATATCACTATAGGCTGCAGATAGGAGCTCATTATAAATAAACCAAGGATTTCCGCCGCGTAACAATGTGTTTTGATACCTAAGGCCGAGGGATACGGCCAGCAAATGAACTAATTTTCTTACATATAACTGTTGAACTTGAATTCACAAAGTAAGCGTCAAGGGTTGCCTGAACGTGTGCAGTTATCCCCTGCACGACGTGGCATCATAACCCGTAGTTCCTCTTGCTCTGATACGAGGTACTCGTTGAGGAAATGCGGGTTGTGACAGTTGGTATCAGAGGGAGGTTTGCTTGACATTTGGTCGGGCAAACTTTCCTTTTTGTGTTGTAAGTGTAAGCATCATTTCATACACACACCGAGGTGCCATCAGTATGTCTTGGCCGAAGCACGTACACTACACTCATGGCATGAACAGAAGTATACGGGGCATATTATGTAGTATGGGATGCATAATATGTGGTTGTATATGGATCCACCATAGGGGCAACATGTGAGGGTTATGTATTATGGGATGCATAACATCACCACATGGATGCGACTAGCACGTTTTCTTTTCTTCGTTGCATGCAATGCTATGTAGTATGGGATGCATAGCATTGTGATGTGTACGACCGCTCATGGCATGCATTAAGGCCTTTTCTAGAATGAATAGCACAGCACGCATAACATAACATTGCATGAGCACAACGTGCCAAGCTAAGACTTACATGATGACACCTGTACACTCATGGTTTTGGGTCAAATCAAGTCATGCATCCATGGTTTAGGCACACGTTAGTGGGATGACAGTGAGTCATCTTTAGGTTAGGCATACCATCATTCTCAAACTCCCAAAGCAAGTTAGCAGTTGATGTTCATATTTTTATATGTATGGTCTGTACATAGCCGTTGTGTATTTTGTTGGGTTTGAGATTGACAAGAGTGAACGTGTTTCTAGGATGTCGAAGCGTCCAGTGACAAGGCAAACTCCCCAATCCGAGGGTGAATCTTCGGGCGCGCAGAATAATGCACTGATAGATAGTCTTCGCCAAAGTAATGAGGCTTTGACGAGGCAGGTGCAGGAAGTGCAGTCCCAGCTTCAAGCTATGTCATCTGCTATGTCTGGGCTGGCACCAAGAGGACAAGAGATGGTTAGAGGCCCCACTAGGTCGACTCCTTCAGTGGCAGTGACACCCCCAGTTGTGGTTCCTCCTGCGATGACGTTTATCTCGCAGTTTCAACGACTTGGACCACCGACGTATGACGGAAAAGCAGACTTCGTAATCTTGGATGACTGGGTGATCACGTTAGAAGAAATGTTTGTGTATGCTGGTGTGACTGAGGACCAAAAGGTGATGCTTGCTGCCTATCAACTTAAGGGATTGGCAAAAGGATGGTGGTTACGAGAAAAGGAAGGCCTACGGGCGGGCTGCTCGTGGGAAGTGTTCAAAGAAATGGTACGGCGCAAGTTTCTACCGGCAGTGGAAAGGGACCGCCTGATGAATGACTTTTTATACTTGAAGCAAAGGAACCTCACAGTGAGTGAGTATGAAATCGAGTTTAGCAAGTTAAGTCGGTTTGCCCCGAGCATGGTGACGACAGAAGTTGACCGAGTAAAGAGATTTCTTGGCGGACTCCGCAGCGACGTACAGCAGTTCGCAAGTGCTTATGGAGCGACGAGTTACACTGCTGTGGTTGAGGCTGCGTTGAAGGTGGAAGCGATCGAAACGGCAAAACAAAGAGGACAACAGATGAGGAAGGATAAGAGGAAGCTGGTGGGAGGGAAAAGCTCCCAAGACGCAGACGTAAGGAAGAGAAACAAGGAGACATGTAGCTTCTGTGGCCGAGTCGGTCACCCCTTTGAGACATGTTTCAAGCGGTTGGGGATGCAAAAGAAGGAGCAGGTGCACGCCATGATGGGTACGCCAACCAGCGACTTGGAGTGTACGTTTTGTGGGAGAAGAGGTCATGATGTGAACCGCTGCTGGGCCAAAGACAAGGTATGCTTCCAGTGTGGCAGACCAGGACATCTTCGCACGAGGTGCCCACAGGTTCAAGCTGTGTTGCAACCCGCACCACTCCAGGCTTTGCCTCCGCCTCCGCGCTTGGACAAAGGCAAAGGGAAGTTGAATGTGGTCTCTGCAGAGGAAGCGCATACATCACCGCAGGTTATCTCAGGTTCGATTCAGTCCTCTGGTTCTCGTTTTGTGTATGCCTTGCCTAGTATGTGTCGTTCTTAGCATAGCATATATACCTTATAGGAAACTTTAAGGTCAAGAACCGTTCGACGCGTGTTCTCTTTGATTCTGGCGCGACCCATTCATTTGTAGCGCGAACCTTTCTGGATCGATATCATTTGACACCAGAGCGAGTGGGGAATGCGTTTTTGGTGAAATTTCCTTCCGGCGCTTCTGTGGTGGCTGACTGATGTCTTCTTGATTGTCCCATTTTGTTGGGGGATTTTATAGCAAGGGTTGATTGCAAGGTAATCGATTTGGAAGATTTCGACGTCATTCTGGGAATGGACTGGTTATTCCGCTATGACGCCGTCATCCAGTGCAGAGGGAAGCGCTTGGATTTTGTCAAGGACGATGGTCAGCCAGGAAGTGTGTATGGTGATTCTTGCCAGGATTCTCCAGGGCTTTCGGCGGTATGTGTTCGGACGTTGTTTATTTCCGACTGTTTTGCTTGTCTTGTCTCCGCTGTGGGGACTAGTGCTGTTTTGCCGCGTTTGGAGGAGATTCATGTTGTGCGTGACTTCCCAGATGTTTTTCCTACCGACCTTCCTGGTCTTCCCCCTGATCGTGACGTCGAGTTTGTTATTGATTTGGAGCCGGGTACGCGACCGATCGCGAAAGCGCCATATAGGATGGCCCCGCGTGAGCTAGCAGAGTTACGCACCCAGTTGGATGACTTGTTGGCAAAAGGGTTTATCCGGCCGAGTTCATCACCTTGGGGTGCACCGGTGTTATTCGTGAAGAAGAAAGATGGGTCGATGCGGCTTTGCATCGATTACCGGGAACTGAACAAGGTGACTATTAAAAACAAGTACCCACTGCCAAGAATCGATGATTTATTTGATCAACTGCGTGGCAGTTCTGTATTTTCGAAGATTGATCTCCGCTCGAGCTATCATCAGCTCAAGGTACGGGAATCTGATATTCCGCGAACTGCATTTCGATCAAGGCATGGCCACTTTGAATTCCTTGTGATGTCGTTTGGATTGACTAATGCACCATCAGCTTTCATGGATCTGATGAACAGAGTGTTCAAGGACTATTTGGATAAATTTGTGGTGGTGTTTATTGATGATGTTCTTATCTACTCCCGCAGTGCTGAGGAACATGAACAGCATCTGCGCTTAGTATTGGCCACTTTACGAGATCAACGGTTATTCGCCAAGCTAAGCAAATGCGAGTTTTGGTTGCCGCAAGTTGCTTTTCTGGGTCATGTCATTAATCACCATGGTATTTTAGTGGATCCCGAAAAGATTTCTGCGGTCATGGAATGGAGAAGACCGGAAACACCCAAGGAGATTCGAAGCTTCTTGGGCTTAGCCGGCTATTATCGCAGATTTGTCGAAGGTTTTGCGACGTTGGCCGCACCTTTGACTCGATTAACCCATAATAACGTGGCATTTGAATGGAATGACAAGTGTGAGACCTCCTTCCTGGAACTCAAACATTGATTATGTACCGCTCCTGTGTTGGTCTTGCCGACGGAAGGAAAAGAGTATGAAGTGTTTGTGGATGCGTCGCACATTGGACTTGGTTGTGTGTTAATGCAAGACAAGAAGGTGATTGCGTATGGGTCTCGGCAGTTGAAAAGTCATGAAAAGAATTACCCAACGCATGATTTGGAGTTTGCAGCGGTGATCTTTGCATTGAAGTTGTGGAGACACTTGCTATATGGTGCGCAGTGTAAAATCTTTACAGATCATAAAAGCTTGAAGTATGTCTTCACGCAGAAAGAACTTAATTTGCGCCAACGGCGATGGCTTGAGTATGTAGCTGATTATGATGTGGACATTCAATATCATCCGGGGAAAGCGAATGTTGTCGCCGATGCTTTGAGTCGGAAGACGGGGAAACTATTTCATCTTTCTGTTGATCGTCTCGTAGAGGAATTTTTATTGATGGATATTACGGTGGGCAGATATGAACCGCAAAGTCATTCGGCAATAGAAGAACCATCATGGCTGGTGCTCACAAGACAACATCAAAAAGATGATCCTGATCTGTTGCATTTATTTCTTCGGACGGAAAAGGGTGAATTACCGGATTTTGCGATTGATGGTGCAGGCACGTTAAAGTATCGTGGGCGCTTTTGTATTCCTGCAGTTGGGGAGATTCGGGAGATGGTGTGTAAGGAAGCACACGACGCAAGTATGGCCTACCATCCAGGCTCAACAAAAATGTACCGTGATTTGAAACAAAGTGTCTGGTGGTATGAAATGAAAAGAGATATAGCGCAGTTTGTATCGGAATGTCATACCTGCAAGCGGGTGAAAGCTGATCATGGGAGACCTGGTGGCAAGTTGACACCATTGGAGATTCCAACCTGGAAGTGGGAAAGCATCTCAATGGATTTTATTACAGGTTTACCAAGATCTCCCCGAGGACATGACTCCGTGTGGGTGATCGTGGATAGGTTGACCAAGTGTGCTCATTTCGTACCCTTTAAGGTCAACTACCCGATGAAGACAATAGCGGAGCTCTATGTGAACGAGATCATCCGACTACATGGTGTGCCTGTGAATATCATTTCCGATCGAGATTCCCGCTTTACCACTCATTTTTGGCGCAGTCTACAAGAGGGTTTGGGGACAGATTTGCGATACTCCACAGCTTATCATCCCCAGACGAATGGCCAAACCGAGAGAGTAAATCAAATTGTAGAAGATATGATTCGATGTTACATTCTGGAGTATGGCGGAGCATGGGATGAACGTTTGCGGCTTATGGAGTTCGCGTATAATAATAGCTATCAAGAAAGCTTGCAAATGGCTCCGTTTGAAGCGTTATATGGGCGATGATGTCGGACCCCACTCTTTTGGACTGAGGTTGGCGAGCGGCCTTTGTTGGGGCCAGAGGCGCTCGAGGATATGGAAGTTGTAGTACGAGGTATTCGGGAGAAGCTCCGAGTCGCCCAAGAGCGATATGAAAAGTATGCCAACCGACGAAGGTCGGAATTAGAGTTTGTGGTGGGGGATTCTGTTTTCTTGAAAGTCTCCCCAATGGTTGGGATTAAAAGGTTTGGGAAAGAGCGCAAATTAGACCCAAGATTTGTGGGTCCCTTCAAGATTCTTGAGCGCGTTGGAGCATCTGCCTACAAACTGGAATTACCTGTGAACTTTCCTGGTGTTCACAATGTGTTTCATGTGAGCCAACTGCGCAAGTGTCTGCGGAATGACACGCAAGTGTTGGACGTGGTGCCGCCATTGGCGCCAAACCTTTCTTATGTGGAGATGCCCATCCGGATATTGGACTCCCAAGATCGTGTGTTGCGGAAAAAGAAGATTCCTATGGTAAAGGTGTTATGGAAAAATCAGGATGTGGAAAGCGCGACGTGGGAGCTCGAGTCAACGATGAGGGCGGCTCACCCTCATTTGTTCCCGTAAGCTGGTATGTGATTTAGTGTTTGATTGGATTCATGTTTTGGGTTGCTTGGGTGTTGGGTTTTGTGAAAAGTTTCGAGGCGAAACTTTTTGTTAGGGGGAGTGATTGTAACGCCCCGGATTTTTTATTACGTACGCATGATGGGCGTTACGTTGGCTTTGATTGTAGTTGAGCATGGTTTTTCCCGCGGGCATGCGAGTGGCTGTTTTGGTTGCCGAGTTGCACGATTCCCCAGCAAACCGTAGTCCAAATAAGGGACTCGGTGATGCCTCTTAGGGAATGCTTGCACGTTTTCGCGCCCGGGGAATGTTGCTCAAAATCAGTTGCTGGTTCAGGAAACAAAAAAGGGTAAAAAGTGCTTAAGGCAAAAATGGTCTAGGACGTCCCAGGAACATTTTTCACAAAAGGGGAAAATGGTCGTTTTTGTGCTAGACACGCCCCATGTCACGGGCGTGACCCAGGCCGTGACCTGGGCGTGACCTCCTTGACTCGACGAAGTTTTCGTGCGTCGAGTTGAGCTCGACGAATGGGGTACACGCCCCCTGACACGGGCGTGTCACGGGCCGTGTCCCGCTTTGTCGAGTGTCGAGTGTCGATCGTCGAGTATCGAGCGTCGAGTATCGAGTGGCGAGTCGTCGAGAGAGAGGGGACACGGCCTGTGACACGGGCGTGTCACAGGGCGTGTCATGCTGGGTCGAGTGTCGACACTTTTTGTCGACGAGGTGTCGAGACACGGGTTACACGCCCTAGGTCACGGGCGTGACCGACCCGTCACGGGCGTGTACCCGGCCGTGTACCGTGTGGATAAGCTGGAATTTGCCGCCTTTCGGCGCCGCTTATGGTACACGCCCTGTGTCACGGGCGTGACACAGGGCGTGACCGGCCCGAAAATCGACTTTTTCCAGTTTTTTTGTGCCGTTCATTTCCTTGATCCTGCATCGAACGGTTCAGCTCGGTTCTGGAGGAAATAAGTCCGAAACAGAAACCTTGCATTTTCATCTTCTTCCTCTTCATCTTCATCTTCTTCTTCCTTCTCCTCAAAGAGAAAGCAAAGAGAGCAAGGCTCAAGCAAGGCAAGAAAAGAAAAGCAGCCGTCGCGACATCGCCTCGGTTCAGGCAAGCGGTGTCCTCCACCCTTGCCAATCTTCGTACTTGATTCAATTCTCTATTTTTCTAGCTTGAGATCTTGTGTTGAATTCTTCCTTATTAGCCTTAGGATTGCTCGTTCAATTCCCCTATACTTAATTTGTTCTTCTTGAATTGCTCTTTCATTTTCTTAGCCTTAGTTTCTTGTGTTCTGAAATTTCCCTATGCTGCAATTACTTAGTGTGTTCTTCTTGATTCAAATGATGCTTAATTAGTGTAATTGTGATCAACCTCTTGTTGGTTAATTTGACACATATAGCAAATTCCTTATGCTAAATGACCATGCGAATTTCCTATGCTACAATTCCCATGTTTCGATTTGTGCTTCATGGAGTTACCAACTTTCCCTATGCTAGATTATTTCATGTAGCAATATGGTTCATCTTCATGTAGCCTATCATTAAAAGTGATTTTTCCTTGATTATGTACTTATGGTAATCAAACCCTATATGTAATTTTCTTGGATACAAGGCCTATGATCTTTTTTATGTGTTGAAGTTCATCAAACGCTATGCGTTGGCAATTGGGAGTCATGTGTGAGGACGATGAAAGGAAACGTGTTATCTTGGGTTATGGGGTGTTTTGCGAGGCGAATTCGTGAAGCATGGCGGGAGCGTTTGTGTGAGGATTTTGCAAGGGGTGGTGTGGTTTCAGCCTGTGGCCACCGGGTTTTGTTTTTGTGGTTAGAGAGACCACTTTGGCCCCGATTTGGGCTGGTTTTGTTTGGTGCGTTCCACTTTAGGGCCGCCACCGATAAGACCCTTGTGAAATTGAACTTAACCGCTGCTTATGCTTCACTTGTCTAGTAGGTTCTTGTTCTATAAATGATGGAATAGGCATGTGTTTTGCCTTTTGTTTCTGCGGTTTGAGCAGGACTTGGAGAACTAGTACGCACTTGGTGCGGTTGATCCTTTGGAATGACCTTGTTTTTCTACATGTACGCACTTGTTTTGTGCACTCTTTTGACTTAAGCATTGCTATGGGGTCGGTAAGTCCCTTCTTGATTCATTATGAAATTTGTACTCTCTTTTGTATAGTTTGGTTGATTGCTGAGGTATTCTTTCTTGAATGCCTCAGGTGCAGGTTGTAGCCGGTTGAGCGGCTAGGTTGGTTGGAGGCGTTTCTTTGGAGCTAACCGAGCTTTCAAAGCGAGGTAGTTCTTCTTTTGTTGTTCAGACATATCTATGCCCCAATGGGTTCGTGTCAGCTTGTTGGCGCCCATTTGGTGGATTTTCTTTTATGTAAATATGAACGAGACTGCTATTGTAACTCCTTTGGATGGAATATACTTGCTTGTGGGATGGTTTTCTGGTAGGTTGCATTAGGTATTTTGAAGCTAAACCAAAACTATTATTGTATCTCATGCATACATGACTTGATAAATGAAGACTTATTTTCAATTAACGTAAACAAAGAGGATTTCTTATAATAATATCACTATAGGCTGCAGATAGGAGCTCATTATAAATAAACCAAGGATTTCCGCCGCGTAACAATGTGTTTTGATACCTAAGGCCGAGGGATACGGCCAGCAAATGAACTAATTTTCTTACATATAACTGTTGAACTTGAATTCACAAAGTAAGCGTCAAGGGTTGCCTGAACGTGTGCAGTTATCCCCTGCACGACGTGGCATCATAACCCGTAGTTCCTCTTGCTCTGATACGAGGTACTCGTTGAGGAAATGCGGGTTGTGACAATCTGTATCAAGGCACACTGCTGGAGGTGCTGCCTGAGGATTGAGGGAGGAAAGCCTGGCAGAGAGAGCTGCCACTGACTGTTGTAGAGGAGCTAAGGAGGCCTCCATGAGAAGAGAGAGCCTGGGGGCAAGTAGCTCATACAACTTGTCAGCTAAGGCTGGGAGATCTACATGCTCAAGAGCAGGAGCAGAGGTAGATGGAATAGGGATGGCTGAGGATGCTGGAAGTGGAGGGCTGGAGAGTGGAGGGATGGTTGGCTGAGGTGTGGGGATGGTGGAGATGGAGGACAAGGGTATGGATATGGATGGAGTGAATGATGGTTGGTCAATGATGTGGAGGAGGAGATCTTGGAATGAGGTTGAGGAGGAGGGTAATTCTGGAGGAGAAGAGGGGGAATCATCCATGTAGGAGTCATCCAGAAGGGTGAAAGATGGTATGGATGGTGAAGAAGTGACATCTGGTGGAGGATATGAAAATAATGGGAGGAAGTGGTCTGCTGGTGGAGGTAGAATTGGGTCTGGAGATGGAGTTGAGGTTGGAGATGGGCTGGAGATGGTAATGGTGGATGGAACTGGAATGGTGGATGGAAGAGGTAGGGTTGGACTTGGAGGAGGAGGAGAGGCAGCAACAGCAGCAGCCAGGTCTTCTGCAGGAGCAGAGACCTGTGGGAGAGTGACTCTGTGAGTCCTGGTGCCTGAAGGAGCACTAGATGATGGCCTGCTTGGCTTGCTGATTTGCCTGTCCCACTTGCCAAAGAGGGCACAGGAGAGTCTCCTGGAGGCATTTATGTGCACTCCAGAGGAGACCAGCAAGGTAGGGCACTTGTTCTGCAGGAAGACTCCAATAATCCTTCCAAAATTTACAAAGTTTTATTTATTTTCTTCTTTATTAGGTCAAAGAAGACCTCTCCCCAGTTCAAACTTTTCTTATCTACCAGAGCTCCCATGAGGCAGAGCTGATGTCTGGAGATAGTGTCATGTGCAGAGTGCTTTGCCAACAGCACTTTTCCTACAACATCTGCTAGGAACCTGTACTCAACAGACAAGTTCCTTTTGAATAACTTGCTAGGGTTTCCCTCAGGATGACCCATCCTGGCAAGTATGTCAGAAAACTCCTCCCTAGATAATTCAGCAGTTTCTTCTCCATTTCTCAAACCAAAAACCTCTGTTAAAACTGTGGGGGTCAGAGGTACCTGAGTTCCAGCAATAGATCCAACTATTGTGTTGTTGTCTAGATTGTGAGCAGTATAGACCCATTCCTTTATTTCATCTGAAGCAAGCTTGATTCTAGTGGTCATGAGGGCAGACAAGTTCTGATCCTTGAATAAATTCAGAATGTCTTGGAATATTTGATCAGTGATGTTGAACGATTCCAGATCAATGTCGAAGCCTGCATCAAACTTCATTGCGGCTAGGACAGCAACTGATACGGCCATTGTACCTGCAAAAACTTAACAAACAAAACGACCAAGTGTAGAGCTGTTTGGAGGGAAGAAGATTCTTGCAGAGAAATTGAAAGCGCAAGAGAGAACGACGGCGAAAAATGAGTTTTATATTAGGGTTCGACGCAGAATTGGAAAGATCGTTGAACTCGGTTCGACGATCGAGGCTTCTAAAGGAATCTGAAGAGACTCCAACATCGTCGATCTCCGTTCGACGATCTGGAAAGGCGTCGAGCTCCGTTCGACGATCGTTCAGTGAACATAATCGTCGAGCGTCGTTCGACGATCGTTGACCGGAAGAGATAGTTTATACTATCGGAGAGGCGCTGAACTCAGTTCGACGATTCTGGAAATCGTCGATCTCCGTTTGACGATCTGTGTGGAAATCGTCGAGCGCAGTTCAGAGATCAGAAAATTCTACACACTAAGAAAAATCAGAATTTTTGCCTAATCTTGGTCAATTTTTAGCTTTCAAAATCTTGAATATTATTTAAGACTTCCTCCATCTAACATTCCTAACTGATTTAGGAAGAAGGTGTGTTTCTTTTCATCCAAAGGCTTGGTGAAAATATCTCCCCTTTGTAAATCAGTTGGGATATATTGTAATTCAATTTTATTCTTTTCAACATTGTCCCTTAAGAAATGATGCCTAATCTCTATGTGTTTTGTCCTACTATGGAGGACTGGATTTTGAGCTATGGAAATAGCACTTGTATTGTCACAAAAGATTTTTGACTTCTATAAGTTGTAGCCATAGTCTAGGAGTTGGTTTTGAATCCACAGTATTTGTGAACAACAACTGCCTGCTGCCATATATTCAGCTTCAGCAGTTGAAGTTGACACAAATGTTTGTTTCTTGCAAAACCAAGAGACAAGTCTGTCACCAAGGAACTGACAAGTTCCACTGGTGCTTTTCCTGTCAATTCTGCATCCAGCATAATCAGCATCAGAGAATCCAGTTAAATCAAATGCTGAATCTTTTGGATACCAGAGACCTAGATTTGGACAACTTTTAACATACCTGAGAATCCTCTTTACTAATGTTAGGTGTGACTCTCTAGGGCTTACTTGGAACCTAGCACATATACATGTAGCAAACATTATATCTGGTCTACTAGCTGTAAGATACAGTAAAGAGCCAATCATTGCTCTATATGTTGTCTGATCAACAGGTTTCCCATGTTCATCAGCATCCAATACAGCATTGGTAGGCATGGGTGTTTTCATACAAGATGCCTCAGACATACCAAATTTCTTAACCAGTTCATTAGCATATTTGGTTTGAGAAATAAAGATGCCTTCAGCATGTTGTTTGACTTGCAATCCTAGGAAGAAGGATAGTTCACCCATGCTACTCATCTCAAATTTAGAATGCATCAGGTTAGAAAACCTTCTGCACAATTTTGAGTCAGTAGAACCAAAAATGATATCGTCTACATAAATTTGCACTAGTAGGGTATGGGACTTATGGGTTCTAATAAAAAGAGTTTGGTCTACTCTACCCCTTATAAAACTATTTTCCAAGAGAAAGCATGCTAAGGTCTCATACCATGCTCTAGGAGCTTGCTTGAGACCATATAATGCTTTATTTAGTCTAAAAACATAATCAGGATAAGTTGGAGAGATAAAACCTGGAGGTTGTCTGACATAGACTTCCTCTTTGATGTCTCCATTTAAGAAGGCACTCTTGACATCCATCTGATAAACCTTGAAGCCTTTGTGAGATGCATAAGCTAGAAATATTCTGATGGCTTCCAATCTTGCAACAGGTGCAAAGGTCTGGTCGTAGTCAATTCCTTCTTCTTGAGAATATCCCTGGGCAACTAGCCTTGCCTTGTTCCTTATTATTACTCCTTGATCATCCCGTTTATTTCTGAATACCCATTTTGTTCCAAGAATTGAATGATCCTTTGGCTTTGGCACTAGTTCTCATACTTTGTTCCTCTCAAATTGATGCAACTCCTCTTGCATTGCAATGATCCAGTGTGGATCTTGCTCTGCATCTTGAATGGACTGAGGTTCAATTTGAGAAAGGAAGCAGGTGTGCAACAGGTTTTGGTTGACCTGATTTCTGGTTTGCACACCAGCTGAGAGTTCTCCAATTATTTGGGTAATTGGATGGTCTCTTGATGTTACTAGATCAACAGGGGGTGTTGATTGTTCACCAACCTGTGTTGTTGTTTCCTCTTGTGGTACAACAACTGGCTCTTCAAGTTGAGCTTCAATGTGTTGAGTATTGCTTTCATCTTCACTGCTTTCTTCTTCTTGAGCAACCTGTAGCTTGTTCATATCTTCAACTAGAGAGTGTTCCTGCAAAGGTTCTATGGTAGAAGAAATCTTCTCCTTGAAAGACATGTTAGTTTCATCAAAAGAAATATGAACAGATTCCTCAATTTTCAAAGATGATTTATTATAGACCCTATAGGCCTTGCTGATCATAGAGTATCCCAGAAACACTCCTTCATCAGCTTTGGCTTGAAATTTTGCTAAGTATTTCTTGTCATTATTGTGAATATAGCAAATGCAACCAAAAATTCTGAAATAGTCAACTTTAGGTTTCTTCCCTTTGAGTAATTCATAGGGAGTCTTTCCCTTCAGTTTATGTATCAGACTTCTGTTCAACACATAGTTGGAGGAGTTCACTGCCTCTGCCCAAAAGGATAGAGGTAGATGAGCATCTGACAACAATGTGGTGGCAGATTCAACAAGGGTTCTATTTTTCCTTTCAGCTACCCCATTTTGTTGAGGAGTTCTAGGAGCTGAGAAAGTATGCCTGATCCCTTCACTCTGACAGAACTCTTGCATAAGAAGAGAATCAAACTCTGTCCCATGATCACTTCTGATCAGGGCAATGTGAGTATTGAACTCAATCTCTATACATTTGAGAAACTCTGTCAGACACTTAAAGTTATCAGACTTCTTCCTTAGAAAGAACACCCAAGTGAATCTAGAGAAGTCATCTACAATTACTAAAGTGTAGGATTTCCCTCCTAGGCTTTGTACTGTGATGGGTCCAAATAGATCCATGTGTAACAGATACAATATCCTAGGTGAATCACTCTTATTAAGTGACTTAAAACTGTTTTTAGTTTGCTTGCCTAATTGACAAGCCTTGCAGAGTCCTTCCTTCTTGTAGGGACTAGAAGGTAGTCCTCTAACAAGATTGTCCTTGGATAGCCTAGCAATAGTTCTAAGGTTTAGGTATCCTAATCTCTTATGCCATAACACATTTGGTCTACAGACTGAGTTAAACAGGCAAATATCTATATCAGTTGAAAGAAAATCTACTAAGTAGATGTTACCTTTCCTTATACCTATCAACACTGTTGTGTTGTCCTCTGACTTGATTTTGCATAAGGTTTTGCTGAAGGTCACCTGGTAGCCTTCATCACATAGCTGACTGATGCTGATCAGGTTGTGCTTCAGTCCTTCCACATATGCTACCTTCTTGAAGGTTACTGATCCAATCTGTACTGCACCATATCCCTTAGTTTGTCCAAAGTTGGAATCACCAAAGATAACTTTGGGTCCAAGATTGGCTCTAAAGGAAGTGAGGTTGTCCTTATTCCCTGTCATGTGCTTAGATTACCCACTATCCAAGTACCATTGCTGGTTAGATATTGGATAGGTCTTCACCTGCACATGAAACAATTCACTTGTTTTTGACCCAGTTTACCTTGGGCCTAGGTTGATAACCTCTAAATTCAGAAATAAAAGACATCCCTGGCTGACTCTTATATCCTTCAGGATGATATCTCCTTGGAGGTAAAATCCATTCAGTATAAGGGTTGAAGGTTTGGGATGATGAACCCTTAGGATTCAATTTTGATTTGCCTTTGAAAAAATTTCCAGAGTTCTGACCTCTGTTCGACGATCTTGGAGCTGCGTTCGACGATCTTGGGTCAGATCGTCGAGCTCCGTTCGACGGTCGACTATGGCTGAGGTCAGGTATATGAGATCGTCGACCTGCGTTCGACGACTTTGGTTGAGATCATCGATCTGCGTTCGACGATTTGTCCTGAGATCGTTGAGCTGCGTTCGGCGATCGTCGATCTTCATTCGGCGATCGTCGATCTCCGTTCGACGATTTGTGCTGGGACTTAGTTTTCTGAGGCAGATCAGAATTTTTCCTGGCAACCTCTACAACTCCCTTTCCCTTGTCAGAAATGAACTTGATGGGAGTTGTCAGAACAATAGGTTGGCTGGATGAGGCACCCAAGCCCAGTGTACTGTTGAATCTTGAGTTCACTGTGCTTGTGATGTCCATCAGCTTGATGCTTCTCCCATTAAGGGATTCTTCAAGCTTCTTGGCCTCAGAGAGCTCACTTTTCAGTGTAGCTATCTGTTCCCTACAGTTCTCCAACTCCTGAGAGAGTTTGAGGTTTTCTGACTTTAAACCATTGTGTTCAGATAATTGATTTCTGAGAAAGATAATCTCTTTCTCAGACTTTAGCAGGTCTAAACACAGTGTTTTAAATTCAGATTTAAAATCTTCTGAACTAAAATCAAAAGAACTAATTACCTGATCTTCTTCAGGTTGAGTCTCTGAGTCTGACTCTGACTCTTCTTCCTCTGAATTGTGCTGTGAGGCATTGATTGCCATCATGCAGAACTCCTTTTCTTCTGCATCATCCTCATCATCACTGGAGCTGGAAGAGGCTTCTGACTCCTCTTCAGTCTCACTCCAGGATTCAGCAACAAACCCTTTCCTTGTATGCTTATTTTTGCTGGAAGAAGGTTTGCTATTGCCTACTCCTTTTGGAGTCTTTCTCCTTTCTTCTTTCTTTTCTGTCCCTTCTGTCCTTATTCTTGTTCTCTGGACAGTCAGGAACTATATGCCCTGGTTTCCTATAACTAAAGCAAATAATGTCTTTGTTATTGCCAATGGACTTGTCATACCTTGGCTTATCCTGCTCCTTGTATGATCTTCTTCTGAAGTCCTTTCTGGCCATCTTATAGAATCTTTTGGCCAACAAGCTGAGAAGTTCATCATTGCCTGTAGCTTTTTCTTCAGGCAGATCTTCAGTTTCCTTGAATGCTATGGTCTTCTCCTTTCTTGTGGCTGGTGAAGCAGCCTTCTGTTCTTCCTCTCTGTTCTTGATGAGTAGCTCATAAGACTTGAGCTTACCCAACAAAGCTTCAGTGGTGATCTCATTTAGACTTCTGGCATCTTTGATTGGCCAGATTCTTGAATCCCAAGTGCTGGGGAAGCACATTAGGATCTTGTCATTAAGTTCTGTCAGAGAGATCTCTTTGTCTAATGTCCTTAGTTCACTGACAATTAGACTCAGTCTGTTATACATGTCTCCCACTGACTCATTCTCTCCCTTCTTGAAGTTCTCATATTGAGAGATGAGATGGGATCTTCTGTCCTTTCTTTCATCAGCTGAGCCTGATACTATTTCTGAGAGTCTATCCCAGATTTCCTTGGCTGAATTACATTCAGCTACCTTTTGGAATATGTCATCTGACATTGTCTGGGCTAGGATGTTCATAGCCTTAGCATCAGCTACTTTCCACTTTTTGATGTCAACATCTGTTCCTGATGGAGGTGGAACAACATTTGTACTTGTGCTCTCTGGGGGTCTTGGACACACTGTCAAAACAGAATTAAATATATCTTCATCAATAGAATTCATGTAGAGTCTAATCCTTGCTTTCCAAAGTGCAAACTTGGAAAGATTGCACACTGGAGGTGTGGTGCTAGCATAATCTTTGTTTTGGGCCATGATTTGTGCACACAAGATCTAATAATAAAATACAAAAGAAAAACAGATCTAGTTTAGGATCTTGGGGTTCAGGTGTTAGCCTGTACAACCAATCAGGTATGGTATGTTTAACCAACCTGGCTCTGATACCAATTGAAAGTGCAACTAGATCTGATATACTCTAGAGGGGGGTGAATAGAGTATGTGGTGTTTTAAAACTTTTTAAAAGCTTTTACAACAATTGTTGTACTATGTGTGAGCAGGGAAGCAAATATAAATCTAATCACAGAACTAAGCTATGCAAAAACTAAGCACAGACAAATCAAGGCCAGAAACAAAAAGTAAACAAGCAGAACCAGAGGACACAAGGAAATATAGTGGTTCCCCAAACTTGGGTACATCCACTCTTCTACCACCCTAGGTAGGAATCCACTGCAGGATGAGTTGATCAGGTGTCCTGGGCACCAATGAGCTTTTGATAAGGTGCTCAAAAACCAAAGCAGATTTTTTGATCAGGTGTCTTGCCACCAATGAGCTTTTGACAACGTGCTCAAAGACCAGATTCAAACTTTTGAAGGGAGTTTGAGAAACCCTTTACAGAGTGGGGGTGAGAGAGTGATGACAGTCTTCTCTTTCTCAAACAACTGAGAAGACTATGTGGATTGATGTCAAAGCTCCCCCTGAGTCCTTGAGATCTTCAGGAAGAAGAGCTTTGCTGAGGGTGATAGGCCTTCAAAGATAGATCTCCAGCAATAGATGATTTCAGCAAGCTGAAATGTTGAGTGTCTGGAGTCTTGAGATGATGTTGGCCTTGAACACTTTGAAAGCTGAAGAGATCTGATGATTTTTGAAAACTTGATCTCTTTGATGAGTGTTCTTCAGGATTCTTTTTGACAGAAGTTTTTGAGAGAGTCTCTGTATTCTGAGTTGTGTGTCCTCTTTTTTTTGTTCTTCTATCTTCATTCAAAAACATTCTGTCTTTTATTCTCTGTGCTAGAATAGAATATTACTCTGTCAAAGATAGCCGTTGGTCTGCATTGATTGCATCCTTAATTGCATAATCTCTTCTAGAGGAAAGTCCACAGAATTATTCCTTGAAAAATCCCTTGAAACTTGGTCCAGAAGTAAATGAAAACGGCTAGCAAATCTCTGAATTAATTGCATAATAACTCCTGTCTGATTTGAATTTGAATTCTGGAAGTTATCTGAAATCGTCGAACTGAGCTCTGCTATCGTCGAGCTGAGCTCAGCGAACTGGAAAACTCAAGCAGCAAAATAATCGTCGATCTGAGATCAAAGATCGTCGAACTGAGCTCAGAGATAAGGATCCAAAGCAGAGTCAAAATCGTCGAACTGAGCTCACCGATCGTCGAATGGAGTTCGACGATATTCTGAAGTTGAGCTCAGCGATCGTCGAATGGAGTTCGACGATCTGTCGAAGTTGAGCTCGACGATCGTCGACCGGAGTTCGACGAATCGTCGTGCTGAGCTCGACGATCAGACTTAGTCTCCAGACAGAAAAACTTGGTCTTCAGGGCAGCTTCCAATCCTAGACTTCTAACCCTTAGACTCAATTCTAATTGACCTATTAAGCTATACAGAAGGTCAAACACAGATTCCTAGAGACATAGTGATCCTGACCCAAAATAGTAATAGGGTGTTCCAACACGAGGAACTGAAGGAATGCAGATCCAAGCGAGAGCAATCCAGTTCCACTCTCGAAATCGAATTTCGACCGCTAAATCTCCAGGAATCGGCGTCCGAAGGCTAGGGTAGTCCGGCGGTTCTCTTCCTCTCGTACAGGCGGCGGCTTCTTCCAAAAAGAGAAAATGAAAAGAGATAATGAACCGAGCCCTAATTTCTAACCTAAGGCTATTTATAAGCATCCGTTTTAATAATCAATACATATTAATTACTTGCAATATCAAAACGACGCTAGAACTGAAACATCTCGGAAATTGATGAAATTCACATCGCAGCTAAAAACCCACGCTACGAACACAACTGCGAAGTCGAAATTATCATTGGACAAACAAAACTCGGGATATCACCACCCGAAGCCAAAACACAAGCATTCCCTAAGAGGCCTAACTGAGTCACCAAACAGACTCCGGCTAGCTGGGGAATCTTGCTAATAGGCTACAACCAGGCTACATAAGGAACCCTAAGAGCTAAGTCCATGCTCTACTACGGCAAAAAAGCTAGAAATATGTCATCGTAACGCGAGCCAAAGATCAAACAAAACACAGAAAAACCGGGGTCGTTACAGCGGATTTATACTAGGTTGCATGTTAGATATTTTAAACCCTAAAGACATTACTATATGTATCTCATGCATAGCATATTTATAAAACCAAGACACTATTTTTCCTTAGCGTAAAAGACTATCTTTCATATATACTATATTCACTTTAGAGTCGTGCATACCATGAGTCGTCCCTCGGGGACACTTATGCTCATTTAGGGTGTCAGCTTAATTGAACCAAAGTATTTTCTACTGCGTATAAATATACTTTTAATTGTGGACTAGCTGATCCACCGTGCCGAGGGATACGGCCATTCAACATAACTGGTTTTCTTTCATATTAGTCTATGGTTTTCCTTAAAAATCTGAAGTCTGGAGTTTTGCCTGAACATGTGCAGTTATCCCCTACACGACATGGCATCACGGCACGTGTTTTCTCTTGCTCTGATACGATTTTATCGTTGATAAAATGCGGCTTATGACAATTGGAATCATAGGGAGGTTGCTTGATAAATGGTCGGGCAACCTTTCCCTTGTTTGCATTGGTGGTTAGCATCATACCATACACACACCGATATGTCATCAGCACGTCTTGGCTGAAGCAGGAACACTATACTCATGAGCATGAAGAAGTATACGGGGCATATTATGTAGTATGAGATGTATAATATGTGTTTGTATATGGATCCACCATAGGAGGCAACATGTGAGGTTTATCTAGTATGTGATGCATAACCACACCACATGAATGCGGCTAGCACGTTTTCTTTTTTAGTTGCATGGGAATGTTATGTAGTATGAGATGCATAATATTCTCATGTGTACGCCGCCCATGGCATGCATTAAAGCCTTTTTAGAATGCATAGCACATCATGCATAGCATAACATTGCATAAGCACAACGTGCCAAGCTAAAGATTTGCATGATGACAAATGTACATGCATGGTTTTGAGTCAAGCAGAATACAAATACATGCATTCATGGTTTAGGCACATGAGTTAGCATGATGGTGGTGAACCATCTTAGATTAAGCATAACATGATCATGATAAAAATAACTCCCAGAGAAAGTTTTGCAGTTGAAGTTCATATTTAAGTGTGTTTGTCTGTACCGGGTAGTTTTGTTCTAGCTGTTGGGCTAAGTTTTATCTAAAACTTGTGCGATTATAGGATAGCGAGACATCCTGCGACGAGATCGACCCCCCAATCCGAGGGTGAGACATCAGGAGCGTAGAGCGAGGCGTTGGTAGAAAACCTGCGGCAGAGTAACGAGGCCTTATCGAGGCAGGTAGTGGCTATGCAGGCTCAGATTCAGTCTCTTGTAGCAGTGGTGGCGGGACAGACTCCGAGAGTTCAGGACCCGCTGAGGGGGTAGCTGTTCCTGCCCCTCCTGCTCCTCCCGTGCGTTTGGTTGTGGTGCCCTCAGAGATGACGTTCATATCCCAGTTTCAGCGGCTTAGGCCCCCTACTTATGATGGGCAAGCAGATTTCATGATTTTGGATGACTGGCTGATTTCCATTGAAGAGATGTTCTCTTACTCTGGGATTGCGGACGATCAGAGAGTGATGCTCGCTGCCTATCATCTCAAGGCTTAGCAAAGAGTTGGTGGTTGAGGGAGAAAGAGAGCTTGGTGGCAGGATGCACTTGGGAGTCATTTGAGGTGATGTTGTTAAGTAAGTTTCTGCCTTCAGTCGAGCGGGACTGGCTAATGAATGACTTTCTTCATTTAACGTAGAGGAAACTCATGGTTAGTGAGTATGAGATTGAGTTTAGTTAGTTGAGTCGGTTTGCTCCTGGTCTGGTGAGTGTTGAGGCAGACTGAGTTAACTGATTTCTGGGTGGACTAAGAAGCGACATTTAGCAGTTAGCGAATGCATACGGAGCAGTCAGTTATGCCAGCGTGGTTGATGCTGCCTTGAGGGTTGAGGCCATTGAGAATGCCAAGAATAGAGGCCAGAAGTTGAGGAAGGATAAGAGGAAGTCCGGTGGAGGGAAGAACCCTCAGGAACCTGATGCTGTCTCGAGAAAGAAGATCAAAGAGGTTTGTAGTTTTTGTGGCCGGCCAGGCCACCCCTTTGAGAAGTGTTTCAAAAGGTTAGAAGTGCAGACCTCGACCCAGGTTATCTCAGGTTCGACTCCTCCCCACTCATTTCGTTATGTTCCCTTTTTGGTTGTAGTTTTTGTTTTGGCGTTTATTGCCTTAGATGCGTGCGCTATTTGTAGGACGATTTAAGGTAAAGAACCGCTGGGCGCGCTTTCTCTTCGATTCAGGCGCTACCCACTCATTTGTGGCTAGAGCTTTCGTGGAGCGGTTCAGTTTGGGCCTAGGTCGTGTTGGTGGTGCCTTCTACATTAATGTCCCCTCCGGTGACTCTGTGGTTACGGACCTGGGTGTCATTGATTGTCCGATTTTGTTGGGGGATTTTCTAGCAAATGCAGATCTGAAGGTGATTGACCTGGAGGACTTCGATGTTATTTTGGGAATGGACTGGTTGTCAAGGTACGATGCAGTTATCCAGTGCAAGGGTAAGTGCTTGGACTTCGTCAAGGACAACGGTCAGCCAGGGAGCGTTTATGGGTATTCTCTCCAGGAGTCTCTAGTCATTTCTACGTTGCGTGCTCGGAAGTTGCTTGATTCTGGCTGTTTTGCCTGTGTGGTCTCTCTGGTAGGGACGGTTGTTAGTGTGCCGCGTTTGGAAGAGATTCCTGTAGTGTGTGACTTTTCTGATGTGTTTCCTGACGATCTTCCCAGTCTTCCACCCGATCGAGATGTCGAGTTTGTTATAGATTTGGAGCTAGGCACGCGCCCTATTGTAAAGTCGCCGTACCGGATGGCCCCGCGAGAGCTGGAAGAGTTGCGAATTCAGCTGGATGAGATGTTGGCAAAAGGTTTCATAAGGCCGAGTTCTTCGCCTTGGGGTGCACCAGTGCTGTTCATTAAAAAGAAGGATTGGTCGATCAGGTTATGCATCGACTATAGAGAGCTGAACAAGGTTACTGTTAAGAACAGGTACCCCTTGCCGCAAATCGACGATTTGTTTGACTAACTGCGTGGTAGTGCTGTGTTTTCCAAGATTGATCTTCGATCGGGCTATCACCAGTTGAGGATTCGGGAGTCAGATGTTCCGCGGACACCATTCCGCTCTCGTCATGGGCATTTTGAGTTTTTGGTTATGTCATTTGGTTTGACTAATGCGCCCTCAGCTTTTATGGATTTGATGAACAGAGTTTTCAAGGACTTTCTAGATAAGTTTGTGATTGTCTTTATAGACGATGTTTTGGTGTACTTTAAAGATGCGGAGGAGCTTGATCGACATTTGCGACTGGTCTTGGAGACTCTGAGAGACCATAAGCTATACGCCAAGCTGATCAAATGCAAATTTTGGTTGCCTCAAGTTTCTTTTCTAGGCCACGTGGTTAATAAGGAGGGAATATCGGTGGACCCAGAAAAGATCGTTGCTGTTATGGAATGGGCGAGGCCTGTTACTCCCAAAGAGATCAGAAGCTTCTTGGGTTTGGCTGGCTATTATAGAAGATTTGTAGAGGGATTCTCTACCTTGTCTGCGTCGTTGACCAAGTTGACGCAGAAGAATGTAGCTTTCATATGGGATGGCAAGTGTGAGGAGGCTTTTGAGGAACTAAAAAGAAGGTTATGTTCGCCTCCAATTTTGTCTTTGCCTACGGAGGGTAGTGAGTATGATATATATGTGGATGCGTCGCATGTCGGACTGGGCTGCGTATTGATGCAGGGCGGGAAGGTGATTGCGTACGGGTCGAGGAAGCTAAAGACTCACGAGAGGAATTACCCTACGCATGACCTGGAGTTTACAGCTGTGATCTATGCGCTGAAATTGTGGAGGCATTTGCTATATGGTGCGCAATGCAATATTTTCACGGATCATAAGAGTTTAAAGTATGTCTTGACTTAGAAAGAATTGAATCTGCGCCAGCGGCGATGGTTGGAATAAGCGGCCGACTATGATGTTGAAATCCAGTACCATCCGGGCAAGGCTAACGTGGTGGCCGACGCCCTGAGTCGGAAGTCAGGGAAGATTTTCAATCTCTCCGCCGAGCGTCTAGTGGAAGAGTTCCTTTTGATGGACATTTCTGTGGGAAGCTGCGATTCGCAGAGTAGTTTGGCAGTGGCAGAACCTTCATGGATTGCGCTTATGAGACTGCATCAGAAGGATGATCCCGATCTTCTGCATTTGTATCTTCGAGCTGAAAAAGGTGAATTACCAGATTTCTCTATAGATGATGCGGGTACCTTGAATTATCGTGGCAGGTTTTGTATCCCGCTGTTGGAGATATCCGGGATATGGTGTGCAGAGAAGCCCACGGATCTAGTGTTGCCTACCATCCAGGGTCTACCAAGATGTATCATGATTTAAAGTAGATTGCCTGGTGGTATGGGATGAAGAGTGGTATAGCCAGATTTGTTTCTGATTGTCACACTTGTAGGCGTGTGAAAGCCGATCATGGGAGGCCTGGTGGCAAGCTGACTCCATTGGAGATTCCGACGTAGAAATGGGAGAGTATCTCGATGGATTTCATTACAGGCTTACCGAGATCTCCTAAGGGGCATGATTCAGTTTGGGTAATTGTAGACAGATTGACGAAGAGTGCTCATTTTGTACCATTTAAGATCGATTATCCGATGAGGAAGATAACCGAGTTGTATCTGGAAGAGGTTGTCAGATTGTATGGTGTACCCGTAAGTATCATATCAAATCGAGATTCCAGGTTCACATCTCGTTTTTGGAAGAGCCTTTAAGAGGGATTTGGTACAGATTTGAGATATTCCACAGCTTATCATCCGCAGACCAATGGTCAGACGGAGCGAGTAAATCAAATTGTGGAAGATATGATCCGATGCTATATTCTGGACCACGGAGGAGCGTGGGACGAGCGCTTGCAGCTTATTGAATTCGCGTATAACAACAGTTATCAAGAAAGCTTGCAAATGGCTCCTTTTGAAGCTTTGTATGGGAGGCGTTGCAGGACTCCTGTTGGGTACATTGGTTAAATGTACCTGATTTGAAGAAGCCTCACCCAACTCAATGATATACATCAAAATGTATTTGATGTGTTTTTGAGTTACTTGTGCAGGTTAAGTATTTGCAGGACTGAAGCAAAAATTTCTAAGTCCATGTGTCGACACCCAGAGGGAAAGTGTCGACACTTAAGAAGACTTGTGTCGACACCCAGACAAGCAGTGTCGACACTTGGAGTCATTGTGTCGACACCTGGGATGCAGAGTCGACACCAGACAGAAAGTGTCGACACAAGGAGCTGTGTCGACACTCAATCAAGAAAAGTGCAGACAGAAAGTGTCGACACTTAACAGTAGTGTCGACACCCAGTGAAGCTGTGTCTACACCAGAAAGTGTCGACACTTGGAGCTTTGTCGACACTCAGCAAAAGTCAGCAGAGACTAAGTATAAGTGTCGACACTCAGAACAATGTGTCGACACTCAACAGAAGAGTCAGCACTGGAAGTAAGTGTCGACACCCAGAACAATGTGTCGACACTCAGCTGAAGACTATGTGTCGACACCAAGAAGCAGTGTCGACACTTAACAGATTCAACACATGAAGATGTGTCAACACAAAGGAGATGTGTCGACACTTAGAAGAATTCAGCAAAAGATAGAAGATCAAGTACTTGTGTCGACACTCAATTTCAGTGTCAACACATGCAGAAGAAACTATGTCGAGACATAGAATCTACAATACAAGGAGTTGTGTCGACACCTTGTAGACTTGTGTCGACACTTACACAACTTTTGTCGACACTTAGTCTATAAGTGTCGACACTTAAAGACAGAAAGTCTCGACACTTTCAGACAGTTAGAGATTTTCAAGAATTGATTGGATGACTTGACAGCTGCCGTTCCAGCCAGTCTACAGCACCTGTCAGAGATGTCAGAATTCAGTTATGAACCGGACCAGCCGGTTACCATGAAGAAGGCCTATAAATAGGCTCATACAGTTTACAGAAACTGTTGTTCAGATTGTTGTTGAACAAGTTATTAAAGTGGTACACAGAGTTATTGATCAAGTATCAAATCAATAAGATCTAGCTGTCCAAGTGCAGATCTAAGAAGTTGGAGAGAGAGGGCTCCATCCAAGAAATTAGTCGTTGGAACTAGGCTGAGAAGAAAGGTTCAGATTTATTCTGGATCTTAAGAAGCAGAGATCAAGGATCAACTGCAGGAGGATTCATTCTTATTCAGTTCTACTTTCAAGAAGCTTTGAAGAAAGCTAAGTCAGATTGAATCCAGCTGAGTTCTTCCAAGAACTCATCAAGAAACTCTCAACTCCTCTCTCTTGTTTCTGAGTTATTGAGTTATTATTTCTATAATCATTTTTATCTTGTAGGATCCTTTGGATCTGAGTGAATTGTAAGCATGTAATTATAAAGGCTGAGGGTAGGGCTTGAGAGCCTGAGTGTAGGAGATTGAAATCTCTGAGTGTAGGCCTTGTTGGCTGAGTGTAGGCCTTGTTGGCTGAGTGTAGGCCTTTGTGGCTGAGTGTAGGCTTTGTGGAAAAGCTGAGTTGTAAGGCTTTGGGCCTGAGGTGTAGGAACCAGTTTGGGTTCTGAGACAGTGGTGAAGTTTGGTCGAATCTAGTACACTGCTAGATAGGCGAAGGGGGAAAGTGGATGTACCCAATGCTTGGGGAACCACTATAAAACTCTGTGTCTGCTGTGATTGTGCTGTGATTGTGAATGCTTGTGTGATTGCTGTGCAAAAGTAGTATAGATTCTGTGATATAACTGATTGCTGCCATTAAAGTTTTAAAAAGAATTTGGTCACCTATTCACCCCCCCCCCCTCTAGGTGTGTAGGTACCATATCTTTCAAGTGGTATCAGAGGGAGGTTCGTCAAAAAGGACTAACAGTCTGAGGAGATCCTGATTGGCAGATTCTTAAGGCAAATTACAGATTCAAGAAAATCAAGAAACATGGGTTCTTCTGAGAATCACAAGGAATTGGGTTCCATGAAATTACCTATATGCAGAAAGGAAATCTTTGGGATTTGGAAGGAAATGGTAAGGCTATTTATGGAGGCCTCAGACCCTAGAATCTACATCACAGTAAAGGAAGGGCCTTATGTGCCCATGAAGATATCAGTTCTAGATGCAAATCAGAGAACCCCAAAGGATTTCTCTGAGATGACTAAGGATGAGATTGTCCTAGCCACCATGGACAAAAGGGCACAAAACATTATAGTGAGTGCCATAGATGATGCAACATTTCAGAATCTTATACACTGTAAGACAGCCAAAGAGATGTGGGACACTCTTATTGTGTATATGGAGGGTTCTGAAGAAGTTAGACAAGATAGAAAATCCTTGCTAAATCAGGAGTATGAAAGTTTTAGACAAGTTAAGGGTGATAGCATAACTGAGTGCTATAAGAAGTTCTACAGGATAGTGAATGAACTCATGTCTTATGGAAGAGAGTTCAGTAACTATGAACTAAATGACAAGTTCCTAAGGTCCCTAACTAAAGATTGGGACACAAAGATTTGTGCCATTAGAGAAATGGCTAAGTTGGGAGAAATTCCTCCTCCTACACTGTTTGGCAAATTGTTGTCATATGAAATGCAATTGACAGTGAGGAAAGATGAGGAGAAGTCAACAAGAACTGAACACAAGGAAAGAACTGTAGCCTTCAAGACAGAAGCCTCCAAAAAGTGCAGGAATAAGTCATCAACTCCACCTCCAAAGGTAGTTGAATCAGAGTCTGATGAGTCAGCCAGCACAAAATCTGAAAGCAGTGAAAGTGATGAAGACTTTGCTGCCTTCACTAGACACTTTCAGAAATTCTTGAAGAAGAAACAGTGGAGGATAAGGCCCTCTACTTCAAAAGGAAAAGAAGATTTTTATCAGGATAAAAAGGCTTCAAAGAAGGACAGGAAGAGGACAAAATCTAGCAAGGCAAATAGTTCTAAGATAGTGTGCTATTGCTGCAATAGACAAGGCCATGTTATTGCAGATTGTCCTGAAAAGAGAAAAGAGTCTAGTGACAGGAAAAAGACTCATTTTAAAGGCAAGAAAGAAAAGTCTTTTGTTGCCAAGAAAGAGAAGACTCTATCAGATATCTCTTTTCAGAAACTGAGTCTGATGCTGAGGCATACATAGGGTTGTTTGCTGAAGAAGAAGAAGAAGAATTCATGCAGATAATGGAGTCTATTTATGAACAAGAAGACAGTCAATGTCAAGGGCTAATGGCTTTGACAGAGCATGACAAAATCCTGGAGCAGCCAGGACCCAGTAAGGTACAAAGTTCAACTTTAAGTTCAGTTTCTTGTTCTAGCACAGAATCAGATTCATCTTCATCAAGTGATGGAAGTGTATCTGAGTTTGAGGATGATATTCATCAGCTTATAGATGAATATAAAGAGCTGTTGCAAGCTTACAAGAAAAGCAAGTCCCTAGCCAAAAGTCAGGCAAAGGAAATTGCTGATCTTAAAGCTGCTGCAACAGATTCTGAGAAGCTATTTGATCAAAAGCTAAATGAGATAGCCAGGCTGAAACACATAACAGTGATTCAGATGTGGACTATCACCTTTAAGAATGATCAAATCAAGAGTCTGGAGATCAATCTTCAGAAAGAGAGAGAGAGCTTGTTGCTAGGTTTTCTAAACCTAAGTCAGTGCTACCTTTAATTGATGAATTTGTTCATCATAAAGGCAAGGCTGGACTGGGTTTTACTAGACCTGCAAGGACTGAGCAGTCCAAGTACAAGTCCAAAGGCAAAGCCCCAACATTCAACAAGTCTGTTGTAGATAAGACAGCAAAGACAGTACCTAAGCAAAGGTACAATAAGTTTGAATGTTGGTGCTGTGGCAAAGTTGGCCACTTTGCAGTGGACTGTTGGCACAATGCTAGTGCCAAAGTGAGTAACAAACTACCAGTTGGAAAGCCAGAAGGTAGCTTTGTCAGATTTCAAACTAACAAGTACCAAGGACCCAAGAATTCTTTGGGTTCTAAGGTTCATTAATCTGTTTTGCAGGTGAGTCCAAGTGGCCATACCCCAACATGGTACTTGGACAGTGGATGTTCCAGACATATGACTGGAACTAGAGGATTACTAAAGGACTACATTCCAATAAAAGATGGTCCAAAAGTAACCTTTGGTGGTTCTGAAAAAGGAATCATCAAAGGGTTTGGTAACATTTCTAGCAACTTAGTTACCATTACTCAAGTGGCTTATGTTAAAGGGTTGAAACACAACCTAATAAGTATAAGTCAATTAAGTGATGTAGGGTATGACATCTCATTTGTTAAAAATGGTTGTCATATCAAGAGGTCAAGTGATCAAGAGATCATTTTGACAGGTTATAGGAAGAGGAATGTCTACTGCCTAGACATTACGGTTGAGAATAATGGTTCTCCAGTGTGTCTTGTAGCTGATGAGACAGTCTCTCATTGTGTCAAATGGCACAAGAGGCTTGCCCATCTTAACTACAAGACTATTAGCAAACTCTTTAGCAAAGAGTTAGTGAGGAATGGTCCTCAAGTTAAGTGTGTTAAAGATGGTGTTTGCTCAGCTTGTCAAAAGGGCAAGCAGACTAAATCCATCTTTAGAAGCATAGAAAACAAAGATATTGTGAGGTGTTTATACCTCTTGCATATGGATCTCTTTGGTCCAATGCCAGTTCACAGCTTAGGTAGGAAGGTCTATACCCTTGTAGTTGTAGATGACTACTCAAGGTTTTCCTGGGTGTTCTTCTTAAGACAGAAATCTGAAACATCTAGTGTCTTCCATAGCTTTGTCAAGCAAATTCAGAATGAACTAGACAGTACAGTGGTCAACATTAGAAGTGACCATGGTACTGAATTTCAGTCTGATAGCATGACAAAACTATGTGAAGACTTTGGGATATTTCAAGAATTCTCTTCACCTAGAACACCTCAGCAAAATGGCATTGCTGAGAGGAAGAATAGGACCTTGATAGAGGCTGGTAGGACCCTATTAAGTGATACATCACAACCAGAGTATTTCTGGGCTGAAGCAGTTAACACTGCATGCCATGTTATAAATAGGGCTACCATCACTAAAAGCCTACACAAGACCCCCTATGAAGTTGTGAAAGGCAGGAAACCAAACCTATCCTATTTTAGGATCTTTGGTTGCAAATGCTTCATACTTAACAATGGAAAGTCTTACTTGACTAAGTTTGCTGCCAAGTCCCAAGAGGGAATTTTTGTTGGGTACAACAATAATAGTAAGGCTTATAGAGTCTACAACTTGTCAACACAAGTTATAGAAGAATCTGTGCATGTAGTTTTTGATGAGACTAAACTTATTAACAATGAGTTGTCTAGTACTGTATGCAGCCCCACAGGTTTAACAAAGAAAATTGACAAGCTTACTATAGAAGAAGTATCTGCTGCAAGACAGCAAGTAGAGGAGAGTAGCTGTTGTCCAGGGGGAGAACTACATATGCCAATTGCTGATGAAGTACAAGAAATACAGCATGATGGAGATGCTGAAGAGGTTCAACCAGAAGTTAGGATGCCTCCAGCCAATAGGCATCTTAGAGATCATCAAGTAGAGCAGATTATTGGAGATCCAAGACAAGGAGTACAAACCAGGAGTAGATACATGAATGCAGCAATCTACTCCAGTTTTCTATCTCAAGTTGAACTTAAGAAGTTTGAAGAAGCAATACAAGATCCACAATGGACTGAAGCAATGCAAGAAGAGCTTAATCAGTTCAAAAGGTGCAAGGTCTGGAAACTTGTTCCTAAACCTAAAGACCACAATATAATAGGAACCAAGTGGATCTACAGGAATAAGATGAATGAACAAGGAGTCATCATTAAGAATACAGCAAGATTGGTTGCTAAAGGATATAGGCAAGAAGATGGTATTGATTTTGATCAAACCTTTGCTCCAGTAGCCAGTCTGGAAGCCATAAGGATGTTCTTGGCCTATGCAACCTATCAAGGATTCAAGGTTTACCAAATGGATGTCAAGTCAGCATTCCTGAATGGTATTCTTAAAGAAGAAGTCTATGTGGAACAGCCTTCAAGTTTTGTTGATCCAACTCTACCTCATCATGTCTATAGACTTAGGAAAGCTTTATATGGGTTAAAGCAAGCCCCTAGGGCTTGGTATGAAACCCTATCTAGTTTCCTCATTGAGAACAAGTTCTCAAGGGGGAAAATAGATAAGACTCTATTCCTTAGGGAATCTAGAGGCAAAGTTATACTAGTCCAAATATATGTAGATGACATTATATTTGGGTCTACTGAAAGCAGCCTTTGCAAAAAGTTTGCAAAACTTATGCAAGGTCAGTTTGAGATGAGTAGTATGGGAGAGCTGAAGTTTTTCTTGGGTCTCCAAGTTAAACAGACTGAAAGTGGTTTATCCATATGTCAGTCCAAGTTCACCCTAGAACTCATAAGGAAGTATGGTATGGATTCATCCAGTACCATGAAGACTCCTATGGGGTCAAGTATGTCTCTTAGCAAGGATGATGCAGGGAAACCTGTAGATGAAACCTTGTATAGAGGGATAGTTGGCTCCCTATTATACTTGACTGCTAGTAGACCAGATATCATGTATGCTACATGTGTCTGTGCAAGGTATCAAGCCTGCCCTAAAGAGTCTCATTTGACAGCAGTCAAAAGAATATTGAGATATCTAAAGGGCACTCCCTATCTAGGCCTCTGGTACCCTAGGAATGGAGATTTTGATCTAACAGGTTATTCAGATGCAGACTTTGCAGGATGCAAAGAAGATAGAAAAAGCACTACTGGAACCTGTCAATTCCTAGGTGGGAGACTAATTTCATGGAGTAGCAAAAAGCAAACCAGTGTGGCTATTTCCACTGCAGAGTCAGAGTATGTGGCTGCAGGAAGTTGCTGTGCTCAATTTCTGTGGATACAACATCAGCTAGAGGACTATGGATTTCAGGTAAGTAGAACTCCACTTTTCTGTGATTCTACTAGTGCTATTTCAATAGCTAATAACCCTGTATCCCATAGTAGAACAAAACATATTGAAATTAAATATCATTTTCTTAGGGAGCATGTAGAAAGAGAAGATATTTTATTAGAATATGTTAAAACTGATAATCAAGTAGCTGATATGTTTACTAAACCCCTAGAAGAAGCTAAGTTCAATAGATTTTAAAATTGAACTAAAAATGATAAACTTAGAGTAAGTTTACAGTATTGAAATTGGCTAAGTAAAAAGGTGTCGACACATAGACAAGTCTATGTCGACACAGAATAGTGGTGTCGACACTTCAGGAAATAGGTGTCGACACATCTAGGAAGTTGGTGTCGACACTTCAGAATGTTAGTGTCGACACATGCCAAGTAGGTGTCGACATATCCAATGTGGTGTCGACACTTAAGTTTTACTCAGAATTTTCTAAGTAAAGTCTCGACAATGTGTCGAGTTATGTTGTGTCGACACATAACCAAGTGTCGACACATAAAATCTGTTGACTAAACTTGTGTCGACACATATGTGTCGAGACATTATAAGTCAGTGTCGACACTTATTGCCAGTGTCGACACATTTTAAGTTAGCTGTCCCGCCTGTTCATCTTCAAAATCAGAAAGGTATAAATAGGGTTTTGTCTTTATTTGTCGACACGCTTTCGAAGTTTCGAGACCAAAACTGCTGTGTCGACACCTCTCTTCTCTCAAGACAAATTCTACAAACCCTAATGGCGCCTAAGCTTGAGGAGAATGTCAACGAAGGATATGAGCTGGTGCGCGGTGCTTTCGAAGATGCTGATCAAGAAATCAAGTCTGTCGTAACCCTAGTAGCCGATTCTGGGTTAGAATATTTAGTTTCTGAACCCACAAAGATATGGAAGAAAGAGGTACTCGAATTCCTCAATGGAGCCAAGGTGGATGAATCTGGATACAAAATCAAATCCAGAGTTCATGGAGCAAGGGTTAAGGTATCCCCAAAAAGTCTGAGGAAGATTCTACAGCTTCCAAGAACTCAAGAGGAAGATGAAGTTACTGCATCAAGGACCAGGGAAGCTCTAACCTGGTGTGGACTTGATCCTAAGATGAAGCTGGGATCTGTGTTTAACAGGAAAGGCATGAACAGTCAAGGCAAATTCATGTCTGAAATTGTTGGAAAGGTCATCCTAAGCAAGGCAGGAGGGCATGACAGAGTGTCTGCCTCTATGTTTAGTATAATGACAAGGATTATCTTCTCTCTAAAAATTGACTGGTCAATGATAGTTTATGAGAAGATTAAGGAAGGTCTGAAGAAGCCCAACCTGGACAGAATTATAAGTCTATACCTAGCTGGTGTCATACCAGAGGTAATGCAACAAGCTGCAGGAAGCAAGATAAATCATATGAGAAGGATGGATTTGAGGATCTTTTCTAGATGGGACAGGGTGTTGTCAAAGGAACTGCCAACCCCTGAAAAGATTGTTTATGAGAAAGAGATTCCTCCCAAGAATAAAAGGAAGACTGCTCCAGTGGCTCAAGAGTCCACTAGCAGCTCTGAAAGTGAAGAACAGGTTGTTTTCACTCCAGATGACCATGAGGAAGAGCCTGCAGTAAAGACTCTTGCTCCTCAAGAGGTTGCTGAGATCCAGGGGGAGCTACCTCAAGCTAGCCCCATCCACAAGGATCACAGTCAGGGGAAGCTTCCAGTTGTAGAAGAACCCTCTACACTGGAAAGTGAACAAGCCACCAACACCATACTAGAGGTACTCACTGACCTAAATACTTTAGAATTTCTTATAGAAGATGCTGATTTGTCTGATGTTCATCAGCAAACTCAGCTGGATAGTCAAGTACCAGATGCTGTCATAGAAGACACATCTGCTGTTGCTCAAGATGTTACTGATTCAGTGGTTGAAGAACCTAGTATTCCTCCAGCTCCATCACCACAAGAATACACTATGGAGGATTTATTTTTAAATATAGATCAACATGACTTTGACATGGACAAGGCTACTGCTGATGAAGAGAATGCTGCTGCTGAGGGGGAGCAAGTGCACATTATGGAAGAGCCTGTAAGGCAAGAACTAGAGAAAGCAACAGAAGTGCAAACTGAAAGGCCTCCAAGCCCTAAGGAGAGGGTGGATATAGCCAGCACCTCTGCATCAGAAGATGAGGAAGCTGAAAGGGCAAAGAAAAAGAAACTCTATATCTTCAGGAGAAGAAGCCAGAGTTACAAGAAGGCTCTCCAAACAGTTGCACCACAGCCTATAATTCAACCAGCCCCAGCCATTGATTATAGTGCACTGATGGTGGCAATGCAAATCAAGTTGGATGAGCAAAGGCAGGCCATAGAGAAATATGTAGATGAAGGGCAAAAATCACTCCAATTTGATCTGGCCCAGGATATCAAATCAATCAGGTTTGAGATGAATCTCAATAAGAAGGAGATGACAGACTGCTTCCACAAGGGTGGCAATGCAGTGGTGTACTTGGCAACCCACCAGGAAAAGATAAAGGCACAAGTGGATGACATAGCATTGAAGCAAGGGTATGTGTTTGAAAATCAGCTAAGAATGAATGACAATTTGACTTCTTCCCATAATGCTATTGTCACTGAGTTAAAGAACAAGGCTGCTGAACCTTCTACCTCTTCTGCTACTATTAACGCTGATTTTGACAAAGCATTTCAAGAAGAAATCTCTGCTGTTAAGACTGCTATCCAAGCCTCCCAGAAAGCCATATCTGAACAACTTCAAAAGCTCAAACCATTCTTTAAAGATGGAGTCAGATACTTGGATAATCAAATCAGATTTCAGAAGGATGATGTCAGAGATCATATGGCTAGAGAAGTCATAAAGGGGGAGAGAGTGTTAGTCAAGGAAAGCTCTGGCCATGCTAAGTGGATATCAAATTCTATCAGAGCTACACTTGGATATCCTCCTCTGTGTGATGACAATGATGTTGCTGAATCTGGAATTAACCCTGCCTATCTTGGAGGTGAGCAACCAGAAGTAGCTCAGGTCATTTATCCACCTCCAGATTTTGAAATGATTCATGCTGATGTCCAGACTATGTATAGCCCACCAGGGGGCAAGGACAATGTTCATATTGAAAAGGTTGTTCAGCCTATTTCTGAAGCTATGCAAGAGGCATTGCAGAAAGAGGAAGAGACAAGACTGTCTAAGAAGAGGTTTAGGGAACAAGCAGAACAAAGGCCAGACTTTGAACAGTGGAACCCTACCTCTAGGAACATTATACTAACCGCCTAGAAAGCTGCCAAGGATAACATTCATGACAGGAACAAATGGTTTTCTGAAACTGAATGGAGAAAACATGAAACCAAACAGGAAGCAATTGTTCAATACAGAAGAAAGGCAAAGATGGGAAAGCTACCTCCTACAGCCCAGGAGCCTAGCAAGTACTTTCCAAAGCCATACCATTATTTTTAAAGACAGAAGATCAAAGCTGAAGAGCTTAAGAAAAAGATCTGAAAGGCAAGAAGCCTGCTGATGCTGAAACTGCTGATGCTGCTGTCCAAGCTAAAGTTCAAGCTGGCAAAGGCATAGTAATTAAGGAGCCAGAACAAAAATAGATTTAGAATTTTCTTGAAGTTTATTTTGTAATCATTTGGATGTAAAACATTTAGTGAACTTCTGAAAATATATGAGACAGATATTAGAACAATATATGATTAATATATTTCATGTGTGTTATGTGAATGTGTCTATGTCTATTTCTTATTTGTTCTGTGTTGATGTATGTGTATACATATGTAATTGATACATGTTATGTTTACCATGCAGTACTTAATTCTGCTTTACATCATTTTGTAATTTTATTATGAATGGTGTATATCATTGACTAAGGGTTATGACTTCTCCAAATAGGGGGAGATTGTTGGGTACATTGGTTAAATGTACCTGATTTGAAGAAGCCTCACCCAACTCAATGATATACATCAAAATGTATTTGATGTGTTTTTGAGTTACTTGTGCAGGTTAAGTATTTGCAGGACTGAAGCAAAAATTTCTAAGTTCATGTGTCGACACCCAGAGGGAAAGTGTCGACACTTAAGAAGACTTGTGTCGACACCCAAACAAGCAGTGTCGACACTTGGAGTCATTGTGTCGACACCTGGGATGCAGAGTCGACACCAGACAGAAAGTGTCGACACAAGGAGTTGTGTCGACACTCAATGAAGAAAAGTGCAGTCAGAAAGTGTCGACACTTAACAGCAGTGTCGACACCCGGTGAAGCTGTGTCTACACCAGAAAGTGTCGACACTTGGAGCTGTGTCGACACTCAGCAAAAGTCAGCAGAGACTAAGTATAAGTGTCGACACTCAGAACAATGTGTCGACACTATACAGAAGAGTCAACACTTGAAGTAAGTGTCGACACCCAGAACAATGTGTCGACACTCAGCTGAAGACTATGTGTCGACACCAAGAAGCAGTGTCGACACTTAACAGATTCAACACATGAAGATGTGTCGACACAAAGGAGATGTGTCGACACTTAGAAGAATTCAGCAAAAGATAGAAGATCAAGTACTTGTGTCGACACTCAATTTCAGTGTCGACACATGCAGAAGAAACTGTGTCGAGACATAGAATCTACAACACAAGGAGTTGTGTCGACACCTTGTAGACTTGTGTCGACACTTACATAACTTGTGTCGACACTTGGTCTATAAGTGTCGACACTTAAAGACAGAAAGTCTCGACACTTTCAGACAGTTAGAGATTTTCAAGAATTGATTGGATGACTTGACAGCTGCCGTTCCAGCCAGTCTACAGCACCTGTCAGAGATGTCAGAATTCAGTTATGGACCGGACCAGCCGGTTACCATGAAGAAGGCCTATAAATAGGCTCATACAGTTTACAGAAACTGTTGTTCAGATTGTTGTTGAACAAGTTATTAAAGTGGTACACAGAGTTATTGATCAAGTATCAAATCAAGAAGATCTAGCTGTCCAAGTGCAGATCTAAGAAGTTGGAGAGAGAGGGCTCCATCCAAGAAATCAGCCGTTGGAACTAGGCTGAAGAAGAGAGGTTCAGATTTATTCTGGATCTTAAGAAGCAGAGATCAAGGATCAACTGCAGGAGGATTAATTCTTATTCAGTTCTACTTTCAAGAAGCTTTGAAGAAAGCTAAGTCAGATTGAATCCAGCTGAGTTCTTCCAAGAACTCATCAAGAAACTCTCAACTCCCCTCTCTTGTTTCTGAGTTGTTGAGTTATTATTTCTATAATCATTTTTATCTTGTAGGATCATTTGGATCTGAGTGAATTTTAAGCCTGTAATTATAAAGGCTGAGGGTAGGGCTTGAGAGCCTGAGTGTAGGAGATTGAAATCTCTGAGTGTAGGCCTTGTTGGCTGAATGTAGGCCTTGTTGGCTGAGTGTAGGCCTTTGTGGCTGAGTGTAGGCTTTTTGGAAAAGCTGAGTTGTAAGGCTTTGGGCCTGAGGTGTAGGAACCAGTTTGGGTTCTGAGAAAGTGGTGAAGTTTGGCCGAATCTAGTACACTACTAGATAGGCGAAGGGGGAAAGTGGATGTACCCAATGCTTGGGGAACCACTATAAAACTCTGTGTCTGTTGTGATTGTGCTGTGATTGTGAATGCTTGTGTGATTGCTGTGCAAAAGTAGTATAGATTCTGTGATATAACTGATTGCTGCCATTAAAGTTTTAAAAAGAATTTGGTCACCTATTCACCCCCCCCCCCTCTAGGTGTGTAGGTACCATATCTTTCAACTCCCTTGTTTTGGGCTGAGCTTGGCGAGAGACATTTGTTGGGTCCAGAAGCAATCTTGGAGATGGAAACCGCTGTGAAGCTTATTCGGGAAAAGCTTCGGTTAACCCAGGAGAGATATGAGAAGAACGCCAACCGGCGTAGATCGGACTTGGAATTTGTTGTGGGGGACTCGGTGTTCTTAAAGGTCTCCCCGTTGATCGGAGTCAAGCGGTTCGGCAAAAATAGGAAGTTGGACCCGGGATACGTGGGGCCATTTCTGATTGTTGAGCGGATTGGGTTATCAGCTTATAGGCTGGCTTTGCCCGCAAATTTCCCTGGCGTGCATGATGTCCTCCACGTCAGTCAGCTGTGGAAATGTGTGATAAATGGCAGGCAGGTTATTGATTATGTGCCTCAGTTGGAGCCGAATCTTTTTTATATGTGGAGGTGCTTGTCCGCATTTTGGATTCTCAAGTTCGTGCGTTGCGGAAGAAGACTATTCCTATGGTTAAAGTTTTATGGAGGAATCAGGATGTGGAAAGCGCGACTTGGGAATTGGAGTCGGCTATCAGGGAGGCACACCCTCATCTATTTCCCTGATCTTGTGCCAGGTATGTTCTGTTTTATTTATATATATAGCCATTTCCTGGCTATTTCTCTCTCCTTCTTTATAGGAGTGTCGTGAGTAAAGTTTCGAGGCGAAACTTTCTTTTAGGGGGAGTGGCTGTAACGCCCCCGGTTTTTCTGTGGTTTGTTTGATCTTTGGCTGGCGTTACGATGACGTATTTCCGGCTTTTTTGCCGTAGTAGAGCGTGGTCTTAGCTCTTAGGGTTCCTTGTGTAGCCTGGTTGTAGCATGTTAGCAAGATTCACCAGCTAGCCGAAGTCTGTTTGGTTACTCGGTTGGGCCACTTAGGGAATGCTTGTGTTTTGGCTTCGGGTGGTGATATCCCGAGTTTTGTTCGTCGAATGCTAATTTCGACTTCGCAGTTGTGTTCGTAGCATGGGTTTTTAGCTGCAATGTGAATTTCATCAATTTCCGAGATGTTTCGGTTCTCGCATCGTTTTGATATTGCAAGTAATTAATATGTATTGATTATTAAAACTGATGCTTATAAATAGCCTTAGGTTAGAAATTAGGGCTCGGTTCATTGTCTTTTTCATTGTCTCTTTTTGGAAGAAGCCGCCGCCTGTACGAGAGGAAGATAACCGCCGGACTACCCTAGCCTTTGGACGCCGATTCCTGGAGATTTAGCAGTCGAAATTCAATTTCGAGAGTGGATCTGGATTGCTCTCGCTTGGATCTGCATTCCTTCAGTTCCTCGGCTTGGTGCTCTGCGGCTAGATCCGAGAGTGAGGGAAGTGGCCGACCAAGCTTTGCTGGTATTGAGGCAAGTGATGCTCCCTCGTCCTTGCCAAGGCTGATCCTTGTTTTCTTCTTGATTAAATTCTATATCTCTCCTGCTTAGATCCTAGGTGTACTCTAGGATTCGTCCCCGATTATACTGTTGTTAGTGTAGAGAAGTTCAAGTTAAGTCTCAGTTTTTCTGAGAGAATGTGTCTAATAGGGACGGATTTGGTACGGTTTAGGTTGAGTAGATAGCAATTGCCGATAGATGATGAAATTTTAGAGAGGCGTTTTGTTCTTGTTTTGGTTGGTTGCTAGGTCTGGCGCTAGTGTCGAGTGGGACTCGACACCGGCCAGTCAGGGTGTCGACACTTTGTGTCGACACCGGCCAGTCTGGGTGTCGATACTTTGTGTCAACACCGGCCAGTCTGGGTGTCGACACTTTGTGTAGACACCGGCCAGTCTGGGTGTCGACACTTTGTGTCGACACCGGCCAGTCGGGGTGTCGACACTTTATGTCGACACCGGCCAGTCGGGGTGTCGACACCTTGTGTCGACACCGGCCGCAGTAGTGTCGACACCTTGTGTCGACACCGGCTGTTGTGGTGTCGACACTTTATGTCGACACCGGCCTGTTGTGGTGTTGACACCTTATGTCGACACCGGCCTGTTGTCGTGTCGACACACTGTGTCGACACCGGCCTGTTGTGGTGTCGACACATTGGGTCGACACCGTCCTGTTGTGGTGTCGACACATTGTGTCGACACCGGTTGTTGTGTCGGTTTTGGGTCAGGTAAGACTCGGAGTTGGTTCGGGTTAGGCGTGCAAGGCCGCATCGGTTGAACCCGACGTTTTTGCCTTGGGTTCGTGTGTTTCTTTAGGATTGTTAGTGTGACTTTTCCCTATGGGGGGGGGGGTATTGGGTGTTCGGCTAATTTTTGCATGTCGACTCTTGGGTTGTGGCAGGTGGTGGAGTTTTGGTGGCCTCTGGAGGGGTGGTTTTATGTGGAGAGCTGTGGCCACCGCCTTTTGCCCCGGTTTGGGTTGGCGTGTGTGGGACCCTAGTGCTGCCACTGTTTGACCCATTAGCACTTTTTGGATCTGGTTTTTGTTATGTATTCAGATCCATGTTTTGATCACTGCCATTAACCCACGTGTTAGGACTGTTAGTACTTTTCCTATTCTATGGCTTCTTCTTTTGGCATATATGTATATGTCTTGATGCTGTTGCAGGATCTTTTGGTAGGGTATATTGCTTTTATTGCTCGCATTTGGTTTGCTTTACTGTTCTTTAGACAGTGCTCTTTTCTTACTGTCATCCCCTTTCTTTTGCTTATAGCAGTTGTTGTCGGGTTGGTAAACCCTTCTTATTTGCTCATAAATCTAATGCTCTATTTACCTTTTTGATTATTTTCTTGCTGAGGTGTTCTTTTCATGAATGCCTCAGGTCCAGGTTGTAGTCAGTTCAGCGGCTAGTTCTTTTGGAGGGGCTTGTTGGTGGCCTCTTGGGTAGCTGAGATAGCTGATCCCCAATTTTTTTGTGAGGTAGTTCTTTACCTTTCTGTATAGACATACATACTCACTAGTGGGTTTGTGTCAGGTTGTTGACGCCCACTGGTGGCTTCTTGCGATGCTGGGTATGAACTTAAACTGCTATGTTTTGCCTATTTGTGGTTGTTTACTTGCTTCTGGGAAGGATTTATGCTAGGTTGCATGTTAGATATTTAAACCCTAAAGGCATTACAATATGTATCTCATGCATAGCATATTTATAAAACCAAGACACTATTTTTCCTTAGCATAAAAGACTATCTTTCATATATACTATATTCACTTTAGAGTCGTGCATACCATGAGTCGTCCCTCGGGGACACTTATGCTCATTTAGGGTGTCAGCTTCATTGAACCAAAGTATTTTCTGCTGCGTATAAATATACTTTTAATTGTGGACTAGCTGATCCACCGTGCCGAGGGATACGGCCATTCAACATAACTGGTTTTCTTTCATATTAGTCTATGGTTTTCCTTAAAATTCTAAAGTCTAGAGCTTTGCCTGAACGTGTGCAGTTATCCCCTGCACAACATGGCATCACGGCACGTGTTTTCTCTTGCTCTGATACGATTTTATCGTTGAGAAATGCGGGTTGTGACAATTAGGGCATGTGTCGACACCCGACAATCTATGTCGACACCAGAGGATTTGTGTCGACACAAGGATTTCAGTCAACACCAATTTATGACGACACCAGAGGATTTGAGTCGACACTAAGATCATTGAGTCGACACCAGCTTATGTCGACACTGTATATCAGCAGATGCAGAATATTTGGCCAAGTCCACAATCGTTCTTCGCTCGATGAATTTGGATCTCAGCTCGACGAATACTGTCTTGCAGTGAGAATTATCTGCTCGACGAATGAAGATTGTCTGTTCAAATAATGAAGATTGTCTGGTCGACGAACTCTCTCAAGCTCAACTCGACTAACTTAAGCTCAGCTCGACGAACTCAAGCTCAGCTCGACAAATTCAAACTCAGCTCGACGAATTGTGTTCTTCGTTCGACGAATCCAGATTAGGTCATCTTCTAGTTTACCGTCCCGTTTCTTGGCGATGATTCCGGAGTTATTAATGCCAGATCTTCTCGGAATGTGACCGTTAGAACGCGCATTGACTATGGACGATTACATGCCGTTTTTCCATGGGACAGTTGGGGAAATTATTGATTATCGCTTCCTTCCAAGGCCGACTGCAATTACTGCTCAACATTCGAATTTTGAATATTCTCAGTCAGTCAGAGAACATATACACGAAAAGAAAAGAATCAATAAGCAAGAATACAACAGTCAGTCATACAGACACACTAAAAGCTATACTGATAATCAGACACTCTCAGATTGCATAGAAGAACAATCTACTGGAATCAAAAGTTCTACTACAATCAGCCTGACCAGAGAACATTTTCAAGAAGAAGAAGAACAATCAATTTTATCAAGAGTCTTCTTCCTTCTAACTCTACAGGACTACTTCAAAGGACAACAAAGTTTCAATCTGTCAAAGGAGTTCCTGAAGCTAATTCTGATCCAGGCATTCTAGGTCTTTGAAGACCTATCAAGAGTCTTCTTCCAGCATTCCTGATTAATTCAAGATCTCAGGGGGAGCTACATCTGCTACAATCAATCCACAAGTCATCTCTCTGACTTTTGAAAGAGAAGACACCATCTCTTTACTTCCAATTCCTATATAGGGTTTTAATTCCCTTCAAAATTATTCTGGTTGCAAGTCTCCTTCCAAAAGACTTGAGGTTTGGTTTTTGAGCACCTGATCAAAAGCTCATTGGTGTCAGGCACCTGATCAAAAACCTGAGTGTATTCCTACCATGGTGGTAGAAGAGTGGATGTACCTAGGTTGGGGAACCACTATAAAATTCTTGTGTCGTCTGGTTGCCCTTTTCTTTGCATTTTGGCTGTGCTCTGTGATTGCTTAGTTTGCTGTGCTTAGTTTTATTTACTTACTGATCTGTTCACTTAGGAATACAACAAAAGTTGTAAAAAGTTTTTACTGAGCACTATACTCTATTCACCCCCCCCCCCCTCTAGAGTATTTCAGATCTAACCTGCACTTTCATACCGTTTAAGTTTTATGTTTCTTTCCTTTATATAACTTCGAGGAAAAAATTCTTTTAAGAGGGGGAGAGTTGTAACATCACGAAACTCAAAAGAGCGACGGGAGGCATTTTGGGCCAAATTTGGAATTTGGCAGTGGGCACACGGCCTGGGACACGGGCGTGTCCCAGGGCGTGTCAGGCTCGAGTCGATGATTTGGCCGTGAGGTCGATGAATTCTGGAGTCGACGACTATCGAGCAGCGAACACGGCCTGAGACACGGGTGTGTCTCTGGGCGTGTCGAGCTCGTGTTGACGATCGGCTTAGGAAGTCAACATTTTTGCTCGACGATGTGTCGAGACACGAAACACGGCCTAGGACACGGGTGTATCCAAGGCCGTGTCAGGTGGTCGACGAACTCCGCTCGATAAAGTGTCAAGACAGTGAACACAGCCTGTAGCCATGGCATGTTCGGGTTTGACACGGGCGTGTCAAATAGGACACGGGCCTGTCCAAGACCCGTGTGAGTCTCGGGTTAGTGTTGGTCCTGTGTCGATGGGGGAACACGCCCGGGAATACGGGCATGTACTGGCTGACACGGGCGTGTCAGGTCGAACACGGGCGTGTTGGATGCCCGTGTGTTTTTCGAGACTCGTCGATTTTGACGGCGAATGAGGGACACGGCCCTAGACACGGGCGTGTCGCAGGCCGTATTCGGCCCAGGTTTTACTTTTCAGCTACGGATCGTAGCCGTTTGTATACTTATTTTGGGATCCGACGGTTGGGGCTTGTTCTTACTGGGATATACCCGGGATTGGGCCTTTGAAACCCTCATTTCACTTGAGTGGTTCTCTTTCTAATTCTAGAGAGAGGGGAGAGCAAAGGAGAAAGAATAAGCCTAAATCCGGTCACCGATGGAGATTCGGAGCTCCAAATCGGGAACTGACTTCGGATCTACGGAGGCAAGGACAGTGCGGTGCTTTTCATCCGCTTATATTTCCATGGTGCCAAGGAAGAATGCTAGGGTAACGATTCTCTACTTGAGCATGTGAAGCTCTACTTCTTTTGCATAGGGAAGCCCGCTCTCGCGAGTTTGCGGTGAGTTTGAGGCGTTCCAGTTGTGTACATGTAGAGTCCGAAATCGAGAACGGATATAGGCATGATGTGTGAAGCCTACCCGGACAAGTTGGTCTGGATCGGTGATGTTGCATTGCATAAGTGGACGAAGAAGACTCCGTGCAAATGTTTGTTTTTCAGGTTTTCTACGAGGTAGATTGCAACAGGGAGCCTTAGGGATTAACTCCTAGGTGCACCCGGAAAACTGGCGGATGCGTGGTTCTGCCGTCATATGCACCTGGGAGCCAACTTGAACATAACTGGGTTATGTGATATTTGTAAACGATTTGGGACTCGGGAAAGTTTGACCCGCGCATATGTTTTTAAATTAACGTTGCGGTGTGAGCAACGGGTCAGGTGGAATCGTACCCGCTCTATGTCGTTCGGTTAAAGAGACCTAAGCTACTTGGCATACCTTTGGCATAGATGGAGGGTCTTAGGCAATGGCCAGAAAGACCAAATGCTCACGAGAGATGGCCGTCCCGGGGATGGTGGTGAGTCGGCGCTCTTAGACCGTGATCACCGAGAATGTGCCCTAAGAGCACGGGGCGTGTGGTCGTGCATGCCAATGCCTGTGATGCAATGTATTTTTTATACTGCTTGGTTATGCTAATAAAGTGCAGGGAAGGAGCATCGCCGCCCCGAATTGGGGGAGGGATCATTATAATTTGGTCAGCTTTGCTGACCGTTGCTTTGGTTTGCCACTGTTGCGGTGGATTTGCTTGCAGGTGCTGCGGAGCCGAGTGGTACATAGTGGGCTAAAGACCAAGTTGCTGAGCCGACCCTCGAAGGCCTAATTTTGAGTGTTTTCTTTTATTCATGTATGGTCGGCCTGCGTGCCGAGGTTTGAAAGACATGTAACTTGAGGAAAACAATTGTAAGGCCATAAGACCAGTACTTGTGTATTTGTACTTCATTCCTTTTTGGCGTATTAGTGGACATTCATGCTACTGTTGGGTTCTTTATTATTGCAACTAATAAAATTGCTTCCACTAGAGTGACTCTGTGTAGGGCGTTGGATTGGTTGGATGGTTTCCATTGAGTAACTATAACACCCTGAAACGCAAAAGAGCAACGAGTGACGAATCTGTACCAAAATTGGAATTTTGCGGGGGTACACGGCCTGGGACACGGGCATGTCCCAGGGCGTGTCGGGGTAGTTCAAAGATCTGCCAAAACGATAAGGCAGAAATCTGGGTTCGACGATCGTCGAGCAGCGGTCGACGATCTGGTCTAAATGATGCGTTCAACGATCGGGCCAGCTTTCTGGGTTCGACGATCGAGCCAGCTATCTGGGTTCGACGATCATCGAGCAGCGTTTGACGATCGGGACAGCTTTCTGTGTTCGACGATCGGGCCAGCTTTCTGTGGGTTCGACGATCGGGCCGCATGTTCGTCGAACAGGCAGTTTTATGGGTTCAACGATCGGGCCGTGGGTTCGACGATTGGGCCGCGCGTTCGACGATTTGGCCAGTGTGTTGCGTTCGACGATCGGTCTATAGATCTCCGTTTGACGATCTATTAGCGGTCGACGATCTTAGTTCAACGATTGTCGAGCGCGGGGCTGATTCTGGCATGTCTGACTCGGTCGATGCAGAGTGTTAACGCTGGGGTTTTGGCGGGAGTTGACTAAATATCCTGACACAATTTATTGGCTGCGGACGTGTCTTGCTCCGGATTGGTGAACCATGCGGTGATTAACCCCATTCATCCAGGTCAGACCTGGATCGTAGCCGTGCATTTCTTTTAGTGGGATCCGACGGCTGTGCTTATTCCCGAAAGAGTTTATACCCGATAGAAGGGTTTCAGAACCATTATTTTTCCTCCCGTGTTCTCTGTCTAAATCCTAGAGAGAGGGGAGAGCAAAGGAGGAAGAAGAAGTTTAGATCCAGTCTTTGGAGGAGTTTTAGAGCTCTAAATCGCGAGCCGACTTTGGATCTACGAAGGCAAGGAGATTGCTGTGCTTTTCATCCGCGTACTTTTCCATGGCGCCAAGGAAGAACGCAAGGGTAACGATTCTCTACTTGAGCATGTGAAGCTCTACTTCTTTTGCATAGGGAAGCCCGCTCTCGCGAGTTTGCAGTGAGTTTGAGGCATTCCTTCGGGTAGACAAGAATAGTCCCCATTGTGTAGAGTCCGTAAATGAGAACGGACATAGGCATGATGTGTGAAGCCTATCCGGACATGTTGGTCTGGGTCGGTGATGTTGCCTTGCATAAATGCCGGAGAAGACTACATGCGAATTTTTGTTTTTTGGGTTTTCTATATAGTAGATTGCAACAGGGAGCCTTGGGGACTAACCCTAAGGTGCACCCGGAAAACTGGGCGGATGCGTGATCTTGCCAACTTGGAGGCATGGGGGCCAACTTGAACATAACCGGGTTATGTGAAATGTGTGATGGAAACGGGACTCGGGAGAAGTTTGACCTGGGCATATGTTTTAAATTAACGTTGCGATGTGAGCACGGGTTAGATGGAACCGTACCCGTTCTATGTCGTTCGGATTAGAGCCGTTGGCATAGATGAGGGTCTTCGGCGGTCTATGGTTTAAATTACCGTGACCCATGCCGGGAAGACAAATTGCTCATTGTTGGGCCATCCTGGGGACGATGGTGAGTCGGCGGGCTTTGACCGTGTTCACCGAGAATGTGCCCTGAGTGCACAGGCTGTGTGGCCGTGTGAGCCTACGCCTGTGATGAAATGTATATTTATACACTGATTGGTTATGCCAATAAGTGCAGGGAAGGAGCATCGCCACCCCAAATTGGTGGCGAGATCGTTATAATTTGGTCAGCATTGTTGACCGTTACTTTTGTTTGCCACCGTGCGGTGGTTTGTTGCTTGCAGGTGCTGCTGGACCATGCGGTCAATAGCGGGCTAAAGCCCAAATTTTGAAGCCGGCCCTCGAAGGGCTAATTGGAGTGTTTACTTGCTTTTGTTCATGTATGACCGGCCTGCGTGTCGTGGTATGTAAAACATGTAATAAGAGTAAACCATTTGTAAGGCCTTAAGGCCAGTACTTATGTATGTACTTCATTCCTATTTGGCTTGTTAGTGGACATTGATGCTTTTTGTGTTGGGTTCTTTTCTTTGCAACATATAAAACTGCTTCCGCTAGAATGCTCTGTGTAGGACGTTGGATTGGTTGGATGGTTTCCATTGAGTAACCACCCGGTCTTTCTGTGGTATATGGCATCGGGCCCCAGCCGGACCTACTGCTATATGCTATGCGACGGATAGGGGGTGTTACAATTTGGTATCAGACTACTGGTTTCGGTCAGGCTTAAACTGAATTCGTGGACGAATTCTTTCTAAGGGTTGGTGAGCATATGTCTGTGCGTCATCGTTATAACAACAAAAGAACCCATGAATGTCCACTTAGGAATGAAAATACACGTGTTTGGGGAACCTGCGTGTTCCTATAATTACTGTTTGTAATTCTATTTGGTCGCTTAACGGTGTTTTGAACCACTATAGGTGACCATAAGCGGTGCTGGTCCGTCGGAACGTCGAGTTTCTGAGTCTAGCAGTGCACCGAATGATGCTCCTACAACACCTCCATAGGCTGAGACCATACGATTGGTGGCCGAAGCAGTGCTTGCCATGATCAATGCACAACCTGCAAGGCAAATGCAGCAGCCCGCTCCTGCGATGGAGCAGGTACCTCTTCCAGAGGTTGAGCCGAGGAGAGTGGAGCGGGTTGTAGTAGAGCCATTGGTGCCAAGGAGGGAAACTGAGACACAGCTCAAGCATGTCATGAACTTTAATCCTCCGGTATTTGAACGATCAAGCGCATACCCAACTGCACCAAAAGCAAGGACTGTTGGAGAGGGTGCTACTTAATTTCTTAAATAAGTAGCAAAGCGCAACGGGTCAAGTGAAGTAACGCCGGACCCAACAATCCCCCCCCCCCCGGCGACGGAAGAGTGGCAGAGAGTCTTGACAGCAACGGAGACGGAAGAGTGGCAAATGACCACCATTGCTACGTTCGTTCTGGACGGTGAAGCGAGATTGTGTTGGGAAGTTTTGGAGATGCATCTATTGGGAGGTAGACAACTTATAGACGTCTCGATGGAGGAGTTCTCGAGACTGTTCTTGGCTAAGTACCTCCCTTCGACGCAGAGGATAGCGTTGGAGAACGAGTTCCTGAAGTTGGTTCAAGGCGATAGTAGCATGGATGAATATCTCCACGTGTTTACTCGATTGAGTCGATATGCTAGCTCCACCATCGCAGATGAGGAGTGCAATATGAATCGATTCTACGAATGGTTGAGAGATGATTTGAGGCTACTACTCTCGGGGCCGATGACGCACGGTTTCTTGACCTTGGTCAACACCACCCGGTCCTTGGAGAAGGACATGAAGAATGTTCAGGCAAAGAAAAGTTTGGGTGATAAGAAGTCTGAATTCAAGTTGTCGTCTACTTGAAAGTCGGGGTACCGTAAATTCTTTAAGAAGGCTAGGACTTCAGGTCCAGCTCCTTCTTCTGGTGCTCCTGGGGCGACTACGGGTCGGACCCCGGGTGCATGCTTTACTTGTGGGAAGTCAGGGCACTTTGCTCGCGATTACTAGAGCGGACGTCCCAAGTCCGAAAGGAAGCCAGGAGCAACTTATGAAGAGAAGGGCAAGGCAGTGGAGTCCACCGAGTCCCTTTATGCTCCGGCCCAACCGAGGGTTTATAATCTTGGCCAACAGGAGGCCATTAAACATGCGGATGTGGTGACAGGTAAAATTGAAATTTATACCAAGTTAATTTCTTTAAATATTTGTTATGCACATGTTACCTTACCACTGCTTGTTTAGGATTTGTTTTGATTTGTGAAAATCCGGCAAGAGCACTCTTTGATACAGGAGCTTCATACTCCTTCTTGTCCGAAGAATTCATATTGCGCATCGGAGTACCTTCTTCTATGGAGAAGGACAAGTTGGATGTGCTGTTGCCCAATGGGTGTTCGATGCGCGTAGATAGAATCTGTGGCATGAAGATTCGAATTGGGAGCCAGGAGTTCCATTTGCAAGCGTCGTTATTGCCGCTAGTGGAATTCGACGTTATATTTGGCATGGACTGGCTCTCGGAGCAGCGTGCCTATATTGATTGCGGTAGCAAGGAAGTCAAGTTGGGTGCAGGTCGTGAGACGACTTTCACGGGCTTGAAGGGTTCGAGCAAGACATTGATGTCTGCTCTTCGGGTGTTGAAGGCGGTTCGTGCCGGTGCAGAACTATTCTTTACACTAGGGAGGTTGCAAAGCCTCAGCCCGCGTTGGATAGTGTTTCAGTGGTATCGGAGTACCTTGATGTGTTCCGTAGCAATCTTCCTGGAGCCCCGCCGCAGCGGGAGATAGATTTTACGATAGAGCTCGTACTAGGTGTAAAGCTTGTGCCACGCTCTCCATATCGGCTAGCGCCTAAGGAAATGGCGGAGCTGAAGGTTCAACTGCAAGAGTTGTTGGAGCAAGGGTATGTGCGTCCAAGTTCTTCGCCTTGGAGTGCGCCGATCCTCTTTGTTAAAAAGAAGGACGGAAGCTTGAGGCTATGTATTGGTTATCGGGAGCTCAACAAGTTGACGGAAAAGAACAAGTATCCGATCCCCCGGATTGATGATCTATTCGATCAGTTAGTCGGGTCGACGGTGTACTCAAAGTTGGACCTCAAGTCCGGGTACTACCAACTGCGAATAAGTGAGAGTGATATCCTGAAGACAGCGTTCAGTACGAGATACGGGCATTATGAGTTTACGGTCATGCCGTTTGGGCTGACTAATGTGCCGTCAGTGTTCATGGATTTGATGAACAGGACCTTTAGGGAGTACTTGGACCATTTTGTGATCCTCTTCATAGATGATATTTTGGTGTACTCGCAGAGTGAGGAAGATCACTTCAGGCATCTTGATTTGGTTTTGGAGACGCTAAGGAGTAATCAACTGTACGCCAAGTTCTCGAAGTGCGAGTTTTGGTTGTGCTCAGTGGCGTTCCTCGGTCATATAGTGAGTGGGGAAGGTATTGCAGTGGATCCGGCGAAGATTGTTGCAATACGAGAGTGGCCTGAGCTCTCTACGGTAGAGGAAGTCCGGAGCTTTCTGGGGCTTGGGGGCTATTATAGGCGCTTCGTGGAGAACTTCTCGCGGATAGCGTTACCTCTCACTACTTTGACGAGGAAGGAGCAGAAGTTTGTTTGGACGTCGGAGTGCGCGCGAGCTTTTGAGGAGTTGAAATGTCGGTTGACCACGACGCCTGTGCTGAGTTCGCCGAGTGGGACCGAAGGTTATGAGATTTATAGTGATGCTTCGGGCAGCGGTTTGGGTTGCGTACTACTGCAACATGGAAGTGTGATAGCTTATGGCTCGAGACAGCTCAAAGTGCACGAGAGGAATTATCCGGTCCATGACTTGGAGTTAGCGGCCGGGATTTTTTCCTTGAAGCTGTGGAGACATTATTTGTATGGTGTGAAGACTGATATCTACATCGATCATAAGAGCCTGAAGAATTTGATTGATCAGAAAGATCTGAATATGCGACAGCGTAGATGGATGGAGTTCCTGGGGGACTATACATTCAAGATCCACTACGTTCCTGGGAAAGGTAATGCGGTTGCGGACGCGTTGAGTCGCCGAGCCCCAGCTCAAGCCAATTGGCTATCGATCCATGACGAGTGGTTGGTTCGGGATTTGTAGACATTGGAGATTGTTTGTGTAGATAAGCAGTCAAGTGCTGAAGCACTCTTGAATTGGACTGAAGTTCTATATGACCTGGCTGATCGGATTCGGTAGGCTTTGGATTTGGATGACCACATGAAGCAGTTCATGGTAGAGGCTCTGGATGGGTCAAATTCCCAATTCGTTGTGGAGGATGGATTGCTTTGGAAAGACGGTCGTATATGCATCCCAAGCATGAGCAATTTACGGGTGGATTTGTTGTACGAGGCGCACCATACCAAGTACTCGATTCAACCGGGGAGCACAAAGATGTACCGCGACGTTAAGAAACTGTTTTAGTGGCCGGGTTTGAAGAAGGATGTAGCGCTCTACGCGGCGAAGTGCCAAACTTGAGCCTTGGTGAAGGTGGAGTTCCAAAAGCCGGGAGGATTTCTGAAGTCCTTGCCTATTCCGGAGTGAAAATTCGATGACGTCACTATGGACTTTGTGCACGGGTTGCCAAGGTCGCAAAAGGGGAACAACGCCATCCTGGTGGTCACAGATCGGTTAACGAAGGTGTCGCATTTCATTCCGCGTAGGAAGGATGATCCGGTGGAGAAGTTGGCAAAGTTATATGTGGATAATATAGTACGGCTTCACGGTGTGCCCCGCAGTATCGTGAGTGACCGAGATGAGCGGTTCACGTCCAATGATTGGAGGCTAGTGCAACAAATGTTGGGAACAAAGTTAAAATTCAGCACAGCCTTTCATCCGCAAACAGATGGGCAGACCGACAGGGTTAATAGGACTATGGAAGACATGCTCCGCATGTGTGTCTTGGACTTTGGAAAGCAATGGGAAGACCATCTTTATTTGGTGGAATTTGCGTACAACAATAGCTACCAGGCGAGTATTCAAATGGCGCCCTTCGAGGCCCTTTATGGTAGAAGATGTCGCATGTCGTTCTCCTGGTTGGAAACTGTTGGGTATTACATCCACACTAGCCCAGATTTGATGAAGTCACCCTGCAACTAAGATGAATTAAGTTGTATTTGATGCTTGGTTTGAGTTATATTTTTGCAGGAATTTCACTGGGAAGTGTAGACCAATGTCAGTCCACAGTGGGTCACCAAACACAGGAACTGTGCAATGTAATCCCTCATTGCATATTCCAAGGTGTTGACTCATGTGTTGTCTCTCTATTGGGATACACTTCATATTCAAGCTATTGGATCTTGGGAAAAGGATTGGAAGTTGACTACATTAGATGAAAGAGTTTCCAACAACAAAAAATTCTTTAAGTCTTTTACTCGAGTAGGTCCATAACTACTCGAGTAGATTGGTTATAATTTACTCGAGTAAAGAAACTTTGTACTCGAGTACTTAAGTGTATCTCTCGTGTAGCTAAGTCATGTACTCGAGTAGACTTAGTCATGTACTCGAGTAGCATGTTTATATACTCGAGTAGATCACTCATTATACCCGAGTATTAAAGGCTTCACTCATCAAAATTCTTCAAAGTCATGGACTCGAGTAAAGATACGCTTATACTCGAGTAAGTATACTCACATACTCGGATAGAAACATACTTGAGTAGTTCATTATACCTACTCGAGTAGATCGTGTCTCACTCGTGTACTTTGTAATTTTCCTAACTCCAGAATTTTCTAAGTCTTTTACTCGAGTAGATCACTTCCTCTCGAGTAGTTTAGTTCAACTACTCGAGTAGCTGCTTGTTGACGTCTTCAGAAATTATTCCAAGTAATCCACTCGAGTAGTCCTTCATGTACTCGAGTAGTTTATGTTATATACTCGAGTAGTTCTTTCTTCCACTCGAGTAGATCCTTCATGTACTCGAGTAGTTTATGTTATATACTCGAGTAGTTCTTTCTTCCACTCGAGTTGATTTTTCATGTACTCGAGTAGTTTATGTTCTATACTCGAGTAGTTCTTTCTTCCACTCGAGTAGATTCTTCAGGTACTCGAGTAGTTTATGTTATATACTCGAGTAGTCCTTTCTTGTACTCGAGTAGATCCTTCATGTACTCGAGTAAGTCACTATATATAAACTCGAGTAGTTGGTTTCTACATACTCGAATAGTCTATCTTTATGTACCCGAGTATGTTCTCCTTCATGTACTCGAGTAGTTATTCAACTACTCGAGTAGCTCTTCTCTTACTCTTGTATATGGCTGAACTTACCAGAAATTTTGTCTAAGTCTTTTTCTGACGGGATTTTCAAATCACGCGACATGATTGGTCCACGTGTACATTGTAACGCCCCGAAACTCAAAGGAGCGACGAGGGACATTTTGAGCCAGTTTTGGGTTCTTGCAGGGGGCACACGGCCTGGGACACGGGCGTGTCCCAGGGTGTGTCAGGCGTGTGTTGTCGAGTTGGTCGAGTGTTCGACGATTTTGGAGTCGACGATCGTCGAGCAGAGAACACGGCGTGCGACACGGGAGTGTCGCAGGGCGTGTCAAGACCCTGTCGACGATCGGCCCAGGGTGTCAACAAATTTCACTTGACGTTGTGTCGAGACAGGGTACACGACCTGCGACACGGGCGTGTCACAGGGCGTGTCGACCCGTGTCGACACTAAGCCCGTAAAGTCGACACTGCGCTCGACGAAGTGTTGAGACTTGGCACACGGCCTGCGACACGGGCGTGTCACAGGGCGTGTCGACCCGTGTCGACACTCCTCCCGGGGAGTCGACGAACTGTGCTCGACAATGTGTCGAGACAAGGCACACGGCCTAGGACACGGGCATGTCCAAGGCCGTGTCGTGAGGTCGACGATCTTCGCTCGACGAAGTGTCGAGTGTCGAGACCGTGTACACGGCCTGGAACCCAGGCGTGTTGAGGTAGACACGGGTAAGGATACGGGCGTGTCCTAGAACCCGTGCAGTGCTTGGGTTGTTTTCGGGAGAAATCGATGAGGGTATACGGCCGGCCACACGGCTGTGTCAGGTGGAACACGGGCGTGTCAGGTCGAACACGGGCGTGTTCGATGCCCGTATGTTGTTCTAGGCGAGTCGATTTTGACGGAGAATGAGGCACACAGCCCTGGATATGTGCGTGTGCCGGGCCGTGTGTGGTCCAGATTGGGCATTTCAGTCCCAAATCAAAGCCGTTCGTTTCTTTAATTGATGATCCAACGGCTGGGGGTTGTTCCTGAAGGGATATACCCGGGATTGGGCCTTAGAAACCCTCACTTTTCATGAGTGGTTGTCTTTCTAAATCTTAGAGAGAGAGGAGAGCAAAGGAAGGAAGAAAAATCTAGATCCGGCCATTGGAGGAGCTTCGAAGCTCCAAATCGCGAGCCGACTCCGGATCCACGGAGGCAAAGCTAGTGCGGTGCTTTTCATCCGCTTACTTTTCCATGGCGCCAAAGAGAAACGCAAGGGTAATGATTCTCTTCTTGAGCATGAGTAGCTCTCCTTCTTTGCATAGGAAGCCCGCTATCGCGAGTTTATGGTGAGTTGGAGGCGTTCCTTCGAGTATATATGTGAATTCCCCGTTGTTTAGAGTCCGTAAGCGAGAACGAACATAAGCATGATGTGTGAAGCCTACCCGGACATGTTGGTCTGGATCGGTGATGTTTCATTGCATAAATGCCGGAGAAGACTCCGCACGATTGGTTGTTTTTCGGGTTTTCTATGTGGTAGATTGCAACAGGGAGCCTTGGGGATTAACCTAAAGGTGCACCCAGAAAACTAGGCGGATACGTGATCTTGCCAACTTGGTGGCCTGAGAGCCAACTTGAATAAAACCGGGTTATTTGAATTGTGATGGAGACGGGACTCGGGATAAGTTTGACCCGTGCAAATGGCTTAAATGTCGTTGCGATGTGAGCACGGGTTAGATGGAACCGTACCCGTTCTATGTCGTTCGGTTAAAGAGACCTAAGGGTACGTGCAACTTGCCGTTGGCATAGATTAGGGTCTTCGGCGGTCTATGGCTTAAATTGTCGTGACCCAGGACAAGAAGATAAAATGCTCATAGGTTTGGCCGTCAAAGTGGCGGTGGTGAGTCCGGAATGTCTATGGATTAAATTGACGTGACATCGATCGGTTCACCGAGAATGTGCCCTGAGAGCACGGGGCGTGTGGCCGTGCGAGCCAATATCTGTGATGAAATGAAAATATTATATTGCTCGCTTATGCTAATGAAATGCAGGGAAGGAGCCTCGCCGTCCCGAGTTGGGGGCGGGATCGTTATAATTTGGTCAGCATTGCTGACCGTTGCCTTGTTTTGCCACCGTGCGGTGGTTTGTTGCTTGCAGGTGCTGCTGGACCAAGCGGTCAATAGCGGGCTAAAGCCCATTTTGCGAAGCCGGCCCTCGAAGGCCTAATGGGAGTGTTTACTGTTTTATTTCATGTATGACCGGCCTGCATGCCGTGGTTTGTAAAACATGTAATATGAAGTGAACAATTTTTGTAAGGCCTTAAGGCTTGTACTGGGGTATTTGTAACATTCCTATTTGGTATTAGTGGACATTCAAGCTTTAGTGTTGGGTTCTTTCTTGCAACGTTTATAAAAATGCTTCTGCTAGAATGCTCTGTGTAGGACGTTATGATTGGTTGGATGGTTTCCATGAGTAACCACCCGGTCTGTCTGTGGCATACGGCGTCGGGCCCCGGCCAGACCTACTGCTATACGCTATGTGACGGATAGGGGTGTTACAATTTGGTATCAGACTACTGGTTTTGGTCGGGCTTAAAATGAATTCGTGGGCGAATTCTTTTTAAGGGGTGGTCAGCACATTGCGTGCGTCATCGTTATAACGGTAAAAGAACCCATGAATGTCCACTTAGGAATGAAAATACACGTGTTTGAGGAACATGTGTGTTCCTATAATTGTTGTTTACAATTTTATTTGGTCGCTTAATGGTGTTTTGTACCACTATAGGTGACCAGAAGTGGTGTTGGGCCATCGGAATGCCGAGTTTCTGAGGCTAGCAGTGCACCAGATGTTGCTCCTACAACACCTCTATCGGCTAAGAACAAATGATTGGTGGTCGAAGCAGTGTTGGTCGTGATAAATGTGCAGCCTGCAAGGCAAATGCAGCAGCCCACTCCTGCGATGGAACAGGTACCGCTTCAAGAGGCTGAGCCGAGGAGAGTGGAACAGGTGGTAGTGGAGCCGGTGGTGCCAAGGAGGGCAGCCGAGAGACAGCTTAAGCATGTAATGAGCTTTAACCCTCCGGTATTCTCGGGGTTGGGAACCCCATCTCAAGTTAAAGACTGGCTCTCCAGGGTGAAGAGAGTCATGACAGCAATGGAGACGGAGGAGTGGAAAATGACCACCATCGCTGCGTTCCTTCTGGACGGTGAAGCGAGAATGTGGTGGGAAGGATTGGAGCTGCATCTACTGAGAGGTAGACAACTTGTTGATGTCTCGATGGAGGAGTTCTCGAGATTGTTCTTGGCTCGATACCTCCCTTTGACGCAGAAGATAGCGTTGGAGAATGAGTTTCTGAAGTTGGTTCAGAGTGAGAGGAGGTTGGATGAATATCTCCACGAGTTTACTCGTCTGAGTCGTTATGCTAGCTCCACTATTGTGGATGAGGAGCGCAAGACGAATCGATTCTACGAAGACTTGAGAGATGAGTTGAGGTTACTACTCTTGGGGCCGATGACGCAGGGTTTCTTAACCTTGGTCAACACTGCCCGGTCCTTGGATAAGGACATGAAGTATGTACAAGCAAAGAAAAGCTTGGGTGACAAGAAATCTGAATTCAAAGTGTCAACTACTTCAAAGTCCGGCTATCGGATGTCTTTCAAGAAGCATAGGACTTCGGGTCCAGCTCCTTCTGGTGCTTCTGGGGCGACTACGAGTCGGACCCCGGGCGTATGTTTTACTTGTGGAAAGATGGGGCACTTTGCCCGTGACTGTTGGAGTGGACGTCCTAAGTTCGAGAGAAAGCCGGGAGCTACTTATGAAGAGAAGGGCAAGGCGGTGGAGTCGACCGCGTCCCACTATGCTCCGGCCCAGCCAAGGGTGTACAATCTTGGCCAACAGGAGGCCATCAAACAGGCTAATGTTGTGACAGGTACGGTTTAATTTATAGCAAGTTAATTTCTTTAAATGCTTGTTATGCACATGTTACCATACCACTGCCTGTTTAGGATTTGTTTTGATTTGTGAAAATCCGGCAAGAGCCCTCTTCGATACGGGAGCTTCACACTCCTTCTTGTCCCAGGGATTTATATCACACATCGGAGTCCCTTCTTCGATGGCGAAGGATAAGTTGGATGTGTTGTTGCCCAATGGGTGTTCGATGCACGCGGATAGGATCTGCGATGTTAAGATTCGTATTGGGAATCAGGAGTTCGATTTGCAGGCGTCGTTACTTCCATTGGTGGAGTTCGACGTCATATTTGGCATGGACTGGATCTCAGAGCAGCAGGCCCATATAGATTGCGGTAGTAAGAAAGTCAAGCTGGGAGCTAGTCGTGAGACGACTTTTACGAGCTTAAAGGGGTCGAGCAAGTCGTTGATGTCTGATCATCAGGTGGTGAAGGCGGTTCGTGCCGGTGCAGAACTGTTCTTTACACTAGTGGAGGTTGCGAAGCCGAAGCCCGCGTTGGATTGTATTTCAGGGGTATCAGAATACTCTGATGTGTTCCCCGCAGATCTTCTTAGAGCCCCGCCTCAACGGGAGATAGAATTTACGATTGGGCTAGTGTCAGGTGCAAAGCCTGTGTCACGATCTCCTTATCGGCTAGCGCCTAAGGAAATGGCGGAGCTGAAAGTTCAACTGCAAGAGTTGTTGGAGCAAGGGTATGTGTGCCCGACTTCTTCGCCTTGGAGCGCACGGGTCCTCTTCGTTAAGAAGAAGGATGGAAGTCTGAGGCTATGTATTGATTATCGGGAGCTCAACAAGCTGACGGAGAAGAATAAGTACCCAATCCCTCGGATTGATGATCTTTTTGATCAGTTAGTCGGGTCGACGGTGTATTCGAAGTTGGATCTCAAAGCTGGGTACTATCAGCTGCGAATAAGGGAGAGTGATATCCCGAAGACAGCGTTTAGTATGAGATACGGGCATTATGAGTTTACGGTCATGCCGTTTGGGCTGACTAATGCGCCGTCAGTGTTCATGGATTTGATGAACAGGACTTTCAGGGAGTACTTGGACCATTTTGTGATCTTCTTCATCGACGATATTTTGGTGTACTCGCAAAGTGAGGAAGATCACTTCAAGCATCTTCATTTGGTTTTGGAGATGTTAAGGAGGAATCAACTATATGCCAAGTTCTCGAAGTGCGAGTTTTGGTTATCCTCAATGGCGTTCCTCGGGCATATAGTGAGTGGAGAGGGTATTGCTGTGGATCCGTCGAAGATTTTCGCGATACGGGAGTGGCCTGAGCTTGCTACGGTAGCGGAAGTCCGGAGTTTTCTGGGGCTTGCCGGCTATTATAGGCGCTTCGTAGAGAACTTCTCGCGGATAGCTTTACCTCTCACTACTTTGACGAGGAAGGAACATAAGTTCGTTTAGACGCCGGAGTGCGCGCGAGCTTTTGAGGAGTTGAAGTGTCGGTTGACCACGGCGCCTGTGCTGAGTTCGCCATGTGGGACCGAAGGCTATGAGATTTACAGTGATGCTTCGGGCAGTGGTTTGGGTTGCGTGCTACTGCAACACAGAAGTTTAATATCTTATGGCTCGAGACAGCTGAAAGTGCATGAAAGGAACTATCCGGTCCATGACTTGGAGTTAGCGGCCATGATTTTTGCCTTAAAGCTGTGGAGACACTATTTGTACGGTGTGAAGATTGATATCTACACCGATCACAAGAGCCTGAAATATCTAATTGATCAGAAGGATCTGAATATGTGGCAGCGTAGATGGATGGAGTTCCTGGGGGACTATACATTCAAGATCCACTACGTGTCTGGTAAGGGTAATGCGGTTGCGGACGCGTTTAGTCGCCGAGCCCCAGCTCAAGCCAATTGGCTATCGGTGCATGATGAGCGATTGGTGCGGGAGTTGGAGGCGTTGGAGATTATTTGTGTGGATAGGCAATCAAGTGCTGAAGCAGTTTTGAATTGGACTGAAGTCCAATATGACCTGGCTGATCGTATTCGGCAGGCTTTGGATATGGATGCTCATATGAAGCAGTTCATGGTAGAGGCTCTGGATGGGTCAAATTCTCAATTCGTCGTGGAGGACGGACTACTTTGGAAAGACGGTCATCTGTGCGTCCCAAGTGTGGGTAATTTACGGGTGGAGTTATTGTACGAGGCACACCATACCAAGTACTTGATTCACCCGGGGAGCACGAAGATATACCGTGATGTGAAGAAACTGTTTTGGTGGCCGGGTTTGAAAAAGGATGTGGCGCTATACGTAGCGAAGTGTCAAACTTGAGCCTTAGTGAAGGCGGAGTGCCAAAAGCCGGGAGGATTTCATAAGTCCTTGCCTATTCCGGAGTGGAAATTCGACGACATCTCTATGGACTTTGTGCACGGTTTGCCAAGGTCGCAAAAGGGGAACGACGCCATTTGGGTGGTTGTTGATCGGTTAACGAAGGTGTCGCATTTTTTTTCGCATAGGAAGGATGATCCGGTGGAGAGGTTGGCAAAACTTTATGTGGATAACATAGTACAGCTTCATGATGTGCCCCGCAACATCGTGAGTGACCGAGATGGGCGGTTCACGTCCAATGATTGGAAGCTAGTGCAACAAATGTTGGGGACAAAGTTTAAATTCAGCACAGCCTTCCATCCGCAAACGGATGGGCAGACCGAGAGGGTCAATAGAACCATGGAAGACATGCTCTGCATGTGTGTCTTGGATTTTGGGAAGCAATGGGAAGACCACCTTTATTTGGTGGAGTTCGCATACAACAACAGCTACCAAGCGAGTATTCAAATGGCGCACTTCGAGGCCATATATGGTAGAAAATGTCGCACTCCGTTTTCTTGGTTAGAAACGAGTGAGTCAAAGTTGTATAAGCGATTGGAAGTGGAGGATGCTACTTCTTTGGTGAGAACCATTCGGTAGAGGTTGCTTATCGCTCAGGACCGGCAAGCGAAGTACTATAATGCCAAGCACAGGAACGTGGAGTTCGCTATGGGCGACTATGTGTACTTAAAGATCAAGCTGTTCAAGGGTGTCTCGCGGGTGCGGCGATTGAAAAAGCTAAGCCCGAGGTACCTTGGGCCGTTTGAAGTTCTGGAGCGAGTTGGTGAAGCGGCCTATCAGTTGAAGATTTCAGTGGAGCTTGGTGGATTACATGATGTATTCCATATTTCGGTACTTCGGAAGGCGGTGCAAGAGCCTACGCAATTGATCGCGGTTGATCAAGTGTCAGTGGATAGTGGGTTGACGAGAAAGGTCAATCCCGTGCGGATTGAGGACTCGGAGGTCAAGCGACTACGCAATAAAGAGATCAGGATGGTCAAAGTCCGATGGGACAATTGCGGTCGTGAGGAGCTCTCTTGGGAGCGAGAGCAAACTAAGCTTGACGAGTATCCGGAGTTGTTCCGCTCAGGTACAAATTTTGGTTCTATACATGTCTTTCTTTTATATAATTTCGTGGACGAAATTCTTTTAAGAGTGGTAGAGTTTTAACGCCCCGAAACTCAAAGGAGCGACGGGGGAAGTTTTGGGCCAGTTTTGGGATCTGGCAGGGGGCACACGGCCTGGGACACGGGCATGTCCCAGGGCGTGTCAGGCGTGTGTCGTCGAGTTGATCGAGTGGTCGACGATTTTGGAGTCGACGATCATCGAGCAGAGAACACGGCCTGCGACACGGGCGTGTCACAGGGCGTGTCAAGGCCGTATCGACGATCGGCCCAGGGTGTCGACAAATTTCGCTCGACGTTGTGTCGAGACAGGGTACACAGCCTGCGACACGTGCGTGTTGCAGGGAGTGTCGACCCGTGTCAATACTAAGCCCGTGAAGTCGACACTGCGCTCGATGAAGTGTCGAGACTTGGCACACGGACCGCGACACGGGCGTGTCATAGGGAGTGTCGACCCGTGTCGACACTCGTCCCGGGGAGTCGACGAATTATGCTCGACGATGTGTCGAGACAAGGCACACGGCCTAGGACACGGGCGTGTCCAAGGACATGTCGTGAGGTCTACGATCTTCGCTCGACGATGTGTCGAGTGTCGAGACCGTGTACACGGCCTGGAGCCCAGGCGTGTTGAGGTAGACACGGGTAAGGACATGGGCGTGTCCTAGAACCCGTGCAGTGCTCGGGTTATTTTCGGGAGAAATCGATGGGGGTACACGGCCGTGTCAGCTGGAACACGGGCGTGTCAGGTCGAACACGGGCGTGTTTGATGCCCGTGTGTTGTTCCAGGCGAGTCGATTTTGACGGCGAATGAGGCACATGGCCCTGGACACGGGCATGTGCCAGGCCGTGTGCGGTCCAGATTGGGCATTTTAGTCCCGAATCAAAGCCGTTCGTTTTTTAATTGATGATCCAACGGCTGGGGGTTGTTCCTGAAGGGATATACCCGGGATTGGGCCTTAGAAACCCTCACTTTTCATGAGTGGTTGTCTTTCTAAATCTTAGAGAGAGAGGAGAGCCAAGGAAGGAAGGAAAAGCTAGATCCGACCATTGTAGGAGCTTCGAAGCTCCAAATCGCGAGCCGACTCCGGATCCACGGAGGCAAAGCTAGTGCAGTTCTTTTTATCTGCTTACTTTTCCATTGCACCAAAGAGGAACGCAAGGGTAACGATTCTCCTCTTGAGCATGAGTAGCTCTCCTTCTTTGCATAGGAAGCCCGCTCTCGCGAGTTTGCGGTGAGTTGGATGCCTTCCTTCGGGTATATATGTGAAGTCCCCGTTGTTTAGAGTCCGTAAGCGAGAACGGACATAGGCATGATGTGTGAAGCCAACCCAGACATGTTGGTCTGGATCGGTGATGTTGCATTGCATAAATGCCGAACAAGACTCCGCGCGATTGGTTGTTTTTCGGGTTTTCTACGTGGTAGATTGCAAAAGGGAGCCTTGGGGATTAACCCAAAGGTGCACCCTAAAAAATGGGCGGATACATGATCTTGCCAACTTGGTGGCCTGAGAGCCAACTTGAACATAACCGGGTTATGTGAATTGTGATGGAGACGGGACTCGAGAGAAGTTTGACCCGCGCAAATGACTTAAATTGTCGTTGCGATGTGAGCATGGGTTAGATGGAACCGTACCCGTTCTATGTCGTTCGGTTAAAGAGACCTAAGGGTACGTGGCACTTGCCGTCGGCATAGATTAGGGTCTTCGGCGGTCTATGGCTTAAATTGTCGTGACCCAGGCCAAGAAGACAAAATGCTCATAGGTTTGGCCGTCAAAGTGGAGGTGGTGACTCCGGAATGTCTATAGCTTAAATTGACGTGACATCGACCGGTTCACCGAGAATGTGCCCTGAGAGCACGGGGTGTGTGGCCGTGCGAGCCAACGTCTGTGATGAAATGAAAATATTATATTGCTCGCTTATGCTAATGAAATGCAGGGAAGGAGCCTCGCCGTCCCGAGTTGGGGGCGGGATCATTATAATTTGGTCAGCATTGCTGACCGTTGCCTTGTTTTGCCACCGTGCAGTGGTTTGTTGCTTGCAGGTGCTGCTGGACCAAGCGGTCAATAGCGGGCTAAAGACCATTTTGTGAAGCCGGCCCTCGAAGGCCTAATGAGAGTGTTTACTGTTTTATTTCATGTATGACCGGCCTGCGTGCCGTGGTTTGTAAAACATGTAATATGAAGTGAACAATTTTTATAAGGCCTTAAGGCTTGTACTGGTGTATTTGTAACATTCCTATTTGTTATTAGTGGACATTCATGCTTTAGTGCTGTGTTATTTCTTGCAACTTTTATAAAATTGCTTCCGCTAGAATGCTCTGTGTAGGACGTTATGATTGGTTGGATGGTTTCCATGAGTAACCATCCGGTCTGTCTGTGGCATACGACATCGGGCCCCGGCCGGACCTACTACTATACGCTATGTGGCGGATAGAGGGTGTTACATACATCATTATGATCGATTATGACCGTTATTCTCTCATATATAAAGTCTTACAGAAAATGACAAACCCTAAGTATTCTCCAAGTCTTGTTGTCATTTTATTTTGAGAAAGTTTTCAGCCGACTCCTCTGTCTGTCTTTCACGGAACGGAAGGCGCCGCCGCCACCATCTTCTCCGGCCACTGCTTCTAATTTCAGGGGACTCATTCTGAAGAAAGTTACAGATCGAGATCGACATCACTGTTCATCTTCTCTCCCTGATTCTATAAAAGCAAAGAAGATCCAGATCTGGGCCGAGATTCTCTTCACCGATTTCTGATAGTGCTGCAAAGTCCATAAGAAGAAGTTTCTGGCCGTTTCATCAGATCTGATTGGATTTACTGTTTGTATAATTTTTCCAAAACTTTATTAATCTTGTAGGAGAAAGTTTCTCCGAGTGTAGGAGTTTTTCACTCCGAGTTTGTAGGAAGTGTTATCTTCCGAGGTGTAGATCCCTTTGTTTGGATCGAGTTTGTAGGAACTTTGTTCCGAGGGTAGGATAGGTTTTTGATCCGAGATAGTGGAGTAGCCGAGTCTAGTTGATTGCTATATCGGTGAGGGAAAGTGGATGTACCCAAGGTTTGGGAACCACTATAAATCTTGTGTCGTCTGTGATATTGGTAGATAGTTCTGTGTTGTGCTCTAATTTTTTTTATTTCGCACAAGACACACAACTCACCTATTCACCCCCCCCCCCTCTAGGTGATTTAGGTTGACAACCGTTTTCTTTCAATTGGTATCAGAGCCAGTTTGATCGTCAAAAGGTTAACACCTTGATCAGATCCAAATCTGTTGTCTGAACGATTCTACCATAAAATGGACACGGGCAAAGATTTCGCCAAGCTTCCACTGTGCAACAAAAATAACTTTCCCATGTCGAAAGATATGATAAAATTTTTCATTGAAGCTGTGGATCCAAGGATCTTCATGATCGTTGAAGAAGGTCCTTATATTCCCATGACTGTGTACACTATCGACCCTACCAAGAAAGTTCCCAAAAAGCTAATGGATCTCGACAAAGACGAGATTGCACTTGTCTCCCTCGACAAGAAAGCTAAGAACATTATAGCAATTACAGTCGATGACTCGATGCTGCAGAATTTGATTCACTATCAATCGGCTAAGGAGATGTGGCATTCCTTAGTCACTTTGATGGAAGGAACTGAAGAAGTAAGGGATGATCAGAGATCCCTTCTCAACCAAAAATATGAAGCGTTCCGACAAGGGAACAAGGAAACAATTGCCGACACCTTTGAAAAGTTCTTCAAAATTATGAATGGCCTAATGGTATATGGTCGTGTGTTCACCAACGGAGAACTGAATGACAAATTCTTGAGATCCCTAACCAAGGAATGGGATAACAAGGTATGCGCAATCAGGGAGTTCGGGAAGCTAGCTGAAACGGACCCGCAAAATCTCTTTGGAAAGCTTATGTCTTATGAACTCCAAATCAATGCAAGAAAAGCTGAAGAAGAGAAAGATAGGTCTGTACTAAAGGAGAAATCTGTCGGTATGAAGGCAGACACCTCCAGAAAGACTAATGCTGCCTCCCCCGCTCCAGCTCCAGAAGTTGATGAAGAAGAAGAAACATCAGAGCCTAGCACCTCAGGCTCTGAACTATCTGAAGGAGAGTTCACCTTACTCTCAAGGCAATTCAAGAAGTTTCTTAATAAAAAGAAACAATGGAAAGGCAAGGATGCCTCATACAGAAGATCGCGGCGTGATGGAGATCGACAAAGAAAAGGCTCAAGCAGCCACGAAAGGTATAATACTAAACAGAACAAATACGTTTCAACTGACATCATTTGCTATTGTTGTAATAAGCCAGGTCACATCATTGCTGACTGCCCTCATAAGAAGAACGAGGGTGGTAGAAGAGAAGAAAAGAAATCCTCACACAACAAGAAGAGGAAAGAGAGGAGCCTCATAGCCAAAAAGAGCAAGACTCTTAGCGACTCCGACTCATCTGAGTCATGCGAAGAATAAGAAGCTTACTTTGGGCTAATGGCTCAAACAGATGATGACCAAGAGCCCCAGTTCACTGGGAAGGTAAACTCTCATACCCCTCTTTCAGATTCTGAAGTCTCCGAACATGATTGCGAGGGTAGCTCCTCTGACGATGAGTCAGAGTTAATGGCCCAGTACAAGGAGTTAATCATGGCTTACGACAAATGTCGTCGAGTCGTGAAGACTTAGGCTAAAGAGATCAAATCTCTAAAAGCCGAAGAGAGCATCTTGAGAGAGAAAGTCGCAAAGATTGACTCACTCGAAGAAAACTTCAATAATGCTATTGAAGAATATAACAAGGCTCTTGAGCACCTTAACCTTAAGGAGAAGATCATCAAAGAATTGGAAGCCGAACTTGCGGCTGAAAGGAAACTTGTTGAGAGTTTCTCGAAGCCCAAAACAGTTCTTCCATTCGTTGCTGAATTCTCAGCAAAGGCCAAGGGAGCTGGACTAGGCCATGAAGAAGCTCCTAGTAAATCCTCTAGGAGAAACAAGAATCAACGGAAGAATAAGGCCGCCAAAAAGGCCTAAGCGAAATAGAAGGGGAAAGCCACTCAAGATCAAACTACATTCAAGAAAGTCATCTTTCCGACAAATGAGTTTGATTTTGACTCATCCTACGGGCACTTTGCTAGGCCTACCTATGTAGAGCCAAAGTCTCGCTATCAAGGATGGACTCAACCGCAAAACTTTGGCAAAAGTGTCTTTAAGGCACCGTATGAAGAAGTTATTCTTCAGAGCTATGGCCCTTTCAATCATGGGCATAACTTCAAGAAGGCACCAAAGACAAAGCCTGTTGTAGAGAAGCCCATAAAGGAGAAGAAGTCATGTGATTGCCATCATCATGAGGCATCTTCCTCCAAGAATGCTACCCCTGCTAGACCAAAATTCCAAAAGGTCAAGCAGGAGATCTTGAGGCAAAGGTACAACAGATTTCAATGTTGGTGTTGTGGCAAGGTTGGTCACTTCGTCATAGATTGCTGGTTCAATTCTAGAAATGCTCCAACCCCTCATGTCAGCAATATGAGAAAGACCCCTCATAATGCTAACACTCATAGGTGGAGTACTCTAACCCAAGACCAAGGACCTAAACATGTTTGGGTTCCTAATGCAAATTGATTATGATTGCAGGGATATCCAAAGGCCAATAAAATGCCCATCTGGTACTTGGACAGCGGATGCTCTCGGCATATGACCGGGACTAGAAGCCTCATTCAGAACTTTACTTCTGTCGTGAACGGACCAAAGGTCATCTTTGGAGGTTCAGACCGTGGAATTACTAGAGTCTATGGTATGATTACTAACGGCAATGTATCCTTCTCGGATGTGGCCTATGTCGAAGGATTGGAACACAATCTCATTAGCATAAGCCAACTATGCGATAAAGGATATTTAGTTGAGTTCCATGCTGATAAGTGCTTGATAAAATCCGTTGACAATATGGAAATGATTCTATCTGGCACTCGAAGCAGGAATATTTTCTGTTTAAATTTCATCTGTATAGATTCCTCTACACCAGTGTGTCTTTTGGCAAAAGATAGTGCGTCTCTTGGTGGCCAATGGCACAAGAGACTAGCACATATTAATTTCAAAACCATTAATAAACTATTTTCAATGAACTTAGTACGTGATGCCCCAAATGTCAAATGCGTCAAAGACAGGCCTTGTCATGCATGCATGAAAGGCAAGCAAATAAGGGCTACCTTTAAAATCATTATTGGCAAAGACTCTAACAGATGTCTCCATTTACTGCACATGGACTTGTTTGGTCCACTGCAAATTAGAAGTTTGGGAGGTAAGGACTATACATTGGTAATTGTTGATGACTACTCGTGCTTTGCGTGGGTGTTCTTTCTGAAACACAAGTCAGATACCTTCGACATCTTTACTAATTTTGTCAGGAAAGTCCAGAATGAATACAACTGCTCCATAGTCAAAATCAGAAGTGATAAGGGAACAGAGTTCAAATCTGGGGCCATGACAGAATTCTGTGAAATCTTAGGTATCTTTCATGAGTTTTCCTCTCCTCATACTCCATAATAAAATGGAGTGGCTGACAGAAGGAATAGAACACTCATAGAGGCCTGCAGGACCATGTTGAGTGATGCTTCACTACCGGAGTACTTCTGGCCTGAAGCCGTCAACACTTCATGCCACGTACAAAATCGAGCACTCATAAACAAAGACCACAAAAAGACACCTTACGATCTTCTGAAAGGCAGGAAACCAACAGTCTCATACTTTAGAATCTTTGGTTGTAAATGCTTCGTACTTAACAATGGTAAGTATCATACCACCAAGTTTAGCGAAAAGAGCTTTGAAGGTATTTTTGTAGGCTATAGTAGCCATAGTAAGGCATATAGGATATTTAATAGAAAAACACTGGTGGTGGAAGAATCGATACATGTTGTATTTGATGAGATGAGCTTGCTGTAAAGCAATCCATCTAGTGTGCTCATTGAAGATGCAGGTGAAAAGCTGAAAGAAACTAGCTTGGATGATCCGTCCGAAGATAAAGGCGAGAAGTTCATTAAGATCACCACTCCAACTCCTATTGGAGAGGCTGATGATCAAAATGAACAAGACATCCAGGATGAAGAAATCACTCTAGTGATTGAAGATAATCCAGATGAAAGAACTCTAGAGCTCAGACATCTGAAGGATCACCCCATGGATCAAATCATAGGAGATTCTCGGGACGATGTCAGAACTCGAAGAGGTACAACTAATGAGAATCTTCATTTGAGTTTTATCTCCCAGGTTGAACCAAAGAAATTTGAGGAAGCATACTCAGACGCATCATGGATCATGGCAATGGAAGAAGAGCTAAATCAGTTCAAGCGCTGCAATGTGTGGAAACTTGTTCCACGACCCAAAGGAAAGAACATCATTGGAACAAAATGTGTCTACAGAAATAAGATGGACGAAGACGGGATGATCATAAAGCACAAGGCCAGACTCGTCGCTAAAGGCTATCGTCAAGAAGATGGAATCGACTTCGACCAGACATATGCTCCAGTGGCGAGGCTGGAGGCAATAAGGTTCTTCCTAGCATATGCTGCTTTCAAAGGCTTCACCGTCTATTAGATGGACGTGAAGTCGGCCTTCCTAAATGGTAACATAAAGGAGGAAGTGTATGTGGAACAACCTCCAGGTTTCGTTGATCCTAACTTTCCTAATTATGTCTATTTTCTGCACAAGGCCCTATATGGTCTGAAACAAGCTCTTAGAGCTTGGTATGAAACATTGTCTACCTTTCTACTTGAGAACAAGTTCACAAAGGGAAGATAGACAAGACATTATTTCTTAGGGAAATAAAAGGCAAGATTTTGCTAGTGCAAATCTATGTCGACGACATTATTTTTGGCTCTATAGATGACAGCCTCTGCAAAAAGTTCTCAAAACTTATGCAAGGGAAGTTCGAAATGAGCAGTATGGGCGAGCTTAAGTATTTCTTAGGGCTTCAGGTGAAATAATCTGAAGATGGAATTTTCAACTCAGAGACCAAGTTCACCAAAGAGCTAATTAAGAAATTCGGAATGTAGAACGCAACCTCTATGAGGACTCAAATGGGCTCAACTATGTCTCTAGACAAGGATGAAAAAGGGAAACATTTTGATGAAACCAAGTATAGAAGCATAATTGGATCCTTGCTCTACCTTACTGCCAGTAGGAGTAATATAATGTTTTCAACATGTGTCTGTGCAAGATTTCAGGTGAACTCTAAGGAATCTCATTACGCTGCTGCAAAGTGGATCCTAAGATACCTTAAAGGCACACCAAATCTTGGCTTATGGTACCCAAGAAGTAATGACATCGAACTAATTGGGTTTTCAGATGCAGATTTTGCAGGTAGCAAAGACGACCGGAAAAGCACCTCAGGGACTTGCAAATTCTTCGGAAGAAGGCTAATCTCCTGGAGTAGTAAGAAGCAGAACTGTGTCGCAATCTAAACGACCGAGTTAGAGTATATCTCTGCAGGAAGTTGTTGCACACAGTTGCTATGGATAAAGAATCAGTTCGTGGACTACAACCTACAGTTCAAGGATATTCCTTTGTTTTGCGACTCTTCCAGCTCAATTGCAATAGCCAACAATTCAGTCTCCCACATCCGGACAAAGCACATCGAGCTAAGGTATCACTTCATCCGGGAACATATGGAGCATGGAGACATAGATCTCCAATATGTGTCTACAGATAGGCAAGTTGCAGATATCTTCACAAAGCCGCTGGACGAGACCAAGTTCTCGTTCTTCAAGACTGAGCTTGGGATGCTCAACAAAGAGGACTAAAGAAGGCTGGATGACTAAGGAGCAAGTAATTCCAAGGGGTTAGTCAAAATGTACATTTTCTAAAAATTTTCAAAGTTTGATTCGATAAGCATAAGACATACTCGAGTATGTGAATTCACCTACTCGAGTCACTACAGACCTACTCGAGTAACTACTGACATACTCGAGTACGTTAATTTACCTACTCGAGTACTCTTCTCTACTTACTCGAATATAAGAGTGTGCCTACTCGAGTAACTACTTACCTACTCGAGTAAGTAACTTACCTACTCGAGTATTTTTCTACACCTACTCGAGTACTTTCTGCAGACCGACTCGAGTAATTTCTGAAGATCTACTCGAGTAACCTCTTACCTACTCGCGTAGTCTATATCTTTCTCGTATAGTGTTTCCCAGATTTTGAAATTTGTTCTATTCGCCACCCAGGGCTAAATGCCGCCTCTTCCCTCGATTTAGTTAATTTCCTTCAAATTAATTAGATGTAATTTAGGGTTATATATATGAATTTCTGAAAACCCCAACCTACATGAAATCATTTCATTCTCTCGAGTACCCTCTGCCGCTTCGCCTACTCTGCCGTTTCGCCTACTCGCCACTGCCGCTGTTGCAGAGCTGCTTCCCTCCTCACCACTTCCAGTCAACCGCAGCCATGGCCGCTTATTCCAAGATAGGCTTCGGATCAGAACTCGTTACCGCAGGTATTGCAGAGCTCTCAGATGACTTCCACAACCTTCTCATCCTTCTCGACACCACCGACCTCTCCTTCATCCTCCAGGAACCCTATCGAATTTTATTCCCAGAAATTGCCGAATTCTTTTCCAATCTAAAGGTCAAAAGGAATGGAAAAGTCCTGAAATCCAAGGTGAAGGGTTTGAAACTTAAGCTCACCAAGACCTCTGTCTCTCAGCTTCTCCGATTTCCGCTTGTCGGTGAATAAGATCACTTAGTTCCTGAAGACTCTGATAGAATAGCCCTTTTCTGTGGTTTTTCAACTGATGCTCAGTACTTCAAAAGGTCAGACATGAATGTAGAAGACAAATTTTTGGTTAATGTTATTGACAAAATTTTATTGTGCAAGACACACTCCATCAGAGACATTCCATCATATTTCTTCGACATAATGTAAGCAATTGTCTGCCGCAAGAAATACCAATTTGGTATGCTGATTCTGGATAAAATCAAGGACAGTTTAAAATCCCCCAACTACGTCATTATCTCTCTGCTCCTCCATGAAACAAATCCTGAGGTCTTCAACTTCTCCAAAGGGACCCCTCTTCACCACATGAAGAAGGTCTCCATCTCTTCCATTCAGAGATGGGATCTCAAGCTAAAGAATTCTGCCCAAGCTGCAAAGATCTCAGAAGTTCCAGAAGTTCAAGCTATAGAGGACAGGACTCCATCTCCCTATCCTTATCTTGTGGCCAGCTCCTCTGGTGCACTAAGTGAGGGGGAGCCTGCTCCTTCTATCCAAGTCAGGCAGCCCTCTCCTCACCCAACACTTTCTTCCCTCCCTCATACTCCAGGAAGTCCAGCAACTCCTTCAGCTCAGTTACATCAAGAATTTCTTCTGTCCACAGCTGCTGTCATAGATGCTATGATTGCAGAGCTTTCTGAAGAAGTGATGCCCATTCCTCCTCTATCTCCTCCAACTCCAACCTCTGAATGTCACAAGGACTTCTCTGCAGCACAGTCTCCTGCCCATTCTCCAACCAGGACTCCAACACCATCTCCAGATCCCCCAAAATACAAGCAAGACACCATTCTTATTTCTGATGAGACCTCTCCAGAGCCAGCTGAGGCCCCTCTCAGAAACCTAGATTTCTCCATCCCCCGTGATACAGAAGAAAGGGATGTTATAATTCATACCACCAGAGCTCTCAGCTCTGTCATCATTGAAGAAATAGCTCCTTGGGTAACTCCTATCCCTACTACTGCTCCCTCTGCTGCTGCTACAGTCTCTTCCTCCTCAGATTTGATGCAACATATTGCACTTATTCTTCAAGAACAGAGAAATTATTTTGACACCTCTCTAAAGATAGTCACTGACAAGGTAACTGCTCTTGAGACTGAGATGAGCAGAGGATTTGCTGAAATTCAGTATAATACTGACAACCTCAAGTATTTATTTCAAATTGATGGCAAAGCCCTTGACCACACTATCACTAGTGTTGGAAATGTTATGGAACAAGGTGTCACCCTGACAAACAATCAGATAGAGCTAGACAAGAGAAATAAGGGTAACAAAATGAAAATCTGTGAAAAAGTTGGCATTTTCAAAGATGACACCATAGAGAAACTATCTGTTGAAATCAGAAAGGGGGAGGGTTTGATAAAAAAACTCAAAGAACAGGTAGAAAAATATGCTGCTCAGAAGACAGATGTATGGGAAGCTCATGTGAAGACCATTCATGATGATGTGCTAGACCAGATACAGAGTGTCAAATTTCACACCTATGACACTGCTGTCTGGATGTACAATCAGATTCTGCCAGACCTTGCAGTTGATCCCAACATCATTCCCCATCATCTCAACCCTCTAGCTACAGATGTCACTGCCCCAGCTGTTCATCTGCAACCTACCTTCTCTCCCAAGACTGGAGACTCAGTTGCTCCTCCAGATACTTATGTTCCAGGATAGGAAGAAGAAGACACCGCTGATATCTTCCTTCGAGCTCCTCCAGATATCAGAACCTACAAGAAGAAAAGGAAGTATGGTGAAGGCTCCTCTGCTAGCAGGACCGCTCCTTCCAAAGCCACTGAACATGCTGAAGCTTGGTCTCCAACTTCCAAGTCTCTAATTTTGGACACACTCAGACTAGTTATGGATCTTAATGAGAACATGAACATTCATTACAGTTCCCAGGAATGGGAGTTATATGAGAAATAAATGCTAAAAAGGAAGATCCATGATAGAGAGTTTGGGAGAAATAATTCTACTGCTCCTCCAAGGCCTCCTAAATATTTCCCTAATCCTTTCAGCTATCTAAGAAGACAGCAAGAAAAGATAGAAAAGCAGCAAACCCAAGCCTAAACCTAAAAGATGTTGAGAGATTGAAATGACAAGTTGTAGACTTGATGTTTTTGGAAATTTACATATATACAAGTCTAAATTTCTGTCTAATTATCTTTTTCCTTGTATATTGCTTACCTGCTCATGTTTTTCTACTTAGTTTCTTTTATATCTATAATTCACCTTAGTGCAAAGGGTTCTGACTTCAACAAATAGGGGCAGATTGTTGGGTATTACATCCACACTAACCCAAATTTGATGAATTCACCCTGGAACTACGATGAATTAAGTTGTATTTGATGCTTGGTTTAGTTATATGTTTGCAGCAATTTCACTGGGAAGTGTAGACCAATGTCAGTCCATAGTGGGTCACCAAACACAGGAACTGTGCAATGTAATCCCTCATTGCATATTCCAAGGTGTTGACTCATGTGTGGTCTCTCTATTGGGATACACTTCATATTCAAGCTATTGGACCTTGGGAAAAGGATTGGAAGTTGACTAAATTAGAAGAAAGAGTTTCCAACAACAAAAAAATTCTCTAAGTCTTCTACTCGAGTAGGTCCATAACTACTCGAGTAGATTGGTTATAATTTACTCGAGTAAAGAAACTTTGTACTCGAGTACTTAAGTGTATCTCTCGTGTATCTAAGCCATGTACTCGAGTAGACTTAGTCATATACTCGAGTAGCATGTTTATATACTCGAGTAGATCACTCATTATACCCGAGTATTAAAGGCTTCACTCATCAAAATTCTTCTAAGTCATGGACTCGAGTAAAGATACATTTATACTCGAGTAAGTATACTCACATACTCGAGTAGATAGAAACATACTTGAGTAGTTCATTATACCTACTCGAGTAGATCGTGTCTCACTCGTGTACTTTGTAATTTTCCTAACTCCAGAATTTTCTAAGTCTTTTACTCGAGTAGAATTTTCACGTACTCGAGTAGATCACTTCCTCTCGAGTAGTTTAGTTCAACTACTCGAGTAGCTGCTTGCTGACGTCTTCAGAAATTATTCCAAGTATTCCACTCGAGTAGTCCTTCATGTACTCGAGTAGTTCATGTTATATACTCGAGTAGTTATTTCTTCCACTCGAGTAGATCCTTCATGTATTCGAGTAGTTTATGCTATATAATCGAGTAGTTCTTTCTTCCACACGAGTAGATTCTTCATGTACTCGAGTAATTTATGTTATATACTCGAGTAGTTCTTTCTTCCACTCGAGTCGATTCTTCAGGTACTCGAGTAGTTTATGTTATATACTCGAGCAGTCCTTTCTTGTACTCGAGTAGATCCTTCATGTACTCGAGTAAGTCACTATATATATACTCGAGTAGTTGGTTTCTACCTACTCGAATAGTCTATATTTATGTACCCGAGTATGTTCTCCTTCATGTACTCGAGTAGTTATTCAACTACTCGAGTACCTCTTCTCTTACTCGTGTATATGGCTGAACTTTCCTAAAATTTTGTCTAAGCCTTTTTCTGACGGGATTTTCAAATCACGTGACATGATTGGTCCGTGTGTACATCATTATGACCGATTATGACCGTTATTCTCTTCTATATAAAGTCTTATCAGAAAATGACAGACCCTAAGTATTCTCCAAGCCTTGTTGTCATTTTATTTTGAGAAAGTTTTCAGCTGACTCCTCTGTTTGTCTTTCACGGAACGGAAGCCTCCGCCGCCACCATCTTCTCCGGCCACTGCTTCTAATTTCAGGGGACTCATTCTGAAGAAAGTTACAGATCGAGATCGACATCACTGTTCATCTTCTCTCTCTGATTCTGTAAAAGCAAAGAAGATCCAGATCTGGGCCGAGATTCTCTTCACCGATTTCTAATAGTGCTGCAAAGTCCATAAGAAGAAGTTTCTGGCCGTTTCATCAGATCTGATTGGATTTACTGTTTGTATAATTTTTCCAAAACTTTATTAATCTTGTAGGAGAAAGTTTCTCCGAGTGTACGAGTTTTTCACTCCGAGTTTGTAGGAAGTGTTATCTTCCGAGGTGTAGATCCCTTTTTTTGGATCGAGTTTGTAAGAACTTTGTTCCGAGGGTAGGATCGGTTTTGGATCCGAGATAGTGGAGTAGCCGAGTCTAGTTGATTTCTAGACCGGTGAGGGAAAGTGAATGTACCCAAGGTCGGGGAACAACTATAAATCTTGTGTCGTCTGTGATATTGGTAGATAGTTCTGTGTTGTGCTCTAATTTGTTTTATTCCGCAAAAGATGCACAACTCACCTATTCACCCCCCTCTAGGTGATTTAGGTTGACAACCGTTTTCTTTCAGAAACGGGTGAGTCGAAGTTATACAAGCGTCAAGAGGTGGAGGATGCTACTTCATTGGTGTTAACCATTCGGGAGAGATTGCTGATCGCTCAGGATCGGCAAGCGAAGTACTAGAATGCCAAGCACAGGAACGTGGAGTTCGTTGTGGGCGACTAGGTATACTTAAAGATCAAGCCGTTCAAGGGTGTCACGCGGGTGCGGCGCTTGAAAAAGCTAAGCCTGAGGTACCTTGGGCCGTTTGAGGTTCTGGAGCGGATTGGCGAAGCGGCTTATCGGTTGAAGCTATCGGTGGAGCTTAGTGGTTTACATGATGTATTCCATATATCGGTGCTACGGAAGGCGATGCAAGAGCCTTCGCAAGTGATCGTGGTCGATCAAGTGCCGATTGATAGTGGGTTGACGACAAAGTTCAAGCCCGTGCGGATTGAAGACTCGGAAGTCAAGCGGCTACGTAACAAAAAGATCAGGATGGTCAAGGTCTGATGGGACAATTGCGGTCGAGAGGAGCTCTCATGGGAGCGAGAGTAGACTATACTTGACGAGTATACAGAGTTGTTCCGCTCAGGTACAAATTATGATTTTGTACTTATCTTTCCTTTTTGTAATTTCGTGGACGAAATTCTTTTAAGAGGGGGAGAGCTGTAACGCCCCGAAATTCAAAAGAGTGACGGATGACGAATTTTTATCAAAATTGGAATTTGTCGGGGGTACGCGGCCTGGGACACGGGCGTGTCCCAGGGCGTGTCGGGGTAGTTCAAAGATCTGCCAAAATGATAAGGAAGAAATCTGGGTTCGACGATCGTCGAGCAGCGATCGACGATCTGGTCTAAATGCTGCGTTCGACGATCGGGCCAGCTTTCTGGGTTCGACGATCGGGCCAGCTATCTGAGTTCGACGATCGTCGAGCAGCATTCGGCGATCGGGCCAGCTTTCTATGTTCGACAATCGGGCCAGATTTCCGTGGGTTCGACGATCGTGTCGCGTGTTCGTCGAACAGGCAGTTTTCTGGGTTCGACGATCGGGCTGTGTGTTCGACAATCGGGCCGCGCGTTCGACAATTTGGACAGAGTGTTGCGTTCAACGATCGGGATATAGATCTCCGTTCGACGATCTTCCAGCGGTCGATGATCTTGGTTCGACGATCGTCGAGCGCGGGGCTGATTCTGGCATTTCTCACTCGGTCGACGCGGAGTGTTAGCGCTGCGGTTTTGGCAGGAGTTGACTAAATGTCCTAACACAATTTATTGGTCGCGGACGTGTCTTGCTCCGGATTGGTGAACCATGCGGTGATTAACCCCATTCGTCCAGGTCAGACCTGGATCGTAGCCGTGCGTTTCTTTTAGTGGGATCTGACGGTTTTGCTTATTCCCGAAAGAGTTTATACCCGAGAGAAGGGTTTCAGAACCATTATTTTTCCTCCCGTGTTCTTTGTCTAAATCCTAGAGAGAGGGGAGAGAAAAGGAGGAAGAAGAAGTCTAGATCCAGTCTTTGGAGGAGTTTTAGAGCTCCAAATCGCGAGCCGACTTCGGATATACGAGGGCAAGGAGATTGCGGTGTTTTTCATCCGCATACTTTTCCATGGCGCCAAGGAAGAACGCTAGGGTAACGATTCTCTACTTGAGCATGTGAAGCTCTACTTCTTTTGCATAGGGAAGCCCGCTCTCGCGAGTTTGCGGTGAGTTTGAGGCGTTCCTTCGGGTAGACATGAATAGTCCCCGTTGTGTAGAGTCTGTAAACGAGAACGGACATAGGCATGATGTGTGAAGACTATCCAGACATGTTGGTCTGGATCGGTGATGTTACATTACATAAATGTCGGAGAAGACTCCGTGCGAATGTTTGTTTTTCGGGTTTTCTACGTGGTAGATTGCAATAGGGAGCCTTGGGTATTAACCTTAAGGTGCACCCGGAAAACTGGGCGGATGTGTGATCTTGCCAACTTGGAAGCCTGGGAGCCAACTTGAACATAACCGGGTTATGTGAAATGTGTGATGGAAATGGGACTCGGGAGAAGTTTGACCTGCGCATATGTTTTAAATAAACGTTGCGATGTGAGCACGGGTTAGATGGAACCGTACTCGTTTTATGTCGTTCGGATTAGAGTTGTTGGCATAGATGAGGGTCTTCTGCGGTCTATGGTTTAAATTACCGTGACCCATGCCGGGAAGACGAATTGCTCATTGTTGGGCCGTCCTGGGGATGGTGGTGAGTCAGCGGGCTTTGACCGTGTTCACTTAGAATGTGCCCTGAGTGCACGGGGTGTGTGGACATGTGAGCCTACGCCTGTGATGAAATGTATATTTATACACTGCTTGGTTATGCTAATAAGTTCATGGAAGGAGCATCGCCGCCCCAAATTGGGGGCGGGATCGTTATAATTTGGTCAGCATTACTGACTGTGGCTTTTGTTTGCCACCGTGCGGTGGTTTGTTGCTTGCAGGTGCTGCTGGACCAAGCGGTCAATAGCGGGCCAAAGCCCAAATTGCGAAGCTGGCCCTCGAAGCACTAATTGGAGTGTTTACTTGCTTTTGTTCATGTATGACCGGCCTGCGTACCGTGGTTCAATTCGTCATAGATTGCTGGTTCAATTCCAGAAATGCTCCAACCCCTCATGTCAGCAATATGAGAAAGACCGCTCATAATGCTAACACTCATAGGTGGAGTACTCTAACCCAAGACCAAGGACCCAAACATGTTTGGGTTCCTAATGCAAATTGATTATGATTGCAGGGATGTCCAAAGGCCAACAAAACGCCCATCTGGTACTTGGACAGCGGATGCTCTCGGCATATGACCGGGACTAGAAGCCTCATTCAGAACTTTACTCCTGTCGTGAACGGACCAAAGGTCATCTTTGGAGGTTTAGACCGTGGAATTACTAGAGGCTATGGTATGATTACTAACGGCAATGTATCCTTCTCGGATGTGGCCTATGTCGAAGGATTGGAACACAATCTCATTAGCATAAGCCAACTATGCGATAAAGGATATTTAGTTGAGTTCCATGCTGATAAGTGCTTGATAAAATCCGTTGACAATATGGAAATGATTCTATCCGACACTCGAAGCAGGAATATTTTTTGTTTAAATTTCATCTGTATAGATTCCTCTACACCAGTGTGTCTTTTGGCAAAAGATAGTGCGTCTCTTGGTGGCCAATGGCACAAGAGACTAGCACATATTAATTTCAAAACCATTAATAAACTATTTTCAATGAACTTAGTACGTGATTCCCCAAATGTCAAATGCGTCAAAGACAGGCCTTGTCATGCATGCATGAAAGGCAAGCAAACAAGGGCTACCTTTAAAATCATTATTGGCAAAGACTCTAACAGATGTCTCCATTTACTGCACATGGACTTGTTTGGTCCACTGCAAATTAGAAGTTTGGGAGGTAAGGACTATACATTGGTAATTGTTGATGACTACTCGCGCTTTGCGTGGGTGTTCTTTCTGAAACACAAGTCAGATACCTTCGACATCTTTACTAATTTTGTCAGGAAAGTCCAGAATGAATACAACTGCTCCATAGTCAAAATCAGAAGTGATAACGGAACAGAGTTCAAATCTGGGGCCATGACAGAATTCTGTGAAAGCTTAGGTATCTTTCATGAGTTTTCCTCTCCTCATACTCCACAACAAAATGGAGTGGCTGAGAGAAGGAATAGAACACTCATAGAGGCATGCAGGACCATGTTGAGTGATGCTTCACTACCGGAGTACTTCTGGGCTGAAGCCGTCAACACTTCATGCCACGTACAAAATCGAGCACTCATAAACAAAGACCACAAAAAGACACCTTACGAACTTCTGAAAGGCAGGAAACCAACAGTCTCATACTTTAGAATCTTTGGTTGTAAATGCTTCGTACTTAACAATGGTAAGTATCATACCACCAAGTTCAGCGAAAAGAGCTTTGAAGGTATTTTTGAAGGCTATAGTAGCCATAGTAAGGCATATAGGATATTTAATAGAAAAACCCTGGTGGTGGAAGAATCGATACATGTTGTATTTGATGAGACGAGCTTGCTGCAAAGCAATCCATCTAGTGTGCTCATTGAAGATGCAGGTGAAAAGCTGAAAGAAACTAGCTTGGATGATCCGTCCGAAGACAAAGGCGAGAAGTTCATTAAGATCACCACTCCAACTCCTATTGGAGAGGCTGATGATCAAAATGAACAAGACATCCAGGATGAAGAAATCACTCCAGTGATTGAAGATAATCCAGATGCAAGAACTCTAAAGCTCAGACATCTGAAGGATCACCCCATGGATCAAATCATAGGAGATTCTCGGGACGGTGTCAGAACTCGAAGAGCTACAACTAATGAGAATCTTCATTTGAGTTTTCTCTCCCAGGTTGAACCAAAGAAATTTGAGGAAGCATACTCAGACACATCATGGATCATGGCAATGGAAGAAGAGCTAAATCAGTTCAAGCGCTGCAATGTGTGGAAACTTGTTCCACGACCCAAAGGAAAGAACATCATTGGAACAAAATGTGTCTACAGAAATAAGATGGACGAAGACGGGATGATCATAAAGCACAAGGCCAGACTCGTCGCTAAAGGCTATCGTCAAGAAGATGGAATCGACTTCGACCAGACATATGCTCCAGTGGCGAGGCTGGAGGCAATAAGGTTGTTCCTAGCATATGCTGCTTTCAAAGGCTTCACCATCTATTAGATGGACGTGAAGTCGGCCTTCCTAAATGGTAACATAAAGGAGGAAGTGTATGTGGAACAACCTCCAGGTTTCGTTGATCCTAACTTTCCTAATTATGTCTATTTTCTGCACAAGGCCCTATATGGTCTGAAACAAGCTCCTAGAGCTTGGTATGAAACGTTGTCTACCTTTCTACTTGAGAACAAGTTCACAAAGGGAAGATAGACAAGACATTATTTCTTAGGGAAATAAAAAGCAAGATTTTGCTAGTGCAAATCTATGTCGACGACATTATTTTTGGATCCACAGATGACAACCTCTGCAAAAAGTTCTCAAAACTTATGCAAGGGAAGTTCGAAATGAGCAATATGGGCGAGCTTAAGTATTTCTTAGGGCTTCAGGTGAAATAATCTGAAGATGGAATTTTCATCTCACAGTCCAAGTTCACCAAAGAGCTAATTAAGAAATTCGGAATGGAGAACGCAACCTCTATGAGGACTCAAATGGGCTCAACTATGTCTCTAGACAAGGATGAAAAAGGGAAACATTTTGATGAAACCAAGTATAGAAGCATAATTGGATCCTTGCTCTACCTTACTGCCAGTAGGACTGATATAATGTTTTCAACATGTGTCTGTGCTAGATTTCAGGTGAACTCTAAGGAATCTCATTACGCTGCTGCAAAGTGGATCCTAAGATACCTTAAAGGCACACCAAATCTTGGCTTATGGTACCCAAGAAGTAATGACATCGAACTAATTGGGTTTTCAAATGCAGATTTTGCAGGTAGCAAAGACGACCGGAAAAGCACCTCAGGGACTTGCCAATTCTTCGGAAGAAGGCTAATCTCCTGGAGTAGTAAGAAGCAGAACTGTGTCGCAATCTAAATGACCGAGTTAGAGTATATCTCTGCAGGAAGTTGTTGCACACAGTTGCTATTGATAAAGAATCAGTTCGAGGACTGCAACCTGCAGTTCAAGGATATTCCTTTGTTTTGCGACTCTTCCAGTTCAATTGCAATAGCCAACAATCCAGTCTCCCACATCCGGACAAAGCACATCGAGCTAAGGTATCACTTCATCCGGGAACATGTGGAGCATGGAGACATAGATCTCTAATATGTGTCTACAGATAGGCAAGTTGCAGATATCTTCACAAAGCCGCTGGACGAGACCAAGTTCTCATTCTTCAAGACTGAGCTTGGGATGCTCAACAAAGAGGACTAAAGAAGGCTGGATGACTAAGGAGCAAGTAATTCCAAGGGGTTAGTCAAAATGTACATTTTCTAAAAAATTTCAAAGTTTGATTCGATAAGCATAAGACATACTCGAATATGTGAATTCACCTACTCGAGTCACTGCAGACCTACTCGAGTAACTACTGACATACTCGAGTACGTTAATTTACCTACTCGAGTACTCTTCTCTACTTACTCGAATATAAGAGTGTGCCTACTCTTGTAACTACTTACCTACTCGAGTAAGTCACTTACCTACTCGAGTATTTTTCTACACCTACTCGAGTACTTTCTGCAGACCGACTCGAGTAATTTCTGAAGATCTACTCGAGTAACCTCTTACCTACTCGCGTAGTCTATATCTTTCTCGTGTAGTGTTTCCCAGATTTTGACATTTGTTCTATTCGCCACCCAGGGCTAAATGCCACCTCTTCCCTCGATTTAGTTAATTTCCTTCAAATTAATTAGATGAAATTTAGGGTTATATATATGAATTTCCGAAAACCCCAACCTACATGAAATCATTTCATTCTCTCGAGTACCCTCTGCCGCTTCGCCTACTCTGCCGTTTCGCCTACTCGCCACTGCTGCTGTTGCAGAGCCGCTTCCCTCCTCACCACTTCCAGTCAACCGCAGCCATGGCCGCTTATTCCAAGATAGGCTTCGGATCAGAACTCGTTACCGCAGGTATTGCAGAGCTCTCAGATGACTTCCACAACCTTCTCATCCTTCTCGACACCATCGGCCTCTCCTTCATCCTCCAGGAACCCTATCGAATTTTATTCCCAGAAGTTGCCGAATTCTTTTCCAATCTAAAGGTCAAAAGGAATGGAAAAGTCCTGAAATCCACGCTGAAGGGTTTGAAACTTAAGCTCACCAAGACCTCTGTCTCTCAGCTTCTCCGATTGCCGTTTGTCGGTGAATAAGATCACTTAGTTCCTGAAGATTCTGATAGAATAGCCCTTTTCTGTGGTTTTTCAACTGATGCTCAGTATTTCAAAAGGTCAGACATGAATGCAGAAGACAAATTTTTGGTTAATGTTATTGGCAAAATTTTACTGTGCAAGACACACTCCATCAGAGACATTCCATCATATTTCTTCGACATAATGCAAGCAATTGTCTGCCGCAAGAAATACCAATTTGGTATGCTGATTCTGGATAAAATCAAGGACAGTTTAAAATCCCCCAACTACGCCATTATCTCTCTGCTCCTCCATGAAACAAATCCTGAGGTCTTCAACTTCTCCAAAGGGACCCCTCTTCACCACATGAAGAAGGTCTCCATCTCTTCCATTCAGAGATGGGATCTCAAGCTAAAGAATTCTGCCCAAGCTGCAAAGATCTCAGAAGTTGCAGAAGTTCAAGTTATAGAGGACAGGACTCCATCTCCCTCTCCTCATCTTGTGGCCAGCTCCTCTAGTGCACTAAGTGAGGGGGAGCCTGCTCCTTCTATCCAAGTCAGGCAGCCCTCTCCTCACCCAACACTTTCTTCCCTCCCTCATACTCCAGGAAGTCCAGCAACTCCTTCAGCTCAGTTACATCAAGAATTTCTTCTGTCCACAGCTGCTGTCATAGATGCTATGATTGCAGAGCTTTCTGAAGAAGTGATGCCCATTCCTCCTCTATCTCCTCCAACTCCAACCACTGAATGTCACAAGGACTTCTCTGCAGCACAGTCTCCTGCTCATTCTCCAACCAGGACTCCAACACCATCTCCAGATCCCCCAAAAGACAAGCAAGACACCATTCTTATTTCTGATGAGACCTCTCCAGAGCCAGCTGAGGCCCCTCTCAGAAACCTAGATTTCTCCATCCCCCGTGATACAGAAGAAAGGGATGTTATAATTCATACCACCAGAGCTCTCAGCTCTGTCATCATTGAAGAAATAGCTCCTTGGGTAACTCCTATCCCTACTGCTGCTCCCTCTGCTGCTGCTACAGTCTCTTCCTCCTCAGATTTGATGCAACATATTGCACTTATTCTTCAAGAACAGAGAAATTATTTTGACACCTCTCTAAAGATAGTCACTGACAAGGTAACTGCTCTTGAGACTGAGATGAGCAGAGGATTTGCTGAAATTCAGCATAATACTGACAACCTCAAGTATTTATTTCAAATTGATGGCAAAGCCCTTGACCACACTATCACTAGTGTTGGAAATGTTATGGAACAAGGTGTCACCCTGACAAACAATCAGATAGAGCTAGACAAGAGAAATAAGGGTAACAAAATGAAAATCTGTGAAGAAGTTGGCATTTTTAAAGATGACACCATAGAGAAACTATCTGTTGAAATCAGAAAGGGGGAGGGTTTGATAAAAGAACTCAAAGAACATGTAGAAAAATATGCTGCTCAGAAGACAGATGTATGGGAAGCTCATGTGAAGACCATTCATGATGATGTGCTAGACCAGATACAGAGTGTCAAATTTCACACCTATGACACTGCTGTCTGGATGTACAATCAGATTCTGCCAGACCTTGCAGTTGATCCCAACATCATTCCCCATCATCTCAACCCTCTAGCTACAGATGTCACTGCCCCAGCTGTTCCTCTGCAACCTACCTTCTCTCCCAAGACTGGAGACTCAGTTGCTCCTCCAGATACTTATGTTCCAGGATAGGAAGAAGAAGACACCGCTGATATCTTCCTTCGAGCTCCTCCAGATATCAGAACCTACAAGAAGAAAAGGAAGTATGGTGAAGGCTCCTCTGCTAGCAGGACCGCTCCTTCCAAAGCCACTGAACATGCTGAAGCTTGTTCTCCAACTTCCAAGTCTCTAATTTTGGACACACTCAGACTAGTTATGGATCTTAATGAGAACATGAACATTCATTACAGTTCCCAGGAATGGGAGTTATATGAGAAATCAATACTAAAAAAGAAGATCCATGATAGAGAGTTTGGGAGAAATAATTCTACTGCTCCTCCAAGGCCTCCTAAATATTTCCCTAAGCCTTTCAGCTATCTAAGAAGACAGCAAGAAAAGATAGAAAAGCAGCAAACCCAAGCCTAAACCTAAAAGATGTTGAGAGATTGAAATGACAAGTTGTAGACTTGATGTTTTTGGAAATTTACATATATACAAGTCTAAATTTCTGTTTAATTATATTTTTCCTTGTATATTGCTTACCTGCTCATGTTTTTCTACTTAGTTTCTTTTATATCTATAATTCACCTTAGTGCAAAGGGTTCTGACTTCAACAAATAGGGGCAGATTGTTGGGTATTACATCCACACTAACCCGGATTTGATGAATTCACCCTGGAACTACGATGAATTAAGTTGTATTTGATGCTTGGTTTAGTTATATGTTTGCAGGAATTTCACTGGGAAGTGTTGACCAATGTCAGTCCACAGTGGGTCACCAAACACAGGAACTGTGCAATGTAATCCCTCATTGCATATTCCAAGGTGTTGACTCATGTGTGGTCTCTCTATTGGGATACACTTCATATTCAAGCTATTGGACCTTGGGAAAAGGATTGGAAGTTGACTACATTAGAAGAAAGAGTTTCCAACAATAAAAAATTCTCTAAGTCTTCTACTCGAGTAGGTCCATAACTACTCGAGTAGATTGGTTATAATTTACTCGAGTAAAGAAACTTTGTACTCGAGTACTTAAGTGTATCTCTCGTGTAGCTAAGCCATGTACTCGAGTAGACTTAGTCATATACTCGAGTAGCATGTTTATATACTCGAGTAGATCACTCATTATACCCGAGTATTAAAGGCTTCACTCATCAAAATTTTTTTAAGTCATGGACTCGAGTAAAGATACGTTTATACTCGAGTAAGTATACTCACATACTCGAGTAGATAGAAACATACTTGAGTAGTTCATTATACCTACTCGAGTAGATCGTGTCTCACTCGTGTACTTTGTAATTTTCCAAACTCCAGAATTTTCTAAGTCTTTTACTCGAGTAGAATTTTCACGTACTCGAGTAGATCACTTCCTCTCGAGTAGTTTAGTTCAACTACTCGAGTAGCTGCTTGCTGACGTCTTCAGAAATTATTCCAAGTATTCCACTCGAGTAGTCCTTCATGTACTCGAGTAGTTTATGTTATATACTCGAGTAGTTATTTCTTCCACTCGAGTAGATCCTTCATGTATTCGAGTAGTTTATGTTATATACTCGAGTAGTTCTTTCTTCCACACTAGTAGATTCTTCATGTACTCGAGTAATTTATGTTATATACTCGAGTAGTTCTTTCTTCCACTCGAGTCGATTCTTCAGGTACTCTAGTAGTTTATGTTATATACTCGAGTAGTCCTTTCTTGTACTCGAGTAGATCCTTCATGTACTCGAGTAAGTCACTATATATATACTCGAGTAGTTGGTTTCTACCTACTCGAATAGTCTATATTTATGTACCCGAGTATGTTCTCCTTCATGTACTCGAGTAGTTATTCAACTACTCGAGTACCTCTTCTCTTACTCGTGTATATGGCTGAACTTTCCTGAAATTTTGTCTAAGTCTTTTTCTGACTGGATTTTCAAATCACGTGACATGATTGGTCCGTGTGTACATCATTATGACCGATTATGACCGTTATTCTCTCCAATATAAAATCTTATCAGAAAATGACAAACCCTAAGTATTCTCCAAGCCTTGTTGTCATTTTATTTTGAGAAAGTTTTTAGCTGACTCCTCTGTTTGTCTTTCACGGAACGGAAGCCTCCGCCGCCACCATCTTCTCCGGCCACTGCTTCTAATTTCAGGGGACTCATTCTGAAGAAAGTTACAGATCGAGATCAACATCACTGTTCATCTTCTCTCTCTAATTCTGTAAAAGCAAAGAAGATACAGATCTGGGCCGAGATTCTCTTCACCGATTTCTGATAGTGCTGCAAAGTCCATAAGAAGAAGTTTCTGGCCGTTTCATCAGATCTGATTGGATTTACTGTTTGTATAATTTTTCCAAAACTTTATTAATCTTGTAGGAGAAAGTTTCTCCGAGTGTACGAGTTTTTCACTCCGAGTTTGTAGGAAGTGTTATCTTCCGAGGTGTAGATCCCTTTTTTTGGATCGAGTTTGTAGGAACTTTGTTCCGAGGGTAGGATCGGTTTTTGATCCGAGATAGTGGAGTAGCCGAGTCTAGTTGATTTCTAGATCGGTGAGGGAAAGTGAATGTACCCAAGGTCGGGGAACCACTATAAATCTTGTGTCGTCTGTGTTATTGGTAGATAGTTCTGTGTTGTGCTCTAATTTTTTTTATTCCGCAAAAGATGCACAACTCACCTATTCACCCCCCTCTAGGTGATTTAGGTTGACAACCGTTTTCTTTCAGAAACGGGTGAGTCGAAGTTGTACAAGCGTCAAGAGGTGGAGGATGCTACTTTATTGGTGTTAACCATTCGGGAGAGGTTGCTGATCGCTCAGGATCGGCAAGCGAAGTACTAGAATGCCAAGCATAGGAACGTGGAGTTCGCTGTGGGCGACTAGGTATACTTAAAGATCAAGCCGTTCAAGGGTGTCTCGCGGGTGCGGCGCTTGAAAAAGCTAAGCCTGAGGTACCTTGGGCCGTTTGAGGTTCTGGAGCGGATTGGCGAAGTGGCTTATCAGTTGAAGCTATCGGTGGAGCTTAGTGGTTTACATGATGTATTCCATATATCGGTGCTACGGAAGGTGGTACAAGAGCCTTCGCAAGTGATCGTGGTCGATCAAGTGCCGATTGATAGTGGGTTGACGACAAAGGTCAAGCCCGTGCGGATTGAAGACTCGGAAGTCAAGCGGCTATGTAACAAAGAGATCAGGATGGTCAAGGTCTGATGGGACAATTGCAGTCGAGAGGAGCTCTCATGGGAGCGAGAGCAGACTATACTTGACGAGTATCCAGAGTTGTTCCGCTCAGGTACAAATTTTGATTTTGTACTTATCTTTCCTTTTTGTAATTTCGTGGACGAAATTCTTTTAAGAGGGGGAGAGCTGTAACGCCCCGAAATTCAAAAGAGTGACGGATGACGAATTTTTATCAAAATTGGAATTTGTCGGGGGTACGCGGCCTGGGACACGGGCGTGTCCCAGGGCGTGTCGGGGTAGTTCAAAGATCTGCCAAAACGATAAGGAAGAAATCTGGGTTCGACGATCGTCGAGCAGCGGTCGACGATCTGGTCTAAATGCTGCGTTCGACGATCGGGCCAGCTTTCTGGGTTCGACGATCGGGCCAGCTATCTGGGTTCGACGATCGTCAAGCAGCATTCGGCGATCGGGCCAGCTTTCTATGTTCGACAATCGGGCCAGATTTCCGTGGGTTCGACGATCGGGCTGCGTGTTCGTCGAATAGGCAGTTTTCTGGGTTCGACGATCGGGCTGTGTGTTCGACAATCGGGCCGCGCTTTCGACAATTTGGACAGAGTGTTGCGTTCGACGATCGGGCTATAGATCTCCGTTCGACGATCTTCCAGCGGTCGACGATCTTGGTTCGATGATCGTCGAGCGCGGGGCTGATTCTGGCATTTCTGACTCGGTTGACGCGGAGTGTTAGCGCTGCGGTTTTGGCAGGAGTTGACTAAATGTCCTAACACAATTTATTGGCCGCGGATGTGTCTTGCTCCGGATTGGTGAACCATGCGGTGATTAACCCCATTCGTCCAGGTCAGACCTGGATCGTAGCCGTGCGTTTCTTTTAGTGGGATCCGACGGCTGTGCTTATTCCCGAAAGAGTTTATACCCGAGAGAAGGGTTTCAGAACCATTATTTTTCCTGTCGTGTTCTCTGTCTAAATCCTAGAGAGATGGGAGAGAAAAGGAGGAAGAAGAAGTCTAGATCCAGTCTTTGGAGGAGTTTTAGAGCTCCAAATCGCGAGCCGACTTCGGATATATGAGGGCAAGGAGATTGCGGTGTTTTTCATCCGCATACTTTTCCATGGCGCCAAGGAAGAATGCTAGGGTAATGATTCTCTACTTGAGCATGTGAAGCTCTACTTCTTTTGCATAGGGAAGCCCGCTCTCGCGAGTTTGCGGTGAGTTTGAGGCGTTCCTTCGGGTAGACATGAATAGTCTCCGTTGTGTAGAGTCTGTAAACGAGAACGGACATAGGCATGATGTGTGAAGCCTATCCGGACATGTTGGTCTGGATCGGTGATGTTACATTACATAAATGTCGGAGAAGACTCCGTGCGAATGTTTGTTTTTCGGGTTTTCTACGTGGTAGATTGCAATAGGGAGCCTTGGGGATTAACCTTAAGGTGCACCCAGAAAACTGGGCGGATGTGTGATCTTGCCAACTTGGAGGCCTGGGAGCCAACTTGAACATAACCGGGTTATGTGAAATGTGTGATGGAAATGGGACTCGGGAGAAGTTTGACCTGCGCATATGTTTTAAATTAACGTTGCGATGTGAGCACGGGTTAGATGGAACCGTACTCGTTCTATGTCGTTCGGATTAGAGTTGTTGGCATAGATGAGGGTCTTCGGCGGTCTATGGTTTAAATTACCGTGACCCATGCCGGGAAGACGAATTGCTCATTGTTGGGCCGTCCTGGGGATGGTGGTGAGTCGGCGGGCTTTGACCGTGTTCACTGAGAATGTGCCCTGAGTGCACGGGGTGTGTGGCCGTGTGAGCCTACGCCTGTGATGAAATGTATATTTATACACTGCTTGGTTATGCTAATAAGTTCATGGAAGGAGCATCGCTGCCCCAAATTGGGGGCGGGATCGTTATAATTTGGTCAGCATTGCTGACTGTTGCTTTTGTTTGCCACCGTGCGGTGGTTTGTTGCTTGCAGGTGCTGCTGGACCAAGCGGTCAATAGCGGGCCAAAGCCCAAATTGCGAAGCTGGCCCTCGAAGCACTAATTGGAGTGTTTACTTGCTTTTGTTCATGTATGACCGGCCTGCGTACCGTGGTTCAATTCGTCATAGATTGCTGGTTCAATTCCAGAAATGCTCCAACCCCTCATGTCAGCAATATGAGAAAGACCGCTCATAATGCTAACACTCATAGGTGGAGTACTCTAACCCAAGACCAAGGACCCAAACATGTTTGGGTTCCTAATGCAAATTGATTATGATTGCAGGGATGTCCAAAGGCCAACAAAACGTCCATCTGGTACTTGGACAGCAGATGCTCTCGGCATATGACCGGGACTAGAAGCCTCATTCAGAACTTTACTCCTGTCGTGAACGGACCAAAGGTCATCTTTGGAGGTTCAGACTGTGGAATTACTAGAGGCTATGGTATGATTACTAACGGCAATGTATCCTTCTCGGATGTGGCCTATGTCGAAGGATTGGAACACAATCTCATTAGCATAAGCCAACTATGCGATAAAGGATATTTAGTTGAGTTCCATGCTGATAAGTGCTTGATAAAATCCGTTGACAATATGGAAATGATTCGATCCGGCACTCGAAGCAGGAATATTTTCTGTTTAAATTTCATCTGTATAGATTCCTCTACACCAGTGTGTCTTTTGGCAAAAGATAGTGCGTCTCTTGGTGGCCAATGGCACAAGAGACTAGCACATATTAATTTCAAAACCATTAATAAACTATTTTCAATGAACTTAGTACGTGATGCCCCAAATGTCAAATGCGTCAAAGACAGGCCTTGTCATGCATGCATGAAAGGCAAGCAAACAAGGGCTACCTTTAAAATCATTATTGGCAAAGACTCTAACAGATGTCTCCATTTACTGAACATGGACTTATTTGGTCCACTGCAAATTAGAAGTTTGGGAGGTAAGGACTATACATTGGTAATTGTTGATGACTACTCGCACTTTGCGTGGGTGTTCTTTCTGAAACACAAGTCAGATACCTTCGACATCTTTACTAATTTTGTCAGGAAAGTCCAAAATGAATACAACTGCTCCATAGTCAAAATCAGAAGTGATAACGGAACAAAGTTCAAATCTGGGGCCATGACAGAATTCTGTGAAAGCTTAGGTATCTTTCATGAGTTTTCCTCTCCTCATACTCCACAACAAAATGGAGTGGCTGAGAGAAGGAATAGAACACTCATAGAGGCCTGCAGGACCATGTTGAGTGATGCTTCACTACCGGAGTACTTCTGGGCTGAAGCCGTCAACACTTCATGCCACGTACAAAATCGAGCACTCATAAACAAAGACCACAAAAAGACACCTTACGAACTTCTGAAAGGCAGGAAACCAACAGTCTCATACTTTAGAATCTTTGGTTGTAAATGCTTCGTACTTAACAATGGTAAGTATCATACCACCAAGTTCAGCGAAAAGAGCTTTGAAGGTATTTTTGTAGGCTATAGTAGCCATAGTAAGGCATATAGGATATTTAATAGAAAAACCCTGGTGGTGGAAGAATCGATACATGTTGTATTTGATGAGACGAGCTTGCTGCAAAGCAATCCATCTAGTGTGCTCATTGAAGATGCAGGTGAAAAGCTGAAAGAAACTAGCTTGGATGATCCGTCCGAAGACAAAGGAGAGAAGTTCATTAAGATCACCACTCCAACTCCTATTGGAGAGGCTGATGATCAAAATGAACAATACATCCAGGATGAAGAAATCACTCCAGTGATTGAAGATAATCCAGATGCAAGAACTCTAGAGCTCAGACATCTGAAGGATCACCCCATGGATCAAATCATAGGAGATTCTCGGGACGGTGTCAGAACTCGAAGAGGTACAACTAATGAGAATCTTCATTTGAGTTTTCTCTCCCAGGTTGAACCAAAGAAATTTGAGGATGCATACTCAGACGCATGATGGATCATGGCAATGGAAGAAGAGCTAAATCAGTTCAAGCGCTGCAATGTGTGGAAACTTGTTCCACAACCCAAAGGAAAGAACATCATTGGAACAAAATGTCTCTACAGAAATAAGATGGACGAAGACGGGATGATCATAAAGCACAAGGCCAGACTCGTCGCTAAAGGCTATCGTCAAGAAGATGGAATCGACTTCGACCAGACATATGCTCCAGTGGAGAGGCTGGAGGCAATAAGGTTGTTCCTAGCATATGCTGCTTTCAAAGGCTTCACCGTCTATTAGATGGACGTGAAGTCGGCCTTCCTAAATGGTAACATAAAGGAGGAAGTGTATGTGGAACAACCTCCAGGTTTCGTTGATCCTAACTTTCCTAATTATGTCTATTTTCTGCACAAGGCCCTATATGGTCTGAAACAAGCTCCTAGAGCTTGGTATGAAATGTTGTCTACCTCTCTACTTGAGAACAAGTTCACAAAGGGAAGATAGACAAGACATTATTTCTTAGGGAAATAAAAGTCAAGATTTTGCTAGTGCAAATCTATGTCGACGACATTATTTTTGGCTCTACAGATGACAACCTCTGGAAAAAGTTCTCAAAACCTATGCAAGGGAAGTTCGAAATGAGTAGTATGGGCGAGCTTAAGTATTTCTTAGGGCTTCAGGTGAAATAATCTGAAGATGGAATTTTCATCTCATAGACCAAGTTCACCAAAGAGCTAATTAAGAAATTCGGAATGGAGAACGCAACCTCTATGAGGACTCAAATGGGCTCAACTATGTCTCTAGACAAGGATGAAAAAGGGAAACATTTTGATGAAACCAAGTATAGAAGCATAATTGTATCCTTGCTCTACCTTACTGCCAGTAGGACTGATATAATGTTTTCAACATGTGTCTGTGCTAGATTTCAGGTGAACTCTAAGGAATCTCATTACGCTGCTGCAAAGTGGATCCTAAGATACCTTAAAGGCACACCAAATCTTGGCTTATGGTACCCAAGAAGTAATGACAGCGAACTAATTGGGTTTTCAGATGCAGATTTTGCAGGTAGCAAAGATGACCGGAAAAGCACCTCAGGGACTTGCCAATTCTTCGGAAGAAGGCTAATCTCCTGGAGTAGTAAGAAGCATAACTATGTCGCAATCTAAACGACCGAGTTAGAGTATATCTCTGCAGGAAGTTGTTGCACACAGTTGCTATGGATAAAGAATCAGTTCATGGACTACAACCTGCAGTTCAAGGATATTCCTTTGTTTTGCGACTCTTCCAGCTCAATTGCAATAGCCAACAATCCAGTCTCCCACATCCGGACAAAGCACATCGAGCTAAGGTATCACTTCATCCGGGAACATGTGGAGCATGGAGACATAGATCTCCAATATGTGTCTACAGATAGGCAAGTTGCAGATATCTTCACAAAGCCGTTGGACGAGACCAAGTTCTCGTTCTTCAAGACTGAGCTTGGGATGCTCAATAAAGAGGACTAAAGAAGGCTGGATGACTAAGGAGCAAGTAATTCCAAGGGGTTAGTCAAAATGTACATTTTCTAAAATTTTTCAAAGTTTGATTCGATAAGCATAAGACATACTCGAGTATGTGAATTCACCTACTCGAGTCACTGCAGACCTACTCGAGTAACTACTGACATACTCGAGTACGTTAATTTACCTACTCGAGTACTCTTCTCTACTTACTCGAATATAAGAGTGTGCCTACTCGAGTAACTACTTACCTACTGGAGTAAGTCACTTACCTACTCGAGTATTTTTCTACACCTACTCGAGTACTTTCTGCAGACCGACTCGAGTAATTTCTGAAGATCTACTCGAGTAACCTCTTACCTACTCGCGTAGTCTATATCTTTCTCGTGTAGTGTTTCCCAGATTTTGAAATTTATTCTATTCGCCACCCAGGGCTAAATGCCGCCTCTTCCCTCGATTTAGTTAGTTTCCTTCAAATTAATTAGATGAAATTTAGGGTTATATATATGAATTTCCGAAAACCCCAACCTACATGAAATCATTTCATTCTCTTGAGTACCCTCTGCCGCTTCGCCTACTCTGCCGTTTCGCCTACTCGCCACTGCCGCTGTTGCAGAGCCGCTTCCCTCCTCACCACTTCCAGTCAACCGCAGCCATGGCCGCTTATTCCAAGTTAGGTTTCGGATCAGAACTCGTTACCGCAGGTATTGCAGAGCTCTCAGATGACTTCCACAACCTTCTCATCCTTCTCGACACCACCGGCCTCTCCTTCATCCTCCAGGAACCCTATCGAATCCTTAAGGCCAGTACTTGTGTATGTACTTACTTCCTATTTGGCTTGTTAGTGGACATTCATGCTTTTTGTGCTAGGTTCTTTTCTTTGCAACTTATAAAACTGCTTCCGCTAAAATGCTATGTGTAGGAAGTTGGATTGGTTGTATGGTTTCCATTTAGTAACCACCCGGTCTGTCTGTGGTATATGGCGTCGGGCCCTGGCCGGACCTACTGATATATGCTATGCGACGGATAGGGGGTATTACAGTAACCACCCGGTCTGTCTGTGGTATATGGCGTCGGGCCCCGGCCAGACCTACTGCTATATGTTATGCGACGGATAGGGGGCGTTATATCTCTCTCAACACAGACTGCTCGACGGCCCTTACCAATAAATTGCCCTCAAAACAAAACGACCCGGAAAGGTTTTCCATCCCGTGCCTTTTTGGCAATATATTAGTAAAATACGCACTTGCAGATTTAAGCGCGAGCATTAATTTAATGCCATTCTCTCTCATTAAAAAAAATTAGGTTTTGGCACTCAGGCCCCTACTAATATGCGCATCCAACTAGCGGATCACTCGGATAAGTTTCTCGTCGGGGTAGTGGAGGACGTACTTGTCCGAGTTGATAAGTTTATCTTTCTGGTAGACTTCGTCATCTTAGATATCGAGGAGGACACTGATGTACCAATTATACTTGGTCGCCCTTTTCTCGCCACCTCTCGTGCATTAATTGACATAAGCAACGTTCGTCTCCCCCTTCGGGTAGGAGATGACGAAGTTACTTTTTCTATTAATCCCTCCATATGAGACTCGTCATCAAGCGATGACTTCTGTTATAATTTAGATACATATCTCGGAGATTGTTCTTCGCCTATTTTTGAGTCTACTTTTTTAAACGACGATATTTTTGCACTCGAAAATTTTTATTGCAACGAGGATAAATCGATAGGCTTGACTTTCGAACCAATTGGATCAAAAAACATTAGGATCAAAACCTCGTTAGAAGAACCGCCCTGCCTTGAACTCAAAACCCTACCCGATTCACTCAAATAAGCCTTTTTGGGAAAAGATGATACCTTCCCTGTTATTATTTCTTCGCATTTGAGTGATTCAGAGACTTTCGATTTATTGGATGTTTTGCTCAAATATCGCCACGCAATTGCGTGGCAAATTTCTGATCTTAAGGGGATTAACCCACTCTTTTTGCACTAACAGGATTTTTCTCAACGATAATTGCCGCAAAACCATTCGGCTCCAGCGACGTCTTAACCCAAAAATGAAATACGTCGTTAAATTCGAGATAATTAAATTATTAGATGCGGGGATTATTTATCTCATTTCTGATAGTGCATGGGTTAGTCTCGTTCATGTCATGCCCAAAAGGTGGTCTAACCGTAGTAGAAAATGAGCATAATGAACTCGTCCCAACTCGTACTGTTACGGGTTGGCGGGTGTGCATCGATTATAGAAAACAAAATGATGCCACCCGTAAGGACCATTTTCCACTACCATTTTTAGACCAAGTTCTGGAGCGTTTGTTCGGTCATCCCTTTTATTGTTTTCTTAATGGTTTATCATGGTTTTTCCAAATCCCCAATGTCATGACCCACATTTTCTCCGTATTCAAAAATACGTCAGAGTAGAGAAACTACGCGCCGTGATGCCACGCCATGCAGGGGACAACTGCAGACGCTCAGGCATCCCGTCCTCACATTTACTTCAAGTAAAAGATTTTTAACTTTTAGTTAAAAAAACAATGCGTATAAATTAATAGAGTTGATGACCGCATCCCTCGGTCGGGTGGACTAATAGTCCATAGGTGAGAAAAAATATATATATATTTTACGCGGTGGAAGATAATGAGTTAGCTCATTTGTTATCCTACGTGGGAGTGAGGGTCCAGTGTCATAAAATGATGATGTAACTTCGACATTTACTATATATATAGAAATCTTTTGTATGCTTAAAAGTAGTAGATTTAGTAGTTGAATTCATGCCATGCCAATATTCCGGAATGTAGTTTTGTATACTTTAAAATAACTAAATGCATCCTAACATAAATCCTTCCCAGAGAGCAAGAACAATCAGGTAAAAAGTAACAGCAGTAACGGCAGCAAGTAGTCCACTACAGAAAAGTCAAAGTCTATGGGCGTCAACAACTAACACGAAACCATAGTAAAATTTGACAAGTCTAAACAAAGACAACTACCTCAAGCTCAGAGGTGGAATCAAACGGTCGCAGACACCAGCAGCACCAAAAGCCCAACACTGTCAGCTAAACCTGCTACAGCTCTGATCCTGATGCATTCAAAAGAAGAACACCTCAGAAGCAAGACACAAGTAGTGCAAGAGTAAAAGTAGACTACACAAACCTCAAAGTGAAGGAGAATGAAAAGCGACTGCAACAAAATGGTCAGCAGAGTAAAAGTAAGCCACAGTAAAACTAGCCGAACAAGAAAGGCTAAACACATTAACAAGATAGAACAAGCACCAGCAACAGAAGTTCAATCTTTCATTAATAATTACTATGCCGAGGGAGAAACCCCAACGCGCACAGTCTATCTGAGCATAAAGCACTATGTCGAGGGAGGACCCTAACGTGCACAGTTCATCTGAGTATTAAACACTATGCCGAGGGAGGACCCCAACGCGCACAGTTCATCTGAGTATTAAACACTATGCCGAGGGAGGACCCCAACGCGCACAGTTCATCTGAGTATTAAACACTATGCCGAGGGAGGACACCAACGCGCACAGTTCATCTGAGTATTAAACACTATGCCGAGGGAGAACCCCAACGCGCACAGTACATCTGAGTTCCTTTTGTTAAATAATTATACCAGTAGGGTTCATTTGTTTTTTATTCATCATAAACTCAAGGGATAAGCAACCAAGTGGACTGGATAAGAGCATTTCAAGGTACAACAAGTGAAGTTTAATAATAAAAACGAACAGGATGACTCGATGATTATAACAGCACGACAACCAATTTATTTACCAATTCAATGGACTATACTTTTGGGGTTAAGGATTTAGGGACATCAAGTCACAATTCCAGGAATAGAGGGGGGAAAAAGTTAGGATTTCAGGACAAGTATCTCAACAATCGAAACAAAATAAACTCAAACAAGTGTAGAAAAAGGGCAAAAATTTAGAATCAAGAACAAGAGGGAGAGCAAGAACACCACTGGCCTTGATTTACTGGAAAAACTCTCCAAATCTCCACACGTCGTGATAAGAGCCGAAATCTGGACGAAAATGTCCGAAATAACGGTTAGGGCCGAAAACCATAACAAGAAAATCTCGAGAAACGGGGAAGAAATTACCACGAGGGCGCAGCTCTCGACGAGAGCTTTCCAGATCTACGATCGGTTGGAAATTCTGAGCACCGGAGCTCCGTCGGTGGTCACCGAAAGAAGCACGGGCGGATAACCTTCTCCTCACACGCCGCTCTGGTACGGAAGGCAGGAGAAATTCTAGGTCGGCATAAAGATTAAGAAGAAACAAAAAGTATAAATACTCAATAGCAGAAAAGACCGGGTTCAACAAAACTGGCATGGCGGTGTCGACACCACTGTGTCAACAGCCGACGGCAGTGTCGACACCCGACGGCAGTGTCGACACCCGACGGCAGTGTCGCCACAGTTGTGTCGACACCTGACAGCACAGCGGTGTCGACACAACTGTGTCGACACCCGAGGGCACAGCGGTGTCGGCACAACTGTGTCGACACCCGATGACACAACGGTGTCGACACAACTGTATCGAGACCCGACGGCACAGCGGTGTCGACACAACCGTGTCGACACCCGACGACATAGCGGTGTCGACACAACTGTGTCGACACCTGATGGCTCAGCTCAGCGGTGTCGACACCAGGCCTCTCAGCTCGACGAATGTCGAACAAAAGGAAAAAACTCCATTCGACGAATTCTGTTCGAAAATCGTCGCACGCAGAAAGCAGGGCCTGCTCGACGAACTCAACACCCAGAACCGCTAGATCTACAGCGAGCTCCGCTCGACGCTTCGTCGAGCTCAGCACGACAATCGTCGAGCTCAGCACGACAATCGTCGAGCTCCGCTCGATGATCATCGACCTCCAAACAACACCCAGAGAAACTAACAATCGTCGAGCTCCGCTCAACTATCGTCGAACTCCAAGTAGTGCCCAGAAAAAACCAACAATCGTCGAGCTCCGCTCGACGATCGTCGAACCCAGTCAGTGACCAGAAAGGAAAAGCAATCGTCGAGCTCCGCTCGCCGATCATCGAATCCAGACAACAACTAGAAAGGAAAAGCGATCGTCGAGCTCTGCTCGACAATCGTCGAACCCAGACAGCAACCAGAAAGGAAAAGCGATCGCCGAGCTCCGCTCGACGATCGTCGAACCCAGACAGCACCCAGAGAATAAAATAAAATAAAATCAAACATACTAAGGTTGGTTCGACGAAACTAGACGTGCAAGACAAAAATTAATCAATTAAGTTTTCCAAATGAGAAATTTTTCGTTTCCGGCAAAGATTCATGAATTCAGCCGACTGAATCGAAAAGACGCGAAAACGCACTATCGGCGACGCTCCATCAACTGCACGCTAATGTAACGCCCTTACGTCATTATGACGTCAACAAGAGGAGTAAATAATGCCGAAAAAAAAACAGGGGCGTTACAGTCACCCCTCCAAAAAGGAAGTTTCGTCCGGAAACTTGGAACACAAATGAAATAGGAGGACAGAGAACGAGACAAGACAGAAGAATTCTTGAAACTAGAATACTAACCAGGGAGATTAGGAGAACCGCTGAGGATGAGATTCTCTCATCACGGATTCCAATTCCAAAGTTGCACCTCTTGCATCTTGATTTCGCCAGAGAACCTTAACCATTGGAATTATTTTCTTTCTTAGCACACGGTCTTGCGTCTCCAGAATACGGACAGGTTCTTCAACATACGAAAGATTAGACTGCAACTGGGGTACTGATTCAAGGACATGCCGATCACTACGGACACACTTTCGCCACTGGCTCACGTGACACACATCGTGAATACCATGGAAAGAATCAGGCAACTCTAGTCTATAAGCAGAAACTCCAATACGCTCCAGAATCTGAAAAGGCCCTACATATCTGGGATCTAGTTTATGGTTTCTTTCAAATCTTTTAACACCCGGCATCGGAGAGACCTTCAGAAACACCACGTCCCCAACTACAAACTCCAAATCAACTCTGGGCTTGTTTGCATACTTCTCATATCGCTCCTGAGCTAACCTCAGCTTTTCACGAATATGCATTACTGAAGTACTCATATCCTCCAGCACTTCCGGTCCGAGCAACGGCTTCTCGCCAACTTCTGCCCAAAACAGGGGAGTTCGACAACGCCTTCCATATAAAGCTTCAAAGGGCGCCATCTGTAAACTTTCCTGGTAACTATTATTGTACGCAAACTCCATCAATCTGAGGCGTATATCACAAGCCTCACCATGGTCCAGAATGTAGCATCTAATCATATCCTTCAAGATCTGGATCACTCTCTCCGTCTGACCATTTGTTTGAGGATGATAGGCAGTAGAATACATAAGGTCAGTACCTAGAGCTCCTTGTACACTTTTCCAGAAATGAGACATGAATCGGGAGTCTCGGTCTGACACAATACTCGTAGGTACACCATGAAGTCTGATAACTTCGTTCAGATAAAGCTCAGCTATATTTTCCATGGAATAACTAACCTTGAAAGGCACAAAGTTGGCACACTTGGTTAGTCTGTCCACAATAACCCACACTGCATCATGCCAGAGGGGAGATCTAGGCAAACCGGTTATGAAATCCATGGATAAACTCTTCCATTTCCAACTAGGTATTTCTAAGGGCGTTAACTTACCACCCCGCCTTCTGTGATCAGCCTTGACACGCTAGCAAGTATAACATTCCGATACAAATCTTGCAATGTCGTTCTTCATGCCTGACCACCAAACAATCTGCTTCAAATCTCTGTACATTTTCGTGGAGCCAGGATGATATGCAACACTGTAACAATGCGCTTCACTGCATATTTTTGATCGGATGTCCCCAACAGCGGGAATACAGTATCTGCCACGGTACTTTAGGGTACCCTCGTCAACAATTGTAAGGTCAGGTAATTCCCTTTTCTCAGTTCTACTGCGGAGGTGGTGCAAGTCAGGATCGTCCTATTGATGTAGCCTAGTGAGAGTAATCCACGAAGGCTCAACCACCTCTAGTCTACTCGGTGAAGCGCTATTCCCTACGGTTATGTCCATGAGCAAGAGCTCTTCAACAAGGGATTACACCGAGAGGTTAAAGATGTGTGCAGGCTTCCAGCTCAACGCATCTGCTATAACATTAGCCTTGCCGGTATGATAAAGGATATCGACTTCGTAGTCTGCAACATACTCTAACCATCGACACTGGCGCAAATTCAGTTCCTTCTGAGTGAAGGCATATTTCAAACTTTTGTGGTCCAAATAAATTTTGCACGACACTCCATACAGAAGATGTCTCCACAACTTCAAGGCATAAATGACGGCAGCAAATTCCAGGTCGTGCGTGGGGTAATTCTTTTCATGCACCTTCAATTGTCTTAATCCATATGCAATCACTTTGTCGTCCTGCATCAACACGCAATCGGGTCCAACTCGCGAGGTGTCCACATAAACAGTATACTCCACTCCTTCCACTGGCAATGCCAACACGGGAGCAGAACACAAATGCCTCTTGAGCTCTTGAAAAGCTTCCTCACAGGCATCACTCCAAACAAATGTTGTGCTCTTTTGCGTAAGCCTGGCCAACGGTGCAGAGAGAACAGAGAATCCTGCACAAATCTTCTGTAGTAACCTGCCAACCCTAAGAAGCTCCTTATCTCCTTAGGCGATGTAGGTCTCTTCCAATCCAAGACCGCAGCTATCTTTGCAGGATCCACTGAGATACCATCCTTACTTACAATGTGTCCTAGGAATGACACCTGAGATATCCAGAACTTACACTTGCTAAGCTTCGCATACATCTTGTGCTCCCTTAGAGTAGACAAGACCAAGCACAAGTGCAAGGTGTGCTCATCTCAATTTCTAGAATATACTAGGACATCGTCAATGAATACCACCACGAACTTATCTAGAAAACCTTTGAAAAACCTGTTCATCAAGTCCATAAAAGCTGATGGTGCATTCGTTAATCCAAATGACATTACCAAAAATTCAAAGTGACCATAACGAGAACGAAAAGAGGTTCGCGGAATGTCTGACTCCCGGATTCTCAACTGATGGTAACCTGAACGGAGGTCAATCTTCGAGAATACGGAGCTACCCCGCAACTGATCGAACAAATCATCAATCCTAGGTAACGGATATCTGTTCTTAATAGTTACCTTGTTTAGCTCTTGATAATCAATGCATAGTCTCATCGTTCCATCCTTTTTCTTCACGAAGAGCACTAGTGCACACCAGGGGGAAGAACTGGGTCTAATAAAACCGCACTACAATAGCTCATCCAGTTGAGTACGCAGCTCCTCTAACTCACGCGGCGCCATGCCATACGGTGCCTTTGTAATAGGGCGAGTGCCTGGCTCGAGGTCTATAACAAACTCCACCTCTCTCTCAAGAGCAAGTCCAGGAAGGCTAACTGGAAAAACATCCGGAAACTCACACACCACAGAAATGTCCTCTACCTGAGGCTCAACCGGTGCAGCTCCCAGAACAGAAACGAAGACAAGAAAAGAATCACAGCCAGACTCTAGAAATTTGCGAGCACATACCGCAGAAATGATCGGAGATTGCTGACGCGGCAAACCATACACACTCATGGGCTGGCCATGGCTACCTTTGAAATCCAAGCGCTTGTGCTTGCACTGAATGACAGCATCATAGCTGGACAACCAGTCCATGCCAAAAATCACGTCAAAGTCTACCAGATCTAGCACCTTCAGATCCGCAAATGTGATGACTTGTTTTAGTCATCATTTTCGGGGTAGTTTAGTATGCAAAATTCCTAGTTTAATTATATGTTTTATGTATTTTTATGCATGTTTTGTTTTATTTCTTCTTAAAGTCTTTTTGTGTTAGGATATTATAATTCCTAGTTTTTTTATAGTTTTATTTGCTTGTTATATTGCAATTTTATTTTGTTATGTTTTGATATAAAAATATATAGTTTTAGTATATGTTTTATATCTTATGTTTACTTGTGTTTTGTTATGAATATAATCAATTAATAGTATGATGTTTGTAATGTTTAGTTTCATTTGTATTAACTAATGTTTTGTTTTGTTTTATTTATAGGTTCAAAGTCCAAGCATGTGCAGCCCACTACTTCAAACATGCAGCCCTTGAATTATTCCATGAAGCCGACATCAAGAGTAGCCCGAGCTTTCAATTTGGTGCAGCCCTCATGGTGAACACGAGCCCATGCATGCAGCTCGGCCCTCTCCTTGGTGCAGCCCGTCCACCCATCTACTTCAAAAATACAACCCATTACATGTGGAGCCCGAGCCCATGCAGCCCCTAGCCTCTACCCGAGCCCATGCAGCCCCTAGCCTATTTAAAAGCCCAAAGCAGCCCACCTAGCCTCTACCCGAGCCCATGCAGCCCACCTAGCCTCTACCCGAGCCCATGCTGCAGCCCCCTCTTTCATATTTTACAATGCATGAATACATCCTACATGGCCGGCCACCTTTCAATGACATTTAAACACATCCATTCCCCCTCTCTACTTCATTTTATTTCATTTCCATAAGCCACATTCATGCATGTTCCCTCCTCTCTCTCCTTTTTATTATTTTTTCTCCACTCTTTATTACCATCCATCCCCCCTCTTATATTTATTTCATTCCTTTTAAATTTATATGCATGAATGTATCTTCTCCCTCTTCCTTCATTTAATATCATGCATAAATTCTCTCCACCTAATTAAATGCCATGCATGCACTCTCCCCTACACATGGCCGCACCCCCCCCCCCCCCCCCTTGCCTCCTTCTCTTCATTCCCATCTAGAATCTTCCCTCCTCATCTATAAAAGGCACCATGGTCTCATGCTTTGAGAGTGAGATTTTGGGAGAGCAAGTGAAGTGCTAGTTTAAGTGGAGAGTGCTTGTGAGTTGTTAGTTTACTTATTGTATTAGTTTTCTTTTCCATTAGTGCAAGTTTCCTCAATTAGTGCAATTTTTATTAGTGCAAGTTTTCTTTATAGCATAATCTTGTCTTTTTTATATTTTGTGTACTCCTTTTTGCAAGTAATAAAAAAATGTTCCTCTCTTATCTTCTTTTGTTTTCCTTTTCAATTATGCGTAGCTAATTTCCTATAGCATTCGATCGTGAGGATCCATGAAGTGAGATGAGAGTTTATTTTCATTCTTAGTTTTATTTTTGTTATTTCATGCTCGATCCTTCTTTGATTTATTTTGCGTCGACTCCGTATTTCCGGTATACGGTAGTAGACATTGTTCTCATTTCATAGTAGGTGAGAGACTCATGATGTGAAAGATCACTCAAAGAAGGAAGGAGTTGAACGCAATCCTAGAGATAGGACGACGTAAATCCTCCGAATTGGAGTCAAATCCAATAGTGCGGATCACCTCGATAATGCAACTTTAGGCTTCTTTGGTTTGTAAAGAGATTTCGATCGAAGAGTCTATAAGTTAGGAGACCTAATGCTCTAGCGAGATTTTGTCTAATTTTCGGATCCGTCACGGTCGAGTATGATTTGCAAAATTAAAACTATCTTTATTTTTATCTCTCTCATCTAATTTCATGGTGAATCATTGATCGAATGCTAGCTTTTTATTATAAGTTTTTCGTCTCGCAAATTGTCTTTTGTTTTATTCTAAAAGATTCTCAAATCCCTTTAGTTTTCCGGTAGGATAATAGTTAGAGCGTGAGTAGAAGTAATTGACAGCCCCGTGTTTAAATACGACCTTGGTACTACGATTCGACAGGTACGCTTGCCTGTTCGGGTTTTAGCCCACCAAGTTTTTGGCGCCGTTGCCGGGGACTTTTCTTCGTCAATATTTTGAAAACGCTTGCGCTATTACTTCTCCAAAAATCAAAAAAAATATTTAAATATTTATAATCAACCCACTTCACCTTATTTCTACCCCACCTAAAATCTCTCGAAAAGGGTAAGGGGCTTTAAGCGCCACCATTTTACCTAGTACCGGGCGAACCCTTCACCGGGTAGTCCTCGGGAAGTTCGAGAGCCAAGCCGTTTAAAAAAAAAATCTTTTTTTTCAAAAAAACAAAACAAAAAAAAAAATCCTTTCTTTTCCTCTTTTTCTTTCTTTTCCAAGCTTTCATTCTCATCTTCCCTCGTTTTCTTTACTAGTGCATGACCCGAGCGAATCCGTCGCTACTTGTTGATTTGGACCCAGAAATCGAACGCTCCTTTCGGAGACAACTACGATTCGGGGCTTCCACTTCTCAAACAGCGGTTGAGGATTCCTTCGGGGATTGTAATTATTCTGAAATGGGAGATCCCAACCCAGGAATGGCTCAGCAAAGGACTATGTCCGATTATGCTCGACCCAACCTGGAGGGGACTGAAACAAGTATTGTTCGACCTGCAATTGCGAACAATAACTTCGAGCTTAAGCCTAGCATCATACAAATGGTGCAGCAATATGTACAGTTCGACGGATTACAAGATGAAGATCCGAACTTGCATATTGCCAATTTTCTTGAAATCTGTGACACCTTCAAAATAAATGGTGTCTCAGATGATGCTATAAGGCTAAGACTCTTCCCTTTCTCCTTACGAACTAAAGCCAAACAGTGGTTGAGTTCTCTTCCAAGAGGATCAATCACTACTTGGAACATTTTAGTCGATAAATTTCTCGCTAGATATTTTCCTCCCGCTAAAACTGCTCAGTTAAGAAATGACATAACTTCTTATTCTCAAATTACTTCTGAGACCCTCTATGACACTTGGGAGAGGTTCAAAGAACTTTTGAGAAGATGCCCTCATCATGCTCTGCCTGTATGGTTACAGGTTCAGACATTCTATAATGGGCTAAATCAAGAAACTAAGCAAATGATAGATGCCGCTTCCGCTGGTTCTTTGGACCGCAAAACTCCGGAAGCCGCTCTTGAGCTTATCGAGGACATGGCGATGAACAATTATCAGTGGAATTCGTCTAGGACTCGCCCATCTAAACCTGCAGGTATCTATGAAGTGGATTCGGTTTCGCAACTGGCGCTACAAGTGGAAATGCTGAACAAGAAGATTTCGGAGATGACTGCTTCCTCCGCCGCTAAGGTATATGAAAATGTGAATGTTGCTGCTGCCGAGCAGGTGGATTATCTGGGGAACATACCCAGGCCTGCTCAAAATAATTCTGCAAACAATTTTTCTGCTTTTCCAAATTTTTCTTCTCCGCCTGGTTTTTCTTCTTCTTCTAATTCTTATCACCCCGGATGGCGTAACCATCCAAATTTCTCGTGGAGTAATAACGCTAACGCCATACGCCCACCGCACGATTTTACACCACCACCACCACCGCAACAAAATTTTCAAAAACCTTCCCCTTTGGAAGAGATCCTCGCTAAATATATAAGCTCGAACGATGCCACTATTAGAAATTTAACAGGATCAATGAAAAACTTAGAAAATCAAGTCGGCCAACTCGCCAAGGCCTTTTCCGAGAGACCACCTGGAACTCTTCCCTCGAACACTGAGCCTAACCCAAGGGAACACGCAAATGCGATTTCCCTTCGGAGCGGTAAAGTTGTTAACGAGCCCACCACAAGGGAAGAGCCAAGGGTGATTGTCCCTCCTATTTGTACCCCCAAGGAGAATAATAACATAGATCTTGAAAACGAAAAATCTATTTTTGAAAAAGAAAAGGATAGCTCCATTATTTCTAATTCTGTAAAAGAAAAAAATGGTTTTCAAAATGATGCTCCGATTGTTCTTCCGCCACCTCCTTATCCGGCTAGACTTAGGAAAGACAAACTAGATGATCAGTACCAACGCTTTCTTGAAATGTTCAAACAAATTCACATTAATTTGCCATTTCATGAAGCGATTAGTCAAATGCCGAAGTACGCAAAATATCTTAAGGACCTATTAACGAACAAGACGAAATTGGAGAACTTATCGCATGTAACATTGAATGAAGAATGCTCGGCAGTCATTAAAAATTCTAATCTTCCTAAAAAGATAAACGATCCGGGTAGTTTTTCCATTCCGTGCGTTTTTGGTGATCTGTTTGTTAAACATGCGTTAGCGGATCTAGGAGCGAGCATAAATTTGATGCCCTTTTCTTTATTCAAAAAGCTAGGATTGGGCACTCTTAGCCCTACAAGAATGAGTATCCAGTTAGCCGATAGGTCGATCAAATATCCGTTAGGTATTGTTGAGGACGTGCTAGTAAAGGTCGACAAATTCATCTTCCCGGTGGATTTTGTCATTCTCGATATTGAAGAGGACGTCGAGGTCCCTCTTATCCTCGGACGACCCTTCCTAGCCACCTCTCGAGCGGTCATCGATGTTAGTAACGGAAAGTTGTTTTTGCGTGTGGGAGATGATGTGGTCACATTTTCTATTAATCAATCAATGAAAAATTCTTTACAAAATGATGACTCATGCTTCTTTATTGATGTTTTAAATGAAGATTCTTCCCTTTCCCTTTCCAACATTTCTTCCAATGAATTTTCCTCTTCGTTTTCTGAAATTTCTTCACATAATTTTGACAACCCGGTGATGTCGATCCAAGAAAATTTTGAAAATAATTTTGTTTGTAGTAGAAAAAAGTATGAAAATCTTGTTTTTGAAAAAGAGAAAAATTTCAAAAATTCTATGACGAACCACCCCAGCTTGAATTAAAACCACTGCCTAACCACCTAAAATATGCCTTTCTTGCAAAAGATTCAAAATTGCCCGTTATAATCTCGGCTTTTCTTTCCCAATCCGAAAACGATCAATTGATCGAACTACTACAAAAGCATCGCAGAGCTATAGCGTGGCAAATTTGTGATATTCCTGGCATAAGCCCCTCTTTCTGCACACACAAAATATTTTTTGAAAATAATCCTAAGGGTGTAGTTCAACCACAACGTCGTCTTAATCCAAATATGAAAGAGGTTGTGAAGGGAGAGGTGCTTAAGTTATTAGATGCGGGGATAATTTATCCTATTTCAGATAGTCAGTGGGTAAGTCCAGTCCAGGTTGTTCCTAAGAAGGGTGGGATTACGGTAGTGACAAATGAAAATAATGACTTAATTCCAACTAGGACGATAACGGGATGGAGGATGTGCATCGATTACCGTAAGCTAAATGATGCCACTCGAAAAGATCACTTCCCCTCCCCTTTATCGATCAAATTTTAGAAAGTTTGTCCGGGCACAATTTTTATTGCTTCCTCGACGGTCTCTCGGGATACTTTCAAATCCCTATCGCACCCGAGGACCAAGAGAAGACGACATTCACTTGCCCCTTCGAAACTTTTGCTTATCGTAGAATGCCTTTCGGATTATGCAACGCACCCGCCACCTTTCAGCAGTGTATGCTTGCCATTTTTGATAAATACGTCGAGAATATTATGGAAATATTTATGGACGATTTTTCTGTTTTTGGCGACTCCTTTAATTTATGTTTAGAAAATTTGGAAAAAGTTTTACAACGCTGCGAGGAAACGAATCTAGTTTTAAATTGGGAGAAGTGCCACTTTATGGTACGCGAAGGCTTAGTCCTTGGCCACAACATTTCCGCTAGGGGAATTGAAGTGGACAAGGCAAAAATTGAAGTAATTGAAAAGTTACCGCCGCCTACAAATATTAAAGCGATTAGAAGTTTTTTAGGGCATGCGGGTTTTTATCGACGATTCATTAAAAACTTTTCAAAAATTACTAAGCCTCTCACCCACCTTCTCGAAAAAGACACTCCATTCGTTTTTGATGAATCATGTCTCGCGGCATTTGAATTAATTAAATCAAAACTTATAAATGCTCCTATTTTGATCGCCCCAGTTTGGGATTTACCTTTCGAAATCATGTGTGATGCGAGTAATCATGCGGTAGGTGCGGTTTTAGGTCAACGAATCGCTAAGAACTTTCATCTGATTTTCTACGCTAGTAAAACTCTCACTTCTGCGTAAGAAAATTACACCACGACGGAGAAAGAGCTCTTAGCGGTTATTTTTGCTTTTGATAAATTCCGACCGTATGTTACTCTTTCTAAGGTTATTGTTTTCACGGATCATTCCGCTTTGAAGTACCTCCTTTCTAAACCGGATGCCAAGCCGCGTCTTATCCGTTGGATCCTCTTACTTCAAGAATTCGACTTGGAGATTCGGGATAAGAAAGGAGCGGAAAACTTAGCAGCTGATCATCTCTCTCGTCTTGAAAATCCCAATCTAGATATTTTAAATGAAACTTTTATTAATGACTCTTTTCCGGATGAGCATGTTTTTAATATTTCTTCATCTCCTACCCCCTGGTTTGCCGATCTGGCCAATTATCTTGTGGTCTGGGTTCTTCCAAAAGAATACTCCACTCACCAAAAGAAGAAATTCTTTTCGGAGTTGAAGTATTATTTTTGGGAAGACCCATTTCTATTTCGCATTTGTGCAGACCAGGTGGTAAGGAGATGTGTTTCGCGGGAAGAGGGTCACCAAATTTTAAAACATGTTCATGAAGGTCCGACTGGCGGGCACTATCAAGCTAACCGCACCGCACACAAAGTGCTTAGTGCTGGCTTTTACTGGCCAAGCATATTTAAAGATGCACAAATCTTTGTGGGCGGGTGCAATCGATGCCAGCGGACTGGAAATCTCTCAAATAAAAATGAAATGGAACAAAACTAACTTTCTCGAATGCGAAGTTTTTGATCTATGGGGCATAGACTTTGTCGGCCCATTTCCCTCCAGCTTAGGAAATAAATATATTTTAGTCGCAGTCGATTATGTTTCTAGGTGGGCAGAGGCCCAAGCTCTACCAAATAATGATGCTCGCGTTGTTGTCAATTTTCTAAAAAAATTATTTTCTCGCTTTGGTTTTCCTCGAGCAATCGTTAGTGATAGGGGAAGTCATTTTTGCAACGCTCAACTCACTAAGGCTTTGGCCAAATATGGCGTTACACATAAATTATCCACTGCTTAATCACCCCCAAACTAACAGTCAGGTCGAGGTAGTCAATCGCGAACTTAAACGGATTTTGGAAAAAAACGTTTCTACTTCTCGTAAGGATTGGTCTTTAAAATTGGACGATGCTCTGTGGGCCTATCGGACAGCGTACAAGACCGCCATCGGTTGTACTCCTTTCTGATTAGTCTATGGAAAATCGTGTCATCTTCCGGTAGAAGTAGAACACCGTGCGTACTGGGCATTAAAGTTTTTTAATTTCGATCCACACTCGGTCGCGAGCTTAGAAAAAACCAACTAAATGAGCTTGGCGGGTGGCGAGCGTACGCATATGAAAATAATAAAATTTATAAAGAACGTACGAAATTGTATCACGATAAGAACCTGCGCCACCCTAAAACTTTTAAACCAGGCGATCAGGTTCTTCTTTTTAATTCGCTTTTACGTCTCTTCCCGGGAAAGCTCAAATCTAGATGGTCCGGACCGTTCACGGTCAAGGATGTTTTTCCTTACGGCACTGTGCTACTTTCACACCCCGATAAGGGGGACTTTAAAGTTAATGGCCATAGACTTAAACTCTATTTCTCTAATGATTCTGTGACTCCTGCAAAGGAGAATCTTCTTTTTGATTCTTAGTTTATTATTCTCTGATGGACAGTTTTATTTTTGGACTACTATGTTATGAAACTCTTTTATTTGGACTGTTGTAATATAAAAAAAACATTATCGGGCATCTGCCCATGGACTCTATCTATTTTTCTTTTCTTTTGCTCTTTCTACCGGAGGCCAATCAAGTCCATGATCGTGGTCGCCGCTCCGCCGCTGCTGATATCAGATGGATTAAGTCATACCTGCTGACGATCAAGTACTCTAAAAAGCAAGCATGGGGGAGCGACATCCGCCTTCATCTCACGAACCCGGGGAAGTCCTGTTCTTATTTATTTATTTTTCCCGCATTTTTCTTTTTCTCTTCTTCTCAGTCCCCTTCTCTTTTTCTTTATGTTTTCTTCATTGAGGGCAATGAAGAATTTAAGCATGGGGGGTCTAGTTTCTTTTGGTCTTTTCTTTTTGTTTTTCTTCTTTCAACAGAATTTTTTTTTTAATATTATGTTTTATATTAATATAGTATTTTATGTTATGTCATCAAAATCCAAAAAAACTTATAAAATATAAAACCCAAAAAAATTAGAAAAACAAAAATCAAAAAAAAATTGTGCTTAAACCGATTTGAAAAACAAAACCTAAAATTATTTCTATCTTTATTTTCATGTTTCTTCTAGTGAAGTGTAGGCCCGTGCGGTTTTTGTAGTTCTATATAGATTTCTTTGAATTGGTTTTCTAAATTTATCAGTTTAACATATCTTAGTTTTACTAGTTTCTTTTTCCTTAAATATAGGCATCCAATTTTTACGTTTTAAGTTAGCAATTTGTAGTTATGTCTTTTTATTCGGTTAGTTGCTTACGAATGGTTGCTAGGTAATGTTATCTCTTTTTCACTTGCGAGGTAGTCTTTCTTGGTGTCTAGAACTTGTACCAAGCTACTCTCGAAGCATTTGCGTCGTTTTTACGTTTTTTAGAAATGATTTAGGCCACCATTCGAATAGTTTGAGCTTTTCTTGCCCACCAAAAACAAAACCCTTGCAAAACAATTTTGGGCCTTTTCCTTTTTTTTCCTTATAGTCACCAAAGCCAAAAACCTTTCCTATTTTTGCACTATGAATTTGAGCTTAAAAATTATTCTTTGTGGGAAGGGTTTTATTTTTGAAATGAATAGGAAACTCTCAAGCTCATTTTTGGAGCTTTCTTATCAATGCTATTCAAAAAAAAATTGAGAAAAAAATATATATCATTACAAAATCAAAAAAAATGATGAATGCAAAAAGTTTATGTTTGGCCAAGTTTATAAAAGAAAAATTTTCATGGCCTTGTTTTTGTAGTTTCATATTGGAAAAATGACATACTTGTTAATTCTCACTTTTTTTTATGCTATGTTTATTTTTGAGCTCACCTTGGTTTAGTGCCTAAAACCTTCATGTTTATCTTTGATTCCACTTCCTAATCATTTACCTAAGCCAAGTTTTAATGCCTAGTAGAAGTTCTATTGATCTTAGAACGTAAATTCGCGTAGTGGAGAAAGTGTGAACGTACAAGCCTATGGCCACCATCATTGATGGATTTCTTTGGAGGTTATCATGGAGTGTTTTAGGGTTAATGTTTATCTAGCAACCGAGTAGTTTGTTAATGCACCGTTTATTTAGAACCCCTACTTTTGTTTTCCTTATTTTCATTTATTTTGGATGCCTTGTTTTAAGATTTAGAAATGTGTAAATCTTCTTTATGTTCTAATGGTATTTTTAGGTCTCCACTTTCAAGTTTTCTATTGTGCACTTCTCACCCCACTAGTTGTTAACATAGGAATTAGGATAGTTTAATTTTTCATGTTTTGTTTTTCTTAATTATGCAACCTAAATCTTCTTTGTTTTCATTCCCTAGTTCTTTAAGTTTTATTTGCTTGAGGGCAAGCAAATACTCTAGCATGGGGGAATTTGATGACTTGTTTTAGTCATCATTTTTGGGGTAGTTTAGTATGCAAAATTCCTAGTTTAATTATATGTTTTATGTATTTTTATGCATGTTTTGTTTTATTTCTTCTTAAAGTCTTTTTGTGTTAGGATATTATAATTCCTAGTTTTTTTTTTAGTTTTATTTGGTTGTTATATTGCAATTTTATTTTGTTATGTTTTGATATAAAAATATATAGTTTTAGTATATGTTTTATATCTTATGTTTACTTGTGTTTTGTTATGAATATAATCAATTAATAGTATGATGTTTGTAATGTTTAGTTTCATTTGTATTAACTAATGTTTTGTTTTGTTTTATTTATAGGTTCAAAGTCCAAGCATGTGCAGCCCACTACTTCAAACATGCAGCCCTTGAATTATTCCATGAAGCCCACATCAAGAGCAGCCCGAGCTTTCAATTTGGTGCAGCCCTCATGGTGAACCCGAGCCCATGCATGCAGCCCGGCCCTCTCCTTGGTGCAGCCCGGCCACCCATCTACTTCAAAAATGCAACCCATAACATGTGGAGCCCGAGCCCATGCAGCCCCTAGCCTCTACCCGAGCCCATGCAGCCCCTAGCCTATTTAAAAGCCCAAAGCAGCCCACCTAGCCTCTACCCGATCCCATGCAGCCCACCTAGCCTCTACCTGAGCCCATGCTGCAGCCCCCTCTTTCATATTTTACCATGCATGAATACAGCCTACATGGCCGGCCACCTTTCAATGACATTTAAACACATCCATTCCCCCTCTCTACTTCATTTTATTTCATTTCCATAAGCCACATTCATGCATGTTCCCTCCTCTCTCTCCTTTTTATTATTTTTTCTCCACTCTTTATTACCATCCATCCCCCTCTTATATTTATTTCATTCCTTTTAAATTTATATGCATGAATGTATCTTCTCACTCTTCCTTCATTTAATATCATGCATAAATTCTCTCCACCTAATTAAATGCCATGCATGCACTCTCCCCTACATATGGCCGCCCCCCCCCCCCCCCTTGCCTCCTTCTCTTCATTCCCATCTAGAATCTTCCCTCCTCATCTATAAAAGGCACCATGGTCTCATGCTTTGAGAGTGAGATTTTGGGAGAGCAAGTGAAGTGCTAGTTTAAGTGGAGAGTGCTTGTGAGTTGTTAGTTTACTTATTGTATTAGTTTTCTTTTCCATTAGTGCAAGTTTCCTCAATTAGTGCAATTTTCATTAGTGCAAGTTTTCTTTATAACATAATCTTGTCTTTTTTATATTTTGTGTACTCCTTTTTGCAAGTAATAAAAAAATGTTCCTCTCTTATCTTCTTTTGTTTTCCTTTTCAATTATGCGTAGCTAATTTCCTATAGCATTCGATCGTGAGGATCCACGAAGTGAGATGAGAGTTTATTTTCTTTCTTAGTTTTATTTTTGTTATTTCATGCTCGATCCTTATTTGATTTATTTTGCGTCGACTCCGTATTTCCGGTATACGGTAGTAGACATTGTTCTCATTTCATAGTAGTCGAGAGACTCATGATGTGAAAGATCACTCAAAGAAGGAAGGAGTTGAACGCAATCCTAGAGATAGGACGACGTAAATCCTCCGGATTGGAGTCAAATCCAATAGTGCGGATCACCTCGATAATGCAACTTTAGGCTTCTTTGGTTTGTAAAGAGATTTCGATCGAAGAGTCTATAAGTTAGGAGACCTAATGCTCTAGCGAGATTTTGTCTTATTTTCGGATCCGTCACGGTCGAGTATGATTTGCAAAATTAAAACTATCTTTATTTTTATCTCTCTCATCTAATTTCATGGTGAATCATTGATCGAATGCTAGTTTTTTATTATAAGTTTTTCGTCTCGCAAATTGTCTTTTGTTTTATTCTAAAAGATTCTCAAATCCCTTTAGTTTTCCGGTAGGATAATAGTTAGAGAGTGAGTAGAAGTAATTGACAGCCCCGTGTTTAAATACGACCTTGGTACTACAATTCGACAGGTACGCTTGCCTGTTCGGGTTTTAGCCCACCAAAATGCTAGAAATCTGCCTAGGGAGATGGGGAATTTTTGGATACCCTGGTTTAACCTCACCAACTCTCCTGAAGGAAATTTGACATTTATGGAGGTGTCTAACTGGTCGAGAGCCCAGCGATGACGGTCTATAAAACCTCTTGCCAGTGAGTAGCACCCGAATCGAACAAAACACGCGTCCACTTATTCTTCACCTTAAATTAACCTAAACACATAGCGCGCGCAACTAATATGCGGAAACCATAAATATACTAAAAGAAATTACTAGCCGAGTCAGAGACTAACATGCGATCACTTGAGTCGAAGATTGGGCTTCCTCCTTGGTCAGCACATTCAACTTTCCTTTCCCCTTATCCATGAGAGGCGGGGGTGGCGGTAAAGTATGCAACGGAACTGCATGCATCATAGGATGGCTCTGCGAGCAATAAGCTCGCATGTGCCCTTTTTGGCAACAGAGGTAACAGGCTCCAGCCATCTTGCGACAACGGGCCACATCGTTCCCACTCCTCTGACAAAATGAACAGACAGGACCCCCCTTGGGAGCATCCTGGATCGTATGCACCTGAGACAGCTTCTGCGCATCCAATCTCTTAAAGCACTTATCGAAAGGGTGCCCCGGCTTACTACAGAAGCTACAAGCCTCTCTTCTATCCTTCTTCACTGTAGGGCCAGATTCCCTTGCACTTCCTCCATCGTCAGATTTCCTCTTGTCCTTCTTTGCAAGTGATCCCCAATTCTTCGCATTTTCTATCATCTCAACCTTTAAGGCAGCTTCGACTACTTCTGCAAAGGTCTCAGACTTGTATGCGCTAATCAATTGCTGGATGTCATACCTCAGACCACCCTGAAAACCCATCACTCTACCTTCATCAGATGCTATCACATCTGGGGCGAAACGACTGTGCTTGCCAAACTCGACCTCGTACTCACCAATAGTGAGTTGCCTCTGCTTCAGGTGTAAGAAGTTATTCATTAGGCGGTCTCGCTCGACCGATGGTAGTAACTTCTTCAGTAACATACACTTGAACGATTCCCACGAGCACCCATCAGAAAGGTTCTCTTTTTCTCTGATCCACCAACTCTTCGCAAGACACTTGAGCTGATATGTCGCAATCATCACCTATTGATCGGGAGAAATGCCAGAGTAGGAAAACATTTCTTCCATGGCAATAATCCAGTCATCCAATGCCATGAAGTCTACCCTACCATCATACGAAGGAGGTCCTAATCGCTGGAAGTGAGAAATGAAATTCATCTCAAGCGGCAGCGTGACTGGGGGAACTAGAGCAGCAGGGGGAGTAGGAAAAGCTTGGTACACAGCAGGGCCCTACGCTCTTGTCTACTACCAGGCGACGACAGCCAACAACGATTGCATCTGGGACTGCATGTCCACCATCTGCCTTGCTATGGTCTCATTACTTTGCCTCAGCGCTTTGATCACCGCTTTGCTCTGGGCACCAGAAGACTCACCCTCTGACTAGGGAGTCAACGTCGGCGCAACGCGCTTAGGCAACATTCTTACAGAACAAACGGATATCTAGTCAGACTTTGCCTATGACATCACAAACTGGGAAAATATTCCATAAACACACTGTTTCGGGTTCATATTTAACTGATACGAACAAAAGACTTATCAGGGACCTAGCTTAAGATACTGAAGCTAGAAAACTCGAATACCCTAACACAGATCAGATCAGGAATGAACAAACTCAGATCAGATAAGAAAAGAACTGATACTTGCTCTTGCTGTTACCTTGCTCTGGAAAATCATAAAATGATGTTATGCTTCTAACTTGTGCCTATAACATAAATGCATGAATGTATAAATTTCATCTCAAATCATGGGTGTACATATGTCATCATGCAGATCATTAACTTGGCACGTGTGCTTATGCAATGATATGATATGTATGCAGTGCTATGCATTCTAAAAAAAGCCTTAGTGCATGTTATGAGCGGCATACACATACAATGTTATGCATCCCATACTACATAATATTGTATGTAACGAAGAAAAGAAAATGCGCTAATAGGCATCCATGTGATGATGGTTGTGCATCCAAAACTATATAACTGTCACATGTTGCTACCTATGGTGGATCCATATACAAACACATATTATGCATCACATACTACATAATATGCCCTGTATACTTCTTATCATGCTATGAGTGTAGTGTTCGTACTTCCATCAAAATCTTCTGATGACATATTGGTGTGTGTATGCAATGTAATGATACGATTAGAGTTTTGCTTAAGGGGAAGTTGTTCGACTGGTTTGTCAAACCAACCAACCCTCTTACAAAACCACCCTATGATACCAACTGTCACGACCCGCATTTTCTCCGTATTCAAAAATACGTCAGAGTAGAGAAACTATGCGACGTGATGCCACGCCATGCAGGGGACAACTGCAGACGCTCATGCATCCCATCCTCACATTTACTTCAAGTAAAAGATTTATAACTTTTAGTTAAAAAAACAATGCGTATAAATTAATAGAGTTGATGACCGCATCCCTCGGTCGGGTGGATTAATAGTCCATAGGTGAGAAAATATATATATATTTTACGCGGCGGAAGATAATGAGTTAGCTCATTTGTTATCCTACGTGGGAGTGAGGGTCTAGTGTCATAAAATGATGATGTGACTTATACATTTACTATATATATATATAGAAATCTTTTGTACGCTTAAAAGTAGTAGATTTAGTAGTTGAAGTCATGCCATGCCAATATTCCGGAATGCAGTTTTGTATACTTTAAAATAACTAAATGCATACTAACATAAATCCTTCCCAGAGAACAAGAATAATTAGGTAAAAAGTAACAGCAGTAACGACAGCAAGTAGTCCGCAACAGAAAAGTCAAAGTCTATGGGCGTCAACAACTGACACGAACCCATAGTAAAATCTGACAAGTCTAAACAAAGATAACTACCTCAAGCTCAGAGGTGGAATCAAACGGTCGCAGACACCAGCAGCACCAGAAGCCCAACAATGTCAGCTAAACCTGCTACAGCTCTGATCCTGATGCATTCAAAAGAAGAACACCTCAGAAGCAAGGCACAAGTAGTGCAAGAGTAAAAGCAGACTACACAAACCTCAAAGTGAAGGAGAATGAAAAGTCACTGCAACAAAACGGTCAGTAGAGTAAAAGTAAGCAACAGTAAAACTAGCCGAGCAAGAAAGGCTAAACACATTAACAAGACAGAACAAGCACCAGCAACAGAAGTTCAATCTTTCATTAATAATTACTATGCCGAGGGAGAAACCTCAATGCGCACATTCTATCTGAGCATTAAGCACTATGCCAAGGGAGGACCCCAATGCGCACATTTCATCTTAGTATTAAACACTATGCCGAGGGAGGACCCCAACATGCACAGTTCATCTGAGTATTAAACACTATGCCGAGGCAGGACCCCAACGCGCAAAGTTCATCTGAGTAATAAACACTATGCCGAGGGAGGACCCCAACGCGTACAGTTCATCTGTGTATTAAACACTACGCCGAGGGAGGACCCCAACGCGCATAGTTCATCTGAGTATTAAACACTATGCCAAGGAAGGACCCCAACGCGGACAGTTCATCTGAGTTCCTTTAGTTACATAATTATACCAGCAGGGTTCATTTGTTTTTTATTCATCATAAACTCAATGGATAAACAACCAAGTGGACTGCATAAGAGCATTTTAAGCTACAGCAAGTGAAGTTTAATAAGAAAAACGAACAAGATGACTCGATGGTTATAACAGCACGACAACCAATTTGTTTTACCAATTCAATGGACTAGAATTTTGGGGTTAAGGCTTTAGGGACATCAAGTCACAATTCCAGGAATAGAGGGGGGAAAAAGTTAGGATTTCAGGACAAGTATCTCAACAATCGAAACAAAATAAACTCAAACAAGTGTAGAAAAAGGGCAAAAATTTAGAATCAAGAACAAGATGGAGAGCAAGAACACCACTTGCCTTGATTTACCAGAAAAACTCTCCAACTCTCCACACGTCGCGATAGGAGCCGAAATCTGGACGAAAATGTCCGAAATAACGGTTAGGGGCAAAAACCCTAACAAGAAAATCTCGAGAAACGGGGAAGGAATTCCACGAGGGCGCAGCTCTCGACGAGAGCTTTCCAGATCTACGATCGGATGGAAATTCCGAGCATCGGAGCTCCGTCGGTGGTCACCGAAAGAAGCACGGATGGACAACTTTCTCCTCACACGCCGCTCTGGTACGGAAGCTGGGAGAAATTCTAGGTCGGCATAAAGATTTAAAAGAAACAGAAAGTATAAATACTCAATAGCAGAAAAGACCGGGTTCAACAAAACCGGCACGGCGGTGTCGACACCCGACGGCAGTGTCGACACCCGACGGCAGTGTCGCCATAGCTGTGTCGACACCCGACGACACAGAGGTGTCGACATAACTGTGTCGACACCGGACGGCACGGCGGTGTCGACATAACTGTGTCGACACCCGACGGCACATCGGTCTCGACACAACTGTGTCGACACCCGACGACACAGCGGTGTCGACACCACTGTGTCGACACCTGACGGCACAACGGTGTCGACACAACTTTGTCGACACCCGACGGTTCAGCTCAGCGGTGTCGACACAATCGTGTCGACACCAGACCGCTCAGCTCGACGATCGTCGAACAAAAGGAAAAAAACTCCATTTGACGAATTCTGTTCGAAAATCGTCGAACACAGAAAGCAGGGCCTGGTCGACGAACTCAACACCCAAAAGCGCTAGACCTACAACGAGCTCCGCTCGATGATCATCTACCTCCAAACAACGCCCAGAGAAACTGACAATCGTCGAGCTCCGCTCGACGATCGTCGAACTCCAAGCAGCGCCCAGAAAAAACAAACAATCGTCGAGCTCCGCTCGATGATCGTCGAACCCAGACAGCGACCAGAAAGGAAAAGCGATCGTCGAGCTCCACTCGGCGATCGTCGAACCCAGACAGCAACCAGAAAGGAAAAGCGATCGTCGAGCTCCGCTTGACGATCGTCGAACCCAGATAGCAACCAGAAAGGAAAAGCGATCGTCGAGCTCTGCTCGATGATCGTCGAACCCAGACAGCACCCAGAGAATAAAATAAAATAAAATCAAACATACTAAGGTTGGTTCGACGAAACTGGACGAGAAAGACAAAAATCATTCAATTAAGTTTTCGAAATGAGAAATTTTGCGTTTCTGCCAAAGATTCATGAATTCAGCCGACTGAATCAAAAAGACGTGAAAACGCACTATCGGCGACGCGCCATCAACTGCACGCTAAAGTAACGCCCTTACGTCATTATGATGTCAACAAGAGGAGTAAATAATGCCGAAAAAAACAGGGGCATTACACTCGTTTCCCCCGATGATCAAGAGAAAACAACTTTTACCTACCCGTTTGGCAGCTTTGCCTACCGAAGAATGCCATTTGGCCTCTGCAATGCGCCAGCTACATTCCAAAGATCTATGCTGGCAATCTTTGGCGAGCTAGTAGGAGAGATTATGGAAGTCTTTATGGATGACTTTTCTATTTTCGGACGCTCTTTCCCATCTTGTCTTCGAAATCTAGATCGTGTTCTCCAGCGATGCGATGACACACATCTCGTTTTAAATTAGGAAAAGTGTAACTTTATGGTTCCAGAAGGTTTGGTTCTCGGCCAGGTGATTTCTTCTAAGGGGATGGTGGTAGATAAGGCCAAGGTAGAAATTATAGAAAAACATCCACCGCCAACTAATGTTAAATCTATTAGGAGTTTCTTACGGCACACAGGCTTTTATAGGCGTTTCATTCAAGATTTTTCAAAAATAACAAAGCCGCTTCCTCGCCTCTTGGAAAAAAAATCAAATTTTGTATTTAGTAGTGAATGCGAATCTGCATTTAATTTCATAAAACAAAAACTTATCAATTCACCCATTTTAGTGGCGCCCGATTGGTCCCTTCCATTCGAAATTATGTGCGACGCTAGTGATATTGCCTTAGGTGCCATTCTTGTCCAGCGCGTAGACAAACACTTTCATACGATTTATTACGCTAGCAAGACGCTCACTTCCGCACAAGTAAATTACACAACAATGAAAAAGGAACTCTTAGTCGTCATTTTTGCTTTTGATAAGTTTCACTCGTACATAACGCTATCTAAAGTTATCGTATTTACCGATCACTCCTCCCTTAAATATTTATTAGCTAAAAGTGATGTGAAACCCCGCCTTCTTCAATGGATCCTCCTCCTGCAAGAATTGGATTTAGAGATCCGGGATAAGAAGGGCGCAATAAATTTAGCCGCTGATCACCTCTCGCGCTTAGAAAATCCCGGTGCAGAAGCGCTCGTCGAATCTGACATAAATGACAGATTCCCCGAGGAACGCCTCCAAGCCAAAACTACTAGTTCATCTTCCCCGCCATGGTTCGCAGATTTTGCGAACTATTTAGTTGCGAGGGTGCTCCCAAAAGACTTTTCGAGCCATCAAAAGAAGAATTTCTTTTCTGACTTGAAATATTTCTTTTGGGAGGACCCTTTTCCTTTTCGTATCTGCGCGAACCAAGCAGTCTGATGATGCTTCGCGGGTGTGGAGTGCATGCAAATACTTAGGCACTGCCACAAGGGTCCGGCGGGTGGGCATTATTAAGCTAACTGGACCGCACAGAAGGCGCTGGAGGTGGGCTACTTTTGGCCCACTCTCTTCAAAGACGCTCATAATTTTGTGTGCGTATGCGATAGCTGTCAGCGGTCGGGTAACATCGCTCGTCGCGACGAGATGCCCCAAAATATGTTTTTAGAATGCGAAGTCTTCGATTTATGGGGCATAGATTTTGTTGGCCCCCTACCTCCGCCTTTCAAAAATATATATATTTTAGAGTCAGTCGACTACGTATGAAGGTGGGTGGAATCGCAAGTTCTCCCCACCAACGATGCGCGACTCGTCATTACATTTCTTTAGAAACTATTTTCTTGCTTCAGCACACCTCGCACTATTGTGAGCGATAGGGGAACAAATTTCTGCAACACCCAAATGTCTAAGACGTTAGCTAAATATGACGTTACACACAAACTTGCCACCCCTACCACCCGCAAACAAGTGGCCAAGTCGAGGTAGTAAATCGAGAGATTAAGCGAATTTTAGAAAAAACTGTTTCTCTTAATAGGAAAGATTGGTCCGTCAAACTCGACGATGCATTGTGGGCGTATCGGACGTCATACAAAACCGCAATCAGTTGTACGCCATTTCGGTTAGTCTATGGCAAAGCGTCCCATCTCCCCGTAGAACTAGAGCATCACGCTCTTTGGGCTTTAAAACTTGTAAATCTTGACGCCAACTTAGCCGCTCAGAATAGACAACTACAACTACATGAGCTTGATGAATGGCGTGCGAATACTTACGAGAGCAATAAGTTCTATAAGGAGCGTTCTAAGTTATATCACGATCGAAAAATAAAGCCCCCGAAATTTTTTTCTCCGGGCGTTCTTGTCCTTCTTTACAATTCACGTCTTAGGCTTTTTCCGAGTAAACTAAAATCAAGATTGTCTGGCCCCTTCAAAGTTGAAGAGGTTTGTCCATATGGGACCGTACTCATCCCCCACCAAGAAAAAGGTTCGTTTAAAGTAAACGGCCATCGGTTAAAGTCTTATATAGCAGGCGGTCCAATGATCGGTTTTAACGAAACCCTAACTTTCCTAAACATTATAAACCCATCATAATAGTCAAGCTAGACAACTATAAATAAAGCGCTCCTAGGAGGCACCACACGCTTATCTTTTTCGCTCTTTAATTATTATGTTTGCTACTTTTTCTAATAAATGCAGGGTTTTTGATGGGCCTCCCCGAAAGTGTTCCAGGGAAGTTCCTACGCTCCCGTTTTCATTTTGTACATATTGCATTTTGATACATTTTTGTTCTGCATACTTACGTTGCAACATTGGGGACAATGTTGGACTTAAGTATAGGGGTATTTTCGTGCTTTATTTTCTACGCTTCTACTTTCTGCATTTCAAAAATCCAAAACAAAAAAAATATTAAAAAAATATATAACAACAAAACAAAAAAAATTAAAAGTAAAAATCCAAAAACAGTTTTAAAATGAAAAATCCAAAAAAAAATTTATTTTCCTTTCTTTTTTTAAAAAAATTCGAAAAAAATTATAAAACACAAATTCCAAAAATATTATAAAACAAAAATGCCAAAAAAATATTTAGTTTTATTTCGTAAATAATTTTGTATATACTTTATGCACATATCTTTTGTAAATATTTTTTCTTTTCTCTCTTTCCCCTCTTCCTTTCTTTATCTTCTTTGTAATTAACGTTTCTCTCTTTCCTTATTTTATAAATATTTGCTTATAAAAAACCAAAAAATCCCGAGAAAAAAATCCAAAAAATTAGAAAAGAAAAAATATTTTAAATATATATATATATATATATATATATATATATATATATATATATATATATATATTTTTTTTTTTTCTTATCGTTCTTTTTTTCATATGTATATAATAACACATTTAAAAACAAAAAAGATAATAAGTCAGAAATTCAAAAAAAAGAGTAAAACAAAACAAAAATTCAAAAAAAGATAATAAATTAAAAAACACAAAAAATGATGATAAAAACTCTAAAAATCTAAAAAAATGTTTTGAAACAAATAAATCAAATATATCATTCTTAATTTTCTTGCTATCCAAAAATTTCCTTTTGAGTTTATTTATATGTGAATTTTATTAATTATTTGCTCAATATTCATTTGTTAATTATTGATTGAAAAATTTAAATAGCCGTGGTTAAGTTTTAAAGAATTCATTATGCTTTGTTAAAAATAGCGAACTCGTTTTAGGCACTACTTCTAATTTTTCATTGATAGGAGCACATGTATTATGTTAGAAAATAACGACTATAAAATTCAACTATACTTACTGTTAGCTTTCTAAAAAATTGGAACGTATAATTTATTAAGGTTGCTCTCAAAAATTTTTTAATTAAAAATCTAGATTTCTTTTCTCCCCTTATTTATCATGACTTACTTGGCATTATAAAATTTTATCCTTAAAAGATCCTATGTCAATGGGAATAAAATTTCGTTCCGTAAACATAGGCAACCAATAATTAATAAAGATTATATGTTACGGAGTAAGAGAATAAAATTCATTACTCCAACACATATACATTGGGTTAATTTTATTATTATGAAGTTGAAAAAGAAAAAAAATTCATATTCAGAAAATAATATTTCATTTTTCTAATAATACAAAAAGAAAAAAAATGGAGATTTAAGAAAAAATTACCTCACCTCAAAATACAAACCCTGTTCATAAACCAACATCAACCCCCTTAGCCAATTTCATGATTCTAGAATTAATTCAAAATTTTTTTTGAGAGCATAAATTGTAAATTGCATTATTTCCAGTAAAATCATATAAGCTAAAGTTCATATAATTCCAAACTATTTTTGTTAATCTTACCATTACTATTACTGTTTTCTATTTGATTACATCAAGAAGTCTTTTGGTCAAAACTTTTGCCCTATTTAAATCATCTACATAATTTTAGGACTTAACTCTTACACCCTATATGTTTATTTAGATCTCTCTTATAATTAATTAAGTGGTTGCTAAACTTAGAGTTTTTTTTATTTCTTATAAGTTCACCTCAAACTTTTGCTCTAGAATAGCAAAAACTTAAGTATGAGGGTATTTGATGAGTTGTAAATATACATATTTTTACGTACGTTAATTAAGTCATTTTACTTTCTTTTTGTTTATTTTTCTTTAATAAATTGTTCCTTTTTGTAAAAATTGTTCTAATTTAAGTTTATTTTGATTTCCTAAAATTTTGCAGAAATTGTCAAATTTTTCCAAGTACACGCCCGTGTACTATGTGTCACGCCCGTGACATGGGCGTGACACTTCAATTTCCCGTGGAAATCAACCGAATGAAGAGAAAAATATGACACGCCCGGCAACACGGCCGTGTCCAATGACACGCCCCGTGACTTTGACCCGTGTCACTCGCGCTCGATGAAAATGCGCTCAACGATGGTCGACCGACCCTACACGCCCATTGACATGCCCACGACATAGGGCGTGACTCCTCCACCTGGCCCGACAAGACGCACGAGCGACTTTTCGACACAACCCGCGCCCAGATCAACCTCCCTGACAAGCCAACCGTCACGCCCATGTCGGAGGGCGTGTACTTTGAAAAGTATCCCTATAAATAGGCCATTTTTGTAAGGTCCAAGGGTTCACTTTTTTGAGCCAAACTTTAGTGTGTTTTGTGGGATGCCCTGGTGTATTCCATTGCCATGTACGGAGAAATTTCTCCTCCTCTCTTTTTATGTTTGTATTAGCTTTGTAATAGTTCATTTTAATCAATAAATATGTTAGCTTTTCTCTTCTTAAATGACTTTGGAATGAACTTGTGTGCCCACTTTCTTCTTCATTTTATCCCTTTGTATTTCTTAGTTCTTCTCTTTATGAAAAGTGTGTGTGTGTGTGTGTATGATTGTAAGTTGTTTACTTTCTATATTTTTAACTTGTCTCCATGTTACATTTTGCTATAGATTTTATTTCTAATTGAAATGTGGTATGTTAAGTTTATCTCTTTTTCTCCATGTTCTTTCTTAGTGTTTTTAAATTTTTGTTCTTATGATTTGTAAAAGAGATTTTAAAAGTGATTTTGTTTTTTTACTTAGCTTTGTTTTAGGATTGTAAAACATTTTTGTTCTTTTCACTCTCTTTTCACTTTTTAATCACTTTTATGAAATCCTAAGAATGAAAAAGTTGTAATTTTAATTTTTAAAGGACTTTAGTTTTTTTGCTTTGTTTTGAAAACCTTTTGTTCTTTTTACTTTTATTTGTTCTTTTTATGTGTTTTTAGTAAGCTTTAGGAGTAGGAATCTTGTAATTTTAATTTTTAAGCAACTTTGTTTTTTCTCTTTAATAGTGTGTGTGAGTGTATGAATTATGTTTTCATTTTGTTCTTTTAAATTCCATGTTGTGTGTGTGAGTGTATGAGAATAATTTTTAATGCTTTCTTCAATTATGTAGAGTGTGTAAGTGTAGGAGATAAATTTTCATGCTTTATTTTATCGCTTTCTTTCAATTATGTTTAGTGTGTGTTTGTAGGAGATAATTTTATTCCTTTCTTTCAATTCATGTAGAGTGCGTGCGTGTGTTTTACTTTTTGCAGTTTGTGTGCGTTTTTCATTTATGCAAGTGTGTGTGCGTTTTCATTTTCAGTAGAGTGAGTCTGTGTGTTTATGTCATGTCGAGTGTGTTCGTGTGAGCATTTATTTCCGCCCACTCATTAAGAGTTAAATGACGTGTTTTTATTTCCTGCCTACTCGTTTGAGTGGGACTCGTCATTTCCCGCCTATTCGTTTGAGTAGGACTTGTATTTCCATTTATTTCCGCCTACTCGTTAAGAGTTAAATGATGTGCCCTTTATTTCCCGCCTACTCATTTGAGTAGGACTTGTAATTTCATTTTTTTTGTAACTTAGTTTCTGTTTCATTTATAATTTGAAGTGTGTGTGAGTTCTCGTATTAGCTAACTTTTCAACTTTTCTAAATGTTTGTTATTTTTTTGTCTTCTTTTTATAATCTTTCAGCGTTTAGTCTCGAACTCGCGCCTCATCAAAATTACAAAGACGCCCCCATACCGATGAGTGAGTAATCGTTATTAGCCATTTGCATCGAAGAGCATTGAGACATATAAAATGATTTGAAATAATTAAAGTTCTTTATTTTCACCCTTAATTTTATGACTTAGTTTTACACCGGGTTAACGACGCGTAGGACCACATATCGATATGTGGGCTCTATTTTCGTTATCCATATGCAAGCTAGCCGAGAGATCGTGCATATGTACAGATCACCCCTGGGTAAAGAGAGTTGCGTTCATACCTTCGAGAGAGGACAAGCGTAATTCTTCCGGTTTGGGTTCTCCACCCAATAGCGGCGTTCTTAGCGTAGAGCGGGTGTTAAGAGGAATCCTTCATCGGACTAACGTTCGGTCGAATAGTCTTAGCATTCAGGTGAGAGATATCCCTATAGCTAGGTGAGCTTATATTTTTGGAACCTCCGCGGCCAAGTTACCTTTTATTAATTTGAAAACTAAGTTCATAATTATTAAAAGTTATTATAGTCTTAATCTGATTCGGTGCCAAGCATTAACCCTTCATCGAATTTTTTGAATAGTTTTCGCACTTTATTTTATCCACCTTAGTTAATTAAAATCCCCAACGAAATTTCAGTAAAATAATAGTTACTCCTGGAGCAGTAGGGATAATCAACATGACCCCGAGAATAATATGACCTCGGTATTCCCCCGAATATCGAGTACTACTTGTGATTTGTGCACTTGCTTCCTTTCGTTAAAAGCTCGCTTTTTACCAAGACGCGACATTCGACTCATCAAACCAACCACTTAAATAAGAGTTTGTTCGTGGGCCATCAGAACCCAAACTGAGAACCACAAGGGATCCTACCTCAGAGTCCTACAAAGGTCCTACAGCTCAGTGATCCACTGATCACCAACCCAAGCCTTATTTCTAAGGCCTACAACTCTGGCACTTCAGCTCTACAGCTTCAGGCATACAGCCCTACTCTCAAAGTGTTGTAGTACTACTACAACTCAGTACCCTTCCAAGTACCTACAGCTCATCCTCCTCTAAGGCCTACAACTCAGTGACACACTTGTCACCTACAGCTCAGTGACTCTCCAATCACCTATCTCAGGTACAAGGCCCTACACTCAGGCTGGGAGGATATCCCTACCTCAGATCCACACTTGGATCCTACCTCAGATAGCCACACTCTCCTTCCTCATGCAATTAAGCCCAACAGCTCAGATCCATACTTAGATCCTACCTCAGTACCCCAACAGGGCACCTACCTCAGTGACAAATTAGTCACCTACCTCAAGCACAAAGTGCCCTACAATCAAATCCAGATAAATTGAATCCTACAGGATGTGAATAAAGAATATTTTAAGAAAAATAAAATAACTAACTCAGAGATAAATCTCTGAGTCTACTATGCTGTACTGAGCAGATTTCAGTCTAGCCCACTTGCTATAGAAGGAATGAGTCGTCTTCTACAGCTAACTTCTTCTTTGTTGCACAGGTGGGCAGTTATCTGCTGTTGAAGGCTAACTGCCCCTTCACACACCTAACTTCTTACCAAATGGTTTAATCAACAATCTTATTCTTCAAAGAACTATCTTGCTAAACTTGAAGAGCTTCAGCGATCTTCCCTTTATCTTCTGGCTATCTCTGATAGACTTGTGCTTTCAAGCTTAATGGAGAAGAAGATGTCCAATCGCCTCTAGTTTTCTTTTGTATTTTCTACATTTTCTTCGTTAACCCTAATCCCCTTTTCTTTTTTCCTTTTTATATGCGTTCATTTGAATCAATGACATAATTGTATGTGGGCCCACACAAGGGTTGGTGAGAGCAACCTCCATTAGAAAAGTACAAAGCAGCTTTCGATGCCACTGCAGCTTTCCCACAACGGTTTCCTGTAAGTTGACTTTGATGACGTCAGCAATGATCTTCACCATATGAACTTGAAAATATTCCAGAACTTCATAAAGCATTGAGTGATGTTAAGTCACTCAATGCCATCTATCTTGGCTATTAGCGCTTCTGGACTTTGTGAATTTTCTCTGAATTTGTCTCAGCAGTTTTATCTCAGCAGTCTCAACAGTTTCTTATTAACAGTTGAGATAAGATTCTGTCTCAGCGCTTTCTTCTTAAAAGCTGAGACAAGTTTCTGTCTCAACGCTTTCTTCTCAGCAGTCTCAATGCTTCCTTCTTACCAGCTGAGACAAGTTTCTGTCTCAGCGCTTTCTTCTCAGCGGTCTCAACACTTCCTTCTCAGCGGTCTCAGCGATTTCTTCTCAGCTATCTCAGCTATCTTAGCGATTTTTTCCTTAGTCAGTTTTTTTGGATTTAGTTGCGTCCGACGATCTGTGGGCTGAGCTCGACGAACTATGATCTTCTCAGCGATCTCAGTGCTTTTTGTCTTAGTCAATTTTTCTAGATTTAGCTCAACAAGTGTTGAGCTGAGCTCGATGATCTGTAAGCTGACCTCAATGAATTTCAATCTGAGCTCGACGAACTTCAAGCTGAGCTCGACATACTTTGAATCCTGAGAACTTGAGCTTATTCCAAGGAATGTTTAGCTGAACTCGATGACTAGTGGGCTGAGTTCGACGAACTGCGAGCTGGGCTCGATGAACTTTGAATACCGAGCACTTGAATTTATCTTGTGAGGAATGTCGACCTGAGCTGAACGATCTGTAAGCTGTGCTCAACGAACTACGAGCTGAGCTCGTCGTATTGTGAGTCTACCACCAAACTCATTTTCTTCAGCTAGCCAATCATGGACTACCTGCATGCAAGAACTAAGACAAACATCAAATACATTATGTGTGTATGTAATTAACCCATTTGACTTCTTACAAATCTGGGATACTGGGATCAATAGACAAAACAGTTTTGCCAAGTTAGAATCGTCAGGTTTCTCCTGAATTTGTCGAGTTTGGGTTTTATGGGTATTTGGGATATGTGGTTTGGTTTGGTTGGCTTAGTTTCATGAATCATTACACCCGGGCATGTTTTGGTCTGGTTTTGGGGCTATTGGGTTGTGTTTGTAATACCCCAGTTTTTGCAAGAGGTTCAGTCTGCAGTTCTGAATATTTTTGGGTTTCCGACAGGAGGCACACGGCCTGCGACACGGGCGTGTCGCAGGGCGTGTCGAGGCCGTGTCGACACTCGGCCCAAGTGTCGACACTTTCGCTCGACAAAGGGCACACGGCCTGCGACACGGGCGTGTCGCAGGGCGTGTCGAGGCCGTGTCGACACTCGGCCCAAGTGTCGACACTTTCGCTCAACAAAGTGTCGAGAGTGGGGCACACGGCCTACGACACGGGCGTGTCGCAGGGCGTGTCGAGGCCGTGTCGACACTCGGCCCAAGTGTCGACACATTCGCTCGACAAAATGTCGAGACTGGGGCACACGGCCTGTGACACGGGCGTGTCACAGGGCGTGTCCCGCTTGGTCGACGATCTTCGCTCGACGTTTTTCCGCGGTGTCGACACAATGCCTGTCGATGGGTGTCGAGACTTGGCACACGGCTTGGGACACGGGCGTGTCCCAGGCCGTGTCATCTCTCGGGTTGGTTCCGGGGCCGTGTTGTTGGAGGCACACGGCCGGCCACACGGCCGTGTCACTGGGGACACGGGCGTGTCGGGTTGAACACGGGCGTGTCGGATGCCCGTGTGCGGTTCCAGGCGCGTCGATTTGAGACTGAGAATGAGGCACACGGCCCTGGACACGGGCGTGTGCCAGGCCGTGTTCGGCCAAGGTCTTTTATTTTCCAGGCGAATCGTGGCCATTCTTTCCCAGATTTTGGGATCTGACGGCTCAGGACTATTCTTGGGAAGTTAAGTCCGATTCTAGGGTTAGAAACCCTCATTTGTTTTCCAAGTCTTCTCTTTCTAAGTTCTTGAGAAAAACCTAGAGCAAGGAGGAAGAAGAAGAAGGTATTGGGCTGTAGGAAGGGTTTCGGAGCTCCAAATCACGAACCGAGTCCGGATCCGTGAAGCTTAGATCATTGCGAAGATTTCCATCCGGCTATTTTGCCATGGCAAGGAAGAGGAGTCGGAAGGTAACGACATCTCTCCTCTCGGTCCTTAGGATGCATGTATTAGCATCATTTAGTTTTCTTTCTCCCTAATTTTTGGGCACCGAACTCTCAAATGAGAGGGGTTTTGGTTTGCCAAGTTTCAAGAGGAACTTCCGGGTTGATTGAGTCCGTCCCCGGCATATTTTGCATTAGAGATCCGCTTCGCTAGTGGATTAGGCATGGTGGGTGAAGCCGTAGTCACGACCGTTAGTCCGACTCGGTGATGTTGCATACGAACTTAGGGATTCGTAGAGATTTTCCGTTGCGGCAAGATGTCGTTTGTGTTGTGGTGGTGATTGTCCCGTTTGCTTGAAAAGGGTACGTGTAGTCGAACCCGGACAAGGTTAGCTCCTCGTGGCGGTAGATGGTTTCCTTGAGGGACAAGGTTAGCTCCGTATGAGAATGGAGATGGTTTCCTTGGTGGACAAGGTTAGCTCCGCACGAGTTGGAGATGTTTTCCTTGGTGCGCGGGAACGCGGCGGTAAAAAGAGGGATTACGATGTATTTAGTCTTGGTTTGTGTTGTGCCAAGGCGTGGCTATGTCTCCGTGGTCGGCTGGCTATCCCGTGACATGTGCGTCATGTGTGGAGAGTGTCCCGGCGAGACTAGTCCCCTTCTGTGAGACTGACGAGAATGCCAAGCTTGGGGCAAGCCCGGGCAAAGAGGCCATGAGCGGGTGGGGTCCAGCAAGGCTTCTTAGAATCGGTCGGTCTGTGTTTGTTGGAATCCTGACATGAGACGTCAGAGCTTGCAGGCAAGCCCGGGGCTAAGCCCACGAGCGGGTGGGGCCTTGGCAAGAATTCCTTGTGGCGGCCTGTCCGCCGTTTAAGGGAGAGGTGACTCCCTTAGTGTTTGCGGCTTTATGCCAGTTGGGGAAATGTGAGTACCCAAATGATGTGATGTTGTGCTAGATGCATACGCAGTAGGGTACCTTGGGCGAAGCCCGGGTGTTGCATTCATGTTGCATAGTAGGCCCTTTCTTTTTATGCTCAACCAATAGAGAACATGTTTAATGATTGAGACATCCAAGCCTGTTTTAATGATCTTCTCTTTATAGCTATTTTATTGCATATGAAGTGCTGACTTGCAGGTTGGAGGGTTCCCCGGGGTCCGATAGGGGCGGCCGGGAGGAGATGTGTTGTTACACAGTTTGAGGTCAGCCTTTGCTGACCCACGTTACTAATAATTTTTACAGGGCAAGGATCGCATGCAGAGGCTAGCACGCCGGCCAGAAAGGCCTAAGCCCCATGAAGTGTTTTTCCATCTTTTGTAGCACTACAGTTATGATGATGTTTGTTTGAGACTATTTTTGTCCGGCTTGCATGCCGAGGTAGACTAGGGGTGCTGAGCACATTCATGTTTGATGTACTATTTACTTTTGGACACTTGATGTAAGGCCTTAAGGCCATTTGTTTACTCTTTAGTGGTGGATAACTTCTAGTCCTGTTTTGTTTCCGCTGTGGTGTGCAAGTGTTTTGAGTTTGGGTAGTTATATCAACTTATAATACTAAAGCTGTGGCGTCCGTATGTTGTGGGGCCCCGGCCGGACCCATATTATACGTTCATTACAGGGGAGGTGTTACAATTTGGTATCAAAGCGAGGTTAGATTCAAGGTTAGTGCGTAGAGAAGTTATCCACATAAGAGTAACGCGGGACCATGAGTGTCCTTATGTTTTAGTCTTGAGATTGGAGACTAATCCCTTATTTCTTGTCTTCCTGAAGAGTGCAAGCAACGAGGCGGGCACTTCAAGAGCAAGGGATGACCTCTCGGCGAGCAGTGCTACTGCTCCAGGTCTTTTGGGCACGGGTGTAGACCCGGCCGACTTCTGCCGCATGCTTGCAGAAGCGATGATGGCAGCTCAAGCTGCAGCAGCGACTCAGGTGGCAACCCCTGCCACACAAGATACGGCAACGGCCATGCCAGGAGGAGAAGCCAGGCGAGTGGAGCCTTTGGCGGAGAGGGTAGTTGTCGGACATGGAGATCGGCACCTGAAGTATTTCCTGAGTTTTCATCCCCCGTCATTCAAGGGAGTTGGTACTCCAACGGATGCGGAGGACTGGTGGGTTCGCATTCAAGAGCTGCTAAGGGTGGCAGAGACGCCAGAGGAAAAGAAAGCTGAGTATGCGGCGTTCATGTTGGAAGGAGACGCCAAGTTATGGTGGGTGAGCCTTAGCGGCCGCCAGTTCTCGAGACGCACCCCGTCAGTGGAAGAGTTCGGGGACGCTTTTCTTAAGTGGTATATTCCAGTTTCAACACGATTGGCCCCGCAGAGGCAGTTTCTGCATCTAATGCAGCGAGACAAGACAGTGGATGAGTACGTGCAAGAGTTCACCCGTTTGGGTCGTTATACGGGAACGACTATGGCGGATGATGTAGAGAGGGATAACCTCTTCTACCAGGGGCTGAGGGAGAATTTGAGACAACCTCTCATCTCCATGAAGAGAGCCGGATTCAATGAACTAGTTGAGGCTGTCAGGATCTTGGAAAATGATTTGGAGCGAACCCAACGCCGTAAGGGTTTTACTCCCAAGCAAGGGGAAGGGAAGCCTTCCCAATCTCATGGAAAGTCTGATGGGAGTAGGTGGAGGAAGAAGCCTTACACTTCCAGATCTGGTGAGAGGAGCAACTGGACGCCTAGGGGTTCCCACTCTAGGGGACCGCCGACATGCTACAACTGCGGGAAGGTTGGGCATATAGCCCGTGCTTGTCAACAAGGGGGAGCGGGGCAAGAGGCAAAGCAGGAGCAGACTGTGCGCTCCAGCCCCAGTGCTGCAGAGAAGGGAAAGATGGCGGAGTCGAGCGCTTCTCGGTTCCAACCGGTGCAACCAAGGGCCTACAACCTTGGACAGCAAGAAGCGATCCGCCAGACTGATGTGGTGACAGGTATGAAGAAAATTTAAGTTTAAATTTTGTGCTTCATCCTTTTAGACTTTTGTGTAATGTCTATGTTGTAGGCTTCGTCTTAGTTTCCGGATACCCCGCTAGGGTATTGTTTGATACGGGAGCATCGCACTCCTTTCTTGCGGAGAGCTTCATCCGGAGAATAGGAGTTGAGTCTTTCTCGTTGGGAACAGAGATGAAAGTGCGCATGCCCAATGGGTCATCTATGACCACCGGGGCTAAAGGGCGCATTTGTTGGGGGCTAGACGGAGTTGTCTTCGCTCTGGAAGCAGCAGTGTTACCATTAGTAGAGTTCGATGTCATTTTGGGCATGGACTGGCTTGCAGAGCAGCGCGCCAGCATTGATTGTTTATCCAAGGTAGTGACTCTAAGGAGTAAGGGGCAAGCGGAAGTCAAATTTGAGGGCCTTTGTGGAGTGGCCTGTTCCCTGATTTCAGCCATGCAGTTGGTGCGGGCGGTTAACCAGGGTGGAGTGGCGCTGGTAGCGTTGTTGGAGGTTCGCCTCTCCCAACTATCTTTTGAGGAAGTGCCCGTTGTGGCAGAGTTCAAGGATGTGTTTCCGGATGAACTCCCTGGAGCGCCTCCTCGGCGGGAGATCGACTTCTCGATCGAGTTAGTGCCGGAGGCTAGACCGGTGTCGCGTCCTCCATTTAGGATGGCACCAAAGGAGTTGGCGGAACTCAAGGTACAGTTACAGGAACTGTTGGAGCAAGGGTATATTAGACCCAGTTCTTCACCGTGGAGCGCACCGGTGTTGTTTGTAAAGAAGAAGGACGGTAGCATGCGCCTATGCATAGACTACCGAGAGCTGAACAAATTGACCGTCAAGAATAAGTATCTGATCCCTCGGATAGACGATTTGTTCGACCAATTGGTGGGGTCGGTGGTATATTCGAAACTGGACTTGAAGTCAGGCTACTATCAACTGCGAATTCGAGACGAGGACATACCCAAGACTGCATTTGGGACAAGGTACGGACACTTTGAGTTTACGGTGATGCCATTCGGGTTGACGAACGCACCATCGGTGTTCATGGATCTGATGAATCGAGTATTTCGGGATTACTTGGATTCATTTGTGGTTGTCTTCATTGATGACATCTTGGTGTACTCCAAGTCGGATGTGGAGCATGAGACCCACTTGAGAATAGTTTTGCAAGTGTTGAGGGAGAATGAGTTGTATGCAAAATTCTCCAAATGCGAGTTCTGGCTGGAGAAGGTGGCATTTTTGGGCCACGTGATTAGTGGTGATGGGGTGGCAGTGGATCCGGCGAAAGTGGAGGCCATCAGAGATTGGCCGGTGTTGAGGACCGTGGCGGAAGTCCGAAGTTTTCTTGGACTAGCCGGGTACTATAGGAGATTCGTGGAGAATTTCTCGAAGATAGCTCTACCCCTCACCTCTCTCACTCGCAAAGACCATAAGTTTGTGTGGACCCAAGAGTGCAGTCAAGCATTCGAGGCACTGAAGGAGAGGCTTATGATGGCTCCAATCCTGAGTCTACCGCAAGGGACCGAGGGATTTCAGATCTTCAGCGACGCATCGGGATGCGGTTTGGGTTGCGTTTTGGTGCAGCATGAGAAGGTGATAGCTTTTGGGTCTAGACAGCTAAAACCGCATGAGAGGAATTACCCCGTCCATGACTTGGAGTTGGCGACGGTAATCTTCGCGTTGAAAATATGGCGACACTATGTGTATGGCGCAAGGGTGGAGATCTTCATGGACCATAAAAGCCTGAGGTATCTCTTGGACCAGAAGGACTTGAACATGCGGCAACGCAGATGGGTTGAGTTTCTTGGAGACTACGAAGTGGCGATTCAGTATACGCCGGGTAAGGCCAATGTGGTGGCGGATGCGTTGAGTAGAAAGTACTCGGGGCAAGTAAATTGGATCGAAGCTCATGATGAGCGGTTGGTTCGGGAATGGGAGTCCCTTGGGTTGGAATGTGTTGCGAGAGGCGAGTCTAGCGTGGCTCGGTTGAACTGGATTGAAGTGCAAAGTGACTTGTCCGATCGTATTCGGGAAGCGACTCGATTGGATGTGAAGTTTCAACCTTTTGTGTTGGAGGCTCAAAAGGGCGAGAGCAGCGCCTGGGAGATGATTGGGGGAATCGTGAGAAAGGATGGAAGGGTTTGTGTACTGCAGTTTGGCAGTCTCCGTGAGGAGTTGATGTTTGAGGCTCACTTCTTAAAGTACTCCATTCACCCGGGCAGTACAAAGATGTACTTGGATATGAAGAAATCCTTTTGGTGGCCGGGGATGAAGCGAGATGTAGCTTTGTATGTGAGTCGTTGCCAAACATGTGCCTTGGTGAAGGCCGAATGTCAGAAATCGGGCGGGTTCCTGAAGCCCCTTCCAATTCCTGAATGGAAATTTGAGGACATCTCCATGGACTTTGTGCGTGGTTTGCCTAGATCGCAGCATGGTAATGATGCTATTTGGGTGATCGTGGATCGCCTAACCAAGGTGGCTCACTTCATCCCAAATCGGAAAGAGGACGGCGTGGAGAAGCTGGTGGAGTTGTATGTTCGCAACATTGTGCGACTGCACGGAGTTCCTAAGAGCATAGTCAGTGATCGAGATGGACGATTTACGTCCAAGGACTGGAGATTGGTTCAGAAGAGCTTGGGCACGAAGCTAAAGTTTAGTACGGCGTTCCATCCTCAAACTGATGGGCAAACGGAGAGAACGAACCGTACTATGGAGGACATGTTGAGGATGTGCGTTCTTGATTTTGGCAAGAGGTGGGAGGATCACCTCTTCATGGTAGAATTTGCGTACAACAACAGTTTTCAAGCTAGTATAAAGATGGCGCCATACGAAGCTTTGTATGGGAGGCGGTGTCGAATGCCAATGTCTTGGGCAGAGGCGGGAGACACCAAACTTTTGGGAAAGGATGCGGTAGTTGACGCTTGTGAGTTGGTACGGACCATCCAAGAGCGTATGAAGGTGGCGCAAGACAGGCAAGCAAAATATTTTAATGCTCGTCACCGGAAGTTGGAATTTATAGTTGGTGATTGGGTTTATCTGAAGGTCAAGCCGTTCAAAGGCGTCTCACGGATTCGCCGACTCAAGAAGTTGAGTCCAAGGTTTTTGGGGCCTTTTGAAATTGTTGAGCGGGTAGGAGAAGCAGCATATCAGTTGGCATTGTCCGCAGACTTGAGTGCATTACATGACGTCTTCCACGTCTCCGCTTTAAGGAAAGCCTTGGTGGAGGCTAGCGTGGTGATAGAGCCGGCATCGGTGCCGATTGAGGAAGACTTGAGGACGCAAGTCCTCCCAATTGCTATAGAGGATTCGGAGACTCGGCAGTTGCGGAATAAAGAAGTCAAACTCGTGAAAGTTCGATGGGACAACTGCGGTCGTGAGGAGTTCTCTTGGGAACGAGAACAGGCCATGCTAGAAGATTATCCAGAACTCTTCATGTCAGGTACAATTTAAGTTTTGTACCCTTTTGTTTTGAAAATTTCGGGATGAAATTCTGTTAAGTGGGGGAGAGTTGTAACACCCTAGTTTTTGCAAGAGGTTCAGTCTGCAGTTCTGAACATTTTTGGGTTTCCGGCAGGAGGCACACGGCCTGCGACACGGGCGTGTCGCAGGGCGTGTCGAGGTCGTGTCGACACTCGGCCAAGTGTCGACACTTTCGCTCGACAAAGGGCACACGGCCTGCGACACGGGCGTGTCGCAGGGCGTGTCGAGGCCGTGTCGACACTCGGCCCAAGTGTCGACACTTTCGCTCGACAAAGTGTCGAGAGTGGGGCACATGGCCTACGACACGGGCATGTCGCAGGGCGTGTCGAGGCCATGTCGACACTCAACCCAAGTGTCGACACATTCGCTCGACAAAGTGTCGAGACTGGGGCACACGGCCTGTGACACGGGCGTGTCACAGGGCGTGTCCCGCTTGGTCGACGATCTTCGCTCGACGTTTTTTTCCGCGGTGTCGACACAAAGCCTGTCGACGGGTGTCGAGACTTGGCACACGGCTTGGGACACGGGCGTGTCCCAGGCCGTGTCATCTCTCGGGTTGGTTTCGGGGCCGTGTTGTTGGAGGCACACGGCCGTGTCACTGGGGACACGGGCGTGTCGGGTTGAACACGGGCGTGTCGGATGCCCGTGTGCGGTTCCAGGCGCGTCGATTTGAGATGGTGAATGAGGCATACGGCCCTGGACACGGGCGTGTGCCAGGCCGTGTTCGGCCCAGGTTTTTATTTTCCAGGCGAATCGTGGCCATTCTTTCCCAGATTTTGGGATCTGACGGCTCAGGGCTGTTCTTGGGAAGTTAAGTCCGATTCTAGGGTTGGAAACCCTCATTTGTTTTCCAAGTCTTCTCTTTCTAAGTTCTTGAGAAAAACCTAGAGCAAGGAGGAAGAAGAAGAAGGTCTTGGGCTGTAGGAAGGGTTTCGGAGCTCCAAATCGCGAACCGAGTCCGGATCCGTGAAGCTTAGATCATTGCGAAGATTTCCATCCAGCTATTTTGCCATGGCAAGGAAGAGGAGTCGGAAGGTAACGACATCTCTCCTCTCGGTCCTTAGGATGCATGTATTAGCATCATTTAGTTTTCTTTCTCCCTAATTTTTGGGCACCGAACTCTCAAATGAGAGGGGTTTTGGTTTGCCAAGTTTCAAGAGGAACTTCCGGGTTGATTGAGTCAGTCCCCGGCATATTTTGCATTAGAGATCCTCTTCGCTAGTGGATTAGGCATGGTGGGTGAAGCCGTAGTCGCGACCGTTAGTCCGACTCGGTGATGTTGCATACGAACTTAGGGATTCGTAGAGATTTTCCGTTGCGGCAAGATGTCGTTTGTGTTGTGGTGGTGATTGTTGTTGGGTATTGTATCCACGATTACCTAGATTTGAGGAAGCCACCTGTCAAGCTAAGATGAATTCACAATGTATTTGATAAACTCTTTCAAGTTGTACTTGCAGTTTCTCCACGCTAAGTGCACACCAATGTCAGGGTGCAGTAGGTCAATATACACGGGTCTGCACGACGTAATCCCTCGTTGAGCAGATCAGTGTGTTGGCCTATGTGTACTCTCTCTATTGAAGTGCACTTACTTTCAAGTACAGGGCCGCTCATATGCAAGAGAAGACAAGGAGCATGGAGGATCAAGGAGCAGCTCCTAGGTGGAAGACGAAAAATCGTCCAAGGCAAATTCGACGAGAATCACCAAGTGATTCTCGCCGAATCGGCGAGAATCACTAGGTGATTCTCGTCGAATCGTCGAGAATCATCAGTGATTCTCGCCGACTCCTTCTGGCCATCTCAAAATGGTGCCAAGTAAGATTCGGCGAGAATCACTTGTAATTCCCGCCGAACATGTGGTCAAGCAGCCCATGAATACCAAGTAAAATTCATTGAGAATCAACAAGTGATTCGACGAGAATCACAAACGATTCTCGACGAATCGTCGAGAATCACTTGGTGATTCTCGCCGATTCGTCGAGAATCGTCTGCGATTCTCGCCGATTTTGACTTGGCGCTTTCTCAGTTAATTTCCTGAACCGGATTCTGTCTCAGCTAATTCCCTGAACCGGATTCTGCCGCTGTTTAATATCTGGACCGGGATTTGGGGATTATTTCTGTGGGTCCCACAAACTGTCTTATTGGGGGGTAGCTACAGTATTTATACTCGGGTATTTTGAACAGTACACCACGGAGAAAGAGGCCGAGCACGTAACCCTAAATTCGCGAAATCGCTCCGCTCCGCCGCCGCCGCTCGCGTCAAGTTGTCGCCACCGCTGATCGATCTTCTTCCCGATCTCCGGTGACAGAAGCTTAGCAAGGCTTGAGTCTCACGCGTCTATCCGGAGATCTCTTGTCTCTCGATTTGTTGACCGGGAAAAACTCCCCCGTCCGAATCGATCGAGACGACTGATCCTAGAGTGACCGTTGGTAGACCTAGCTTGTTTCGCTACGAAGTTTAGATCTCCAAGTTCTTCAGCCACTCTTCATCGTAGCCGCCGATCCCGAAGCTAGCCGCCGCTCGTGTGCCGCCGCCGGTTCCGGGGAGATCTTCTCCAAGAGAGACCAAGGTCGTAGACTCTTCATCGACTTCAAGAGCACGTCGTCGAACAAAGAGGAACACCGTAGTCTCCAAAAGAAGTTTGTATCACATGTACATTCTACATTTTCATTTCGTTGTAAAGGAACTTTTGTTCCGAGTTGTAAGGGTTGGGTGCAACCCGCTTTGTGGGAGTGTTGACTCTCACGTGTGGAAGGGCTCCTTCCGTTAGTGAAGGGATTGGATTTCAATCCCGTTGGTAAAGTGACCGAGTCGTCCCTTGTTGGGGAGATAGGTCGAAGGGGGAAAGTGGATGTACCCAAGTCGGGGAACCACTATAAATTTGCTGTGCATTCTGTGTGCTGTGTTTGTTGTTTTTATTGTGCAGGTACATCTGTAAATTCCGCAAAAGAACCACACGTCACCTATTCCCCCCCCCCCATAGGTGCACATAGCCGACACTAGGTGGACTTTCAAGTGGTATCAAAGCGAGGTTACTCTTCAAAAAGGTTAACACCTTGAGTAGAATCCTGCCACCAGTGTCAGAAGCATGGATCTGGATTATGACGTATTGCCACTCAAACTCCCTGCATGCACAAAGGATTATTATCCTATCTGGAGGATGAGAGTATTATTCCACCTGGATGCCATCGATCCACGCGCATCCCTCATCCTGGAAGAGGGTCCGTTTATCCCCATGAAGACCTCCGACTCGGGGATCCAAGTGCCCATGTGCATTGCTGAGATGACAGAGATGGAACTCTCATTTTTCCAACTGGATCAGAGGATTCGACAAATTATCATGGATGTCTGGTCTGGAGCCTCTCACTCCAGGTTGGAAAAATGTAAAACGGCTAAATCTCTGTGGATGACGATCTCAGAGCTGATGGGGGGGTCAGAGAATGCTGAAATATGATGCCAATCAGAGGATGAAGCGTATGTGGGGGTCCTCACCTCTGAAGATGAATGCAAGGATCCTTCGGATTACATCAGAGCTCCAGTATCCTTGTCAGAGACTGAAGAAGATAGTGAGGAAAGCAGCTCCGACGAGGACGAAACATTGGTCACTGATTCTAATGACAATAACCCAGATGAGCAGGTATCATCTTCATCTTGTCCCACATATTTTGACTTTTCTGAAGACAGAAACTGCTCTCCTCCAGAAAATACTGATTCCCTGAAGAGAGCCCTTCAGGAAAGCAATCTACTTGCTGAGGAGCAAGCTCGAGAGATTGCTCGACTGAAGATCTTGTTGGTTCTCCAATTGGCGTCCAACAAGGTCAAGGACTCTAAGATCTCAGCTCTAGAGAATAGTCTAGAAAATGAGAAACGTATAGTATCTAACTTTTCCAAAGTTGATGCTATAAAGAGAAAACAAGAAACCGGGTGGATCTCCCGGATTATCCAGGGATGGAGAAATGGGGAAACGGTGTTCCGACCTCCCACTCCAAGCGGGAAGGCAACTCATCATGCCTTCAGGTATGACCACAGGAATAATCGTGGTCACTGCAAGGGTGAATTGTCCCCATGTGGAAACGTCCATAGTGCAAGAGGCGTCATGGCCACCCATGAGGAAATACCTAAGGCTCATTCTGAGCCCTTTGTATTCACGGCCACTGCCACAACAAAGTGTGGATCTGCAGGTCCTAGTTCACAGAAGAATTCTCTCCATTCGAGGACACGGGATAGGGAGAATAGAAGTCATGATGTCAGGCGTCATGGAGCCTCAGCAAGGAAGATGCCTGAAAGAATGGCACCGCCTTCTCGGCCTCATAACGCTCACATCATGCATTCGTTCCACCCTTCATCATGCCTCGACGGAAGAGGAATTTGTGCAACAAGAACATGCCCTATCCCTTTGAGACCTAGGACCGTGACTACATCAGTCACTAGATCAGGTCAAAAACGGCGATACAACATTCACTCTTGTTGGTGCTGCGGCAAAGTGGGACACTTTGCCATTGACTGTTGGCACAACCTCTCTGTGCCCACAGCAAGGGCTTATCCACATTATAGGGACAGAGGCAGTCTTCCAGACAGGTTTTCTCAAGGAAGGCAGTTGCATGCTTGTGCTAATAGTAACCTAGGACCCAATATGATTTGGGTTCCTAAGGTAAAGTAATTCTGTCTTGCAGGGTAGTCTAGGTCCCCGTGAATACTATGGGAACTAGACAGTAGGTGGGTCAAGGCTAACTTGGAATAAGCGTCTGCAACAACAGATGTGCTACCTGTTGCGCATACTCACTTTAAGCTACTAATATGTTCTACCTGTGGGACTAAGACGATGACTCTCTAAATCCCAGGTAATTTTGGTCAGTTCAAGGACTTGTGTCATGATGCATCCTCATTCAAAGTAAATATATATATGTATATTTCTATGCTTGTGTATACGTATACTTATGCTTATCTCGAGGCATGCAAACCATTACACATCAATAAAAGGTTAACAAAGATATGTCCTTGCGAATTTCGACAAATCACAATTGACATCAAAAATGTCTGGAGGAGTCTCGCTCAAATCCGAATAGATTGTCGTTATAATAAACATGTATTTATTAATCTTGTATTAACTTGACACTCGAAGAATTTGAAAATTGTGCAATGCTTCCCAAAGTGTCAAGAAAAACATCAATATATACTCCGAATCCCGCCGACCCATTTTATATCTCGCCAAATTAGACAAATCCCGCCGAATCCCGCCGAAGGAGCTCGCCGACCGCTCGGCTTCCTTAAGAATCCCGACGACTTATATAAATCCCGCCGAAAGATAATTCCGCTCACAATCTCCGCCTGTTCGCCTTCCTCACGACTCGCGCAAGAGCCCACCCGACGACCCTCGCGCAAGAGAACTCCCTAAGACTCGCGCACGGGCACTTCCGCGAACTCGCCGACACCCGCAGCCCTCCAACGCTCTCGTCGACGCCGTCGAATCGCTGCTGTGTGTGACCATCTTCTCACGGCAAGGTTCTAGCAAGGCCGCACCCCACGGGATACTCTTCCCTCCACCGAAGATCTTCCCGAAGCTCATCAACTCACTTGCGTGTAAGCCCTTAGATCCTCAATGGCCCCAAGGACGACTGCATGCTTGATTTCTGGTTGCGAGCTGGTTCGCACTGGTTTTTCTCATGCCTCGGAAGAGTTCCGGAACATCATTCTCATGCTGGAAGAAGCCGGGCTAACCTTCGTATTGGAGCATCCTTGCAAAGTTTTAGATAAAGAAGTGCTGGAGTTCTTCTCTACCGCAAGGCTCCGAGACAGAGACTCCATCATCAAGAGCAAGGTGGCTGGGACTAAAGTAAAGATGTCTGCCAGTAAGCTAACTCGCTACCTGCAGCTGTCAAGTGCGGAGCAGGAAGACTATTTGGAGGACGAGGACAAAGCCAGAACCCTCCTGTTCTGCGGTCTACCAAGAGGCACTCGATCAGTAAAGCGAAAAGAGATGAATGAAGAAGGGAAGCTCCTATCTGACATCATAGGAAAAGTACTCATCTGCAAGCCAGGCTCCCATGATCATATCTCCGGAGATATGTTCAAAATTCTCATAGCTGTGGTCTGCAGAAAGAGGTTCAACTGGGGAGAGTTGCTGTTCCAAAAGATCAAGGACACTCTGGGCACTCCAAGCTTCGGCCGCATCATCAGTCTATATCTCAACCAGCTCAACGGAGACAAATTCGACATGAGCAAAGGAGTCCCTCTCCATTACTTGAAAAATATGGATGCTACTGTGTTTGATCGATGGGAGCGGCGCATCGGACAGCCTGCTGTAGAAGAGCATGAGGAAGTATCTCCCGCAGCCTCCCCCCGTGAAATTCCTGATACCCTGACTGCAGGAATCGAGGGGGAGACTCTACCCACTCATATGGATATAATATCTGAAATCGCCCAGGTGGCCAGGGATGCGGTGGCCGAAGTTCATGAAGAAAGTGAACCTGGGTTGGAGGATGAGGAGGTCCTGAACAGAAACACCCAAGGAACTGAAGCTGAAGCACTGGACACTGCTGATCAAGAAGTGGAAGAAGATGCTGATATGGATGAGTTTTTGGATGAGGACGGAGAGGACGAGGTAAATGAGGGGCATGAAGTGGTTGAGTCTCCAGATACTGTTGAACCGCCTGCTGATAAGTCTGCACCAGTGGAGGGGGAGTTAAATAAATCCACAGAGGCCGCCCACACTCCTCCTGTAGAGACTGTGATGGTATCCAGCTCCACCGATGCGTCTGCTGACGAGCAAGAGCAAGGCCAAGAAGTGCCTCCGGCTATTCCATTGCGAGATGAGCTGGCCACTCACACCATCAATGTTATTCAAGGAATAGTTAACGAGCTTAAAGCTTCTTTTGATACAGCTCAGAAAACACTGCTGAAGAAGATTAAGACTTCTGAAGATCTCATGCTTAAGAATATGGTGGAAATCAACCACAAACTGGATATGATGGAGAAGAAGTTCGAAGAAAAGTATACTGCGGCCGGCGAAGCTGTCACACTGTTAATGGCCGGCTTGAAAAAGACTACTGATACTCTGGCTGTTGTCAATCAGAACGCACACGTTGTGGCCAACAATATTCAGAAATTTGATGGTAACATGGTCACTTTAAATGCAAATCAGCAGGCCCTAATCACTGAATTCAGCAAGACAACTAAGCACATTGATGACTCCTTGCACTCATATGCCAATTGCATTGCTGACGAAGCCAAAAAGGGGGAGAAGGAGTATATCGCTAAGCTGGCCGAGCTCCAAGAAAGCATGGATGCAAACTTTGCCCAATCAAGCAAATACGTCTATGAGAGTTGCTGGTGGATGCTACAACAGGCACTGGGCACGTTAGGCGTCGTCCTACCTGACCAACCTGCCGGTGTTCAGGTTCCTGAGACTTCTAAGGCTGCTGAGGAAGTACATATTACTGAGGATGAGGCTTTAGCTAAAGCAAGGGGAAAGAGGAAAGTTCAGGAAGGGACATCAAAGGAGACACCAACTGAAAAGAGGATCAGACTGAGTGAGGAGGATGTAAGAAACGAAAGGTGGAGCCCAGTTTCAAGGAACATCATCTTAGACACCTTCCGGCTGCAAGAAAGAGGAGAGATAAATCGAAATGAAGCATATAGCCAGTATGAATGGGAGACGCACAAAGCATTTGAAGCGAAGCGCAACATTTTCTTCAGAAACAACAAGGATCCAGACAAAGTTGCTCCTCCTAGGTACTACCCGAAGCCCAAGGAATACATGGAAAGGCAGAGCAAAAAGTACTTGGCGCAAACTCTTAAGGGTGACGTAGCTAAGGACAAATAGTCATTATTTTATAGCTGGTCACGGTGTATTAAGAACATTTAATAATTATTACTGTCGTATGAACAATTTTGAATTATATGTGAATATATTTCTCTTGGTATATATATATATTCTTGAATGTGTGAATGATTCAAGTCCTGTTCTGATTACATATATTCCCTTGAGTTGCATATTTAATTTTTTAAATGCTATAATTATTATTTGATAGGTGTTATTCATCTTAGCTAGTAGGGTTTTGGCTTCGTCAAATAGGGGGAGATTGTTGGGTATTGTATCCACGATTACCTAGATTTGAGGAAGCCACCTGTCAAGCTAAGATGAATTCACAATGTATTTGATAAACTCTTTCAAGTTGTACTTGCAGTTTCTTCACGCTAAGTGCACACCAATGTCAGGGTGCAGTAGGTCAATATACACGGGTCTGCACGACGTAATCCCTCGTTGAGCAGATCAGTGTGTTGGCCTATGTGTACTCTCTCTATTGGAGTGCACTTACTTTCAAGTACAGGGCCGCTCATATGCAAGAGAAGACAAGGAGCATGGAGGATCAAGGAGCAGCTCCTAGGTGGAAGACGAAAAATCGTCCAAGGCAAATTCGACGAGAATCACCAAGTGATTCTCGCCGAATCGGCGAGAATCACTAGGTGATTCTCGTCGAATCGTCGAGAATCATCAGTGATTCTCGCCGACTCCTTCTGTCCATCTCAAAATGGTGCCAAGTAAGATTCGGCGAGAATCACTTGTAATTCCCGCCGAACCTGTGGTCAAGCAGCCCATGAATACCAAGTAAAATTCGTTGAGAATCAACAAGTGATTCGACGAGAATCACAAACGATTCTCGACGAATCGTCAAGAATCACTTGGTGATTCTCGCCGATTCGTCGAGAATCGTCTGCGATTCTCGCCGATTTTGACTTGGCGCTTTCTCAGTTAATTTCCTGAACCGGATTCTGTCTCAGCTAATTCCCTGAACCGGATTCTGCCGCTGTTTAATATCTGGACCGGGATTTGGGGATTATTTCTGTGGGTCCCCCAAACGGTCTTATTGGGGGGTAGCTACAGTATTTATACTCGGGTATTTTGAACAGTACACCACAGAGAAAGAGGTCGAGCACGTAACCCTAAATTCGCGAAATCGCTCCGCTCCGCCGCCGCCGCTCGCGTCAAGTTGTCGCCACCGCTGATCGATCTTCTTCCCGATCTCCGGTGACAGAAGCTTAGCAAGGCTTGAGTCTCACGCGTCTATCCGGAGATCTCTTGTCTCTCGATTTGTTGACCGGGAAAAACTCCCCCGTCCGAATCGATCGAGACGACTGATCCTAGAGTGACCGTTGGTAGACCTAGCTTGTTTCGCTACGAAGTTTAGATCTCCAAGTTCTGCAGCCACTCTTCATCGTAGCCGCCGATCCCGAAGCTAGCCGCCGCTCGTGTGCCGCCGCCGGTTCCGGGGAGATCTTCTCCAAGAGAGACCAAGGTCGTAGACTCTTCATCGACTTCAAGAGCACGTCGTCGAACAAAGAGGAACACCGTAGTCTCCAAAAGAAGTTTGTATCACGTGTACATTCTACATTTTCATTTCGTTGTAAAGGAACTTTTGTTCCGAGTTGTAAGGGTTGGGTGCAACCCGCTTTGTGGGAGTGTTGACTCTCACGTGTGGAAGGGCTCCTTCCGTTAGTGAAGGGATTGGATTTCAATCCCGTTGGTAAAGTGACCGAGTCATCCCTTGTTGGGGAGATAGGTCGAAGGGGGAAAGTGGATGTACCCAAGTCGGGGAACCACTATAAATTTGCTGTGCATTCTGTGTGCTGTGTTTGTTGTTTTTATTGTGCAGGTACATCTGTAAATTCCGCAAAAGAACCACACGTCACCTTATTCCCCCCCCCCATAGGTGCACATAGCCGACACTAGGTGGACTTTCAATTGTCCCGTTTGCTTGAAAAGGGTACGTGTAGTCGAACCCGGACAAGGTTAGCTCCTCGTGGCGGTAGATGGTTTCCTTGATGGACAAGGTTAGCTCCGTATGAGAATGGAGATGGTTTCCTTGGTGGACAAGGTTAGCTCCGCACGTGTTGGAGATGTTTTCCTTGGTGCGCGGGAACGCTGCGGTACAAAGAGGGATTACGATGTATTTAGTCTTGGTTTGTGTTGTGCCAAGGCGTCGCTATGTCTCCGTGGTCGACTGGCTATCCCGTGACATGTGCGTCATGTGTGGAGAGTGTCCCGGCAAGACTAGTCCCCTTCTGTGAGACTGACGAGAATGCCAAGCTTGGGGCAAGCCCGGGCAAAGAGGCCATGAGAGGGTGGGGTCCAGCAAGGCTTCTTAGAATCGGTCGGTCTGTGTTTGTTGGAATCCTGACATGAGACGTCAGAGCTTGCAGGCAAGCCCGTGGCTAAGCCCACGAGCGGGTGGGGCCTTGGCAAGAATTCCTTGTGGCGGCCTGTGCGCCGTTTAAGGGAGAGGTGACTCCCTTAGTGTTTGCGGCTTTATGCCAGTTGGGGAAATGTGAGTACCCAAATGATGTGATGTTGTGCTAGATGCATACGCAGTAGGGTACCTTGGGCGAAGCCCGACTGTTGCATTCATGTTGCATAGTAGGCCCTTTCTTTTTATGCTCAACCAATAGAGAACATGTTTGATGATTGAGACATTCAAGCCTGTTTTAATGATCTTCTGTTTATAGCTATTTTATTGCATATGAAGTGCTGACTTGCAGGTTGGAGGGTTCCCCGGGGTCCGATAGGGGAGGCCGGGAGGAGATGTGTTGTTACACAGTTTGAGGTCAGCCTTTGCTGACCCACGTTACTAATAATTTTTACAGGGCAAGGATCGCATGCAGAGGCTAGCACGCCGACCAGAAAGGCCTAAGCCCCATGAAGTGTTTTTCCATCTTTTGTAGCACTACAGTTATGATGATGTTTGTTTGAGACTATTTTTGTCCGGCTTGCATGCCGAGGTAGACTAGGGGTGCTGAGCACATTCATGTTTGATGTACTATTTACTTTTGGACACTTGATGTAAGGCCTTAAGGCCATTTGTTTACTCTTTAGTGGTGGATAACTTCTAGTCCTGTTTTGTTTTCGCTGTGGTGCGCAAGTGTTTTGAGTTTGGGTTGTTATATCAACTTATAATACTAAAGCTGTGGCGTCCGTATGTTGTGGGGCCCCGGCCGGACCCATATTATACGTTCATTACAGGGGAGGTGTTACAGTGTTGGACCAGATGTCCACCACCGTAGTCCTGTTTTTGAGACGTTTGGGTCTATTAGTTCGGGTTTGACTAGTTGGTACTGACTCAGATCCGGTTGCATTACAGTGTTAATGATTCATGTGTTTATTGAGCATTTGTCTCGTTTTTATTTCATATGGATTAAACTTATGCTATTTCTGACTATTCTCGCAGATGTTGTCGGAGTATAACTCTGTTTGCACTAGGTGCAAATTTCATTACTTTTTAACTTTATGAGTTAACTCTTTTGTTCTTAATCTCTAGTTAGTTTGTTGTGTTTTTGACAACTACTAAGGTTTGGATTAGTAATCTTGTTACTCCCTTGTTCACTGACAGTTTTGTTTCTCACTTGTATATTTTTCTTGCTGAGATGTTCTTTCTTTGAATGCCTCAGGTTCAGGGCAGTAGCTGATTGAGCGGCTAGGTTTGGTGTTTGCTAGTGGACTTTAGTGTTGCAGAGGTTTCCTCTACCTTGAGAGGTAGTTCTTTGTTGTTTTCTTGTTAGTATAGACACACATACTGAACAGTGGGTTCGTGTCAGTTTGTTGATGCCCACTGGTGGTTTTCTTTTGAATTGCTGAATACTTTGCAAACCTGGTATTTTTGCCTTTTGTGGTTGTTTTTACTTGCTCTCTGGGAATGTTTTATGCTAGATTGCATGTTAGGTATTTTCACTTATAAAAGCATTACTACTAGTACTTCATACATCTCATATTTCTAAAATTAAAATACTATTTTATAGCTAACGTAAAAACTATTTCCATACTTATAATAAATTTAGAGTCTTGCATGTCATGAGTTGTCATTTGGGGATGTTTATACTCATGTAGGGTGTTAATCAACATAACCAAAGTATTTTCCATAACAAATATAACTATACTTTTACTCGTGGACTAGTTGATCCAATTTGCCAAAGGATACAACCTTCCAATTCAAATTGATTTTTACTTAATAACTTATGGATTTCATATAAACTGAAAAGTTTGGAGTTTTTCCTGAGCACCTACAGTTATCCCCTGCACGACGTGGCATCGCGACGCTTATTTTCTCTTACTCTGATATACCTTAAATGTTGAGAAAATGTGGTTTTTGACAGTTGGTATCAGAGGGATCGGTTGTTTGACAATTGCTCTGACAATCATCTCTAGTTAGTGTTAGTTGTTTAGTGTCATTTCATATACACATTGATGTGTCATCACTATGTCTTGGCTGAAGCATGAACACTGATCCGTGTAAATCGGCAAGCGCACCGGTCGCACAAGTAATAAAGTTTGGGAATAAATCCCCGAGTGTCGGTCTCTTGAGGAATGCAATTAGCATAGAGCAGCAACAGTACAGAAAATATTGTTATGAGAGTTATAAATAGAAAAAGAGTAAAAAGAGGACTTGAGAGATTGTGGTTGTTTGATCTAATAAACTAGTAAAAGCTATGCGGGTCGAAGGCACCGCTTCATAAGGTGAAGTGGGTGTTTCGGCCGCGATGCCGAACTTCAGTTGGGCGAGTGGACGGAAAGCTAATGGATGGAAGTGTTCTTGAGTGGAGTGCAATCGGGTATGGCACGGGTATGGAGTGGATGTGGAGTGAGCGAGGCGCATTCACAGACACTACTCACAAGCATAAGAAAAATACTAACATCCCATTAGATATAGAATAAAACATGATGTTCATTACATTGTAAACCATTCCATACTACAGAGGAAGGGGAAGAGGAGTAAACCAAAAGAGAGTGAAGATCCACCGCAGGTCGTGGCCGGAGTAGCGAGTTGTCAATCTGCTTGCGGGCTCAGTCCAAGGAGGCTTCCGGTACCAACGAGCTGTCACCTCGAAGGCCTTTAAGTCCGTTCTCTAGGTTATCTTCTTCACCAACTCCGGTGCAAAGCTTGGAGTTGAAGTCATCAATGGCCGAGGGCTTTGCCGGAGAGTTTGATATGCTTCGGAGTAGTTGGTTATGGCCTCCCGACGAAGGTGGTGGTGATAGAGCAGCTGGAGAAGTAAAATGGTGAATACCGCGCACTCCCCGATCGCAGAAAATGACGGGCGTTCACCTAAATCACGGAGCAGGGCCTTAAATACGGAGACAGCAAAAGCAGAGCGCACAATTAGTGGCGCACGACCAGTGGTCGTGCGCACTGTCGGTAGATGATCGTGCGCCATTTCCAAATAGACCTGCAACCTGGATAAGAAGCATCAGTATATATGCGCACGTTCAGTGGCGCATGACCAGTGGTCGTGCGCACTAAATCCACTGATCGTGCGATTGGCAGGGACAGATTTACAAAAAGCAAGGGGTAAACGAGCACGAGCAGTGGCGCACGACCAGAGGTTGTGCGCACTACGGCCAGTGCTTGTGCAATTACACGGGCAGGATTAGGAAAATGAGAATGTAATGCGCACGATCGATGGCGTATGACCAGTGGTCGTGCGCAATAAGTCCAGTGGTCGTGCGCAGTATTCCTGCACCATCAGGGTCTCCCGAGCAGTTCCGGAGCACGCACACGAACCCTGCACCAGTAGAAGAGGCAGATAGCCCACTAAACATGCACACCATATTCACAAGGCAGGTTTAAAGAACAACAAAAACAAAGAAACACAAGAAGCACACAGAAACTAGCCTATAGTGCACTTAATCGTGAAATAGGCACATAAGCAAATATAAGCAATAATGGCTCTCAAGTGTAGTGCTAAGACGATAAAACTGGCCCTGATGAGTCCAAAAATCAGTGTAAAATGTGGACTCATCACACCCCCAGACTTAACCATTTGCACGTCCCGAGCAAATCATCACTCCGTGGACTAGAAAATAGCTAGCTGGCTCAGAAATTTCAAAAAGAAGTAAGACGAGAAATCAAATACATCATGGGCATAGAAGATATAATAGAAAAAACTTTTTAATTATACGACGTAGTTTAAACTATTCGACAGAAGTAAATAAATATTGTAATTGCTCAAAATTAGAATTCTGGAGAATCTTGCGATCATGTGTAGGAAGAAAGTAGGCAGGCCACTAAGGTGAGCATTGCCAAAGTTTGGGACTCAGGATCACCTCCAAAGGATTCCACCAATTTCGGGGACCATTTGCTTGCACGTTCACACTCTCTCCATGGCACGGGTTAGACTCAAGCGTGAATTAGTAGGACTTGTAGGAGAAAATGGGGCTTAGGCGAAGGCTTGGTAGTCAATGATAAACATGAAGGCTACACGCAACCAAAGCGAGCGAATAAAAACCTAAACCAATATAGCCACTTAGAAATGAATGGGGAACAGACCCCCAGACTGGGCTTGAAAACCGGGCGTGTACACGGCCTAACCCGACCAAAATCACTAAAGAGGATGGGGATAGAATTCTCAAAGCAATTCTTTCAGATTTTTCTATCTTTTGCGCTTATCTGCTTTATATTTTTTTTTCTGCGCTTACAATCCCCAAACGTAGCAATCAAAACGTGAATGAATTCAGCACCACATTAAACGATGTCCACATATCACAACCTTGGCAAAACAGTAAATACAAATCAGCTCAAGCATTTGATTGCGATGGTGGGTTTACCTTCAGGCCTTGGTGAATGTGAGTGGAGATGGATCAAAGAAGGTGTAGGCACAAAGTTGGCATGCAACGGTTAACAGGTAGGAAAGGCTAAACAAGGCTCCAACTAGCCAAAATGAAGGCCTACGTCATGCGCACGCTTGACTAACCGGGCATCAATGCTTCAAGAGTAGCTTATGGCAAGTTCTTAGCCACCGAGAAAGATGATCCTTCCTCCCGACTCGAGCAATACGAGTCTAGTGGCGGCTACACATATTCCTACATTATCGTTCGATTACTCCAGATTCAGATTTTGAGTAGTACAAACAATATTTACGTTGGCAGAAAAATATAAATGTACGAGCATAAAGAAAAATTAATTCCATCCTAGTTCTACACAAACCATGAGTACTCGATTAGGAGCACTGCATGAGTTTTGAACTACTCAATCCTGAATTCCTAAGCCAGCACCACTATTTTAAAGTTTACACAAAAACAATACATTTGACTCGGGTTGTGCACGTGGATAATAGCGCACTCGTGTGGGTAATTCAGTGTGTGCAACAGAGATCAAGAAATAATTAAACAAGAAACTGGTATGCAATAGAATGTGTTGTGTAGTGACCATAGACATGTTCTCCCCCCCCCCAGACTTAAAGTTGACAACTAGTAAAAATAAGCATTCCAAATATGATAAATAGCTAGGGTAGGAAGTACCTATGCTCAAAATTGAGCATACCAGTCGTGCAATGAGATTTCCAAGTGAGGCCAAGTTGTCGCGCCTCAAAAATTCCTGCACCTGCGATTGAAGTATGCACGCCAAACAAAATATGGACATATATATATATGAATATAAAAAAAGAACTCAAAACACAACATAGGACCAAACAGTCCAACTTGGGTTGTCTCCTGAAAGCCCTTTTGTTTACCGTCCTTAAGGTGGACCAAATACCTGTATTAGCAGTTCAAATTATATAAATAAAAAAACATTCGTCTCCCAGATGGGCGCCCACAAAAAAAAATAGTTGTCTCCTTGTTCGAAAAATAAAAACAAAGAAAAGAAATAGAAGGCGTGGTAGTCTAGCTCTGTGGTGAGCTCCACTCACTCCCCCTCACTATCGCTGTCATGAATCTCGATGGGTGACGGACGTGGAACAGGCGCTGATGAAGCGACACGAGTGGGCGGTGGTCGAATGTTCAACCCGCCTCGTACTGCTTGCTGATAAATAAAGTCCTACATCCAAAACTGGTAAGCTTCCAGATAAGCAAGGCGTTCAGACAAATATGGGACGCCCTACTCTTGAGCTGAGCCGAACTGTCAGCTAGATTGCCCCTCATGCTTTACGGGAGGCCTCAGTTGCTGCTGATTCTGCTGCGGTGGCACTCCCGCACTCCGCCTACCCATAGCGGAAGATTCACCCGGCTCTCCTTCATCTTCCTCTTCATCTCTACCCGCAGGTGCATCACCAGGCATGCGAACAATAAACTTTCGGCCACCTTTTCTCCTAACCACGCGTAGCAAATGGTAACTCACCATGTTAGCCCTGGAGATCATGGATGGGGCAGTGACTTGCACCATCGGAGGTTGCTAGCTCCAAACTCCCAAACTTTTGGCGATGTGGGTAATGTAGTAAGCACTCCCGATCGCGCCCGCGAGGCAATAAGTGGCTTCGTGGTGGAAGAAATAGGCCAGCATATACCCAAGATGGATGGGGTACTGCTGCTGCATGCTAAATAAGGAGATCAAATCCTGCCACCCCACCACATTCTTACTCAGGGTCGTAGCGGTGAGTGAGTGACTAAGCAAATGCTTCATAAACCTTAGAGCGGGGGAGACAATCTTCGTTGATTTGGCACAGCGGGCGACGTACTCCTCGTTCCCTCCGGTCAGAGAACGCCAAGAGGCACGCGGTGTCACACCCTGTGGAAAATCATAGCACAAATCGGGGAAATTAATCTGGGATGCCTCCGCCTCGGTATAGATGCCGGCATGAATGGCAAGCTCCGGCAGTGTGACAGTGAAGACATTTCCCATCATCCGAAAGGAACAAGTGGGGAAATAGCGGTTTTCCGCCATTGTCTCCCAAGTGAATATGGAAAGGAACTCCAATGTCAATTCCCGGTATCCAAGCTCATCGCACTCGAACAACTTGCTCCAAAAATCGAAAGAGTAGAGAATGAGCACGGCCTCTGCTAATGCACCGTCATCCCCAATGGAACGCAACTCGTTCCATTCAACAAGCCGCTGAGAGAGGAATGGCTTGTCCTTCAAGGAATTGTAGCGTTGAGTATGCTCTGCCTTAGAGAAGGTTCCCATTCTCCCCAAGATCTGAGCAGGGGTTGCTGAAGCAGACCGGATCATTGATAGACCTTTAATACATGGCGGCGTCCAGGCTCCATTACAGCACAGTGAGGAAGAGAGATCTGAAATTGAGGGAGCGTACCGGAGGAGAGAGAGCCAGACCACCAGAGAGGAATCGGAACGGGATGAGCGTTGACAACGCACGCGCAGCGGACCAAGCGGGAGATTAGGGCGCATGCACAGTGGACAGCGGACTGGAATTTAAAGAAATTGGGCATGTGCACGACCAGTGGTCGTACGATGAAAAGTAGTGTGCACGACCAGTGGTCGTGCGCATTGAAATTTTTCACACGCCCGAGTTTTCAGTCTATTTCACACTGCTGACCACGTGGTGTAACAGAGAGCTCATCACGCAGCTGGGCTACCACACCCAAATAATTAAATTCAAACAAAACTTTAAACAAAAGAAACACTATCCTAGATAACTGTTGGGTTTATTGTCTCCCAACAGGACTTTTTCAAAATCTGAGCATTTCCTAATTGATGGGAGAATGAAACTGGAAATGCCCAGGTAGAGGTTCATGGTCGCGCTGCGGTAGCGGGTACCGGAACGAAGATAGAACATAAGCCCCAATACATGGATACGTATGCCTGTCGTATGTGTCAGGCATGGGCAGAAAGTAACTTGGGAAGCTCATCGTCTCCAACTCCGCCTGCATCTGGTCATAATAAGTCCTAGGCCGCATTACAGGCCCTTGCACTGATTGGACCTATTCCACAATGTGGTCCTGCATGGAAGTAGACACGAGAGCAGGGTCAAGAAATAAACTAGAAGAATAACATAAAGGAACCTCGATCTTGGGGATGGTCCCGGAGTCATCCCCCGTCGGTGGAATTGTGGGTGCTTCCATACAACTGTCTAGGGTGATTCAAGAATATTCTAAAGCTGCATCTGCCTCGTCCATGCCTCGGGCAACCTCACATGGTGTGAAGGTCGCAACCTCTGCCACAGAGTCATTCTTCGTGACTGGATCTAACAGAACGCTGGAAATGCTAATTTCCACCTGCGAATCAACCTCAACAGCACTGTCAGAAGAAGAAAAAATGCTATGCAAAGAAGAAGGTTAAGGCACGAAGCTCGGTAGGACGTTGAGCGTTGTCTCTCCATAACTAATAGAGTCTATGCTAGGTGATGTATGCAATTCAGGAGTATAAATAGCAGTGTCGGAATGGGGATAAGCACATGTATCGGTGCTCATACCTGGGATGCCTTCTCCATAACATAGAGATGGCAATGGTGCATTCCCCGATACAGAAGGGATGCTGCCCAAGGTTGAAGTGGAGACAATCCGAAGATCCGGCTCGTCATCCACTTCTAGCTTAGCTAGGTAAGCGGCGCAATCCTTCAATGCATGATCCCAGCTTCGACAAAAAGGCACTGCTTAGCCGGCTTCGGTGGTGCAACGGGTGTTGAAGCCGAATAAAAGTAGTGCGGCAATGGCTCCGCAGATCGATAGCTAACCGGCTTATGTCTACGATATGTAGATTCCTGAATTTCCTGGCTACTATACCTCTGAGGGCATTTGTCGCTAGCATGAGAGATGTCTCCACAATGACGGCAACGGATATTGAAATTATCCCACATTGCGTAGATTTCAAATATAAAGGATACAACTACTTGGCATAGATTCTGCGCATAAAACTAACAATTCCATCTGACGGAATAACAACACAAGAGAAAAGGGATCAAAATAAAACAAAACAATACAACTCTTATAACGAAATTCTCAGTCATCCTGAGTCACTCTACAGTTGCATTCCCCGGCAACGGCGCCAAAAACATGATTCGTGTAAATCGGCAAGCGCACCGGTCGCACAAGTAATAAAGTTTGGGAATAAATCCCCGAGTGTCGGTCTCTTAAGGAATGCAATTAGCATAGAGCGGCAACATTACAGAAAATATTGTTATGAGAGTTATAAATAGAAAAAGAGTAAAAAGAGGACTTGTGAGATTGTGGTTGTTTGATCTAATAAACTAGTAAAAGCTATGCGGGTCGAAGGCACCGCTTCGCAAGGTGAAGTGGGTGTTTCGGCCACGATGCCAAACTTCAGTTGGGCGAGTGGACGGAAAGCTAATGGATGGAAGTGTTCTTGAGTGGAGTGCAATCAGGTATGGCACGGGTATGGAGTGGATGTGGAGTGAGCGAGGCGCATTCACAGACACTACTCACAAGCATAAGAAAAATACTAACATCCCATTAGATATAGAATAAAACTTGATGTTCATTACAATGTAAACCATTCCATACTACAGAGGAAGGTGAAGAGGAGTAAACCAAAAGAGAGTGAAGATCCACCGCAGGTCGTGGCCAGAGTAGCGAGTTGTCAATCCGCTTCCGAGCTCAGTCCAAGGAGGCTTCCGGTACCAACGAGATGTCACCTCGAAGGCCTTTAAGTCCGTTCTCTAGGTTATCTTCTTCACCAACTCCAGTGGAAAGCTTGGAGTTGAAGTCGTCAATGGGCGAGGGCTTCGCCGGAGAGTTTGAAAAGCTTCGGAGTAGTTGGCTATGGCCTCCCGACGAAGGTGGAGTTGATGGAGCAGCTAGAGAAGTAAAATGGCGATTCCCGCGCACTCCCCGATCGCAGCAAGTGATGGGCATTCACCTAAATCGTGGAGTAGGGCCTTAAATATGGAGGCAGCAAAAGCAGAGCGCACGATCAGTGGCGCACGACCAGTGGTCCTGCGCACTGTCGGTCGATGATCATGCGCCATTTCCAAATAGACCTGCAACCTGGATAAGAAGCTTCAGCATATATGCGCACGATCAGTGGAGCACGACCAGAGGTTCGTGCGCACTAAATCCACTGATCGTGCGATTGGCAGGGACAGATTTACAGAAAGCAAAGGGTAAACAAGCACGAGCAGTGGCGCACGACCAGTGGTCGTGCGCACTACGACCAGTGCTCGTGCGATTACCCAGGTAGGATTAGGAAAATGAGAATGTAATGCGCACGATCGGTGGCACACGACCAGTGGTCATGCGTAATAAGTCTAGTGGTCGTGCGCAGTATTCCTGCATCGTCGGGGTCTCCCGAGCAGTTTCGGAGCATGCACACGAACCCTGCACCAGCAGAAGAGGCAGATAGGCCACCAAACGTGCACACCACATTCCCAAGACAGGATTAAAGAACAACAAAAACAAAGAAACACAAAAAGCACACAGAAACAGGCCTATAGTGCACTTAATCGTGAAATAGGCACATAAGCAAATATAAGCAATAATGGCTCTCAAGTGTAGTGCTAAGATGATAAAACTGGCCCAGATGAGTCCAAAAATCAGTGTAAAATGTGGACTCATCAAACACTACACTCATAAGCATGATAAGAAGTATACATGGAATATTATGTAGTATGTGATGCATAATATGTGTTTGTATATGGATCCACCATAGGTGGTAACATGTGACGGTTTTGTAGTATGAGATGCATAACCATCATTACATGGATGCTCATTAGCACGTTTTACTTTTTCATTACATGCGATATTATGTAGTATAAGATGCATAATATTTCATATGTACGTCGCTCATAACATGCATTAAGGCCTTTTTAGAATGCATAGCACAACATGCATAACATAACATAACATTTACACACGTGCCAAGTTAAAGATTCATATGATGACATATATACACATATTGTTTTGAGTCAAAACAATACAAATCCTTGCATTCATGGACTATGCACAAGAGTTAATAGGATGATTGTATATCATCCTATGTTTAAACATTTCATCATTTATAAAATTCTCAGAGCAAGTTAGTAGCAAGAGCAAGTATTTTTGTATGTTTTGTCTGTACTAGGTTGTTTGGTTCTAGCGGTTAAGCTAGGTTTTCACTAGTTGCTTGTTGTAATTATTAGAATTTCGAGACGTCCTACGATGAGATCGACTCCCCACTTGGAGGGCGAGTCGTCTGGTGCTCAGAATGAGGCCATGATAAAAGGATTGTGGCAGAGCAATGAAGCTTTATCTAGGCAAATGTTGGAGATACAGTCGTAGATCCAAGCCTTGTTGATTGTCGTTGCAGGACAACCACTTAGAGTTTAGGACCCGGCCGTGGGTCAAGGTGTTCCAGTTCTTCCTACTCCTCTGGTGCGCCCAGCTGTGCTGCCACCAGAAATGACCTTCATCTCGCATTTCCAGTGATTAGGACGCATATCTATGATGGTAGGGCAGACTTCATATCTTTGGATGACTGGATTATAGCCATCGAGGAGCTGTTCTCTTACTCCTGAGTTTCAGAGGACCAGAGAGTTATGGTCGCTGCCTACCAGCTCAAAGGTTTGACAAAGAGTCGGTGGCTAAGGGAGAAGGAAAATTTGAAGGATGGTTGTTCCTGGGTAGCCTTCGACGAGCTTTTGCTGAAGAAGTTTCTGCCGTCGGTCGAGCGAGACCGTTTGTTAAATGATTTACTACACTTAAAGCAGAGGCAGTTCACAATGAGTGAGTGTTGAAACCGAAATCTCGGTTTCTTGTGGAGTTCACCCTTGGGGAAGGGGTGATCGCGCACCTACTTCGCTCCTGCAAACAAAACAACAAAAGAGACAAGGGAAGAACCGACCCAAGGGCTCGGCGGGGAGGACCCACCATGCACCCAGAAGACATGAGAGTACTTCCCCTCCTTAGCCACGGGCCGAGCTAAGGCTACCTCAGAAAGCACTGCAGGACCAAGAAGATAGGGAGTATGAGAACGTGCCTTCTGAGGTGCCCCTTTGGGTTCTATTTATAAAATTCTGAAAATGGCCTGCAAATAGCCAACCTCCGCTGTTTTGAACAGTTATGTGCAGTCCAACTTGGTTTGCCAATAGCGTAGCTCCGCTATTCCAAAAGGCTATTCGCACTCATGGGGAGGGCATCCAGGTAATTTTACCTCGGGGCTTCTACCGGGCCCCATCCATGGATAGGGAGGTCAGCTCACCACTAATCTCTTCCCACAAGAGGCGGGTGCGACCTGGCTCTAGCAGCTCGCCTACTCTTCTTGGGCGAGCGCGAGCCGGACCACCGCGACCCGCCTATTCTCCACCGAGGCGGACATGTGGCCCAGTCGCGTGTAGAGGAGCGGGCTGGCAGCCACTGTGACCATTAGAGCGGCACGCAGATCTGGGATCGTCGAACCCATCCGTGAATACCGGTTCGATGATTGCTGACCGAAAAGCTCTGCTCGATGAAGGGCGACCCAACCTCTGCTCGACGAATGGCGAGCGAGCGAGAGGGGTGAAGGGGTCAACTCGCGTAGCTCGCCCGCCTGGCCTGGGCGAGAGTTAGCTGGCATCCTGCTGCTTGCCCCTCGCATGTTGTTCCGGTGCGGGCCGGGCGACCTAGTTCGCTCGCCTGGCTTGTCGGGGTCTGCTCGAGACCTGGTTCGCTCGCCTGGCTTGGCGGGGCCCGCTCGACGAACATGGGGTTGTATAGTGAGTATGATGTGGAGTTTAGCAAGCTGAGCTGGTTTGCCACGGATTTAGTAGTTTCTGAAGACAACAAAGTCAAGCATTTTCTGGTTGGTCTGAAGAGTGACATCCAGCAGTTGGCAAGTGCTTATAGATTAGAGAGTTATGTTGAAGCAATCGAAGCAGCTCTTAAGGTTGAGTCAATCAACAATGCCAAGAATCGAGGACAACAAATGAGAAAGGATAAGAGGTAGACTAGTGATGTTGAAAATTGTGAAGTGGAAGTGGTTGATGGGCAGGCCGGCGGCCTGGGCGGACATAGCCGGCAGACTGGGCGGACTCGGCGTACTGCTGTTATGCGGCCTGGTGATTGGTCTAGTGGAAGCTGGCTGTTCTTATGAGCGGCTTGTGCGGATTAAGTCCGCGGCCTGGGCGGACTATTATCTGTGGATAGGGCATTGGTTGTCTTGCTGGCTTAGCTGAGTAAGGAGTGGCCTGAGCGGATAAAGGTTCACGGACTGGTGTACTTTGCCCAGTGGCCGTGTTGCAAGCTAGTGTTATCTGGCGGATTGGGTCCTGTCCGCGGGAGGCTTGCGGACTGGCGTGTCCGTAGTGTTCACTGTTGCGGACTTGCCTTATAGTTTGGCTGAGGACTTCCGAGCTCTGGTAGTACAACACTGCTGTTGCTGTGGCGGACTGGTGTGTGGAGTCCGGAAGATGGCCATTGCGTTGGGCAGGCGTGCGAGTATCTTGCAGACTGCTTCTCTTTGTAAAGGATGTGGTAGTCTGTGTTGCTTGGTTGTTTGGCGGACAGAGCTATGTACGCCGAGCTCGTGTTAGGCCCTTTGGTGGTTCTAGAGTTGGTCACACTCTGTGACAAGATCAGTGTATCCGCATTATCCGCCAAGTTCGCTATTGACCGGGTGGACTGCCTTTGGTCGTGGACTTTTGGCGGATGGAGGTATTGCTCTGGTAGTATGCGGAATGCCTCTTGTTTTTGCGGACAGTCACTGAAGGGGGATGCTGTCTTGCAGTGGTTGCAGGCTATGCGGGCTGGTGCATTGTCCGCATAGCTTGGGCGGACTGATGAGAGTTCGCCCAAAGGTGCCTTGCTCCTGGCGGTTTCTTCCTTGGTTTCCGGCTAAGTCTTTGCGGACTCAGCGGACGGAGGTTTTGCTAGCGTGCGGCTGGGGTGGTGATTCTATCCACTAGCGCGGTGACCATACTCCTCACATCGCCTATATATAGAACCCACTTAGCACATCTACATTAACTGAGTGAATAGTAAGTGGGGCTTGGGCAAATTACTGCGGTCTGCATTTTCTGTCTGTGCGGGTTGAGTAGAGCTGATGGTTTGATGTGTGCAGGTCACGCTGGTAGCTTCAAGGAGGCAGGAGTTTGGTTTTGACTTCTGTTAAGTACTTGGAAGTGTGTGGTCTCTGCGGTTTCAGCAGGTCGCTCTGCGGCTTGTCAGTTCTCTGCTTCAACATTTGCAAGTTCCAATAACCTGTCCGCCAGGCGCAGGCGGGTAGGCGGTCTGTTCATCAGTTCATCAGCAGTAGGTGAATAACGGTGTGTCCGCATGGCATCGCGGCTTCGGCGGACTCTATGTCTATTCGGCGTGTTGCAGCTTCAGCTCGGGCGGCTTCGGTGGACTTGGCGACTTGGCGGTCTCGGCGGTTTCCAGCGCTGTCCGCCTGGCTTGTTTTTTGTGCTTTCTGTTGTAGCTTGTGTACTAGCGAAATCATGTCTCGCTACGTATACCTCGCCTTGTAAAGAAGTGTAAATGAATGAAAGATCTGCTTGTGCTTCCATTGGTTATTGGTGTTAACCTTGTTCTTTGGGTTTCCGCTTGATCAAAGTGTGAACTTGGTAGTGCCGAGAATATTAATTTGGGGCTTGGGCTATCTTGCTTACCACTTTGATAAAATTTAACATGGTATCAAAGCGAGGTTCAGTTGCTTGAGCGGTGTTCAACCAGTGTTGTTACTCTGTGCTTGAGTGGTGATCAACCTGTGTTGGTGCTCTGTGCTTCTAAAAGGTTGCTAACCAACAGTTGTTGCTTGGAAGGGAGTTTTGCAAGGGGTCTTGGCATTGAACTCTTAACGCCGACTAACTTCAAGAAGTGGAAGTCGTGCATGAAGAGTTATCTTGTTGGTGAGGAGCTATGGGAGGTCGTCGGTGGTGACGACAGACAGGAAGTGACTGCTGCGTTTGGTACTGCTGAGCAGGTTAGGCTCTGGAGAAAAAACAAATGCTAAGGCGGAGTTTATTCTCAAGAGAGCCGTTTCACCAGAACTGTTTGATCACATCATTGGATGTGAGTCGGCTGCTGATATTTGGACAACCATTGATGAGTTGTTCAATAGGAAGAATGTGGCTCGACTTCAGTTTCTGGGGAATGAGTTGGCCAGGATAACTCAAGGAGACTTGTCCATCTCTAAATACTTCTTGAAGATGAAGAGTCTGTGTGCAGAGATTTCAGCTTTTGATCCTGATGAGCCTATCTCTGATGCTAAGTTGAAAAGACATGTTATCCGCGGCTTGCGGAAGGATTATATTGCCTTTGTCACATCAGTTCAAGGCTGGGCTACTCAACCATCATTGCTCAAGTTTGAGAATCTGCTTGCTTCACAGGAAAGCTTGGCACGGCAGATGGCTGGAGTGATTGTCTCTGAGGAGAGCAGTGAAGCACTCTTCACGGGCAAGAAGAAGGAGATATGGGAAGGGAAGAAGAAGCAGGTCGCTGGTGAGAAAGAGCCTTCAACGTCTTATCAGCCAGAGAGGAGCAATCCTCCTAAGGACTGGAAGAAGAACTTGAAGTTCTACAGGTGTCATAAGCGAGGGCACTTCAAGCAGGACTGCAAGGTCAAACTACAGCCTGGGCATGCTCCAGGAAAGGAGGAAGCTTGCTCTAGGAGTGAGGAAGCAGAATGGGGTGGAGCTTTCATGACGGGCACTTGTGTATGTGCCTTGTCTGCTGAGGACTTCAATGCTGAATGGATCGTGGACTCCGGGTGTGGTCATCACCTCATTGGAGACAAGTCGAAGTTCACCTTCATGCAAGCACACTCAGGTAATGAAGCTATTATCACTGCTGATAATATTGTTTATGCAGTAGAGAAAGAGGGGGTCATGTCTTTGGGTAGTGATCAGGGGCCACTCGCATTAAGGAGTGTGTATCACGTGCCAGGCATGAAGAAGAACCTCTTCTCTGTGACTAATGAAGTAGATGCTGGTTATCACGTTCTGTTTGGGCCAACATATGTGAGGTTCCTTCGCAATGTATCAGCAGTTAAGGCTGATGTTACTCATGTAGGAAGGAGGGTTAAGAACTTGTTTGTTCTTGCATCCAATTCTTATGTTGATCGAATGAGAGCCTACGATAGCGCTGCTATCTGGCATGAGAGGCTGGGGCATGTAGGAATGGACAAGCTGAAGGCTATGGCTAGTAGAAGTTTGGTGAGAGGTCTGCGTAAGTTATCCTCCTTTGGTGACGGGCATGTTTACGCGGGGTGTCAATACGGTAAGGCACATTGCCTGCCTTTTGATAAATCACAAACAAGGAGCAAGCAACCATTGGAGTGCATTCATGGCGACTTGATGGGACCAACGGTCACTGCTAGCCTTGGTGGAAGCAGATACATGCTTGTCCTGATTGATGACTACTCAAGGTATACTTGGGTTTACTTCTTGAAGGAGAAGTCAGAAGCCTTCCGGTTGTTTGTGGAATTCAAGGAGTTGGTGGAAGGCCGGCTTGGCTTGCGGATCAAGAAGCTTAGAACTGACAACGGTGGTGAGTTTATCTCCTCCTAGTTTTCTAACCGCCCACCACAACCAGGATGAAAGAACAAGCACCCCATAGAGTAATTCATCACAGGAGACCGCTAGAGCGCCCGGTCTCCAAGTCGTGTGAGACAAGCCACCTGACCGCTGGGACACCAAACTGCAACAGCCCAGCACACAGACCGGCTACGAGAAACTGCCAGACCGCCCGGTCTCCGAACAGCAACAGTCCGCCCGGTCTCCATCCTGCAACACTCCCCCTCAAGTTGGAGCATAGATATCAATCATGCCCAACTTGTCATAGATTTTGAAAAAGGAAGCAGACACTGGCTTGGTGAAGACGTCTGCCAACTCGTTGTCGGAAGTTACAAATGGAGTGCAAATCTGCTTCTTCAATATATCTTCCCGAATAAAATGACAGTCGACTTCTATGTGTTTTGTTCTCTCATGAAAGACCGGATTTTTAGAAATGTATATCGCGGCCTTGTTGTCACAGAACATAGGAAGATGATAGTTATAAACCTCTCCTAAGTCAAGCATGAGAGCCCGCAAGCATTTCAACTAACATGTAGTCGACTCCATACTGCAATATTCCGCCTCTACACTAGACCTGGAGACCACAGACTGTTTCTTGCTCTTCCAACTCACAAGATTGCCTCCAACAAACGTGCAAAAACCTGATGTCGATTTTCGGTCCCCTTTGTCATCAACATAACTTGAATCAGCTTCAACCCACATGTGACCATTCTTTTGAAAGAGAAGTCCTTTCCCTGGTGCTGCTTTAATATACTCTAATATCTTCAGGGCAGATTGTAGATGACACTCCCTAGGAGCTTGCATGAACTGGCTCACCTTTCCAACAACATAAGCTATGTCGGGTCTAGTTACCGCGAGATAAATGAGCTTGCCCACCAGACGCTGGTACCTCGTAAGATCGGATAGAAGAGGCGAGTCATCTGTCCATGTTTTGTCTTTTCCAGCAGCCATAGGACAATGGGTAGGTTTAGCACCAGTCAATCCTGCCTCCTTTAAAAGATCAAGACCATACTTTTGTTGGGAAAGGACCATGGAGTTGGGCTTCCTAAAGATTTCAATCCCCAGAAATTATTTCGTGGACCCCATATCATTTGTGACCAGGTGTTGACGAAGGTGTTTCTTTGTCAGCAATACCTCATCCTGATCATCACCAGTAAGAAGAATGTCATCAACATAAACCGCAAGAACAACCAGACCAGAGGCGGTTTTTCGAAAAAATAAGGAGTGATCTGCTGAGCTTCTCGTAAAACCAATGGCCGCAACAATGCCACTGAACTTGTCAAACCAGGCACGAGGGCTCTGCTTGAGGCCATAGATAGACTTCTTTAGCCGGCATACTCGTGTCTCCCCCTGAGCAACATACCCAGGAGGTTGCTCCATGTAAACATCTTCCTACAAATCACCGTAGAGAAAAGCATTCTTAACATCCAGCTGCAAAATGAGCCAATCCCTGTTGACAGCAACAGAGAGAAGGACCCGAATGGGGCTGAGACGAGCCACAGGAGAGAAGGTATCAAAGTAATCAACACCATATGTCTGAGTGAAACCTTTGGCCACTAGGCGGGCCTTGTAGCGATCCATGCTAACATCGGGACAGAATTTCACAATAAAGACCCAACGACAACCAACAACATCCGTGCCCAAAGGTGGGGGAACCAGGGTCCAGGTGCCCCGTTCAGTGAGGGTAGCAATTTCCTCATAGAAAGTGCAAGTTTCATCTGATATACTCTAGAGGGGGGGTGTATAGAGTATGGTGCTTGCTAAAAACCTTTTACAACTCTTGTTGTATTTCTAAGTGAACAGGGAAGCAAATAACATAAAGTAAATCTAAACACAGAGCAGTCACAGATCACAACCAGAAAACAAAAGAAAAACAAGCAACCAGAAGACACAAGGAGCTATAGTGGTTCCCCAACCAATCTGGGTACATCCACTCTTCGACCACCCTATGTAGGAATCCACTGCAGGATGAGTTGATCAGGTGTCCTGGGAACCAATGGGTTTTGATCAGGTCCCCAAAAACCAAACCCTCAAGTATTTTGGAAGGAGACTTGCAACCAGAATAATTTTGAAGGGATTTAAAATCCTGTACAGGAATTAGAGAGAGAGAGAGGGAGGGTGATAGTGTCTTCTCTGTCAACAGTCAGAGAGAAGACTTGTGGATTGATGTAGCAGCTTTTGCTCCCCCTGAGGTCTTGAATTGGTCAAGAATGCTGGAGCACTGCTTCAGGGTGATAGGCCTTCAGTGACCTAGAATGCCTGGACCAGAACTGCTTTAGGAACTTCTTTTGACAGAATGTTTGATTGTTGTCCTTTGAAGTTATCCTGTGAATAAAGAGAAGAAGACTCTTGATTGAAATTAGTTCTTCTTCTTCTTCTTGAGAGAGTTCTCTGGTCAAGGCTGATTGCAGTCAAGAACTTTAGATTTTAGAATGATTGTTCTTCTGCAGCTGTTGAGTATTTTCTGTACTGTGTTTCTTGAACTCTGCTTGATTCTATTCTCTTACTGTGTCACTGGTTTTCTTGTCTATCTCTCTTGTCTCTAACTGACTGAGAAAAGAAAAAGATATTCAAAAAAATTTTTGAATGTCAAGCAGTAATTACAGTCAGCCTTGGAAAGAATCAGCAATCAATGACTTTCCTAACTGTCCCATGGAAAATGGCATGTAATCGTCCATAGTCAATGCGTGTTCTAACCGTAACAGTTCGAGAAGATCTTGCATTAAATGTTCAGGAATCACCGCCAAGAAACTGGACGAGAACCTTGAAGAAAACATAATCTGGATTCGTCGAACAAAGAACACAATTCGTCGAGCTGAACATGAGTTCGTCGAGCTGAGCTTGAGTTCGTCGAACTGAGCTTGAGTTCGTCGAGCTGAGCTTGAGTTCGTCGAGCTGAGTTTGATAGAGTTTGTCGAGCTGAGATTGAGTTTGTCGACCTCAGAAAAGTTTTGAACTTAGACAAAATATCCTGCATCTGCTGAAATGCTGTGTCGACATAAGCTGGTGTCGATAGATTGATCTTGGTGTCGACACAAATCCTCTGGTGTCGACAGAATGATCTTGGTGTCGACATAAATCCTCTGGTGTCGACAGAAGCTGGTGTAGACTGAAATCCTGGTGTCGACACAAGTAAGTGTCGACTGAAATCCTGATGTCGACACAAACTGTCTGGTGTCGACACAAACCTTAAGTGTCGACACTGATTCTCTGAGTCCAGAAATCATTGAGTAGAGAATAGCATTCGTCGACCTGAAAAGCTGACTTCGTCGACCTGAGAAGCTGAGAGCTTGAGATCCAAGTTCGTCGAGCTCAGAATATAATTCGTCGACCGAAGCATGAAGCTGGACTTAGAAAAACATTTTGAAGTTCTCCAGACATTGGCTTGAAGTAAAAACTGAATTTTCGTCGAGCAGATAATATAGATCATCGAACTCAGCACTAAGAATTATCTCATGATCATCGAGCGCAGAATTCCTTTCGTCGAGCTGAGTTCGACGAACGTCGAACTCACTTGACTTAGTCTTGAAAAACTTGTGAGTCTGGAGTCTCTGAGGGTCTTGTTGAAAGCTGGTCCATCTGAGGAGTTGAGCCTAAGGACTTAACCTACACTCTAGGACACAAATTGACACTGGCTATATAAGATGGGTCACATCCTAAGTCAGTGAACCTAGCCCAAATCAACTAGGGATCCAGCAATCTCCCCCTATTTGGGTGAGGTCACTAACAAAGACTCAAAACAGAAAAACAAAGCAATAAAAGAGATATATCTGGCAGAGAATTATAACACATGCAACAGATATATATATATACACATAGCTTTGTTTAACATATAGTACAGTTTAAAGACAATTAACAGACAAAATTTAAAACAATACGAAAATTACTTCTTTGGCTTCTTCTACTGAGGTTTGTCTTCTGCTTTCTTTTCTCCTGACTTCTTGAAAATGATTTCTCTGTTTGGATTTTGAGCTTGTGCCACTATCATGGTCATATCAGCTGCCCCGATAATTTTCAATGATGTAGCCCTGGGGACAACTGCTTCTGGATGAAGTTTCATATAATCATCAACATTAAACAATTTGTTACCTTTGTCAAATCTTTTTAGCTCTTCTTTTCTATACTTTTACATAGTTGAAAGACCAGAAATATCGTTTCCTTCTGCTTTGGCTTTATTTATCAAAGAGAGACCAATCAGCTCTTGGTATCTAGCCATTCTTACTGTATTAGCAGTCTTTGGATCTTCAAAAGGAATTGGGGGGGGGAGTCTGGCTTCTTTGGGCTTTCAGCTTTTTGTACTACAGGACTCTGTTGCTGCTTCTGCTTGTGTTGATGACTACCTGAGGAGGATGGCCTCTATTGCCTGTTTCCAGAAGATCTCCCTGAGTGTCTTTGATAAGTATGCATTGGGGAAAATCTCTGGGAGCTAGAGCCACTGACACCAGCTGCTGGAGGAGGAGGAGGAGGATCCTTTCTGTATCTGTGTACTGGAGGAGGGGAGTATCTCCTACTTCTCTTTCTATCTTTCTGCTGGTTTTTGGAGAGCCACATCCAAGCTGGCATTCCCTTATATGGAGTCACATTGTGCAGAATGTAGTAGGGAGTGTCTGTAGCGGGATTTGGCTTGGGAGGAGGAGCAGTCTTTCTCTTCTTTGCCAACAATCTCTTTTTCCTACTGGCTACATCCTCATCAGAATCAATTTCATCATCAACAGATTCTGAATCCTGAGGTGTATCATACAATGCATCCAAAGCTTTTAAAGTTTTATCAAAAACAGTAGCCTTTGCTGGAGGAGGGGCAGAAGGTTCAGGAATAAGATTTTCAGCAACAGGAGAAGAAACAACTGTACAAGAATCAGAAATAAAAGAGACAGAGCTATCAACTACTGCCTTATTTTCTTCTTCAATGTCTGCCTGAATGAGCTCATCTAGAGTATGTATTGGAGAGTCATCCATAATAAAGTCTGGTGCTGAAACTGGCACTGGAGTAACTTCTGGAATGACCTCTAGGCTGGAAGCTGAGAAGGAGGCTGAAGCTGAGAGAGCAAAATTGTCACAGAGTTGCTTGGCAACAGCTGGACTAGCTGGAGAGGTATAAGGTACCATAGCCAAATATGGCTTAGAGAAATCAGCAGGAAGAGATTGTTTATATACAATATCAAAAGTACTCATCAAAACTGATAAATTCACTGTGGGATTTAAATAGAAATCACCAACAGGAGTTATTTGAGCAACTGACTCATCCAGATCCATGTCAGTATCCATAAATTGAATTAACTCAACCATTTCAGCATCAAAATCTGTCAAAACTGTGGCATCCTCATCTAAATCTGAAACTGCTAGAGAGGGAACTGTTATGACTGCTGCTGCTACTGCTATATCTGCATCTGCTGCAACTTCATCACAGAGCATCTCCCCCTGCCTGGGTTCTGGAAGACCTGGAGCCAGACCGCTAGATGAAGAGGGGGCAGTAGAGAGAAGAGAAATCTGGGCAGATAAGGAATTAATGGAGGTCACAGGAGGTGTAATGGCCTCTTGGATCAAGGCTTGAATGAGAGGTGTGAGCAAAGAAATGAGGGTAGATGGATCAAATGGGGAAGGGGAATGGGATGGAATGGGAGGAGGAATAACAGATGGAGGGGGGCATCTTGCATGAGTGTATCTGATGGTATAATGTAAGATGGAATGGTGGATAAGTGTGGAGGAAGAGGAGGCTGTGGGGGAGTAGGAAGAGGAATGTCCTGAGGGGAAGCTGGAGGAGTGGGTTGATGATCAACTTGCAAGGGGGAAGATGGAGGTGGAGATGGAATGTTTGTCAGGTCAAGTGGTGGAGATGGAAGAGGGGTAGGTACATGAGGAGGCTTCTTTGGAGGAAGAGGTGCTGGAATAGATGGTTGAGATGGAGAAACCTCTTCAACAAGGTGAGGAGCGGCCTTTACAACCCTTGTGCTCTCAGAAGTTTGGAGGGAGGAGGAGGAAGCCTTTGAGGGCTTGGAGATGGTCCTCTCCCACCTGCCAAACAGAGCGCAAGTAAGGCACTTGTTGGCGTTTATGAAGATGGTCGGGGAGACCATACAGTCAGCAGCCTTCTCTTTGAGAAAAATTCCCAATATTCTGCCAAAGCAGACTTCCTTTTTGCTGTTCTTCTTCTTGATCAATTCAAAGAATACTTTACTCCAATCAACCTGGCGCTTATTCACTACTGCACACATTATCAGAAATTGGTGACGAGTGATATAGTCGTGAGTAGAGTGCTTGGCTATCAGAATCTTTCCCATAATAACTGCCAGAAATTGGTAGGCGGCAGATAATTGCTTTTTCAACAACTTATTAGGGTTGTTCCCTGAGAAACCCATTAATTTCAGCATATCACCGAATTACTCAGAGTCCATTTCCATATTGTCTTCTCCATTCACTAATCCAAATATTTTAGTGAGAACTGCGGGAGAGAGGGAAACAGCAGGGTTCCCTATATTGCCGGTCAAAGTATCTTCGTCAGAAACAGTAGATGTGTATACCAATTCCCGTATTTCTGTTCCATGAAGTTTGACCTGGAGGTTGTTCTACATAAACCTCTTCTTGAAGCACTCCATTCAGAAATGCACTTTTGAAATCCATCTGGTAGACCTTGAATCTCTTGTAAGCTGCATAGGCAAGGAATATCCTAATGGCCTCTAACCTTGCAACAGGGGCAAAGGTTTGGTCATAGTCTATTCCTCCCTCTTGTTTGTAGCCTTGAGCAATAAGTCTAGTCTTGTTCCTCACTATGTTGCCTTGAGCATCTAACTTGTTCCTGTAGACCCATTTAGTTCCAATAACTGGGTTGTTATGGGGTCTTGGAACCAAATCCAATACTCTACATCTCTCAAACTGATTGAGTTCTTCTTGCATTGCAATGATCCAGTGGGGATCTTGCTCTGCCTCATGTATGGTGAGAGGTTCAATTTGAGAGAGAAAATAGGCATGCATCAAGTCTTGGTTGAGTTGATGCCTTGTCTATACAACTACTAAGATGTCTCCAATCACCTGAGATCTGGGGTGATCTCTAAGTGTGACAAGATCAGTTGGTGGAGTACGTTGAGCAACAGCTTCAGTATTTAATTCCTCTTGGGGAATGATACTAACTGTTGGGGGAAGTTCAGTCACTTCCTCTTGACTTTCCTCATCACTATCTTCAGCATCCTATGGAGTGGGATGGTGTGGTACCTCTTGGGTAAGGTTCAGTCCATCCATAGACTCACACAATGGTGAAACCTACAAAGAGCTTATGGTAGAAATTTCTTTCTCCTTGTATGACATGTTAGTCTCATCAAAAGATACATGAATAGATTCTTCAATTTTAAGAGTTGATTTATTATAAACCCTATAAGCTTTACTGACCATGGAGTATCCCAGAAACACTCCTTCATCAGCTTTAGCTTGAAATTTTGCTATGTATCTCTTGTCATTATTGTGAATGTAGCAAATACAACCAAAGATTCTAAAATAGTCTACTTTAGGTTTCTTCCCTTTGAGTAATTCATTGGAAGTCTTGCCCTTCAGTTTATGTATTAAACTTCTATTCAACACATAGTTGGAGGTGTTCACTGCCTCTGCACAAAAGGATAAAGGAAAGTGAGCATCTGACAACAATGTAGTGGCAGATTCAATAAGGGTTCTATTTTTCCTTTCAGCTACCCCATTTTGTTGAGGGGTTCTAGGAGCTGAGAAAGTATGCCTGATCCCTTCACTTTGACAGAACTCTTTCATAAGAAGAGAATCAAACTAGGTCCCATGATCACTTCTGATCAGGGCAATGTGAGTGTTGAACTCAGTCTGTATGCATTTGAGAAACTCTGTCAAACACTTAAAGTTATCAGACTTCTTCCTCAGAAAGAACACCCATGTGAATCTAGAGAAGTCATCTACAACCACTAAAGTATAAGATTTCCCTCCTAGGCTTTGTACTGTAATGGGTCCAAAAAGATCCATGTGTAACAGATACAAAATCCTAGGTGAATCACTCTTATTAAGTGACTTGAAACTATTTTTTGGTTTGCTTGCCTAATTGACAAGCCCTGCAAAGTCCTTCCTTCTTGTAGGGGCCAAAAGGTAGTCTTCTAACAAGGTTGTCCTTGGATAGCCTAGCAATGGTACTAAGGTTTATATGTCCTAGTCTCTTATGTCATAGTTCATTGGGTCTACTAATAGAGTTAAACAAGCAAATATCTACTTCAGTTGAAAGAAAATCTACAAGATAGATATTACCTTTTCTTTTACATGTCAATACAGTTTTGTTTTCCTCTGATTTGATCTTGCATAGGGATTTACTGAAAGTCACCTGCTAGCCTTCATCACATAGTTGACTGATACTGATCAAGTTGTGCTTCAGTCCTTCCACATAGGCTACTTTCTTGAATGTGACTGTGCCAATCTGGACTGCACCATATCCTATTGTCAGTCCAAAGTTTGAATCACCAAATATGACTTTGAGTCCAAGCTTGGCTTTTAAGGATGTGAAATTGTCCTTGTTTCCTGTCATGTGCTTTGAGCACCCACTATCCAGATACCATTGCTGGTTTGATGTTGGATAGGTCTTCACCTGCACATAAAATAATTTACTTGTTTTTGACCCAGTTTACCTTGGGCCTAGGTTGATAACGTTTGAATTCAGAAATAAAAGACACCTATGTTTGACTCTTATAACCTTCAGGATGATATCTCCTAGGAGGTATTATCCATTCAGTATAAGGGTTAAATCTTTGAGATGTAGGACCTCTAGGATTGAACTTTTATTTGCCTTTAAAAGGGTTTTCAATACTCTGAGCTCTGTTCGACGATCTCTGAGCTGAGTTCGACGATCTTGGGTTAGATCGTCGTGCTCCGTTCGAAGATCGACCGTACCAGAGTTCATGGTTCAGAGATCGTCGTCTTGAGTTCGACGATTTAGCCTGAGATTGTTGATCTCCATTCGACGATCATATAGCTCCGTTCGATGATTTCTGTTGAACTTTGGTTTTCTTAGGTAGATCAGAATTCTTCCTAGCTACCTCCACAACTCCATTCCCTTTATCAGAGATAAATTTAATTGGGGTTGATAATACTATAGGTTGGCTGGATGAAGCACCCAAGCCCAGTGTACTATTTAATCTTGAGTTCACTGTGCTTATGATCTCCATTAGTTTGATACTTCTCCCATTGAGGGATTCTTCAAACTTCTTAGCCTCTGATAGTTCACTTTTCAGTGAGGCTATTTGCTCCCTACAGCACTCCAACTCCTCAGAGAGTTTGAGGTTATCTGATTTTAAGGTACTGTGTTCAGACAATTGATTTCTGAGAGAAATAATTTCTTTTCAGATTTCAATAGATCTAAACAAAGTGCCTTAAACTCACACTTGAAGTCCTCGGAATTGAAATCAAATGAGTCTATTACCTGGTCCTCTTCAGATTGAGTCTCTGATTTAGATTCTGACTCTTCTGCATCAGAATTCAGTTGTGAGGCATTGATAGCCATCATGCAGAATTCCTTCTCTTCAGCATCATCTTTATCATCACTTGAGCTGGAAGAAGTTTCAGATTCTTCTTCTTTCCCCCTCCAAGTTTCAGCTACAAACCCCTTCCTGGTGTGTTTGTTCTTGCTGGAGGATGGTTTGTCATTGCTGTTCTTCATGAGGTCTTTGTCTTTTCTTCTTTCTTTCCTGTCCTTTTTGTCCTTATATTGATTTTCTGGACAGTCAGACACCATGTGGCCTGGTTTCCTGCATCCAAAATAAATAATCTCTTTATTATTTGATTTGTCATACCTTGGCTTGTCATGCCCTCTGGCAGACTTTTTCCTGAAGTATTTCCTAGCCATTTTGTAAAATCTTTTGGCAAGTAGGCTTAGCAGCTCTTCATTGCCTGTGACCTTGTCTTCAGGCTGATCTTCAATGGCTTTGAAAGCTATTGATTTTTTCCTTTCTTGAACCTGGTGAGGCAGCCTTCTGCTCTTCTTCTCTCTTCTTAATGAGCAGCTCATAAGACTTGAGCTTGCACAAGAGTGCTTCAGTTGTGATCTCATTTAGACTTCTGGCATCCTTGATTGGCCAGATACGTGAGTCCCAAGTGCTTGGGAAGCACATTAGGATTTTATCATTTAGCTCAGTCAATGAGATCTCTTTGTCCAAAGTTTTAAGCTCATTGACTATGAGACTGAGTCTATTATACATGTCTGCTACTGACTTAGCTTCTACTTTCTTGAAATTCTCATATTGGGTTATGAGGTGAGATCTTCTGTCTTTTCTCTCATCAGCAGATCCTGAGACTATTTCAAATAGCTTGTCCCAGATGTCCTTTGCTGAGTTGCATTCAACTATCTTTTGGAAAATTTCATCAGACATAGTCTGGGCTAGAATGTTCATAGCTTTTGCATCAGCCAATTTCCATTTCTTTATTTCTGCACCTGTTCCCGAAGGAGGTGGAACAGCACTTGTACTTCTATTCTCTGGAGGTCTTGGACACACTGTCAAAACAGAATTGAAAATGTCCTCATCAATAGAGTTCATGTACAGTCTAATCCTTGCCTTCCAAAGTGCAAACTTAGATAGATTGCACACTGGAGGTCTGGTACTAGCATAATCTTTGTTTTGGGCCATGTTCTGTGAAGAAATGATCCTAATAACAAACTTACAACAAGCAGATCTAACTGGAGGGATCTTTGGGTTCAGGTGTTAGCCTGTGCAACCACTGAGATGTGGTATTTTTAATCAACCTCGCTCTAATACCAATTGAAAGTGCAAGTTAGATTTGTAATACTCTAGAGGGGGGTGAATAGAGTATGGTGCTTGCTAAAAACTTTTTACAACTCTTATTGTATTCCTAAGTGAACAGGGAAGCAAATAACATAAAGTAAATCTAAACACAGAGCAGACACAGAGCACAGCCAGAAAACAAAAGAAAACCAAGCAACCAGAAGACACAAGGAGCTATAGTGGTTCCCCAACCAATCTGGGTACATCCACTCTTCTACCACCATAGGTAGGAATCCACTGCAGGATGAGTTGATCAGGTGTCCTGGGTAGCAATGGGTTTTGATAAGGTCCCCAAAAACCAAACTCTCAAGTCTTTTGGAAGGAGACTTGCTGTAACATTCCATTTCCTACTAGACCCCTAGGAGTGGTTTTGCCCATGACTAGGTCATGACAAACCCTAGGAAGCCAGGAATGGGCCAAGAGATAGGAGACAAAATGTGGAAAATCATCATGGTCTGCAAATAGTAGAACTCTGAACAGTGGTTTAGGATGACCATGGGCTACACCTTGACCCCAAGACCCTACCACAACACCCCTAATACCTTGGGAGGCCCATTAGAGCCATAAGGACCCATTGGGGTCAACCAAAGAGGCTCAGTTGACCAAGGTCAACCCTAGCCCTAAATGGGTCAAACTAGCCTACTTAGGGTCAATTGACCTACTCCTAGCCTAGAGGACCCCACCTATGCCCCCCCTAACTCTAAAGTGAAGTCAAGGGGTCACTAGGGACACTTTGGGGTCAGCCCTAGAGGCCAGGTTGACCCAAGTCAACTCAAGCCCCTAATCTGGTCAAAGTACCCTTACTAAGGGTATGTGACCTCCAAAGTGCAAGGTAACCCTACATAACCCTTCCTAGACCTTAGGGGAAGCCAATGGGTCACCAAGGACCCATTGGGTCAACCCAAATGATCATGTTGACCCAAGTCAACTCTAGCCCTAAAATGGTCAAAGTGCCCTTACCAAGGGACATGTGACCCCCAAGATGCCCAACCAACCCTATTCAAGTCTTCCTAGACCTTAAGGGAGTCCAATGGGTCACCAAGGACCCATTGGGGTCAACTCAAATGGTCATGTTGACCAAGGTCAACTCTATTCTAGTGTTAGGTCAAATTAGCCTAAATGGGCTAACCCAAGCTCAAACCCATTTCCCCCACTTGGGCTAACCTCATTTTATTATTAATATGAGTTAGTGGGCTGCCAATAGGCTGGAGGAGAGGTCAAAATTCGGCCATGGTGAGTAGGAGAGAGAAAGCTCCTTTTTTCTCTTTAATGGAGGAGAGAGAAAGTGAGAAAAGAGGCCATTCATGGCCAAGGGAGATCAAGGGCCTCTCCAATTAATTCCAAAGGCTGAATACATTCCCCCTCATCAGTTTTAAGGAGTTTAATAGTCATGTCCAGCCACCCAAGGTGGCTGAATTTATTTCCTCCAATAGGGAAGAGAGAGAAAGAAGAAAGAGAAGGCCATTCATGGTGGGGAAGGTGAATCACCCCTCCATTCTTCACCAATTAATTAGTATTCATCTCCCCTATCAGTTTTGAGGAGTTTCCAAATGAATTGGGACAAAGGGGGGGTGAATTTCCATGGATTTTCTCCAAAACCGAAATTCCAATTCATGACCATTAATGGATTTGAAGCCATGACCCTCCCTCTCCCCCAACCCATTTGATGCTTTTAAAAGCTTCCATGGGCCAAGAGTAATCATTTCCACCCTTCACCTAAAGAAACCGGGCGGTTTGGTAGTGAAGTTGCAAGCATCAGAAAGCTCCACCACCGGCCATGGCGCACCACCACCACACTCGACGACAAGCTCGGTTAAAGGTCCTCCTCTACTCCTTCTTCCGTGGGTAGATCTTAGGAATCGTTTAGGACAAGAATCAGACACAATTGAGCCGATCCAAGTTTTCATTTTCATGGTTTTTCCAAAAAAAAATGGTGGTCGGGTTCGCCGGAAACCACCCCTCCGGCGGCCGTGCCGCCGCCCGGCGATAGCCCCCACCTCAACGAAGGTGGTGGCGGTGGTGGCCGGCCAGGGAGGTGGCCGTGTGGCCGGGAAATGCTCTTGGAATAAGCTCCAGGTTCGGCCAATCATGGCCCTTGGCTGGAGGAAGAAGATGACTAGGAGCCCCACGATTTGCTTTAAGATTCGTGCAGCATCATTTCTTTTATTTAGTTTTGATTTCTGAATTTTCTGTCCTATTTTTTGGGCTGTTTTGCATTACATATTAAAAATACTTAGGGCCACCTGGTGGGAACACGTTCAATATGAAAGTTGTAGCCCTATGGGTCTAATGTAATCCAAAATTGATTTGGACCAATTCGGCCCTCTGGTTGGACCAAGGCACCCATTTTGGTGGGACCTATACCTAGGGATGACCTGAGACTCAAATGGATGTCCACCCTTCATCCCTTATCCAAATTGGCTGAAATGTGGACAGAGGATCATTCTTATCTATAACTAGGGCCTGTCCAAAACTGGGAATTTTTGGAGAAACTATTTCTATAGTTTTTATAAAAATTTAATAATCCATAAATAAATTACATAGGTGTCCTAAACATCTCTACATCCTCCCAAATTTTGATGAGTGGTCCCTGGGCTCATGTTATGTATCTGTATAACGTTTCACGTAATTTGGATGTGTTTTGAATAGGTATTGACCCAACCCTAACTTTACCTTAATAAGGGTATTTTGGTCAAAAAGTGCACTTTTTATTTTGAATGACCAAATCACCTCAACAGAGGCTGAAATTTGGGCCACTGACTTGGTATGGCACTTAGCACCTCCCCATGGAATGTGGGGTAGAGTGGAATTGATTTGCCCTAAGTTCACAGGCCAAACCCTAAGGAAGGACCTTTGTGCCTTGTGAAGGGCATGAGCCCTAAACACCTTGGATGAACACCAAATTTTGCAAGGAGGTTCCTAGGATGTATAAAACCATCTGTTAAAAATATTAGCTAATTTTGAAAAGGTTAGGACCCCCAAAACCCTAACCCTAGCTTAGGATCTAAAACTTGTAGTGTAGGTTTGGGTTAGCTAAACATCTTGAAACTTAACCAAATTTGGGTAGTGAGGGAATGAGAATATTTTGAGCCTCTGATAATTTACTTGAGGAGTTTTAATCAATATTTGTAGCACTTCATTTGTAACCAATATGATTGTCCTAATTAATAATTTGGCTATTGTGGTCTCACTGCCCATTGAAAGGGCATGCAACATTGGCAGAGGTAGTTTTAGGCTATACTAATCATATATGAATTTTGATAGAATTTTTGGATATCTAGTTAGGGCATCTACTTCACAAGTGCTTTATTTTGGTTACATACTAAATAATTCTTGCAAGAGCCCATTAATTATTGAAAAATTATGAAACTTGCTACATAGTGTTTCTAGCTCAATATTATCATGTGGGAATTTTTGTGGAAATATTTGATGGTTAATTAGAATACTTTGTTCATTAACCCATAAACTTGAAATTTCATGAGAAAATCAAATATAGCCTTATTTTTAAATGATAAATTATGAAACTTTTTTAGGGTATTTGTAGGCCATCACAATCATCTCTGAATTTTCTCTGAATTTTTGGAGGTATTATTACTGTAAAATCTTTTAAATTGACTTTTTATGAGGTAAATTTGAAATTAAATTTAAGGGCCCAAACATTGCTGAAAAATTTGAAGACTTAGGCCTTAGAGTTGAGTATGCATTTTGTAATTACCATAAATTTATTGGAACATTATCTTGTCTGAAATTGCTACTTCATGTTCAAACTTGGGCTTTTTGGATACTAGAATAAATAAATAAATTATCAGACAAATTAGAAAAATTATGGATTTCTGGATTTATGCTTCGAATATCATTTTAGCCCTCTAGTAATTATCATAGGGGTACTGGATGAGTATTTCATGTACTTCCCTTTTTACGGGTCATGTAGCTTAAGTGGTCTGCATATAGCAAAACTGCAGGAAATCATTTTGGATATGAATTAGAGCACGTGTGATGGGTCTTGATGGATTGCTGGAAGGATATGTAGAATGGGTGGCATCTATGGAAGATGAGTGAGTAGAGTGTGGTTTTTGTCTAGGGTTTAGAGGCGTTCGGGTCCGACGAAAGATCGTCCTACCCAAGGAGAGAGTTGGAGTCAAATCACCCTAGGATTAGCATATCGGAACATGAGAAAGCAAAGGGTAAGGGAATCAACCAATAACAAAATAAGTACCTTGCGAAAGGGAACGCTGGGCGTAATCCCAACACAGTTCCTAGTGCCCCTTGAGAGCCCTTCACAGGGAATACCGGGGGCAGTCCTGGGTTAACGTAAACTGTTTAACAAGCTGAAAAGAGTAACTTAGTAATTAGGGTTGCACAATTTACAGACACTGATGGCACCGGATGTTAGTTGGGAGCTTCGGCTCGGATGGTTAAAAGGCAGACTTTGGGTCCGGGGAGCTTCGACTCGATTGTTTGAGACGGACGTGTTGGTCCGGGGAGCTTCGGCTCGGTTCTTGATTACGCTAAATTTGCATGTACATAAAAGGAAGGAAAATTAAGGTGGTGGGTGTTCGGTATCAGAGGGTCGATGCACCGACGCCAATACGTTGACTCGACAAGTGTGGTTAGCACTTCGCCAACAGAAGTCCGGTGCGCCAGCCGGCAAGAGTACGCAGGAGTCCGCTTCATGCACCAAGCGTTGAGGCGTACGATATGTCTGACCGGTAGTGCTTTACTGGTTTAGAGGTGGGAGAGGCCCAACCCACCGCTTCCGTCTGCCACTACGGAGGTATCTTGGGAGGTTACGGCTCCAGAAAGGGGGAACTAAAGGTCTGTGTGCACAGAGTCGGGTGTGTGTGTTGCACTTGCATGATCCATCATACCCACTTGCATGTCATAGCATAATCGTTACCTTTAACCTTGACACCTAAAGTATAAGTGGAATGAGACGCTAATGCTTTAGGACCTGCAAAACGACCCCTTAGTCTATAAGCTTGTGTGGGCAAGTTTATAAATTAAGGTTAATATTGATATATATAGTTACTGCTGTTTGATCACCGACACCCCAACGTATAAATTGGTATGGGACTTTTTTTATACGATGGGAGCCTTGCAGAAGACCCCTTGGCTTATGTGTTTTCACATAAGTGAAGGTTACTTTTCATATTTCAGGTTATGACTATACATGATATAGAATTGCTAGTATAGGTCCGCTGTCATCTGCTTTTGATTTTCTCCACCTTCAAGTCCTCCCCTTTCTTCCTCTCCGCTCGGTGCCTAGGGGCCATGGGGGAAGTGGCGGGGGATGATAGGACTTAGTCTTTTAGACTAACGGTTTTCGAACCGCATCATTTAGGGGATCGTGGAGACCAGCATGGAGGAGCAGCCCCAGAGACCGGTGCGCTTGGAGGTGGGGCAGTCTAGCTCCGGAGTTCATACAGCCGGGACCGTGAGTCTCGACCTTGAGTAGTTTTTCTGCTTCCGCATGAGTGATCTTTTTGTAGTGAGGATATGATGTACCGGGCATAAGCCCGTTTTTGCTTCTGATGTTTTATTCTGTGGACACTCCCTTCGTGGAGTTATATTTATTATGACATGTGATTTTCTGTGGACAGTTATTTTTCATTTACTTCTTTATGCTACTTTTCTGTGATCGAAATGGCCGGCAGAATCGGCGCTTTGTGGTGATGACTCTTCAGGGCGTGAAGGAGTCACCGCAAAACGGCGGTTCTGGGCCTAAGACCCCGGCGTCTAAGAGAAAAAAAAAGGGGGGTCTTACAAGTGGTATCAGAGGCAGACCTCAATCGAAAAGTAGCAGTCCACAACCCTGGGTCACCCCCGCACGAGTTTAGTTTGGGGACAAACTAAGCAGCGGAAGCAGTGGTGTGCCCATAAGGGAAATCACATTTAAAAGTCCACTGTATCTTGTCCATTCTTTCCATTTGTACGCTATCCAACAATTGGAATCCTTCTTTGTAGCCTGCGGCAAACCCTACCCCTAGCAGGGAGCACTTTAGGCTGCGAAGATCTCATCTTATAATTCTTTAGTCAGTGAGTTAGACTCAACCCACTAGGAGACATGACTAACCATGATAACTTATAGTATGCCCTAGTTTGAAATATACTTTAGGTATGAACTTGGTTAAGCTAAGGAGATACCTAAAGAGAATAAAGGAGGAGTATAGCACGAGAATGGCTACCTAAGCTATAAACTCAGGTAGCCCTACAGTCCCTATCAAGGATTACTCAAAACGGAAGGACTGCTTTAAGGAGAATTGAGACCAATAATCCATTAGCAGAATGGTAGAAGACATATAGTCTCAACCCTCATGCCAGTAACAAGATTACCTGGAGACCACCATCACGACAAACACCGAAGGTCGGATAGGAATTCAGTTCGGAAGAGACCTGGTTGGGGATTGGGAACATTTTAACCCAGATAAGATTGTCGTAAATAGGACTCAGAAGGTTTAAAATATGGAGTATATCAACAGATTCAGGTTGGAACCCCATGTCAAAGATTGATGCCCTAGGGATTGTGCACCCAGCTAGGACAGATATAACATGGTAATATCAAAGATACTCAGCCCAAGGCAGTTAGAGGCTTATCTTTTGTTTATTGGGGGCGTGTCTTTTGTTTATTGGGCAAATTAGTTACTGACTTGGGTTTCCCTTAGATCTCATCTAGGAAAGTTTGCGTCATAAATATAATGAAATGGACGTAAACCATACTCGGTGCACCCGGGCATCACGAAGATGACTGCGGATTTGAAGAAGACTATGTACTGGCCTGGCATGAAGAAGGATATCACTCGGTTTGTGACCCACTGTGAAGCTTGCAAGTTAGTGAAGGCAGAGTGCAAAAACCTCGCGGGTTTGTTGCAACCACTCCCGGTACCAGAGTGGAAGTTACGAAGACATCGCGATGGACTTTATTCACGGACTTCCCCGATCACGAACATGAAATGACTCGATTTGGGTCATCGTCGATCAGTTGACAAATGTAGCCAGGTTCATTGCGATCAGAAAGGACGACGCTGTGGGAGTATTAGTACGGAGATTTGTGGAGCAGTTCGTTCGATATCATGGGGTGCCCAAGACGATCGTGTCGGATCGGGATGGCTGTTTCACTTCCAGGGAGTGGAGATCCGTGCAAGCTTACTTAGGCACGCGATTGACCTTCAGCACTGCATTCCATCCCCAGACGGACGGGCAGACAGAATGCACCAACCGGGCGCTAGAAGATCTTTTGAGGCTGTGCATTTTGGACCGCGGGGAACCGTGGGAGAAACTCTTACCCCTGGTCGAGTTCTCCTATAACAACAACTACCAGTCCAGCATCAGGATGGCGCCTTACGAAGCGTTGTATGGAAGGAAATGTCGGACCCCGCTTTCTTGGGTTCAGGACGAAGATCCGAAGGTGTTGGGATAAGAGTTTGTTGAAGACACCGAGGCTCAGGTGAGGCTGATCAGAGAAAGGATGCTAGAGGCGCAGAGTAGACAGGCTAAGTACTATGACGCCCGGCATCGGCAGGTGGAGTTCCAGGTGGGGGACCAAGTGTTTTTGAAGATCCGGCCCATGCATGTAGTCTCGCGGGTGCGTGGTCGGAGGAAGAAGCTCAGCCCTAGGTACATGGGCCCTTATAGGATCCTGGAGCGGATCGGGCCCCTAGCCTACAGGCTGGAGTTACCACCAGAGCTGGAAGCTCTGCACGACGTCTTCCATATTTCTTCGCTGAGGAGGGCTCTGCTACGCCCGGAGCAGCAGATTTTGACCACCGAAGGGCCGGTAGCTTCAGATCGGTCAGTTTGTTTGGAGCCGGTTAGGATCGACGACCGAGGAATACGGGTCTTGCGTCGCAAGAAGGTCCCATTAGTCAAGGTCCTGTGGAGGAACCATAGCCAGGAGGAGCATACCTGGGAGCCGCAGGACCTGATGCGACAAAGATACCCAGAGCTGTTCAGTCAGGTATACCTCACAAACCCCTCAAGATGTTTTAATTATTTTCCTACGTTAAACTTGCAAGGGCTGCTTTAGGCAGGTAGAGACTTATCTTTTGTTTATTGGGGGCTTATCTTTTGTTTATTGGGATCTTGGTTTCATCAATTGGGTGAATTGGTCATAGATTTAGGTTTCCCTTAAAACTTAGTTTACAAACATGGCATCGTGATGGGATGTTACAAGTTTCTCTCTTCGGTAGAAATTCTCGTAGGCTTAACCTTGATTTTGGGGACGAAATCTTTGTTTTGTTTATTGGGATTTGTAACATCCCATTTCCTACTAGACCCCTAGGAGTGGTTTTGCCCATGACTAGGTCATGACAAACCCTAGGAAGCCTGGAATGGGCCAAGAGATAGGAGACAAAATGTGGAAAATCATCATGGTCTGCAAATAGTAGAACTCTGAACAGTGGTTTAGGATGACCATGGGCTAAACCTTGACCCCAAGACCCTACCACAACACCCCTAATACCTTGGGAGGCCCATTAGAGCCATAAGGACCCATTGGGGTCAACCAAAGAGGCTCAGTTGACCAAGGTCAACCCTAGCCCTAAATGGGTCAAACTAGCCTACTTAGGGTCAATTGACCTACTCCTAGCCTAGAGGACCCCACCTATGCCCCCCTAACTCTAAAGTGAAGTCAAGGGGTCACTAGGGACACTTTGGGGTCAGCCCTAGAGGCCAGGTTGACCCAAGTCAACTCAAGCCCCTAATCTGGTCAAAGTACCCTTACTAAGGGTATGTGACCTCCAAAGTGCAAGGTAACCCTACATAACCCTTCCTAGACCTTAGGGGAAGCCAATGGGTCACCAAGGACCCATTGGGTCAACCCAAATGATCATGTTGACCCAAGTCAACTCTAGCCCTAAAATGGTCAAAGTGCCCTTACCAAGGGACATGTGACCCCCAAGATGCCCAACCAACCCTATTCAAGTCTTCCTAGACCTTAAGGGAGTCTAATGGGTCACCAAGGACCCATTGTGGTCAACTCAAATGGTCATGTTGACCAAGGTCAACTCTATTCTAGTGTTAGGTCAAATTAGCCTAAATGGGCTAACCCAAGCTCAAACCCATTTCCCCCACTTGGGCTAACCTCATTTTATTATTAATATGAGTTAGTGGGCTGCCAATAGGCTGGAGGAGAGGTCAAAATTCGGCCATGGTGAGTAGGAGAGAGAAAGCTCCTTTTTTCTCTTTAATGGAGGAGAGAGAAAGTGAGAAAAGAGGTCATTCATGGCCAAGGGAGATCAAGGGCCTCTCCAATTAATTCCAAAGGCTGAATACATTCCCCCTCATCAGTTTTAAGGAGTTTAATAGCCATGTCCAGCCACCCAAGGTGGCTGAATTTATTTCCTCCAATAGGGAAGAGAGAGAAAGAAGAAAGAGAATGCCATTCATGGTGGGGAAGGTGAATCACCCCTCCATTCTTCACCAATTAATTAGTATCCGTCTCCCCTATCAGTTTTGAGGAGTTTCCAAACGAATTGGGACAAAGGGGAGGTGAATTTCCATGGATTTTCTCCAAAACCGAAATTCAAATTCATGACCATTAATAGATTTGAAGCCATGACCCTCCCTCTCCCCCAACCCATTTGATGCTTTTAAAAGCTTCCATGGGCCAAGAGAAATCGTTTCCACCCTTCACCTAAAGAAACCGGGCGGTTTGGTAGTGAAGTTGCAAGCATCGGAAAGCTCCACCACCGGCCATGGCGCACCACCACCACACTCGACGACAAGCTCGGTTAAAGGTCCTCCTCTACTCCTTCTTCCGTGGGTAGATCTTAGGAATCGTTTAGGACAAGAATCGGACTCAATTGAGCCGATCCAAGTTTTCATTTTCATGGTTTTTCCAAAAAAAAATGGTGGTCGGGTTCGCCGGAAACCACCCCTCCGGCGGCCGTGCCGCCGCCCGGCGATAGCCCCCACCTCAACGAAGGTGGTGGCGGTGGTGGCCGGCCAGGGAGGTGGCCGTGTGGCCGGGAAATGCTCTTGGAATAAGCTCCAGGTTCGGCCAATCATGGCCCTTGGCTGGAGGAAGAAGATGACCAGGAGCCCCACGATTTGCTTTAAGATTCGTGCAGCATCATTTCTTTTATTTAGTTTTGATTTCTGAATTTTCTATCCTGTTTTTTGGGCTGTTTTGCATTAATTATTAAAAATACTTAGGTCCACCTGGTGGGAAAACGTTCAATATGCAAGTTGTAGCCCTATGGGTCTAATGTAATCCAAAATTGATTTGGACCAATTTGGCCCTATGGTTGGACCAGGGCAACCATTTTGGTGGAACCTGTACCTAGGGATGACCTGAGACTCAAATGGATGTCCACCCTTCATCCCTTGTCCAAATTGGCTGAACTTTGGACAGAGGATCATTCTTATCTATACCTAGGGCCTGTCCAAAAATGGGAATTTGTGGAGAAACTATTTCTATAGTTTTTATAAAAATTTAATAATCCATAAATAAATTACATAGGTGTCCTAAACATCTCTAAACCCTCCAAATTTTGGTGAGTGGTCCCTGGGCTCATGTTATGTATCTTTATAACGTTTCACTTAATTTGGATGTGTTTTGAATAGGTATTGACCCAACCCTAACTTTACCTTAATAAGGGTATTTTGGTCAAAAAGTGCACTTTTGATTTTGAGTGACCAAATCACCTCAACAGAGGCTGAAATTTGGGCCACTGACTTGGTATAGCACTTAGCACCTCCCCATGGAATGTGGGGTAGAGTGGAATTGATTTGCCCTAAGTTCACAGGCCAAACCCTAAGGAAGGACCTTTGTGCCTTGTGAAGGGCATGAGCCCTAAACACCTTGGATGAACACCAAATTTAGCAAGGAGGTTCCTAGGATGTATAAAACCCTCTGTTAAAAATATTAGCTAATTTTGAAAAGGATAGGACCCCCAAAACCCTAACCCTAGCTTACGACCTAAAACTTGTAGTGTAGGTTTGGGTTAGCTAAATATCTTGAAACTTAACCAAATTTGGGTAGTGAGGGAATGAGGATATTTTGAGCCTCTGATAATTTACTTGAGGAGTTTTAATCAATATTTGTAGCACTTCATTTGTAACCAATAGGATTGCCCTAATTAATAATTTGGCTATTGTGGTCTCACTGTCCATTGAAAGGGCATGAAACATTGGCAGAGGTAGTTTTAGGCTATACTAATCATGTATGAATTTTGATAGAAGTTTTGGATATCTAGTTAGGGCATCTACTTCACAAGTGCTTTATTTTGGTTACATACTAAATAATTCTTGCAAGAGCCCATTACTTATTGAAAAATTATGAAACTTGCTACATAGTGTTTCTAGCTCAATATTATCATGTGGGAATTTTTGTGGAAATATTTGATGGATAATTAGTATACTTTGTTCATTAACCCATAAACTTGAAATTTCATGAGAAAATCAAATATAGCCTTATTTTTAAATGATAAATTATGAAACTTTTTCTAGGGTATTTGTAGGCCATCACAATCATCCCTGAAGTTTCTCTGAATTTTTGGAGGTATTATTACTGTAAAATCTTTTAAATTGACTTTTTATGAGGTAAATTTGAAATTAAATTTAAGGGCCCAAACTTTGCTGAAAAATTTGAAGACTTAGGCCTTAGAGTTGAGTATGCATTTTGTAATTACCATAAATTTATTGGAACATTATCTTGTCTGAAATTGCTACTTCATGTTCAAACTTGGGCTTTTTGGATACTAGAATAAATAAATAAATTATCAGACAAATTAGGAAAATTATGGATTTCTGGATTTATGCTTCAAATATCATTTTAGCCCTCTAGTAATTATCATAGGGGTACTGGATGAGTATTTCATGTACTTCCCTTTTTACGGGTCATGTAGCTTAAGTGGTCTGCATATAGGAAAACTGCAGGAAATCATTTTGGATATGAATTAGAGCACGTGTGATGGGTCTTGATGGATTGCTGGAAGGATATGTAGAATGGGTGGCATCTATGGAAGATGAGTGAGTAGAGTGTGGTTTTTGTCTAGGGTTTAGAGGCGTTCGGGTACGACGAAAGATCGTCCTACCCAAGGAGAGAGTTGGAGTCAAATCACCCTAGGATTAGCATATCGGAACATGAGAAAGCAAAGGGTAAGGGAATCAACCAATAACAAAATAAGTACCTTGCGAAAGGGAACGCTGGGCGTAATCCCAACACAGTTCCTAGTGCCCCTTGAGAGCCCTTCACAGGGAATACCGGGGGCAGTCCTGGGTTAACGTAAACTGTTTAACAAGCTGAAAAGAGTAACTTAGTAATTAGGGTTGCACAATTTACAGACACTGATGGCACCGGATGTTAGCTGGGAGCTTCGGCTCGGATGGTTAAAAGGCGGACTTTGGGTCCGGGGAGCTTCAGCTCGATTGTTTGAGACGGACGTGTTGGTCCGGGGAGCTTCGGCTCGGTTCTTGATTACGCTAAATTTGCATGTGCATAAAAGGAAGGAAAATTAAGGTGGTGGGTCTTCGGTATCGGAGGGTCGATGCACCGACGCCAATACGTTGACTCGGCAAGTGTGGTTAGCACTTCGCCAACAGAAGTCCGGTGCGCCAGCCGGCAAGAGTACGCAGGAGTCCGCTTCATGCAACAAGCGTTGAGGCGTACGATAGGTCTGACCGGTAGTGCTTTACTAGTTTAGAGGTGGGCGAGGCCCAACCCACCGCTTCCGTCTGCCACTACGGAGGTATCCTGGGAGGTTACGGCTTCAAAAAGGGGGAACTAAAGGTCTGTGTGCACAGAGTCGGGTGTGTGTGTTGCACTTGCATGATCCATCATACCCACTTGCATGTCATAGCATAATCGTTACCTTTAACCTTGACACCTAAAGTATAAGTGGAATGGGACGCTTATGCTTTAGGACCTGCAAAACGACCCCTTAATCTATAAGCTTGTGTGGGCAAGTTTATAAATTAAGGTTAATATTGATATATATAGTTACTGCTGTTTGATCACCGATACCCCAGCGTATAAATTGGTATGGGACTTTTTTTATACGATGGGAGACTTGCAGAAGACCCCTTGGCTTATGTGTTTTCACATAAGTGAAGGTTACTTTTCATATTTCAGCTTATGACTATACATGATATAGAATTGCTAGTATAGGTCCGCTGTCATCTGCTTTTGATTTTCTCCACCTTCAAGTCCTCCCCTTTCTTCCTCTCCGCTCGGTGCCTAGGGGCCGTGGGGAAAGGGGCGGGGGATGATAGGACTTAGTCTTTTAGACTAACGGTTTTCGAACCGCATCATTTAGGGGATCGTGGAGACCAGCATGGAGGAGCAGCCCCAGAGACCGGTGCGCTTGGAGGTGCGGCAGTCTAGCTCCGGAGTTCATACAGCCGGGACCGTGAGTCTCGACCTTGAGTAGTTTTTCTGCTTCCGCATGAGTGATCTTTTTGTAGTGAGGATATGATGTATCGGGCATAAGCCCGTTTTTGCTTCTGATGTTTTATTCTGTGGACACTCCCTTCGTGGAGTTATATTTATTATGACATGTGATTTTCTGTGGATAGTTAGTTTTCATTTACTTCTTTATGCTACTTTTCTGTGATCGAAATGGCCAGCAGAATCGGCGCTTTGTGGTGATGACTCTTCAGGGCGTGAAGGAGTCACCGCAAAACGGCGGTTCTGGGCCTAAGACCCCGACGTCTAAGAGACAAAAAAGGGGGGTCTTACACTTGCAACCAGAATAATTTTGAAGGGATTTAAAACCCTGTACAGGAATTAGAGAGAGAGAGAGAGGGAGGGCGATAGTGTCTTCTCTGTCAATAGTCAGAGAGAAGACTTGTGGATTGATGTAGCAGCGTTTGCTCCCCCTGAGGTCTTGAATTGGTCAGGAATGCTGGAGCACTGCTTCAGGGTGATAGGCCTTTAGTGACCTATAATGCCTGGACCAGAACTGCTTTAGGAACTTCTTTTGACAGAATGTTTGATTGTTGTCCTTTGAAGTTATCCTGTGAATAAAGAGAAGAGGACTCTTGATTGAAATTAGTTGTTCTTCTTCTTCTTCTTGAGAGAGTTCTCTGGTCAAGGCTGATTGCAGTCAAGAACTTTAGATTTTAGAATGTTTGTTCTTCTGCAGCTGTTGAGTATTTTCTGTACTGTGTTTCTTGAACTCTGCTTGATTCTATTCTCTTACTGTGTCACTGGTTTTCTTGTCTATCTCTCTTGTCTCTAACTGACTGAGAAAAAAAAAAGATATTTAAAATTTTTTTTGAATGTCGAGCAGTAATTACAGTCGGCCTTGGAAAGAATCAGCAATCAATGACTTTCCTAATTGTCCCATGGAAAAACGGCATGTAATCGTCCATAGTCAATGCGCGTTCTGACGGTAACATTCCGAGAAGATCTTGCATTAAATGTTCAGGAATCACCTCCAAGAAACTGGACAAGAACCTTGAAGAAAACCTAATCTGGATTCGTCGAACAAAGAACACAATTCGTCGAGCTGAACTTGAGTTCGTCGAGCTGAGCTTGAGTTCGTCGAGCTTAGCTTGAGTTCGACGAGATGATCTTGAGTTCGTCGAGCTGAGCTTGATAGAGTTCGTCGAGCTGAGCTTGAGTTCATCGACCTGAGAAAAGTATTGGACATAGACAAAATATCCTGCATCTGCTGAAATGCTGTGTCGACATAAGCTAGTGTTGACAAATTGATCTTGGTGTCGACACAAATCCTCTGGTGTCGTCAGAATGATCTTGGTGTCGACACAAATCCTCTGGTGTCGACAGAAGATGGTGTCGACTGAAATCCTGGTGTCGACACAAGTAAGTGTCGACTGAAATCCTGATGTCGACACAAACTGTCTGGTGTCGACACAAACCCTAAGTGTCGACACTGATTCTCTGAGTCCAGAAATCGTTGAGTAGAGAATAGCATTCCTCGACCTGAAAAGCTGACTTCGTCGACCTGAGAAGCTGAGAGCTTGAGGTCCAAGTTCGTCGAGCTGAGAATATAATTCGTCGACCGAAGCATGAAGCTGGACTTAGAAAACAATTTTGAAGTTCTCCTGACTTTGGCTTGAAGTAGAAACTGAATTTTCTTCGAGCAGAGAACATAGATCGTCGAACTCAGCACTAAGAATTATCTCACGATCGTCGAGCGCAGAATTCCTTTCGTCGAGCTGAGTTCGACGAACGTCGAACTCAATTTACTTAGTCTTGAAAAACTTGTGAGTCTGGAGTCTCTGAGGGTCTTGTTGAAAGCTGGTCCATCTGAGGAGTTGAGCCTAAGGACTTAACCTAGACTCTAGGACACAAATTGACCCTAGCTATACAAGATGGGTCACATCCTAAGTCAGTGAACTTAGCCCAAATCAACTAAGGATCCAACACTCATCCATAGCAGTCTTCCAATGAGGAATAGTGAGAGCCTCCTGGTAGGTGCGGGGAGTGGCGGTCTCAGAGATAGCCAATGCAAATGTCCTGCGAGAAGGAGTCAGACGATCATATGAAACAACAGCAGCCAGGCGGTGCTCGGTACACATCCGCACCCCTTTGTGAAGAGCTATGGGTAGATCCAGGTCGGCATGTTCCTCAGCAATCGGAGCATCTGTGGCGGAGAGAGCTGGCCCGGGAGGATAGAGCGACAATGGAGAAGAGGAGGGAGATGGGGGAGAAGAGGCGGGAGAGGGTGGAGATGGTGGAAATGGTGGAGATGGGGGAACAGTAGTAGGAGCAGAGGGAATTGTGGAGTTGTGGTGAGAGGTAGGATCAGCAGGAGTAGAGGAGCAAGAGGAAGAGAAGTAAGATGCATTTTTAAAGAAGGTGACATCCACAGAGACAAATTGCTTGCGGGTAACGGGGTCAAAGCAACAGTAACCTTTCTGAGTGGGAGAGTACCCCAGAAAGACACATTTAGTGGACCGCGGGGAGAGTTTGTCGCGGGTGGTAGAGGGAGCATGCACAAAGGCTGTGCAGCCAAAGATACGGAGAGGAAGAGGAAAGGGTTGTTTGCCCGGATAGAGAATGGAGAAAGGAGTTTGACCACGAAGAACGATAGAGGGAATGCGATTGATGAGATAGCAAGTGATGAGAAAATCATAGCCCCGGTAGGAGCGAGAGACATGCGTTTGCGCGAGCAGAGTGCGAGCGACATTAAGGAGGTGACGGTTTTTGCGTTCCGCTACTCCATTTTGTTGGGAGGTGTAAACGCAACTAGTTTGATGAATAATCCCATGTTGCGTGCAGAAAGAGGAAAAAGCTTGACTGAGATATTCTTTTGCATTATCCGAGCGTAAGATTTTAATGGAGACATCAAACTGAGTTTGAATGGAATGGTAAAAGGATGTCCATACATCAAAAAGTTCAGAGCAGACGCGTAAGAGATATACCCAAGTATGGCGAGAAAAGTCATAAATGAAAGCAACAAAATAGGAACTACCCCGACCAACGATAAGGGTAGGAGCAGGACCCCAGATGTCGGAGTGAACAAGATCAAACGGACAGGTAGAACCACGATCTTGCTTTGGAGGAAAGGAGGAGCGGTGATGCTTACCAAGTTGACATGCGTCACAATTAAGAGGAGGATAATGTGGAGGGAGGTGGGGCAGAAGCTGACGAAGAAGCCGGGGAGGAGCATGACCAAGGAGAAGATGCCATTGGATAAGATCCGTAGAGTAGGAGGAGAAGGCGGTTAGAGCAGAGATGTTGTCGAGGAAGTAGAGGCCGCCACTCTCAGTCCCAGTAGCAATCGTCCCTTGGGAGTCCGGATCCTGAAAAGAACAAGAAGTAGGAGTGAATGTGACAGAGCACCGTAGTTGCTTGCATAAAGAAGTAACTGATAATAAATTGCAAGAAAACTGGGGCACATGGAGGGTATCTGCCAGGCACAGAGAGGGAGTGACTTGAACCATGCCCGTCCCATGGACCGGGGAGGGAGAGCCATCAGCAACGATGACTGGGGCAACCGATCATGTGTTTCTAGATGAGAGAAAAACTGAGGATTTCCTATCATATGATTTGTAGAACTAGAGTCGATCAACCATCGTCCACGAGTAACAACATGGGCACTACCAGAAGAGGTGACCACCAAGGCTGACAGCTTGGAGGTGGAATCCATTGAAGAGAGACGATGAGAGAACAGGAAACAGCGACGACAACAGCAAGTCGCAAGCCGGGCGAACAGAATCAGGCCGCGTGGCTAGGAAGGCTGCAGGCAGGAGAAAACAGGTCGTACGGCAAAAGAGAGGCCGCAACGACTAGTAAGCAGGAGCGGCGAGAAGGAAACAAGGTCGCGACGACTACTAAACAGGTCGCGGCGACTAAGAGGAGGAGAGCGGTGAGAACAGGTCGCTGTGACTTAAGGATAGGCCACGACAACGAAGAATAGCATCTAGAGAAGAGAAGCAAGGAGAAACAAGCCGCGCAAACAGGACATCAGTCAGAAGAGAAGGCAAGCCGCGAAGACAGGTCGGGGAAAGCAGAAACAATCCGCGCGAACAGGGCAACGGTCAGAGTAGGAGCAATCCGCGAAGACAGGTCGCGGAAAGAAGAATCAAGCCGCGAGAATCAGAGAGTACACACAATCAGGAGGAAAAGACCGTTCCCTCTGATACCATGTTAGAAACGAACAGAAACAAACCGGAAGTGGTTTAACAGAAACTTTATTATCCCGAAAAGGTATCAATTACAATGGTATAGCCTCCCTTTCATAAAATGGAGGAGATGAGAGAGATTACAAATAAGCAATGTGGGACTAAAAATTTACAAGTATATGTGGCTTTACAAAATGACAAACCGGACAAGCCGTGCGGTCAGACAAACCAGCTAACCGCCTGACCACAACCAGGATGAGAGAACAAGCACCCCGGAGAGTAAGTCGTCACAGGAGACCTCTAGACCGCCCAGTATCCAAGTCGTCTGAGACAAGCCGCCTGACCGCTGAGACACCAAACTGCAACAGCCCAGCACACAGACCGGCTAGGAGAAACCGCCAGACTGCCCGGTATCCGAACAGCAACAGACTGCCCGGTCTCCATCCTGCAACAATGATTTTATCTCCTCCGAATTTTCCAACTTCTGCAGGAAGCATGAGATCCAACGAGAGCTCACTTGTGCTCACACTCCACAACAAAATGGAGTAGCGGAGCGGAAGATCCGTCATCTGACGGAGACTTGCAAATGTTGGCTTCATGCGAAAGACATACTAAGGTCCTTTTGGGCGGAGGGAATGTCTTGTGCCTCTTATGTCATCAACCGGATGCCGCTTAGCCAGATCAACATGAACACTCCTTTTGAGTTGTTGCTGAAGGAGAAGCCAAGTGTTGGACACCTTCGGGTGTTCAGTTCAACTTGCTATGTGCATGTCCCGGATGCTTCACGGACTAAGCTGCATGCAAAGGCTAGGAAGCTTGTCTTTATTGGCTACGATGAGCGGAAGAAGGGATGGAAATGCATTGATCCTGCAACGAAAAAGTTCATTGTGTCAAGAGACGTTGTCTATGACGAGCTGATGTCGTATGGAGGTGGCTCGGTTGAGCTAACCAGAAGCAAGGTTGATGAAGAACCGATGGTGGCTGCTGTGTAACAACCCCATCCATTCATATGATATATTCTAGAAGGTCCGGCCGGGGCCCCACAGGATATATCACAAAACAGTCGGTGAAGGTACAGGATGATACCAGAGTAGCGCATCGCACCTATCACAAAGCATTCGAGCGGAAGCCTAGACTACAACTGGAACTCCTCATGAATGTGCAAACATAAAACTCCACATTTTATAAAGTATAGGAATGTCTTACAACAAGTATAAAGCGTTGGCCTTATGGCCTTACAGGGCTTGCAAACAGTGGCCTAAACAGATTGGCGCGCAGGCCGGCCACATTAAAAGCAAACACACAAAAGTAACACACAAACAACATAGAGCCTTCGAGGGCTCGCAACGGTAGCAGCAACAGCAACAGGTACATCAACCTCTATGCGTCCCGCGCGGCTCTCCAGCACCTGTACAGGGACAATCCACCCAACGGTGGCAAACAAAGGCAACGGTCAGCGTTCAGCTGACCAAATTATAACGACCCTACCCCTTCTCTCGGGGCAGCGGTATTCTTCCCTGCATGCATAGCAAATCACAAGTATGGCAAGCTATATTATCAAAAGGTGCTTTCACGCACACAAGCCATCACAACCGTTCGCCACCCGGCCCAACGGTCCGTGCACTCAGGGCACATTCTTGGTGTTCTGGCAACCTCTTGCCCACCACCGTATCAGGGTTACAACCCAACGGTAATTCTCTTGAGCATTTACTCCATGGCGTGCAGCCGGAGTTAGTCTTCGGACACCGGGATGGCCCGTAGCCCCCCATTGTGTCATGGTGCGCAGGCCGAAGACTCTTGCTATGCGCTCCAACAGACCGCACTTTTGGTCTCACATCGGACGGACATAGCGCAGGTCGGATCCTCCACCCCCCGTTGCTCAAATCGCCTTGCCTTCTCCGAGTACAGCGTACTCATGGCTATATCAAAGGCGCAGGTAGGTCTCACCGATCCTGTTCTGGCATTCAAGCCTGGGTATTTCACTATACCCATTTCCTCACAGCAACAGCGGGTCTTTCCTAGGCACACCAGTACTTCCTGTGACTCTCTCCACAGGTGGACACCGCACAAGCACAAATGTCAGCGGTCTTTCCTAGCTCTCATGCCAGTACTTCCTGTTACTCGCTTCACAGGTGGACACCCTACGACATCAAGCATCACAAAAAGGGCCATTCCTGGTCCCACCAGTACTTCCTGTGCCTCAATCACAGGTTGGACCCAAAACCATCACATGGCTATTTTCCTGGGCTACCACCCCAGTACTTCCTGCTACTCCTTTTCGCAGGCATAACCCGTAGACTCCGTACACTACACGTTTATCACGGAGTTTTCTCCGGTTCGTATGCAACATCACCAATCCAGACCAACCTGTCCGGATGGGCTTCACACAGCATGCCTATTCCGTACTCCATTTCCGGATCTATATGCTAACAAAGGGGATTTCAAGCATCCACCCAAGGATTTCCAAATCAGCCACCTCTTGGTGGGGGAAATCACAAAGCTATGCCAAAAAGAAGCCTTCACATGGCTAGGAAGAAGAGTCGTTACCCTTGACGACCGCTTCGGTGCCATGACCTCAAAGCTTGATTGCAAGACTTGCAAGAGCGTTTCCTCCGCAACGCTGGCTTCGGATTGCTCGTCGGTAACCAGCAGCACCACCACCAGCAGCCCCCTTTCCTTCTTCCTCCTCCTTTCTCTCTCTCTTTCTCTTAACTTGAAGAAAGCTTAAGGCCAAGGAAAATGAGAATCCTTGCTCTGATTTCGGCCTTTAGGAAAAAGAGGAAGAGGCTTCAGCCCTTGGATCCCAGCTGAAGGAATGGACGGCCACGATTCTGCCAAAAACACAGATTTTGACCCGACACGGCCTCGGACACGGCCGTGTGCCAGGCCGTGTGCCTCAAGCGGTGGTCAACCGACTTATCCAAACCAGTGACACGCCCATTGGACACGCCCGTGTCATGGGCCGTGTCACCAACACGCCTTCGAACACGCCCGTGTCTGTGGCCGTGTGACTGGGTGAAAAAAAATCCCAAATCATCCCGAGACTTCACACGGCCTGTGACACGCCCGTGTCCCAGGCCGTGTGCCCTGACACGGCACAAAGACACGCCCTGTCGAAAACCTTCGGCGGGCTGAGTTCGTCGACCCGATTTGACACGCCCTGTGACACGCCCGTGTCACAGGCCGTGTGCAACTTCTCGACACTCGACACACACGTCTCGACACTCGACGATCGTCGAGTAAAACTCGTCGAGCATGCGACACGGCCTTGGACACGCCCGTGTCCTGGGCCGTGTGTCTCCTCTCGACACATCGTCGAGCTAAAAATCGTCGAGACAAAGCCCGATCGTCGACACAACCTCGACACGCCCTGCGACATGCCCGTGTCGCAGGCCGTGTCAGCTGACACGCCCTGGGACACGCCCGTGTCCCAGGCCGTGTCACCCAAAAAATTCCTGTTTCAGAAATTTGGGCTGTTACAATCCTCCCCTCCTACAGGAAATTTCGTCCTCGAAATTCAGACACAGGAAGGCAACAGAAAACAGCAAGAAAAATCTGACAACATCTAAAAGTTTATGTTACAACATCCTCTTTCTATATTACACAAACAGTTCAGGGAACTCTTCTCGCATGGTTTGCTCGTGCTCCCATGACAGTTCTTCACGGCCACAATTGTCCCACCGGACTTTCACCATGCCGACCGTCTTGTTCCGCAACTGTTTCTCGGCTCGATCTTCGATCTGAATGGGTCTAATTTTCGATGTTAGCCCATACTCCACCGGTACACGATCATCCGCGAGCACCTGAGCTGGATCTTTCACGGCCTTCCGAAGCACCGAGATGTGAAATACATCATGTAATCCACCCAAGTCCGCCGACAGAGCTAGCCGATAAGCCGCTTCGCCCACTCGCTCAACCACTTCAAAAGGACCCAAATATCTTGGACTCAACTTTTTCAATCGTCGAATCCTGGAGACACCTTTGAATGGCTTGATCTTCAAGTAGACCCAATCGCCAATCGCAAATTCCACGTTCCGGTGCTTGGCGTTGTAGTACTTCGCTTGTCGATCTTGAGCAATAAGCAATCTCTCTCTAATCGTCCGGATAGTTGAGTTTGCTTCATCAACCTCATTTGGTTTAACAACCCGAGCTTCGCCCGCTTCTATCCAAGCCAAGGGAGTACGACACTTTCTTCCATATAGAGCTTCATATGGTGCCATCCCAATACTCGCCTGGTAGCTGTTATTATAAGCAAACTCGACCATATAGAGATGATCTTCCCATCCCTTTCCGAAGTCAAGGGCGCACATTCGGAGCATGTCCTCCATTGTTCTGTTGGTACGTTCAGTTTGGCCATCCGTTTGGGGATGAAAGGCCGTACTGAAAGTCAACTTCGTGCCCAACAGTCGGTGAACTAGCCTCCAATCGTTTGACGTGAATCGCCCATCTCGATCACTTACGATGCTCCGAGGAACACCGTGAAGCCGCACAATCTGGTCAATATACAACTTTGCCAAACTTTCAACTGAATCATCCCGTCTGTTCGGGAGAAAATGTGCTACTTTCGTTAACCGGTCCACAATGACCCAAATGGAATCATTTCCTCGCTGCGATCTTGGCAACCCGTGCACAAAATCCATGGAAATATCATCAAATTTCCACTCTGGGATTGGCAATGACTTCAAATAACCGCCCGGCTTTTGGCATTCCGCCTTCACCATCGCACATGTTTGACATTTGGCTACATAAAGGGCAACATCTTTCTTGAGCCCTGGCCACCAGAAAAGCTTCTTCATATCATTGAACATCTTTGTGCTCCCGGGGTGAATGGAATACTTTGTATAATGCGCTTCATAAATTAGTTCTTCCCTCAGCTTCCCCACATTTGGGACGCACAAACGGCCCTCTTTTCGCCAAAGACCGTCAATCCAGGTGAATTTGCCCTCTGGCCCTTCATTCACATAGCGTAAGAGATCTTCATCCAACTCCGTTGCCCGTCGAACTCGGTCCGCAAGGTCACATTGCACCTCGACCCAGCTCAAACATGCAGTGGCAGTGGAATTCTTGTCAACACAATAGATCTCTAACGCCTCCAACTCCTGGATAAGGCGTTTATCATGCCTTTGTAACCAATTCGCTCTAGCCGGAATCCGCCGACTCAAGGCATCCGCGACAACATTCCCCTTCCCGGGCGTATAGTGAATCTTGAAAGTGTAGTCCCCAAGGAACTCCAACCACCTTCGTTGTCGCATGTTCAAGTCTTTCTGCTCCAAAAGATACTTTAGGCTCTTATGATCGGTATAGATCTCCACCTTTACTCCATAAAGGTAGTGTCGCCACAACTTGAGTGCAAAAATCACCGCCGCTAGTTCCAAATCATGGACGGGATAATTTCGCTCGTGCACCTTTAGCTGGCGTGAGCCATAAGCAATAACCTTTCCGCTCTGCAGAAGAACGCAGCCTAAGCCGCTCCCTGAGGCATCACTATAAATTACAAATCCATCGGTTCCACGTGGCGAAGACAACACTGGCGCCGTGGTCAACCGAACCTTCAGCTCTTCAAAAGCTCGTGCGCACTCTGGCGTCCAAACGAACTTCTGATCTTTTCGCGTCAATGTGGTGAGCGGCAAAGCGATCCGCGAGAAGTTTTCCACAAATCTTCTATAGTAGCCCGCAAGTCCAAGAAAACTCCTGACCTCGGCCACGGAAGACAACAGTGGCCACTCTTGTATGGCCCTTATCTTCGCTGGATCCACTGCAATGCCCGCTCCACTCACCACATGGCCCAAAAATGCCACTGACGATAGCCAAAACTCGCGCTTCGAGAACTTGGCATAGAGCTGATTTTGCCTCAACGTGTTCAATACCAACCGCAAGTGAATCTCATGTTCAGCTTTGGACTTCGAGTACACCAGGATGTCATCAATGAACACTAGCACAAACAGATCCAGGTACTCACGAAAAATACGGTGCATCAAATCCATAAACACCGAGGGCGCATTGCACAGTCCAAATGGCATGACTGTGAACTCATAGTGCCCATAACGCGTTCCAAATGCGGTTTTGGGAATGTCACCTTCCCGAATTCTTAACTGGATAATAACCAGACTTCAGGTCCAACTTTGAATAGACGGTCGAGCCCACCAGCTGATCGAATAACTCATCAATCCGGGTATCGGATACTTATTCTTCTCGGTCAGCTTATTCAGTTCACGGTAATCGATAAACAACCGCAACCCACCGTCTTTCTTCTTTACAAAAAGCACAGCGCGCTCCAAGGTGACATACTTGGGCGTATATAACCTTGCTCCAACATTTCTTGTAGTTGAACCTTCAACTCCACCATCTCTTTTGGCGCAACGCGATATGGCGAGCGGGCTACAGGTTTCGCACCTGGCACCAACTCGATCGTGAAGTCAATCTCCCGCTGGGGTGGTAGCCCAGGGAGATCCGTGGGAAACACATCTGTAAATTCTGCCACAATCGGAACCTCACACAAACTGGCCTTAGGCTCAACAGCCTGAATTAGTGCAAAGTAACACTCCTGCACCCTTCCGAACAGCCTTGACTACCTGGAGTGCAGACATCAACGTCCCGCCCACTCCTCGCATACCCGCGAACTTTGTCTCCTGTTCGGTATTCTGGCCCAACGTGATTTCTTTGGACTGGCAATCAATCATAGCATGCTGCTCCGCAAGTCAATCCATCCCAAAAATCACGTCGAATTCCGATATTGGCAAAACAAATGCAGTTAAACAAAACTCCCGACTTCCTAACTGAACCGCCACATCGCAAGCTTGATCCGCAAGCATCCAACAGCCATTCGGCAACACCACTCTGACGCTATCTGTCTTTTCACGACTGGGTATTCCAAGCCGCATCATAAACTCACTAGACAGAAAAGAATGCGATGCACCTGTATCAAACAGTGCTCGCGCCAGTGTCTCCCGAATCATCACAAAGCCTATGACAAACATGTCACACATACAAACCGCAAACATAGGGGTACTAAGCAAAGCATACAACCAAAAGCATATGCAAACTAAACTCATACCTGTGACCACGTCACTCTGCTTGATGGCCTCTTGCAGGCCAAGATTATAGACCCGGGGTTGCGCCTGCGAGGCAGAGGAATCCACCGCCGCCTTTCCTTTTTCCGCATAAGATGCTCCCGCCTTCTTTTCACTCTTTGGCGGCATCCGACAATCTCGCGCAATATGACCCATGCGGCCAAAATTAAAGCAGACCCGAGTATCTGGCCTGGAGGTAGCCCCTGACGTTGCTCCCGTTGCAACGGATGAAGGAGCTTGTCCACTAGGCTTGGACTTCCTGCCCCATCTCTTCTTATAAAATGATTTCCCAGATCGGGGCGCCTTCCACTCCGGTTGCGTCACAGCCAAAGCTCTCTTCCCTTGCACCCTTTTCATATCTTTTTCCAACGCGGTCGCGGTGTCAACCAATGCTTGGAAACCTTGATTCACAGAACTTGACACAAGGAACCTCAGCTCGTCCCTCAGTCCTTCATAGAACCGATTAGTCTTCCTCTGTTCATCAGCAAATATAGAACCCGCATACCGCCCCAAGCGAGTAAATTCATGCAGGTAGGCGTCAATACTGCCATCACCTTGGGTTAACCGTTGGAACTCATTTTCCATGGCTATCCGCTGAGCCGCAGGAAGGTGCTTCACGAGGAAGATCCGGGAGAATTCTTCCATTGAGACTTGGGTTAACGGACGACCCGCCAACTAATGATGCAACTCCATCTCATCCCACCATAACCGAGCTTCTCCTTCAAGCAAGAAGGTAACTAAGGTCACTTTCTGATGTTCCGCCGTTCCTATCGCCGTCATCACTCGCTTGATGCGCGATAGCCAATCCTCAGCCTGCGTCGGGGTTCCCGCTCCCGAGAACGTAGGCGGATGGAAACTCATAAACCGCGTAAGTTGCTTCTCAGCCGCTCGAGGAGCCAAAGACACTACAGGTTCAGGCCTCGCCGCCACCTGTTCTGGCCGCACAGCCGCTTGCTCCTGCCTAAGGGGCTGGCCTTGGATCATGGTAAATAAGGCCTCCGCAACTAAACGCACATTTTCCGCAGACGGTGGAGGAGTAGGCACCGCGGCTGGTGCCGTACTTTCATCAGAACGCTGAGACTCAGACGGCCCAGCTCCACTTCGAGTCACCTAAAGGTGGACAAGACACATACATCAACGGTCGTACCCAAGCAAACAACACAAGATAAGAACACGCAGGTTCCTCAAACACACAAATATGCATTCCTATCATGGACATTCAAGAGTTCATCGTAGACTTTGGTTTGCACAAACACGTGCTTGCCACCCCACAAAAGAAGTCGGCCACGACTTCGAGAGGGAAAGACCAAGACAACCGATACCAAAAATGTAACAACCCCATCCGTTCATATGATATATTCTAGAAGGTCCGGCTGGGGCCCCACAGGATATATCACAAAACAGTCGGTGAAGGTACAGGATGATACCAGAGTAGCGCATCGCACCTATCACAAAGCATTCGAGCGGAAGCCTAGACTACAACTGGAACTCCTCATGAATGTCCAAACATAAAACTCCACATTTTATAAAGTATAGGAATGTCTTACAACAAGTATAAAGCGTTGGCCTTATGGCCTTACAGGGCTTGCAAACAGTGGCCTAAACAGATTGGCGCGCAGGCCGGCCACAATAAAAGCAAACACACAAAAGTAACACACAAACAACATAGAGCCTTCGAGGGCTCGCAACGGTAGCAGCAATAGCAGCAGGTACATCAACCTCTATGCATCCCGCGCGGCTCTCCAGCACCTGTACAGGGACAATCCACCCAACGGTGGCAAACAAAGGCAACGGTCAGCGTTCAGCTGACCAAATTATAACGACCCTACCCCTTCTCTCGGGGCAGCGGTATTCTTCCCTGCAGGCATAGCAAATCACAAGTATGGCAAGCTATATTATCAAAAGGTGCTTTAACGCACACAAGCCATCACAACCGTTCGCCACCCGGCCCAACGGTCCGTGCACTCAGGGCACATTCTTGGTGTTCTGGCAACCTCTTGCCCACCACCGTATCAGGGTTACAACCCAACGGTAATTCTCTTGAGCATTTACTCCATGGCGTGCAGCCGGAGTTAGTCTTCGGACACCGGGATGGACCGTAGCCCCCCGTTGTGTCATGGCGCGCAGGCCGAAGACTCTTGTTATGCGCTCCAACAGAGCGCACTTTTGGTCTCACATCGGACGGACATAGCGCAGGTCGGATCCTCCACCCCCCGTTGCTCAAATCGCCTTGCCTTCTCCGAGTACAGCGTACTCATGGCTATATCAAAGGCGCAGGTAGGTCTCACCGATCCTGTTCTGGCATTCAAGTTTGGGTATTTCACTATACCCATTTCCTCACAACAACAGCGGTTCTTTCCTGGGCACACCAGTACTTCCTGTGACTCTCTCCACAGGTGGACACCGCACAAGCACAAATGTCAGGGGTCTTTCCTAGCTCTCATGCCAGTACTTCCTGTTACTCGCTTCACAGGTGGACACCCTACGACATCAAGCATCACAAAAAGGGCCTTTCCTGGTCCCACCAGTACTTCCTGTGCCTCAATCACAGGTTGGACCCAAAACCATCACATGGCTATTTTCCTGGGCTACCACCCCAGTACTTCCTGCTACTCCTTTTCGCAGGCATAACCCGTAGACTCCGTACACTACACGTTTATCACGTAGTTTTCTCCGGTTCGTATGCAACATCACCAATCCAGACCAACCTGTCCAGATGGGCTTCACACAGCATGCCTATTCCGTACTCCATTTCCGGATCTATATGCTAACAAAGGGGATTTCAAGCATCCACCCAAGGATTTCCAAATCAGCCACCTCTTGGTGGGGGAAATCACAAAGCTATGCCAAAAAGAAGCCTTCACATGGCTAGGAATAAGAGTCATTAACCTTGACGACCGCTTCGGTTCCATGACCTCAAAGCTTGCTTGCAAGACTCGCAAGATCGTTTCCTCCGCAACGCTGGCTTCGGATTGCTCGTCAGTAACCAGCAGCACCACCACCAGCAGCCCCCTTTCCTTCTTCCTCCTCCTTTCTCTCTCTCTTTCTCTTAACTTGAAGAAAGCTTAAGGCCATGGAAAATGAGAATCCTTGCTCTGATTTCGGCCTTTAGGAAAAAGAGGAAGAGGCTTCAGCCCTTGGATCACAGCTGAAGGAATGGACGACCACGATTCTGCCAAAAACACAGATTTTGACCCGACACGGCCTCGGACACGGCCGTGTGCCAGGCCGTGTGCCTCAAACGGTGGTCAACCGACTTATCCAAACCAGTGACACGCCCATTGGACACGCCCGTATCATGGGCCGTGTCACCAACACGCCTTCAAACATGCCCGTGTCTGTGGCCGTGTGACTGGGTGAAAAAAAATCCGCAAATCATCCCGAGACTTCACACGGCCTGTGACACGCCCGTGTCCCAGGCCGTGTGCCCTGACACGGCACAAAGACACGCCCTGTCGAAAACCTTTGGCGGGCTGAGTTCGTCGACCCGATTTGACACGCCCTGTGACACGCCCGTGTCACAGGCCGTGTGCAACTTCTCGACACTCGACACACACGTCTCGACACTCGACGATCGTCGAGTAAAACTCGTCGAGCATGCGACACGACCTTGGACATGCCCGTGTCCTGGGCTGTGTGTCTCCTCTCGACACATCGTCGAGCTAAAAATCGTCGAGACAAAGCCCGATCGTCGACACAACCTCGACATGCCCTGCGACACGCCCGTGTCACAGGCCGTGTCAGCTGACACACCCTGGGACACGCCCGTGTCCCAGGCTGTGTCAACCAAAAAATTCCTGTTTCAAAAATTTGGGCTGTTACATGCTGAAGGCTTGGAAGAGTAGCTTGCTGTTTCACCAGCAGCTCCTGTTGCTTCTAACTCTGAGGTTGAGCCTTCTGGATCAGGAAGCAGGGGGAGCACTGCTCAAAGCTTGCCCCAAGTAGGAGTTGAGCCTGAATAAGCAACGGAGGTAGTAAGCAAGGAGCCGACCCTTCGGAGATCAAAGAGGGTTATTAAGCAACCGGCTCGTTACTGTGATGGGAATACAGTGAGCTTTGTCTCTTGCTTCTTTGCAGGTCCTCTGGATGAGCGAGAGCCTGCAAACTTCAACGAGGACACTGGATTCATGGTGTGGGACGATGCCATGAAGGAAGAGATTGCTGCTCTTAAGAAGAATGAAACCTGGGATCTTGTGCCCAAGGTTGATGGCATTACTTCGGTGACTTGCAAGTGGGTATATAAGTTGAAGAAGAAGGATGATAAGAACATTGATAGGTTCAAAGCTCACCTGGTTGCTCGAGGATTCTTACAATAGTATGGAGAATACTATGAGGAGACATTGAGTCCAGTTGCGAAGATGACTTCAGTTAGAGTGATGATCGCCTTGGCTGCTAACAAGGGATGGAGGTTGTGGCAACTCGATGTAAAGAATGCCTTCATTTACGGAGAGATTGACAAGGACATCTTCATGGATCAGCCACTTGGTTTTGTTTCTATATATCATCCGAACTATGTATGCAAGCTTAGGAAGGCTCTCTACGGGTTGAACCAAGCTCCTAGAGCTTGGTATGGGAAGATAGCAGAGTATTTGTAATTCTGCGGGTATCTTGCCTCTAACTCGGATTCCAGCTTGTTCGTCAAGAAGAACGGGGAGCTGCAAGTCTTGGTCCTACTGTATGTGGATGACATGATCATCACATGGAATTCAGAGGGGGAAGTAGTAAGGCTCAGGGCTGAGCTTGCTATACGCTTCGAGATGAAAGACTTGGGAGAGCTTCATCACTTTCTCGATCTTGAAGTGGAGAGGAAGAAGAGTGGTATACTCATTTGCCAAAGAGGTTATGCAGATCGCATTGTGAAGCGGTTCGGCATGGGCGAAGGAAAGTGTTGTTCTACTCCACAGGAACATGGGCTGAAACTTCGACGAGATGAGGGGAGGATTCTTCCTGATCCCTTGGTGTTCAGGGCTCTTGTTGGGAGCTTGATCTACCTGAAGATTACAAGGCCAGACATTGCGTACGCTGTTGGCTGAGTAAGTCGGTTTATGGCTGAACCAAGGAAGACTCATATGATAGTGGCGAAGCATATCTTGAAGTATGTCAAGTCAACTTCTGACATGGGACTCCTCAATAGAAGGGACTCGGATTTTGCCTTGCTTGGGTACACGGATGCTGACTATGGCGGTGATTCAGATGATCGGAGGTCAACTTCAGGTTATGTGTTCACTTGCGGTTCAGCTAGCATCTCGTGGTGTAGCAAGAAGCAGGACTCGGTGTCTGTCTCAAATACGGAGGCAGAGTATTAGGCTTCGGCCTTGGCTTCTCGGGAAGCCATCTGGTTGAGGAGGCTTATAGAGGATGTGCATGAAGAAGTGCAAGGGCCAACTTTACTCTGGGGTGATAATGAGAGTGCTCTCAAGCTGGTAAACAATCCAGTGTGTCACGCTAGGACCAAGCACATTGAGATCGATCACCACTTCGTAATGGAGAAGGTGTTGGAGGGATCTCTTTTGGTCGGGCATGTTCGGAGTGAAGACAATCTTGCTGACATCTTCACGAAGCTACTATCGAAGGGTCCTTTTGAGCGGTTGCGCAGCTTGCTGGGCTTGATCACCACTTCTCACTTCAAGGGGGAGTGTTGAAAATTGTGAAGTGGAAGTGGTTGATGGGCAGGCCGGGAGGCCTGGACGGACATAGCCGGCAGACTGGGCGGACTGGGCGGACTGCTGTTATGCGGCCTGGTGATAGGTCTAGTGGAAGCTGGCTGTTCTTCTGAGAGGCTTGTGCGGATTATGTCCGCAGCCTGGGCGGACTGTTATGTGCGGATAGGGCGTTGGCTTTCTTGCTGGCTTAGCTGTGTAAGGAGCGGCCTGAGCGGATAAAGGTTCGCGGACTGGTGTACTTTGCTCAGTTGCCGTGTTGCAAGATAGTGTTATCCGACGGATTGGGTCCTGTCCGCGGGAGGCTTGTGGACTGGCGTGTCCATAGTGTTCGCTGGTGCGGACTGGCCTTAGAGTTTGGCTAAGGCCTTGCCGAGCTCTGGTAGTATAGCACTGCTGTTGCTGTGGCGGACTGGTGTGTGGAGTCCGGCAGATGGCCATTGCGTTTGGCAGGCGTGCGAGTAGCTTGCGGACTGCTTCTCTTTAGCAAGGATGTGGCAGTCTGTGTTACTTGGTTGTTTGGCGGAAGTGAGCTATGTCCGCCGAGCTCGCGTTAGGACCTTTGGTGGTTCTGGACTTGGTCACACTCTTTGACAAGACCAGTGTATCCGCAGTATCCGCCAAGTCCGATGTTGACCGGGTGGACTGCCTTTGGTCGTGGGCTTATGGTGGATGGAGGCGTTGCTCTGGTAGTATGCAAATTGCCTCTTATTTGTGCGGACACTCACTGAAGGGGGATGCTGTCTTGCAGTGGTTGCAGGCTATGTGTGCTGGTGCCTTGTCCGCATAGCTTGGGCGGACTGATGAGAGTTCGCCCAAAGGTGCCTTGCTCCTGGCGGTTTGTTCCTTGGTTTCCGGCTAAGTCTTTGCAGACTCAGCGGACGGAGGTTTTGCTAGCGCGCGGGCTGGGGTGGTGATTCTATCCACTAGGGTGGTGACCACACTCCTCACCTCGCCTATAAATAGAACCCCCCCGGCACGTCTACAGTAACTGAGTGAACAGTAAGTGGGGCTTGGGAAAATTGCTGCGGTCTGCATTTTCTGTCCGCGCGGGTTGAGTAGAGCTGACGGTTTGTTGTGTGCAGGTCGCACGGGTAGCTTCAAGGAGTCAGGAGTTTGGTTTTGACTTCTGTCAAGTACTTGGAAGTGTGCGGTCTCTGCGGTTTCAGCAGGTCGCTCTGCGGCTTGTCAGTTCTCTGCTTCAACATTTGTATGTTCCAATAACCTGTCCTCCAGGTGCAGGCGGGTAGACGGTCTGTTTATCAGTTCATCAGCAGTAGGCGAATAGCGGTGTGTTCGCGCGGCCTTGCTGCTTTGGCGGACTCCGTGTCTATTCAGTGTGTTGTAGCTTCAGCTCGGGCGACTTCGGCGGACTTGGCGACTTGGCAGTTTCCAGTGCTGTCCGCCCGGCATGTTTTTTGTGCTTTCTATTATATCTTGTGTACTAGCAAAATCATGTCTCGCTACGTATACCTCGCCTTGTAAAGAACTATAAATGAATGAAAGATTTGCTTGTGCTTCCATTGGTTGTTGGTGTTAACCTTGTTCCTTGGGTTTCCGCTTGATCAAAGTGTGAACTGGGTAGTGCGGAGAATATTAATTTGGGGCTTGGGCTATCTTGCTGACCACTTTGAGAAAATTTAACAGGTGTGAGTAAGAGTTCCCAGGAATCTGGTGCTGCTTCGAGGAAGAGGTACAAAGAAATATGCAGTTTCTGTGGTCGGCAAGGCAACCCGTTTGAGAAATGTTACAAGAGGATATGAGCTCAGAGACAGAAGTAGGTCCATGCGATCCAGGGTGCTCCTAAGGCAGATTTGGTTTCTACTTCATGCAAACGGAAGGGGCATGATGCTGCCCACTGTTGGGATAAGGTTAGAGTCTGCTTTCAGTACAAAAAGAAAGATCAAGTCAAGACAAAGTGCCCGTAGTCTCATCCTGTGCTGCAGCTAGATCCGCTTCTGGCCTTGACACCGCCGCAGCCTATAGACAAAGGGAAGGGAAAGCTGAACTTGATGTCTCTGGAGGAAGCCCATACTTCTATCCAAGTGATTTCAGGTTAGTTCCTAACCTAGTTTTATTTCTTTTTAGCTCATAGTTGTAGTTTCGATGTTGTTCGATTAGTTATGCAAGCTTTTTATAGGAAAATTTAAGATAAAGAACCATTGGGCGCTTGTCCATTTCGATTCAGGTGCTAACCACTCATTTTTGGCTAGGGCATTCGTAGACCGTTATCGTTTAGCTCTCGATCTGGTTGGTGACACGTTTTGTGTCAAGTTACCTTCTTTTAATTTTGTGATATCAAACTAAGGTATTCAGAGTTGTCTGATTTTGTTAGGCGATTTTCTAGTAGTTGATGATTTGAAGGTAATAGACTTGGAAGATTATGATGTGATCTTGGGCATGGACTGGTTGTCCAAATATAATGTTATTATCTAGTGCAGGGTTAAGCTCTTTGACCTCAAGATGGACAACGGTCAACCCAAGAGTGTTTATGGATATCCGTGCCAAGTTTATCCAATTATTTCTACGGTATGTGCTCGGAAGCTTTTAGATTCCGGATGTTTTGTTTATTTGGTTTCAGTTTTGGAAAGTGTTGTTAGCTTGCCGCGTGTAGAGGAGATTCTGGTGGTGCGTGACTTTTTAGATTTTTTTCCAGCTAATCTTTTTGGTCTTTCGCCTGAGAGGGACATGGAGTTTGTCATAAATCTAGAGTCGGGTACCCGTCCTATTGCTAAGGCGCCGTACCGTATGGCCCCGCGTCAGTTGGAGGAGTTACATACTCAGTTGGATGAGTTGCTCCTGAATGGTTTTATTAGACCGAGTTCTTCGCAAAGGGGTGCTGCCATCTTGTTTGTAAAGAACAAGGATGGATCAATGAGGATGTTTATTGATTATAAAGAGCTGAATAAAGTGACCATTAAGAACAGATATCCTTTACTGAGAATAGATGATTTGTTTGATCAACTACGTGGTAGCACGGTATTTTCAAAGATTGACCTTCATTCGGGCTACCACTAGTTAAGGATTCGTGAGACAGATATCCCACGGACTGTTTTCCATTCTAGGCATGGACATTTTGAGTTTTTGGTAATGTCCTTTGGTTTGACCAATGCTCCCTCTGCCTTTATGGATATGATGAACCACATGTTCAAGGATTTTATGGACCGTTTCATGATCATGTTTATAGATGATGTTTTGGTGTATTCTCGCAGTGCTGATGAGTATGCCCAGCACTTGTGTTTAGTTTTGTCTGCCTTGAGGGACCATAAGTTGTTTGTTAATCTTAGCAAGTGTGAGTTTTGGTTGCCTCAGGTTTCGATCTTGGGTCATGTGGTAAATAAAGATGAAATTTCAGTTGACCCTAAGAAGATAGCTGTTTGTTGTGGATTTGAATAGGCCCACCACACCCAAGGAGATAAGAAGTTTCCTAGGGTTGGCTGGCTACTATAGAAGGTTTGTAGAGGGTTTCTCTACGTTGTTTGCACCATTGACTAAACTGAAGTAGAAGAATACAGCTTTTGTCTGGAGCGATAAGTACGAGGAGGCTTTTCAGGAATTAAAGAGGAGATTGTGCACTGCTACGGTGTTGACCATACCTACAGAAGTAATAGAGTATGTCGTATATGTAGATGCATCACATGTTGGACTTGGATGCGTATTGATGCTAGAAGGCAAGGTAATTGCGTATGCGTCGAGATAGCTACAGGTACATGAAAGGAAATACCCTACGCATGATATAGAGTTCGCATTAGTGATTTATGCCCTAAAGTTGTGGAGGCACTTGCTATATGGCGCATTATGTAAGATTTATACCGATCATAAAAGTTTAAAATACGTTTTCACTCAAAGGGAGTTGAATGTACGCCAGCGAAGATGGTTAGAGTATGTTGTTGATTATGATGTCGAGATCTGGTACCATCCGGGCAAAGCCAATGTTGTATCTGATGTCTTGAGGAGGAAGACAACTAAGATTTTTAACCTCTCCGTGGATTCTTTGTTAGAAGAATTTCTCTTGATGGGCATTTCTGCTGGGAGTTATAACTCGTCAAGTAGTTTGGAGGTAGTTGAGCCTTTATGGATTGCACTCATAAGACTGCATCAGATGGAAGATCCTGATTTGTTGCACCTTTACAAGAGAATTGGGAAAGGAGAGTTGCCAGATTTTTCGATCGATGATGCGGTACCTTGAAGTACCGCAATAGATTTTGTATCCCCGATGTAGAAGGTATTCGAGTTAAGTTGTGTAGTGAGGCTCATGGTTCCAGTGTTTCCTACCACCCAGGTTCAACTAAGATGTATCAAGATTTGAAGAAAATCGCCTGGTGGTTCAGAATGAAATGTGATATAGCGATGTTCATTTCAGAATGTTTTACGTGCAAGCAAGTAAAGGCCGATCATAGAAAGACTGGTGGCAGGCTAACGCCCTTGGAAATTCCGAGCTGGAAGTGGGAGAGTATCTCAATGGATTTCATTACTGGTTTACCGAGATCTCCCCGAGGACATGATTCAGTTTGGTTTATTGATGATAGACTAACGAAGTGTGCTCACTTCATGCCTTTTAAGATCGATTACCACATGAAAAAGATAGCTGAGCTATATTTATATGAATTCATAGATTACATGGAGTGCTAGTTAGTATTGTATCAGATCGAGACTCCAAGTTTACATCTCACTTTTGGAAGAGTTTACAAGAAGGTTTGTGTATCGATTTGAGGTATTCCACAGCCTATCATCCGCAGACAAACGATCAAATGGAAAGAGTGAATCAGATCGTGGAGGATATGATCAAATGTTACATTTTGGATCACGGAGGAACTTGCGATGAGTGACTCAGATTGATGGTATTTTCATACAATAATAGTGATCAAGAAAGTTTCCAGATGGCCCCGTTTGAGGCCTTGTATGGGAGGCAATGCAGAACTCCCTTGTTTTGGGCCGAGGTCGGTGAGGGATCGTTGTTGGGTCCTGAAGCGTTAGAAGAAATGGATATTTCTGTGAAGCTTATTCGGGAAAAGCTTCAGATAGTACATGAATGATATGAGAAGAACGCCAATCATCGTAGGTCTGATTTAGAGTTTGTTGTAGGGGACTTGGTGTTTCTCAAAGTTTCCCCGATGTCTGGAGTTAAAAGGTTTTGTAAGAATCATAAGTTAGACCCGAGGTATGTGAGACCTTTTAAGGTTGTTGAGCATATTGGTGTATCAGTTTATAGGCTGGATTTGCCAGCAAATTTTCCTGGTGTACATGACGTGTTTCATGTGAGTCAGGTGCGGAAATGTGTGCTCAGCGACCGGCAGATTCTTGATGATGTGCCTCAGTTGGAGCCTAATCTTTCTTATATTGAGATGCTTGTCCGCATTATGGATACTCAAGATCGAGTGTTGCGGAGGAAAACCATACCAATGGTTAAAGTTTTTTGGCGAAACCAAGACAGGGAAAGCGCCACTTGGGAGTTGGAGTCAGCTATGAGGGAGGCTCATCCTCATCTGTTCTCCTAGATTCTTACGGTATGTATTTCCCCTTCTATAATCTTTGATTATATTCTTTTTGTGGAATCTTTTGGTGCGTAAAGTTTCGGGATAAAACTTATTTTTAGGTGGAGTGGCTGTAATACCCCTGAGGTTTTCGATGTTTAGTTAATTCTTTTATTTGGCGTATTTATGACGTCAGGGTGTTACGTTAACACATGATTGGTGTGTGTCGTTGTTAGAGAGTTAGTTTTAGCTCTTGGGTTTTGTGTGTGCCTGGGTTTAGCCTGTTTGCAAGATTTGCTAGCGAGTCGGGTCTGTTTTAGTAACTCGGTGGAGCCTCTTTGGGAATGCTTGTGTTTTGATTTCAGGAAGTGTTTACCCGAGTTTGGTTCATCAAATCTTAATTTTGACTATGTCGTTGGGTTCGTAGCATCGGTATTTAGCTAAATTGTGACTTTTGCAGAATTTCGGGTAAGTTTGGTTTTCGGGTCTTTTTGACGTTTTATTTAATTAATTATGATATCCTATATTAAAATAGTAGGATAAAGGGTATAAATAGAAACCCATCGCGTTAAAAGCCTAATCATTGTCTCCCTCATGAAACCATCAGCCTATTGCAAAAGAACGAGAGCGGCGGACATTCCTAAGCATTCGGCTACCGATTTCTGGAACTTTGGTGCTCAATTTCATCTTTGGAGAGTGGCTCTGGGTAGATCTCGCTTATATCTACATTTCTACGGTAAGATTTTCTAGTTTCTTGGACTTTTAGAGGTCTAGTATGCGGTTTTGACCCTCTTTCGTCCTCAAAATTTTCAGTTTTTGTTGTTTAAGCGTTCTTGCGGCCATATCTGTGAGGTGGGGCGTTGTTTGTCCAGATTTTGGGTGATTTGAGGCAAGTGGTGATTTCCCCTAGCTTATTCTAATTTTTCTCTCTTGTTTTCTTGTTATCCTCCCAGTACAGCGGGGTCGAATTACGGTAGGATTCCCACCATGTAAAAAAATGGTTTTCTGTAGATCTTGAGGTAAGTGGTGTTTACACCATTGCCGAGCCTTTTTCCTCTTCGGATTCTTGTTCTAGTAGGCCAGATGACACTTAGCATGGCTGTAAAATCATCCTTTGTCTAGGTTGGATATAATTAGAAGTTGTTAGTATAAGACTGTTGGGATGATAACCCTCAGACAGGTTTCTGTCTAAAAGTTTTGAGAGTAATCTTAGTGTGGAAGTTCAGTTTTTAGCGTAAGTATAAAAGCGTTGAGTGTGTTGAATGCACTCAACGCCTTGTTGAGATGTCTGAGAGGCTAAGTTAAAAAGCATTGAGTGAGTGGTATACACTCAACGCGGCGTTGAGTGAGCGGTATACACTAAACGCGGCGTTGAGTGAGCTTAGCACACTCAACACCATTCTGTAAAATTTTAGAAGCTAATTGAGAAACAGTCGACGGTGTTGAGTGAGCTTAACTCACTCAACGCCGTCATTTTAATCGGCAAGTTAAGTATGAAAGCGTCGACAATGTTGAGTGAGCTCACTCAACACTGTCTCTTAAATCCAGTAGAAATCGTTGACAGTGTTGAGGGAGCTGAATTCACTCAACGCCGTCCTTTTATTCTTTAAAGCTATGTAAGAAAGCGTTGAGTGAGCTGAACTCACTCAACACCGTCGCTTTTATAGAAAAGTGTTGACAGCATTGAGTATGCTGAACTCACTCAAGCCGTTGCTTTAACTCTGTAATCTAAGTGTTAAAGCGTTGACAACATTGAGTGAGCTGAACTCACTCAACGCCGTCATCTATTTTTGGCAGCTAAGTGGTAAAGCGTTGAGTGAGCCGTACTCACTCAACACCATTGTCTGTTCTTGCTTCTGTGTTTAAGAGTTGAGTGTGATGAGTTATGGAGTTGAGTGCATTGACTGCACACGATGCGACATCGAGTTTACTCGACGCTTTTCCCTTAGATTTGTGTCATTTCACCGATTTGACGTATATCTCTAAAGGCATAGTTTTGACAAGTTAGAATCATCGAGTTTCTGCTGAATTTGTCGTGTTTGTGTTTTATGGGTATTTGGGATATGTGGTTTGGTTTGGTTGGCTTAGTTTCGTGAATCATTACACCTGGTATGTTTGGGTCTTATTTTTCGGCTGTTGGGTTGTGTTAGACTAGATGGCCACCACCGCAGTCCCGTTTTTGAGACGTTTTGGTCTGTTACTTCGGGTTTGACCGGTTGGTCCCGACTCAGATCCGGTTGCGTTACAGTGTTAATGATTCATGTGTTTATTGAGCCTTTGTCTCGTTTTTGCTTCATGTGGATTAAACTTATGTTATTTCTGCCTATTCTCGCAGTTGTTCTCGGATTATAACTCCGTTCGCACTTGGTGCAAATTTTTTTTACCTTTTAACTTTATGTGTTAACTCTTTTGTTCTTGATCTCTATTTAGTTTGTTATGTTTTTGACAGCTATTCAGGTTTGTATTAGTAATCTTGCTACTCCCTTGTTTACTGAACATTTTGTTTGTCACTTGTTTATTTTTCTTGCCGAGGTGTTCTTTTTTTGAATGCCTCAAGTTCAGGGCAGTAGCCGGTTGAGCGGCTAGGTTTGGTGTTTGCTAGTGGACTACAGTGTTGCAGAGATTTCCTCTACCTTGAGAGATAGTTCTTTGTTGTTTTCTTCCTAGTACAGACACACATACTGACCAGTGGGTTCATGTCAGTTTGTTGACAGTCACTGGTGATTTTCTTTTGAATTGGTGAATACTTTGCTAAGCTGCTAGTTTTGTCTTTTGTGCTTGTTTTTACTTGCTCTTTGGGATTGTTTTATGCTAGGTTGCATGTTAGGTATTTTCACTTATAAAAGCATTACTACTAGTAGTTTATACATCTCATATTTCTAAAACTAAAATACAATTTTCTAGCTAACGTAAACACTATTTCCCTTATAATAAATCTGAAGTCTTGCATACCATAAGTTGTCTTTTGTGGAAGTTTATACTCATTTAGGGTGTTAATCAACATAACCAAAGTATTTTCCGCAGCGTATAACTATACTTTTACTCGTGGACTAGTTGACCCACTGTGCCGAGTGATACGACCTTCTAATTCAAACTGGTTTTTACTTAATAACTTATGGATTTCATATAAACTGTATAGTTTGGAGTTTTGTCTGAGCGTCTGCAGTTATCCCCTACACGCCGTGACATCACGGCACGTATTTTCTCTTACTGTAATATAACTTAAATGTTGAGAAAATGCGGGTTGTGACAGTCTAGCCGCCAGATTATCCACGAACAGCTGCTGCCGAACTGAACAGACCGCCAGAAGCGGACAACTTTAGTGAACCGGGAAAGATTGGAAAAGAGATGACCGCATGGGCGCAAGCCGCGACCTACTGCTAATCGTCGATTATAACCGCAGAGTCTGCATTAATCCCTGACCTAAGTCAGAACCAAGTCCAAACCTTCTTAACGCTATCCGCACAATCTGCACAACAAAAATCGGTGAACTTCTCAAACCACGCGGATAAAAAATTCCTGTCCGCAGCGACAGACCGAGCTCACTTACTATTCATTCTAGTGTATTGTTGATGTAACTGGGGGTCCTATATATAGCCGTGGAGAGGAGTGTGGTCACTACCCTAGCCGATAGGAACACTGCCCATCTTGCGTCGAGCACAAAGCATATTTGCATAGTACTGACACAGCCAACCTGCATTGTCGCCATGAGAGCCAAATAAGCCATCCCACCAAAGGCAAGAACTCGCGGACACTGCAGATACCGCTACCATTCCGCAACAATATGCGGACACTGCTCCAGTCCGCAAGCTCCGCGTCTGCAACTATACCAAGCTGTCAAGCTGCCGAGCTTAGCGGATAGAAAAGCAGCCCGCGTTAACCACACGAACTCTCAGACTGATCAAATCCGGAGTTGGTTCAAATCAGACCAAGTCCACACCACCATGATTCCATAGCGCGGACTCCAAATCGGCGAACTCAAGAACCAGTTCGCACAATCTGGCGGACTCAACACTAGTCCCCACTAACCGACGAACTCCGCGGTTACTCCAAACCGCTTCACCCAACTACTCCAAAGCAAGTCCAATGCATAAGCCTATGCCGAACTCGCGAGCTCCAGAAGAGTCTGCAACATGCCGGACTCGGTGAACTGCATATGAGTCCGCAGCTCCCGCAGATACCAATCCTATCCACCCGGTTAAATCCTGTGAACAAGCCAACTGTAGAACCACCGGACGACCTGGCTAGTAGACAATCCTGTCCGCCCAGGCCGCCAGTTCTGTCCGCCAAGTCCGTGCGGACAGTCCGCCGAGGTCATCACTTTCACTTCAAAAAATTCAACAGAATCAATCAGGGCCGTCCAATCTGATTACATCAGAATATCTCATCAGTTCGATCGCATGAACGAATCCTGGCCATCGGTCAAGATTTTCATAGGACTCCTAAACCTAGGAATGCAGGGCGTCCTAAATCTAAGAATTTAGTAGGCACCTCTACCCTACAACTTGAAATTACTATTTTATCCCTATAACTTTGAAAAACTTATGCATGTCATTTTGACAAGTAAAGCCCGTCGCTTCTATATAAACCCAACTATTTTCTAAAACAACCCCACTATATAAATAGCCCGCGCCAATCTAGCCAAGCCCCCACGCTTTATGAGGGACCCGCCGCCCCCGTGCTAGTGCACACTCATATATATATATATATATATATATATATATATATATATATATATATATATATATATATATATATATATATATATATATATATATATATAATATTTTAAATATATATGTATAAATATATAGAGGTACACAAGAAACAATTATCAGTCTCAAGCTAAATTATCTTAGTACAGTTAACGGAAAGGAAGCCTGCTCGTTGTCTATCACATTTTTTGCGAAACGTGAGGCCTGAGTCCTTCGCAAGCTTGTCGTCAATCCTTGCCATCTTCCCGGACATGTAGTGTACGTCGCACAGTTGTGCCCTAATCAATGCATTGTGCTTGTCCATGAAATCGAATAGCATGGCCTTCTCTACTTCATTTGTGAATGTCGTCATCGGCACTTCCACCATCTCTACGATGGTGGCCGCCGCCGCTAGATTCACGGCTGTGTTTGGCGCGGCTTATCACAACTTATTTTCTTCGGTGAAATTGGACAAAAATGTCATTGTCATAGATTGTATGTTTTGTATCACTAATGTTATAAAAAGAAACTAGTTTGAGACATATGATTTTGGTATGGCAATGACATTTTTGTCCAACCTCACCGGAATAAATAAGTCGTGATAAGCCCAACAAACGGAGCTTTACCTGCTTCCCTCCCTCTGGTCTAGATTTCTGATGGTGTTCGTCTTCCTTCCCAACTGTCGCTGGAGTTACAAACAGGACTAAATCCTTGGAGTCGTGCTTAATGGTCTCGTAATTTCATAATATGTAGGATGTGTCATTTCTTGCCTTCTAAAATTGCCCTCTTATCAACTAAATTTAAATAAGAGGGCAATTTTTAGGTGATATTCAAAAAAATATTGCCCTCCTATCTACTAATATCACCTAAAAATTATTAAAAAAAATTTAAATTTAGAGGAAAATTCTTATGTAGATAGCATTTAAACAATTTTAATTGTTTCCGGTTATCATTAGTATCTCATGCAATATTGAAAGAAACGATGGAAAATGAGAATGCATAAAACCGGTCATAAATAGTTTGGATAAAGTTATTGATGATGAGGAGGATGAATTAGCTTCCTCCTTAATACTTCCAATTGTCGTCTTAACATTGTGCTCATCATATATTCGATTTTTATAGATTGGATTCAGGTATGGTTTTTTTGTTGAGGACTTCAACACTGGTTACAAATTGCATTGTGCGGGATGGAGGTCTTTACTTTGCAACCCAGATAGGCCAGCCTTTCTTGGCCATGCCCCTAAGAATTTATATGATTCACTCAGTCAGACAAGAAGATGGGTTGTGGGTCTGTATGAGGTCGCCTTTAGCAGATATTGCCCTATTTTCTATGGAAGCATAAATGCTTAATTACTTACAGGATTCTGCTACATGTATTTTGCATTGTGGGGAGTCTGGTGCTTTCCAATAATTATATATGCTCTTCTACCTCAACTTGCTCTTTTGTATGATAAGCCTCTTTTCCCCAAGGTATGCATAACTTCTATTTAATTTTCAATGGATATTATGAATCAAAATATATGAATTATAAATCAATAGTCAGCATAATCTAATAAAATATTACTATTCAAAAATAACATAGGTTAGTGATTGATAAGATATGATGCAGAGCAGAGACGAGCACGGGCTTTGGGCACGTTCGGGGCTGATTTGGCGACTTACCATATATGGCGTGCCCGGATCGATGATCGGACTCCGCGGTTGCGTCCGGCACGCCGCCGCGAGTCAAAAACATAGTTTATTTTTTTGAGTTATTTTCAGGTATTTAATGGCCGATCCCACCGACCAATCATAGTCGTTGATGGTGGAGCCCTAATTTGTTCTCTTCTTTAAATATTGTTTTAAGTGGCTGAACCAAGGCATTGCAGATTTTGGATACATTGAATCACGGAATCCCGCGATCCCTCCCCGATGCCGACGTCGTGAAACCACAGGTGACGACTCCTAGGCCTCCAAACTCCTCCCCAAGGTAATCCCTACCCCCACCTTCATTTTCCACGTCTCAAACCATCGTTTTACCCGCTGCAGCCCGCCATTCCAGCCCCCGGAAAACAGCCAGCCTGCTGCCCCTTTTCCGCCGCCAAACCCGCCTCCTCCCCTCAAACCCGCCGCCTCTCAACCGCAGCTACAGGGCCGCCTCCAACTCTTGTCCCCTCCACACTGTTGGCCGAACAGCCCTCATCTCTTACCAAATCAGGGCAACCCAAGGGCCTCTTTGCCCTAGCCGACTACCCCCACATATCCCCTCTGTGGATCCACCATTCTAATAGCCCAAAAATTTTAGATCAGTTCAGATCTAGGATTATTGATGACGCCGCCCCGCTACCTCCACTTGATGACGATCCAGTTGCCGAGATGCTACAGCATAAAGACCTTCAGAGCCATGACGACGCTAACGGAGGACAACACTACATCGTCCGCCCGCGGCGTGCTAAGCCCACTTGAACACTAATTTAATTAAAATATCATGCTCTAATTACTTTTATTTTTATATGTGAGAATATTAAATTATTCTAATCTTGGTTAATCTTTATTTCTTTATTATATAAGGGAAGAGCTAATGAAGGCATGGTGTAACATTTAAATCCAAATATGCCCTCATAAAAACGATTTTATTGGGTTAATTTTGGGGTATTTTTGTCTTTTGGCTAGATTAGGGCATAATAAATATACCATTCATCCTTTCCTACACTGTTCACCGCCTAAAAATCGCGATACACAGGGAATCGCAATCCTTCATCCCGCCTCGCACCTCCTCTCGACTTCATCGACGCAATTTTCTGCCTGCTATAGCTCCAAATCGAAGCAAGATCGTAGCGGAGGAAGAGCCATCTCCCCGATACCCCACGAAGACGCGATTTTCATTTGCAACCCTACTCCACGAAGACGCCATCTCCCCGATACCACACCCTCTCCACGGCTCTTCGCGAGGAAGCTTGCATAGGTCGTCGTCTTCTTCTTCTTCTTCTACTGTGAGATTCCTTTACACGCGAAACTCAAGAAAATGCTCGGTTATTACCTATAGATCGGCGGCCAGGTTGGGCTTTCCTTCTCCCTCAAAATTTTTGGTTTCTTCATCTATTGATCTATAGAGGCCTGATTTCATTATCTACAAATCTAAACTAGGGCAGATTTTCTATTTCCGATTTGTTAATCTGTTTCTATTTCTTCTACCACAGAAAATGGAAGTTAACCTGTAAAGCAGTTTGGATAGCTTTAGGAAAGATATAAAGAGCTACTGCGATCTGTAGGGATTAAATTTCCCCGGGCAGGTAAAGAGTTAATTTGCAAAGCAGTTTGGGCAGATTTTCTATTTCTGATTTACGTGGGCATGATTTCATTTCCGTTTCGATTTCTTTTGATCATGAACTGTTATTTTTGCTTATTTATACAAATCCAAAGCATGTCATGAGATTTTTCCAATTTGTAGCGTGGAATCTTCGTGGATGCCACGCCTTTCTCCCTCTTCTTTGGATTTCTCGATCCAGCGCAAGGTGTAGAGGTAAGTGATAATCCCCCATCCCCGGTTAATTGAAGCTTACTGGAAATTGGGCTTTAGATCTTCAACGTAGCCATATTTTTGTTTCAGTGCTCAAATTTTGCGTAATTGGATCTACTTTTATTTTCTTATTTGGATATAAAAGATTTGAAATCTGACCATTTGCATCCAAAATTTCTGTGATCTGATGGAAGCAAATGAGAATAGAGCAGGAAGAGGGAAGAAAACAGGGCTCCAAATACCATCACTTCACTATATAATTGATAATCAACTACAACCCCATATAGTTGCCACACATTCAGCAGAAAACTGTTCTGGAAATAGAGGGAAATACAACATAGACACCAGATGCAAGGAGGAGACACTCTCCACTCACAGCCGCTCACACATACACTTCAGAAAATATAAAAACTCAAATAGTGCAAACACACATAATATAAAGACAAAAAAAACTACCCTTCCAAAGCTCAGAATTTACGCTTCTGTTTACCGCCTGTTGCCTCGCGCCTTTCTGGAGCTCAGGATCGTATCATGGTCACATTAGTTATGCCACAAAGCAAACATACATAATACATCAATCTTTGTTATCCTGTTATTGGCCCAGCTTTTGCCAATCAGAATTTCATTGATTATATGCTCACCTGCTCATATCAGTTATCTTTATACTTCCTCCAGATCAAATTTTTGGGTACCTATTAATAGTGTTAGGTTTGTATGTGATGTGAAATATTAGAAATTGTCTACAATAATTGTTGGTGTCATGAGAAAACAGTTCTGGAAATAGAGGGAAATACGACATAGACATCAGATGTAAGGAGACACTCTCCACTCCCAGCTGATCACACATACACTTCAGAAAACATAAAAACTCAACTAGGGCAAACACACAAAACATAAAGACACAAAAAAGACAAAAATACCCTTCCACAGCTCAGAATTTACGCTTCTGTTTCCCGCCTATCGCCTCACGCATTTCTGGAGCTCAGGATTGTATCATGATCACATTAGTTATGCCACAGAGCAAACACACATAATACAACAATCTTTGCTATCCTTTTATTGGCCCGCTTTTGCCAATCAGAATTTCATTGATTCTATGCTCACCTGCTCATATCAGTTATCTTTATACTTCCTCCAGATCAAAAATTTGGGTACCTATTAATAATGTTAGGTTTGTATGTGATATATGAAATATTAGAAATTGTCTTCAATAATTGTTGGTGACATGATAATCTTTTATAAATTATCATATGTTTGGGAAGACACATAAATTAATTTATTGGTTTTGCTCAGCTATAGTTTTCCCAAATCTTAGTGAGCTTAGGCATGTGGTTTTAGGAATGCGGAGATATTTTAAAAAGGTTTGTCATATTCTTTATGATGAGTCTTTTTCCATGATATAGTCCAATATCATTTAAAAGAACAATTGAGTTTATGATCTTTCATTTGGTTTTCTATTTCGTTTATGATCTTAGAATTAAAACGTTTATGATTTCGTTATTTTTACGATCTCTCACTATATGATTTTTCCTTATTCTAATTTACTCATTCTTTCAGGATTTTTCGCTGCCCCCGACCTATGTTGTCACCACCGATCAATTTTGCTGCACACGACTAATGTCGCCGCAGCGACCAATGTCACATCTACGATCGAAGTCACTGTCGACGACCAATGTCACCCTCCAACGATCAATGTCGCCCCGCACGACCAATGTCGCCCCACATGAACAATATCACCGCCCTCGACCAATGTCGCAGCGTTCAACCAATGTCGCCGCCCCGACCAATAACTTCCCCATGACAAATGTCGCCCCCACGATAAATGACGCTCTCACGACCTATGTCGCAACCCCCGACTAATGTCAATGCCCCCGGTCAATGTCACCGCCCAAGACCAATGTTGCGCACACAACCAATGTCGCTATCCAGGACCAAAGTCGCTTCCCGAGACCAATGTCGCCGTCCACGATCAATGTGGCCCCCTAAGGCCAATGTTGCCCTCACGACAAATGTCGTCGTCCCCGACCAATGTCGCTGCCCCCGACTAATGTCGTGCCCCTGACCAATGTTTCCACCCTCGACAAATGTCGCCGCCATGATAAATGACTCCCTTCACGACCAATGTCGCCCCCATAACAAATGTCCACCCTCATGTCAAATGATGCCCCATGACAAATGTCGTTCCCATAACAAATGTCGCTCCCTCGACAAATGTCGCTCCCTCGATAAATGTCGCTCCCACGACAAATTTTGCCCGCACGGGGTCCCCCGTGCACGACTGCTTGTAATTTTATATTTATTTAAGGACTTTGTAGCATTTAGTTCCTGCATTTTAAAAAACATTTGGTGTGTATTTAGTTGCCCGGATGGATGAGATTTCTGTTGATGCACGAAAACACAAGGGGGTCGAGCACAACCAGCTAACTGTTCGAACACGGGAAAAAGGGGAGACTGCGAGCAGCGATCTACTAAGCGGATGAGAGCTGAAAGAGGAGCAGGGCCGTGAACCACGGCAACAACAGACTTCGCCCGTCGCGGCCTGAATGCCTCTCTTGCGACGGGCTTTCCCTTGATTGAAGAAGAAGTGGGTTACAAGTGAAAGGAAAAGACTGAGGGAAGTAGAGCAAGGGGGAGTCCGCAAGGCACAGGATTCGAGTCCGCAGCCTGTAACAAGTAGGCTCCTGGGTCCGAGTCAGCGTGCCTTGAGTGCACCACCTCCCCCCTATTTATAGGATAGGGGGCCTGCCCAAGCGGGCAGGGCTAAAATAACCGGCTGCCCGGGGTACAGGAGAACCGGGCAGCGGTGACGGGAAGCAAAAAGAAAGAACACGCCAGTCCGCACAGAAGGGGCGGACTGGGCTCGCGAACTGGAGCTTCCACTGCTGCTGGGCGCGGCCACTGGAGGCTGGCGGCCTGGGCGGACGAGATACTGCGTCCGCCGCTGGAGACTTGCCCAACGCGCCGGCGGACTGAGCGGACTGGACTTTGCGTCCGCTGCTGGGGTACCATCCTTGGCGCCGACTGGCGACAGTGCCGGACTAGGCGGACGGACAAATCCTGTCCGCGCCTGCTGAATGGGGGCTTTGGGAACTTGGATTATGTTGCGGACTGAGGGGTTAACATAATCCCCGCACATTTTTAAGTTTCCAGAAAAACTTCGAAAATGTTTCTTTAACCGCCGAGTCCGCAAACCTCGAAAATGCCACCAAAGCTATAAATACTGCTGGAGGGTCTGGATCTGCCGAGAATCTCGATCGACACGGGGCGATACTCACCACTTGCGGTCTCCACTTTCCAGTCCGGCATGGCAAGACTTGGTGCATTCCTCTCTAGCTTCACTGCCAAAGGCGACTCGGAGCCGTCAACGCCAATGAAGACCAAGAAAATTGCAAAGAGGCCGGCAAGACAAGATCCTGTCCGCCTCGCAGGAGAAAACTCCCAGAACGAGAAGCCTGCGGAGAAAGCAGTCCGCCACATCGATGTTTCTGCTCGCAAGGATGCCGTAGTCGACGCCGAACCATTGAGTGAGAAGATGGCAACCTTGTCGGACTCCGCCCCTTCTCAGAAGACTGCGACCTCGGCGGACACTACTGGCGAACACATGGAGACTGACATATCTTCCCCCAATGCCTCGGTGCAAATCGTTGACTTGGACGAAGAAGACCGGCGGACTGAGGTAGAGGACAACGCGCCCTCAAAGGCATTGTCTGCTGTGAATCCTGAACCTGTCCGCGCTGACCAGCCTGATTTAGGGGGGTCCGCCGCGGATGCTGCTGAGAAGACTGCCAAGAGGAAGAAGAGGAAGAGAGACGGAGAGACCGTCGCTGAGCGGGTTGAGAGGAGGCTGCGCGCTATGAAGGAGAAGAACATCTCCAAGCGGACTGGGGAAGCGGACTTACAACACAGGCCGCGCGACAAAGAAGTTCCAGACGGCGATCTGGTTACTCCGGAGGCCCAAATCCAGGGAGAGAATTCCCTCTCAACGGTCAGTCTTTCCACGGATGAGATATTTGATTCTATAGACGTCGATCAACTTGACTTAATCCCGGACTCCTTGCTGGTTATGCTGCAGCAGAATGAGGCAGAGACTGCTGGAGATAAGGGTGACGAACTCCCTTCCTTGTCCGCTGCGGAGGAAGAGGAGAGGGAGAGGCTGAAGGAGAAGATAGAGGAGCAAAAGAAGCAAATCGTTGCTCATGTTGCCGCGGTCGAGGCAGCCTCGAAGCAGGCCGCGGCGGACAAAGCTGCTGAGGATCTGAGGATTGCGGCGGAGCTGATGCGGTCAGGTAAACTTCAGCCGGCGCCCAAATACTTTCAGCGCAAGTGGCTTTACAGGTCGCCGCCGCGGACGTCAAGACCGATCAAAATTATCACCAAGACGGACGATATCGTGGTCTCAACAAGTGCGGCTGCCGAGAGAAGAGCAAGGGTTCACCGTGAATGGAAAAAGCGGTTAAGCGCCTTTGACCCAGAGCGGGCAAGGCGGCCAATCATCTTTGATAGTCGGAAACTCGCTGCCGCTATATCTAAAAGTGATCTTTTATCCTTTTTTCTTAGTCCGCCGCGAACTGCCTTTGAATGCGAAGTTTGACTTTATTTGTTGCAGGTAGAAAGTCGCTGCCGGGCTCCATAGAGAGTGGCGAGATCGTGGTCACACCCAACACTGGTGCCGACGCGGTCTCACATGTGGAGTCCGCGGAAGATGAGCCACCCAGCCTGAGTATGATAAAAGAGTTAGAGAAGAAATTTGAAGCTGAAATGCAATGTGTCAAAGCAGAGTTAGAGAAAGCGGCGGAGCGCGAGAGGGCGTCCACGGCGCGCGAGAAAGCGTTCGCAGAACGCGAGAAGGCCCTCAAAGACCAGGTCGCCAGCATCTCGCGGGCGCTGGAGAGGTCTGAAAGGGAAAAGAAAAGGCTCGCGGATGACGTCCGATACTACAGAGGCAAGCACTTGGCGTCGGCTCGTGAAGGAAAGGAGAAGCGGACTGCTGAGGTCGCTGAGCAGAGGCCGCGGGCGTCAGATCGCGTTCCTCCGGAGATCGCGGCACCGGCAGGTGGCCAGCACCCCGCGGATGAGGAGCCGAGGCCGGCAGCGGAGCCAATGGTGCCTCTCAGTCGAGTTGACCGGGAAGCCGCCCATATGCACCGGACTATAAACGTCATCCATCACCATCTCTGTCGGGTATACAGTGAAATTCTTCAGATAAGCGATCAGGCGGCTCATCTATGCAGGGACAGAGCAGAAAGGCCGGCGCGGACGGACAACAGGGATCGCTGAGTCCGCAATTCCTTGAACTTATCTGATTAAATGTATATTGTTTGTATGATTGCTCCAAACGATGCTGTGTTGTGAACTGAATCCTATTTGATCTGTGCGGATCCAGATTATATGTCCGCTATTCTTATGTAGCTTTATCTTTGGCATGATCTGTGGCGGACTGTGCGGACTAGCGCTGTGTCCGCTTCTTGCTAACCTGCAGGTGGGAAAATACGCGACCTGAGCGGATAGGAAGCTGCGACGGCCGCAACTTGGCCCTGAATTTCCCTTGGAATGTTAATTTGTCTTTGTATCCGCGTTATTTGTTTGGCTGCTTTTTAATTTTTTGCGGACTGTGCGGATTGAATATGCGACCTGCGCGGACTGGCCAAAAAGCTGTCAGGAACTTTATCTATAAATACTGCCTTCTGCTTTCTCTATGTAGGAAATTCCTGAAGTAAACGAAACCCTGCGGCCTGCAACATGGTATCCGCGCGTACTGATGCTGCAGTCGCCTTCCACTCTGCCGACCACAGAAAATGCACTTTGAAAGAGGCTGATCTGGCGGCTTTTGTTGAAAGGAAGATGGCGGACTCCAACATTCTTGTCCGCCTACCCGCACACCAGGAAAGATTGAACTTCTCGACGGCGACCCAGATCGCCATTCCAGTTGACCACTTCGACAGCGGATTCAAGTTCCCGCTCTTATGGGAGCTTGCCGCAATTTTCGAGCACTACGGGATGGTCCCAGGCCAGCTCGCGCCGAATACCGTCGCTGCGATCTGCAGCTTCCTCTCTTACCTGCGATCTGAAAGGATTGCCTTCTCAATGAACATCTTCCGAAAAATATTCTCTGTCCGCTCCATAACTGCCTCTGGAGGCCGCCCCTATAAGGGCGTAATTTACTTCTATTGCAGGGGGATGAAAGTAGTGGGTCTTCCAAACAAGATCCACAACTGGACCTCAAGGTTCTTAATCTTTGAGGGTGACCTCGGGTTCGCGCACACTTATCCGCAGGTGCGCGCGGACTCCGCTTTCAAAAACGTGCAGCTGAACGAAATGGAGTCCGCAATTGTCGAGTTCCTGGCCAACGCCAGGCTTGATATTGAGCACTACCTTCCGCTGCTAGCGAGCTTAGCGGACGTCATGCCTGAGGACAGTAAGTAGTTTAGCGGACTCAGCTTTTGTATCCGCCGCCACCATGCTTTTTAACCGGTTCTCTTTTTGCAGCGACCTTGGCGGTGCCCGCCAACCTGCCGCAGACGCCAAGCGGCTTTGTTCCTACACAAAAGGAGAAGAAAGAAGCGGTTGCAAAGAAAAGGAAGGAGGAAGGGGATGTCGCAGCGGACTACTCCTCCTCCGGAAGCTTCTCCATGACCGGCTTTGGCATCAGCCAGAGGGACCTTAGGGGGAACCCTATGGTCCATTGGCACAGCAAGGAGAAGCATGTCCGCTTATCCACCGCACTTCCCTCGTGGAGGAGTCCGCGGATAACGCGCCACGCCCATGTTGCGCTCTCCACTCTCTACGGAAAGTGCAACTTGAGCGAACTGAAGAAGGTGCCCGCCGCCGACCTCCCTCTGCTGGCCTCTCAGGCCTCTGCGAACAGCGCGGTGACAAATCATTATGTTGCCACTCTGGCCAGAGACATGTTGAGGCAAAATGAACAACTTCAGAAAGATAATAAAGCGCTGAGGGAAAGGAACGCGCGGCTGGGAGAAAGGAATGCCCGGCAAAGAGAGGAGCTGGCGGTGAGTTGAATTCGCCGCGATCTGGATTTGCTATTCGCCGCGATCTGTCTGATAGTTTGCAATCTTGCTTTTGCAGGTCGCCTATGATTTGGAGAACACTAAATTCCGGGCCGCCACGCTCCCTTTTGTGATGGAGACAGTTGAGGTTGCTGTTGAGCGGCTTGCCCGCGACGGCCTCATGAAGGAGGGAGTGGACGGCGTCCCCGTTGTGGAGATCTTTCCGGAGCTGGCCCCTCAGGTCGCAGCGATGGAAAGAACCAAAAAAGGAAAAGAGGTTATTGAGGAAGATGATGATGAAGACGAAGAAGAAGACGGAGGCTCTCAAGGCGAAGAGCAAGTCCCTGCGGACAACGCTGAACCCAGCCGGCGAGGAGAGGATCTGTCCGCCGAGTCCGGCACATCTGCTTCTTCCTCTGCTACTGGCAGCTCGCATAGCGGGTCCGCCACTAGTTCGGGGTCGGGTAGCAGCGAGAGCGACTCGAGGGATTATTCTCCAGAAGTAGATGTCGTCGGCGACAGCCCTGCACCTCCAGAGAAGAGACAGCGGACTGATTGAACAATGCATATGTATACATTTTGTAATTTTTGTAAAAAGTGGCGGACACAAGATTTCAGTCCGCCGAACATTTTGAATGATGTAAAAATTTTTTGAAGAAATAGAAAGGATATTTTTTGTCATGTGTGCTTTCTGCAATGCTCTTTTTTCCACGCTCACCGCACCGATATTTAGCAGTCCGCACGTCATGCTAATAAACTTGGGCTTTTTAACTTGCTGATTAGAAATAATTGCTGTTCGCCTTTAGAAGAAAAACGACAGCAGGCGGACGCTGTTTAGCTCCAATTGAAGTCCGCACGATATATGTCATAATGAATCTTGCTGATTAGAGAATATTGTTCCACTTTGGACCAAGAAACTCAGGCGGACTCTGTCGAGTTTCTCTTGCAGTCCGCATGATATATTATTTACAGTGAACCTTGTTGATTAAAGTATTTAGACATCAACTCATTCATCATCCGCCTCAGAGAACAGCTAGCTGATAATAATGCCTGGGGTATAATATAAAAGCACATTGATGAACTTATCAAATAATGCGAGAATCATTCTACGGACTGAGCGGATACAGAAAACCAATCCGCTCACAATAGAAGTGATCAAAACTTATAACATGAAAATCATTCTGCGAACTGAGCGGATACAGAAAACCAATCCGCTCATTTTAGATATGATCTATAAACTACCCTGCGGACTGAGGGGATACAGAACCAATCCGCTAAAGACAATCAGCTTGCGATCCCAAAGCTTCGAACCACGCGGATAACAAATCGAGTCCGCCAAGGATAGAAATGATCTATAGCTTGCAACCAGGTGGGCAGGTGAGCCTGAACGGCATACTTTCCTCACCGGGCTACAAGCTATAAGACCAACCCAAATAGGCGGACTGCGCGGACAGAGAAAACCAGTTCGCCAAAGATAGAAATGATCTATAGCTTGCGACCAGGTGGGCAGGTGAGCCTGAACGGCATACTTTCCTCACCGGGCTACAAGCTATAAGACCAACCCAAATAGGCGGACTGTGCGGACAGAGAAAACCAGTCCGCCAAAGATAGAAATGATCTATAGCTTGCGACCAGGTGGGCAGGTGAGCCTGAACGGCATACTTTCCTCACCGGGCTACAAGCTATAAGACCAACCCAAATAGGCGGACTGTGCGGACAGAGAAAACCAGTCCGCCAAAGATAGAAATGATCTATAGCTTGCGACCAGGTGGGCAGGTGAGCCTGAACGGCATACTTTCCTCACCGGGCTACAAGCTATAAGACCAACCCAAATAGGCAGACTGTGCGGACAGAGAAAACCAGTCCGCATAATATTCCTTGCAAAAAGCAAGACCCTCACTTGGCGGAACGGTTCCCTGCCCTCTTGCCTGGAGTACAGTCTAAACTGTGGGTCTCCTGCAGGCACTGCTTGAGGGTACCATGGAGTGTTCGAGAGTTACAAGCTAAGATGACCCGCGGGCAGGTGAGCCGGAACGGCATACTTTCCTCATGTGATCATCGAAGTTGTAACAATATCCCTAAAGCGGCATGGTAGAGCTTTACACCCACCTTGCCCTCCATAATGCAAAGGTGGGGTCAGGTACCTGCCGGGATCCGAAGTCCAGAATCCAACCGCGCTAGAGCCTGCAAGCTCCCACTACACGGTGCGAAATCTCCTCGCAACACGTGGTCTTCGTGGTGTTACGCTAATGACAAAGGCTCTAGGGGAGGTGTAGCTGAACTCGGCGATGTCTCCTGGTATCAGGGAACCGTTATAGGTCTTTGGGAGAGAGAGTAAACACTAGAAAAAGGTGTCAGTATGGATTATAAAACATATTTGCAAAGCAAACACAAGAAAGAAGAAAGAGAGTTTGAGTGTAGAACCGTTTTTGAAATCTCTCTTAGCACTTTATCTGTTATGATTACAACAAAAACACTCGAAGAAGTGTTAGCAAGCAGTTTCTATTCATAACAATTTTTGAAGAGAATACAGAAAGTAGAAGGAGGTTTTACGAATAGAACCGCTTGAGGTCATCCCCACTCCACGTGTGTGGTATATCCTCTCCTTCGTATGTCTGCAAGCGATAAGCGCCGCTCTTTAATGTTTCTTTGACGACAAAAGGGCCGGCCCAATTCGGATTAAGCTTTCCAACTGAACCAGCTCTTGCAGCAGCATCAACCTTCTTTAGAACTAGATCTCCCACTTGGAAGTGTTTGATCCTTACATTCTGATCGAAGTAACGGGCCATCCTTCTTTTGACCTCTTCCTGCCTTATGGCTGCTTGATCTCTGACCTCCCCGATGTGTTCCAAGCTGAACCTCATCTCCTCATTATTCAACTCAGCCCAATCATCAACACCTTCTCTTGCAAGCAGCACTCTGGGTGATGGGACTTCAAATTCAATCGGGATGAGTGCCTCTGAGCCATGAGAGAGTTTGAAAGGAGTCTCCCCGGTTGCGGATGATGGCGTTGTTCTAAGGGACAAGAGGACTGATGGAAGCTGATCGGCCCAACTGCCTTTGAGATTCTGCACTTTCTTCTTGAGCAAGTTGAGGATCTGCTTGTTGGCAACTTCCACCTGGCCATTGCTTCGGGGATGATGAACTGATGCAAAACGCAGCTCTGTTCCGATCTGCCTGCAAAAATCTATCATCTCTGAATTGTTGAACTGTGGCCCATTGTCAGTGATTATTGCCATTGGTATCCCGTGCCGACATACAATTTCTCCCCAAACGAAGTTCTTGACGATCTGAGTCGTTGTCTTGGCCAATGCCTTCGCTTCGATCCACTTGCTGAAATAGTCGATCATTACGATGATAAAACGCCGTTGCCCGCTTGCCAAGGGAAAAGGACCAATGAGATCCATTCCCCAAACCGCAAAGGGCCAAGGAGTTGCAATCGACCTGAGGGACTGAGCTGCTTGGTGCTGAAGCGGAGCAAACTTCTGGCATTGAACACACCTTCTGGCTGTTGAGACTATATTTGCCAGCAGGACACGTGTGTGTGGGACCGCATGTTTGGGCTTTCCCCATCGCGTTCCAGGTCTGGGTGTTGACCCCGGTGGGCCCCCTTGTGTGGCGGAATATCCCCGCGGTCCTGTGGTTGGGGTTAGTCCCACATCGCCTGCAGACTTCTCCACTTTGTGTTCATGTACCCCGCCACCCTTCATCTCAACACCTGGGTTTTGAGATGAACTAATGGGTTGGCGGGTTCTAACATGGTATCAGAGCCAGGTTGTCCTGCTGCGGGGGTGTGTTGAGACTATATTTGCCAGCAGGACACGTGTGTGTGGGACCGCATGTTTGGGCTTTCCCCATCGCGTTCCAGGTCTGGGTGTTGACCCCGGTGGGCCCCCTTGTGTGGCGGAATATCCCCGCGGTCCTGTGGTTGGGGTTAGTCCCACATCGCCTGCAGACTTCTCCACTTTGTGTTCATGTACCCCGCCACCCTTCATCTCAACACCTGGGTTTTGAGATGAACTAATGGGTTGGGGGGTTCTAACACTGGCACAGATCTCTGAGTCTTTCTTCATTGTGGGCCAGAAATACCCTTGCCGTAGGACTCGTCTTTCAAGAGTTCTTGCTCCAGAGTGACTTCCACACTCTCCTGAATGAACTTCTTGCAAAATGGTGTGAGCTTCTTCTTCTGAAACACATCGGGCCATGGTTGAGAGGAAGGTCTTTCTATAAAGGATTCCCGCCACTAGAAAGTAGTGAGCTGCTTTTATTCTGAACTTCTTCTTGTCTCTAACTGTATGATGATAATTTCCTGTTGATAGATATAGGATGAACGGGTCCATCCAAGAGACACGCTGGTCGACTTGCATCAGATCTCCTTCCACCAACGCCGGGCGGAAGAGCTCGGAAGTTGTGCCTCCTGAAGGTATCCCATGCTTAGAAAGAAAATCGGCCTCCTCATTCTCTGTTCTAGGGATATGTTCGATGGTGAAGCTTTTAAACCTGCCGATTTCTATTTTCACAAGAGCTAGATACTTTTTCAAGACTGACTCCCTTGCTTCAAAGTTACCAAGGACTTGCGACGCCATTACAAGAGAATCAGTTCTGATGTGAACATGATCGATCCCTAATTCCCTTGCGAGCCTCAAGCCTGCTAGCAGAGATTCATATTCAGCCTGGTTGTTGGTTACTGGAAAGTAAAACTTGATGGCCTGCTCCAGCTTGATTCCATTTAGATTGATGAGAACCACTCCTGCTCCAGATGAACTTCTGCCTGAGGCACCATCAACATAGATGGTCCAAGCCAAAGGTGACCTTTCTGCCTGATCAGAACTGGGCTCTGGCATGTCAATCAGAAAATCTGCTAGGACTTGAGCTTTGATGGCTGTCTTGGGCACATAAGAAATTTCAAACTCACTTAGCTCTATTGCCCACTTAGCTAGCCTGCCGGAATGCTCGGGCTTTTCCAACACACCCTTCAAAGGTTGATCGGTGATGACTTGGACTGAATGTGCTTGGAAGTATGGGCGAAGCCTGCGAGCTGACATGACCAGTGCCAAGGCTAACTTTTCCAAGATCGGATACCGCGTTTCAGCACTCTTCAAGATATGGCTGACATAGTAGATTGGAAACTGCTTTCTGCCTTCTTCCCGAAGGAGAACGGAGCTGACGGCCTCAGGTCCAACCCCTAGATACAAGAAAAGAACCTCTCCTGGCCTGGGGCTCTGAAGCAGAGGCGACGAGGTGAGCTGCATCTTTAACTGCTCAAAAGCATGAGAGCACTCTTCTGTCCACTCAAACTTGGATGCACCGCGGAGAGTTTTGAAAAAGGGGGCACTCCTATCTCCAACCCGAGAGAGGAATCTTGCAAGACCTGCCAGCCTTCCCCCTAACTGCTGAACTTCCTTCGGTGAACGAGGGGTAGGCATTTCAAGAATAGCTTTTACCTTGTCGGGATTGGGGGCAAGTCCCTCCGGAGTAAGGAGATGACCAAGAAACTTCCCCTTACTCGCTCCAAAAGTACACTTCAAAGGATTGAGTTTCATCTTGTATCTACGCAGAGTAGCGAACGTCTCTGCTAGATCTAGCAAGTGCAGCGAAAACGATTTACTCTTAATTAAGAGATCGTCTACATACACTTCTAGGTTTCTTCCTTTTTGATGGTTAAACACACGATCCATCATCCGTTGATAGGTCGCGCCAGCATTCTTAAGCCCAAAGGGCATGACAAGATAGCAATAACATCCATCGTTAGTTATGAACGACGTGTGAGGAACGTCAGGCTTATGCATTCTTATCTGGTGATAACCAGAAAACGCATCTAAAAAACTCATGTAAGAGTATCCTACCGCGGAATCAACTAAAGAATCTATCCGAGGCAGGGGGTAGCAATCTTTAGGACATGCTTTATTAAGTTTTGTAAAGTCTACACACATTCGCCACTTTCCCCCTGGTTTTTTAACCATTACAACATTTGAAATCCAGGTGGGATATTGCACTTCTTTAACAAAATTCGCCTTGAGGAGCTTTGCAACCTCCTCCCTTATTGGCTCTGCAAGCTTTGTTGCCACGTCCCTCTTCTTCTGTTGGATGGGCTTGCAGCTGGGATCGACATTCAGATGGTGGCAAGCTACATCAGGATCCACCCCCGGCATGTCTTCTGCTGACCAGGCAAAGACATCCAGGTTCTTCAGCAGGCAGGAAATCAACTCAGCCTTTTGATCTTCAGGAAGCTCCGAGTTGATGGAGAGTTTCCTCTCCTCCCCTTCAGCAATGGGGACTCCTTGCGTCGCCTGGGCAGGTTCCAGGTGAGCACCTTCATCAGCAGCAACTTTCGAACTGGAATAGGCTTCTGCAGCCTCTGCTGGAGCAAGGGAAGCTTCAACCATGTTGACAGTACGGATGTAGCACTCCCTTGCTCTCCTTGGGTCGCTCCTGACCCGGCACATCCTCCCATCGGCAAAGAACTTGATGGCGAGGTGATAAGTGGAGATCACCGCTTGGTACTTGTTCAGCAGGGGCCTGCCGAAGATGGCATGGTAGCTGCTGGGGGCGTCGACCACTATGAACTGTATCTGTTTTGTTGCCCCTCCAAGCTTTACTGGCAAGGTGACGCAGCCCTCCACCTCTTTCCTCTCTCCTGAGAATCCATAGAGCGGCCCCTCAGTGGAAAGCCGAGGCTTTCCGGTCCTCAGGGCCTCAAAAGTAGACTTGAAGAGGAGGTTGACTGAACTGCCCGTATCAACAAGAATTCTGTCCACTGTGAAGTCCCCAAGCACGGCCTTGATCACAACAGCATCGTCAAATGGATTGGCTGTTTGAGGCAGATCTTCCGGACCAAAAGTGACGACTTCTCTTGGGGGAGCAACGGAAGAAGAGGCCACCTCCGCCTGGGTGACCCTTGAAATTGATGACTTCCGGGTGGACTCGGTCCCAGCTCCACCATGGATGAAGAAGAGGCGTCCCAGAGCTCCCTCATCATCTGCATCAAAGCATTCCACTGGGACGTTGATCGGCCCCAGACGACCTTCGTCCTCCACATCTACACACTCCTGGTAAGCCTCGGCTACCTCTTTGCCCTTCGAGGTGGATGGCTTCGACGAGGAAGGAGAATCCTTCTTGGTCAGGTCAATCTTGCCCTCGGCAAGCAACTTATCAATCAGCGCACGAAGGGCCTTGCACTCCTCAGTCAGATGACCCTTTTCCTTGTGGAATTGGCAGTATTGCGAATTATTCCTCGGCTTCCACAACTTCTGAGGCTCTTGCCTCCTTTCTTCTGATCTCCTTTGCAGGATCTGGATGACTTCGTCAAGGTCCAGATCTGCAGGGTCCTCCGTAGGACTTTCTTTATATTGGCACGGGGCAGGCAAGGCTGCCTGCTGGAGGATGGGAAGAGCCTGCAAAGGCACGACGGGAGTGGTGGCCAACGGCAGTCTCTGCTCGTGAAACTGTTGGTGGCCTTGGAATGGTTTTTTGTTGCGGAAGTTTCTGCCTCTTTGAGACGGTGGCTGGAAGTCTGGACGAGGGGGCCTGCCACGAGAAGAAGAAGCGGAGGCATCCCCTCCTTCAGCCTTAGCTGTCAGGGATGAAACATAGGTCGGATTAGCATTTTCCCCTTCTATGAAGCGGTTGACCATGGCGATCAACTCTTGATAGGTTTCTGGAGCCTTGGTGGTTGCTTTGAACTTCAGAGGGCCTTCCCGGAGGCCGTGGATCAAGGCAACTTTGTAATAGTCGGGGTTCACATTCCTCACCCCCTGGATTTCTCTTTGAAAGCGATCAACGAATCGTGCTACCGATTCGTTATCCCTCTGCTTGATCTCGAATAGGGCAGCTGGCCCATTCTTCCTCTTCCTTGAGGTAGCAAACCTCAGCAGTAACTGGCTACGGAGCTCTGCAAAAGAAGAAATAGTGCCCGAAGGCAGCTCATAGAACCATTCTCTCGCTTGCCCTTCGAGAGTGGTAACCAGCAATTTACACTTGATGGCATCTGTGAGGCATCTCAAAGCTACTGCCCCCTCAAATGCCTGGAGATGAGAAACTGGATCTGTCGTTCCCGAATAGGAAGGGATGCGAGGCTCCCTGAAGTTGCTTGGAGCTGATTCCCATCGAATTCGGTCAACAAAGGGAGACGGGGTGTCGAATTCTGCAGGGTAGAAAGGGCGGACTGGAGCCGAGGAGTCCGCGGGCTCGGCGGACTGGCGATCAGTAAAGTGAAGTTGGCGGGCAGGAGTGCCCCTAGCAGCATCTCTGAAGAACTCTCTGAAAGCAAACTCTTCCTCTTGAGGGCGCAGAGGGGCAGCGGACTGAGCAGCGTTCCGGGGAGTTGCTGACGACTGCCGAAGCGGAGTTCCGCGAGCTGGGGTCTGGCGGACTGGCAAGTCCGCTGGGTCCGCTGCGGCCTGAGGAGCAAGCCGCTGGGCCAAGGCAAGCAGAGCTTGGCTGATTGTGTCAAGACGCTGGTCGGTCTGCCGGCGAGACTGCTCGGCCTCAAGGCGAGCTTGTTCAATCGCGTCCCAAAGGGAGTCTTCTGAAGAGCTGGATCGGTCTAAAGAGCGGGCTCTGCGGTCTGACATCTTGTGTCCGCTGATTTCAAAACACTACTCGGATCTGAAGGCCGCGTGTTAACTATTGATGCACGAAAACACAAGGGGGTCGAGCACAACCAGCTAAATGTTCGAACACGGGAAAAAGGGGAGACTGCGAGCAGCGATCTACTAAGCGGATGAGAGCTGAAAGAGGAGCAGGGCCGTGAACCACGGCAACAACAGACTTCGCCCGTCGCGGCCTGAATGCCTCTCTTGCGACGGGCTTTCCCTTGATTGAAGAAGAAGTGGGTTACAAGTGAAAGGAAAAGACTGAGGGAAGTAGAGCAAGGGGTAGTCCGCAAGGCACAGGATTCGTGTCCGCAGCCTGTAACAAGTAGGCTCCTGGGTCCGAGTCAGCGTGCCTTGAGTGCACCACCACCCCCCTATTTATAGGATAGGGGGCCTGCCCAAGCGGGCAGGGCTAAAATAACCGGCTGCCCGGGGTACAGGAGAACCGGGCAGCGGTGACGGGAAGCAAAAAGAAAGAACACGCCAGTCCGCACAGAAGGGGCGGACTGGGCTCGTGAACTGGAGCTTCCACTGCTGCTGGGCGCGGCCACTGGAGGCTGGCGGCCTGGGCGGACGAGATACTGCGTCCGCCGCTGGAGACTTGCCCAACGCGCCGGCGGACTGAGCGGACTGGACTTTGCGTCCGCTGCTGGGGTACCATCCTTGGCGCCGACTGGCGACAGTGCCGGACTAGGCGGACGGACAAATCCTGTCCGCGCCTGCTGAATGGGGGCTTTGGGAACTTGGAGTATGTTGCGGACTGAGGGGTTAACAATTTCATCTCCATCTTGGATAGTTAGATATGTTTGTTTAACTCCTATATAAGGGGCCCCCTTTTATGAGAATGAGGGCTAGAGAACTAAAAAAGAAAACCTAACCCTCTTGAGAGAGTTTCGGCCAAGGGGAATACCCTAGCCGCCGCCTATGGTGTGAAGCCGCCGCCACCCCCCCCCCCTTGCTTCCTCCTCCCTACTTCGGTGCGACTCCAGCGTGGCTTCCTTTGGTGCGACTCCAAGGAAAAAGGTTGCAGCCCATCCGGTGCGACATCGGTGGATCCGTGAAGAGAGTGATTCTCCCACCTTATCTAGTGTGTTCATGAAAACGGGCTGGGTAACTTCTCTTCCCTCATCCTTGTGATTTCTTGCTTAGTATTGTGTGAAGGATGAACAACCATTGTTTTCCGTAATTCTAAATACCATAGCTTGCCATTTCTGAAATTGATTTCATCGTTGATAAACTTATATGATCCGGATCGGGTAGATCTTATTTGCTTGAATGTATCTTGGACTATATCCAAGATTTTTCTCTAAAAAAGGAGTGACAACCTTTATGTTAATTTGGGGAATCATCCGACTCTATTTTTTGATCGTTATTCAAGAGTCGATCTCTCCTCCTCGTGGTCTTATGTGCTGCATTTGAGTCGATCCGTGACGAGACGAGAATGCTTGTGTAGGTGCGGTAGGACTAAGGCGTGTTGGGCATGGTAGCCTACTTTGTTTCCGTTACGCTCTCCGAATGTCGGACACTCGCTACGTCGATTTGGTATCAAAGCGAGGTTGGCGCAGCTTCTTAGTTGATAGGTCCTCGCTTGAGTTTTGTCAGCACGCGCAGTCCAAATTTTTTTTTATATGGTCTGCCAATAGCGCTCTAAAAGGTTTATTTTTCAGTGAAAAATTAAAAAACAAATTCTGCATGCTCTACGTTTTAATCACTTCGGGAAACTATAAAAATATTTGTCTTCAGTATAGGTACAGCCCTAGGAAAAAATCACCTTTCCAAAATATTTTATAAACCTATATGCGCACTAGATTAGTAACGGAGTACACTACACCTTCATCGTCTAGGATGGCTACGAATGAACACGGGGATCCCAACGCTGAAGCCATAGAGGGATTGCGTAACGATATGACCAAGCTTAGGACCATGTTAGCACAAATCCTTCGAAATCAAGGTGGCCCTCATCTACCCAACCGGCACCAACCGACCCCTGATTCGGATTCTAATGGAGACTCCCACCAAGTGCCATCTCGAGAACACCGCCCTGAGCGTGACTTCAATCTTACTAGAGCCATTAAGATCGACGCCCCCACTTATGACGGTTTGGGAGATCCCAGATCTTCCTTACTTGGATAACGGATATTGAGTGCTACTTCGAGTGGCACACTCTTACATACCAGCAAAAGGTCCAGGTTGACAGGATGAAGTTAACTGGTCATGCTAAAACTTATTGGATGAACGAGGAGCGTAGGCTAGGAACCGGGCACGGGGACCCACTTATTGGATGGGCCGTAATGAATAAGCTATTGACCGATCAGTACGTTCCCGTGTACCATCGCACACAGATGTTCGATGAGCTTGCCACCCAGCGGCAGGGCTCAAATTCGGTAGCTGAATATATGGGAGAGTTGAAGGACCGTATGGTGCATTGTGATCTTAGGGAGAACCCTGAGGTCACCTTATCCAGATTTTGTAATTGACTATCTTCCAATATCCAACGGAAACTCCTACGCTACGGACATACGGATTTGAACACAACTTTCAATGTCGCCCTCGACATTGAAAAACGTTTAGCCTTTAAGGCTCACTCCAGTTATTCCAACGCAAAAGGAAAGTCCACACCTGGGGCATCCTCATCCACATATCAGGACAAAGAAAAGTTTCGGTCCAACGAGTCTAAATCAGTAGTTATCACGACTAGGATTGCTAGGAATCCCGCCAGTGAGCGTATCCCCGTATGAAAGGTTAGTAAGTCCAATGCAACGTGTTATGCTTGCGGTGTCCAGGGCCACTATGCCTTTGAATGCCCAACTAAGACCAAGGCCATAGCCCTATTAGATTCGGCTACTGACCCCGCTGATATACTTTACGAGGCTGTTGAAGAGAGTGATCCAGATGGAGTCCCTAGTGATTTGGAGGACGACTCCCCTCTTATCGTGATGTGTTATATCTTGACCACTCTTTGCCCGCTAGATAACTGGAAGAGGACAAATATATTTTCCTTGATTTTTAAGAGCGTTGAGAAGTTGTGCAAGTTGATCATTTATAGTGATAGTTGTGTAAATGTCATTTCTGAAAATGCCGTTACACGTATGGACCAGACCACACAGCCCCGCCCAACTCAAAATCAGGTAACTTGGATCAACAAGGTTACCGTTCCGGTCACCAAGCGTTGCCTAGTGCCCCTCTCATTCAAGTCCTATACAGATGAGGTGTGGTGTGATATCCTCCCTATGGACGCTTGTCACGTGTTGTTATTCCTCCCTTGGCTTTACGACCGCGATATGACACACTTTGGGAGATCCAACACGTACGAATTTAAATTTAACGGCAAGGTCATTACGTTGAGGCCGACTTTTCCAATGGAGCCTGTAGGGATGATTAAGGACACCACTATTCTGGTTGAGAGGAAGGCGCTGAGTCTAGTTGGAAGGAAAGATTTTGTGAAGGATAAGTTTCTTGATGGAGTGACGTATGCACTCATACTTATGAGTATGAGGACTAATTCGGGAGTGATGGGTGATATACCTAGGGGCTACAGGTGTTGTTTGAAGAATATAAGGACGTTTGCCCGATGAGCTATCCTCGTCGTTACCACCGCTTCGGGATATACAACATGTGATGGATATTATCCCCGGTTTGTCCCTACCCAACCAGCCCCATTATAGACTCCCTCCCACTGCCCATGAGGATCTACAGACCCAGATTGAGGACTTTGTAAAGAAGGGGTTCATTCGGGCTAGTATGAGTCCATGTGCCGTTCCAGCCCTGCTTGCCCCCAAGAAAGATGAAACATGGCAGATGTGCGTTGATAGCCGTGCTATCAACAAGATTACCATCAAGTATAGGTTTCCTATCCTGCGATTAGAAGACCTCTTAGATGTCTTATCTGGCGCCACCATCTTTTCGAAGTTTGATTTACGGAGTGGGTATCACCAGATTAGGATCCGTGAGGGAGATGAGTGGAAGACTGTGTTTAAATCTAAGTATGGATTATATGAGTGGCTTGTTATGCCCTTTGGGTTATCCAATGCTCCCAGCACCTTCTCCCGGATGATAACACACGTCTTTCAGCCATACATGGGGAAGTTTGTGGTAGTTTGTTTCGATGATATCCTAGTCTATAACACCACCATTGCCGAGCATATCTCCAACATACAGTTGATTCTTTCCACCTTGCTGAAGGAGACATTATTTATGAACTTTAATAAGTGCACGTTCAATGTTGCTGAGGTAGAGTTCTTATGTTACATTGTCGGGTCTGAGGGTATACATGTTGACCCTGGAAAGGTTCAGGTGATAAGAGACTGTCCCGAACCCACTAGCCTATGAGAGGTGCGTAGTTTCCATGGATTAGCTGCTTTCTATCGCCTTTTCATATGGGATTTTAGTAGCATTATGGCTCCTATTAGTGATTGCATGAAGAAGGGTGAGTTTAAATGGGCGAAGTCTGCCACCTCTGCCTTCCAACATGTAAATAAGCTTATGACCGAGGCACCGGTGTTACGTCTACCTGACTTCACCAAGGTCTTTGAGCTTACATGTGATGCATCTGGGGTGGGAATAGGAGGTGTCTTAAGTCAAGAAGGTCACCCGGTCAGTTAATTTAGTGAGAAGTTAGCGGGCGCCAAGTTGAATTATTCAAACTACAATAGAGAGTTTTATGCTGTTGTTCGTTGTTTGCATCATTGGAGGCACTATCTTCTCTCCAAGGAATTTGTGATCCTATCCGACCATGAAGCTTTGCGTTTCATAAACAGTCAGCACAAAATCAGTCTGTGTCATTCTAAGTGGGTAGCCTTCTTACAAGGATACACGTTTACTCTCAAGCACCTTAAGGGTTCCGATAATCACGTTGTCGATGCTCTTAGCCGCCTTACCCTATTGTTATCCACCATCCAAGTCCATGTTATAGGGTTCGAGGGCATTAAAGACGAATACACCACTTGCCCGGATTTTCAAGAGATATATCTATCCGCCTAGGACAGCTCTCCCATGACTATTTCGGCCTTTACTCTTCGGGACAGTTATCTCTTTAGGCACGAAAAGTTGTGTATTCCGCGTTCCTCGTTACGACATCATATTATTTGGGAATTACATAGCAACAGTTTTAGTGGGCACTTTGGGCGGGATAAAATCATTGCACTTGTTGAGGAGAAAGTTTATCCGCCTAAACTTAAGGCAATGGTTGGAGGAGTAGTGAGTAGTTGCCGTACATGTCAAGTCTCTAAGGGCACTAAATCTAATGTTGGGTTATACACCCCTCTACCCATCCCTTCCATACCATGGGAAGACGTTAGCAAGGATTTCATTTTAGGCCTTCCCATCACCTTCCGAGATCATGATTCTATTTTCATAATTGTGGATAGGTTTTCTAAAATGGCATATTTGCTTCCGTGTAGTAGGACTAACGATGCTTCTCACATTGCAAAATTATATTTTACTAACGTTGTTAGCCACTGTGGAGTACTGAAGACAATAGTCTCGGATAGAGATGTCAAGTTTACGTGTTATTTCTGGAAAATGCTATGGATTTTAATGGGTACCAAATTATTGTTTTCCGCCGCCTATCATCCCCAAACCGATGGGCAGACAAAAGTGGTTAATCGGAGCTTGGGAAATCTTCTAAGATGTCTTGTTAGCGACCACAAAGGTACTTGGGATTTACTTCTTCCCCACGCCCAATTAGCCTACAATAATTAAAAAAATAGGTCCACGGGTATGTCTCCAAATGAGATTGTTCACGGGTAGAAGGCCCCGGTGCCACTTGACTTGGTTCCTTTGCCCCCAACGTACAAAGCAAGTTAGTTTGCACAATTCTTCGCCCAACACATTCAGGACCTACATGCACATATACGGGCTCCCTTGGCTTCTCAATACGAGTCCTATCAAGCGCACGCTAATCTACATAGGTGAGTATCACACTTTAAGGTTGGCAATCTGGTCTTAGTCCGATTAGTTCCCAAACAACTACCATCTGGCACCGTTAAAAAGTTAGCACCAAAGCCCGCTGGCCCTTTTCCGATTATAAAGAAGCTAGGAGACAATGCTTTTGTTTTGGATTTGCCTGTTGATTGGTGTATCTCCCCCATTTTTAATGTCTTGGATTTGTTGTTGTTTGTTTCACCTCCACCAGAGTTGACTTCTTTGTCGTCTTCTCCTTCCACTGAATTTTCTAATGGGTTGGGGAGTGGTAGTTCGAATGATCTCTCTTTTACGGTCCCCACAGGTATCTCCTCGGATGGTGAGTTGCATTCTTTTATTCCTACTGCTAACATGTTTCCCAGGTTTCCTAAGACATTCCTTACTCCGGATAGTATCCTGGCGGCTGAGCCACTTGTACTCCTGATCGTGCTACCTACTGCTTCCTCGTCCGTTGGAATGACTGCCCCCCTTCGGACGAATCTTGGGTCCTCGAGACGGAGCTTCGACGCTTGGATGTCGCTCTTCTCCATCGCTATCTCTTGGACCATGCATCCGAGATACGTGATTTTGAGCGGGGGAGTATTGATGCCGCCGCCCCGCTACCTCCACTTGATGACGATCCAGTTGATGAGGCGCTATAGCATAAAGACCTTTGGAGCCATGACGACCCTAACGGAAGATAACACTACAACCTCCGCCCGCAGCGTGCTAAGCCCACTTGAAGACTATTTTAATTAAAATATCATGCTCTAATTACTTTTATTTCTATATGTGAGAATATAAAATTATTCCAAGCTTGGTTAATAATTGTATATTCATCTAAGAACTTTGTAGCATTTATTTCCTGCACTTTAAAAAACATTTGGTGTGTATTTAGCCGCCCGGATGGATGAGATTTCATCTCCATTTTGGATGGTTAGATGTGTTTGTGTAACTCCTATATAAGGAGCCCCATTTTATGAGAATGAGAGCTAGAGAACTAAAAAAGAAAACCTAACCCTCCTGAGAGAGTTTCGGCCAAGGGGAATACCCTAGCCGCCGCCTATGGTGTGAAGCCCACGACCCGCCTTGCTTCCTCCTCCCTACTTCGGTGCGACTCCGGCGTAGCTTCCTTCGGTGCGACTCCAAGGAAGAAGGTTGCAGCCCATTCGGTGTGAAACCGATGGATCCGTGGAGAGAGTGATTCTCCACCCTTTTCTAGTGTGTTCCTGAAAACGGGTTGTGTAAATTCTCTTCCCTCATCCTAGTGATTTCATGCTTAGTATTGTGTGGAGGATGAACAACTATTGCTTTCCGTGATTTTAAATATCATCGCTTGTCATTTCTGAAATTGATTTCATCGTTGATAAACTTCTGTAATCCGGATCAGGTATATCCTATTTGCTTGAGTGGATCTTGGCCTATAGCCAAGATTTTACTCTCAAAAAGGAGTGACAACCTTTATGTTAATTTGGGGAATCATCTGACTCTATTTTTTGATCGTTATTTTGGAGTCGATCTCTCCTCCTTGTGGTCTTATGTGCTGCATTTGAGCCGATCCGTGACGAGATGATAGACGCTTGTGTAGGTGCAATAGGATTAAGGCGAGTTGGGCATGGTAGCCTACTTTGTGTCCGTTACGCTCTCCGAATGTCGGACACTCGCTACGTCAATTATAGCCACCCGATCCATTATTTTCACCGCACGAACTTTCCATTTTTACCGGATCCGACCCTAAATAGCGGATCTACCCACCCCTCCCCCCCGGCCTGCATCTACTTATTCATGGCCACATACACCATTTTATTGTCCATTCACATTGTTCTACGCTGAGGGCAGCCACCTCACCGTCGCCTCGCCACTACTTCCATCTCCGATCGCCAATCTACACATCCGGCCCTCCAAATCTTCAGTGCCCCAGTTCAGCACTCTAGTTTGTGAGCGTTTGTATTGTTGTACTATTTATTTCACATTTACATTTGGTAATTTATCATATCTTGCTGCGATTTCTATTCGTAGAAATTTGTTTTTGTGCACTAATAATTTGCAGGAGGGGACATTCTCCACGCGCTTTGCTTTGGCCCTCCAAGCGGAGGGAAGCCATTCCAATTGTCTAAATAAATAATTGTTTTTCTATTCAAATATCAGTGTGGTGCTAAAACTTAAATTGCTTAAATGTTTTGTCAAATACCGGCCATTGCATTACATGTAGAGTTGGATTAGCGTGTCACCCTAGCACGATCACCTAGAGTTGTAGGTTTTGTGCACCACTAGCCTACCCATACATCATTTTTGTATTAGAGCGCAAGGTTAAACCATTTGCATGCTTGTAGTGGTAGGTCATATCGAGTCTTTGTGTTCATCCATAACTAATTATTGTCGTCGTTCCTCTCCTCACTTTTAGGATTTTGAGTCCTCCTATACCCAATCTCATAGAGCGACTTCTGAGAAATCTCACGTTATCATGATGATTATTATCGTCTGCTACACAACACTTCTCAACATCGTGTCAATCCACCGACACAACCTCACTATGCCTGAGACGATTAGTATGATGATTGTCGTCGTTCATATCCTTGTACGCGAGCGGATCGTGTTGATCCTTCGACTCGACTAGATTACCTTAGGGATGACTATTATGAGGATCGCCACTTTTAAAGAGATCTTGAGAGTCAGTTTCGTACAGTTTCTCCTTCCTTTGATGGCTCATCGAGTCCCGAGTATTTCAGTTATTGGCTCGTGGATATTGAGTATTATCTTGATCATTTTGAGTTATTTGGAGAGTGTCGCGTTAAGTTTGCGAAACTTAGATTTTTAGATCAGGCAAGGGCATATTGGGTTAGTATTGAGAGGACCCGCAAGCGAGATCGTCTTCACCGCATCACTAGTTGGATGGACATGAAGCATACATTGTGTCAGAGGTACCTACCTTCATCATATCGGAGTCGCTTGCTCGACCAATTATTTTCCCTTCAACAAGAATCCATGTCTGTCGCTGAGTACAAGGATTGCTTTGATGAGTTGGTAGTGAGGAGCGATATCCGAGAGGAGTCAGCCATGTCCACTTGTAGATTCTGGTCTAGGATTTGATTTGACATTCTTACTAAGGTGGTTTATCATAGCTCGAAGTCTCTCAAGCAGACGTATCAGCTTGCCCTTCATTACGAACAATCTTTGAGATCCTACAGAGTTGGATGGTTGTACCCTCACCTTGACTTCCGCAATACGAGTCCTTCTCATATTGAGGTCTCCACGGTGCCTACCACTATCCTACCACCCACGACGGAAGTAATACCTGATAAAGATTGCTCTCACCCCAGTGAGATTCTTAGCCCCGTGATTGACCTATCTCTTATTTATGACCCGTCTCTTGTGACTCCGACGGAGGGTGAGCCAGAGCGACCAATTGAGTCTCCAGTGTTGTGCACATCACCTATACCTCCACTTTTGGCATGTCTGGGGTTGATTAACACTCATACCCTAGACTCATGTCTTGACACCGCACCAACAGACCCATTATTGAGCATAGGTCTATGTCACTTTTTCCTTGACATTACCCTGAGCCACATTACGATCGAGAGCTCAGAGCTTGGTGTTGATCTTGTAGTGGCTATGTCACCCATGTACAATTACACTACCCCTTTCGATTGTACTCATCAGGAGGACCTTGACTGTAGTGACAAGCCCTATGATGAGCCCCCTATTGAGCCTCCTGATGATCCGCCACATCTTGGTGAGGTTGAGACTCGAGTGAGCCACTCAGGTATGACGCCTCTTTCATTATCATCTCCCTCCTTGCCTTAGAGAAAGGACCTTGAGTGGAGCTTGACATATATAGGGCCTACCTTGAGTCCACTTGAGTAGACTCATATTCTGAGGACCTACCTTATGATGCCTCACACTCTGGATGAATTTTGGGACACACCACCCGCTGAGCCACCCGATGAGTTCTTTCTTGTCTGGGACGCTCGCCATATTTTAGAGTCACGACTTCTAGTCGGTGTACACGATTTTCACTCTGGTGGTTGTCTCCTTCGTGGTGACTTTTCTTACACACCCCTTGGGGACCCCCTGATGTGCTATGTTCCCCGAGAGATATTTGGCTCTTTACGAGCACATATTTGAGTATAGTTGTCTCTCATGGTCATCTGATCAATTGTAACACATGAGATGAGTTTGTCTACACTCCACCAAAAGAACCTCCTGATAGGCCACCCCATTTTAGAGACATCTCAGACATTATTAAATTTTCCTATAAGAAGTGTACCGTATATATCGTGTTGTCTTTGCATCATTTGCATTACATGCATGACTCTGCTGAGTATTTTACACGACATTTGCAAGAGTTGCATGAGTCAGTTTGCGGATGAGTGATAACAAGTAATGAAAATTATAAAGCCCATGCGGATAAGCGAAGGCGAGAATGAATATTTAATGAAGGCAAAAGGGTAATGGTATGAATCTGTCCCGAGTGGCTCCCTTCGGGTCTTGCCAAGAAGTTAAGTGCTAGGCGAATGGGTCTGTACTATGTTATTAGTCGTATTGGGACAAATGCCTACCGGCTCGATATCCCGGCTAGTATGGAAATTCACCTGGTGTTTAATGTTGAGGATCTGACTCCATACTACAAAACGCACGACTATGTGGACCCGAGCAGTGGAGATACCCAGCCACCCCAACTCCCACTGTTGATGAGTCCAAGTTATATACATATTTTTGGACTCATCTGGGCCAGTTTTTTCGCTAACGCACTACACTTGAGAGCCATAATTGTTCATATTCGTTTCTCTGTCCATTTCATGTTAAGTGCACTTTAGGACCATTTTCAGTGTGATTTCATAGTTTTTGTACTTTTGCCCTGCTTGGTATTTTTCTGTGTTTGGAGAATGTAGCGTGCCCATTCTGGTGGCTTTTCTGTTTCTACTGCAGGTCCAAGGGTCGTGTGCGTGTTCCGGGAATGTTCGGGAAATCCCAAACGGTACAGGAACACTGCGCAGGATCAGTGGATCTATTGCGCACGACCACTGGTCGTGCACCACTGATCGTGCACACTATATTCTCTATTTTCCAAGTTCTGCCTGGGCAACCTCACGAACATTGGACATAGTGCGCACGACCGCTGGTCGTGCACCACTACTCGTGCGTGTTTATCTCATTTTTCTGAAGTTTTGCCATTGCAAATCGCATGATCAGGGGATCAAGTGCGCACGACCACTGGTCGTGCACCACTAATCGTGCACATATATATTGATTTTTTTTGTCAAGCTATATGTTTATCTGGAGTAGAGCGCATGATCATCAACCATCAGTGTTTACGACCACTGATCGTGCGCCACTGATCGTGTGCTCTGATTATCTAATTCTGTATTTAAGCCCCTGCTCCACAAATTAGGGCAGGCTTTTTCATTCTCCACCACGCTGCTCCGCACGGAAGCACCGTTCTTCGCCCCATAGGTCCTCCACTCATCTCCACCCCCGGGAAGCATTCTCTGGCCATCCGAAGTCATCTTCAACCTTCAGAGAGTTCCCGGTCATCAGCAGAGAGCAACAAGATCTTTTGGTACTTTTTATCTGGATAAAAGGGAGAAAGTATTGAAGGAAAGGAAAGAAGAAGGAGGAAGACGAGTGGATTGACAACCCATTTGCATCTGGTAGCAACCACGGTCAGAGACGTGAAGTGGACTGACAACCTACCACTCCGGCCAAGATCAACGACTACGCTATCCGCCCTTTTGGTTTATTCTACCCCTTCTCTTTGTGGAACGTACTCTTAAGCTTGTAATGAACCTAAATTTATCTTTATTTGTCTATGAATGATGTGTGCTTGGGTTATTTACATTCTCCTTGTTAGCTGTGATGCAGTCGCCTCCATTCATATCCACTCACTCGCGCACTAGAACCACTCTAGAATAGGCTAGAGTTGGTGGATGAAGAGGTGATTACGACCCTCACTTTCTACAAGGTGTTCATCCCATCCGCTTTCTCTCCGTCCATCCGCCTAACGAAGCACGACATCGCGGCCTGCATTAGTTTCATCCGACAAGCGAAGCGGTGCTTACGACCCGCATTAGTTTCTTTTTGTTATTAAAATCTAACCCCCTTATTATTTCTTAAAAACTCTTAGTAATGATCTCTCTACGACGTGTAACACCCCAAAAATTGTAATCGAACCTGTCGCATCCTAAGGAATTTTCGGTGCCTTAATAGGGGTACACAGCCTAAGATACGGGAGTGTCCAAGGCCATGTCTTTCCCTGTGTTGGCCAACTGTGTCGAGAAAAGGACACGACAAGAAACACGTCAGCGTGACACGGGTGTGTCAAGCGTGACACGGGCGTGTGTATACCCGTGTAACCACCCGTGTTGCCAAGAGACATGTCGGTTGGCGTGGCGGTTATCTGTGACACACCCTAGGTCACGGGCGTGTCAGGACACGATACGGGCGTGTCAGGTTGAGGCACGGTCGTGTCTTGACCCGTGTCCTTCTATATGCTCGACGATCGTGCCTGGATCGGGGAACACGTCCTGGGACATGGTCGTGTGCAAGGCCGTGTTCGTCCTAGGATTAAGGAATTTGGGCGGATCTGAGCCATTCGTTTTCTTTAAATAAGATCTGATGGCCCAGGTGTGTTCCTGCTTTGTTAAGGCCGGGAATGGAGGTCTAGTTCTTCATTTTCTCTTAAGCTTTCTCTTTCTAAGGAGTTTGAGAGAGGAGAGAGCAAGGAGGAAGGAAGTGGAGGATTTCGGCCTCCGACGGAGCATCGGAGCACCGAATCGAGAACCGAGACCGTATCCGCGAAGGAAATTCCCATGCGAAGCTTTTCATCCGGATAGATTCCCATGACACAAAAGCGAACTACAAGGGTAACAATTCTCTACTTGAGCATGTGAAGCTCTAATTCTTTTGCAGAAGAAAACCTGCTATCGCGAGTGTGCGATGAGTGTGCAGTGTTCCTAGGGGTTGACGTGAATAGTCCCACTTGTGTTGTATATAGAATCCGGAATCGAAGTAAGGATATAGGCATTGTGTGGGAAGCCTACCCAGACATGTTGGTCTGGATCGGTGATATTGTATATTGTATGGTTTACCGTAGAAGACTCCGTGTTTTGTATTTTTGGGTTTCTACACGGTAGATTGCAGCAGGGATCCTTGGGGATTAACTCCAAGGTGCACCCAGAAAACTGAGTGGAAATGTAGTTCTGCTAAATTGGCGGCTGGGGAGCCAGCCTTAAACATAACTGGGTTATGTATTGTTTGGAAATGTTTTTGGATCCGAGAGAAGCTTGGCCCGTGCGTACGTCTTAAAGTGACTATGCGAAGTGAGCAACGGGCAAGTGGAATAGGACCTGGGCTATATGGTTCGGTGCTAGAGACCAATAGAGCAACTGGTCGTTGGCATAGTCGGGAGTCTTAGACATTGGTCAGAAAGTCTAAAAATGCTCACGATGTTGCCATCCCGGGGATGGTGGTGAAGCCACAGAATTGACTGGATTCACCGTTAATGTGGCTTGAGGGCATGAGGTGTTTGGCCGTATGAGCCTACACATGTGGCGAAGTATGTTTGTGCTTTATTGTTTAGCTGGGCTAATGTAATGCAAGGAAGGAGCACCACTATCCCGAGTAAGGGGTAGGGTTGTTATAATTTTGTTGTCTTTGGCTGACCGTTACTTTGTTTACCACCGTGCAGTGGAATGTTGCTTGCAGGTGCTGCGGAGCCAAGTACCAAATAGCGGGCTGAAGCCCATGTTGCTGAGCTGGCACTCGAAGGCGAAAGCGAATTGTTGTTTTTATTTCTGTCATGTGTGGCCGGCCTGCGAGCCGATGTATGTAAAATATTAATTTGTTATGTAAACTCTTGTAAGGCCATAAGGCCAAGTACTTTCAGTTTTTTATTTATTTCATTCCTATGGTAATATGTGGACATTCATGATAGTTGTTATTCAATTATGGGTTCTTTCCAACTGTTTAAAAGCTTCCACTAGAATGCTATGTGTTAGGGCAAGTAGTTATAGTTGGATTTTTGATATTCTTATATAACCCTTCCAACTGTCTGTGGTATATGGCGTCAGGTTCCAGATGGACCTTCTGTTATATGCCATTCGACAGATGGGGGTGTTACAATTTGGTATTAGAGCTCAGGTGTCGGTCTTCTTTATTTGAATTCGTGGGCGAATTCTTTTAAGGGGTGGTGAGCACATGTATGTGCGTCATGAATGTCTACTTAGGAATGAAAAATACACTTGTTTTGAGGAACCTGAGTGTTCCAATGATTGCTTTTAGCAATCTATTTGTCGCCTAATCAAGGGTTTATGCTATTATAGTTAGCTAGGAGCGCTGATGGGCAATCTGGACGTCTGCGGTCGGTGGAAAGTAGTGCACCGAATGACATGCCTACAACACCTCCTTCAGCAGAAACCATCAGATTGGTGGCTGAAGTACTTTTTGCTATGATAAATGCCCAAACTGTAGGGCAAATGCACCACACACCACCTGTTAATGAGCAGGAACCGATTAGTGTGGTAGAGCCGAGAGTGGTAGAACGTGTGGCAGTTGATCAAGTAGCACCAAGGAGGGCTACGGAGATGCAGCTCAAGCATGTAATGAGCTTCAATCCTCCGATGTTCGACGGGATTGGAACGCCAACTCAAGCTGAGGATTGGCTTTGTACGATAAAGAGAGTCATGATAGCCACGTTAACTAAGGAGTGGTAGAAGACCACCATAGCTACCTTCCTATTGGTTGGTGAGGCGAGGTTGTGGTCGGATGAGTTGGAGATTCACATCTTAGTGGGAAGGAAACTTGCAGATGTGCCTATGGAGGAATTCTCAAGGTTGTTCTTGGCCAGATATCTATCATTTGCTCAGAAGGTTGAGATGGAGAATCAGTACCTTGGTTTGACTCAGGGAGATAGAAGCGTGGATGAGTATCTCCACGAGTTTACATGGTTAGGTCGTTATGGTGGTACTACGTTTACTGAGGAAGAGCGGAAGACCAACCGATTTTATGAGGGTCTACATGGCGACCTACAGCTACTCCTTGCTGGGCCTAAGGCGCAGGGCTTCCAAGCCTTGGTTAATTCAACCCGGTCAATGGAAAAGGTCGTGAAGAAAGTGCAGGAGAAGAAGGACCCATGGGAAAAGAAGTTAGAGTTAAAGGTGCGGAATACAAAGTCGGGTTTCCGTAGATGGAGCAAGAAGCCGAAGACTTCGAGCTCAGTCCCTTCGTCTGGTGCAACGGGGGAAACCACAAGTCGAGTCCCAAGAGCTTGCTATAATTGTGGAAAGATGGGGCATTTTGCTCGTGAATGTTGGAGCAGAGGTGCAAAGTCCGAGAGGAAGCTTGGAGCAACATATGAAGAAAAAGGGAAGGTGGTGGAATCAACTGCGTCCCACCATGCTACAACCCAGCCTAGAGTATATAATCTTGGTCTGCAAGAGGCCATAAAACAAGCTGACGTGGTCACAGGTATGAGTTATGTTATAGCAGTTTGACTTTATGTAGTTGTTACCTTTTTATATGTTAGCTTATAAATGTTGGTGCTATGCTTTGTGTTGATTTTCGATTATCCGGCGAGATCCCTATTTGATACGGGAGCTTCACATTCCTTCTTGTCCGAAAGATTCGTATCGCGCATCGGAGTCCCTTCCTCGATGGCAAAAGACAAGTTGGATGTGTTGTTGCCCAATGGGTGCTCAATGCGCGCGGATAGAATCTGTATAGTAAAGATACGGATTGGGGACCAGGAGTTTGACTTGCAATCATCGGTACTTCCGTTAGTGGAGTTCGACGTAATCTTTGGTATGGACTGGCTCTCGGAGCAGCGATCATGCATTGATTGCAATCAAAAGGAGGTTTAGTTGGGACTGAATACTGATCGGGAGACTACGTTTGCGGGCATGAATGGGTCGAGTAAGATTTTGATGCCGGCCCTTCAGGTGTTTAAGGCAGTTCGGTCTGGGGGAGAGCTGTTTGTCACATTAGTGCAGACTTCAACGCATAAGCCAAGTCTGGGCAGTATTCCAGTTGTGTCTGAATATTCTGATTTGTTCCCAAATGATCTCCCAGGGGCCCCTCCTCAGCAGTAGATTGATTTTATTATTGAGCTGGTGCCGGGTGCCAAACCGGTATCACACTCTCCGTATTGGATAGCGCCAAGAGAGATGGCGGAGCTGAAGGAGCAACTGCAAGAGTTATTTGAGCAAGGGTATGTGTGTCCAAGTTCGTCGCATTGAAGCGCACCAGTCCTCTTCATTAAAAATAAGGATGGGAGCTTACGACTCTATATCGACTATCGGGACTTGAACAAGCGTACGGAAAAGAATAAGTATCTGATCCTACGGATTGCCGATCTATTTGATCAGTTGGTCAGGTCAACAGTATATTTGAAGTTAGATCTGAAATCCGAATACTACCAATTAAGGATAAGGGAAAGCGATATCCCAAAAATAGCATTCAGCACGCGGTTTGGGCATTACGAGTTCACGGTCATGCCGTTTGGGTTGACCAATGCGCCATCTGTGTTTATGGATCTGATGAACAGGATGTTCAGAGAGTACCTGGACCATTTCATAATAGTATTTATCGACGATATCTTGGTGTACTCACAGTGTGAGGATGATCATTATAAGCATCTACATATGATGTTGGAGACGTTGAGAAGGAATCAGTTGTATGCTAAGTTCTCCAAGTGTGAGTGATGGTTATCCTCGGTAGCGTTCCTTGGTCATATCCAAGTGTGAGTGATGGCTACCACTCACAACGTTGACAAGGAAGGATCAAAAGTTTGTGTGGTCACTGGAATGTGAGCAGGCCTTTGAAGAATTGAAGAGGCAGTTGACCACGACGCCTATTTTATGTTCACCAAGTGAGACCGAAGGGTTTGAAATCTATAGTGATGCTTCGGGCAGTGGTTTGGGCTGTGTTCTGATACAACATGGGAGCGTGATAGCCTTTGTTTCACGATAATTGAAGGTTTATTAGAGGAATTATCCGGTTCACGACTTAGAGTTAGCGGCCATGATATTTGCTCTAAAGCTGTGGAGGCACTACTTGTACGGTATGAAGGTTGATCTCTACACCGATCATAAGATCCTGAAGTACTTGTTAGATTAGAAGGACCTGAACAAGAGGCAGAGGAGGTGGATGGTGTTCCTAGGGGACTACACCTTTGAGATACATTATGTGCCTAGGAAAGGAATTACAGTGGCGGATGCATTGAGTCGCAGGGTTCCTCCGCAGGCCAACTAGTTGTCGGTACATGATAAGAGTTTGGTTCGTGATTTGGAGGCATTATTGATCTCTTGCGTCGATAAGCAGACTAGTGTCGAGGCGAAATTGTATTGGACAGAGGTGTAGTATGACCTAGCTGATAGAGTTCGTTGGGCTTTGTTTCAGGATATCAACATGAAGCAGATCTTAGATGAATATTTGGATGGGTCAAATTCCCAATTTGCTGTTGAGGATGGACTGCTATGGAGGAATGGTCGCCTATGCATCCCTAGTGCGGATAATCTTCGGGAGCAGTTGATGTATGAGGCTCATCATACCAAGTACTCAATCCACCCGGGGAGCATGAAGATGTATAAAGATACAAAGAAGTTATTCTGGTGGCCAGAATTAAAGAAAGATGTAGCACTTTATGTTGCCAAGTGCAAAACATTTGCCTGGGTGAAGGCGGAGTGCCAGAAGCCCGGTGGATTCTTGAAGTCCTTACCTATTCCGGAGTGGAAGTTCGACGATATTTCTATGGATTTTGTGCATGGTTTGGCAAAGTCGCAGAGGGTAAATGACGTCATCTGGGTGGTCGTAGATAGATTGACAAAAGTGTCACACTTCATTCCAAATAAGAAGGAATATCCGGTGGAAACGTTAGCCAAACTCAATGTGGATAATATTGTTCGATTGCATGGTGTGCCCCTCAATATTATTAGTGACCGAGATGGACGCTTCACATCGAGTGACTGGAGGCTGGTGCATAGTCTGTTGGGAACTAAGTTGAGTTTCAGCACAACCTTTCATCCACATACGGATGGTCAGACCGAGAGGGTCAACAGGACAATGGAGGACATGCTTCGAATGTGTCCTGGATTTCGTAAAGCAATGGAGAGATCACCTATACATGGTGGAGTTTGCGTATAATAACACTTATCAAGCGAGTATTGGAATGGAGCTTTTCGAGGCCTTGTATGGGAGAAAGTGTCGCACGTCATCGTCTTGGTTGGAGACATGCGAGTCGAAGTAAATCAAACGTCAAGCGGTGGAAAATGCCACTTCAATGATACGTATAATTCAGGAACGGTTGAAGATCTCTCAGGACAAGCAGGCAAAATACTATAACGCCAAGCATAGGAACGTGAAGTTTGGTGTTGGAGACTGGGTGTATTTGAAAATCTAGTTGTTCAAGGGTTTCTCCCGGGTTCGGCGCTTAAAGAAGTTTAGTCCGAGATACCTTTTACCGTTTGAAATCATGGAGCGGGTTGGCGAAGCAGCGTATCAGTTGAAGCTGTCAGTGGAGTTGAGTGGGCTACACGATGTGTTCCATATATCGGTGTTGCGGAAGGTAGTGCAGGAGCCTTTGCAGGTCGTTGCGGTCGATCAAGTGCCGGTTGATTACTGGTTGACGATAAAGGTCAAGCTAGTACGCATTGAAGACTTTGAAGTCAAACGACTCCGCAACAAGAAAATCCGAATGGTTAAAGGCCGTTGGGATAACTGCGGATATGTGGAGCTTTCATGGGATCGAGAGCAGACTATGTTGGAGGAATACCCCGAGTTATTCCACTCATGTAACATTTAAATTTTGTGTAACTTTGCATATTTTCGGGACGAAATTCTTTAAAGGGGGGAGATTTGTAACAACCCGAAAATCGTAATCGAACCGGTCGCGTCCTAAGGAATTTTTGGTGCCTTAATGGGGGTACGCGGACTAGGACACGACCGTGTCCAAGGCCGTGTCTTTCTCTGTGTTGGTCGGCTATGTCCAGAAAAGGACACGGCAGGAAACACGACAACGTGACACGGGCGTGTTATGCATGACCCGGGCGTGTGCATACCCATGTGACCACCCGTGTTCCCAAGAGACATGTCGGTTGGCGTGGCGGTTATCTGTGACACGCCCTAGGTCACGGGCATGTCAGGACACGACACGGGCGTGTCAGGTTGAGACACAGGCGTGTCTTGAGCCGTGTCCTTCTCTGTGGTCGATGATCATTCTTGGATCGTGGCACACGGCCAGGGACATGGCCGTGTGCAAGGCCGTGTTCCACCCAGGATTGAGGAATTTTGGGCGGATCTGAGCCGTTCGTTTTCTTTAAATAAGATCTGACGGCCCAGGTGTGTTCCTGCTTTGTTAAAGCCGTGAATGTAGGTTTAGTTATCATTTTCTCTTAAGCTTTCTCTTTCTAAGGATTTTGAAAAAGGAGAGAGCAAGGAGGAAGGAAGAGGAGGATTTCGGCTACCGGCGGAGCGTCGGAGCACCGAATCGAGAACCGAGATCGGATCCGCGGAGGAAATTCCGAAGCTTTTCATCCTGATAGATTCCCATGGCGCAAAAGCGAACTGCAAGGGTACGGATTCTCTACTTGAGCATGTGAAGCTCTCCTTCTTTTGCATGAGGAAACCTGCTCCCGCGAGTGTGCGGTGAGTGTGCGGTGTTCCTTGGGGTTGACGTGAATAGTTCCCCTTATGTTGCATATAGAGTTCGGAATCGAAGTACAGACATAGGTATTGTGTGTGAAGCCTACCCGGACATATTGGTCTGGATCGGTGATGTTGCATATTGTATGGTTTGCCGGAGAAGACTCCGTGTTTTGTATTTCGGGTTTCTACACGGTAGATTGCAGCAGGGATCCTTGGGGATTAACTCCAAGGTGCACCCGAAAAACTGAGTGGAAACGTAGTTCTGCTAAATTGATGGCCGGGGAGCTAGCCTTGAACATAACTGGGTTATGTGATGTTTGGAATGTTTTGGGATCTGAGAGAAGCTTGGCTCATGCATACATCTTAAGGTGACTATGCGGAGTGAGCAACGGGCAAGTGGAATCGGACCTGGGCTATGTGGTTCGGTGCTAGAGACCCATAGAGGGACTGGTCATTGGCATAGTCGAGAGTCTTAGACGGTTGTCAGAAAGACTAAAAATACTCACGATGTTGCCATCCCAGGTATGGTGGTGAAGCCACGGAATTGACCGGATTAACCATTAATGTGCCCTGAGTGCACGGGGTGTTTGGCCGTGTGAGCCTACACCTGTGGCGAAGTATGTTTGTGCTTTATTGTTTAGCTGGGATAATGTAATGCAGGGAAGGAGCACCGCCGTCCCGAGTACGGGGCGGGGTTGTTATAATTTAGTCGGCTTTGGCTGACCGTTACTTTGTTTGCTACCGTGGGGTGGAATGTTGCTTGCAGGTACTGCGGAGCCAAGTACCAAATAGCAGGCTGAAGCCCATGTTGCTGAGCTGGCACTCGAAGGCCAAAGCGAATTGTTGTTTTTATTTCTATCATGTGTGGCCGGCCTATGAGCCGATGTATGTAAAACAATAATTTGTTAAGTAAACTCTTGTAAGGCCATAAGGACAAGTACTTTCAGTGTATTTGTTATTTCATTCCTATGGTAGTACGTGGACATACATAATAGTTGTTATTCAATTATGGGTTCTTTCCAACTGTTTAAAAGCTTCTGCTAGAATGCTCTGTGTTAGGGCGAGTAGTTATAGTTGGATTTTTGATATTCTTATATAACCCTTCCGACTGTCCGTGGTATATGACATCTGGTTCCAGCTGGACCTTCTGTTATATGCCATTCGACAGATGGGTGTGTTACACGATGCTATCACGTACCATTCATGCATTCCCTCGAGATCGAGATTCGGGGAAGCTATTGCCAAATTATTACTTGACAGCGACTGGTACACTTTCTAACGACGCATCAATTTTTTGGCGCCGTTGCCGGGGAATGCAGGCTTATTGTTGATTTGTGTCGTGTTATGAAAGTTACGATAGAGTTGCTTGTTTTTAAATTTGTTTTTTCCCAGTCTATTTTTTTGTTTTTATGTCGGTTGGGATTGTTAGATTTTTATTGAGAATCTATGCAAAGTAGTTTATGCCTGGATATCTAATGAATTTTAAATATACGTATTTTTGTGCACATTAATTTAGTCGTTTTCATTTATTTTCGTCGTTTTACTTATTTTTGTTCAAAAAAATGCTCTTATTTTTGTAAATTTACTACTAACTTGTTTTATTTTATTTTTCAGAAAAATTCCAAAATCTGCCAAAATTGGGCAGTACACGCCCGTGTTATTTTGATCACGCCCGTGACCAGGGCGTGATAGCTCAAAATCCCGTGAAGTTGCAAATTTCTGAAGTAAAAAGCTTGACATGCCTGGCGACACGCCCGTGTCTCCCGACACGGGGCGTGACAGAAGCCCGTGTCCACTCCACTCGACGAATTCAGTTCAACGATCCTCGAACCCGCGACACGCCCAGACTCACGCCCGTGACCTAGGGCGTGACTCAAACTCAGCTCGATGATTTCAACTCGACACTTTCCTCTCGACGATTGTCGAGTCTTGACACCAACTGACATGCCCAGCGTCACGCCCGTGACATGTGGCGTGACCATTCCACATGGCTCGACAAGACCCGCGTGGCGACTTTCGGCGCAACCCGCGCCTAGTTCTACCTCGCCGACACGCCCACCGTCACGCCCACCGTCACGCCCGTGACCAGGGGCGTGACCAATGCGAGACCGACACGTGTCCAGCCCGAAGTCAACTTTGCCATCAAATCGCCGGCCGCCTTCGCAAACAGTAGTGACACGCCCACTGACACGCCCGTGTCGGATGGCGTGTACTTTGCTTTTTTTTTCCTATAAATTCCCCACTTCTGTAATGACCAAGGGTTCACATTTTTGAGCCACTTTAGTGATTTTTGTGGGCTGCATCCGTGGATTCCCTTGCTTTGTAAGGAGATTTCTTCCCCCTTTTCTTTCATGTTTGTTTTTTGCTTTATCTTTAGCTTTTAATAGATTTGTAATAGTTTCCTTTAATCAATAAAAATGTTAGTTTTTCTCTTCTTATTTGGCTTTGGAATGAACTCATGTGCCCACTTTTTTTCTCATTTTATCCTTAGTTTTTCCGTTATTTTTTTCTCTTTATGAAAAGTGTGTGTGTGTGTGTGTGAGTGTAAGCTTTTATTATTCATGTTTTTAACTTACCCTCATGATTAGGTATGATAAGTTCTCCTCTTTTTCACCATGTCCTTTTCTTAAGAGACTTATGTTTTCATTCTTATGTATTTATAAAAGAGATTTTAAAAGTGATTTTGTTTCTTTTTACTTAGTATTTTTTTAGGATTGTGAAACTTTTTTGTTCATTTCATTTTCTCTTCACCTTTTTTATCACTTTTATGAATTCTTAAGGATGAAAAAGTTATAGTTTTAATTTTTGAGCAGCTTTGATTTTGACTTTATTTTGGAAAACTTTTTGCTCATTCTCTTTTTATTTGTTCTTTTTATGTGTTTTGGGTAAGCTTTAGGAGTAGAAATCTTGTTATTTTAATTTATAAGCAACTTTGATTTTTCTTTATTAATAGTGTGTGTGAGTGTATGAGCATAAATTTTCACTTTGTTTTTCTTAATTTTCATGATGTGTGTGTGAGTGTATGAGTATAACGTTTTATTGTTTTCTTTATTTATGAAGAGTGTGTGAGTGTAGGTGTTAAATTTTCATGCTTTCTGTTATTGCTTTCTTCAATTATGTAGAGTGCGTGTGTGTAGGAGATAAATTTTCATGCTTTATTTTATCGCTTTCTTCAATTACGTAGAGTGCGTGTGTGTAGGAGATAATTTTATTGCTTTCTTTCAATTATGTATAGTGTGTGCGTTAGCGTTTATTTCCGTATACTCGCTAGGAGTTAAATGGCCGGGTTTTGTTTACCGCCTGCTCATTTGAGTTAAATGGCTGGTCTTTTATTTTTCTGTAATTGTTTTATTAGGACTTGTAATTGTATTTATTTTCGCCTACTCGTTAAGAGTTAAATGGCGTGCCCATTATTTACCGCCTACTCGTTTGAGTAGGACTTGTAATTTTCCTTTTTTATAACTTAGTTTCTGTTTTATTTATAATTTGGAGTGTGCGTGAGTTCTTGTTTTAGCTAACTTTTCAGATTTCTAAATGTTTGTTATTTTTATGTCCTCTTCTTATAATCATTTAGCGTTTAATTTCGAACTCGTGCCTCACTAAATTATAAAGTCGTCCCCATACCGATGTGTGGCTAATCGCTATTAGCCTCGACATCGAAGAGCATTGGGACATTTAAAATGATTTGTAATAATTAAAGCTCTTTATTTTAACTTTAATTTAAGGACTTAAGGTTTACCCCGGGTTAACGACGCGTAGAACCACAAATCGATGTGTGGGCTTTATTTTCGTTATCCATATGCTAGCTAGCCGAGAGGTCGTGCGTATGGACAGATCACCCCTGGGTAAATAGAGTTGCTTGCATACCCTTAAGAGAGGACAAGCGTAATTCTACCGGATTGGGTTCCCCACCCAATAGCGGGGTTCTTAGCGTAAAGCGGGCGTTAAGAGGAATCCTTCGTCGGACTAACATTCGGTCGGATAGTCTTAGCGTTCAGGTGAGCAGTATTTCTAGAGATAAGTGCGCTCACATTTATGGAACCTCCACGACCAAGTTGCCTTTTATTAATTTGAAAACTGAGTCCTATAATTATTAAAAATTATTTTAGTCTTATTCCGATTCGATGCCGAGCGTTAACCCTTCATCGAATATTTTCTAAATCGTTTTTTCGCTCCTTTACTTTTTCCGTCTTTACTTAATTAAAATATCCACCTTACTTTCAGTAAAATAATAGTCCTCCCGGAGGAGTAAGAATAGTCAACACGACCCCGAGAACAATACGACCTCGGTATTCCCCCGAATATCGAGTACTACTTGCGATAGGTGCACTTGCCTCCTATAGCACGATCGCGGTGATTGACTCATCGAACCAACCAGAGTAAGAGTCTGTTCGCGGGCGCATCAAGTTTTCTGCTATTCTTAACATACCTATTTTGGAGATAGTTCTTCTCCCGTTTTCGAGTCCGTATTTTTAAATGACGATATTTATGCGCTCGAAAATTTTCACTGCGATGAGGATACCTCTTTAGACTTGCCTTTCGAACCAATTGGTAAGAAAGACATAGGTATTAAAACCTCTCTAGAAGAACCGCCCATCCTAGACCTCCAACCCTTACCCGCATCGCTCAAATACGCTTTTTTGGGAAAAGGCGATACGCTTCCCGTTATTATTTCTTCGAACTTGAGTGATTCAGAGACTTTCGATTTATTGGAAGTTTTATTTAAACATCTCCACGCAATTGCGTGGCAAATCTCTGACTTAAAGGGGATTAGCCCCTCCTTTTGCACCCATAAGATATTTCTTAACGATAATTTCCGCAAAACAATTCAGCCACAGCGTCGTCTTAACCCAAACATGAAAGACGTTGTTAAAGCCGAGATTATTAAGTTATTAGATGCAGGGATTATCTACCCTATTTCGGACAGTGCATGGGTTAGTCCCGTGCATGTCGTGCCCAAGAAGGGCGGTCTAACCATAGTGTATAATGAGCATAATGAGCTCGTCCTAACTCGTACTATTACGGGTTGGCGAGTGTGCATCGATTATAGAAAACTTAATGATGCCACCCGCAAGGACCATTTCCCTCTGCCTTTTCTGGACCAGATTTTAGAGCGTTTATCCGGTCATCCTTATTATTGTTTTCTTGATGGTTTATCGGGGTTTTTCAAAATCCCCATTTCCCCCGATGATCAAGAGAAAACAACTTTTACTTGCCCGTTCGGCACCTTCGCATATCGAAGAATGCCATTTGGACTCTGCAATGTGCCAGCTACATTCCAAAGATGTATGTTAGCGATCTTTGGCGAGCTAGTAGAAGACATTATGGAAGTCTTTATGAATGACTTTTCTGTTTTCGGACGCTCTTTTCCCGATTGCCTTCACAATTTAGATCGTGTCCTTCAACGGTGCGAGGACACAAGCCTTGTATTAAATTGGGAAAAATGTAACTTTATGGTTCGAGGAGGTTTGGTCCTCGGCCATATGATTTCGTCTAAGGGGATAGTGGTGGATAAGGCCAAGATAGAAATCATAGAAAAACTACCGCAACCTACAAACGTAAAATCTATTAGGAGTTTTTTAAGTCATGCGGGCTTTTATCGACGCTTCATTCAAGACTTTTCAAAAATAAGAAAGCCGCTTACTCACCTCTTGGAAAAGGAATCACGTTTCATCTTTAGTAGCGAATGCGAGTGCGCCTTTAATTTAATAAAATAAAAACTTATCACTTCACCAATTTTAGTGGCCCCTAATTGGTCCCTTCCGTTCGAAATTATGTGCGACACTAGTGATATTGCCTTAGGTGCCGTTCTTGGCCAACGCATAGAAAAACATTTTCATCCAATTTGTTACGCTAGCAAGACGCTCACTTCCGCACAAATAAATTACATGACAACGGAAAAGGAACTCTTAGCCGTCGTTTTCGCTTTTGATAAGTTTCGCTCGTATATAATGCTATCTAAAGTTATCGTTTTTACCGATCACTCCGCCCTTAAGTATTTATTAGCTAAAAATGATGCGAAGTCCTCCTTCTTCGATGGATTCTCCTCCTACAAGAGTTTGATTTGGAGATCCGAGATACACGGGGAGCGGAAAATCTAGCGGCAGACCACCTCTCCCGTTTAGAAAATCCGTGTGCGGAAGCGCTCGTCGAATCTGAAATAAATGACAGATTCCCCGAGGAACGCCTCCTTGCCATTCATAATTCTTCGTCATCTTCGCCTTGGTTCGCAGATTTTGCAAATTACTTAGTAGCGCGGGTGCTTCCAAAAGAGTTTTCAAGTCATCAAAAGAAGAAATTCTTTTCTGACTTGAAAAATATCTTTTGGGAGGACCCATTTCTTTTTCGTATCTGCGCGGAGCAAGCGGTCCGAAGATGCGTTGCGGGTGTGGAGTGCTTGCAAATTCTTAAGCACTGCCACGAGGGTCCAGCGGGTGGGCATTATCAAGCCAACCAGACCACTCAGAAGGCGCTTGAGGCGGGCTACTTTTGGCTCACTCTCTTCAAAGACGCGCATAATTTTGTGCGCGCATGCGATAGCTGTCCGCGGTCGGGTAACATCTCTCGTCGCGACGAGATGCCCCAAAACATGTTTTTAGAGTGCGAAGTCTTCGATTTGTGGGGCATAGATTTTGTTGGCCCCCTACCTCCGTCTTTCAAAAATATTTATACTTTAGTGGCGGTCGACTACGTATCAAGGTGGGCGGAAGCGCAAGCTCTCCCCACCAACGATGCGCGAGTCGTCGTTACATTTCTTACAAAACTATTTTCTCGCTTCGGCATGCCTCGCGCAATTGTTAGTGATAGGGGAATGCATTTCTGTAACGCTCTTATGGCTAAGACGTTAGCTAAATACGGAGTCACGCACAAACTTGCCACCCCCTACCACTCACAAACAAGTGGCCAAGTTGAGGTAGTAAATCGAGAGATTAAGTGAATTTTAGAAAAAACCGTTTCACTAAATAGGAAAGATTGGTCCGTTAAACTCGACGATGTGTTGTGGGCGTATCGGATGGCATACAAAACCGCAATTGGTTGTACGCCATTCCGGTTAGTCTACGGCAAAGCGTGTCATTTACCCGTAGAATTAGAGCATCGCGCTCTTTGGGCTTTAAAACTCTTAAACCTCGACGCCAACTTAGCCGCTCAGAATAGAATACTGCAACTAAACGAGCTCGATGAATGGCGTGCGAACGCTTACGAGAGCAATAAATTCTATAAGGAGCCTTCTAAGTTATATCACGATCGAAATTTAAAGACCCCAAAAATATTTTCTCCGGGTGATCTTGTCCTTCTTTATAATTCACGCCTTAAGCTTTTTCCGGGTAAACTAAAATCTAGATGGTCCGGTCACTTCTTAGTTGAAGAAGTCTTTCCATATGGGACCGTACTCGTCTCCCACCAGGAAAGAGGTTCGTTTAAAGTAAACGGTCATCGGCTTAAATTATACATAGCGGGCAACCCAGTGATCGAGCATTTTGAAACCATAACCCTCCTCGATCTATAACTCTGTCAAAATAGTCAAGTTACACGACTATAAATAAATCGCTCCTGGGAGGCACCCCTCGCTAATATTTTTCGCCCTTTCCTTATTATCTTTGCTGCTTTTTCTAATAAATGCAGGGTTTCTAATGGAGTTCCGCGAACGCGCATCAGGGACGTTTCTGCCCCCCCTCTCTTTATTTTCTTTATATATATTGTCTTTCCTTTTGTTCGGCATACTTACATTGCAACATTGGGGACAATGTTGGACTTAAGTATGGGGGTATTTTCGTGCTTTATGTTCTGCACTTCAATTTTTCTGCATTTCAAAAATACATAAAAATACATATAACAACAAAACAAAAAAAATCTTAAAATGAAAAAAAATGAAAAAATGAAAAATCCAAAAAAAAATTTCATTTTCTTTTTCTTTCTTTTTCCATAAACTCAAAAAAAAATTATAAAACAAAAACAAAAAAAACAAACAAAAACAAAAACAAAAAAAATATTTAGTTTCACTTTGTAAATATTTTTCTTTGTAAAAATTTTTTTTGTAAATATTTTTATGTAAATAATATTCTCTCTCCCCCTTCCGCTTCCCTCTCATTCTTGTAAATAACTTTTCTTTTTCTCCCAATCTTTGTAAATATAATGAAACTTTTCTTAAAAAAAATACAAAAAAAAATTTATGTATGTATTAATGACATAAACTTAAAAAAACCAAAAAAGATAATAGTTCAAAACATTCAAAAAAATTGAGAAAAACAAAAATACAAAAAAAAAAGATAATAAATGAAAAACAAAAAAAAATTGATGATAAAAACTATATAAAAAAATTGAAACAAATAAATCAAATATTCCATCCTTAACTTTCCTGCTATCCAAAAATTCTATTTTGAGTTTATTTATATGTGAATACTATTAATTCTCTGTTTGATATTCGTTTGTTAATTATTGAGTGAAAAATTTAAATAGTCGGGGTTAAGTTTTAAAAAATTCATTATGCTTTGTTAAAAATAGCGAACTCGTTTTAGGCACTACTTCTAATTTTTCATTGATAGGAGCACGTGTATTATGTTAGGAAATAATGACTATAGAATTGAATTATACTTACTTTTAGCTTTCTGAAAAATTGGAACGTACAATTTATTAAGGTTGATCTCAAACATTTTTAGGATTAAAAATCTAGTTTTCTTTTCTCCCCTCACTTATCATGACCTACTTGGCATGATAAAATTTTTATCCTTAAAAGATCTTATGTCAATGGGAATAAGATTTCGTTCCGTAAATATAGGCACCTAATAATTTAAAAAGATTATATGTTATGGAGTAAAAGGATAATATTCATTACTCCTACACATATATATTAGGTTAATTTTATTCTTATGAAGTTGAAAAACAAATATGATATTAGGAAAATAAGATTTCATTTTCCTAATAATCCAAAAAGAAAAAAAATGGAGGTTCGAGAAAAAATTACCTCACCTCAAAATCAAAACCCTCTTCATAAACCCACTACCCCCTTATAGCCAATTACATGATTCTAGAATTAATTCAAAAATTGATTTGAGAGCATAATTAGTAAATTGTATTGTTTCAGTACCACTCCTATAAGCTAGAGTTCATATAATTCCAAACTATTTTCGTTAATCTAACCATTACAAATATTGCCTTCTATTTGATTATATCAAGAAGTCTTTTGGCCAAAACTTTTGCGCTATTTAAATCATCTACATAATCTTAGAACTTAACTCTTACACCCCGTATATTTATTTCGATCTCTCTTATAATTGATTAAGCGGTAGCTAAACTTAAAGTTTTTTTTCTATTCCTTATAAATTCACATCAAACTTTTGCTCTGAAATAACAAAAGCTTAAGTATGGGGGTATTTGATGAATTGTAAATATACGTATTTTTGTGCAAATTAATTTAGTCGTTTTCATTTATTTTCGTCATTTTTACTTATTTTTGTTCAATAAAATGCTCCTATTCTTGTAAATTTACTACTAACTTGTTTTATTTTATTTTTCAGAAAAATTCCAAAATCTGCCAAAATTGGGCAGTACACGCCCGTGTTATTTTGATCACGCCCGTGACCAGGGTGTGATAGCTCAAAATCCCGTGAAGTTGCAAATTTCTGAAGTAAAAAGCTTGACACGCCTGGCAACATGCCCGTGTCACTAGACACGGGGCGTGACAGAAGCCCGTGTCCACTCCACTCGACGAATTCAGTTCAACGATCGTCGAACCCGCGACACGCCTAGAGTCACGCCCGTGACCTAGGGCATGACTCAAACTCAGCTCGGCGATTTCAACTCGACACTTTCCGCTCGACGATTGTCGAGTGTCGACACCAACCGACACGCCCAGCGTCACGCCCGTGACCTGGGGCGTGACCATTTCACCTGGCTCGACAAGACCCGCGCGGCGACTTTCGGCGTAACCCGCGCCCAGTTCTACATCGCCGACACGCCCACCGTCACGCACGTGACCAGGGGCGTGACCAACGCGAGACCGACACGTGTCCAGCCCGAAGTCAACTTTGCCATCAAATCGCCGGCCGCCTTCACAAACAGTAGTGACACGCCCACCGACACGCCCGTGTCGGAGGGCGTGTACTTTGCTTTTTTTCCTATAAATTCCCCACTTCTGTAATGACCAAGTGTTCACATTTTGAGCGACTTTAGTGTATTTTGTGGGCTGCATCCGTGAATTCCCTTGTTATGTAAGGAGATTTCTTCCCCCTTTTCTTTCATGTTTGTTTTTGCTTTAGCTTTAGCTTTGTAATAGCTTTGTAATAGTTTCCTTTAATCAATAAAAATGTTAGTTTTTCTCTTCTTATTTGGCTTTGGAATGAACTCATGTGCCCACTTTTCTTCTCATTTTATCCTTAGTTTTTCCTTTGTTTTTTTTCTCTTTATGAAAAATGTGTGTGTGTGTGTGTGTGTATGAGTGTAACCTTTTATTATTCATGTTTTTAAATTGCCCTCATGATTAGGTATGATACGTTCTCCTCTTTTTCACCATGTCCTTTTCTTAAGAGACTTATGTTTTCATTCTTATGTATTTATAAAAGAGATTTTAAAAGTGATTTTGTTCCTTTTTACTTAGTATTTTTTTAGGATTGTGAAACTTTTTTGTTATTTTCATTTTCTCTTCACTTTTTTTATCACTTTTATGAATTCTTAAGGATGAAAAAGTTATAGTTTTAATTTTTGAGCACCTTTGATTTTGACTTTATTTTGGAAAACTTTTTGCTCATTCTCTTTTTATTTGTTTTTTTTATGTGTTTTGTGTAAGTTTTAGGAGTAGAAATCTTGTTATTTTAATTTATAAGCAACTTTGATTTTTCTTTATTGATAGTGTGTGTGAGTGTATGAGCATAAATTTTCACTTTATTCTTCTTAATTTTCATGATGTGTGTGTGAGTGTATGAGTATAATGTTTTATTGCTTTCTTCATTTATGAAGAGTGTGTGAGTGTAGGTGTTAAATTTTCATGCTTTATGTTATTGCTTTCTTTAATTATGTAGAGTGCGTGTGCGTAGGAGATAAATTTTCATGCTTTATTTTATCGCTTTCTTCAATTACGTAGATTGCGTGTGTGTAGCAGATAATTTTATTGCTTTCTTTCAACTATGTAGAGTGTGTGTGTTAGCGTTTATTTCCGCCTACTCGCTAGGAGTTAAATGGCCAGATTTTGTTTACCGCCTGCTAATTTGAGTTAAATGGCTGGTCTTTTATTTTTCTGTAATTATTTTATTAGGACTTGTAATTTTATTTATTTCCGCCTACTCGTTAAGAGTTAAATGGCGTGCCCTTTATTTCCCGCCTACTCGTTTGAGTAGGACTTGTAATTTTCCTTTTTTGTAGCTTAGTTTCTGTTTTATTTATAATTTGGAGTGTGCGTGAGTTCTTGTTTTAGCTAACTTTTCAGCTTTCTAAATGTTTGTTATTTTTTATGTCCTCTTCTTATAATCATTTAGCGTTTAATTTCGAACTCGCGTCTCGCTAAATTATAAAGTCGTCCCCATACCGATGTGTGGCTAATTAGCCTCGGCATCGAAGAGCAGTGGGACACTTAAAATTATTTTTAATAATTAAAGCTCTTTATTTTCACTTTAATTTAAGTACTTAAGGTTTACCCCGGGTTAACGACGCGTTGGACCACAAATCGATGTGTGGGCCCTATTTCCGTTATCCATACGCTAGCTAGCCGAGAGGCCGTACGTATGGACAGATCACCCCTGGGTAAATAGAGTTGCATGCATACCCTCGAGAGAGGACAAGCGTAATTCTACCGGATTGGGTTCCCCACCCAATAGCTGGGTTCTTAGCGTAAAGCGGGCGTTAAGAGGAATCCTTCGTCGGACTAACGTTCGGTCGAATAGTCTTTGCGTTCAGGTGAGAAATATTCCCAGAGATAAGTGCTCTCACATTTGTGGAACCTCCACGGACAAGTTGCCTTTTATTAATTTGAATACTAAGTCCTATAATTATTAAAAATTATTTTAGTCTTAATCCGATTCGATGCCGAGCGTTAACCCTTCATCAAATATTTTCTAAATCGTTTTTTCGCTCCTTTACTTTTTCAGTCTTTACTTAATTAAAATATCCACCTTACTTTCAGTAAAATAATAGTCCTCCCGGAGGAGTAAGAATAGTCAACACGACCCCGAGAAAAATACGACCTCGGTATTCCCCCGAATATCGAGTACTACTTGCGATAGGTGCATTTGCCTCCTATAGCACGCCCGCGACGATCGACTCCCCGAACCAACCATAGTAAGAGTCTGTTTGCGGGCACATCAATATCTGTGATCTCTGCAATATGGGCCAGTTTAAATATCGGTTGCCGTTGTTGTGGAGATATCTCTCGCGCAAGTAATAGATGTCCTCAGGAGTATGGTAGCCAAGACACTCAAGGATCTACATATGGAGCACCAAGATCATTTGGTACTCAATTTGGTATCCATAAGCCAGTTATCTACTCATCCGTGCCTCCTTTACTGCACTACATTTTCTCGACGTCAGTACCCGTTGTACCGACAAAGCCGGCTAAGCAATGTTTATTTTGTCGGAGTTGGGATCACTCTTTGAAGGAGAGCGCTACTTACTTGTCGCAGTTGGTGGAGGATGATGAACCTGATATTCAGATTTCTCCATTCCGACAACTTGTAACACCCCTTCTGTATCTGGGTACGTACTAGTACTACCTTTAGATTTTGAAGGATGAAGTACTTGTATTTGCCCAAATATAGGTGTCGATATAAACTCTGACACAGATGTTCTTACTCCTTCAGTACATATATCATCTTGTATAGAGTCTGTTTGTTGTGAGGAGCTTGTACATGACCTTTTAGCGAGCACTGCTCCTTTATTCTCTACTTTGCATAGCATTCTTTCTTTTTCTAACACTGTTGTGAAGGTTGATTCGCAGGGAGAAGCTAGTGTTTATAGCATGATTCTAGATCTAGTTGAGGAGGACATCTGTATGGCCGAGGTTGCTGCCTCAGTCCCATGTCAGGAAGTCTAATGCGCTAATGAGGCTGATGAAATGCTAGCACATTCTTGCACCGGCCTGGACAGCTGTGTGGATCCACCCACAATTCCGTCGATGGGAGATGACACAGGGATCATCCCCAAGGTTGAGGTTACTTTTTGTTATTCATCTAATTTATTTCCTAACCCCGCTCTTGTGCCTACTTGTCTGCAGGACCACATCGTGAAACTGGTCCACTTAGTGCAAGGGCCTGTAATGTAGCTTAACATTGATGGAGATCGGGTGCAAGTGGAGTCGGATTCGTCGAGCTTCACAATATTCGTTCTACCCATGCCTGATGTTCGAGACAAGTATTACTACACATGGATGTGGGAATTTATTCTGTTGCCATTTCGGTACCCGCTACCGAAACATGAACTTGAACCACTGCGCGAGCACTTCAAATTTCATACGCCCATCAGTTAAGAGAGTGCATGGCCCTTGAATAAGTCCTGTTGGGAGACAATAAACCCATCAGTTATCTAGATTATCACTTCTTTTTACTTGTATTGTACTTTATTGAGCAGGTTCGGTCGTGAACAATTATATTTCTGTGGGCGCCCATCTAGGTGTCGAATGTTATTTTTATATATAATATACTTAATACAGGTATTTGGTCCACCTTAAGGACGGTAAATAAAAGGGCTCGTGGGAGACAATCCAAGTTGGACAACTTGGTCCTGTTTTGTGATGTGTTTCTTTATATATATATATATATATTTCTTTTGTTTTTGTTTTGCGTGGATCTCTAATTCGCAGGTGCTGGATAATTTTGAAGCGCGGCAACCCAGCCGCTATCTGACTACCTTACAGCACGGCTGGTATGCTCTATTTTGAGCATAGGTACTTCTTACATCTAGCTCTTTACATTATTTGGAATGTTTATTTTTACTAGTTGTCGTATTCAAGCCTGGGGGGAGAGCATGCCTGTGGTCACTACACAGCACATTTTATTTCATACCAGTTTGTTATTTATTTATTTCATAATCACTATAGCACACACTGAATCACCCACATGTGCACGCACTTAGCCACGCACGCGATTCGAGTCAAATTATTATTTTTGTGTAAACTTTAAAATAGCGGCGGTGGCTTAGGATTTTAGGATAGAGTAGTTCGAAACTCGTGCAGTGCTCCAAATTGAGTACTCATGGTTTGTGTAGAAATAATGTAGATTTAATTGTTCTTTATGCTCATAGATTTATACTTTTCTGCAGATGTAAATATTATTTGTACTACTCAAAAATATGAATCTGGAGTAATCGAACGGTAGTGTAGGAATGTGTGTAGCCGTTACTAGACTCGTATTGCTCGAGTCGGGAGGAAGGATCATCTTTCTCGGTGGCTAAGAACTTGCCCCAAGCTACTCTCGAAGCATTGGCGCCTGGTTAGTCAAGCGTGAGCGTGACGTAGGCCATCATTTTGGCTAGTTTGAGCTTTGTTTACCTAGTCCTAGATGCTAACCATTGTAAGCCAAGTTTGTGCCTACCCCTCCTTTGATTTAGCTCCACCTTCATTCACCAAAGCAAAAAGCCAATCATCCTATCACAACAAAATCCATAAGATCATGTGAATTTACTATATTGACGTGTTGTGATGTGTGGAATTCATGTGATGTGGTGATGAATACAAAAAACATTATACTTGCTAAACGTTGGGGATTGAAAAAGAAAAAAATAAGAAAAGAAAAGAAAAAGTTTGAAAAAGAAAATCTAAAAAGAATTACAATGAGAAATGGAATCCCCATCATGTTTATCATGTTATTGGTCGGGTTAGGCTGTGTACAAACCCGTTTTTCAAGCTATTTCTGGGGGTGTGTCACACGTGCATTTTTATGGGCTGCATTGGTTTAGCTTGTTGTTCGCTCGCTTTGGTTGCGTGTAGCCTCCATGTTTATCTTTGACTACCAAACCTTAGCCTAAGCCTCATTCTATCCTACAAGTCCTACTGATTCATGCTTGAGTCTAGCTAGCACCGTGGAGAGAGTGTGAACGGGCAAGCATATGGTCCCTAACATTGATGGATTTTTTTTGGAGGTGATCACGAGCCCTGGTCTTTGGCAATGGTCATCTTAGTGGTCCGCGTACTTTCTTCCTACACATGACCAAACAATTCTCTAAAATTCCAATTTTGAGTAGATATAATATTTATTTAAGTCTGTCGAATAGTTTAAACTCCGTAGTATAATTAAAAAGATTTTCTATTATATTTTTTATGCCCATGATTTATTTGATTTCTCGTCTTACTTTATTTTGAAATTACTGATCCAACTAACTGTTTTTTAGTCTACGGAGTGATGATTTGCTCGGGACGCGCAAATGGGTAAGTCTGGGGGGTGTGATGAGTCCAAGTTATATACATATTTTTGGACTCATCTGGGCTAGTTTTCTCGCTAATGCACTACACATGAGGGCCATAATTGTTCATATTCGTTTCTCTGTCAATTCAATGTTAAGTGCACTTTAGGCTCATTTTTAGTGTGATTTCATAGTTTTTGTACTTTTGCCGTGCTTGGTGTTTTTATGTGTCTGGAGAATGTGGTGTGCCCATTCTGGTGGCTTTTCTGTTTCTACTACAGGTCCAAGGGTCATGGGTGTGTTCCGAGATTGTTCGGGAAATCCCAAACATTACAGGAACACTGCGCATGATCAGTGAATCTATTGCACACGACCACTGGTCGTGTGCAATATATTCTCCGTTTTCCAAGTTCTTCCAGGGCAACCGCACGACCATAGGCCATAGTGCGCACGACTGCTAGTCGTGCGCCACTGCTCGTGCCTGTTTATATCATTTTTCTAAAGTTCTGTCATTACCAATCACACGATCAGGTGATCAAGTGCGCACGACCACTGGTCGTGCGCCACTGATCGTGCGCATATATATTGATTTTTTTTGTCAAGCTACAGGTTTCTCTAGAGCAGAGCGCGCGACCACTGGTCGTGCGCCACTGATCATGCGCTCTGATTATCTGCTTCCATATTTAAGCCTCTGCTACGCGAATTAGGGCAGGCTTTTTTATTTTCCGCCCTGCTGCTCCGCGCGGAAGCGGCGTTCTTCGGCCCACAGGTCCTCCACTGTAACGCCCCCGGTTTTTCTGTGTTTTGCTTGATCTTTGGCTGGCGTTACGATGACGTATTTCCGGCTTTTTGCCGTTGTAGAGCGTGGTTTTAGCTCTTAGGGTTCCCTGTGTAGCCTGTTTGCAGCCTGTTAGCAAGATTCCCCAGCTATCCGGGGTCTATTTGATGACTCGGCTAGGCCTCTTAGGGAATGCTTGTGTTTTGGCTTCGGGAGGTGTTATCCTAGGTTTTGTTCGTAGAATGCTAATTTCGACTTCGTAGTTGCGTTCGTAGCGTGGGTTTTTAGCTGCGGCGTGAATTTCGTCTTTTTCCGAGAAGTTTCAGGTTTCGTGGTGTTTTGATATTGAGTGTAAATAATTATTAATATGTTGATTGTTTAATATTAAACTGATATATATAGTCTTGGGTTAGAATTAGGGATGGGTTCCTTTTGTTCTTTTCCTGTTTCTCTGCTTGGTAGAAGTCGTCGCCTGTACGAGAGGAAGAGCACCGTCGGCCTACCCTAGTCTTCGGACGCCGATTCCTGGAGATTTAGCGGTCGGAATTCGATTTCGAGAGTGGATCTGGACTGCCCTCGCCGGGATCTGCTTTCTTTCTGCTCCTCAGCTTGCTGCTCTGCGGCCAGATCCGTGAGCGGGGGAGGCCGCCAACCGAGTTCCTTGTATCGAGGCAAGTGATGTCCCCTCATCCTTGCCAAAGCTGATCCTTGTCTTTATTTTGAGCTAATTTTTATCTCTTTCTTGTTTAGATCTTAGGTGTAATCTAGGGTTTGTTCCTGATCATACTGTGGTTAGTGTAGGAAGTTCCAGTTAAATATCAGTTTTCCGAGGGATGGTGTCTATTAGGGACAGTTTTGGTTCGGTTTAGGTCGAGTAGCTGCCATTGCCGATGGATGTTGTACTCTAGAGAGAGAGAATCCTCGTTCTCGTTTCTGGTTGTGTGCTGGATCTGGCACCTAAAGCCAGTCAGGGTGTCGATACCTTGGTGTCGACACTAGCCAGTCAGGGTGTCGACACCTTGGTGTCGACACCGGCCAGTCAGGGTGTCGACACCTTGGTGTCGACACCGGCCAGTCGGGGTGTCGACACTTGGCGTCGACACCGGCCAGTCGGGGTGTCGACACTTGGTGTCGACACCCGCAGCGGCAGTATCAACACCTTGTGTCGACACTGGCCGCAGTGGTGTCGACACTTGGTGTCGACACCCGCAGCGGTAGTGTCGACACCTTGTGTCGACACCGGCCGCAGTGGTGTCGACACCCGCAGCGGCAGTGTCGACACCTTGTGTCGACACCGGCCGCAGTGGTGTCGACACTTGGTGTCGACACCCGCAGCGGCAGTGTCGACACCTTGTGTCGACACCGGCCGCAGTGGTGTCGACACTTTGTGTCGACACCCGCAACGGCAGTGTCGACACCTTGTATCGACACCGGCCGCAGAGGTGTCGACACCAGCAGCGGTTGTGTCGACACCTTGTGTCGACACCGGTTTGTCGTGGTGTCGACACATCGTGTCGACACTGGGTGCTGCCCTTGTTTTGGGGTCAGGGAGACTCGGGGTTGGTTTTGGATAGGCGTGCATGGCCGCGTCGGTTGGACCCAACGTTTTGCCTTGGGTTCGTGTGTTTCTTAGGACTGTTAGTGGGACTTTTCCCTAGGAGAGGGGCATTGGGTGTTCGGCTAATTTCTGCATGCCGACTCTTAGGTGGTGGCAGGTGGTGGAGTTTTGGTGGCCTCTGGAGGGGTGGTTTTATGTGGAGAGCTGTGGCCACCGCCTTTTGCCCCGGTTTGGGTTGGTGTGTGTGGGACCCTAAAGCTGCCACTGTTTGACCCCTTAGCCCTTTTTGGGTCTGATTCTGGTTATGCATTCAGACCCATGTTTTGACCACTGCCACTTACCCATGTGTTAGGACTGTTAGTCCCTTCCCTGTTTATGCTTTCTGTTCTTTTGGCATATGTATATGTCTTGATGCTGTTGCAGGCTCTCTTGGTAAGGCATATTGGTTTTATTGCTCGCACTTGGCGTGCTCTGCGGTGTTTTAGGCAGTACTCTTTTCCTACTGCCTTTCTCTTTTTATTTTGCTTATAGCAGTTTGTTGCCGGGTTGGTAACCTTTCATCTTATTTGCTCATTAACCTATTGCTCTATTTACTTTTGATTGTTTCCTTGCTGAGGTGTTCTTTTCTTGAATGCCTCAGGTCCAGGTTGTAGCCAGTTCAACGGCTAGTCCTTTTGGAGGGGCTTGTTGGTGGCCTCTAGGGTAGCTGAGATTGCTGATCCCCGTTTGTTGTGAGGTAGTTCTTTACTCTTCTGTATAGACATACATACTCGCCAGTGGGTTCGTGTCAGGTTGTTGGCACCCACTGGTGGCTTCTTGTGATGCTGAATATGAATTTAAACAGCTGTTTTTGCCTATTTGAGGTAGGTTACTTGCTTCTGGGAAGGATTTATGCTAGGTTGCATGTTAGATATTTTAAAACCTAAAAGCATTATTATATTAACCCCATGCATAACATGTTTCTAAATCAAAGACACTATTTTTCCTCAGCGTAAAACACTATCTTTTTTATACCTACTATATTCACCTTAGGGTCGTGCACGCATAAGTCGTCCCCCGGGGACACTTATGCTCTTTTAGGGCGTCAATTTAATTGAACCAAAGTACTTTCTGCTGCGTATAAATATAGTTGTAACAGTGGACTAGCTGATCCACCGGGCCGAGGGATACGGCCATTCAACAAAACTGATTTTCTTTCATACTTAATTAACAATTTTCCTTAAAGTCTAACGTCTGGAGTTTTGCCTAAGCGTGTGCAGTTATCCCCTGCACGACGTGGCATCACGGCGCGTGTTTTCTCTTACTCTGATACGATTTTTACCGTTGAGAAAATGCGGGTTGTGACAGTTGGTATCAGAGGGAGGTTGCTTGATAAATGGTTGGGCAACCTTTCCCTTGTCTGCATTAGTGTTTAACATCATACCATTCACACACCGATGTGTCATCAGCACGTCTTGGCCGAAGCACGAACACTACACTCATGAGCATGAAGAAGTATACAGGGCATATTATGTAGTATGGGATGCATAATATGTGTTTGTATATGGATCCACCATAGGAGGCAACATGTGAGGGTTATGTAGTATGGGATGCATAACCTCACCACATGAATGCGGCTAGCACGTTTTCTTTTTCGTTATATGGGAATGTTATGTAGTATGGGATGCATAACATTTTCATGTGTACGCCGCCCATGGCATGCACTAAGGCCTTTTTAGAATGCATAGCACATCATGCATAGCATAACATTTCCTAAGCACAACGTGTCAAGCTAAAGATTTGCAAGATGACATATGCACACACATGGTTTTGAGTCAAAAAGAATACAAATACATGCATTCATGGTTTAGGCACATGAGTTAGTATGATGGTGGTGAACCATCTTAGGATAAGAATAACATCATCATGGTAAAAACAACTCCCAGAGCAAGTTTTTGCAGTTGAAGTTCATATTTAAGTGTGTTTGTCCGTACCGGGTAGTTTTGTTCTAGTTAATGGGCTAGGATTTGTCTAAAGCTTGTGCGATTATAGGATGGCGAGATGTCCTGCGACGAGATCGACCCCCCAATCCGATGTTGAGACATCAGGAGCTCAGAGCGATGCGTTGGTAGAGAGCCTGCGACAGAGTAATGAGGAGTTATCGAGGCAGGTAGTGGCTATGCAGGCTCAGATTCAGTCCCTTGTAGCAGTGGTGGCGGGACAGACCCCGAGAGCTCAGAACCCCGCTGAGGGGGTAGCTGTTCCTACCCCTCCTACTCCTCCCGTAACTTTGGTTGTGGTGCCTCCGGAGATGGCATTCATATCCCAGTTTCAGCGGCTGAGACCCCCCACCTATGATGGACAAGCAGATTTCATGATTTTGGATGATTGGCTGATTACCATTGAGTAGATGTTCTATTACTCAGGGATTACGGACGATCAGAGAGTGATGCTCGCTGCCTACCAGCTCAAGGGCTTAGCAAAGAATTGGTGGCTGAGAGAGAAAGAGGGCTTAGTGGCAGGTTGCACTTGGGAGTCATTTAAGGTGCTGTTGTTAAGTAAGTTCCTGCCTTCAGTCGAACGGGACCGGCTAATGAAGGACTTTCTTCACTTAAACCAGAGGAAACTCACGGTTAGTGAGTATGAGATTGAGTTTAGTAAGTTGAGTCGGTTTGCTCCGGGTCTGGTGAGTGTTGAGGCAGACCGAGTTAAGCGATTTATGGGTGGACTAAGAAGCGACATTCAGCAGTTAGTGAATGCCTATGGGGCAGTCAGTTATGCCATCGCGGTTGAAGCTGCTTTGAGAGTTGAGGCCATTGAGAATGCCAAGAATAGAGGCCAGCAGTTAAGGAAGGATAAGCGGAAGTCCGGTGGAGGGAAGACCCTCAGGAACCTGATGCTGTCTCAAGAAAGAAGGTCAAAGAGATTTGTAGCTTTTGTGGCCGGCCAGGCCACCCCTTTGAGAAGTGTTTCAAAAGGTTGGGAGCGCAGAAGAAGGAACAAGTGCATGCGATTCAGGGTACTTCCAGGGAGACTTGGTGTGTGCGTTGTGTGGAAGGAAGGGGCATGAGGCTGCCCGTTGTTGGTTAAAAGATAAGGTCTGTTTTCAGTGCGGCCAGAAGGGTCATCTCAAGACGAGGTGCCCTCAGACTCAGCCTATTCTGCAGCCAGTTCCCCTCCAGGCTTTGCCACCGCCTCAGCGAATGGATAAAGGAAAAGGAAAGCTGAATGTGCTTTCGGCACACGAAGCGCAGACCTCGACCCAGGTTATCTCAGGTTCGACTCCTCCCCAGTCGTTTCGTTACGTTCCTTTTTTTTGGTTGTAGTTTTCATTTTAGCGCTTGTTGCCTTAGATGCGTGTGCAATTCGTAGGGCGATTTAAGGTAAAGAACCGCTGGGCGCGCGTTCTCTTCGATTCCGGCGCTACCCACTCGTTTGTGGCTAGAGCATTCGTGGAGCGGTTCAGTTTGGGCCTAGATCATGTTGGTGGTGCCTTCTGCGTTAAGTTCCCCTCCGGTGACTCTGTGGTTACAGACCGGGGTATCCTCGATTGTCCAATTTTGTTGGGAGATTTTCTAGCCAAGGCAGATTTGAAGGTGATTGACCTGGAGGACTTCGACGTTATTTTGGGCATGGACTGGTTGTCAAGGTACGATGCTATGATCCAGTGCAAGGGTAAGCGCTTGGACTCCATCAAAGACAACGGTCAGCCAGGGAGCGTTTATGGGTATTCCTCCAGGAGTGTCCAGTCATTTCTGCGGTGCGTGCTCGGAAGCTGCTTGTTTCTAGCTGTTTTGCCGGTGTGGTTTCTCTGGTAGGGTCGATTGTTAGTGAGCCCCGTTTGGAAGAGATTCCTGTGGTGTGTGACTTTTCTGATGTGTTTCCAGACAATCTTCCCGGTCTTCCACCCGATCGAGATGTCGAGTTTGTAATAGATTTGGAGCCAGACACGCGTCCTATCGTAAAGGTGCCGTACCGGATGGCCCCGCGAGAGCTGGAAGAGTTGCGAATTCAGCTGGATGAGTTGTTGGGAAAAGGCTTTATAAGGCCGAGTTCTTCTCCTTGGGGTGCGCCAGTGCTGTTCGTTAAAAAGAAGGATGGGTCGATGAGGTTATGCATCGACTATAGAGAGCTAAACAAGGTTACTATTAAGAACAGGTACCCTTTGCCGCGAATCGACGATTTGTTTGACCAACTGCATGGTAGTGCCGTGTTTTCCAAGATAGATCTTCGTTCGGGCTATCACCAGTTGAGGATTCGGGAGTCAGATGTTCCGCGGACGGCGTTCCGCTCTCGTCATGGGCATTTTGAGTTTTTGGTTATGTCATTTGGTTTGACTAATGCGCCCTCAGCTTTTATGGATTTGATGAACAGAGTTTTCAAGGATTTCCTAGATAAGTTCGTGATTGTCTTTATAGACGATGTCTTGGTGTATTCTAAGGATGCAGAGGAGCATGATCGACATTTGCGGCTGGTCTTGGCGACTCTGAGAGACCATAAGCTATACGCCAAGCTGAGCAAATGTGAGTTTTGATTGCCTCAAGTTTCTTTTCTAGGCCACGTGATTAATAAGGAGGGAATATCGGTGGACCCAGAAAAGATCGCTGCTGTTACGGAATGGGCGAGACCTGTTACCCCCAAAGAGATCAGAAGCTTCTTGGGTTTGGCTGGTTATTATAGAAGATTTGTAGACGACTTCTCTACCTTGTCCGCGTCGTTGACCAAGTTGACGCAGAAGAATGTAGCCTTTATATGGGATGACAAGTGTGAGAAGGCTTTTGAGGAACTAAAAAGAAGGCTATGTTCGGCTCCAATTTTGTCTTTGCCTACGGAGGGTAGTGAGTATGATATATATGTGGATGCGTCGCATGTCGGTCTGGGCTGCGTTTTGATGCAGGGCGGAAAGGTGATTGCGTACGGGTCGAGGCAGCTAAAGACTCACGAGAGGAATTACCCTACGCATGACCTGGAGTTTGCAGCTGTGATCTATGCGTTGAAATTGTGGAGGCATTTGCTATATGGCGCGCAGTGCAAGATTTTCACGGATCATAAGAGTTTGAAGTATGTCTTCACTCAGAAAGAATTGAATCTGTGCCAGTGGCGGTGGTTGGAGTACGTGGCCGACTATGATGTTGAAATTCAGTATCATCCAGGCAAGGCAAATGTGGTGGCTGATGCCCTGAGTCGGAAGTCAGGTAAGATTTTTAATCTTTCCGCCGAGCGTCTAGTGGAAGAGTTTCTGTTGATGGACATTTCTGTGGGAAGCTGTGATTCGTAGAGTAGCATAGCAGTAGCAGAACCTTCGTGGATTACGCTTACGAGACTGCATCAGAAGGATGATCCCGATCTTCTGCATTTGTATCTTCGAGCTGAGAAGGGTGAATTACCAGATTTCTCTATAGATGATGCGGGTACCTTGAAGTACCGTGGCAGGTTTTGCATCCCCGCAGTTGGAAAAATCCGGGATATGGTGTGCAGAGACGCCCACGGATCTAGTGTTGCCTACCATCCAAGGTCTACCAAGATGTATCATGATTTAAAACAAATTGCCTGGTGGTACGAGTGAAGAAGGACATAACCAGATTTGTTTCAGAGTGTTTCACTTGCAGGCGTGTGAAAGCCGACCATGGGAGGCCTGGTGGCAAGCTGACTCCTTTGGAGATTCCGATGTGGAAGTGGGAGAGTATCTCGATGGATTTCATTACCGGCTTACCGAGATCTCCTAAGGGGCATGATTCAGTTTGGGTAATCGTAGACAGATTGACGAAGAGCGCTCATTTCATACCATTTAGGATCGATTATCCGATGAGGAAGATAGCCGAGCTATATCTGGAAGAGGTTGTCAGATTGCATGGTGTACCCGTAAGTATCATATCAGATCGAGACTCCAGGTTCACGTCTCATTTTTGGAAGAGCCTTCAAGAAGGGTTGGGTACAGATTTGAGATATTCCACGGCTTATCATCCACAGACCAATGGTCAGACGGAGCGAGTGAATCAGATTGTGGAAGATATGATCTGATGCTATATTCTGGACCACGAAGGAGCGTAGGACGAGCGCTTGCGGCTTATGGAGTCCGCTTATAACAACAGTTATCAAGAAAGCTTACAAATGGCTCCCTTTGAAGATTTGTATGGGAGGCGCTGCAGGACTCCCTTGTTTTGGGCTGAGCTAGGCGAGGGACCTTTGTTGGGTCCAGAAGCGCTTGAGGAGATGGAAACCGCTGTGAAGCTTATTCGGGAAAAGCTTCGGATAGCCCAGGAGAGGTATGAGAAGAACGCCAATCGGCGTAGATCGGACTTGGAATTTGTTGTGGGGGACTCGGTGTTCTTAAAGGTCTCCCCGTTGATTGGGGTCAAGCGGTTTGGCAAGAATAGGAAGTTGGACCCGAGGTACGTGGGGCCGTTTCCGATTGTTGAGCGGATTGGGGTATCAGCCTACAGGCTGGCTTTGCCCGCAAATTTCCCTGGAGTGCATGATGTCTTTCACGTCAGTCAGCTGCGAAAATGTGTCGTAAATGGCAGGCAGGTTTTGGATTCTGTGCCTCAGTTGGAGCCGAATCTTTCTTATGTGGAGGTGCCTGTCCGCATTTTGGATTCTCAAGTTCGGGCGTTGCGGAAGAAGACTATTCCGATGGTTAAAGGTTTATGGATAAATCAGGATGTGGAAAGCGCGACTTGGGAGTTGGAGTCGGCTATGAGGGAGGCTCACCCTCATCTGTTTCCCTGATCTTGAGCTTGGTATGTTCTATTTTATTTATGTATATAGCCTTTTTCCTGGCTCTTTCTCTCTCCTTCTATATAGGAGCGTTGTGAGTCAAGTTTCGAGGCGAAACGTTCTTTTAGGTGGAGTGGCTGTAACGCCCCCGGTTTTTCTGTGTTTTGCTTGATCTTTGGCTGGCGTTACGATGGCGTATTTCCGGCTTTTTGCCGTTGTAGAGCATGGTTTTAGCTCTTAGGGTTCCCTGTGTAGCCTGTTTGTAGCCTGTTAGCAAGATTCCCCAGCTATCCGGGGTCTGTTTGATGACTCGGCTGGGCCTCTTAGGGAATGCTTGTGTTTTGGATTCGGGAGGTGTTATCCCGGGTTTTGTTCGTCGAATGCTAATTTCGACTTCGTAGTTGCGTTCGTAGCGTGGGTTTTTAGCTGTGGCGTGAATTTCGTCTTTTTCCGAGAAGTTTCAGGTTTCGTGTTGTTTTGATATTGAGTGTAAATAATTATTAATATGTTGGTTGTTTAATATTAAACTGATATATATAAAGTCTTGGGTTAGAATTAGGGCTGGGTTCCTTTTGTTCTTTTCCTGTTTCTCTGCTTGGTAGAAGCCGTCGTCTGTACGAGAGGAAGAGCACCGCCGGCCTACCCTATTCTTCGGACGCCGATTCCTGGAGATTTAGCGGTCGGAATTCAATTTTGAGAGTGGATCTGGACTGCCCTCGCCGGGATCTGCTTTCTTTCTGCTCCTCAGCTTGCTGCACTGCGGCCAGATCCGTGAGTGGGGGAGGCCGCCGACCGAGTTCTTGGTATCGAGGCAAGTGATGTCCCCTCATCCTTGCCAAAGCTGATCCTTGTCTTTCTTTTGAGCTAATTTTTATATCTTTCTTGTTTAGATCTTAGGTGTAAGCTAGGGTTTGTTCCCGATCATACTGTGGTTAGTGTAGGAAGTTCCAGTTAAATCTCAGTTTTCTGAGGGATGGTGTCTATTAGGGACATTTTTGGTTCAGTTTAGGTCGAGTAGCTGCCATTGCCGATGGATGTTGTACTCTAGAGAGAGAGAGAATCCTCGTTCTCGTTTCTGGTTGTGTGCTGGATCTGGCACCTGAAGCCAGTCAGGGTGTCGACACCTTGGTGTCGACACCAGCCAGTCAGGGTGTCGACACCTTGGTGTCGACACCAGCCAGTCAGGGTGTCGACACCTTGGTGTCGACACCGGCCAGTCAGGGTGCCGACACCTTGGTGTCGACACCGGCCAGTCGGGGTGTCGACACTTGGTGTCGACACCGGCCAGTCGGGGTGTCGACACTTGGTGTCGACACCCGCAGAGGCAGTGTCGACACCTTGTGTCGACACAGTGGTGTCGACACTTGGTGTCGACACCCGCAGCGGCAGTGTCGACACCTTGTGTCGACACCGGCCGCAGTGGTGTAGACACTTGGTGTCGACACCCGCAGCGGCAGTGTCCACACCTTGTGTCGACACCGGCCGCAGTGGTGTCGACACTTGCTATCGACACCCGCAGCGACAGTGTCGACACCTTGTGTCGACACCGGCCGTAGTGGTGTCGACACTTGGTGTCGACACCCGCAGCGGCAGTGTCGACACCTTGTGTCGACACCGGCCGCAGAGGTGTTGACACTTGGTGTCGACACCAGCAGCGGTTGTGTCGACACCTTGTGTCGACACCGGTTTGTCGTGGTGTCGACACATCGTGTCGACACTGGATGCTGCCCTTGTTTTGGAGTCAGGGAGACTCGGGGTTGGTTTTGGATAGGCGTGCAAGGCCGCGTCGGTTGGACCCGACGTTTTGCCTTGGGTTCGTGTGTTTCTTAGGACTGTTAGTGGGACTTTTCCCTAGGAGAGGGGCATTGGGTGTTCGGCTAATTTTTGCATGCCGACTCTTGGGTGGTGGCAGGTGGTGTAGTTTTGGTGGCCTCTAGAGGGGTGGTTTTATGTGGAGAGCTATGGCCATCGCCTTTTGCCCCGGTTTGGGTTGGTGTGTGTGGGACCCTAAAGCTGCCACTGTTTGACCCCTTAGCCCTTTATGGGTCTGATTCTGGTTATGCATTCAGACCCATGTTTTGACCACTGCCACTTACCCACGTGTTAGGACTGTTAGTCCCTTCCCTGTTTATGCTTTCTGTTCTTTTGGCATATGTATATGTCTTGATGCTGTTGCAGGCTCTCTTGGTAAGGCATATTGGTTTTATTGCTCGCACTTGGCGTGCTCTACGGTGTTTTAGGCAGTACTCTTTTCCAATTGCCTTTCTCTTTTTCTTTTGCTTATAGCAGTTTGTTGCCGGGTTGGTAACCCTTCATCTTATTTGCTCATTAACATATTGCTCTATTTACTTTTGATTGTTTCCTTGCTGAGGTGTTCTTTTCTTGAATGCCTCAGGTCCAGGTTGTAGCCAGTTCAGCGGCTAGTCCTTTTGGAGGGGCTTGTTGGTGGCCTCTAGGGTAGCTGAGATTGCTGATCCCCGTTTGTTGTGAGGTAGTTCTCTACTCTTCGGTATAGACATACATACTCGTCAGTGGGTTCGTGTCAGGTTGTTGGCGCCCACTGGTGGCTTCTTGTGATGCTGAATATGAATTTAAACTGCTGTTTTTGCCTATTTGAGGTAGGTTACTTGCTTCTGGGAAGGATTTATGCTAGGTTGCATGTTAGATATTTTAAAACCTAAAAGCATTATTATATGAACCCCATGCATAACATGTTTCTAAATCAAAGACATTATTTTTCCTCAGCGTAAAACACTATCTTTTTTATACCTACTATATTCACCTTAGGGTCGTGCACGCATAAGTCGTCCCCCGGGGACACTTATGCTCATTTAGGGCGTCAATTTAATTGAACCAAAGTACTTTCTGCTGCGTATAAATTTAGTTTTAACAGTGGACTAGCTGATCCACCGGGCCGAGGGATACGACCATTCAACAAAACTGATTTTCTTTCATACTTAATTAACAATTTTCCTTAAAGTCTAACATCTGGAGTTTTGCCTGAGCGTGTGCAGTTATCCCCTGCACGACGTGGCATCACGGCGCTTGTTTTCTCTTACTATGATATGATTTTTACCATTGAGAAAATGCGGGTTGTGACATCCACTCATCTCCACCCCCGGGAAGCATTCTCCGGCCATCCGAAGTCATCTTCAACCTTCGGAGAGTTCCCGGCCACCAGTAGTGAGCAACGAGATCTTTTGGTACTTTTCATCTGGACAAAAGGGAGAAAGGATTGAAGGAAAGGAAAGAAGGATGAAGACGAGTGGATTGACAACCCATTTGCATCTGGTTGCACCCATGGTCAAAGTCGTGAAGTGGACTGACAACCCACCACTCCGGCCAAGAACCACGGCTATGCTTTTCGCGCTTTTGGTTTATTCTACCCCTTCTCTTTGTGGAATGTACTCTTAAGCTTGTAATGAACCTAAACTTAACTTTATTTGTTAATGAATGGAGTGTGCTTGGGTTATTTACATTCTCCTTATTACCTGTGATGTAGTCGCCTCCATTCACATCCACTCACTCACGCACTAGAACCACTATAACAAAGGCTAGAGTTGGTGGATGAAGAGGTGATTACGACCCTCACTTTCCGCAAGGTGTTCATCCCATCCGCTTGCTCTCCGTCCATCCGCCTAACGAAGCACAGCATAATGGCCTGCATTAATTTCATCCGCCAAGCGAAGCGGTGCTTACGACCCGCATTAGTTTTCTTTTTGTTGTTAACTTAGGAATCAAAATCAAACCCCCTCGTTGTTTCTTAAAAACTCTTAGTAATAATCTCTCTACGACGCTATCATGTACCCTTCCTGCATTCTCTCGAGATCCACATTCGGGGAATCTATTCCCAAATTATTACATGACAGTGACAGGTAGACTTGCCGACGACGCATAAACTGTCATTATCTTACCACCATCATACGTCTCCACCGTCTAGTCGCCACTCCAGTTCACCCATTGTTGACACCTACCCACCCGGGGACTCGTCTTCTCTGATTTCTCCACCAGCACCACCGATCGCATCGGGAACCACCTTTCGAGAGATGAGACATGAGAGCATCACAGAGTTCAGATTCCACCAGCATTTTCCTACTTCAGATGGGTTGCGTTGTAGCTACTGGGTACATTGGCGGGGCCGCCCCGATGCAGTTGACAGTAGGATACTTGCAGCAGAGCTTGATCGATTCGCCCCTAGACTTCGACTTTAGCACGACTGTCTCCATTTACCGGAGATGACAGCTTTTCAGTCAGGGGGAGTTGATGGGCGAGGACACTCTTCCGTCGACGACACTTGGACGACTCTCGGCGGACCTCTTCGAGTTGTACCTGACATTCATCGGGAGAATTCCGATCCCAATTCATCGGGAGATGAATCCTTTCAAGCCGGGGAGATTGATGCGGAGCAGAGACACACACGAGATTTGGGCCCGTTCGGTGCTGATTTGGCACTTACCTTATATGGCGTGCCCGGATTGACGATCGGACTCCGCAGTTGCGTCTGGCACGCTATCGCGAGTCAAAAACATATACTAGTTTATTTTTTTAAGTTATTTTCATGTATTTAGTGGCCGATCCCACCGGCCAATCATAGTCGTTGATGGTGAAGTCCTAATTTGTTCTCTTCTTATAAATATTGGTCTAAGTGGCTGAACCAAGTCGTTGCAGATTTAGGAGACATTGAATCTCAGAATCCCGCGATCCCTCCCTGGTGCCGACGCCGTGAAACCCTAGGTGACGACTCCTAGGCATCCAAAGTCCTCCCCAAGGTAATTCCTACCCCGACCTTCATTTTGCACGCCTCAAACAATCATTTTATCTGCTGCAGCCCGCCATTCCAGCCCCCAGAAAATAGCCGGCCTGCTGCCCCTTTTCCGCCGCCCAACCCGCCACCTCCCCTCAAACCCGCAGCCTCTCCACCGCCGCTATAGGTCTGCCTCCACCTCTTATCCCCTCCCTATTGCTGGCCGACCATCCCTCATCTCTTACCAAATCCGGCCACCCCAAGGGCCTCTCTTCCATGGCCGACTACCCCCACATATCCCCTCTGTGGATCCACCATCCAAATAGCCCAAAAATTCAAGATCAGTCCAGATCTAGAATTATAGCCACCCATCCGTTATTTTCACCGCATAAATTTTCCATTTTTACCTGGATACGACCCTAAATAGCGGATCTACCCATCCCCCCTCCCGGATCTACTTATTCGTGGTTGCATCCACCATTTGTTTGTCCGTTCGCACCGTTTTCCGCTGATGGCAACCAACGTCACCGTCGCATCTCCACCGGTTCCATCTTCGATCGCCGATCTACACATCCGACCCTCCAAATCTTCAGTGGCTCGATTCAGCCCTCTACTTTGTGTGCGTTTGTATTATTGTACTATTTGATTCACATTTTCATTTGGTAATTTATAATATCTTGCTGCGATTTCTGTTCGTGGAAATTTGTTTTTGTGCACTAATAACTTGGAGGAGGGGCCATTCGCCACGCGCTTTGCTTTGGCCCTCCGAGCGGAGGAAAGCCATTCTATTTGCCTAAATAAGTAATTGTCTTTCTATTCAAATATCTGTGTGGTGCTAAAACATAAACTACTTAAATTATTTGTCAAATACCGGTCATTGAATTACATGTAGAGTTCGATGAGCCTGTCACCCTGGCACGATCACCTAGCGGTGTAGGTTTTGTGCACCACTAGCCGACCACTACATCAGTTATCACTGTTTTTTTTTTGCACTGTGTAAAATTTTTCATGTTATTGTGAATATTGTAGGTCTCCGATACATGGTTCGTACTTTACGCCTATATTTTCTTAGCCGCGCATGGGCAAGACCTCGTCGAATTCATGGAAGTCGGTGGATTAGTTCGGAGATGGTGGAGTGATCAGAGAATGTGGCTGATCAGAGGCATCTCAACTTGCGCCTTCGGAACATTGGACTTCGTTCTTAGCCAAATAGGGGCCTCAGCCGCAGGGTTCAACTTGACAAGCAAGGCAGAAGAGGAAGAAGTGAACAAGTTGTATTGCAGTGGCAAGTTCTTCTTTGGCACAACATCATCTCTCTTCATTTCCATGAGGACTATAGCCATTGTTAACCTGAGCTCATTTGTTTTCGGATGCATGAAGGCTGTGAGAAGAGTTGGCGGTGTGGATGAGATGTTTCTGCAGTTGTTGTTGTGTGGATTTGTTGTGGCGAACTCTTTGCCAGTCTATGAGGCCATGTTCTTTAGAAAAGATGTCGGGAAAATGTCGAGAAGCTTCATTAATGCCTCTATTTTATTGGCGTGTGCATTGTTCTGCATTGGCAAAATGATTAGCTAGGATAACAGTAAATAGTTTCTCTTGTTTGGTTCAATTAGTAGTATAAGTAATTTAGTTTCAACTCAATGATATTATGGTTTTCAATTTGATTAGTCATTTATGTTTTCAATACGATGGCTTCATAATTTCAATATATTTTAGGGAAAATCTCAATATCGCTGTTGAATATGTACTGCTTAATTAAAAGTGGATGGGGAAATGTGTGGAATGTGGTTCATCAACTGTGAAAAATGCTGATTAACACAACATTATGATCCTTCTCATGTTTGTGATATTGGAAATGCTACTTCGTTGCTCTAAGTGTCTTTGGTATGGCAATCGTGAGCGCAGTGGGCACGAACCGTCATTCCTCTCAATCTCACCTAAAGAGCTCCGTCCATTTTTTATTTTTAAATTTAAGTTTTTTTCCTTGGTGGCTGCTACTTCAGGGAGCAACCGTGATCATCGTTTTATGCGCAGATGACACAATAAGTTACATGTTGAGGTGATAAGGCCTCAAGGAGGTCGAAGACTTGGATGTGGGAGCCCTTGGCACAAGTATGCCTCCATATTAGAGGTGATCAAGCACAAGGGGAGCATATCAAGAATAAGACTTAAGCATAGCCATGATATTCTATGGCGAAATAGGATGCGAAAGTCTCTTGAAGATTGGAAAGTGGTCTTGAAGATTAGAGAAAATTCTAGAATGATGTGCAGTCTTTTAGAAGATTCTAGAGGCGGTCATAACCCTTGTTCTGTTTGTCAGACACATTTAGGATGGTGACATTTTTATCCCAACTCATCGGAGCATAAATGCATCCAAACGGATGCGGAGTTGTAACCACGGCATTCACAACCGTAACTACCGTGCCAAACATACCCTAAGGTTTCTATATATAAAGAATAATTTCTTAAAATCACGTATGACAAAAAATGGGCGAATAAGAAGGGTTAAATGATGTCATTTAGAAAGACGACTCTGCTAGTGTTTCAAGAGGCCGCAAATCCATTTCAATGTTTTTCGGGCCAATCTAAATTTCAATGCGCCACCTTTAGCATGCTTGTGATATCATTATGTGTAATGTTGAGCATTCAAATCATCAATTAGGCTCCAATTGGTTGGGCGGAATTGAGATAACGAAAATGGAAATAGAGGTAAAATTCAATTAAAGTTGATAAGTTTTATTTTTGAAGTCTCTAATTTTGTCCAAATGAACGAAACTTTAGGGATAATGGAAATGGATTCTAGATAAAGGAGTTATCGTTTAACCATGATTTTGTCTGGAGATGCTGCAATCTTCAAGCTACTTGACGGCTAGGAAGAATATTTTGGAGTACTAGAATACTCCTTATAAAATACACAAATAATGCATCCATATATCTTCAGGGCACATGTTGGAACACCCTATTACTGATTTGGGTCAGGATCACTATGTCTCTTAGGAAACCTGTTTTGACCTCATTGTATAGATCTAAAGGTCAAGTAGAATTGAGTCTAAGGGTTAGTAGTTAGGTTTGTAAGCGGCCCTCAAGACCAGGTTTTTCAGTTTCTGGAGACTAAGTCATTTCGTCGAGCTCAGTACGACGAATCGTCGAACTCCATTCGACGATCGTTGAGCTCACTTCGACGAGTCTTCGAACTCCATTCAATGATATCTGAGCTCAACTTCATCAAGTCGTCGAACTCCATTCGACGATCTTCGAGCTCAGTTCGACGATCTTGACTCCAGTTTGTTTCTCTATCTCTGAGGTCAGTTCGACGATAGTTGAGCTCAGATCGACGATCTCTGTTTCCGTCTAAGTCCAAATCTCTGAGCTCAGTTCAACGATAGTGGAGCTCAGTTCGACGTTTTCTGAAGAGTTCAACGATTTTCAAGATTCAAATTCAGACAGTTAAGAAATTGTTGTTAGCATTTAATTCAGAGATCTTGTAGCCATTTTTAATTAATCTGGAGCAAGTTTTAAGGAATTATCAAGGAATGTTTTGTTGGACTTTCCTCCAGAAGACAATTGCAATTAAGGAAGCCATTTATGACAGGCCAACGACTATCTTGGATAGTAGATCATTTCTATTCAGACAAAAGGAATAAAAGATTAGATTTTTCATTTCTGCAAAAGAAGAACAAGAAGTCAGAAACATACTCTCTGCAACAACAACTCTTACACAATAACAATCATACAAGAGAAAGAGAAAGAGTTGCAGACATTCTTAGTCTCAAAGATTCATACAAGAACACCATCACCAAAGGAGATCAACAAACTGAAATCTTCAGATCCCTTTTGATTCAAGTGTTCAAAGGCCATCATCATTCAAGACTCCAGACACCTCACATTTCAGTTGCTGCTGAAATCATCTTTTGCTGGAGATCAAATTTTCTGAAGGCCTATCACCCAACTGCAAAGCTTCACTTCCTAAACAACTACAGATCTCAGGGGGAGCTTTGACAACATCCACTATCTTCTCTCTGACTGTTGACAGAGAAGATCATCTCTTTCCCTCATCCCTCTCTCTCTCTCTACTGTAAAGGGTTTTTCAGACTCCCTTCAAAAGTTTGTGATTGGTTTCTGAGATCTTATCAAAACTCAGTGGTGGCAAGACACCTGATCAAAAAATCTGGTTTGGTTTTTGAGCACCTTATCAAAAGCTCATTGGTGCCCAACCTGATCAACTCATCCTGCAGTGGATTCCTACCTAGGGCGGTAGAAGAGTGGATGTACCCAGATTGATTGGGGAACCACTATATCTCCTTGTGTCTTCTAGTTGCTTATGTTTCTTTTTATTTCTGGCTGTGCTTTGTGATTGCTTTGTGTTTAATCTGTGATTAGATAGTTGCTTCTTGTTTAGATCACTTTATATAATTTGCTTCCCTGTTCACTTAGGATTACAACAACTGTTGTAAAAAGTTTTTAGCAAGCACCATAGTCTATTCACCCCCCCTCTAGAGTATATCAGATCTAACTTGCACTTTCAATTGGTATCAAAGCGAGGTTGGTTAAACATACCACACCTTGGTGGTTGCACAGGCTAACACCTAAACCCAAAGATTCCTATAGTTAGATCTACTTGTTGTAGATTTTGTTATTAGAATTATTTCTTCACAAAACATGGCCCAAAACAAAGATTATGCTAGCACCAGACCTCCAGTGTGAAATCTATCCAAGTTTGCACTTTGGAAGGCAAGGATTAGACTCTACATGAATTCTATTGATGAGGACATCCTCAATTCTGTTTTGACAGTGTGTCCAAGATCTCTAGAGAACACAAGCACAAATGTTATTCCACCTCCCTCAGGAATAGATGCAGAGATCAAGAAGTGGAAAGTAGCAGATGCAAAGGCTATGAATATCTTAGCCCAGACTATGTCTGATGACATTTTCCAAAAGGTGGCTGAATGCAACTCAGCAAAGGAAATCTGGGATAAGCTATCTAAGATAGTCTCAGGATCTGCTGATGAAAGAAAAGACAGAAGATCTCACCTCATAACCCAATATGAGAACTTCAAGAAAGGAGAAGCTGAGTCAGTAGCAGGCATGTATAATAGACTCAGTCTGATAGTCAATGAACTGAAAACTTTGGATAAAGAGATCTCATTGACTGAGCTAAATGATAAAATCCTATTATGCTTCCCAAGCACTTGGGACTCAAGGATCTGGCCAATCAAGGATGCCAGAAGTCTCAATGAAATCACAACAGAAGCTCTCTTGGGTAAGCTCAAGTCTTATGAGCTGCTCATCAAAAATAGAGAAGAAGAGCAGAAGGTTGCCTCACCAGCCACAAGAAAGGAAAAGTCAATAGCTTTCAAAGCCACTGAAGATCTGGCTGAAGACAAGGCCACAGGCAATGATGAGCTGCTTAGTCTACTGGCCAAAAGATTTTACAAAATGGGCAGAAAGGACTTCAGGAAGAGATCAGACAAAGAGCAAGACAAGCCAAGGTATGATAAATCAAACAATAAAGAAATTGTTTGCTTTGGTTGCAGGAAACCAGGCCACATTGTGCATGACTGTCCAGAGAACAAAAACAAGGACAGAAAGGACAAGAGAGAAAAAAGAAAAGACAAGGACTTCAAGAAGAACAGCAATGGCAAACCCTCCTCAAGCAAGAACAAACACACAAGGAAGGTATTTTTTGCTGAATCTTGGAGTGAGACTGAAGAGGAATCAGAAGCTTCATCCAGCTCAAGTGATGATGAGGATGATGCTGAAGAAAAGGAATTCTGCATGATGGCTATCAATGCCTCACAACACAATTCTGATGCAGAAGATTCAGAGTCAGAATCAGGGACTCAACTTGAAGAGGACCAGGTGATAAGTTCTTTTGATTTTAATTCTGAGGACTTTAAGTATGAATTTAAAGCACTATGTTTAGACTTATTAAAATCTGAGAAGGAAATCATTTCCCTCAGAAAACAATTGTCTGAACATAGTACCTTAAAATCAGAAAATCTCAAACTCTCTGAGGAGTTGGAGTGCTGTAGGGAGCAGATAGCTTCACTGAATAGTGAGCTATCAGAGGCCAAAAAGCTTGAAGAATCCCTTAATGGGAGAAGCATCAAGCTAATAGACATCACAAGCACAGTGAACTCTAGATTCAACAGTATACTGGGCTTGGGTGCTTCATCCAGCCAACCTATAGTACTAACAAACCCAATTCAGCTTATTTCTGATAAAGGGAAGGGAGTTATAGAGGTAGCTAGGAAGAATTCTGACTTACCCAAGAAATCAAGTGTTCAACAGAAATCGTCAAACGGAGCTAGACGATCGTCGAATGCAGATCGATGATCTCAGGCAAAATCATCGAACTCAGGTCGACGATCTTTAAACCCTGAACTCTGCCACAGTCGATCGTCGAACGGAGCTCGATGATCTGACCCAAGATCGTCGAACGCAGCTCAACGATCGTTGAACAGAGATCAGAGATTTGAAAACTTCTTCAAGGGTAAATCAAATTCCAATCCTAGGGGTCCTTCATCCAGATTTAACCCTTATACTGAATTTATAATACCTCCAAGGAGATATCATCCTGAAGGTTATAAGAGTCAACCAGGGATGTCATTTATTTCTGAATTTAAAGGTTATCAACTTAGGCCCAAGGTAAACTGGGTCAAAAACAAGTAAATTATTTTATGTGCAGGTGAAGACCTATCCAACATCAAACCAACAATGGTATCTGGATAGTGGGTGCTCAAAGCACATGATAGGAAGCAAGGATAATCTCACATCCTTTAAATCCAAGCTTGGAACCAAAGTCATATTTGGTGATTCAAACTTTGGACTAACAAAAGGATATGGTGCAGTCCAAATTGGGACAGTCACATTCAAGAAGGTAGCCTGTGTGGAAGGACTGAAGCACAACCTGATCAGCATCAGTCAGTTATGTGATGAAGGCTATCAGGTGACTTTCAGCAAATCCTTATGCAGGATCAAATCAGAGGACAACACAACTGTGTTGACAGGTAAAAGGAAAGGTAACATCTATTTAGTAGACTTTCTTTCAACTGACGTAGATATTTTCTTGTTTAACTCTGTTAGTAGAACTAATGTATTATGGCATAAGAGATTAGGGCATATAAACCTTAGAACCATTGCTAGGCTATCCAAGGACAACCTTGTTAGAGGACTACCTTCTGGCCCCTACAAGAAGTAAGGACTCTGCAGGGCTTGTCAATTAGGCAAGCAAGCTAAAAATAGTTTCAAGTCACTTAATAAGAGTGATTCACCTAGGATTTTGTATCTATTACACATGGATATTTTTGGACCCATTACAGTACAAAGCTTAGGAGGGAAATCTTACATTTTAGTGGTTGTAGATGAAGTCTCTAGATTCACATGAGTGTTATTTCTGAGTAAGAAGTCTGATAACTTTAAGTGTTTGACAGAGTTTCTCAAATGATACAGACTGAGTTCAATACTCACATTGCCCTCATCAAAAGTGATCATGGGACAGAGTTTGATTCTCTTCTTATGCAAGAGTTCTGTCAGAGTAAAGGGATCAGACACACTTTCTCAGCTCCTAGAACTCCTCAACAAAATGGGCTAGCTGAAAGGAAAAATAGAACCCTTATTGAATCCGCCACTACATTGTTGCCAGATGCTCACCTTCCTCTATCCTTTTGGGCAGAGGCAGTGAACACCTACAACTATGTGCTGAACCGAAGTTTAATACATAAACTGAAGGGCAAGACTCCCTATGAATTACTCAAAGGGAAGAAACCTAAAGTAGATTATTTTAGAATTTTTGGTTGTATTTGTTATATTCATAATAATGACAAGAAATACTTAGCAAAATTTCAAGCTGAAGCTGATGAAGGAGTGTTTCTGGGATACTCCATGATCAGTAAGGCTTATATGGTATATAATAAAACAACTCTTAAAATTGAAGAGTCTGTGCATATATCTTTTGATGAATCTAACATGTATTTCAAGGAGAAGAACACTTCCACCATAGAACCTTTGCAGGTACATTCTCTTGCTGAAGACTTGGACAGATTACAAATCATTCAAAAAACGGAAAGCAGTGAAGATGAAGAAGACATTCAACATCCTGAAGAGAAACCTCTTGAAGAGCCAGTTGTTGTACCACAAGAGGAAACAACAACACAGATTGGTGAACAATCAACACCTCCTGTTGATTTAGTAACATCAAGAGACCATCCAATTTCCCAAGTAATTGGAGACATCTCAGCTGGTGTGCAAACCAGAAATCAGGTCAACCAAAACCTGTTGCACACTTGCTTCCTATCTCAAATTGAACCTCAACCCATTCAAGATGCAGAGCAAGATCCACACTGGATCATTGCAATGCAAGAAGAGTTGCATCAATTTGAAAGGAACAAAGTTTGGGAACTAGTACCAAGGCCTAAGGATCACACCATTGTTGGAACATAGTGGGTGTTCAGAAACAAATTGGATGATCAAGGAGTAATTGTAAGGAACAAGGCTAGGCTAGTTGCTCAAGGGTACTCTCAAGAAGAAGGCATAGATTATGACCAGACTTTTGCACCAGTTGCAAGGTTGGAGGCCATAAGGATCTTCTTAGCATATGCAGCACACAAGGGTTTCAAAGTATACCAGATGGATGTAAAGTGTGTTTTTCTCAATGGAGATATCAAAGAAGAAGTCTATGTCAGACAACCTCCAGATTTTATCTCTCCAACTCATCTTGATTATGTTTTCAAATTGCACAAAGCATTATATGGTCTCAAGCAAGCTCCTAGAGCATGGTATGAGACCCTAACATGCTTCCTTCTGAAAAATGAATTTATAAGGGGTAGAGTAGACCAAACTCTTTTTATTAGAACCCATAAGTCCCATACCCTACAAGTACAAATCTATGTAGATGATATTATTTTTGGTTCTACTGATTCAAATTTGTGCAGAAGGTTCTCCAATCTAATGCATTCCAAATTTGAAATGAGTAGCATCGGTGAGCTATCCTTCTTTCTAGGATTGCAAATCAAACAATATGCTGAAGGCATATTTATTTCTCAAACCAAGTATGCAAAGGAATTGGTCAAGAAATTCGGTATGTTTGAAGCATCTTGAATGAAAACACATATGCCTACTAATGCTGTATTAGATGCTGATGAACATGGGAAACCTATTGATCAGACAACATATAGAGCAATGATTGGCTCCTTATTGTACCTTACAGCTAGTAGACCTGACATAATGTTTGCTACATGCATATGTACTAGATTCCAAGTGAGCCCTAGAGAGTCACACCTAACATTAGTAAAAAGGATTCTCAGGTATGTAAAAAGTTGTCCAAATCTAGGTCTCTGTTATCCAAAAGATTCAGCATTTGACTTAACTGGATTTTCTGATGCTGATTATGCTGGATGCAGAATTGATAGGAAAAGCACCAGTGGAACTTGTCAGTTTCTTGGTGACAGACTTGTCTCTTGGTTTTGCAAGAAACAAACATCTGTGTCAACTTCAACTGCTAAAGCTGAATATATGGCTGCAGGTAGTTGTTGTTCACAAATCTTGTGGATTCAAAACCAACTCCTAGACTATGGCTGCAACTTAGAGAAGTCTAAAATCTTTTGTGATAATACCAGTGCTATTTCTATAGCTCAAAATCCAATCCTCCATAGTAGGACAAAACACATAGAAATTAGGCATCACTTTCTAAGGGATAATGTTGAGAAAAATAAAATTGAACTTCAATATATCCCAACTGATTTACAAAGGGGAGATATTTTCACCAAACCCTTGGATGAAAAGAAACATACCTTCTTCCTAAATCAGTTAGGAATGCTAGATGGAGGAAGTCTAAAATAATATCGAAGATTTTAAAACTCTAAAAATTGAACAAGACTAGGCAAACATCTTGATTCTTCTAGTGTATAGAGTGTTTCTGGTCTCTGAACTGCGCTCGACGATTTTTCCCAAGATCGTCGAACGGAGATCGACGCTTTCCGAAATCGTCGACCAGAGTTCTGCGCTTCTCAGATAGTGCTCAACTATCTCTCCAGGTCAGCGATCGTCGAACGGCGCTTGACGATTTTGTTCTCTGAACTATCGTCGAACGGAGCTCGACGCTCTCCAATATCGTCGAACAGAGATCGACGATGTTGATGACCTTTCAGTTTCCTTTAAAAGCCCAGATCGTCGAACTGAGTTCAATGATCTTTCCTTTTCTGCGTCGAACCCTAATATAAAATTCATTTTTCGGCCATCGTTCTCCCTTTGCGCTTTCATTCTCTCTGCAAATTTTCTCTTTCCCTCCAAACTTCTCTACACTTGGTCGTTTGGTTGTTTATTTTTTTGCAGACATCAATGGTCGTCTCAGTTGCAGTCCTGGCCACAATGAAATTTGATGCAGGATTTGATATTGATATGGATTCGTTTAACAACAGTGATCAGATTTTCAGAGACATTCTAGAACTTTTCAAGTAGCAAAAGCTAGTTACTATAATGTCCACCAGAATCAAATTGGCTGCTGATGAAATCAAGGAGTGGGTCTATACTGCCCACAACCAGGACCAGAATACAGTGATTGGCACAGTATCAGGAACTCAGGTACCTCTTACACCTGCTGCACTGATAGAGATTTTTGGATTGAATTCTGGAGGAGACTCTGCTGAACTATCTGGAGAAGCCTTTTCTAATTTACTTGCTAGAATGGGTCACTCAGATGCAAACCCTAGCAAACTCCTGAAGAAAAATTTATCTGTGGAGTACAGGTTTTTGGCTGATGTTGTTGGGAAAGTATTGTTGGCCAAACATTCAGCCCATGATACCATCTCCAGGTATCAACTATGTTTGATGGGTGCTATTGTAGATAAGAAACAGTTAAACTGGGGAGAAGTTTTCTTTGACCTGATTAAGAAAAAGATCAACAAGAATTTTGTCAACTTTGGAAGGATACTAGGGCTATTTCTTCAAAACAGATGTCCTGCACTGCTAGTATCAAATGGGATGCACATCAATGCCTCTAAGAGGCTCTCCTGTGCCCTGTTTGGAAAGTGGGACAGGCAAATTGTGAAGCCCAGCAGACCCTCTGCAAGTGCAACTTCAGGCACAAGGACTGTTGCAGTCTCTTCCCCTCAAGTCTCTGCCCCTGCAGAAGACTTGCATGCTGCTTCTCCTCCTCCTCCACCTCTTATTTCATCACCACCAGTAACCTCCACCATTCAAATTTCCTCCACAATCATTATTTCAACCCCATATCCAACTTCAATTTCTCCACCTCCACCTCTCACGGAAGAACTTTTTCATCCTCTACATCAATACCCTCACCTAGAAATTGAATCATCATCTCATCTTCCATCTTTTAATCTGATAGATGATTCCTTTATGGATGATTCCCCTTCATCCCCTCCTGATCTATCCTCTTCATCCACATCCTATCAACAATTGCTTCAAGACATCATTGCACAACCCTCCTTCACACCCTCTATTTCCATTCTATTATCTTCAATTTCCACAATCCCCATATCTCAACCCTCCTTTCCCCCATACACCAGCTCTCCACCAACATCTCTTGCTGTTCCACCTTCATTCTCTACCTCTGCTCAAGTCCCTATTGAGCATGTAGATCTTACAGCCTTAGCAGACAGACTTTATGAGCTGATAGCTCCAAAGCTATCCCTCTTGTTGGAGACCTCCTTGGCTCCACTTTTAAAGTCAGTTGCAGACCTGTCTGCCAGGCTCTCCTCCCTCATTCCTCCTCAGGTAATCCCTTCATCTGGGTGCCTTGATCCAGTCCTAACTGAATCTAGGCAGGGGGAGATGCCTCATGAAGTGGTTAGATTGTCTGCTACTGCTGTTACCTCCGTTCAAGCTCAAGCCTCAACACCACAAGTTGCAGTTTTCTCAATGCACCTCAGGTCATTATTATCAAATTTTGATTCAGTTTATTTCAGCTGTCTTCCAGAGAGCACTACAGTCCAGCCATCAGAAGATCTATCTAAGGCCATTGTGCCCATTTCAAGCTGTGAGACCAGCTTAATTTATTCTTTTGTAAAGTCCATTTCTGCTGCTGCCCCTGCTGTTTCTGTTGTTGCTGCTTCTACTGATATTGTTGATATTGTTGTTAATTCTGATGTTTCAGTATCTGAGGACATACATATGACAAAGGAATTTGAATTTGAGCCTGCTGTTTCTACTGATGTTATTTCTGTTACTGAACCTGTTGTATCTGAAAGTATTTTATCTGTATCTGCTGCTTCCCCAATTACTGATGTATCTACTACTGATGTACCTTCCATTTCTGAGAGTGTTACTTCTGAAAGTTTTGTATCTGCTGATGTAATCTCCTTTGCTAGTGTTGCTTCTATTCCTCCTTCTACTATTGCTGACACAACTGCTGTCACTACTGTTACCTTTGCTCAATCCCAACAATAGATAGACTATCTGAAAAGGATTGATGCACTGTATGATGAACAAAGCTCAGAAAGTGATCAATATAGGACTGATTCAGATGACTCCTCTGCAACTATTGCAAGGAAAAGAAAGGCCAGAAGCAAGGCTATGAAAAGGGTTACTCTAGCAAAAGTCAAAGATACCAATGATATTCCTTATTACATACTGCATAACTATCCTATCATAGAACACTGGATGCAATACTCCAAGAATCAATTGAAGGCCATGAAGAAAAAAAGAAATATGAGAAAGGTTCCTCTCAGTTCCATCCTCCTTCTCCTCCTCCTGATGCAGGTAAAGGTGGTAGCTCTGCTGTTCAACCCTCTGCCAGAAGCCAAACCCCTTATCAACCTCAAGGTAGATCCCAGTATAGGGGAAGTCAATCTAGAGGTTACCAATCAAGGAGAGGAAACTATAGAGGAAACCAAAGAGAATTTCAAGTATAGTCCAAAGGCTATTCCAGGCAACACCCTTATTCAAGGGAAGGAGAAGCTTCATCTGATACTACTTCAGGTCCCTTTCCCTACAAGCTTAAAGAGTTAGTCTCATCCAGAGCTCCTCCAAACAATCCCTCAAACGGATATGAGCCTCCAGTTCCTTTTGAGGATCCAGAGAACAATCCAACTTCATGGACAGCTAGGATGAAGGAATTAGCTGCTTTGGATCAAATTAAGAAAGCCAGAGAACAAGGCAAAGACACTTCCAGTATTACTACTTTATCAGAACAAAGGAAAAAGGAACTTGAAAGATATACTTCCAGCAAGTTCTTTGATTCTGAAAGCTACATGAAGCTGCATCCTGAAGCTGTAGTGCCCAGGCCTAAGCAACAAACCTCTTTAGGTGAAGCTGATGACAGAATATCTAAAAAGGAAGCTCTCAATCCACATAGAGAAATAGTACTTATAAAGAGCAAAGAAAAGGAGCAATTCTGTAAGGTGACAGTTATTTTGATTTCTGATCTATCTGTGACAATATATGTGTGATTCTGCAATGTCTTGTTTGTTATATTGTTGCCTTGTATATGTTTTTAATTTTCCAATATTTGTAAATAGTAATCCTAACCCAAATAGGGGGAGATTGTTGGAACACCCTATTACTGATTTGGGTCAGAATCACTATGTCTCTTAGGAAACCTGTTTTGACCTCATTGTATAGATTTAAAGGTCAAGTAGAATTGAGTCTAAGGGTTAGTAGTTAGGTTTGGAAGCTGCCCTCAAGACCAAGTTTTTCAGTTTCTGGAGACTAAGTCATTTCGTCGAGCTCAGTACGACGAATCGTCGAACTCCATTCGACGATCGTTGAGCTCACTTCGACGAGTCGTCGAACTCCATTCGACGATCTCTGAGCTCAACTTCATCAAGTTGTCGAACTCCATTCGACGATCTTCGAGATCAGTTCGACGATCTTGACTCCAGTTTGTTCCGCTATCTCTGATCTCAGTTCGACGATAGTTGATCTTAGATCGACGATCTCTGTTTCCGTCTAAGTCCAAATCTCTGAGCTCAGTTCAACGATAGTGGAACCCAATTCAACGTTTTTCTGAAGAGTTCGACGATTTTCAAGATTCAAATTCAGACAGTTAAGGAATTGTTGTCAGCATTTAATTCAGAGATCTTGTAGATATTTTTAATTAATCTGGAGCAAGTTTGAAGGAATTATCAAGGAATGTTTTATTGGACTTTCCTCTAGAAGACAATTGCAATTAAGGAAGCCATTTATGACAGGCCAATGACTATCGTGGACAGTAGATCATTTCTATTCAGACAAAAAGAATAAAAGATTAGATTTTTCATTCCTGCAAAAGAAGAACAAGAAGTCAGAAACATACTCTCTGCAACAACAACTCTTACACAACAATAATCACACAAGAGAAAGAGAAAGAGTTGCAGACATTCTTAGTCTCAAAGATTCATACAAGAACACCATCACTAAAGGAGATCAACAAACTGAAATCTTCAGATCTCTTTTGATTCAAGTGTTCAAAGGCCATCATCATTCAAGACTCCAGACATCTCACATTTCAGTTGCTGCTGAAATCATCTTTTGCTGGTGATCAAATTTTCTGAAGGCCTATCACCCTACTGCAAAGCTTCCCTTCCTGAACAACTATAGATCTCAGGGGGAGCTTTGACAACATCCACTATCTTCTCTCTGACTGTTGACACAGAAGATCATCTCTTTCCCTCATCCCTCTCTCTCTCTCTGCTGTAAAGGGTTTTTCAAACTCCCTTCAAAAGTTTGTGATTGGTTTCTGAGACCTTATCAAAACTCAGTGGTGGCAAGACACATGATCAAAAAATCTGGTTTGGTTTTTGAGCACCTTATCAAAAGCTCATTGGTGCCCAGGACACCTGATCAACTTATCCTACAGTGGATTCCTACCTAGGGCGGTAGAAGAGTGGATGTACCCAGATTGATTGGGGAACCACTATAGCTCCTTGTGTCTTCTGGTTGCTTGTGTTTCTTTTTGTTTCTGGCTGTGCTTTGTGATTGCTTTGTGTTTAATATGTGATTAGATAGTTGCTTCTTTTTTAAATCACTTTATATTATTTGCTTCCCTGTTCACTTAGGATTACAACAATTGTTGTAAAAAGTTTTTAGCAAGCACCATACTCTATTCACCCCCCCTCTAGAGTATATCAGATCTAACTTGCACTTTCAGCACATCATCTATAGACATTGTTTTGGATGTTTTTTTTGGCATGGTATTGCAATACCGATACAACACATGGGTCAATTGGACTATATCGTCAGTGTTGAATTTTCTCAAAGTGGTCAAAGAGATAGCCTGACGGCAAATTAATATTCTCAGAACTATCAAGATCACACCTTAATCATGCGGAAATTTTTCCGGATCTTGTAGCGAGCAGGGGTTATCTCAACTAAAGATAGTCACAACCAGAAACACATGCAGCACAAGAGTCTTTATTGATTAACATCAATCTTTTTTACAATGCGATACATACATGGCAAGACATGATTCACCAAAACCACCACAGGGAGAGCAAAGACTACAAATACAAGACAAGACAAACACAAACCACGCGGACTCAAACACCAAGTCGCCGATCTACTGCTGTTGAGTCTGCACAATCCGCCAGGTTGCCAGACCGCAACCCAAGCCCTGCGGACTTCCCGTTATTCCAATGCTAGCTCTAGTTGACGATCTGCAAGCTGCCTAACTGCAAAGTTGCCGAGCTGCCAGAAACACAAGCTGCAATGACGAATAAATCAGTCTGCCTGAAGCAGGCGACTTATTGAACCCCAAACCAAGTTGCCAAAGAAAAGATTGTCTGGTCATTGTCCGCGACCTGCTGATTACCCCCTGTTGCTTAACCGCAGAGTCCGCACTATCCCTGACTGCAATCAGAGTCAAGTCCTGGCTTTCCAGCGCTATCCGCACAACCTGCACAACACAACCCGGTCAACTCAATCAAACCGCGCAGACACCAAAAGTCAGTCTGGGGCTGTTAAAATTCAACAACCTGCCACTACTACCACTTTGAATTTTCTCCAGGTTGTCAACGAGATAGCCTGGTGCCAAATTAATATTCTCAGGAATATGAAGATCACACCTTGATCATGCTAAAATTTCCCTGAAACTTGGAGTGAGCAGGGGTTATCTCAGCTAAAGCCAGTCAACAAGAAAACACATGCCACACAAGAGTCTTTATTGATTCACAGTAATCTTATCTACACAGCGAGACATACATGTCGAGACATGCTTCACCAAACAACCACCAAAGGGAAAGCAGAGACTACAAATACAATACAAGAGAAACAAGCCGCGCGGACTCAAACACAAGCCGCCAGTCTACTGCTGTGCAGTCCGCACAGTCCGCCAGGTCGCCAGACCGCAATGCAAGCCACGCGGACTACCCCTTATTCCGATGCTTGCTCGATTCGCCGGTTTGCAAGCCGCTAGACCGCGCGGTCACCTAGCCGCCAGACCGCACAAGCTGCGATGCCGAAAAGAACAGTCCGCCTGAAGCAGGCGACTTATTGAACCCCGAACCAAGTTGCCAAAGAGAAGACCGTATGGTCACTGTTCGCGACCTGCTGTTTACCGCCTATTGCTTAACCACAGAGTCTGCACTGTCCCTGACCGCAATTAGAGCCAAGTCCTGGCTTTCCAATGCTATCCGCACACCTTCGGTTGGTTACCCAGCTTAGTATTCCTGATGTGTCATGGGTCCTATTTATAGGTACGATGATGAGTGTGGTCAGCACCCTAGCCGATAGGATTATCGCCACATCCCGCAGTAAGATGCCTCTGCTGTCCGCGGATACAGTCTATTTCGCTACACCCATTTAAGATAGCCAGCCCGCCTAGCTTCTCCAAGGCCGGACACAATCGCCAGTCCGCCTTGTCGCCAAAGGCCAAGCCGCCAAGAAATCACCAAGGTCGGACAATAACACCAGTTCACCTTGTCGCCGATGGCCAAGCCAGGAAATCCGCATACACAGCTCCAGCCCGCTTATCCTGAGCCAACAGCCTCGCCATCAAGACACCTGCCAGACTCAACGGACACACAACTTCAGTCCGCTCATCCTGAGCCAACAACCTCGCCATCAAGGCACCCGCCGGATGCACCGGACACACTGTTCCATTCCGTCCATACTGTGGACAGCACTAGTCTGCATATGCCTGTAAATAGTCCAGTCTGCATACCCTGAGTCCATAGCTATCACTAAGACACTTACTAGACTCAGCGGACTCCAGCACCAGTCCGCACACAGGTGTGGACACAATCTCCAGTACGCTTCTCCCAAACTCGCAACCAAGGCAAATGCACTTCTGCCGAGCTTGGCGGACTGAGAAGCAGTCCGCACTCCACTGTGCGATCTCCCCGGATTGAGCCAAACATGGACTTGGTTCAGGGCCAACCAAATCCACACTACTAGCTACAAGGGCCAGTCCGCACTTACTGGAGGACACTGGATCTAGTCTACCTGTAACGTCCCCTGGGCCGTCCGTGGGCCTCATCCCACTAGGCCTTCGTTAAACCGTTATCGAGCTGCAGCCCAAGCACCCCAACCCCTCTCCCTCCATAGACGGGTTGTTGGTGGCCACAACCTCCCTTTGATGAGTGAAATTCTCCTGTTAAGCGGACAACACGGGGACTTCACAGGAGGTCACCCATCCCAGGACTTCTCCGGCCCAAGCACGCTTAACTATGGAGTTCTTTGAACTCTCATCACCAATTGAGCTGATTGTAACACCCCAAAAATAGATTTGGGTTTCAGGTAGGGTGACACGGCCTGGGACACGGGCGTGTCCCAGGGCGTGTCATGCCTGCATTGAGCAGTTGGGTGTCTGGTCGACGAAATTGGGTCGATGGAGGAACACGCCAGGTGACACGGGTGTGACCCAACTAACACGGGCGTGTCAGTGGGCATATCCCTCCAGTCGACGACATGTTCTCGGCGAATGTCGAGTGTCGAGTGTGGAGGACACGGCCTGTGACACGGGCATGTCACAGGGCCTGTCAGCACGGTCGACGAACTCAGCCCGACGACTTTGAGCTGGGGCGTGTCTAGTACCGTGTCATGGGCACACAGCTTGAGACACGGGCGTGTACCAGGCCGTGTGAGTCTCGACTGATTTTGAGGATGTGCAGCCTGATGAACACGACCACATACACCGGCATGTCTGAAGGCATGTCAGGGGACATGGCCCGCGACACGGGCGTGTCACACGGCCATGTACTGGCTGGCTTTAAGTCGGTTAACTGCCGCTTAAGTGACACAGTGTCACAACCCGCATTTTCTCAACGGTAAAATCATATCAGAGTAAGATAAAACACGTGTCGTGATGCCACGTCGTGCAGGGATAACTGCACACGCTCAGGAAAAACTCCAGACGTTAGATTTTAAGGAAAATTGTTGATTAAATATGAAAGAAAATCAGTTATGTTGAATGGCCGTATCCCTCGGCCCGGTGGATCAGTTATTCCACTGTTAAAATTATATTTATACGCAGCAGAAAATACTTTGGTTCAATTAAGTTGACACCCTAAATGAGCATAAGTGTCCCCGGGGGACGACTTATGCATGCACGACTCTAAGGTGAATATAGTAGGTATGAAAAATAATGTTTTACGTTGAGGTAAAATAGTGCCTTGACTTAGAAACATGATATGCATGGGGTACATATAATAATACTTTTAGGTTTTAAAATATCTACGTGCAAACTAGCATAAATCCTTCCCAGAAGCAAGTAACCAACCAAAAAAAATAGGCACAAACAGTAGTTTAAGTCATATCCAGCATCGCAAGAAGCCACCAGTGGGCGTCAACAACCTGACACGAACCCACTGGCGAGTATGATTGTCTATACAGAAAAACGTAAAGAACTACCTCACAACAAAACGGGGATCAGCTATCTCAGCTACCCTAGAGGCCACCAACAAGCCCCTCCAAAAGAACTAGCCGCTGAACTGGCTACAACCTGGACCTGAGGCATTCAAGAAAAGAACACCTCAGCAAGGAAACAATCAAAAGGGAAAATAGAGCAATAGATTAATTAGCAAATAAGAAGAAGGGTTTACCAACCCGACAACAAACTACTATAAGCAAAAGAAAAAGTGTGACAGTAAGAAGAGAGTACTGTCTAAAGCACAGCAGAGCACGCCAAGGGCGAGCAATAAAACCATTATGCCCTACCAAAAGAGTCTGCAACAGCAACAAGACATATACATATATGCCAAAAGAAAGGAAAGCATAAACAGGAAAGTGACTAACAGTCCTAACACGTGGGTAAGTGGTAGTGGTCAAAACATGGGTCTGAATACATAACCACAATCATACCCAAAAAGGGCTAAGGGGTCAAACAGTGGCAGCTTTAGGGTCCCACACACACCAACCCAAACCGGGGCAAAAGGCAGTGGCCACAGCTCTCCACATAAAACCACCCCTCCAGAGGCCACCAAAACTCCACCACCTGCCACGACCCAAGAGTCGGCATGCAGAAATTAGCCGAACACCCAATGCCCCCCCCCCCCCGAGGGAAAAGTCACAATAATCATCCTAAGAAACACACAAACCCAAGACTAAAACGTCCGGTCCAACCGACGCGGCCTAGCACGCCTAAAAAGAACCAACCCCGAGTCTTCCTGACCCCAAAACAAGCGCAGCACCCAGTGTCGACACGATGTGTCGACACCACGACAAGCCGGTGTCGACACAAGGTGTCGACTCAACCGCGGCCGGTGTCGACACCAAGTGTCGACACCACTGCGGCCGGTGTCGACACAAGGTGTCGACACTGCCGCTGCTGGTGTCGACACCAAGTGTCGACACCACTGCGGCCGGTGTCGACACAAGTGTCAACACTGCCGCTGCTGGTGTCGACACCAAGTGTCAACACCACTGCGGCCGGTGTCGACACAAGGTGTCGACACTGCCGCTGCTGGTGTCGACACCAAGTGTCGACACCACTGCGGCCGGTGTCGCCACAATGTGCCGACACTGCCGCTGCTGGTGTCGACACCAAGTGTCGACACCACTGCGTCCGGTGTCGACACAAGGTGTCGACACTGCCGCTGCTGGTGTCGACACCAAGTTTCGACACCACTGTGGCCGGTGTCGACACAAGGTGTCGACACTGCCGCGGCTGGTGTCGACACCAAGTGTCGACACCACTGCGGCCGGTGTAGACACAAGGTGCCGACACTGCCGCGGCTAGTGTCGACACCAAGTGTCGACACCACAACTGGCCGGTGTCGACACCAAGTGTCGACACCAAGACTGGCCGGTATCGACACAACGGTGTCGACACCCCGACTGGCTATAGGAGGCAGATCCAGCAAACGACCAAAAATGAGAACGAGGACTCTCTATCTCTCTCTAGAGTACAACATCCATCGACAATGCCAACTACTCGACCTAAACCGAACCAAAACTGTCCCTAATAGACACAATCCCTCAGGAAAACCGAGATTTTAACTGGAACTTTCTACACTAACCACGGCATGATCGGGAACGAACCCTAGCGTACCCCTATGATCTAAGCAGGAAAAAGATGAAACTAAATCAAAGAAAAAGACAAAGATCAACTTTGGCAAGGATGAGGGGACATCACTTGCCTCAATACCAGAAAATCTTGGCCTGCGGCAACCCCCACTCTCGGATCTAGCCACAGAGCACCAGCTGAGGAGCAGAAAGAATGCAGATCCAGGCGAGGGCAGTCCAGATCCACTCCCGAAATCGAATTTCGACCGCTAAATCTCCAGGAAATCGGCGTCCGAAGGCTTGGGTAGTCCGACGGTGCTCTTCCTCTCGAACAGGCGGCGACTTCTACCAAGCAGAGAAAAAAGAGAAGAAACAAATAAACCCAGCCCTACTTCTAACCCAAGACTATATATATGTCAGTTTTAAAAATAAACAATCAACATCATAAGATTTATTTACACTCAGTATCAAAACAACACGAGACCCGAAACATCTCGGAAAAATACGAAATTCACGTCGCAGCTAAAAACCCACGCCACGAACACAACTGCGAAGTCGAAATTAGCATTCGACGAACAAAACCCGGGATAACACCACCCGAAGCCAAAACACAAGCATTCCCTAAGAGGCCCAGCCGAGTCATCAAACGGACTCCGGCTAGCTGGGGAATCTTGTTAACAGGCTAGAAACAGGCTACACAAGGAACCCTAAGAGCTAAGACCACGCTCTACAACGGCAAAAAGCCGGAAATACGCCATCGTAACGCCAGCCAAAGATCAAACAAAACACAGAAAATCCGGGGGCGTTACACACAGTCTGTGACACGGGCGTGTCGGACCGTGTTCATGCTTTTCTGGACAATTCTGCGCCGTTTGATTCCCTATTCCTAGATCCGATGGATAGGCTCTGTCCATGTGTTGATAAGGCCGGAAAAGGGGATTTAAACCCTTCCTCTTCATCTTCTTCTTATACTTCTCATTTCAAGAGAGAGGAAGAAGAGGGGAGTGCAAGGGAAGGAAGGAGGAAGAAAAGCCAGCTGCTGGATGAGCTGCGGAGTGCGATGAGAAGATCCGAGAGTGGATTCGTGAAGGCTAAGGCAAGGCGGTGACTTCCGTCCGGCTACTTCATGGCACCGAAGCGATCTTCAAGGGTAACGATCTCCTTCTTGTACATTGAAGTCATTTCTTATGCATATGCGTGGAATCCTCTGCCAAAAGGTGGATTGCGAAGTGATTCCGTGGTTGAGTCTGAATCTAGAGCCGGAATTGGGGAATACGGCATAGGCATGTTGTGTGAAGCCCATCTGGACTGTTAGTCTGGATTGGTGATGATCATGGGTAAACCGGAGAATACTCCGTGGGTTTGCAAAGATGCTATATGCTTTGTGTCTTGGATGAATGATTGCTATGTGTGGATGGTACGCTCATGCGTGAGCTAGCCATGGATATGATCTTGGATGCTTTGCGTAAGCTCCTTGTGATGTGAGCGCTGCGTGTGCTAGTTTGCTCTGTGAGAGCAGAAAGCTGCGGCTACCCAGGAAGGGAAGGCCGACCCGCATCATGGTGCGCCTATTGACGATGTGAGCACGAGCAAGGCTAACCTATACCTGGGCATGTTGGAGAGATCGATTGGTGGTAGTGTTCGGGAGCGTGCGATAGCCCGATTTGCTACACCAAAATAAAAGTGGGTCGATCTGATGGATTAATGCTCATGTTTTCCATGCGGTACCTACCTCTGCTTGGTTTGGGCGGAATGCAACCAACATGCGTGTTGGGGTGACTAGGACCGGCCAGCAGTCAAGTTAATTACTGTTCGATGGTGGCGTTACCACGGGTTTCCGGTACACCGTAAAGTGCCCTGAGTGCACGAAGCGTCTGACTGCGGTCGACATTTGTGATTTGATGTGTGTGATTGTTAGCTATTATACTTGCATACTTGCAAATGCATATAGGGAAGGAATCGCTGCCCCGGGAATGGGGTAGGGTCGTTATATTTGGTCAGCTGTAGCTGCCCGTTACTTTGTTTGCCGTTCTTTGGTGGATGTCTACTTGCAGGTGCTGCGGCTTGAAATGAAATGAGCGAATTGGAAGCTTGCTGCTAAAGCCCTTGAAGTCCAAGTGAATCGTGGTTGGATTTCTTATGTGGCCGGCCTGCGTGCCGATGTACGAACCTGTATATGTCTCAAAAGAGAAACCTGAAAGGCCTTATGGCCATGTGTGTGTGGGTTGTATACATTCCTGGTTTGGATATATATATATATAAATGTGGAATTTATGTATTAGTGGACATTCTTGGAGTTGAGTTCATACAACTTAAAACTGCTGCGCTAGAATGGATTGAGTTAAGGATGAGAATAGAATTTGATCGCCATAAGTAATTCCGCCACTAGTCTGTGACCTATGGCGTGGGGCCCCGGCCGGACCCACCGTTATATGACATGTGATGAGTGGGGGCGTTACAAAGTGGTATCAGAGCCAGGTTGAGATTGTTTGGGAGGCGAGAACAGAATGGAACTCACGAATGTCCACTAGGAATGTTTTTCATGCACGTGACGTGCGTGAGTGTGTAGTCAATGTATAAGTACCGTTATGATATGAAGTATCAATGGTGTTATGTACATTGATAGGTGGCGAGGAGTGGAGCTGGGACGTCTGAGCCCCAGCGGTATAATGAACGTGTAGCACTGGCTGAAGCGTCTACGCCTCCGTTGGGGGAGACCATTCGGGTGGTGACGGAAACAGTGCTCGCAGTATTGCAGACACAAACTGCAAGGCCTGTAGTGGTACCTGTGCAGCTTAGTGTTCGGCAAGAGCCTGTTGATGAGCAGTTGAAAATATTTATGGAGTTTCATCCACCCACTTTTGGCGGAGTGGTTTCTCCAATGCAGGCGGAAGATTGACTTGCGAGAGTAAAACAAATCAGGACTGCAATCAGGACGGCAAAGGAGCAGGAAGTGACTTTCGCCACTTTTCTGCTGGAAGGAGACGCGAGATTATGGTGGGATGAGATGGAGGTGCATTACTTGGCTGGTCGAGGGTTAGCGGAGGTGTCCATGGAAGAATTCCCCTGCTTGTTTTTAGCCAAGTAGTTGCTAGTGTCCCAGCGGATTGCTATGGAGAATGAGTTTTTATGTATAGTGTAGGGTGAGATAGATATTTATACGTACCTATAGGAATTTACCAAATTGGGGCGGTATGCAGGATCTACTTTCGCCGAGGAAGCCCGAAATACGAATCGATTTTATGAGGGCCTTCAGGATGAGTTAAGGTTAGCACTCCCGAGTTCAGTGAGCCAAGGCTTCCAAGCGGTGGTAGACACAGCCCGTGCATTGGAGAAGGATATGAAGCGAGTGCAAGAAAAGAGGAGACTGCCGGTGGAGAAGCCAGAATTCAAAGTTCCGCAGTCGGAACAATTGGATTTTCTGAAATGAGAGAAGATGAGGTTCAATCCCGCGGAACAAACCTCTTCGAATATTGTGTCAGAAGCAACGTATGGACAGTGACGTATTGAGACATGTACCTGTTTTAAATGCAGAAAACATGGTCGTATAGCCTCTAACTGTCGATGCAGCCCTCCTAAAAGTGAGAAAACGACGGGTGCGTCGTATGAAGATAAGGGTAAAGCAGTGGCCGAGTCATCTGCATCCCGGACGCAGCCTCGATTGCATAATATGGAAGTGTAAGAGCCGCAAAGTGCACTTGGTGAAGTTCAACCTCGTATTTTCAATTTGGCCTTTACCGAAGAATTTAAACGCTATCTGCAAAATAATACGGATGATCGAAAATAAGCGTGACCCGCCTTCCATGTGTGTATGTGAATGTTATGTATCTGTATCTGTGACATATGATATATGCCATAGTGGGAAATGGCGGTGTAGATGGATATATGACTGTGTTGATTTTTGGTTTGATTGTGCGAGGGCTTGTGGTGAGCCATGCTGCGGCATCTGAGATCGATTATGTGCATGATGGGAGTGAGAGAAATTTCGAGGACGAAATTATTTGAAGGAGGGGAGGATTGTAATACCCCAAAAATAAATTTGGGTTTTAGGTGGGGTGACACGGCCTGGGACACGGGCATGTCCCAGGGCGTGTCGTGCCTGGATTGAGGAGTTTGGTGTCTGGTCGACGAAATTGGGTTGATGGAGGAACACGCGAGGTGACACGGGTGTGACCTAACTGACATGGGCGTGTCAGTGGGCGTGTCCCTCTGGTCGACAACATGTTCTCGGCGACTGTCGAGTGTCGAGTGTCGAGTGTGGAGGACACGGCCTGTGACACGGGCGTGTCACAGGGCGTGTCAGCGCGGCCGACGAACTCAGCCTGACGACTTTGAGCTGGGGCGTGTCTGGTGCCGTGTCATGGGCACACGGCCTAAGACACGGGCGTGTCCCAGGCCGTGTGAGTCTCGGGTGATTTTGAGGTTGTGCAGCCTAATGAACATGGCCACAGACACGGGCGTGTTTGAAGGCGTGTCAGGGGACACGGACCGTGACACGGGCGTGTCACACAGCCGTGTACTGGCTGGCTTTAAGTCGGTTGACTGTCGCTTAAGTGACACGGTCTGTGACACAGGCGTGTCACAGGGCGTGTCGGACCGTGTTCATGCTTTTCTAGACAATTCTGCGCCGTTTGATTCCCTATTCCTGGATCCGATGGATAGGCTCTGTACATGTGTTGATAAGGCCGGAAAAAGGGGATTTACACCCTTCCTCTTCATCTTCTTCTTATTCTTCTCATTTCAAGAGAGAGGAAGAAGAGGGGAGTGCAAGGGAAGGAAGGAGGAAGAAAAGCCAGCTGATGGATGAGCCGCGGAGTGCGAAGCGAAGATCCGAGAGCGGATTCGTGAAGGCTAAGGCAAGGCGGTGACTTCTGTCCGGCTACTTCATGGCACCGAAGCGAGCTTCAACGGTAACGATCTCCTTCTTGGACATAGAAGTCCTTTCTTATGCATATGCGTGGAATCCTCCGCCAAAAGGTGGATCGTGAAGTGATTCCGTGGTTGAGTCTGCATCTAGAGCCGGAATTGGGGAGTACGGCATAGGCATGTTGTGTGAAGCCCATCTGGACCTATGGTGTCGGGCCCCGGACGGACCCACCGTTATATGCCATGTGATGAGTGGGGGCGTTACACCGCCTATCCTGGCGAGCTCCAGTATTAGTCCACACTAACGGGCAGTCTCCGTGGCTTCCAATTGCCGCTGCACCAGAGCAGGACCAAGGCATTCGCCAAGCCAGTCTACCGAGCTCCTATTCTTCAGTCTGCTTCATGTCGAACTCCGCGGATAGAGTTTGTATCCACCTAGTTACTTCCTAGGATCTAGTTGCTTGCTAAGGATACGCCGTCCTAGCAGACCGCCACTGCTATCCGCGTAGTCCGCGCGAACAGACCCCCAGACCGCTACAGAACAAACCATCTGCAATATCCCTGCCGACCTGGCAGTCCGCCAACCCTGTCCGCGTATTTAGCACAGATAGGTCCAAGTGCTCCATTCACCCACTTTTACTTCACAAATTTCAATACTCCCCATTGAAGTGAGAAGTGGTGAATATCTCTAGCAGCTCCTGTAACCTTGCACTTGGTCCCTCCGATAGCATCTACGAAGAAATGTCCAAGACATAGTCCTCGCCCCGTATATCATGGATAATGAGGGAGCCCTCCAGCATCTCCTAAAAGGAGCTATGCTTCCCTCTTCCTTCTTCATCGACTTTAACCTCCACTCATGCATCAAAGGAGTATCACCAATAACCTTGGGCGTAAGAGCCCAAGCCTCATTACCACTGACAGTAGTCACCTCTTCAGCCTTGGTGTCAACCACCTCCTTGATTCTAGTAGGGTCATCACAGCCAGAAGGTACTCTCTCGACCTGAGGCCTCGCAAGGAAACATGGGACCAAGCTCGCCGTGTTCCCTTCACTATATCAAGCTGGTGGCTTACTGATCCTCTTCGATCTCCGGTGAACCTGATCATGGCTAACCACCTCCGCTGCTCCTGATCCAGCTCTGTTCCCAGGCAAACCCGGAACAATGCTCCCCTTGATTCTTGAACAAGACGCCTCCTCACTAGAACCACGAGCACCTGGAGCAATGCTCCCCCTGCTACCTGAAGCAGATGACTCCCCTCTTGAACAAGAACTACCTGGAACATCGCTCCTCGTTCCTGAACTAGAAGCCTCTACCTTCAAGCCAGAAGTACCTGGAGAATAGCTCCCCCTACTTCCTGACCATAACGCCTTTTCCCCGGAGCTAGAACAACCTGGAGCTCCTAGTCACTCAAGCAGCTCCACCTAAACCTTAGCAGCAGCCTCCTTCAGCCCACCATCTAACCTGCTCATCTCTAGCTCCACATAAGAGCTATCCCAATACGGCGTCAACTCATCGAAGACAACGTATCTCAACATGATGAGCCTCTTCATCGCAGGATCCATACACATCCTTCTTCTCCTTTGCTTATCATACCCAACAAAGACTAGCTTCGTTTTGAGAGCATCCAGAGTGTGTTTGTAGCAGGTAGATCCAAACATCCTTAGGTGCGTCACACTGGGCTTCACCCCGAACATCTGCTCATAAGGAGTCTTCACATAGATCGGAATAAGAGGCATCCGATTGACAACATGAGCAGCACATGTCATCCCTTACGCCCAAAGAGCCTTAGGAACGCCTTTACACTGAAGCCAACACTTGCAGATCTCCGTCAAACAACGGATCATCCGAGCTGCAACACTACCTTGCGGTGAAGTATGTCCTCAAGAAAGCTCCTTTCGGATCCCTTACTTCCTGCAAAAGTTTGAGAACTCGGTTTAGCCAAACTCACTACCGATGCTAGTCCTCAACTTCTTGATCTGCATGCCAAGCTGGCCTTCCACAAGCTTCTTGAACTCCACAAACAAGCGCATCATGTTGGACTTCTTCTTCATGAAGTATACCCAAGTATACCTTGAATAATCATCATCCAAATATCAACATGAACCTGCTTCCTCCAAGACTGGTGGTGACGTTCGGTCCAACCAGAGCACAATGGACAACCTCCAAAGGTGCTTTACATCTAGATTGTGCCCTATCAACCATAAAGCGATTAGCTTCACTTTGCTGACATCTCGCACACCCCTGACCATCATCAAAGAATGACAATCTAGGCAAGCCTCTTACGAGTCTTCTTTCCGCCATTGCTTTCAGCTTGTCCATCCCTACACGCCCCAGTGTTTCATGCCAGATAGCTTCACTATCACTGGCCTTCAACCGATCAGCACCAGAACTTGTTGAAGACCCAACTAAGTTCTTCTCCTTTCCTCCAACATGAGCTACGTTCGCCGAGAGCAAGACAACCTTGCACTCTTTCCTGAGGTGACCATGCAGCTTGCATCTATAGCAGCTTAGACCCTCCTTCCTCTTCCCATCACGCCTAGGAGAACCACTCCTCTCTTGCTGATATTAAGTAGAAGGACCATCCTCTGCAGCAACCTTCACCTCCTTCCTGAACAACCCAACAAGGGAAGTCCAAACCTCCACAACTGACCGAGATCCACTGATGTGGTCCAAGAGCTCCGATGAGATCACCTGCTTGAGAATATACTCCGCTTTTGCATTTGTCTCCATCCAAGCTCTCATATCTTCAGCATTGCCAGTAGTAGCCTCTTGTCTTTCTACTCCGCATACTACCTCCCAAAGGTCCTCGCCAAGAAGAAATCTCTCAATACAAGACTTCCACCTATCAAAGTTCGTCTCTGTAATGAGATCAATTCCAAGACAACTTGCATCTTCCACTGCCATAGTTCTACCACTGGTTCCCTCTTCAAAGAGTAACAACCACTTCAGTTGATCACTACTTATCCACTTCAATCCAGCTCTGATACCATGTTAAAATTCAACAACCTCGCACTACTCCCACGTTGATTTTTCTCTAGGTGGTCAACGAGATAGCCTGATGCCAAATTAATATTCTCAGGAATATCAAGATCACACCTTGATCATGCGGAAATTTCCTTGTAACTTGGAGTGAGCAGGGGTTATCTCAACTAAAGCCAGTCAACCAGAAAACACATGCAGAACAAGAGTCTTTATAGATTCACAACAATATTCTCTGCACAGCGAGACATACATGGCGAGACATGCTTCACCAAACAAACCAATAAAGGGAAAGCAAAGACTACAAATACAAGACAAGAGAAACAAGCCGCGTGGACTCAAACACAAGCCGTCGGTCTACTATTGTGCAATCCGCATAGTCCGCCAGGTCGCCAGACCGCAATACAAGCCGCGCAGACTACCCATTATTCCAATACTTGCTCGAGCCACCGGTCTGCAAGCCACCTGACCGTGCGGTCGCCTAGCCACCAGACCGCACAAACTGCGATGCCGAATAGAACAATCCGCCTGAAGCAGGCGACTTATTGAACACCGAACCAAGTTGCCAAAGAGAAGACCGTCTGGTCGCTGTCCGCGACCTGCTGTTTACCGCCTGTTGCTTAACCGCAGAGTCTGCACTGTCCCTGACCGCAATAAGTGCCAAGTCCTAGCTTTCCAGCGCTATTCGCACAACTTCGGTTGGTTACTCAGCTTGCTATTCCTGATGTGACATGGGTCCTATTTATAGGTACGATGATGAGTGTGGTCACCACCCTAGCCGATAGGATTACCGCCACATCCCGCTGCAAGAGGCCTCCGCTGTCCGCTGATACAGTCCAGTCCGCCGCACCTATGCAAGATAGCAAGCCCGCCTAGCTTCTCCAAGGCCGGACACAATCTCCAGTCCGCCTTGTCGCCAAAGGCCAAGAAGCCAAGAGATCACCAAGGTTGGAAAGCAACACCAGTCCGCCTTGTCGCCGAGGGCCAAGTCAGGGCCACCACAGCCGGACTTCGCAACAACATTGTCCGCCAATCCCCAGACACAGCTCCAGCCCGCTTATCTTAAGCCAACATCCTCGCCATCAAGGCACTTGCCGAACTCAGCGGACAAAAAGCTTCAGTCCTCTCATCCTAATCCAACATCCTTGCCATCAAGGCACCTGCCGGACGCAGCGTACACACTGTTCCAGTCCGCCCATATTGCGGACAGCACAAGTCTGCATATGCCTACAGACACTCCAGTCTGCATACCGTGAGTCCATAGCCGTCACCAAGACACTTACCGAACTTAGCAGACTCCAGCTCCAGTCCGCATGCAGTTGCGGAAACAATCTCCAGTCCGCTTCTCCCAAACTCACAACCAAGGCAAATGCACTTCTGCCGAGCTTGGCGCACTAAGAAGCAGTCCGCGCTCCACTGCGTGATCTCCCTGGACTGAGCCAAACATGGAGTTGGTTCAGAACCAACTAAGTCCACACCACTGGCCACAAGGGCCAGTGCGCACTTATTGGCGGACACTAGATCTAGTCAGCTTGTCCCGACGAGCTCCAGTATCAGTCTGCACTGACTGGTGGTCTCCACGGCTTCCACTTGCCGCTGCACCAGAGAAAGACTAAGGCATTCACCAAGCTACTCTGCCGAGCACCAGTTCTTCAGTCCACTTCATGCCGACTCCGCGGATAGAGTTTCTATCCACCCAGTTACTTCCTGGGATCTAGCTGCTTGCCGACGATACGCCGTCCTAGAGACCGCACTACTGTCCGCGTAGTCCGCGCGAACAGACCCCCCAGGCCGCTATAGAACAAATCGTCTGCAACATCCATGCCGACCTGGCAGTCCGCCAACCCTGTCAGCGTAGTCCGCGCGGATAGGTCCAAGTGCTCTATTCACCCACTTTCACTTCACAAATTTCAACAGAGCCAACTTATTGCGAGCTCACTTACTGTTCATTCGCTCTCTTAGGTTCTCTGTTCCTAATGTGACATGGGTCCTATTTATAGGCACGATGAGGAGTATGGTCACTTCCCTTACCGATAGGATTACCTCCACATCCAACAGCAACTGTATCCACATGCCCGCGGATACACTCCAATCTACAGGGACCTGTGCAGGATATCTTGTCTGCCAATGCTTCACCAAGGCCGGACAGCAACACCAGTCCGCCTTATCGCCAAAGGCCAAAACCAAGACCACCACATCCAGACTCTGTAATAACTTTCCGCCAATCCACGGACACAGCTCCAGTCCGCTTGTCCCGAGCCCATAGCTTCGCCACCAAGGCAACTGCTGGACTCAGCGGACACAACTCATGTCCGCTTATACTGCGGATACCTCCAGTCCGCATATTCCGCAGACTGCTCCAGTCCGCATATCTTGAAGACTGCTCCAGTCCGTATATCCCGCCTAATGCTCTAGTCCGCATAACATGAGTCCACGAGTATGTTAGCAAGATAGCTGTCGGACTCAGCGGACCCAGCTCCAGTCCGCACGTTGTTGCGGACGCAATCTCCAGCACGCTTTTTCCAAACTCACAACTGTAGAAAGTAACGAATAAGAAAGAACAAACGGATAGACTTTTGAATAATTGAAATTTTATTATCCAAAAAAGATATCATTTACAAAGGTATGACCTCCCTTATATAGAATGGAGGAGATATTAGAGAGTATAAACAAACAATGTGGGACTAAACATTTACAGGGCAGAGCGGCTAGAAGTAAAGGAGACCGCACAGGCCGCGCGGTTAGTCAGATGGGTTAACCGCACGGCACCTCCAGCAGGATAAGAACATGCCGCACTGAGAGTCCGATAGACCGCCCGGTCTCCAAGCACCAGAGGAGACCGCCAGACCGCTCGATAAACAAACCGCCAGACAAGACCGCAAGGCCGCCCGGTCTAATACTTTAACACTCCCCCTCAAGCTGGAGCATAGATATCAATCATGCCCAGCTTGTCACAAATGTGGAAGAAGGAAGTAGAGACCGGCTTGGTGAAGATATCTGTCAATTTCTTGTCAGAGGTGACAAATGGAGTACAAATCTGTTTCTTAAAAATCTCTTCCCGAATGAAGTGACAGTCCACCTCTATATGCTTTGTTCTCTCATGGAAGACCGGATTCCTGGATATGTATATAGCGGCCTTGTTGTCATAGAACATAGGGAGAGGATAGTCATATACCTCGCCCAGGTCAAGCATGAGAGCCTGCAACCATTTTAACTCACACGTGGTTGACGCCATACTCCGGTATTCTGCTTCTGCACTGGATCTGGAGACAACGGACTGTTTCTTGCTCTTCCAACTCACAAGATTATCTCCAACAAAGGTACAAAAACCTGATGTGGATTTATGATCGCCTTTGTCATCCGCGTAACTTGAATCTGAGTAGGCCTCAACCCTCAGATGATCATTCTTCTGAAAGAGTAACCCTTTGCCTGGTGCTGCTTTGATATACTCTAAAATCTTCAGGGCAGACTGAAGATGGCACTCCCTGGGAGCTTGCATAAACTGACTGACCTTGCCTACAGCATAGGCGATGTCAGGTCTAGTCACCGTGAGATAATGAGTTTGCCTACCAAACGTCTGTACCTTGTGACATCAGATAGAAGAGGCGAGTCATCCGTCCATGTTTTGTCTTCTCCAATAGCCATTGGAAACCGACCCGGTTTGGCACCTATCAATCCTGCTTCTTGTAGAAGATCAAGGGCATACTTCCGTTGGGAGAGAACCAACGAGTCAGGTTTCCGAGAGATTTCTATCCCCAAAAAGTATTTCGGGGAGCCCATATCCTTCGTGACCAAGTGCTGACGGAGGTGCTTCTTCGTCAAGTCCACCCCATCTCGGTCATCACCAGTAAGAAGAATATCATCCACATATACTGCCAAAACCACCAGTCCCGAGGCCGTTTTGCGAATGAATAAGGAGTGATCGGCCGAACTCCTTCTAAAGTCGATGGTAGCCACAATACCACTGAATTTGTCGAACCATGCCCGAGGGCTCTGCTTTAGGCCATAAATGGTCTTCTTCAAATGACATACGCGTGTCTCCCCCTGAGCAACATACCCAGGACATTGCTCCATGTAGACGTCCTCCTGAAGATCTCCATAGAGAAAGGCATTCTTCACATCAAGCTGGGAAATAGCCCAATCCCGGTTAACAGCCACAGAAAGGAGAACCCGGATGGTGCTGAGGCGAGAAACCGGAGAAAAGGTATCAAAGTAATCAATTCCGTAAGTCTGAGTGAAGCCCTTGGCCACCAGCCGGGCCTTGTAGCGATCCACAGTGCCGTCGGGGCGAAATTTCACAACGAATACCCAGCGACATCCAACCACATCAGTGCCCACGGGAGGAGGAACAAGGGTCCAGGTACCCCGTTCAGTAAGAGTAGCCATCTCCTCATCCATGGCAGACTTTCAATGAGGGAGAGCAAGAGCCTCCTGGTAGGTGCGAGGAGTAGAAGTAGCAGAGATAGCCAAGGAAAAACACCTGCGAGAAGGAGAAAGCCGATCATAGAAAACAACTACCGCAAGCGGGTGTTGAGTACACGCACGCACCGCTTTGTGAAGAGCAATGGGAAGATCCAGGTCGACGGGAGCGTCAGCGAACGGAGCGTCCGTGGCGGAGAAGGCTGGCCCGGGACTAGTGAGAGGCGGCGGCGGAGAGGAGGGTGGAGGGGTGGGTGGGGAGACGGATTGGGAAGGAGTCGGTTGAGGAAGAGACGGAGGTGGGAACACGTCGAGAGGCGTGGAAGGAACGGAGATATCAGAAGGAAGAGGAGAGGTAGGAGAGAAATAGGAAGCATTCTCGAAAAAAGTCACATCCGCGAAGACAAACTGCTTGCGGAGAAGGGGGTCAAAGCAGCAATAGCCTTTTTGAGTGGTAGAGTATCCCAAAAAGACACACTTGGTGGAACGGGGGGAAAGCTTGTCGCGAGTAGCGGAGGGAGCGTGAACAAAGGCCGTACAGCCAAAGACACGGAGGGGGAGAGGAAAAGGTGCCTTGTGGGGGTAGAGAATGGAGAAGGGGGTCTGGCCGTGGAGAACTGTGGAGGGAAGACGATTGATGAGATAGCAGGCGAGGAGCACAGCGTAGCCCCAGTAGGAGCGAGGGACGTGCATCTGCGTCATGAGAGTACGAGCAACATCAAGCAGGTGACGGTTTTTACGCTCCGCCACCCCATTCTGCTGGGAGGTGTAAACACAAGTCGTTTGATGAAGCAAGCCATGTTGGTGAAAGAAAGAGGAGAACTCATGACTCAGATATTCCTTGGCATTATCAGAACGTAAAACTTTAATAGAAAGAGCAAATTGAGTCTGAATCATAAAATAAAATGATTGCCAAACAGAAAAGAGTTCAGAGCGATCTTTTAACAGATACACCCAGGTACAGTGAGAAAAATCATCTATAAAAGTGACAAAATAGGAACTGCCCCGACCAACTGTGAGGCTAGGAGCAGGACCCCATACATCAGAATGAATAAGATCAAACGGGCGAGAGGAGCCACGACCTTGCTTCGGTGGGAAGGAGGAGCGATGATGTTTGCCAAGCTGACACGCATCACAGTTGAACGGAGAACTGGTAGGAGGTAAGTGGGGCAGAAGCTGGCGAAGAATCCGAGGAGGAGGATGTCCAAGGCGAAGGTGCCATTGAAGAAGATCTGTGGAGGAGGAGTAGGCGGACAGAGCGGAAACATCGTCGAGGAAGTAGAGGCCGCCGCTCTCAGTCCCAGTAGCAATCGTCCGCTGGGTCCTCGGGTCCTAAAAAGAACAAGTAGTGGGAGTGAATAAGACGGAGCACTGAAGTTGCCGGCATAAAGTGGTAACTGATAACAATTTTCACGGGAACTTCGGGACATAGAGGGTGTCCTCCAAGCAAAGCGATGGGGTGAGTTGAACCATGCCCGTCCCATGAACCGGGGACAGTGAACCATCCGCCACACGAACCGGGGGTAAGCGGTCATGTATCTCAAGACGGGAGAAGCAATGAGGGTTGCCCGTCATATGATTTGTAGCACCGGAGTCAATCAGCCATTTACCTTGGGTAATGACGTGGGCACTACCTGACGTAGTGGACACAGATGCAGACGGCCGAGAAGAGGCGGAGGCCGAAGAAGCAGCATTACCGGAAGGGCGAAGATGAGGATGTTTTTGCAAGCAGCGGTCAACAGAATGGCCGGTACGACCACAGTGAGAGCAGAGGAACCGGGATGAACCCCGTCCGCCGGAGTGGCCGCGGCCACTAGGTCCCCCCCTTTGAGCTTGGTGAGCAAAGGAGTCCTGGGAAGGGGGGAGGCCAATAGAGGCCGCTGGAGAAGCGAAGTAACAGCGGCAATGCGAGCCGCAGTGGCATCCAAAGTAGGAGATTCCGCCTCACCCAAGATCTGCTGGCGGATCATATCATAAGAATCGGGAAGACGAAGAAGATAACAAACAACCAGGAGTTCCTGGAAGTGTTTGTGCTGTTCGGCCAAGTCCGTGGAGAAGGGACGATTCTGGAGGATTTCAGCACCAAGAGCCTGAACCTGCTGATAAGCCGCAGCAGGAGACATGGAAGGGCGGGCGAAGAGGTCCGCATAGAGAGTATAAATGCGGGACGTCTGGCCCCCCTTCGAATAGAGAGCAGCGAGGTGAAGCCAGGCGGCCTTGACCGTCTCATCATGGCGAATGACGGGAAGGCACTCATCAGAAATGCTGCTGGCCAGCCAAGTACGGACAAGAGCATCACTCGCATCCCAATCATCAAACTCAGGAGAGGTACGAGGAGGAGGGTCATCGGTGAGGTGATGACGCTTGTGTTGAGAACGAAGGAGAAAAGTGAAAGAAACGCTCCAATCGGGATAGTTGGAGCCAACAAGCTTAGAAAGGGTGCCAAGGTTGCCCGAAGGAGGAGGTGGAGAAGGAGCTGCAGGAGTAGTGGTGAGACCGGAAGTAGTCATAGAACACAGCAAGAAACCGCAGCGGATAGAAAAGGAAGAAGCCGCGTGAACACAAGCGGCTAGAAAGCAGTCAAAGGCACAGCGGGGAAGTGGTCGCGCGGACTGAAAAAGCCGAGCGAACAGAAGAGAAGAGGAGGCAAGAAGCAGCGACTACAACAAGTCGCAGGCCGGACGAACAGAAACAGGCCGTAACGACAAGGAAGTCGGAGAGGCAAGAAAGAACCTGGAGTGCGGCGACAACGAAATAGGCCGCGGCGACGAATAGCAGCAGGAGAAGAGAACCAAGGAGAAGCAAGCCGCGCGAACAGGGCAGCGGACAGAAACATGCCGCGCGAACAGGGCAGCGGACAGAAGACAAGGCAAGCCGCAGACAGGTCGCGGAAAGCCGAAAACAAGCCGCGAGAATCAGAGAGCGCACACAATCAGGAGGAAACGACCGTGTCCTCTGATACCATGTAGAAAGTAACGAATAAGAAAGAACAAATGGATAGACTTTTGAATAATTGAAATTTTATTATCCAAAAAAGATATCATTTACAAAGGTATGACCTCCCTTATATAGAATGGAGGAGATATGAGAGAGTATAAACAAACAATGTGGGACTAAACCTTTACAGGGCAGAGCGGCTAGAAATAAAGGAGACCACACAGGCCGCGCGGTTAGTCAGATGGGTTAACTGCACGGCACCTCCAGCAGGATAAGAACAGGCCGCACTGAGAGTCCGATAGACCGCCCGGTCTCCAAGCACTAGAGGAGACCGCCAGACCGCTCGTTCAACAAACCTCCAGACAAGACCGCAAGGCCGCCCGGTCTAATACTTTAACAACAACCAAGGCACACAACACTTCTGCCGAGCTTGGTGGACTGAGACACAGTCTGCACTCCACTGCTCTATCTCCCCAGACTGAGCCAAACCTGGACTTGGTTCAGAACCAAGTCCACACCACTGGCCACAAGGGCCAGTCCGCACTTACTAGCGGATACTGGATCCAGTCCGCCTGCACCGGAAAACACTAGTATCAGTCCGTACTGCCTGGCGATCTCCACGGCTTCCACTTGCCGCTTCACCAAAGCAAGACCAAGGCTTCTACCAAGCCGGTCTGCCGAGCTCTAGTTCTTCAGTCTGCTTCTTGTCGGACTCCACGGATAGAGTTGTTATCCGCCCGATTACCATCTAGGATCCAACTGCTTGCAGAGCATATGCCGGTCTGCCTAACCACCACTGCTGTCCGTGTAGTCCGCGTGAACAGACCGATCAGGCCGCCACAAAACAAACCGTCTACACCAGCCCCACGGACCTGGTTGTCCGCCAACCCTATCTGCATAGTCCGCACGGATAGGCTGCCCAAGTCCTCCATTCACCCACTTTCACTTCACAATTTTCAACACTCCCCCTTGAAGTGAGAAGTGATGAATAACTCCAGCAGCTCCCGTAACCTTGCATCTGGTCCCTTGGATAGCATTTTCGAGGAGATGTCCGAGACATAGTCCCTGCCCTGCATATCCTGGACCATGAGGAGCCCTCCAACATCTCCCAAAAGGCGCAATGTGTCCCTCTGCCTTCTTCATCAGCTTCAACCTCCACTCATGCATCACAGGAGTATTGCCACAAACCTTGGGCATAAGTGTCCAAGCCTTGTCACCTCTGAGAATAGTCACCTCCTCAGACTTGGCGTCATCCACCTCCTTGACTCCTGTGGTGTCATCACAGCTAGAATGTACTCGCTCGGCCTGAGGGCTTGCAAGGAAACATGGGACCAAGCTCGCTGTGTTCCCTTCGCTATATCAAGCTGGTGGGTTACTGATCCTCTTAGATCTCCGAAGAACCTGACCTTGGCTTACCACCTCCGCTGCTCCTCGGGAACCAGCTCTGTTCCCTGGCAAACTCGGAATAATGCACCCCTTACTTCCTGAACAAGAAGCCACCGTACTGGAATAAGAAGCACCTATAGCAATGATCCCCCAGCTACCTGAACCAGAAGCCTCCGCTCTTGAACAATAACTACCTAGAACATCGCATGTCACAACCCGCATTTTCTTTACGATTACACCACATTAGAGCAAGAGAAAATATGTGCCGTTATGCCACGTCGTGCAGGGGATAATTGCACACGCTCAGGCAAAACTCCAGATTTTAGATTTTAAGGAAAAAATCGTTGATTAATATGAAAGAAAACCAGTTATGTTGAATGGTCGTATCCCTCGACACGGTGGATCAGCTAGTCCACAATTAAAAGTATATTTATACGCAACAGAAAATACTTAGGTTTAATTAAGTTGACACCCTAAATGAGCATAAGTGTCCCCGAGGGACGACTCATGGTATGCACGACTCTAAAGTGAATATAGTATATATGAAAGATAGTCTTTTACGCTAAGGAAAAATAGTGTCTTGGTTTTATAAATATGTTATGCATGAGATACATATAGTAATGCTTTTAGGGTTTAAAATATCTAATATGCAACCTAGCATAAATCCATCCCAGAAGCAAGTAAACAACCACAAATAGGCAAAAATAGCAGTTTAAGTTCATACCCAGCATCGCAAGAAGCCACCAGTGGGCGTCAACAACCTGACACGAACCCACTGGTGAGTATGTATGTCCATACAGAAAGGTAAAGAACTACCTCACAAAATCGGGGATCAGCTATCTCAGCTACCCAAGAGGCCACCAACAAGCCCCTCCAAAAGAACTAGCTGCTGAACTGCCTAAAACTTGGACCTGAGGCATTCAAGAAAAGAACACCTCAGCAAGAAAATAATCAAAAAGGTAAATCGTACATTAGATTTATGAGCAAATAAGAAGGGTTTACCAACCCGGCAACAAACTGCTATAAGCAAAAGAAAGGGCATGACAGTAAGAAAAGTGCACTGTATAAAGCATAGCAAAGCACACCAAGTGCGAGCAATAAAAGAAATATGCCCTACAAAAGAGCCTGCAACAACATCAAGACATATACATATATGCCAAAAGAAAACGCGATAGAATAGGAAAGGAACTAACAGTCCTAACACGTGGGTAAATGACAGTGGTCAAAACATGGATCTGAATACATAACCAAAACCAGATCCAAAAAGGGCTAAGGGGTCAAACAGTGGCAGCTTTAGGGTCCCACACACGCCAACCCAAACTGGGGTAAAAGGCAGTGGCCACAGCTCTCCACACAAAACCACCCCTCCAGAGGCACCAAAACTCCACCACATCCCACAACCCAAGAGTAGGCATGCAAAAACTAGTCGAACACCCAATACCCCCCATAGGGAATAGGGAAAAGTCACACTAACAATCCTAAGGAAAAACACGAACCCACGACAGAATCGTCGAGTCCACTCGACGCGGCGTTGAGTAAGCTCCACTCACTTGACGCCAAAAAAAATACTTAGCCGCAAAGCCTACGCTGGATGACGGCGTTGAGTGAGCTCGGCTCACCTAACGCTGTCAACGCTTTCTACTTAGGATAAACGTAAATTTTAGTTAAAACCGCAGCCTAAACTCTCTCACCGCGCAAAACAGAGAGTTGGAAATTTAATTCCAACCCTCCCTTCCATCCTATCTACTCAGGGCTACCGCAACTAAACTTAAACTACCACTAAACGTAGCCTCACCCTAACTCTAGCTACCCATTGGATACCAAACCGCGAAAAGAATGAAAGAAAGAGATAAGGCCAAAAAAATTCCTAAACAACCTAATTTGAACCTGGCTGAAATTAAACATCCCAAATTGAACATGGCTGAAATTTAAGAACCAAAGGTACAGCAAAGTAAGAAGAAAAAAGGGGTCAACATGGTAAGGGCAAGGAGCCACTTGCCTTACTACTAAGATGCAGTGATTGTAACACGAAACAGGCCTTGGCGGGAAAATCGGCCACCTACGGGTCAAAAGCAACAATTAAGAGAAGAAGAAAAGAAATCAACGGAAGTTTAACTCCTAGAATCAGCCCTATAATCAAGAATAACTTACATGAAAGGGAAGATCTAGACGAGAGCAAGACAAATCCGCTATCACACGAGTAAAACGAGCTCCCTCCCGCAAACACCGGCCAAAAACCACCGCCTCCTCTCAAAACCCTTCCGCTGGAAGGTCTCCAGGCTCGGGAACAACGAAATGAGAAGGAAAAACGGTTTACGACAACAAAAGTTGCTCTCAGGAGAAAAAGTACGGAACACGCCCCATACACGCTCGTGACACGGCCCGACACGCCCGTGTCACAGGGCGTGTACTCACACATCTACCCACCTACCCACTCGACGATCGTCGATCTCAGCTCGACGAAATGGGGGACACGCCCTGTGACACGCCTGTGTCACAGGGCGTGTACCAACTCAAACACCGCTTGACGATCGTCGAGCGCCGATCGTCGAACAGAGAGACACGCCCCGTGTCACGCCCGTGTCCGATACGACATGCCCGTGACACTGCCGTATACTCACAAAAACACCGCCCCACGACCCTCGACCGCAGCTCGACGAACCGAAGTGGGACACGCCATGTGACACGGCCGTGTCACAGGCCGTGTTCCTACCAAAAACACTCGTCGACCGAAATATCGTCGACCACACAGCCGAGAGCTCTACCCGAGCACAACACGCCCTGGGTCACGCCCGTGACCCAGGCCGTGTCACCCAAACTTACACACAAAAATACAGCTAACTCCTTAGCTAAAAAAACAAGCACCAGCCTAACAAGCTCGGCCACATCAGGCCATGCACAACATAACAAGCATTACAGCTAACAAAACAAACGTCGAAACGACGCGAAAGCAAACGATCCCGGACTTCGACCAAAACTCGCACCCTAGCTAAACACCCAAGCTACGAAAATAACGGTGAGTTCGAAAACAACATTCGACGATCGCACACTCGGGCTAACACCTCCCGAAGCCAGAACACAAGCATTCCCTAAGAGGCCCAACTGAGTCACCAAAACAGACCCCGGCTAGCTGGGGAATCTTGCTAACAGGCTACAACCAGGCTACACAAGGAACCTAAAGAGCTAAGACCACGCTCTACCACGACAAAAGGCCGGAAATGCGTCATCGTAACACCAATCCAAGATCAAACAAAAACAAAGAAAAACCGGGGGCGTTACAGCAAATCCCCCTAAAAGAAATTTCGCCTCGAAACTTTACTCACAACACCCCTATCAAGGAGAGAGAAATGGCCAAGAAGGAGCTATATATATAAAAAAACACAAAACATATCAGGCACAAGATTAGGGAATAATATGAGGGTGAGCCTCCCTCATAGCCGACTCCAATTCCCAAGTCGTGCTTTCTACATCCTGATTCCTCCATAAAACTTTAACCATAGGAATAGTCTTCTTCCGCAACGCACGAACCTGAGAATCCAGAATGCGGACAGGAACCTCCATGTAAGAAAGATTCGGCTCCAACCGAGGCACGGAATCCAAAACCTGCCTGCCATTCAGCACACATTTCCGCAGCTGACTGACGTGGAAGACATCATGCACGCCAGAGAAATTTGCGGGCAAAGCCAGCCTATAAGCTGATAACCCAATCCGCTCAACAATCAAAAACGGCCCCACGTACCTCGGGTCCAACTTCATGTTCTTGCCAAACCGCTTCACTCCGATCAACGGGGAGACCTTCAAGAACACAGAGTCCCCCACCACAAATTCCAAGTCCGATCTACGTCGGTTGGCGTTCTTCTCATATCTTTCCTGTGCTAATCGAAGCTTTTCCCGAATAAGCTTCACAACGGTTTCCATCTCCTCGAGTGCTTCTGGACCCAACAAAGGTCTCTCGCCAACCTCAGCCCAAAATAAGGGAGTCCTGCAATGCCTCCCATACAAAGCTTCCAAAGGAGCCATTTGCAAGCTTTCTTGGTAACTGTTGTTATACACAAATTCCGTAAGCCGCAAGCGGTCATCCCACGATCCTCCGGGGTCCAGAATATAACATCGGATCATATCATCCACAATCTGATTTACTCGCTCCGTCTGACCATTAGTCTGCGGATGATAAGCTGTGGAATATCTCAAATCTGTACCCAACCCTTCTTGAAGGCTCTTCCAAAAACGAGACGTGAACCTGGAGTCTCGATCCGATATGATACTCACGGGTACGCCATGCAATCTGATAACCTCATCCAAATACAGCTCGGCTACCTTCCTCATCGGAAAACCGATCTTAAATGGTACAAAATGAGCACTCTTCGTCAACCTGTCTACGATTACCCAAACTGAATCATGCCCCTTAGGAGATTTCGGTAAGCCTGTAATGAAATCCATCGAGATACTCTCCCACTTCCACGTCGGAATCTCAAAGGGAGTCAGTTTGCCGCCAGGCCTCCCATGGTCGGCTTTCATACGCCTGCAAGTATAACACTTAGAAACAAATCTGACTATGTCCCTCTTCATCCCACACCACCAGACAGTCTGCTTTAAATCATGATACATCTTGGTAGACCCTGGACGGTAGGCAACACTAGATCCGTGGGCTTCTCTACACACCATATCCCGGATATCTCCAACCGCGGGGATACAAAACCTGCCACGATATTTCAAGGTACCCGCACCATCTATAGAGAAATCTGGTAATTCACCTTTTTCAGCTCGAAGATACAAATACAGAAGATCGGGATCATCCTTCTGATGCAGTCTCGTAAGCACAATCCACGAATGTTCTGCCACTGCCAAACTACTCTGCGAATCGTAGCTTCCCACAGAAATTTTCATCAAAAGGAACTCTTCCACTAGACGCTCGACGGAGAGATTGAGAATCTTCCCTGACTTCCGACTCAGGGCGTCGGCCACCACATTAGCCTTGCCCGGATGGTACTGGATTTCAACATCATAGTCGGCCACATACTCCAACCATCGCAGCTGGCGTAGATTCAATTCTTTCTGGGTGAACACATACTTTAAACTCTTGTGATTAGTGAAAATCTTGCACTGCGAGCCATATAGAGAATGCCTCCACAATTTCAGTGCATAGATCACAGCTACAAACTCCAGGTCATGCGTAGGGTAATTCCTCTCGTGAGTCTTTAGCTGCCTCGACCCGTACGTAATCACCTTCCCGCCCTGCATCAATACACAGCCTAGTCCGACATGTGACGCATCCACATATATATCATACTCACTACCTTCCGTAGGCAAAGACAAAATTGGAGCTGAACATAACCTTATTTTTAGTTCCTCAAAAGCCTCCTCACACTTGCCGTCCCATATGAAGGCTACATTCTTCTGCGTTAACCTGGTCAACGACGCAGACAAGGTAGAGAATCCCTCGACAAATCTTCTATAATAGCCAGCCAAGCCCAAGAAGCTTCTGATCTCTCTGGTAGTAACAGGTCTCGACCATTCCATAACAGCAGCGACCTTTTCTGGGTCCACCGATATTCCCACCTTATTAACCACGTGGCCTAGAAAAGAAACTTGATGCAACCAAAATTTGCATTTGCTCAGCTTGGCGTATAGCTTATGGTCTCTCAGAGTCGCCAAGACCAGCCGCAAATGTGGATCATGCTCCTCCGTATCTTTAGAGTACACCAAAACATCGTCTATAAAGACAATCAGCCCTATAATCAAGAATAACTTACATAAAAGCGAAGATCTAGACGAGAGCAAGCCAAATCCGCTATCACACAAGTAAAACGAGCTCCCTCCCGCAAACACCGGCCAAAAACCACCGCCTCCTCTCAAAACCCTTCCGATGGATGGTCTCCAGGCTCGGGAACAACGAATTGAGAAAGAAAAACGGTTTACGGCAACAAAAGTTGCTCTCAGGAGAAAAAGTACGGAACACGCCCCAGACACGCTCGTGACACGGCCCGACACCCCCGTGTCACAGGGCGTGTACTCACACATCTACCCACCTACCCACTCGACGATCATCGATCTCAGCTCGACGAAATGGGGGACACGCCCTGTGACACGCCTGTGTCACAGGGCGTGTACCAACTCAAACACCACTTGACGATCATCGAGCGCCGATCGTCGAACAGAGAGACATGCCCCGTGTCATGCTCGTGTCCGATACGACACGCCGGTGACACTTCCGTATACTCACAAAAACACCGCCCCACGACCCTCGAGCGCAGCTCGACGAACAGAAGTGGGACACGCCATGTGACACGGCCGTGTCACAGGCCGTGTTCCTACCAAAAACACTCGTCGACCGAAATATCGTCGACCACACAGCCGAGAGCTCTACCCGAGCACAACACGCCCTGGGTCACGCCCGTGACCCAGGCCGTGTCACCCAAACTTACACACAAAAATACAGCTAACTCCTTAGCTAAAAAAACAAGCACCAGCCTAACAAGCTCGGCCACATCAGGCCATGCACAACACAACAAGCATTACAGCTAACAAAACAAACGTCGAAACGACGCGAAAGCAAACGATCCCGGACTTCGACCAAAACTCGCACTCTAGCTAAACACCCAAGATACGAAAACAACGGTGAGTTCGAAAACAACATTCGACGATCGCACACTCGGGATAACACCTCCCAAAGCAAGAACACAAGCATTCCCTAAGAGGCCCAACTGAGTCACCAAAACAGACCACGACTAGCTCGGGAATCTTGCTAACAGGCTACAACCAGGCTACACAAGGAACCTAAAGAGCTAAGACAACGCTCTACCACGACAAAAGGCCGGAAATGCGTCATCGTAACAACAATCCAAGATCAAACAAAAACAAAGAAAAACCGGGGGTGTTACAGCCAATCCCCCTAAAAGAAATTTCGCCTCGAAACTTTTCTCACAACACCCCTATCAAGGAGAGAGAAATAACCAAGAAGGGGCTATATATATAAAAAAAACACAAAACATATCAGGCACAAGATTAGGGAATAATATGAGGGTGACCCTCCCTCATAGCCGACTCCAATTCCCAAGTCATGCTTTCTACATCCTGATTCCTCCATAGAACTTTAACCATAGGAATAGTCTTCTTCCGCAACGCACGAACCTGAGAATCCAGAATGCGGACAGGCACCTCCATGTAAGAAAGATTCGGCTCCAACCGAGGTACGGAATCCAAAACCTGCCTGCCATTCAGCACACATTTCCGCAGCTGACTGACGTGGAAGACATCATGCACGCCAGGGAAATTTGCGGGCAAAGCCAGCCTATAAGCTGATAACCCAATCCGATCAACAATCAGAAACGGCCCCACGTACCTCGGGTCCAACTTCATGTTCTTGCCAAACCGCTTCACTCCGATCAACGGGGAGACCTTCAAGAACACTGAGTCCCCCACCACAAATTCCAAGTCCGATCTACGCTGGTTGGCGTTCTTCTCATATCTTTCCTGGGCTAACCGAAGCTTTTCCCGAATAAGCTTCACAACGGTTTCCATCTCCTCTAGTGCTTCTGGACCCAACAAAGGTCTCTCGCCAACCTCAGCCCAAAATAAGGGAGTCCTGCAGCGCCTCCCATACAAAGCTTCAAAAGGAGCCATTTGCAAGCTTTCTTGGTAACTGTTGTTATACGCAAATTCCATAAGCCGCAAGCGCTCATCCCACGATCCTCCGTGGTCCAGAATATAACATCGGATCATATCATCCACAATCTGATTTACTCGATCCGTCTGACCATTAGTCTGCGGATGATAAGCTGTGGAATATCTCCAATCTGTACCCAACCCTTCTTGAAGGCTCTTCCAAAAACGAGACGTGAACCTGGAGTCTCGATCCGATATGATACTCACGGGTACGCCATGCAATCTGATAACCTCATCCAAATACAGCTCAGCTACCTTCCTCATCGGATAACCGATCTTAAATGGTACAAAATGAGCACTCTTCGTCAATCTGTCTACGATTACCCAAACTGAATCATGCCCCTTAGGAGATCTCAGTAAGCCTGTAATGAAATCCATCGAGATACTCTCCCACTTCCACGTTGGAATCTCAAAGGGAGTCAGCTTGCCGCCAGGCCTCCCATGGTCGGCTTTCATACGCCTGCAAGTGTAACACTTAGAAACAAATCTGACTATGTCCCTCTTCATCCCACACCACCAGGCAGTCTGCTTTAAATCATGATACATCTTGGTAGACCCTGGACGGTAGGCAACACTAGATTCGGGGGCTTCTCTGCACACCATATCCCGGATATCTCCAACCGTGGGGATACAAAACCTGCCACGATACTTCAAGGTACCCGCACCATCTATAGAGAAATCTGGTAATTCACCTTTTTCAGCTCGAAGATACAAATACAGAAGATCGGGATCATCCTTCTGATGCAGTCTCGTATGCGCAATCCATGAAGGTTCTGCCACTGCCAAACTACTCTGCGAATCGCAGCTTCCCACAGAAATGTCCATCAAAAGGAACTCTTCCACTAGACGCTCGACGGAGAGATTGAAAATCATCCCTGACTTCCGACTCAGGGCGTCGGCCACCACATTAGCCTTGCCCGGATGGTACTGGATTTCAACATCATAGTCGGCCACATACTCCAACCATCGCCGCTGGCGTAGATTCAATTCTTTCTGGGTGAAGACATACTTTAAACTCTTGTGATCAGTGAAAATCTTGCACTGCGAGCCATATAGCAAATGCCTCCACAATTTCAGCGCATAGATCACAGCTACAAACTCCAGGTCATGCGTAGGGTAATTCCTCTCGTGAGTCTTTAGCTGCCTCGACCCGTACGTAATCACCTTCCCGCCCTGCATCAATACACAACCCAATCCGACATGCGACGCATCCACATATATATCATACTCACTACCTACCGTAGGCAAAGACAAAATTGGAGCTGAACATAACCTTCTTTTTAGTTCCTCAAAAGCCTCCTCACACTTGCCGTCCCATATGAAGGCTACATTCTTCTGCGTTAACCTGGTCAATGACACAGACAAGGTAGAGAATCCCTCGACAAATCCTCTATAATAGCCAGCCAAGCCCAAGAAGCTTCTGATCTCTCTGGTAGTAACAGGTCTCGCCCATTCCATAACAACAACGACCTTTTCTGGGTCCACCGATATTCCCTCCTTATTAACCACGTGGCCTAGAAAAGAAACTTGAGGCAACCAAAATTCGCATTTGCTCAGCTTGGCGTATAGCTTATGGTCTCTCAGAGTCGCCAAGACCAGCCGCAAATGTCGATCATGCTCCTCCGTATCTTTAGAGTACACCAAAACATCGTCTATAAAGACAATCACAAACTTATCTAGAAAATCCTTGAAAACTCTATTCATCAAATCCATAAAAGCTGAGGGCGCATTAGTCAATCCAAATGACATAACCAAAAACTCAAAATGCCCATGACGAGAGCGGAACGTCGTCCGCGGAACATCTGACTCCCGAATCCTCAACTAGTGATAGCCCGAACGAAGATCAATCTTGGAAAACACGGAACTACCACGCAGTTGGTCAAACAAATCGTCGATCCGTGGCAAAGGGTACCTGTTCTTAATAGTAACCTTGTTTAGCTCTCTATAGTCGATGCATAACCTCATCGACCCATCTTTCTTTTTGACGAACAGCACTGGTGCACCCCAAGGCGATGAACTCGGCCTTATGAAACCTTTTGCCAACATCTCATCCAGCTGGATTCGCAACTCTTCCAGCTCTCGCGAGGCCATCCGGTACGGCGCCTTTGCAATAGGATGCGTGCCTGGCTCAAAATCTATAACAAACTCGACATCTCGATCGGGTGGAAGACCGGGAAGATCGTCAGGAAACACATCAGAGAAGTCACACACCACAGGAATCTCTTCCAAATGCGGCACACTAACAACTGTCCCTACCAGAGAGACCACACAGGCAAAGCAGCCAGAATCAGGCAAATTCCGAGCAAGAACCGCAGAAATGACTGGAGACTCCTGGAGAGAATACCCATAAACGCTCCCTGGCTGACCATTATCTTTGATGAAGTCCAAGCGCTTACCCTTGCACTGGATAACTGCATCGTACCTTGACAACCACTCCATGCCCAAGATAACATCGAAGTCCTCCAGGTCAATCACATTCAGATCTGCCTTGGCTAGAAAATCCCCCAACAAAATTGGGCAATCAAGGACACCCAGGTCTGTAATCATAGGGTCACTAGAGGGGAACTTAACGCAGAAGGCACCACCAACAGGATCTAGGCCCAAACTGAACCACTCCACGAAGGCTCTAGCCACAAACGAGTGGGTAGCGCCGGAGTCAAAGAGAACGCGCGCCCAATGGTTCTTTACCTTAAATCATCATACAAATTGCACACGCATCTAAGGCAACAAACGCTAAAATGAGAACTACAACCAAAAAGGGAACATAACGAAACGACTGGGGAGCAGTCGAACCTGAGATAACCTGGGTCGAAGTCTGCGCTTCGTCTGCCGAAAGCACATTCAACTTCCCCTTTCCTTTATCCATTTGTTGAGGCGGTGGCAAAGCCTGGAGGGGAACTGGCTGCAGAACAGGCTGGATCTGTGGGCACTTTGTCTTGAGATGACCCTTCTGCCCACACCGAAAACAAACTTTATCTTTTAGCCAGCAACGGGCAATATCATGCCCCTTCCTTCCACGCGAGGCACATACCAAGTCTCCTCTAGGAGCACCCTGAATAGCATGCACCTGTTCCTTCTTTTACGCTCCCAACCTTTTGAAACACTTCTCAAAGGGGTGGCCTGGCTGGCCACAGAAATTACAAACCTCTTTGTTCTTCTTTCTCGAGACAACATCCGGTTCTTGAGGGCTCTTCCCTCCACCGAACTTCCACTTATCCTTCCTCAAATGCTGGCCTCTATTCTTGGCATTCTCAATGGCCTCAACTCTCAAGGCAGCTTCAACCATGCTTGCATAACTGACTACTCCGTAGGCATTTGTTACACCCCCTATCCGTCACATAGCATATAGTAGTAGGTCCGGCCGGGGCCCGACGCCGTATGCCACAGACAGACCGGGTGGTTACTTATGGAAACCATTCAACCAATCTCAACATCCTACACAGAGCATTCTAGCGGAAGCAGTTTATAAAAGTTGCAATAAATAACCCAGCATTAGAGCATGAATGTCCACTAATACAAATTAGGAATGTTATACAAAATACCCAAAATAAGCCTTAAGGCCTTACAAAATGTTTCACTTCATATTACATGTTTTACAAACCACGGCACGCAGGCCGGTCACACATGAATAAAGCAGTAAACACTTCCAAATAGGCCTTCAAGGGCCGGCTTCGAATTTGGGCTTTAGCCCGCTATTGACCGCATGGTCCAGCAGCACCTGCAAGCAACATAACCACCGCACGGTGGCAAACAAAAAGGCAACGGTCAGCAATGCTGACCAAATTATAACGATCCCGCCCCCAACTCGGGGCGGCAATGCTCCTTCCCTGCAGTTTTATTAGCACAAGCGAGCAATATAATAGTATTCATTACATCACAGGCGTAGGCTCACACGGCCACACACCCCGTGCACTCAGGGCACATTCTTGGTGAACCGGTCGATGTCACGTCAGTTAAAGCCATGGACATTCCGGACCCACCACCGCCACTTTGACGGCCAAACATATGAGCAATTTGTCTTCCCGGTATGGGTCACGTCAATTTAAGCCATTGACCGCCGAAGACTCTCATCTATGCCAACGGCAAGTGCCACGTAACCTTAGGTCTCTTTAACCCGAATGACATAGATATGGGTAAGGTTACATCTAACCCGTGCTCACGTCGCGACGACAATTTAAGCCATTTGCGCAGGTCAAACCTCTCCTGAGTCCCATTTTCATCACACAATTTCACATAACTTGGTTATGTTCAAGTTGGCTCTCAGGCCTCCATGTTGGCAAGATCTCGTATCCGCCCAGTTTTCCGGGTGCACCTTTGGGTTAGTCCCCAAGGCTCCCTGCTGCAATCTACCGCGTAGAAAACCCGAAAAACAAACCATAGTACGGAGTCTTCTCCGGCATTTATGCAATGCAACATCACCGATCCAGACCAACATGTCCGGGTAGGCTTCACACATCATGCCTATGTCGGTTCTCGCTTACGGACTCTAAACAACGGGGACTTCACATATCTACCCGAAGGAACGCCTCCAACTCTCCGCAAACTCGCGAGAGCGGGCTTCCTATGCAAAGAAAGAGAGCTACTTATGCTCAAGATGAGGATCATTACCCTAGCATTCCTCTTTGGCGCCATTGAAAAGTAATCGGATGAAAAGCACCGCACTAGCTTCGCCTCCGTGGATCCGGAGTCGGCTCGCGATTCGGAGCTTCGAAGCTCCTCCAATGGCGTGATCTAGCTCCTTCTTCCTCCCTTGGCTCTCCTCTCTCTCTAAGGCTTTAGAAAGATAACACTTAAGAAAAAGTGAGGGTTTCTAAGTCCAATCCCGGGTATATCCCTTCAGGAACAACCCCCAGCCGTTGGATCTCAAAATAAGGACACGAACGGCTTTGATTCGGGACTGAAATGCCCATTCTGGACCGAACACGGCCTGGCACACGCCCGTGTCCACGGCCGTGTGCCTCATTCGCCGTCAAAATCGAATCACCTGGAACCCCACACGGGTATCGAACACGCCCGTGTTCGAGCTGACATGCCCGTGTTCCATGTGACACGGCCGTGTACCCCATCATTTTTCCCCAAAATCAACCCGAGCACTGCACGGGTTCTAGGACACGCCCGTGTCCTTACCTGTGTCACCTCAACATGCCTGGAACCCAGGCCGTGTACACAGTCTCGACACTCGACACTTCGTCGAGCGAAGATCATCGACCTGATGACACGGCCTTGGACACGCCCGTGTCCTAGGCCGTGTGCCTTGTCTCGACACATTGTCGACACCAAAGTGTCGACTTCCCGGGACGAGTGTCGACACGGGTCGACACGCCCTGCGACACGCCCGTGTCGCAGGCCGTGTGCCTTGTCTCGACACTTCGTCGAATGCAGAGTGTCGACTTCGCGGCTAAGTGTCGACACGGGTCGACACGCCCTGCGACACGCCCGTGTCGCAGGCCGTGTGCCCAGTCTCGACACAATGTCGAGACCAAAGTGTCGACTTCCCGTCTTAGTGTCGACACAGGCTTGATGTAACACCCCCTATCCGTCGCATAGCATATAGCAGTAGGTCCGGCCGGGGCCCGACGCCATATACCACAGACAGACCGGGTGGTTACTTACGGAAACCATCCAACCAATCTCAACGTCCTACACAGAGCATTCTAGCGGAAGCAGTTTATAAAGGTTGTAAACAAGAACCCAGCAACAAGCATGAATGTCCACTACTACGAAATAGGAATGTTATTACAAAATACTCAAAATAAGCCTTAAGGTCTTACAAAATGTTTCACTTGAATATTACATGTTTTACAAACCACGGCACGCAGGCCGGTCATACATGAATAAAGCAGTAAACACTTCTACTTGGGCCTTCAAGGGCCGGCTTCGCAAAAAGGGCTTTAGCCCGCTATTGACTGCTCGCTCTAGCTACACCTGCAAGCAACAAACCACCGCACGGTGGCAAAACAAGGCAACGGTCAGCAATGCTGACCAAATTATAACGATCCCGCCCCCAACTCGGGGCGGCGATGCTCCTTCCCTGCATTTCATTAGCATAAGCGAGTAATTTATAACCATAGCCATAACATCACAGACGTTGGCTCGTACGGCCACACGCCCCGTGCACTCAGGGCACATTCTCGGTGAACCGGTCGATGTCACGTCAATTTAAGCCATTAACATTCCAGACTCACCACCGCCACTTAGACGGCCAAACCTATGAGCAATTTGTCTTCTTGGCATGGGTCACGTCAATTGAAGCCATTGACCGCCGAAGACTCACATCTATGCCAACGGCAAGTGCCACGTAACCTTAGGTCTCTTTAACCGAACGACATAAAGCGGGTACGGTTCCATCTAACACGTGCTCACATCGCAACGACATTTTAAGCCATTTGCGCGGGTCAAACTTTCGCCGAGTCCCATTCTATCGCAAGTCACATAACTCGGTTATGTTCAAGTTGGCTCTCAGGCCACCAAGTTGGCAAGATCTCGTATCCGCCCAGTTTTTCGGCTGCACCTTTGGGTTAGTCCCCAAGGCTCCCTGCTGCAATCTACCGCGTAGAAAACCCGAAAACAACCAATAGCACGGAGTCTTCTCCGGCCTTATGCAATGCAACATCACCGATCCAGACTAACATGACCGGGTAGGCTTCACACATCATGCCTATGTATGTTCTCGCATACGGACTCTAAACAACGGGGACTTCACATATCTACCCAAAGGAACGCCTCCAACTCTCCGCAAACTCGCGAGAGCGGGCTTCCTATGCTAGGAAAGAGAGCTATTCGTGCTCAAGATGAGGATCGTTACCCTTGAGTTCCTCTTTGGCGACATTGAAAAGTAATCGGATGGAAATCACCGCACTTGCGCTGCCTCCGTGGATCCGGAGTCGGCTTGCGATTCGGAGCTCCGAAGCTCCTCCAATGGCGAAATCTAGTTCTTCTTCCTCCAATGGCTCTCCTCTTTCTCCAAGGACTTGGAGAGATGATAAGGTATGAAAGTGATGGATTTCTAAGTCAACTCACGGGTATATACCTTCAGGAACATCCCCCAGCCGTTGGATCTCAAAACAAGGAAACGAACGGCTTTGATTCGGGGCTGAAATGCCCAATCTGGAGCGAACACGGCCTAGCACACGCCCATGTCCAGGGCCGTGTGCCGCATTCGCCGTCAAAATCGAATCTCCTGGAACCTCACACGAGTATCGAACACGCCCGTATTCGAGCTGACACGCCCGTGTTCCACTTCACACGGCCGTGTAGCCGGCCGTGTACCCCATGATTTTTCCCATTTTCAACCCGAGCACTGCACGGGTTTTAGGACACGCCCGTGTCCTTACCCGTGTCACCTTGACACGCTTGGACCCCAGGCCGTGTACACGGGACATTTCGTCGAGAGAAGATCGACGACTTGATGACACGGCCTTGGACACGCCCGTGTCCTAGGCCGTGTGCCTTGTCTCGACGATCGTTGAGTGAATCTCGACGACTCCCCGGGACGATCGTCGACACGGGTCGACACGCCCTGCGACACGCCCGTGTCGCAGGCCGTGTGCCCATTCTCGACGAATCGTCGAGTACAACTCGACGACTCACGGCTAAGTGTCGACACGGGTCGACACGCCCTGCGACACGCCCGTGTCACAGGCCGTGTGCCCCTCTCGACGAATCGTCGAGTCAAACTCGACGACTTCACGGCTAAGTGTCGACACGGCTTGACACGCCCTGGGACACGCCCGTGTCCCAGGCCGTGTGCCTGCTGCCAGAACCTAAACTGGCCCAAAATGTCCCCCTTTTGCTCCTTTGAGTTTCGGGGCGTTACAACTCTCGCCCTCTTAAAAGAATTTCGCCCACGAAATTACATAAAGGAAAGACATGTACAAAACCAAAATTTGTACCTGAGCGGAACAACTCCGGATACTCGTCAAGCATAGTCTGCTCTCTCTCCCAAGAGAGCTCCTCACGACCGCAATTGTCCCACCGGACTTTGACCATCCTGATCTCTTTATTGCGTAGCCGCTTGACCTCCGAGTCCTCAATCCACACGGGCTTGTTCTTTGTCGTTAGCCCACTATCCACCGGTACTTGATCAAACGCGATCACTTGCGTAGGCTCTTGCACCACCTTCCAAAGCACCGAAATATGGAATACATCATGTAAACCACTTAGCTCCAACCTATAGGCCGCTTAGCCAACTCGCTCCAGAACCTCAAACGGCCTAAGGTATCTCGGGCTTAGCTTTTTCACTCGTCGCACCCGTGAGACACCCTTGAACGGCTTGATATTTAAGTATACCTAATCGCCCACAGCGAACTCCACATTCCTGTGCTTGGCATTATAGTACTTTGCTTGTCGGTCCTGAGCAATAAGCAACCTCTCCCGAATGGTTCTCCCCAAAGAAGTAGCCTCCTCCACTTCTGATCGCTTATACATCTTTGACTCACCCGTTTCTAACCAAGACAACGGCGTGCGACATCTTCTACCATATAGGGCCTCGAAGGGCGCCATCTGAATACTCGCTTGGTAGCTGTTGTTGTATGCGAACTCCACCAAATAAAGGTGGTCTTCCCTTTGCTTCCCAAAATCCAAGACACACATGCGGAGCATGTCTTCCATGGTTCTATTGACCCTCTCGGTCTGCCCATCCGTTTGCGGATGGGTGGCTGTGCTGAATTTCAGCTTTGTTCCCAACATTTGTTGCACCAGCCTCCAATCATTGGACGTGAACCGCCCATCTCGGTCACTCACGATGCTTCGGGGCACACCATGAAGCCGTACTATGTTATCCACATAAAGCTTTGCTAACTTCTCCACCGGATCATCCTTCCTATGCGGAATAAAATGTATCACCTTAGTTAATCGATCCACGATCACCCAAATGGCGTCGTTCCCCTTTTTCGACCTTGGCAAACCGTGCACAAAGTCCATAGAGATGTCGTCGAATTTCCACTCCGGAATAGGCAAGGACTTAAGAAATCCTCCCGGCTTTTGGCACTCTGCCTTTTCCAAGGCGCGGGTTTGGCACTTCGCTGCGTATAGCGCCACATCCTTTTTCAAACCCGGCCGCCAACACAGTTTCTTCACATCATGGTACAACTTCGTGCTCCCCGGGTGAATCGAGTACTTGGTATGGTGTGCCTCGTACAACAACTCCACCCGCAAATTACCCACACTTGGGACGCACAAACGACCGTCTCTCCGAAGCAATTCGTCCGCCACGACGAATTGGGAATTTGACCCATCCAGAGCCTCTACCATGAACTGCTTCATATGAGCATCCATATCCTAAGCCCGCCGAAAACGATCAGCCAGGTCATATTGGACATCAGTCCAATTCAGAACTGCTTCAGTACTTGATTGCTTGTCCACACAAACGATCCCCAACGCCTCCAACTCTCGCACCAACCGCTCATCATACACTGATAGCCAATTGGCTTGAGCTGGGGCTTGGGGACTCACCGCGTCAGCAACCGCATTCCCTTTATCAGGCGCGTAGTGGATCTTGAATGTATAGTCTCCCAAGAACTCCATCTATCTACGCTGCCGTAAATTCGGATCCTTCTGATCAATCAGATACTTCACGCTCTTGTGACCGGCGTAGAGATCCATTTTCACACTGTATACAATTATGCCTCCATAGCTTCAAGGCAAAACTCAGGGCCATACGCTATTACGCTTCCGTGTTTCAGTAGCACGCAACCCAAACCGCTGCCCTAAGCATCATTATAAATCTCATTACCTTCGGTTCCACTCGGCGAAGTCAGCACAGGCGCCGTAGTCAACCGACATTACAACTCCTCAAAAGCTCGCGCGCACTCCGGCGTCCAAAAGAACTTATGCTCCTTCCTCGTCAATGTAGTGAGCGGTAACGCTATCCGCGAGAAGTTCTCCACGAAGCGCCTATAGTAGCCGGCAAGCTCCAGAAAACTCCGGACTTCCGCTACCGTAGCAAGCTCAGTCCACTCCCGTAGCGCAACAATCTTCGCCGGATTCACAGCAATACACTCTCCACTTACTATATGCCCGAGGAACACCACTGAGGATAGCCAAAACCCGCACTTCGAGAACTTGGCATAGTACTGAATTCTCCTTAGCGTCCCCAACACCAAATGAAGATGCCTGCAGTGATCTTCCTCACTATGCGAGTACACCAAAATATCGTCGATAAAGACGATCACGAAATGGTCCAAGTACTCCCTGAAAGTCTTGTTCATCAAATCCATGAACACTGACGGCGTATTTGTCAGCCCAAACGGCATGACCCTAAACTCGTAGCATACGTATCCTGTACTGAACGTTATCTTAGGGATATCTCTCTCCCTTATCTACTTTAGAGTACGGCGTTGGCCTGACCAACTGATCACAAAGATCATCGATCCTTGGGATTGGGTACTTGTTCTTTGTCGTCACCTTGTTGAGCTCCCGATAATTAATACATAGCCCCAAGCTTCCGTTCTTCTTCTCACGAAAGAGGGTCGGTGTGCTCCAAGGCGAAGGACTTGGACGCACATACCCTTGCTCCAACAACTTTTAGAAGTTGCACCTTCAGCTCCGCCATTTCCGTTGGCGCTAGCCGACAAGGAGAGCGTGACACAGGCTTTGCACCTGGTACAAGCTCAAACATGGAATCTATCTCCTGTCGAGGCGGGGCTCCAGGAAGATCTCTAGGGAACACATCAGGGTACTTCGATACCACTGAAATACAATCCAATGTGGGCTTCGGCTTTGCAACCTCCACTAGTGTAAAGAACAGTTCTGCTCCGGCACGAACCGCCTTCACCACCTGAAGAGCAAACGCCAACGTCTTGCTCGACCTCTTCGAGCCCGTAAAGGTCATCTCACGACTTGCTCCCGGCTTGACTTCCTTGCTACCGCATCTATATTGGCTTGCTGCTCCGATAGCCAGTCCATACCAAATATAACGTCGAACTCCTGATTCCCAATCCAAAGCTAAGCGCAACAACGTCTACCCGCGCACAATGAGCACCATTGGACTATAACACATCCAATATGTCTTTCACCATCGAAGGAGGTACTCCGACGCACAATATAATTCCTAATAAAGGAATGCGAAGCTCCCTAAACGAATGGTGCTCTCGCAGATAAAGTAAAGTCGCAACAAAGCTTAACACAGATAGTTCTAAGCTAACATGCACAAGGGCGACAAGTATTTAAGGCAAAACTATCTTTAAACCATACCTGTCGTCACGACGCCGTGCTTCCTCCAGGGCTTTAGGCACTCACGAGCATAATGCCCCGGCTCCCCACAGTTGAAACATGTGCCCGGGGTCTGACCCGTAGTCGCCCCAGAAGCACCAGAAAGAGCATGACCCGAAGTCCTAGGCTTCTTATACCATTTACGATATGCAGACTTTGAGGTGTTCGGCACTTTGAATGTCGTTTCCTTTGCACTAACATCCTTGACTGCACCTGACATAGCTTCCTTACCCTTCCGAGCGCCATTCCAACAGTCTCGGGCAAAGTGCCCTCTCTTTCCACAAGTATAACAAGTGTAAGTAGCTTTACTAGTCGATTTCATAGCCCCTTTCTCCAGCTTTCTGCCGGATGCAGCTCTTATGGGGTTTGAATAGTTCGATACCATGGTCGTTGGCATCGGGAGGGTCTTCCTCAGATCTGCCTCCAAAGATCTAGCTGATTCCACCAAGGCTCGGAATCCCAATAACTTTGGTCCTAACAGTAGAACTCGTAACTCGGCACGTAGGCCACTATAAAACCTATCGACTGTAGCTTGCTCATTATCCACCTCAAAGCATGGGTAGCGGCTTATCATAAGAAATGCTTGCAAATATTCCTCAACTGTGCGCGCTCCCTGCACTAAATGCATATTCAGCTGCTGCCCCAATGGTCTACCAAAGGTCATCTGCTGCATCGCGCCCACCGGCGTTGAGGCCACAACAGGTGCGCAGGGTTGTACATTTCCTCCAAACTGTGCACCCGTCACAGTGAACACCGCTTCTACGATCCTTCTAACGGTTTCATACGAAGGAGGAGGCTCAAACACCTCACCGGGTGCACTATGCTCCTCAGAAACCGGACATTCTGGCGGTCCAGCACCGCTTCCGGTCACCTATAGTGGTACAAAACACCGTCAAGCGACCAAATAAAATTGCGAACAGCAATTATAGGAACACGTAGGTTCCTCAAACACGAGTATTTTCATTCCTAAGTGGACATTCATGGGTTCTTTTACCGTTATAACGATGACGCACACAATGTGCTCAACACCCCTTAAAAAGAATTCGTCCACGAATTCAGCTTAAGTCCGACCAAAACCAGTAGTCTGATACCAAATTGTAAAACCCCCTATCCGTCGCATAGCATATAGCAGTAGGTCCGGCCGGGGCCCGACGCCATATACCACAGATAGACCGGGTGGTTACTTATGGAAACCATCCAACCAATCTCAACGTCCTACACAGAGCATTCTAGCGGAAGTAGTTTATAAAGGTTGTAAACAAGAACCCAGCAACAAGCACGAATGTCCACTACTACGAAATAGGAATGTTATTACAAAATACTCAAAATAAGCCTTAAGGCCTTACAAAATGTTTCACTTGAATATTACATGTTTTACAAACCACGGCACGCAGGCCGGTCATACATGAATAAAGCAGTAAACACTTCTACTTGGGCCTTCAAGGGCCGGCTTCGCAAAAAGGGCTTTAGCCCGATATTGACCGCTCGGTCCAGCTGCACCTGCAAGCAACAAACCACCGCACGGTGGCAAAACAAGGCAACGGTCAGCAATGCTGACCAAATTATAACGATCCTGCCCCCAACTCGGTGTGGCGATGCTCCTTCCCTGCATTTCATTAGCATAAGCGAGTAATTTATAACCATAGCCATAACATCACAGACGTTGGCTCGTACGGCCACACGCCCCGTGCACTCAGGGCACATTCTCGGTGAACCGGTCGATGTCACGTCAATTTAAGCCATTAACATTCCAGACTCACCACCGCCACTTAGACGGCCAAACCTATGAGCAATTTGTCTTCTTGGCAAGGGTCACGTCAATTTAAGCCATTGACTGCCGAAGACTCACATCTATGCCAACGGCAAGTGCCACGTAACCTTAGGTCTCTTTAACCGAACGACATAAAGCGGGTACGATTCCATCTAACCCGTGCTCACATCGCAACGACAATTTAAGCCATTTGTGCGGGTCAAACTTTCGCCGAGTCCCATTCTATTGCAAGTCATATAACTCGGTTATGTTCAAGTTGGCTCTCAGGCCACCAAGTTGGCAAGATCTCGTATCCGCCTAGTTTTCCGGGTGCACCTTTGGGTTAGTCCCCAAGGCTCCCTGCTGCAATCTACCGCGTAGAAAACCCGAAAACAACCAATAGCATGGAGTCTTCTCCGGCCTTATGCAATGCAACATCACCGATCCAGACTAACATGTCCGGGTAGGCTTCACACATCATGCCTATGTCCGTTCTCGCATACGGACTCTAGACAACGGGGACTTCACATATCTACCCGAAGGAACGCCTCCAACTCTCCGCAAACTCGCGAGAGCGGGCTTCCTATGCTAGGAAAGAGAGCTATTCGTGCTCAAGATGAGGATCGTTACCCTTGAGTTCCTCTTTGGCGCCATTGAAAAGTAATCAGATGGAAATCACCGCACTTGCGTTGCCTCCGTGGATCCGGAGTCGGCTTGCGATTCGGAGCTCTGAAGCTCCTCCAATGGCGGAATCTAGTTCTTCTTCCTCCAATGGCTCTCCTCTTTCTCCAAGGACTTGGAGAGATGATAAGGTATGAAAGTGATGGATTTCTAAGTCAACTCACGGGTATATCCCTTCAGGAACATCCCCCAGCCGTTGGATCTCAAAACAAGGAAACGAACGGCTTTGATTCGGGGCTGAAATGCCCAATCTGGACCGAACATGGCCTGGCACACGCCCGTGTCCAGGGCCGTGTGCCGCATTCGCCGTCAAAATCGAATCTCTTGGAACCTCACACGAGTATCGAACACGCCCGTGTTCGAGCTGACACGCCCGTGTTCCACTTCACACGGCCGTGTAGCCGGCCGTGTACCCCATGATTTTTCCCCATTTTCAACCCGAGCACTGCACGGGTTCTAGGACACGCCCGTGTCCTTACCCGTGTCACCTTGACACGCCTGGACCCCAGGCCGTGTACACGGGACATTTCGTCGAGGGAAGATTGACGACTTGATGACACGGCCTTGGACACGCCCATGTCCTAGGCCGTGTGCCTTGTCTCGACGATCATCGAGTGAATCTCGACGACTCCCCGGGACGATCATCGACACGGGTCGACACGCCCTACGACACGCCCGTGTCGCAGGCCGTGTGCCCATTCTCGACGAATCGTCGAGTACAACTCGACGACTCACATCTAAGTGTCGACACGGGTCGACACGCCCTGCGACACGCCCGTGTCGCAGGCCGTGTGCCCCCTATCGACGAATCGTCGAGTCAAACTCGACGACTTCGCGGCTAAGTGTCGACACGGCTTGACACGCCCTGGGACACGCCCGTGTCCCAGGCCGTGTGCCTGCTGCCAGAACCTAAACTGGCCCAAAACGTCCCCCTTTTGCTCCTTTGAGTTTCGGGGCGTTACACTTGACACGCCCGTGTCCCAGGCCGTGTGCCTGCAGCCAGAACCCAAACTGGCCCAAAACGTCCCCCTTTGCTCCTTTGAGTTTCGGGGCGTTACAACTCTCCCCCTCTTAAAAGAATTTCGTCCACGAAATTATATAAAGGAAAGACATGTACAAAACCAAAATTTATACCTGAGCGGAACAACTCCGGATACTCTTCAAGCATAGTCTGCTCTCGCTCCCAAGAGAGCTCCTCACGACCGCAATTGTCCCACCGGACCTTGACCATCCTGATCTCTTTATTGCGTAGCTGCTTGACCTCCGAGTCCTCAATCCGCACGGGCTTGACCTTTGTCGTCAGCCCACTATCCACCGGCACTTGATCAACCGCGATCACTTGCGTAGGCTCTTGCACCGCCTTCCGAAGCACCGAAATGTGGAATACATCATGGAAACCACTTAGCTCCACTGAAAGCTTCAACCGATAGGCCGCTTTACCAACTCGCTCCAGAACCTCAAACGGTCCATGGTACCTCGGGCTTAGCTTTTTCAATCGCCGCACCCGCGAGACACCCTTGAACGGCTTGATCTTTAGGTACACATAATCGCCCATAGCGAACTCCACGTTCCTGTGCTCGGCATTATAGTATTTCGCTTGTCGGTCCTGAGCGATAAGCAACCTCTCCCGAATGGTTCGCACCAAAGAAGTAGCACCCTCCACTTCCGATCGCTTATACAACCTTGACTCACCCGATTCTAACCAAGATAACGGCGTGCGACATTTTATACCATATAGGGCCTCGAAAGGCGCCATCTGAATACTCGCTTGGTAGCTATTGTTGTATGCGAACTCCACCAAATAAAGGTGGTCTTCCCATTGCTTTCTGAAATCCAAGACACACATGCGGAGCATGTCTTCCATAGTTCTATTGACCCTTTCGGTCTGCCCATCCGTTTGCGGATGGAAGGCTGTGCTGAATTTCAGCTTTGTTCCCAACATTTGCTGCACAAGCCTCCAATCATTGGACGTGAACCGCCCATCTCGGTCACTCACGATGCTGCGGGGCACACCATGAAGCCGTATTATGTTATCCACATAAAGCTTTGCCAACTTCTCCACCGGATCATCCTTCCTATGCGGAATAAAATGCGACACCTTCGTTAATCGATCAACAACCACCCAAATGGCATCGTTTCCCTTCTGCGACCTTGGAAAACCGTGCACAAAGTCCATAGAGATGTCGTCAAATTTCCACTCCGGAATAGGCAAGGACTTAAGAAATCCTCCCGGCTTTTGGCACTCCGCCTTTACCAAGGCGCAAGTTTGGCACTTCGTTACGTATAACTCCATATCCTTCTTCAAACCCGGCCACCAAAATAGTTTCTTCACATCACGGTACATCTTCGTGCTCCCCGGGTGAATCGAGTACTTGGTATGGTGTGCCTCGTAAACAACTCCACCCGTAAATTGCCCACACTTGGGACGCACAAACGACCGTCTTTCCAAAGCAATCCGTCCTCCACGACAAATTGGGAATTTGACCCATCCAGAGCCTCTACCACGAACTGCTTCATATGAGCATCCATATCCAAAGCCTGCCGAATACGATCAGCCAGGTCATATTGGACTTCAGTCCAATTCAGAACTGCTTCAACACTTGATTTCTTGTCCACACAAACAATCTCCAATGCCTCCAACTCTCGCACCAACCGCTCATCATGCACCGATAGCCAATTGGCTTGAGCTGGGGCTCGGCGACTCACCGCGTCAGCAACCGCATTCCCTTTATCAGGCGCGTAGTGGATCTTGAATGTATAGTCTCCCAAGAACTCCATCCATCTACGCTGCCGCAAATTTAGATTCTTCTGACCAATCAGATACTTCACGCTCTTGTGCTCGGCGTAGATATCCATCGTCATACCGTACAAATAATGCCTCCACAACTTCAAGTCTAAAACTCACGGCCACTAACAACAAGTCATGGACCGGATAGTTCCTCTCGTGCACTTTTGGCTGTCTCGCGCCATACGCTATTACACTTTCGTGTTGCAGTAGTACGCAACCCAACCCGCTGCCCGAAGCATCGCTATTAAATCTCATAGCCTTCGGTCCCACTCGGCGAAGTCAGCACTGGCGCCGTGGTCAACCGATCCTACAACTCCTCAAAAGTTCGCGCGCACTCCGGCGCGTCCAAAAGAACTTCTGCTCCTTCCTCATCAATGTAGTGAGGGGTAACGCTATCCGCGAGAAGTTCTCTACGAAGCGCCTGTATTAGCCGGCAAGCCCCAGAAAACTCCGAACTTCCGCTACCGTATAAAGCTCAGGCCACTCCCGCATCGCAACAATCTTCGTCGGATCCACTGCAATACCTTCCCCACTCACTATAAGACCGAGGACGCCACTGAGGATGACAAAAACTCGCACGTCGAGAACTTGACATACAACTGATTCCTCCTTAGCGTCTCCAAAACCAAAAGAAGATGCTTGAAGTGATCTTCCTTACTCTGCGAGTACAGCAGAATATCGTCGACGAAGACGATCACAAAATGGTCCAAGTACTCCCGGAAGGTCCTGCTCATCGAATCCATGAACACTGACGGCGCATTAGTCAGCTCAAACGGCATGACCCTAAACTCGTAGCGTCCGTATCCTGTACTGAACGTTATCTTAGGGATATCACTCTCCCTTAACTACTTTAGAGTACGCCGTTGGCCCGACCAACTGATCACAAAGATCATCGATCCTTGGGATTGGGTACTTGTTCTTTGTCGTCAACTTGTTGAGCTCCCGATAATTAATACATAGCCTCAAGCTTCCGTCCTTCTTCTTACTAAAGAGGGTTGGTGCGCTCCAAGGCGAAGGACTTGGACGCACATACCCTTGCTCCAACAACTTTTAGAAGTTGCACCTTCAGCTCCGCCATTTCCTTAGGCGCTAGCCGATATGGAGAGCGTGACACAGGCTTTGCACCTGGTACTAGCTCAAACATGAAATCTATCTCCTGTCGAGGCGGGGCTCCAGGAAGATCTCCAGGGAACACATCAGGGTATTCCGATACCACTAAAATACAATCCAATGTGGGCTTCGGCTTTGCAACCTCCACTAGTGTAAAGAACAGTTCTGCTCCGGCACGAACCGCCTTCACCACCTGAAGAGCAGACGCCAACGTCTTGCTCGACCTCTTCGAGCCCGTATAGGTTATCTCACGACTTGCTCCCAGCTTGACTTCCTTGCTACCGCATCTATATTGGCTTGCTGCTCCGAGAGCCAGTCCATACCAAATATAACGTCGAACTCCACCAACGGAAGTAACGACGCTTGCAAATCGAACTCCTGATTTCCAATCCAAAACTAAGCGCAACAACTTCTACCCGCGCACAATGAGCACCATTGGACTATAACGCATCCAATTTGTCTTTTACCATCGAAGGAGGTACTCCGACACACAATATAATTCCTAATAAAGGAATGCGAAGCTCCCTAAACAAACGGTGCTCTCGCAGATAAAGTAAAGTCGCAACAAATCTTAGCACAAATAGTTCTAAGCTAACGTGCACAAGGGCGACAAGTGTTTAAGGCAAAACTATCTTTAAACAATACCTGTCGTCACGATGGCGTGCTTCCTCCAGGGCTTTAGGCACTCACGAGCATAATGCCCCGGCTCCCCACAGTTGAAACATGTGCCAGGGGTCTGACCCGTAGTCGCCCCAGAAGCACCAGAAGGAGCTGAACCCGAAGTCCTATGCTTCTTATACCATTTTCGATATACAGACTTTGAGGTGTTCGGCACTTTGAATGCCGTTTCCTTTGCACTAACATCCTTGACTGTTCCTGACATAGCTTTCTTACCCTTCCGAGCACCATTCCAACAGTCTCGGGCAAAGTGCCCTTTCTTTCCACAAGTATGACAAGTGTAAGTAGCTTTACTAGTCGATTTCATAGCCCCTTTCTCCAGCATTCTGCCGGATGCAGCTCTTATGGGGTTTGTATAGTTCGATACCATGGTCGCTGGCATCGGGAGGTTCTTCCTCAAATCTGCCTCCAAAGATCTAGCTGATTCCACCAAGGCTCGGAATCCCAATAACTTTGGTCCTAGCAGTAGAACTCATATCTCGGCACGCAGGCCATTATAAAATCTATCGACTGTAGCTTGTTCGTTATCCAACTCGAAGCATGGGTAGCGACTTATCAGAAGAAATGCTTGCAAATATTCCTCAACTGTGTGCGCTCCCTGCACTAAATGCATATTCAGCTGCTGCCCCAATGGTATACCAAAGGTCATCTGCTGCATCACGCCCACCGGCATTGAAGCCAAAACAGGGGCGCAGGATTGTACATTTCCTCCAAGCTGTGCACCCGTCACAGCGAACACCGCATCTACGATCCTTCTAACGGTTTCATACGAAGGAGGAGGCTCAAACACCTCATCGGGTGCACTATGCTCCTCAGAAACCGGACACTCTGGCTGTCCAGCACCGCTTCCGGTCACCTATAGTGGTACAAAACACCGTTAAGCGACCAAATAAAATTGCGAACAGCAATTATAGGAACACGCAGGTTCCTCAAACACGAGTATTTTCATTACTAAGTGGACATCATGGGTTCGTTTTACTGTTATTACGATGACGCACACAATATGCTCACCGCCCCTTAAAAAGAATTCGTCCACGAATTCACTTAAGCCCGACCAAAACCAGTAGTCTGATACCAAATTGTAACACCCCCTATCCATCACATAGCATATAGCAGTAGGTCCGGCCGGGGCCCGACGCCGTATGCCACAGACAGACCGGGTGGTTACTTATGGAAACCATCCAACCAATCTCAACGTCCTACACAGAGCATTCTAGCGGAAGCAATTTATAAAAGTTGCAATAAAGAACCCAGCATTAGAGCATGAATGCCCACTAATACAAATTAGGAATGTTATACAAAATACCCAAAATAAGCCTTAAGGTCTTACAAAATGTTTCACTTCATATTACATGTTTTACAAACCACGACACGCAGGCCGGTCACACATGAATAAAGCAGTAAACACTTCCAAATAGGCCTTCAAGGGCCGGCTTCGAATTTGGGCTTTAGCCCGCTATTGACCGCATAGTCCAGCAGCACCTGCAAGCAACATAACCACCGCACGGTGGCAAACAAAAAGGCAATGGTCAGCAATGCTGACCAAATTATAACGATCCCGCCCCCAACTCGGGGCGGCAATGCTCCTTCCCTGCAGTTTTATTAGCACAAGCGAGCAATATAATAGTATTCATTACATCACAGGCGTAGGCTCACACGGCCACACACCCCGTGCACTCAGGGCACATTATTGGTGAACCGGTCGATGTCACGTCAGTTAAAGCCATGGACATTCCGAATCCACCACCGCCACTTTGACGGCCAAACATATGAGCAATTTGTCTTCCCGGCATGGGTCACGTCAATTTAAGCCATTGACCGCCGAAGACTCTCATCTATGCCAACGGCAAGTGCCACGTAACCTTAGGTCTCTTTAACCCGAACGACATAGATATGGGTACGGTTCCATCTAACCCGTGCTCACGTCGCAATGACAATTTAAGCCATTTGCGCATGTCAAACTTCTCCCGAGTCCCATTTTCGTCACACAATTTAACATAACTCGGTTATGTTCAAGTTGGCTCTCAGGCCTCCATGTTGGCAAGATCTCGTATCCGCCCAGTTTTCCGGGTGCACCTTTGGGTTAGTCCCCAAGGCTCCCTGCTGCAATCTACCGCGTAGAAAACCCAAAAAACAAACCATAGCACGGAGTCTTCTCCGGCATTTATGCAATGCAACATCACCGATCCAGACCAACATGTCCGGGTAGGCTTCACACATCATGCCTATGTCCGTTCTCGCTTACGGACTCTAAACAACGGGGACTTCACATATCTACCCGAAGGAACGCCTCCAACACTCCGCAAACTCGCGAGAGCGGGCTTCCTATGCAAAGAAAGAGAGCTACTTATGCTCAAGATGAGGATCGTTACCCTAGCGTTCCTCTTTGGTGCCATTGAAAAGTAATCGGATGAAAAGCACCGCACTAGCTTTACCTCCATGGATCCGGAGTCAGCTCGCGATTCGGAGCTTCGAAGCTCCTCCAATGGCGGGATCTAGCTCCTTCTTCCTCCCATGGCTCTCCCTCTCTCTAAGGCTTTAGAAAGATAACACTTAAGAAAAAGTGAGGGTTTCTAAGTCCAATCCCGGGTATATCCCTTTAGGAACAACCCCCAGCCGTTGGATCTCAAAATAAGGAAACGAACGGCTTTGATTCGGGACTAAAATGCCAAATCTGGAACGAACATGGCCTGGCACACGCCCGTGTCCAGGGCCGTGTGCCTCATTCGCCGTCAAAATCGAATCACTTGGAACCCCACACGGGTATCGAACACGCCCGTGTTCGAGCTGACACGCCCGTGTTCCATGTGACACGGCCGTGAGGCCGGCCGTGTACCCCATCATTTTTCCCCAAAATCAACCTGAGCACTGCACGGGTTCTAGGACACGCCCGTATCCTTACCCGTGTCACCTCAACACGCCTGGAACCCAGGCCGTGTACACGGTCTCGACACTCGACACTTCGTCGAGCGAAGATCGTCGACCTAATGACAAGACCTTGGACACGCCCGTGTCCTAGGACGTGTGCCTTGTCTCGACACATTGTCGACACCAAAATGTCGACTTCCCTGGACGAGTGTCGACACGGGTCGACACGCCCTGCGACACGCCCGTGTCGCAGGCCGTGTGCCTTGTCTCGACACTTCGTCGAATGCAGAGTGTCGACTTGGCGGCTAAGTGTCGACACGGGTCGACACGCCCTGCGACACGCCCGTGTCGCAGGTCGTGTGCCCAGTCTCGACACAATGTCGAGACCAAAGTGTCGACTTCCCGTCTTAGTGTCGACATAGGCTTGACACGCCCTGGGACACGCCCGTGTCCCAGGCCGTGTGCCTGCAGCCAGAACCCAAACTGTCCCAAAACGTCCCCCTTTGCTCCTTTGAGTTTCGGGGCGTTACAACATTCGCTAACTGCTGAATGTCGCTTCTTAGTCCACCCAGAAATCGCTTAACTCGGTCTGCTTCAAGACTCACCAGACCAGGAGCAAACCGACTCAATTTACTAAACTCAATCTCATACTCACTAACCGTGAGTTTCCTCTGCTTTAAATGAAGGAAGTCATTCATCAGCCGGTCCCTCTCGACTGAAGGCAGAAACTTACTCAACAGCATCACCTTAAATGACTCCCAAGAGCATCCTGCCACCATGCTTTCTTTCTCCCTCAGCCACCAATTCTTTACTAAGCCCTTGAGCTGGTAGGCAGCGTGCATCACTCTCTGATCGTCTGCAATCCCTGAGTAAGAGAACATCTCCTCAATGGTAATCAGTCAGTCATCCAAAATCATGAAATCTGCTTGCCCATCATAAGTAGGGGGCCTAAGCCGCTGAAACTGGGATATGAACGCTATCTCCGGGGCACCACAACCAAAGGCATGGGAGGAGCAGGAGGGGCAGGAACAGCTACCCCCTCAGCGGGGTCCTGAACCCTCGGAGTCTATCACGCCACCCCTGCTACGAAAGACTGAATCTGAGCCTGCATAGCCACTACCTATCTCGATAATGCCTCATTACTCTGTCGCAGGCTTTCTATCAACGCCTCGCTCTGCGCTCCCGACGACTCACCCTCTGATTGGGGAGTCGATCTCGTCACAGGAAGTCTCGCCATCCTATAATCGCACAAGCTTTACACAAGACCTAGCCTAACAGCTAGAACAAAACTACCCGGTACAGATAAACACACTTAAATATGAACCTCAACTGCAACACTTGTTGTGGGAGTTGTTTTTACCATGATGATGTTATGCTTAACCTAATATGGCTCACCACCATCATACTAACTCATGTGCCTAAACCATGAATGCATGTATTTGTATTCCTTTTTACTCAAAAATCATGCGTGTACATATGTCATCATGCAGATCTTTAGCTTGACACGTTGTGCTTATGAAATGTTATGTTATGCATGATGTGCTATGCATTATAAAAAGGCCTTAATGCATGCCATGGGCGGCGTACACATGAAAATGTTATGCATCCCATACTACATAACATTCCCATGCAACGAAAAAAAGAAAACGTGCTAGCCGCATTCATGTGGTGAGGTTATGCATCCCATACTACATAACCCTCACATGTTCCCTCCTATGGTGGATCCATATACAAACACATATTATGCATCCCATACTACATAATATTCCACATATACTACTTTATGCTCATGAGTGTAGTGTTCGTGCTTTAGCCAAGACGTGCTGATGACATATCGGTGTGTGTATTGTGTGACGCTAACCAGTAATGCAAACAAGGGAAAGGTTGCCCGACCATTTGCTAAGCAACCTCCCTCTGATACCAACAGTCATAACCCGCATTTTCTCTACGATTATACCGCATCAGAGCAAGAGAAAATACGTGCCGTGATACCACGTCGTGTAGGGGATAACTACACACGCTCAGGTAAAACTCCAGATTTTAGATTTTAAGTAAAAATCGTTGATTAATATGAAAGAAAACCAGTTATGTTGAATGGTCGTATCCCTCGGCACGGTGGATCAGCTAGTCCACAATTAAATGTACATTTATACGCAGCAGAAAATACTTAGGTTCAATTAAGTTGACACCCTAAATGAGCATAAGTGTCCCCGAGGGACGACTCATGGTATGCACGACTCTAAAGTGAATATAGTATATATGAAAGATAGTCTTTTACGCTAAGGAAAAATATTGTCTTGGTTTTATAAATATGTTATGCATGAGATACATATAGTAATGCTTTTAGGGTTTAAAATATCTAACATGCAATCTATCATAAATCCTTCCCAAAAGCAAGTAAACAACCACAAATAGGCAAAAATAGCAGTTTAAGTTCATACCCAGCATCGCAAGAAGCCACCAGTGGGCGTCAACAACCTGACACGAACCCACTGGTGAGTATGTATGTCCATACAAAAAGGTAAAGAACTACCTCACAAAATCGGGGATCAGCTATCTCAGCTACCCAAGAGGCCACCAACAAGCCCCTCCAAAAGAACTAGCCGCTGAACTGGCTACAACCTGGACCTGAGGCATTCAAGAGAAGAACACCTCAGCAAGAAAATAATCAAAAAGGTAAATAGTGTATTAGATTTATGAGCAAATAAGAAGGGTTTACCAACCCGGCAACAAACTACTATAAGCAAAAGAAAGGGCATGACAGTAAGAAAAGAGCACTGTCTAAAGCACAGCAAAGCACACCAAGTGCGACCAATAAAAGCAATATGCCCTACAAAAGAGCCTGCAAAAGCATCAAGACATATACATATATGCCAAAAGAAAAAGCCATAGAATAGGAAAAGAACTAACAGTCCTAATGTAACATCCCATGTTATTTCTGGACCCCTCAACTTAGATTGTGTTAGGCATGGGGTGAGATTTAAGGAGATCAACTAGGTTTGACCCTAGGTAGTGGGTGGTAACCATGTGGAGCCCACTATAGGACCAAAGTCAAACTAGGTCAAACTAGCCTAATTAGGGACCCTAGCCACACCATGACCCCACCACATTGCCCTAACCCTAAAAACAATCTAAGTGGACCCTAGGGCATGTCACTAGGTCAACACTTTGACCCCAATTGACCAAAGTCAACCTTGGGCTTAATTTGGTCAAACCCACACTCATAGGCCTAATTAGCCTAAGTAGGACACCCCTTGACCCAACCCAAGTTGGGTGGTGCCACTAGACCCATTTCCACCAAGTAGGGTCAGTCCACCCACCATGGTTGACCAGTCAACCCTAAAAGTCAATTTGGTCAACAATTTGACCTAAAGAGAGAAAATGAAGGCCAAGCCCAATCCCATTGGGCTAAGCCCATCCAAGTCAGCCCAAGCCCAACCTAAGTGGTCAAAGACAACTCATAACCCCCAAGATCAGGAAAGAGAATACATGCAAAGGGGTAGAAGAGGAATTTGGAGAAGAAGAGGAGAGAGAAAAGGGAAAGAGAGGAAATGATGGCCACATGGCCACCCCATCAGTTGGTTTTAGCTGCCCAAAACCAGGTGGCCGACCTCCCCTCTTCATTTCCAGCAGAAAACCAGGGATGTGAGCCACTTGGCAGCTGGGTGAAGCCTCCAAGGCTCAAAACCAAGCTAACTTTGGAGTTAACTCCACATATAGCCCACCTCAGCCCAATTCACCCCCTCCATTAGCTTCAGTGAGCTCAGGCGAGTAGAAATCGACTACTGGATCGAAGGAAACGGTACAGGAACCATGAATCCAAGAAATCTCGCCGGAGCAAGGTCGGGAATGGCCACCCGCCGTCAAACTCACCGCCGCGCCGCCATTCAGGTCCGTTTCACTTCACCTCTACCCCTACTAGAATCCTAGATCAACTAGGGGAGATATCGGGCTCCATTGAGCCCTATGCCATGGGAGAAATGAGAGAATTTTCCAAGCTTTCTAAACCACTCGGGATCGCCGTCGCCGCCGTCTCCCGCCGCCCCATCACCGGGAAACGATAGCCACCACCACCGTGAAGGTGATGGCACCGTTGGCCGGGGGTGGCGCCGCCTCAGCTGGCCAGAAACAGCCAGCAAAGATGCTCCAGCCAGATTCAATCCCTGCCATTGGCTGGAGGTAGGAGATAAACGGATGCCGTTAAAATGTGCTTTAAGATTCGTGCGGCTGATTATTTTTTTTAAAAAAATCAAATTATTTTGTTATGGTTTTAATGAATAGTGAAATTTCTATCACATTTCCACAGCCACCTTGCATGTTAAGTTTAGGCCTCTTAGAGGCATTTTCAGAACTTAGTCTCTTAATGAAAATTGTATCCAAGGGTCGTATTTTTAATTTTCCACCCTAAACATGTGATTTGGTGTATTTTGCAGTCCTGTAGAACATTTCTCGTAGGACTGGTTCTAGAGTAGGGCAGAAATTAAATTGGATGCCCAGGTAAAACCATTAGTCACCATGGCCCCAAATTTTGGGCACATGCATGATTAGGGCATACTTAGCCCCTGCCAAAATTTAGGAATTTTTAGAGAAAAGTTTCCTATAGTTTTTGCCAAAATATCAAAATACAAATAAATGAAATATAAGGAGTTCTACACCTCCCCATGGTCCCAAATCTTTGTGGTAGGTCAGTGGGGACATTCTTGGTGCATGATAAAATTTTCAGCACCTTGGGTTCACTGCATGTTGAAGAATCCACTTGCATGTGTTAGCTTATGTTATGCCTTGGTGTGCAATTAGCAAAAATGCAAATATGGTGTATTTAGCCCAATGGTGACATGAAAAGGTCTTGGAATTATTTACAGTGGTTCATTAGGGTAAATTTCATCCCTCAAATTAATCATGGAATTTTTGGAATCAAAAATTCCATTTATTGGAATTTATTTTAAATATAGCTATTTTGGAAATAAAATTGAAAAATATGATTTCCTCAAGTACAAATCCAAAAATTTTGCCAAGGCATAGATAATGTCAAACTTGACTTAGGAAAAATATGATTACTCTGTTTTGAAGAACTTTTGGAGTAGATATCTTAAATTGCCCATTTTACCCTTATTTTGTAAATTCTTGAAATGATGGATATATATCTCTGAAAAATTTGGAATTTATTCTACTGCTATAAAATGGTATTATTAGTTTTGCATGAATTTCTCAGAATTAATGGATGCATTGTTAGTTGTTAGATTAATACAATGACATTTTTGGTAAATACGTTATAATGGAATTTTATAGGTCATTACACAATAAATGCTGATGATACTCTGCCAATAGTCATAAACTAGTGTTCTAAAAGTTCTGTAATTTTTCTGGAATTTTTGATTACATAATACCTATACTTCATTTGGAAAAATGGAATTTGTGTGGAATCGATATTAAATAGGAAATGAGAATAAATAATTTAAGGAAAATTATGAAACTCTGTAGACAGCCACATTTTATCAATATACATCTCAGGAAAAATTGCCTAGGTCAGAGGATGCTAAATCATAGTACTTCATGTGTAAAGTGACCTAGTGATTAAATTAAAAGATTTAATTAAAGGACTATTTGGCCAAGAAAAATTATGAGAATTCATAGGGTAGTTCCCTTAGTCCATACCACCCTAGGATGAATATTTAGATGCAAGATGCCTTAAAGTTTGGAAGATCACATTTTTAGGGTAGTCATAGGTCATGGTCTGCATATAACACAAATAGGTCTTGCCTTAGGGGTTACCAGGGGATTGATTATCGACCGAAATAAGAGAGTTTAACATGAGTAACCGTGGTGGGTAGAGTTGTCTTAGTGAGGGATCAAAAGTGCAAGTCTTAGTTAGCAACTGGAGTGGGGGATCGGCGGAAGACCGTCGGCATCCCGGTAACACCTTAAGTCACTAGGGTTGTACTAGAGCAATAAGGAGAGCTGGGGAGATACATGGGTAGCCATCAACTAAAATAAATATCCTTGCGAAAGGGAACGCTGGGCGTAATCCCAACACAGTTCCTAGTGCCCCTTGAGAGCCCTTCACAGGGAATACCGGGGGCAGTTCTGGGATTAACCATAAATCTCTAAGTATAATAACCCGTAGACAAGAGTAGTTTAATAGGTTAGGACATTGTTGTACCTTCTCGCCCGTGTAGGGTTGGAGAGATTCATGATATATGCTCACCCGTTTAGGGTTGGAGGGAGTTGGTATAAAGGCACTAATGTGCGATCTCACCCGGGTTTGGGTTTGAGGGATTCAGGACGGGTTTTGGTCCTGCGAGCGGGAGGCTCGGTATGAATTACTTGCATGTGCATAAATATCATGGCGGGGCATGCGGTACTGGCTGTTCGTCACACCGATGGCAGTACGGTGCACCGGGCGGTTGTGAGAGTTAGAGGGGCCAGTGGGTTGTTTTTACACTGCGGTCTGGAGGACGATCCCCGATAACACACATCCGACCCAACAAGACTGACAGGTTTGTCAGCAAAGTACGTACGCGAGACTATAGAGTGCACCTTGGATGTGTACAGAGGCGTATGAGAGCGGTCTAAGGCTTGGTAGTGTGCATACCAGTCTAGATGAGGAGACGCCCGCTCCGCTGCTGCCGTAGCCACAACGGTGGTACCCGAGAGTGATGCTAGCTCTCAAAAAGTGGGAACTAAAGGTCTGTGATCACAGAGTCGTTGTGTGTGAGTTGCACTTGCCTGCGCATAAAATTGCATCATATCATTCATTCATATTAGGTCATACGCTTCATAGATCCTTATCATATAAATTAGTATGGGCTCTTTTATATGATAAGTTAAATTTCCTGGAAACCCTAACTTATATATTTGTATGGGCATTTATATAAGTTAGGGTACGTTTGTGATGATAGCATAGTGGTAGTTTAGTTTATTTACTTGTTCATATTACTGTTCTTTACTTTCCTTTACTGCACCGCTCTTACTTATTACTTGTATCGTACTTAGAACTGCTAGAGTAGAATTACATTACTTATTACAACTCTAGTTAGATATTGTCACCTGCTTCCACTTTGCTACCCCTTGTTGTCCTCCGCTTCGTCCTTCCGCTCGGTGCCTAGGAGCTGCGGGGCGAGGTGCGGAGGAAACGACTTAGTCTTTTTGACTAATGGTCGGTGACCAACTATTTTTAGGAGCCCATGGAGATGGAGCACCAGCACGTCGAGGAGGCAGGACATGAGGAGCAGATACCGCTTCAGCAGGCTACTACCACTACTATGCGTCCTCAGGTGGGACGAGATCTGATGTTCTAGCATAGCTTCCGCATTTATGATTTTGTGAGAGAGAGATTTGATGTACTGGGCATAAGCCCTTTTTACTCTTTCATTTGTACTCTATTGTGGACTATTGTGATGTACTATTCATTTCTTTTACATGATTGTACTATGTGGCTTGTGGACTGATGGTTTTATAAACAGTTTTACTTCTTTCTTCTCATATTGGCCTACAGGTTAAATGATCGTACTAGCCGGCAGAATCGGCGTGTTGCGGTGTCGACTAACCCGTGAGTTAGTGGCACCGTAAGACGACGATTCTGGGCATAAGACCCGGTAGCCCTCCTTGGTAAGGGGGAGGGGGGTCTTACACCTAACACATGGGTTAATGGCAGTGGTCAAAACATGGATCTGAATACATAACCAAAACCAGATCTAAAAAGGGCTAAGGGGTCAAACAGTGGCAGCTTTAGGGCCCAACACACGCCAACCCAAACCGGGGCAAAAGGCGGTGGCCACAGCTCTCCACACAAAACCACCCCTCCATAGGCACCAAAACTCCACCACCTGCCACAACCCAAGAGTCGGCATGCAAAAACTATCCGAAAACCCAAACCCCCCCCCCCCCTTGGGAATAGGGAAAAGTCACACTAACAATCCTAAGGAAACACACGAACCCAAGACAGAATCGTCGAGCCCACTCGACGCGGCTTTGAGTAAGCTCCACTCACTTGACGCCAAAAAAAATACTTAGCCGCAAAGCCTACGCTGGATGACGGCATTGAGTGAGCTCGGCTCACCTAACGCTGTCAACGCTTTCTACTTAGGATAAACGTAAATTTTAGTTAAAACCGCAGCCTAAACTCTCTCGGCGCGCGAAAACAGAGAGTTGGAAATTTAATTCCAACCCTCCCTTCCATCCTATCTACTTGGGGCTACCGCAACTAAACTTAAACTCCACTAAACGCAGCCTCACCCTAACTCTGGCTACCCATTGGACACCAAACCGCGAAAAGAATAAAAGAAAGAGATTAGCCCAAAAAAATTCCTAAACAACCTAATTTGAACATGGCTGAAATTAAACATCCCAAATTGAACATGGCTGAAATTTAAGAACCAAAGGTACAACAAAGTAAGAAGGAAAAAGGGGTCAACATGGCAAGGGCAAGGTGCCACTTGCCTTACTACAAAGATGCAACGATTGCAACACGAAACATGCCTTGGCGGTAAAATCGGCCACCTACGGTTCAAAAGCAACAATTAAGAGAATAAGAAAAGAAATCAACGGAAGTTTAACTCCTAGAATCAGCCCTATAATCAAGAATAACATACATGAAAGGGAAGATCTAGACGAGAGCAAGCCAAATCAGCTATCGCATGAGAAAAACGAGCTCCCTCCCGCAAACACCGGCCAAAAGCCACCGCCTCCTCTCAAAACCCTTCCGCCGGAAGCTCTCCAGGCTCGGGAACGACAAAATGAGAAGGAAAAACGGTTCACGGCAACAAAAGTTGCTCTCAGGAGAAAAAGTATGGAACACGCCCCAGACACGCCCGTGACACGACCCGACACGCCCGTGTCACGGGGCATGTACTCACACATCTACCCACCCACCCACTCGACGATCGTCGATCTCAGCTAGACGAAATAGGGGACACGCCCTGTGACACACCCGTGTCACAGGCCGTGTACCAACTCAAACACCGCTTGACGATCGTCGAGCGCCGATCATCGAACAGAGAGACACGCCCCGTGTCACGCCCTATCCGATACGACACGCCCGTGACACTGCCATGTACTCACAAAAACACCGCCCGACGACCCTCGAGCGCAGCTCGACGAACCGAAGGGGGACACGCCCTGTGACATGCCCGTGTCACAAGCCGTGTTCCTACCAAAAACACCCGTCGACCGAAATATCATTGAACACATAGCCAAGAGCTCTACCCGAGCCCGACACGCCCTGGGTCACGCCCGTGACCCAGGCCGTCTCACCCAAACTTACACAAAAAATACAGCCAACTCCTTAGCTAAAAAAAACAAGCACCAGCCTAACAAGATCGGCCACATCATGCCATGCACAGCACAACAAGCATTACAGCTAACAAAACAAACGTTGAAACTACACGAAAGCAAATGATCCAGGACTTCGACCAAAACTCGCACCGTAGCTAAACACCCAAGCTACGAAAACAACGGTGAGGTCGAAAACAACATCCGACGATCGCACCCTCGGGTTAACACTTCCCGAAGCCAAAACACAAGCATTCCCTAAGAGGCCCAACCGAGTCACCAAAACAGACCCCGGCTAGCTGGGGAATCTTGCTAACAGGCTACAACCAGGCTACACAAGGAACCTAAAGATCTAATACCACGCTCTACCACGGCGAAAGGCCGGAAATGCGTCATCGTAACGCCAATCCAAGATCAAACAAAACAAAGAAAAACCGGGGGCGTTACATCCCACCCCCTTCTTCTCAAACCAGAAGCCTCCGTCTTCGAGCTAGAAGTACCTGGAGCAACGCTCCCCCTATTTCCTGACCCTGACCCCTTTGCCCTGGAGCTACAACAACCTGGAGCTCCTGGTGACTCAGGCAGCTCCAACTCATCCTTAGCAACTGCCTCCTTCAGCCCACCATCTGACCTGTTCATCTCTAGCTCCATAAATGAGCTATCCTAATAAGACGTCACCTCTTCAAAGAAAACGTCTCTCGACATGATGAGCCTCTTTGTCGCAGGATCCATACACCTCCATCTTCTCCTCTACTTATCATACCCAACAATAGCTTCGTCTTGAGAGCATCCGGAGCGTGTACGTAGCAGGTAGAGCCAAAAACCTGTAGATGTTTCACACTGGGCTTCACCCCGATCATCAGCTCAACTAGAGTCTTCACAATGATCGGACAAAGAGGCATTCGATTGATGACATGTGCAACACAGGCCATCCCTTCCGCTCAAAAGGCCTTAGGAATGCCTTTGCAATGAAGCCAACACTTTCAGGTCTCTGTCAACAGATGGATCATCCGATCTACAACACCACCTTGCTGTGAAGTATGTCCATAAGACAACACCCTTCGAATCCCATGCTTCCTGCAAAAGTTTGAGAATATGGTTGAGCCAAACTCACCAGCGATGCTTGTCCTCAACTTCTTGATCTGCAGGCCAAGCAGGCGTTCCACAAGCTTCTTGAACTCCACAAACATGTGGAACATGTTCGACTTATCCTTCATGAAGTATATCCAAGTATACCTCGAATAGTCATCAACCAATATCAGCATCTACCTGCTGCCTCCAAGACTTGCGGTGATTGTCTATCCAACCAGAGCACAATGGACAACCTCCAACGGTGATTTACACCTGCAAAGCGCCTTATCAACAGTAAAGTGATAAGCTTCACAATGCTGACAACCCACACAAGCTTGACCGTTGCTGTAGGATGACCATCTAGGCAAGCCTCTTACGAGTATTCTTCCCGCCATTTCTTTCATCTTGTCCATTCCTACATGCCAAAGTCTTTCATGCTAGATAGCTGCACTATCACTGGCCTTCATCCGATGAGCACCTGAACTTGTTGATGCCCCTACCAAGTTCTTCTCCTTGCCTCCAACATGAGCTACGTTCGCTGAGAGCAAGATAACCTTGCACTCCTTCCTGAGGTGACCATGCTGCTTGCATTTATAGTACCTTGATCCTTCCTTCCTCTTCCCATCACGCCAAGGAGAACCACTCCTGTCTTGTTGATATGAAGTAGAAGGACAATCCTCCGTAGCAACCTTCACCTCCTTCCTGAACAACCCATCAAGGGAAGTCCAAACCTCCGCAGCTGACCGACATCCACTGATGTGGTCCAAGAGCTCCGATCAGATCACCTGCTTGAGAATAGACTCCACTTTCTCATTTGTCTCAGTCCAAGCTCTCATCTCTTAATCATTGCCAGCAGTAGCCTCTTGTCTTTCTGCTACGCATACTACCTCCCAAAGGTCCTTGCCAAGAAGAAAACTCTCCATACAAGACTTCCACCTATCAAAGTTCGTCTCTGTAAGGATTTCAATTCCAAGACCACTTGCTTCTTCCACTGCCATGGTTCTACCACTGGTTCCCTCTTCACAAGAGCAACAACCACTTCAGTTGATCACTATTTATCCACACCAACCTCGGTTAAGCTTTCAGAAGCACAGAGCACAATACAAGTTGATCACCGCTCAAGCAACTGAAACTGGCTCTGATACCATGTTGAATTTTCTCAAAGTGGTCAACGAGATAGCTTGACGCCAAATTAATATTCTCAGAACTATCAAGATCACATCTTAATCATGTGGAAATTTTCCCGGACATTGTAGTGAGCAGGGGTTATCTCAACTAAAGATAGTCACAACCAGAAAGATATGCAGCACAATATTCTTTATTGATTAACATCAATCTTCTTTACAAGGCGAGACATACATGGCGAGACATGATTCACCAAAACCACCACAGGGAAAGCAGAGAATACAAATACAAGACAAGACAAACACAAGCCGCGCAGACTCAAACACCAAGCCGCTAGTCTACTGTTGTTGAGTCCGCACAATCCACCAGGTCACTAGACCGCAACCTAAGCGGCGCAGACTGCCCGCTATTCCAATGCTAGCTCTAGACACCGATCTGCAAGCCGGCTAACCATGAGGTCGTCTAGCCGCCAGACCACGCAAGCTGTGATGTCGAATAGAACAGTCCGCCTGAAGCATGTGACTTATTGAACCCCAAACCAAGTTACCAAAGAGAAGACCGTCTTTTCACTATCCACGACCTGCTGATTACCTCCTGTTGCTTAACCGCATAGTCCGCACTATGCCTGACCGCAATCAGAGCCAAGTCCTGACTTTCTAGCGCTATCCGCACAACCTGCATAGCACAACCTGGTCAACTCAATCAAACTATGCAGACAGCAAAAGTTAGTCAGCAACAACTTATCGCGGGCTCACATACTGTTCATTAGCTTTCTTAGGTTCTCTATTCCTGATGTGACATGTGTCCTATTTGTAGGCATAATGAGGAGTGTGGTCACCGCCCTTACCGATAGGATTACCGCCACATCCCACAGCAAGTGTATCTCCAAGCCTACGGATACACTACAATCTGCCGCAACCTGTGCAGGATAGACAATCCGCCAATAATTCACCAAGGCCGGACAAAAACACTAGTCTGCATTGTCGCAAAAGGCCAAGCCAAGACCACCACAGCCGGACTCTACAACTACTGTCCGCCAATCCACGAACACAGCTCCAGTTTGCTTGTCCTGAGCCCACAGCCTCGCCACCAAGACAACTGCCAGACTCATCAGACACAGCTCCAGTCCACTTATACAGCAGATACCTCCAGTCCACATATTCTGCAGACTGCTACAGTCCGCATATCCCATAGACTGCTCCAGTTCACATATCCCACACACTACTCCAGTCAGCATAACCTGAGTCCACGACTATGCCAGCAAGGTAGCTGTCGGACCCAGCTCCAGTCCGCACGCAGTTGTGGATGCAATCTCCAGTCCACTTTTTCCAAACTCGTAACCAAGGCACACTTTACTTCTGCCGAGCTTGGCAGACTGAGACATAGTCCGCACTCCACTGCGCGATCTCCCCAAACTGAGCCAAACCTGGACTTGGTTCAGAACCAATTCCAAACTACTGGCCACAATGACCAGTTCGCACTTACTGGCGGACACTGGATCCAGGCCGCCTGCACCGGTGAACACCAGTATCAGTCTGTACTGACTGACGATCTCCACGGTTTCCACTTGCAGCTTCACCAGAGTAAGACCAAGGCTTCTGCCCAGCCAGTCTGCCGAGCTCCAGTTCTTCAGTCTGCTTCTTGCCGGACTTCGCGGATAGAGTCGCTATTCACCCGGTTACCTTCTGGGATCCAACTGCTTGCAGAGCATATGCCGGCCTAGCTACCGCCGCTTCTGCCTGCATAGTCCGCGCGAACAGACCGCCCAAGCCACCATAGAACAAATTGTCTGCACTAGCCACGCCGACCTGGCTGTCCGCCAACCCTGTCCGCGTAGTCCTCACAGATAGGTTGCCCAAGTTATCCATTCACCCACTTTGAATTCACAATTTTTAATAGTCAGGGCATTCAGTGAAATGCGCAAAGAAAGTTATCCTTCAATATTACCACGTCAGGAGGACCGTGACGTCAGTTTGGCATTCGTTGCGGTTACAACATCCTTGTAAAATAGGTCCAAAGTATTTGAAGATGAACGACCATCACCGACAATCATTTTGAAAATCTTTAATTACAATGGTAGCTAATCACCTCTCGGGGGGGGGGGGGGGGGGGGGGCAGGGGGCGGTGAATATGTTATTACAGTTTTTTAAGATTCTTTAAAATCTTCTATGACTTAAGTCCTACTGTGTATACTTAATTCATCTTTCAAGAACACAATTCTCAGTACATCAAAACACAATAAACAACACACCAGATTTTTATAGTGGTTCTCCAGTGTATGAGAACATCCACTATCCCTCTCTGCCTTTCTAACAGTATGTTAGACAAGGCACTTCACCAAAAAATATGGCTGCTCAGAGATTAGAGCACGATCCCACCGTATCAGTCAGTCTCCATTGAGACTTACAATACTGGCTCACAGCCTTGCACACAGTAATCACCTAATAACCACATACATCCACAAATGCACTTTACACGGCTGGGAGAAACAGACCCACACTGATCCACACAGAACTCCAATCACAGGCCCACAGATCCTAACACAGATCTCATAGATTTTTCTCACAGCCTTTATAATTTAGTCTTTATAACAAGATCTCACAGATGTCTCACACAGCCTAATCAATCTAGGCCTCAACATAGATCTTTCACAGATCTACTGATGTTGAAAGAGTTGTTGATTTGACTCAAGTGAAATTATTCTCTGAGTCAATTTCTTCCCGGGCTAAGTAAATCCCAGCCCTATCTGCTTCACAGCAATAAGAATGACAATCTTCGACTATCTGCGGCTTGTGTTGGAAATTCCTCAAGACCTTGATCATGTTCTTGCTGATGAAGCGGGGAATATTAAGAATGAAAGTCTTCAATTAGCTAACCTTTATTGGTAGGAAATGAATTGCTCTGCATCTCATTATATCCAGAGAAAACTGTGTACATATATCTTCTTCTTCTTCAACGATCCAGAGAAAGATCTTCAGATTTGGCTCGACTTGGATCATGAATCAACTTCAGCTAGGGCTTGCCTAGACTGATTCGTCTTCCTTAGAGAGATCCTCTATTCTTGCTGTAGCAGATTTTGATTGCACCAAAGAACTCAGAAACCCTTCAGATTTAATCAATTGAAGTTCTTGTTTCTGTAACAATGGCAGATGAAGACGACGAACTCCCGCTTCTCGTTTTAAGAATGTTAATGAGAAAAACTTGTTTGATCTTGATTTCAGCTGTTATTTATAATCCCGTCAATTTGGGGGATGATTGACACTTGTCCCAGTTTTAACGGTGGTTACAACCTCAGCTTAATCAAATTGAGATTCACTGTAAACTGACGGTGAAGTTAATGCCGATTTGCAGCATTTAAATAATGATTCAGAAAATTGTTGACTTGTTGACTTTGCAAACGTCATCATCATTTTGGACTTAGCAAAGTCAAGTAATATTTCAAATATCCTCAGTTCGACGAACTAAAAACTCAGTTCAACGAAACTAGAGCTCAGCTCGATGAAATCAAGCATCATTTCAGAAATCTTCAGTTTGACGAACTCAAAACTCAGTTCGACGAACCCAGGGCTCAGCTCGACGAAATCAAGCATTATTCTAGAAATCCTCAGATCGACGAACATGTGAAAGATGAGTTCAACGAATTCTGAACTCAATTTGACGAAATCAAAGCTCAGCTCGACGAAAAATGGATACGTAATACTTCGACGATACTGGACTTAGAACTTTCTTCCCCTCTATTGAGTGGCTTTGAGAGAATAGGCCATACTCAATGAATCTGGACTTAGAAAAATTTCAGCTCTGCTAGGCATTGAGAGTGTTGAGTGTACATGCCTCACTCAATTCTTTTTGCCTTGGCAACATTCTTCTGCCCTTTCTGTTTAAAAGCATTAAGAGTGTTGAGTGTATATACCCCACTCAACACTTTTTGCCTTAGTCATATTCTTTAGCATTCTGTCTGATTGTGTTGAGAGCGTTGAGTGTATAAGCTTCACTCAACACTTTTATACTTAGCCTAATTTTATGCAATATTGCATTCTTGCTGAAGTTTGGTGTTGACAAACTCAGCATATCATTAAGTGATGAAGCTTCACTCAACTCTTCTAGACTTAGTCGATTTTCTAGCTTCCACTACTAAGGCTTTGACATGATATACTTTGCTCAACGATTCTAGCCATATGCCGTTGAGTGAGTTGAGCTCATTCAACGCCTGTGGACAGCCACATTTCTACCTTTTCAATACTATAAGCTTTGACAACCAGCCATCTCCCAGCGCTATTAGTTGTGTGGCATTGAGTGAGCTTGCCTCACTCAACGCTTCTGGACTTAGGCATTTTCTTGAATTTCCAGCATATCTGTTGAGTACATTGGTCACAATGTACTTGTTTTGAAGAAGTCTTCTCAGCTCAATGATATACACATTATTGAATTTGATGGACATTAAGTTCATGTATGCAGGTAAATAAAGCTAAGTATAAAGTGTTGAGACACTCAGGACTAGTGTTGACTCACACTGAACAAGTTGTGTCGAGATAAAGAGAAGCTGTGTCGACACTAAGGACAACTATGTCGACACACTGTGTCGAGACTAAAGACAACTGTGCAGACACTCAGGACTAGTGTTGACACACTCTATTCACTGTGTCGAGACTGAGGACAACTATGTAAACACTCAGGACTAGTGGCAAAACACTCTAATCAAGCTGTGTTGAGACTGAAGACAACTGTGTCGACACTCAGGACTAGTGTCGACACACTCTTTTCAAACTGTGTCGACACACATGACTTGTGTCGCCACGTTCCACATAAGTTGTGTTGAGACAAGTTGAAGAGCTATGTCAACATATTCAGAAGTTTGTTGACACCACTAAAAGAGCAGTGTCGACACCCAGGACTTGTGTCGACACATTTAACTGTCAAGGTTCAACACTTCAGTAGACATGTTTCCTAAGTACAGAAATCAAGATGGAGGTACTGACAAATGTCAAAATTGTCAGATATCAGTTATTAACCGTATCAGCCGTTTACTCCTATTAAAGCCTATTTAAAGGAATCTAGTCTTCAAAAGAAAAAAAAGAAGAAGCAACACAATGTTTTGAAGACAAAACTCTGAAGCATCAGCTACAATTTAGAAGGTTAAGAGAGATCTGATCAAGAATCATCTTCAACATCTCTCCAGCCTAGATTAACCATAATTTCTACTTAAAGAAGCTTTGAAAAGCTAAGAAGGGTTAGATCGGATCTATCTTGATAAAGATCAAAGGAAGCACATTCATCAAGGTCAGATCAAGAAGCTGTTACTCAGATCTCACTTACTGGATGACATTTTATAATTCAATTTTTCTTTTACCTACTCTCATTGAGTAAGATCTACCTATAGATCTGAGTGGAGGAGAACTATTCTCATTTTGTTGTAAGCCTGTGTTATAAAGGCTGAGGTATGGCTAAGATTGTTTGAGGCAGGAGAAGTTGGAAATTCTCTGAGGTGTAGGGCAGGTGTTGCCTGAGAAGTATGAGTGTGGATTCATTCTGAGGTAGAGTTCTTGGGAAGAACTTGAGGTGTAGGATCTTGGTGATTTGAGTGTTAAGACTTGGAAAGTCTGAGTTATAGGATCCGGGTGGGCTCTGAGCTGTAAGATCTAAGGATCTAAGTAAAGGAAAGAGAAGGAGTTTCGTCGAATCTAGTTCATTGCTAGATAGGCGAAGGGGGAAAGTGGATGTAACCATAAATTAGGGAACCACTATAAATCTGTGCACGTTGTGTTGTGTGTGCTAAATTGTTATGCTGTGTTTATTTTCCTAATTGATGTTAAGTATATCTTGATTATCTGACTGAATTAATCATATTAAAGAAAGTAGTACTCTGATTATTAAAAAAGGATGCCATAATTTAAATTGGACCTATTCACCCCCTCTAGGTCATTAGCAATCCTAAAGTAAATATTTACACTATCACGAAGTCCACCTATCATTATCTCTTGAACTATATGTCCAATCATTGTGACAAAGACCAACCTGTATGCATGAACTTAAACATACATCAAATACAACCATGTGTATACCATTGACCTGTTTCACTTCTTTCAATTCTAGGACATTGGGATTAATGGACCCAACAATCTCCCCCTATTTGTAAGAAGTCAAAACACCACTTGAGAATTCTTTATCAATGATATACACTAACATAAGCAACAAAAATATTAATATTGTATTAATCTAAGAGCAACAAGAGTTACCATACTGAGTTACCACATTTTCCCTTGTGCTCCCCCTGCTTTGCTGCATCCTATTGCTTCAAGCTGCTTCACCTGTGAAGCCTTTCAAGTAGGCACTTCTTTGTTGCTGCTACTCCCCCTTGCTAGTTTGTTCATGTACTACTTCTCCTCCCTTTTTGATTTCTGTGAAATAGCTTAGGAGCAGCATGCTATCTACTCCCCCTATTTGAGAGCAAAGAAACACCTAGTGCAGAACTTTCTCCCCCTTAATAAGAACAACTGAAGTTATACCAAATTCAACATACCAAATTCAAATTTGAAGGTGTTGAACTTTGCTTTATCTAGTGGCTTGGTGAAAATATCAGCCACTTGCATGTCTGTTGGGAGAAACTCAAGACTAATATCCTCACATTCCACATGCTCTCTTAAAAAATGATATCTAATCTCTATATGCTTAGTCCTTCTATATGATACAGGATTCCTAGCTATAGAGATTGCACTTGTAGAGTCACAAAACAAAGGGCTTTTACTTATCTCAAGGTTATAATCCTGGATTTGATGCTGAATCCACAGCATCTGTGCACATCAACTTCCTTCAGCTATTTATTCTAATTCTGTAGTACAAATAGATACACTAGTCTTCTTATTGTTGCTCCAAGACAATAGTATTCTACCCAGAAACTGACAGGAACCTGATGTACTTTTCTTATCCTCTCTATAGCCTGCAGAGTTTGCATCTGAATAGCCAATTAGCTCAAAATCCCTATTCCTAGGTACCATAAGCCAAGATTTGGTATGCCCTCTAGATATCTCAAAATTCTCTTAACAGCTGAGAAATGAGTCGCCTTAGGGCAAGCCTGATATCTAGCACAGACATATATAACATACATGATGGCTGCCCTACTAGCAGTGATGTATAAAAGAGAACCAATTATCCCTCTATACAAAGTTTGATCAACAGATTTCCCTACCTCATCTTTGTCTAAAGACATATTTGATCCCATGAGAGTTTTCATTGAGGAAGCATTCTCCATCCCAAATTTCTTAAGTAACTCCCAGGTAAACTTAGACTGTGATATGGATATTCCACTGTCAGTCTTTCTTACTTGGAGACCTAAGAAGAACTTTAGTTCACCTTTGCTACTCATCTCAAACTTCCCTTGCATATGTTTGACAAACTTCCTGCAAAGGCTAGCATCAGTAGATCCAAAGATAATGTCATCAACATATATTTGGACTAGGATGATCTTGCCCTTAGATTCCCTAAGGAATAGAGTCATGTCTATATTCTCTCTTGAGAATTTATTTTCAATGAGGAAGTTAGACAATATTTCCTACCAAGCTCTACGGGCTTGCTTTATCCCATAGAATGATTTCCTTAGTCTATAAACAAAATCAGTATGGTAAGGAACAACAAAACCTGGTGGTTGTTATACTTAGACTTCTTCTTTCAAATCTCCAATCAGAAATGCTGATTTCACATCCATATGATACACTCTGAACCCTTGAAATGTAGTATATGAAAGGAATAACCTGATAGCTTCTAATATTGCTATAGGGGCAAAGGTTTGATCAAATTCAACACCTTCCTCTTATCTGTACCCTTTAGCCACCAGTTTAGCTTTATTCTTAACTATAATGACATTTTCATCAAGTTTATTCGTGTAGATCCACTTAGTTACAATGACATTATGTCCATGATCTGGAATCCAGCTTACAGACCTTACATCTTCTAAACTGGTTCAATTCCTCTTGCTTAGCTATAATCTAAATATCTACAATATAAAACTGGTCTTGGTTATCCTCTTCAAATTTCTTAGGTTCTATCCGTGATAGAAAGCAAGAGTACATTTCTATGTTGAGACATCTACTCCTTGTCATTACTCATTATCTTGCATCACCAATAATCTGATAGTCTGGATGATCCCTCAGATGTCTTACTGCTGGAGGTTGTATTGCTTCAACATCATGTTCTTCATGATGTTGATCTTCATCCACTTCCTGTGATCCTTGTGCTTCCTCTGGAATGCACACTCCCTCTTCTTGGTCTTGTATTGTTGGAGCATCTTCTTAATTTCTCTTGAGAGTGAGCTTTTTTGACACTAGTTCAGTACCTGTAGAACTAGAAGAGCTTGACAGCTCATTGTTAATCATATTTGTTTCATCAAACACTACATTAACTAACTCCTCTACAATTTGACTTGTCAAGTTATATATCCTATAAGCCTTACTATGATTATTGTACCCAAAAAATATTCCCTCATAGGCTTTGGCAACAAACTTAGTTTTATAGGATTTCCCATTGTTGAGTACAAAGCACTTGCTCCCAAATATTCTGAGATATGCAAGGTTTGGTTTCCTACCCTTCATAATCTTATAGGGAATCTTATTGTGGCTCTTGGTGATAGAAGCCCTGTTAAGGACATGACAAGCTATATTTATAGCCTCAGCCCATAAATATTCTGGGAGAGAAGTCATTTAGTAGTGTTCTATTATCCTCTATGAGAGTTCTATTCTTCCTCTCAGCTATCCCATTTTGTTGGGGTGTTCTTGGAGAGGAAAACTCATGTTGAATCCCATGATGTTCACAGATTCTTGTCATGCATTCAGACTGAAACTCAGTCCCATGGTCACTTCTGATTTTGACTACAGTACTGTTCAGCTCATTCTATATCTGCATGACAAATATCTTGAAGACATTTGTGGTTTTAGACTATTTGTCAAAAAGAATACCCACACAAATCTTGAAAAGTCATCGACCACCACTAAGGTATAGACATTCCTACCTAGACTATGAACTGACATTGGACCAACCAAATCCATATGCAAGAGGTATAAACAACTCACAAAATCTTTATTCTCAATGCTTTTGAAGGAAGATTTTGTCTGATTACCCTTTTGGCATGTAGAGCAAATACCTTCCTTAGAGCACTTCATGTTAGGACCATTCCTAATTAACTCTTGACTATAAAGCTTTCCTATAGTCTTATAATTCAAATGAGCTAGCCGCTTGTGGATTTGACACAATATAAGGCTTTCTCATTTGCAACTATACAAATGGGAGAGTCCGATGATAAACAAAGAAAATTAAGATAATAAACATTCCACTCCTAGTGCCAGTCAAAGTGACCTCTTGGTCACTTGATCTTCTTATATGACACTTATCCTTGTGGAAAGAAATGACATAGCCAAGATCACATAGTTGGCTTATGCTTATAAGGTTGTGTTGCAACCCTTCCACATAAGCCACTTTTGTGAAAGTGAATAAGCCATTAGTGATCTTACCTTAACCTTTGGTGATCCCTTTATCTGATCCACCAAATATAACCTTAGGTCCATCCTTTACTGGAATGAAATCCTTCAGGAAGCAGTATGTTCATGTCATGTGCCTGGAACAACCACTGTCCAAGTATCATATAGGGGAATGAAAACTTGTACTCACCTACAAGAAATAAATCACTTATCCTTAGGACCCCAATTCTCATTGGGTTCTAGGTGCATGTTTGGCATAAAATGAACATGCCTGCCTACAGCTCTTCTAACAAGTAAGCGTGCATTATCTCTCTGTACACTATTATTGTGACAGCAATCAATGGCATAGTTGCCAACATTGCCACAACACCAACACTCATAAATATTGTACCTCCTTTTAAGGGCTTGTTTAACAGCATTGCTGTCAGTAGCTCTCAGTACAGTTGGTACAACAATAGACTTTTTCTTGAGTGTTGGGGCTGGTACTTGAAACCTAAATGGTCCAGGATGGGCCATTTGAACCTCCTCATGTGCTTCCTTGTGGCCACTAGCACCATTGCCACTCCTACCACCATAGTGGTGAACAACTTTATTCTTCCTTTTGGAATTACCAGCTCTAGTGTTCCCTTTGAAGCCTATACCTATCTTATCCTTTTGGGAGAAGAAAGAATCTATTAAGGGCAACACAGTACATGGATTTAAAACTTAGCCACTAGCACCTTATCCTTTTGGTGTTTACCTTCTAGATTCCTGATAAGTTCATTCTTAAAAGTTATGGTGCCCATCTAAATAACAGTAATATTTTTAGTTGGATAACTTCCCTAATTTTCTGCTCTAGCAAAGTTGCTGTTTTAGAATGCTTGGAAGCAGCAAGCTTCAGAGATGCAATCTCTTGAGCTTGCTATTTGGTCAGCAGCTTACTCCTTCTGAATGCTTCCAGAAGTTCACCATATCTTTCAATCATTTGATTATTGTCTTCCTCAGATTCAGAGCCATCTTGATCCCGTAATGAAGAATAACTTGAATTTGGACCAGTCACATACTTAGACTTCGATGAAGAGTTGGATGAAGAGTGTACCTTAGATGGTCCGGGCTGATCCTGGCTAGATTCCTCATGTGATCTTGCCATCAGCCCAATGTAGGCTTCATCATCCTCTTTTGATTCTGATAAGGAAGACTCAGTCCGGCTTTTCTCCCTCTTAGCAATGAAGATTTTCTCCTTCTTGCTTCTCTTGTGGTGATCATTCTTTTCACAAGCTTCTATCTTCTCAAGACAATCAGCAACAACATGACATGGCTTGTTGCAACAGAAACAAACAACCTTTTTAGATAATGTTTACCAGGTTTTGGATCATACCTGCCTTATTTGGAGGGTTTCTTCTTATTTTTGTAGTAGTCCTCTTTGTGCCGGAAGGAACGGGTAGGTTTACTCCTCCACCCCTTCTTTTTCATCAGCCTCATAAACTGCTTTGAGAAAGCAGCAAACTCCTCATCATACATATTACAGCCCTATTCCTCTTGATCTGAATCTTTTAACTTAGTTGGCCTTCTTATGTGAGAAGGATTCTTCTCATTTCTCCTCTTGGAGCTATCTTCCTTGAAGGACACAGTAATTTCTTTGGCGTGGTCTCTGCTACTCTTCTCGTTTTCCTTCCTTGCTGCCAGCTGCATATCATATGAAAGCAGCTTATCAAACAGTATGGATAGTGGAGTATTTGACAACTTTGCCACTTCTATAATGGCACATATCTTTGTGTCCCAGCCTCTAGTAAGAGACCTAAGAAACTTATCATTTAGCTCTTAATTACTAAAGGCCCGACCATAGGTCTTTAACTCATTAAATGTCCTGAAGAACCTTTCATAACAGCTAGTTATGGTCTCCTCCCTGATATGTCTGAAAAATTCATACTCTTGATTTAGCATTGACTTTCTATCATCTCTCACTTGCTTAGTGCCTTCTATATACACTATCAAGGTGTCCCACATTTCCTTTGAGGAATTGCAGTGCACCAGGTTTTGAAAGGTGGAGTCATCTATGACACTAACTATGATGTTTTGTGCCCTCTTATCCATTGTTGATAAGATGACTTCATCCTTAGTTATTTTAGAGTACTGCTTTGGAGTCTGAAGATTTGCATCAAGGACAGATATCTTCATTGGGATGAAGGGTCCTTCTTGAACTATGATATAGATCCTAGGATCATATGCTTCCATGAACAATCTAACCCTTTCTTTCCATATGCAAAAATTTTCCCTCCTGTAGAGAGGAAGTTTCATGGATCCAAGCTCTTTTTGATTCTCTCCTGAACCCATCCTAACCTTCTGACAGGTACCGTAGAGATCTCCTCAAACTGTTAAGTCTTTTCTTGAGCAACAACCGTCTGATACCACTTGAAAGTCTTTGATTTTAAGGGTAGCTAATCACCTAGAGGGGGGGGGGTGAATAGGTTATTGCAGTCTTTTTAAGATTCTTTAAAATCTTCTATGACTTAAGTCCTACTGTGCATACTTAATTCAGCTTTCAATAACATAATTCTCAGCACAGCAAAACACAATACACAGCACACCAGATTTTTATAGTGGTTCGGCAGTGTATGGGTACATACACTGTCCCTCTCCTCCTTAGTAATAGTATGTCAGACAAGGCACTTGTCCAAAAACTATGGCTCTTCAGAGATTACAGCAGGATCCCATCGGATAAGTCAGTCTCCACTGAGACTTACAACACTGGTTCGCAACCCTCCACACAGTAATCACCTAACAACCGCATACAGACACAAATACACTTTTCATAGGCTGGGAGAAACAGTCCCACACTGATCCACACTGGAATCCAATCACAGGCCCACGGTCCCTAACACAGATCTCATAGATTTTTCTCACTGCCTTTTAATTTAGGCTTTATAACAAGATCTCATAGATCTCTCACACAGCCAAATCAATCTAGGCCTCAACACAGATCTTTCACAGATATGCTGATTTTGAAAGAGTTGTTGATTTGACTAAAGAGAAAATATTTTCTGAGTCAATTTCTTCCTATGCTAAGTAAATCTCAGCCCTATCTGCTTCCCAGCAACAAGAATGACAATCTTCGACTATCTGCGGATTGTGCTGGAAATTCCTCAGGACCTGATCTTGTTGTTGTTGATGAAGGGGCGAAGATTAAGAATGATAGTCTTCAATCAGATAAACTTTATTGGCAGGAAATGAATTGCTCTGCATCCCCTTCGGTCCAGAGAAAACTCTGTACAAATATCTTCTTCTTCTTCAATAATCCAGAGAAAGATCTTCAGATTTGGCTCGGCTTGGATCGTGAATCAACTTCAGCTAGGGCTTGACTAGACTGATACTTAGCAAAATCAAGCAATATTTCAGAAATCCTCAGTTCGACGCACTCAAAACTCAGTTTGATGAAACTAGAGCTCAGCTCGATGAAATCAAGCATCATTTCAGAAATCTTCAGTTCGACGAACACAAAAGTCGGTTCAACGAACCTAGTGATCAGCTCGATGAAATCAAGTATTATTCCAAAAATCCTTAGATCAACGAATAGGTAAAAGCTGAGTTCCATGAAATCTGAACTCAGTTCGACAAAATGAAAGCTCAGCTCGACAAAAAATGGATAAGCAATACTTCGACAATTCTGTACTTAGAATTATCTTCAGCTCTGTTGAGCGGCGTTGAGTGAATAGGCCATACTCAACGAATTTGGATTTGGAAATATTTCAACTCTGCTAGGCGTTGAGAGAATTGAGTGTATATGTCTCACTCAATACTTTTTGCCTTGGCCACATTCTTCTGCCCTTTCTGCTTAAATGCATTAAGAGCGTTGAGTGTATATGCCTCACTCAACACTTTTTTCCTTAGCCATATTCTTCAGCTTTCTGCCAGATGGCGTTGAGAGCCTTGAGTCTATAAGCTTCACTCAACGCTTTTATACTTAGCTTGATTTTCTGCAATCTTGCATTCTTGCTTAAGTTTGGCATTGATAGACTCAGCATGATGTTGAGTGATGAAGCTTCACTCAACGCTTCTGGACTTAGTTGATTTTCTAGCTTCCACTGCATAGGATTTGACATGATACCCTTGACTCAATGATTCTGGCCATATGTCATTGAGTGAGTTGAGCTCATTCAACGCCTGTGGACTTAAGCACATTTCTGCCTTTTCAATACTGTAAGCTTTGACTGGCAGCCTTCTCTCATCACTATTAGCTGTTTGGGTTGAGTGAGCTTGCCTCACTCAACGCTTCTGGACTTAGGTATTTTCCTGAATTTCCAACCTATCACTTTGAGTCCACCTATCATTGTCTCTTGAACTATATGTCCAATCATTGTGACAAAGACCAACATGTATGCATGAACTTAAACATACATCAAATACAACCTTGTGTATACCATTGACCTGTTTGACTTCTTTCAAATCTAGGACATAGAGGTCAATGGACCCAACATAATTCTTATGTTAAAGATTCCTGCACAGTTATCCCCCTTCCAACAAATCCTTGTCATTGCTAAAAGCAACAATCATTGTTGTGGTCATATTTTTTTTAATGTTGGAGCCCTTATGCTTGAGTTCCATTATCTCCATGAAAATTGTAGTCCTCACCCTTGTAAGCTTTATTTAGTATTGGTGCATGTGCTTTCCATTCAGATCACTCGATAGAGTTTCATTAGAATGACGATTTGAGAATTTTGTACCAAGTGAATGTAGTTTGTACAATGGTGCCACAACTGTAACAGCCCAAAATTTTACCGTGTTTTAAAATGCTGGGAGTTCTTGGATAAGTACAACTCTCACATAGTTGTGTGAACTCACATAGCGCGGCGCCGTGTTCACTAGCGTGGTGCCATGTTCACTAGCGTGGCGCCTTGTTCACTAGTGCGATGTCATGTTCACTAGAGCGGTGCCGTGTTCACTAGCGTGGCAACATGTTCACTAGTGCAGTGCGCGTTAACCCTCCTAGCGCCGCAAAGCTAGACATGGAGCTAACGTCAGCGGTAGCTATCGCCAGGCAATAACGTAACATTGTGCTCAATGGCATGACATCGTGTCAGCAAGTGTGGCATCGTGTGGACTCAACGCCCCAAGCCAGAGAGCTGTTTGGAAGCGTATGTGAGCCTGTTTCATAAACTAAAATTTTTTGGTAATCTGATCTTCTTGGAACTTGATCCAATGAACTATTTCTTTTGCCTATTAACCCTAAATAAGGCAAAGGAGATCTCATCTGTCATTTTCTAGAGTTCTTAGCACTTTACGGCTCATGAGCAAGAGGGAGCAGAGGAGGACAATGACCTAGATTCCTCCATTACTAGAGCTTTAGAGCTCCGTTTGACTATCCGAGACTGGATTTGCTTTCGGGTCTTGAAGGCCAACGTTTTCATCCCTACTATTCAAGGATTCTATGGAAAGTAAGAGGTATCGTAAGGTAACAACATCTCTCCTTCCGATCTTAGAATGTATGCATATCATCTTTTGTTAATGCCTTCCATTTTTCAGCAATTTCTTTGCATCAGATCTCTCAAATGAGAGGGGTTCGGGCTACCTTGGTTCAAGTGGAACCACCAGGTCAATTGAGTCCATACTCGACAAAATGTTTTACATTAGAAATCCGCACCGTTTGTGGATTAAGCATAGTGAGTGTAGCTGAAATGGCAACCGATAGTATGATTTAGTGATGTTTCTTGGCGTGTACTTTATGGATTTTGCTAGAAATCCGATTACGGAGAAGATGTTGTTTTCATGCCCTTACTATCATGTGAGAACGAATGTTGGCTTAGGGCTGAAAATGATGTGTGTTATGACCCGTATTAACAAAAGTTAGAGAGCACTTTGGGTAGGTCGTGATGCTACATGCATGGGCAATCCTAAAGAAATGAACATGCAAAAAGTTTCAAATTATAGTATGTAATTTATTTAGTCTAGTAGTTTCCCATGATAACAGAAAAAATGGCTGATCATAATTATTACATAAAGGAAATGTCCGACAGTAAAGAAAATGAAACATAAAATATAAAACTTGATATATCAAGAGGCTAAGCATCCAGAAGCGGGAGCTTGACGCAGATCAGGCTCAGGAAGCAGGTTGCGCAGTGATAGATGTTAAGACAAATTCCAAAGGAAGAAGGAAAAAGCCTAAGAACATTGAAACAAAAGGTGAGAAGAGTAAAATAAAGTATGAGTATGGGAATCAAAAATGTACGTGTACTAGTTTTCTTGAAGCAAAACTAGCAAGATAGGCAAGTAAGTGAGACAAGTAGAAACACCTAGGAGTTTTAGACAACTCCGGAGTATAGTAAATTTATGTTCATGTAAAAATATAAGCTGTAATCAATGAAATGTGTATGTGTTTTTATTTGATTCACAAGTGTCTTCAAGTTCAGATGCAAGTCTTATTAGATAATTCGTGTTTGTCATGAATATTTATTTATTCTCGAGTCAAGAGGGAACTCAAGTTAAAGAATTACATCAATTAAACACTACTTTTCAATAGTTGCTTATAATATTAATGAATTAAATGATTCATAGATTATGATTCTAACATGCACGGATTTATGTCAAAGGGGAAAATTGGATAATAAAAAAACCTTTACCCAAGTCTTACAACTAGACAAGCAAAATATAGAAGATTCGATGACACCAAAAACTAGATAGTTAGTTTTACATTTTTACGGGTTCAAGTATTCGCGAGTGGTAAGATTACTATGCATCGCTTTGGGGATAACAACTACTCATCTAGATTAAACCAGTTTAAGTAACGATTATCTTCCAAATAAACATGTGTACAATCTAAATATTATATAAAACACAAATCAACTATTTGCTAACAAGAAATATTAATAATTATCATCATGATATTTATTGCGCATGACCAAAAATTTTTCGTTCTTCTAATTACACGTCAAATGAGAAGGATCATTCATCTAAGTAAAAAAGCCAAATAAAAATCATTCATGATCACAAATTCATGTCATTCGAGATGTATTAAATCATAAACTACTACCTTGTCAGATTAGGCATTCAAAATTTAAATTTATTTAGTAGATCAAATATTCAGGAGTGAAGTCATATAATCATAAGAACAAATGCATTAATTTGAGCTCAATGTTTGCAAGAGAGAGATCTCAACTTTCCTTAAGAAGGTTGAATCTAGCGATGGCTAAACGACACAAGCAAAACTTAAAGAACTAATTTAAATCTGTTCAAGAATGACAAAAATGATATTTGATATAACAATCTGCACAACACTAGTACAACCATTCTACGTCATATACTTTAAACAAAAGATGGCTAAAAATTTTACCTCCCTCAAAGTTGAGGAGAGGGGAGATTTCCATGCAGAAATAGGAGATTTGGCGGTATCTAGGTTACAGAAACCCAAAATTGGAGAGGGAATTGCGTGGAGATCCCACCAATGGATCCATTGAACAACATCAAAAATCAAAATTATAAGGGGGGTTAGATGATTATAAGAGGGGTAAAATTCTTGAATCACAGGTTATACGCAAATTGGAGACAAAAGATTCCAAGGAAAATTAGGGAAATATGAATAGAGGAGAAGTGGAGGGAGATCTTACCCAAAGAAACCAAATCCGAGCCTAAGGAGGAGAGAGGAGGAAACCCTATTTATCCCTCTTGCAAAATATCGGCCAAGAAGAAGGAGAAGAAGAGAAATTAGGGTTGCTGACCATTAGACAGAGGGGCTGCTATCCTCATGGAAGAAAATAAAAAAAGGGCTGCTGCCTTGTGGAAGTGGAGGTTTGTTGGTCCCTTGGAGGAGAGAATGATTGCAGTTAGCCAAGGAAAGAGGATCTACTGCTGTCTGCTCCTTGGAGCAAGAAGGAAGGCTATCGACTGCATGGGGGTTGGGGAAAACTTCTACCAATCACAAGAGAAGAGGGAGAGGAAGAGCAGGAGGCACTAGATCTTAGAGCAGAGGTGGTTGTTGTAAGATGCCCCCTCTCGGAACACAAGATACGATCCAGGGGAGTCTTATGCCCAGAACAGCCGCCTTGCGGTAGCGCCAACACACGGGTCAACCTGCACCACAAGACGCCTATCTTTCCAGCCAAGATCAATATCATCAATTCCAACCCAACATAAAGAATATAAACCGAAGTCAAAATCCACACAAGCATATAAGTCCAACTATTACATCAATGAAAAGAAGCAACAACAAGGCTTCTATAATATCAGAGTACATAAAAACTTTGCCAAATGGGCTACAACTAGAATCTCTCAAAAACTCACATCAGTAATTGACAACAGCGATGGTATCGTCACATCAGGCCCTGTCTCCCTGTCCTGGCTTCCCTCCTACACAACCTGTTGTAGCTCTATCTGCGGGGTTTCCTCCTAAAAAGGAAGACGTAACAATTGTTAGTCATAAGAACTAACTGGCTATCACATTCGCTCCCCCGACGACTCATAAGCACCGATTGAAGAAAGGAAAAGGGGTACAATATATATATATATTTATATATATATATATATATATATATATATATATATATATATATATATATATATATATATATATATATATATTTATATATATATATAAGCAGTAGTACATGCAGGAGGTATAAGACTAAACAATATCAGAGTATCCAACATATAAACAAGTGAGTATATCAATCAACACTAGCAGTTTTACTCAACAATAGTATACAAGTAAGATCCTACAATAGGAAAGTAACTCAACTTATATGAATGCCCATACGGACATATAAGTTAAGAATTCGCTTAACAGTAAAGTAACTCATCTTATAAGAGTGCCCATACAAACTTATATGATAAGGATCTTCTGTATGTATTGCAATACAATGTTATGAATGCAATGCAATGACTCACCCATGCACACACAGACGCACACTACTTTGTCGACATAGACTTGTAGTTCCCACTTTTTGAATAAGTAGCTAACCTCTCACGCGCCATCCGACATGGCCAGACGATGACAGTGGAACGAGTTTTCTACTACTAGGCTGGTCTGCACACTACCTTGCCTAGGCCTCCGTATGCCTCTATGATAAGAACACAACAATGGAGCTCACATGAGTACTACGGCTCAGAGGTGTCTCGGGTTGATGAGCACCAAGAACACAACCCAAACTGGCCTATCTTTATGGCACATAAGGAGCCTATGGGAGTGTATCACCATATGACCAAACCCAACCTTCCACTTGGTACGGAAGGAGCCCCAGGAATGAGCACCGAGGACCAAGCCCAACTGCCCAATGTTTATCTGTCAACTCCCGTCGGTGTGACGACTGGCGAGCCCGTAGACCTGCCATACTATACTTAACGCAGTATTATGATACCGTGTGTTAACTCACACTGCATGCAATTTCACATTTAAGGGCTCCACACTGAGTCCCTTCTCAACAAATCATTCTAGTGCTGCAAACACACACGCACCTCCAACCCTTCCATATTTCTGCATCACGTAAGGGTTCATCATTTACACAGGTGGCAAGGCACCTTATACAACACACCAATCCCACACTGCTACCCGTAGGGAGACTCAACTCTAAGCAGTGGACTACTAAACACATCACATTAATCATCAAATCACATGGCCATGCATTTACCACATCCAATTCCTTTCCACATGATCAAGCATTCACAACAAGTGTAACACCATCCGAAAATCACAATAATATAATGATGATTCACATATATATCATGCATGATAACATAACATTGAGTTATGTACTCAGTTGTCGGACATCACGCCTTCTTTCCAAAACCCATTTCATTCTCCGGAATATAATCATGCACATCTCTATCAGATTTAACAAGAATATCATTTGTACAATCAAACGTATCAATTTATTTGTTCACTGACTTACCCAAACCATTTATTTATCAAACTCCTTCAAACCGTTTGTACATTCGTGTTTAACCAAACCATTTATTTATCACAATTGTGTTTAGACTAAGTTTACCAAAACCTCGACATTATTTTGCTACAAACTCTCTACTCCAAACTCGATTCTACACAAACCCGAGAACAACATGCACTTAAGACATGACTATACAACAACTTCGATTGGACATTCTTGATGCTACAAGACTCGTATGAAATCGTGTACCATCCGTTGGAAAGGTCTTTCCAAGGGCTACGACTTTTGTGTTTAGTCAAAAACCCAGATCTTGGCGCATCACACTTGGAAACGGTGTTGAAGTTCGATGCGCAAAAAAAAAATAGATTTTTGCACGCATCTTAAAGCAAGATGAACAACATCGGTTCATCTTATTCCTTTATGTTTTTATTCAGAACCAAATACAACACTTCCTCCTCCCTTATTCACTCTTAATAGACCATTTCTTCTTCACGAAACTAAGTCCATCATCTTCACAACAAAGAGAGGAGAGTTTGAAGACATCAAATCCCTAGGACAAGGTTCTAGCATGGTCTCTTCCTAGGTAAACTTGATCTCGCAAGTCAAACTCTTTTTAGTCGACATCTTTCCTACATAATAACTACAAATCTATCACTAAGTGAGAGGGTAGGAGGCTCACCTCATTTCCAGCCATGGATCTCGTTATCCTCCTCAGCGACATCTTGTTCCTGTATGTATCATTCTTCCTGGAAAGTAGATCAGCTCCAATGGATTTTTCTTTCCCGACGGTTTCCGCACAGGTAACGTCTCAGCAAGAAGTGAAGTGATGGCTAGGGTTTTCCGTAAGTCCCCTTTTATAGGAAGAAATAGGGTAAACCTCCCTGCCACATGTCACCCAATTACTAGACCACTCATTAATATTTAAAAAAAGTCTTATTGAAAAGATCGGTCCACTGGAGTTGTTTGGCACATTTCCTGAAATCGGTTCAGTCCATAGATGCAAGACAAAAAATTCGGCCCGAGTCAAAAATATGACAAGTCAAATTTGTCATGTATAGTATAGACACTCAACGAATCGTCGAGATTTGTCATGATCACTCGACGCCTATAAAGTACAACATACTTACAAGTTAAAATCATCGAGTATACATGACCATTCTTCGAATAGCGTTGAGTTTACTCAACGCACTCGACGCTTCATCATGTGGCATCGAGTCCACTCAATGCCTGCAAAGTCCAGAATACTTTCATAAGTAAAAATCGTCGAGTATACATATACTCACTCGACAAATCATTGAAATTCATCGTGATCACTCGACGCCCATGGAATCCCGAAGAATTCTAAGTTAAATTTGTCGAGTGACGTTGAGACCACTCAACGCACTCGAAGCTTGTCGAGTCCAGAATAATTTCAAGTCAAAATCATCGAGTATATATATACTCACTCAACGAATCGTCGAGATTCATTGTGATCACCCGATACATATAAGTCTAGAATATTTTCTATGTATCACTCGTCGAGTATCACTCAACGATTCATTGAATTGCGTCGAGACCACTCAACGCACTCGATGCCTCCAGAAAATAGAAATATTCTATGTCCAATTTATCTTATATACTCGACAAATTCATCAGATATTCATGATGATATTCGACGAATAGTATTGGTCTCAACTCACAACTAGTACTCGACGAATTCATCGGATATCCATAATAATATCCCACGAATTTTACTTATCGAGTCTGGTGAATCCCGAGCCCGAGTCAGGTCTCTTGACCGAAAATGTGTGTGAGGGGTCTAGTGCGTATTGTGATGTTACAAATCCTATAAACAAAATAAAAGATTTCGTCCCCGAAATAAGGCTAAGGCTGTGGGGGAGATAAAGCATGAAAAATATAATATGCTTAAATTTTACCTTGGGGAAACAACTCCGTGTAGCGCTTCCGCATCAAATCCACCGTCTCCCAAATGTTTTCCTCTTTCCCATGATTAAACCACAAGATTTACACCAAAGGAACACTCTTCCGACGCAAGTTCATTGTCTCGGTGTCCATTATCCGCACCGACTCTAGTTGAACAGATTTATCAGTTTCCATTGCTCCATCCGTGGTGGGGACGTGTTGTTCGGGCTGTAATAGTACCTTTCGAAGCGACGACACATAGAAGACAACGTGCAAATTTTCCAGCTCTGTTGGTAGCTGATGCGGGTTAAAACTCCATAATTATTACAAGCTCGCGGCGCCCAGGGCTGTTTTATTTAAGAAAAGCGGAGTTGGTTTTTATTTAGAAAACAAGGCGCGCAGATTTATTATTTGGATATAAAACAGTGAAATCGAGTTTTAACGAAAGGAGGCAAGTGCACCTATTGTGTGTAGTATAGGATATTCTGGTGTGCAATATCGAGGTCGTATTTTTCTCGGGGTCGGTTCGACTATTTCTACTCTTACATGGAGGGGACTATTTTTTTACTGATATTTACTTGTCGGGTAATTTTTTATATATAATAAAAATGCAATAAAAATAAAAGCAAGTAAAAAATGTGGAGCCGAAGAAGAGCTTAGCTCGAGGGCACCGAATAAAATTGAACTAAAATAAACTTTGAATAAAAAAAGATCCTAAGTTTCAAATTAATTAAGGCGGAGACTTGGCCGCGGAGGTTCCACTAAAATGAGATCACCTAGCTATAAGAATATCGCTCACCTGAACGCTAAGACTATTCGACCGGGCTCTCGTCCGACGAAGGATTCCTCTTAATGCCCGCATTATGCTAAGAACCCCGCTATTGGGTGGGGAACACAATTCGGTAGAGTTGGCGCGCCTCCTCTCTGGAGTTTTAGTATGGAACTCTCTTTACCAAGGGGCGATCGGTCCATACGTACGGCCTCTCGGCTAGCTAGCGTATGGACTATGGAAATAGGGCCTGCACATCGATTATGTGGTCCTACGTGTCGTAAACCCTAGGCAAACCTTAAGTAATTTTAATTAATTAGAAAATAAGGACCTTTAATTATTTAAAGCTATTTTTTCTGTCCTAATGCTCTTCGATATTGAGGGCTAAGAACGATTAGGCACTCATCGGAATGGGAACGGTAGACGATGAAAGCAATAAAGAAAGCAGTAAATGAAAGCAGGAAAAGAAAGTAGTAAACAAAAGCGGTAAATAAAGTAGTAAATTGCAAGTCCTACTGAAACGAGTAGGACTGAAATGAAAGCAGAAAATGCGAGTTGCGGCGCAAATGCGTGGGCGGGTGAAATGAAAGCGAGTACTACTCAAACGAGTAGGACAAAATAAATGCAATGCAAGCACACTCTCGACAGAAAGTAAAATTCATGCACACACACTGCAGAAAATTAAAACACACTCACTCGACATGAAAGTAAAATACGCACACACACACTCTACTGAATGAAATAAAAACAATGCGCTGTTTAACTCTTAACGAGTAGGTGGAAATAAAGGCGCACACGTACAAAAATGAGAAAAACTAAGTTATCTAAAAATTAAAACAACTATATTTCTACCGCTACAATGCGGTAGAAATACATAAAAAGCTAAAATAAAAATTAAACGAGCGAAAAGTTTGCAAATAAATGCAAAATAGAAGTGCTCGAAAAATTAAAATGAATACATTTCTACTGCTAGAATGCGATAGAAATGATTAAAATGAAGACAGAAAAATAAAATGAGCAAAAGTTTAAACCAAAAATTGATGTGCACGGAAAATTAAAATGACTAAATATTCATTCCTATAACTCTGTAAAAGTTATTTAAAAGTGAAAATAAAGTGAAAATAACGAAAAGTTTTACAACATAAAAATGAAAATCTAGCTTAAAGAAAAATAAAAATCACTTTGAAAGTGCTTTTACGGGTTTATAGGGATGCATAAAAAGCTATAAAAATCCTAGTCTAAACAAAACTAAGTAGAAAAAATAACTAAAACATAAAACATAAAACATAAAAAGCTATACTCAAACACATACGCATGAATTTTAAAAGACGAAAACTAAGTTAAAACAAGAATAAATAAGACTGTATAAAGAAGGGCGTTCAGATACATTCCAAATACATGTAAAGAGAAGAAAAACGACATATTTTATTACATAAAAGAACGAGTTACAAGGATACAAAAATAAAAGCTAAGGAGAGGGGGAGAAAATATCTCTTACATAACATTTCGAATGTATTACAACAACACCTCCCCAATACAAAATGGATCCAAAAGGGGAACAGAAATACATCCAGCAAGCTAGTTTAAATGGGCAAAATTTTTGATGGGACACGCCCTCTGACACGGGCGTGTCAGGGGGCGTGTCAGCAATATTCATGGATTCGATCCAGCGAGGTGACGACTTAATTGACTTCGGGCTAGACACGTGTCGGTCACGTGGTGGTCACGCCCCAGGTCACGAGCGTGACTATGGGCGTGTTAGGGAGGTATAATTGGGCGCGGGTTGCGTCGAAATGTCGTCGCGCGGGTGTTGTCGGCCAGGTAGAGGAGTACACGCCCGTGTCGCATCTTTACACGGGCATGTCGGGGAGGTGTCGACATTCCTCGAACGAAAAATTTTGAGCTTGCTTGACACGGGCTGGGGTCACGGGGCGTGTCATTGGACATGGGCGTGATGTCGGGTGTGTTCATCAATTTCATCATTTTGCGGCCGATTTCACGGGATTTGAGTTGTCACGCCCTGGTCACGGGCGTGACCCAATGAACACGGGCGTGTACTTGACTTTTTTTGCAATTTTTCCTGAAAAATTCAGGAAACAAAAATAACTTATGTTACAATATTTTTTACGAAAAAGAAGCAATTTATTAAAGAAAAATATACAAAAATAGCAAAAATAAACTAAAACAACTTATTTATTATACATAAATATAGGTATATTCACAATTCATCAAATACTCCCATACTTAAGCTTTTGCTATTCCAGAGCAAAAGTTGGAGATGAACTTATTAGAAATTAAAGAAATCCTAAGTTTAGCTACCTCTTGAATTAATTAAAAGTACGATCAAAATAAATATCTGGGGTTAAAGAATTAAATCCTAAATTATGAAGATGTTATAAATAGAGGAAGAGTTTCAAAAAAGACTTCTATATAAAACAAATAGAAATCAAATATTTCTTTTTGTTAGTTTAACAAACATGGATTGAAATTATAAAAAAAAACTTTAGCTTAAAAGAAGTTAAAGGAAATAATGCAATTTAAAAATTACGCTCTCAAAAAATTTTAAATTAATTCTAGAATCATTGAAATAGGCTAAGTGGTTTGTTGGTTTATGAAGAGGGTTTGGATTTAGAGGCGAGGTAATTTTTTCTCAAACCTCTATATATTTTTTTTTCTTTTGAATAATTAGGAAAATGAAATCTTATTTTCCTAACATATAATAATTTTTTTTTCTTTCTTCATAAATAATAAATAACCCAATGTATATGTATAGGAGTAATGAATTTTATCCTGTTACTCTGTAACATATAATCTTTTTAAATATTAGGTGCCTATGTTTACGGAACTAAATCTTATTCTCATTGACATAAGATATTTTAAGTGATAAAATATGGGTAATCATGCCAAGTAAGACATGAAAAAAAAAATGGAGGTGGGTTTATTTTTTTCAAAAAGAAAACTAGATTTTAATAAAAAAGTTTTGAGAGCAACCTTTTTAAAATAAACGTTCCTATGTTTCTAAAAGCAAAAGGTAGAAATAATTGAAATCCATGATTGTTATTTTCTAACATAAAAGACGAGCTTCTATTTATAAAAAATAAAAGTGGTGGTGAAAAACAAGTTCTCTATTATAAGAAAAAGACATAAAAAATTCTTTAAAACTTAACCTCAAACACTTAAATCTATCGAACTTTAATTAATAAACGAATAATAAACAAAAAATAAGTAAAATTCGCATATATATTAACTCGAAACTAGATTTTTGGAAAGCAAGAAGGGTTAAGATATGGTATATTCGATTTTATTTGTTACAAAATTAACAAAACATTTTTTTTGAATTTTAGGGTTTTTATCAATTTTTTTTGGAATTTTGATTATCGACTTTTTTTTGAATTTTTGTTTATCATATTTTTAGGATTTTTAATTTTTTATCTTTGTAGGGTTTTTGGATTTTCAAATTTTTTTTTTGATTTTTTAGTTTTTTTTATCAAATTATAAGAAGGGGGAGAGAAAGAAGTGTTTTTTATAAATAAGAGAGGGGGAAAGAGAAAAAATTTTACAAAAAAATGTACAAAGTAAAAATTCAATGTCCCGCAAACAGACTCTTATTTCAGTGGTTGGTTCGATGAGTCGAACGCCGCGGGTATGCTAAAAAACGAGCTTTTACAAAAAAGGAGAGAGGGGGGGGGGAGAGATTTTTTTTACAAAAATGTTTACAAAGTAAAAGAAATTTTTTTTTTGATTTTTTGTTTTGTTTTCTGGATTTTTTAGGTTTTTAATTATAAAAACAAGAAAATTTTTTTTTTAGGTTTTAATTTTTATGCATTTTTTTATTTTTAATTATTTTTATTATTGCAGAATATAAAAGTGCAGAAATAGAATAATAAGAAAACACTCCCACACTTAAATGCAACATTATCCCCAATGTTGCAATCTAAGTATGCGAAACGAATAATATACAAAATAGAGTATATATAAAATGAAAAAGGGAGGGTAGAAGCTTACCTTAGATGAGTTCGGGGAGGCTCGGGTTGAAACCTTGCATTATGTTAGAAGAAAGAGCAAAATATAACGGAAACACATATGTGCTCACCACCCCTTAAAAAGAATTCGCCCACGAATTCATTTTAAGCCTGACCAAAACCTGGCTATGATACCAAATTGTAACACCCCCTATCCGTCGCATACCATATAGCAGTAGGTCCTGCCGGGGCCCGACGCTATATACCACAGACAGACCGGATGGTTACTCAATGAAATACCATCCAACTAATAACCAGCGTCCTACAGAGAGTCATTCTAGCGAAAGCAATTATTAAAAGTTGCAAATTAAAGAACCCAGCCACAAGCATGAATGTCCACTACAAAACTCAATAGGAATGAAGTACAATACACAAGTACAATGACCTTAAGGCCTTACAATGGTTTACTCAAATAAAATGTCTTCCATACCATGGCACGCATGCCGGTCACACATGAATAAACAAGTAAACACTCAAAATTTGGCCTTCGAGGGCCGACTCAGTAACTTGGGCTTTAGCCCCCTATTTACCACTCGGCTCCGCAGCACCTGCAAACAACAATCCACCGCACGGTGGCAAAAAAAAGAAATGGTCAGCTATGCTGACCAAATTATAACGATCTCGCCCCCAAACTCGTGGCGGTGATGCTCCTTTCCCTGCACTTTGTTAGCATAACCAAGCAATATAAATAAACACTTCATCACAAGCGTGGACATGCACAGCCACACACCCCCTGCACTCATGGCACATTCTCGGTGAACCGGTCAACGTCATGTCAATTTAAACCATAGATGTCTCGGTTTCACCACCGCCACTAGGACGGCCAATCTTGCGAGCATTTTATCTTCCCAGCATGGGTCACGTCAATTTAAGCCATAGACCTCCGAAGACCCTAATCTATGCCGACGACTCCCACTGAACGACATAGAATGGGTACAGTTCCTCCTGACCCGTTGCTCACATCGCAACGTCAATTTAAGCCATTTGCGAGGGTCAAACCTCCCCGAGTCCCATTTCCATCACACACTTTACATAACATGGTTATGTTCAAGTTGGCTCGCAGGCCACCATGTTGGCAGAATCACGCATCTGCCCAGTTTTCCGGGTGCACCTTGGAGTTAATCCCCAAGGCTCCCTATTGCAATCTATCGCATAGAAAATCCGAAAAACAACCATTCGCGCGGAGTCTTCTCCGGCCATTCATGCAATGCAACATCACCGATCCAGACTAACTTGTCCAGGTAGGCTTCACACATCATGTCTATGTCCGTTCTCGATTACGGAATCTACATGTACACAACGGGGACTATTCATGTATACCCGAAGGAACGCCTCGAACTCACCACAAACTCGCGAGAGCGGGCGTCCTATTCCAAGAAAAGAGGACTTCACATGTACTAGGATGAGAATCGTTACCCTAGCATTTTTCGTTGGTGTTATGGAAATCTATGCAGATGAAAAGCACTGCTATCTCCTTGTCTCCGTAGATCCGAAGTTGGCTCGTGATTTGGAGCTCTGAAGCTCCGCCGGTGACCGGATATAGCCTCCTTCTTCTTCCTTGCTCTCCCCTCTCTCTAGATCATTAAAAAGAGATAAAGTTTGAGAAATGAAGGATTTGAAACCCTATTCCTGGGTATATCCCAGCAGGAATAACCCCCAGCCGTCGAATACCAAAATAAGGAAACAAATGGCCACGATTCGCCATTGAAATCCAAAATCTGGGCCGAACACGGCCTGTGACACGCCCGTGTACAGGGCCGTGTTACCATTCACCGTCAAAACCGATGCGTCCCAAAAAGTACACGGGCACCCGACACACCCGTGTTTGACCTGACATGCCTGTGTCATCCAGTAGATGCCCGTGTTCCCGGGCGTGTTCCTCCATCGACACAGGACCAACACCAACCCGCGAAGCACACAGGTCTTGGACATGCCCGTGTCCGATTTGACATGCCCGTGTCTATGCGACATAGCCCATGTTCCAAAACCGTGTGTCTCCAAAGAAACAGCCCGACTTCATCCCGTGAAGGACACGGCCTGTGACACGTCTGTGTCCCATGCCGTGTTTGCTGCTTGATGATCGTCGACTCCAAAATTCGTCGACCTCTCGACCAGTTCGTCGACCCGAGCATGACATGCCCTGGGACACGCCCGTATCCCAGACCATGTGCCTCCTACCAAATTCCAAACTCGGCTCAAAATGCCTCCCGTCGCTCTTTTGAGTTTCGTGGCGTTACAGGTCACGCTATCTGCGAGAAGTTCTCCACGAAGCTCCTGTAATAGCCGACAAGCCCCAGAAAACTTCGGACTTCCGCTACCGTAGACAACACAGGCCACTCTCGTATATCAACAATCTTCGCTGGATCCAACGCAATTCCCTCTCCACTGACTATGTGACCATGGAACACTACCGAGGACAACCAAAACTCGTATTTGGAGAACTTAGCATATAATGGATTCCTCCTCAGCGTCTCCAACAACAATTGTAGATGCTTAAAGTGATCCTCCTCACTCTGCAAGTCCACCAATATATCGTCGATGAAGACGATCACAAAGTGGTCTAGGTACTCCCTGAAGGTCCTGTTCATCAGATCCATGAACACTGATGATGCATTAGTCAGCACAAACGGCATGACCGTAAAGTCATAATGCTCGTATCTCATACTAAAAGCTGTCTTGGGGATATCACTTTCCCTTATCCTCAGCTGATAATACCCGGACTAAAGATCCAATTTCGAGTACACCGATGACCCGACTAACTGATCGAATAGATCATCAATCCTCGGGATCGGGTACTTGTTCTTCTCTGTTAGATTGTTCAGTTCTTGATAAATGATATAAAGTCTCAAGCTTCTGTCCTTCTTCTTAACAAAAAAGACCGATGCGCTCCAAGGCGATGAACTTGGACGCACATAACCCTGCTCCAACAAGTCCTGAAGTTGTGCGTTCAGCTCTTCCATCTCCTTAGGCGCTAGCCGATACGGAGAGCATGATACAGGTTTCACACCTGGCACTAGCTCGATGGTGAAATCAATCTCCCGTTGAGGTGGGGCTCCAGGAAGATCACTAGGGAACACGTCAGGGTACTCGGATACCACTGAAATACTGTACAATGTAGGTTTAGTCTTTGCAACCTCCACTAGCGTGAAGAACAGCTATGTGCCAGCACAAACTGCCTTATCAACCTGAAGAGCAGACATCAAAGTCTTGCTCGACCCCTTCAAGCCTGCACATGTCGTCTCACGACTCATTCCCAACATAAAATCCTTACGATTGCAATCGATATATGCTTGCTACTCCGAGAGCCAGTCCATGCCAAATATCACGTCGAACTCCACCAGCGACAGTAACGATGCTTGCAAATCGAACTCTTGACTCAAAATACGAATCTTTACGACACAGACTCTATCCGCATGCATCGAACACCCATTCAGCAACAACACATCTAGTTTGTCCTTTGCCATTGAAGAAGGTACTCCAATGCGCGATATAAATCCTTCGGATAAAAAGGAGTGCGAAGCTCCCGTATTGAATAGTGCTCTCACCGTATTATCACAAATCAAAACAAAGATTATACAAACAGTGGTAAGGTAACACGCGCAAGGTAACAATTATTTAAAAACAAACTGCTATAAATTTAAACCGTATAGGTCACCACATCTGCTTGCTTGATGGCCTCCTGCTGGCCAAGATTATAGACTCTAGGTTGAGCCGGAGCATAATGGTATGCGGTGACTCCACCACCTTGCCCTTCTCTTCATAGGTTGCTCTCAGCTTCCTCTCGGACTTTGGGCATCCGCTTCGATAATCTCGGGCATAGTGTCTTGGCTTCCCACAAGTATAGCATGCGACCGGGGTTCGGACTGTCGTCGCCCTAGATGCACCAGAAGAAGGGGTTGGACCCGAAGTCCTAGCCTTCTTTTTCCACTTATGGAACACAGATTTTGAGGATTTCGGCACTTTGAACTCCGACCCCTTTGCAGTAGAGTCTTTCTTTGCTTGCACATTTTTCAGATCCTTATCTAAAGACCGGGCCGTATTGACCAGGATCAAAAAGCCCTACATCATAGGCCCTGAGAGCAGTAGCCTTGGGTCATCCCCCTCATAGAATCGGTTTGTCTTACGCTCCTCATCCATGAACGTAGAGCTAGCATACCGACCAAACTGAGTAAATTCGTGGAGATACTTGTCCTCGCTACTCTCTCCTTGTGACAATTTCTAGAAATCATTCTCCTACGCTATCCTCTGAGCCGAGGGAAGGTACCTTGCCAAGAACAGTCTTGAAAACTATTCCATCGAGACGTCCGTGAGTTGCCTTCCCCTCAAGTGATGTAGCTCCAAACCTTCCCACCACAGCCTAGCATCTTCGTCCAACAAGAATGTAGCTATAGTGGTCATCTGCCACTCCTCCATTTTCGTCGCTGTCAAGACTCTCTTCACTCGGGAGAGCCAATATTCAGCTTGGGATGTGGTTCCCGTCCCAGAGAACACCGGAGGATTAAAGCCCATAACATGTTTGAGCTGCCTTTCAGTTGCTCTCCTAGGCACCAAAGGCTCCACCACCACCTACTCCACCCTTCTCGGTTCAGGCGCTTGAAGTGGTACCTGCCCCATCGCAGGAGCGGGCTGCTGCATTTGACTTGCAGGCTGCACGTTGATCATTGCAAACACTACTTCAGCCACCACTCGTTTGGTTTCTACCGAGGGAGGTGTTGCAGGCACATCATTCGGTATGCTACTAGCCTCAGAAACCGGGCGTTTTGATGGCCCCGCACCACTTCTGGTCACCTGTAGTCGTACAAAACACCATTAAGTGACCAAGCAATATTGCAAAAAGCAATTATAAGAACATGCAGGTTCCTCAAACATGTGTATTTTCATTCCGAAGTGGACATTCATGGGTTTTTTATGTTATAATGATGACGCACATACATGTGCTCACCACCCTCTAAAAGAATGTGTCCACGAATTCATTTAAGTTGAATGAAACCAGTAGTATAATACCAAATTGTAACACCCCCTTTCCGTCACATAGCTTATAGCAGTAGGTCCGGTATGGGCCCGACGCCATATACTACAGACAGACCAGAAGGTTACGCAATGGAAACCATCCTGCCAATAATCAACATCCTACACAGAGTACATTCTAGCGGAAGCAATTTAAAAGTTGCAAGAATAAGAACCCAACCAAATAGCCTGGATGTCCACTACAATAACACAATAGGAATGAACGCACAAATACACAGGTACTTTTCCTTATGGCCTTACAATAGTTTACTCAAATATAAGTGTCTTCCAAACCTCGACACGCAGGCCGGTCATACATGAGAATCACAGTAAACACTCAATAATTAGGCCTTCGAGGGCCGGCTCTGCAATAAGGGCGCTTTTCCGCTATTTACCACTCGGCTCCGCAGCACCTGCAAGCAACAATCCACCGAGCGGTGGCAAACAAAAGCAACGGTCAGCTATGCTGACCAAATTATAACGATCCTGCCCCTAAACTCGGGGCGGCGATGCTCCTTCCCTGCACTTTATTAGCATTGCCAAATAATAGTGAATAAACACTTCACCACAGGCATACGCACTCACAGCCATACACCCCGTGCACTCAAGACACATTCTCGGTGAACCCGGTCAAAGTCCGCAGTCTCACAACCGCCCCTTGGACGACAAATCTCGTGAGCATTTGAGTCTTTACGGTAGAAGTCACATCAATTGAAGACATCGACAGCCTAAGACCCACCCTCTATGCCATCGGTAGGCCTCTAACACTGAACCAAATAGAGCAGGTATGGTTTCACTCAACCCGTTGCTCACCTCGCCACGGTAATTTAAGTCATCGGCGCGGGTTAAGCTTCCCCGAATCTCGAGCATCGAATACACAATATTACATAACCCAGTTATGTATAAGTTGGCTCCTAGGCCATCAAGATGGCAGAATCACGCATCTGCCCAGTTTTCCGAGTGCACCTTGGGGTTAGTCTCCAAGGCTCCCTGTTGCAATCTACCGTGTAAAATACCCGAAAAACAACCATCGATGCAGAGTCTTCTCCGACCATTCATGCAATGCAACATCACCGATCCAGACCAACTTGTCCGGGTAGGCTTCACACATCATGTCTATGTACGTTTCTCGATTACGGACTCTACATGATAAACAACGGGGACTATTCATGTCTACCCGAAGGAACGCATCACACTCACCGCCAACTCGCAAGAGAGGGATTCCAATGCAAAGAAAAAGAGGACTTCACATGTCCTAAGATGAGATTCATTACCCTAGCATTCCTCTTCGGCGCCATGAAGATCTATGCGGATGAAAAGTACCGCAACGTCCTCGCCTCCGTAGATCCGAACTCGGCTTGCGATTTGGCACTCCGAAGCTCCACCGGTGGCCGGATCTCTCTTCCTTCTTCTTCCTTGCTCTCCCCTCTCTCTCGAACTCTTAGAAAGAGAAAACCCAAATAGAATGAGGGGTTCTAAGCCCTATTCCCGGGTATATCGCAGCAAGAACAGCCCTGAGCTGTTGGATCCCAAAATAAGGAAATGGACGGCCACGATTCGCACTTAAAATCCAAAACCTGGGACGAACACGGCTTGTGGCACGCCTGTGTCCAAGGCCGTGTGCCCAATTCGACCCCGAAACCGTCGCATCCTGAAAAGAACACGGGCTCTCGACATGCCCATTTTAGGATCGACACACCCATGTCATCCAGTACACGCCCGTGTAGCAGGTCGTGTTCCTCCATCGACACAAGACCAATACCAACCCGAGAAGAACATAGGTATTCGACACGCCCGTGTCAAATTTGACACACCCCTGTCAGACTGAAAATGTCTGGGCTCCAGGCCGTGTTACTCCCCCGACATAACTCCGCCAACTACCCCCGACATAACTCCCCCTGTCAGACGAAGAATAAGAATGAGTATTAAATTGAGTATTGATTTCAACACAATACTATCCAAAAGCATATAGGAAACCATAACTTTTCCATACGTGGAAAAATGAGGTGTCCATTTGATGAAAAAGAATTGCATTACTAGTCTCATACGATCCAAAGCACCTGAATCAAGCATCTGTATAGGAGATACTGATATAGACTGAATATGACACATCAGGGGCAAGTGCCAAATATGGAATGACACGTCAGACGAAGAATAAGAATGAGTATTAAATTGAGTATTGATTTCAACACAATACTATCCAAAAGCATATAGGAAGCCATAACTTTTCCATACGTGGAAAAATGAGGTGTCCATTTGATGAAAAAGAATTGCATTACTAGTCTCATACGATCCAAAGCACCTGAATCAAGCATCCGTATAGAACACGCCCGTGTCTCAGGCCGTGTTCGCTGCTCGGCGATCGTCGACTGTAATTCATCGACCACATGGCCATCGTCGAACCCGAGCATGATACGGCCCTGGGACACGCCCGTGTCCCAGGCCGTGTAACCCCTACCAAGTTCCAAACTTTGTTCAAAATATCACCCATCGCTCTTTTGAGTTTCGGGGCGTTACACTTGGGATCTGACCAGTGTGGCCGAGAGGCATAATTACCTAGTTGCCCTTGCCAGGGGTGCGAATAGCTTGATAGAACAATGGAGTTATGTTGTTGGCATACCCAACTAGGATGCCTATAGTTGTTCAAAACAGCGGAGGTTTGCTATGTGCAGGCCGTTTTCAGAAATCTATAAATAGGACCCAAGGGGCTCCTCAGAAGACATGCTTACTATACAACCTCGGGCTCGCAAGAGGCCCTCAAGACGTGAATAGAACAAATTTGGTGAGAGATGCTGATAGGTGAGTGGGACCAGATGGTCCACTCGCAGGAGGCGAGACGCGTGGTCTCGGAAATGGGCGAGACGCCCCCTTTTGAGACGCGAGTAGGCTCTTAGCGGCGAGAGGGTCCCATATCAAGGGATACCTGCAAGACGAGCGGGAAGGCCCGTCTCACCGATGGGTGCTCCCCCACTTGCCACATGAAAAGAAGACCATTTTTTATATTTCTACACCCATGGGGGATTTTACTCTTCTACCCCAGGTAATTTTACCCTTTTGGCCCTAGTGTTCTGCATATAACTCTTCAGAATAGTGTAGTTTGGCTGTTGGCAGATCCGACCACTAGTACTCTGGTAATTTCAGGTCAACTCAGTATGGTTATTGGCAGTTCAAACTAAAAAAAACTATAAATTGACCCATAGGGGTTCTTCAGAAGCACTTTTTTCCCGGGACTTGAGAGGAGTTTTCTGTGCTTTCTAAGGAGCTCCAAGCCCAAGTTTTGGCATTGGAGGGGAAGCTCTCAAAGATCTTCCGGGTTAGCGATGGGACCTCCCTGCTGAGGCTCTGTATCAGTTTCTGGTCCTTCACGACCAGTCGGAGGACGGAGCTTAGGCGAGTAGGTGTTGGATACGCCCCTATTTTTTGAACTGTTGTCGAAGTCATGTTTTGGCTTCAACAGTTCTGGTGCGGTGAGCGTGGAGGGTAGCTGATATAAGAAAAGCTTGAGTTTAGTCCTATGGCAGGAGGTGAAGGTGAAGGATCTTGTTCTGGAGGTTACCCATCCCGGGGAGAGGAGGCGGCATGGAAGATGCTGGAAGACTTCAGGCAAGAGGTCTTGCAGACCATCAGCTCAGCCTTCTCGGCAAGGAGCGATTGTACCACACCTCAGGTCCCGATAGAGGAGGTCCCGCTCTTAGGCAAGAATGCACCTAGATAGCGCCTGGGGATGGAGGTCCCAGCGGAGGCTTGCGAGAGGGACGTGGCGGCACGAGAGCTCTTCCCCGGACAGCATCCTAGGAAGGAGATTCCGGCAGAAGTTGGCAAGAGGTAGGTGGTTGTGCGAGAGCTCTTCCCTGGGCATGGTCTCGCGGATCGGGCCAGCCAGCCGAGGCCACGAGACGTGCCCTCTCGGCAGGCAGGTGAAGAGAGCCCATTCAGTGAGCTCATCATCTCAGGCCCGCTGCCGAAGGGATTCCGGGAGCCCGACATGTCCTACTACTCGGGGAAGGATGACCCTATACAGCACGTGTAGTGGTTTGAAGATGTTGTTTCAATAAGGTGGATGATGGATGTCGTCAAGTGTTGGCTGTTTGCCATCACGTTGAAGGAGAAGGCACGAGACTGGTTCCACCAGTTGCCGGCAAGGTCGATCTATACTTTCGAGTATCTGCATCTAGGTTTCCTGTTGAGGTTCTCAACATCAAAGAAGCTTAAGAAGGAGGCGGAGTGCCTATTCGCGGTGAGGCGGAAGCAAGACGAGACATTGGGACATTACGTGGATCGGTTTCAGGAAGAAGTTCTCTTGTTTTAGGAGGTCCTAGGGTATACGCTGATGCTCTCTTTTACTCTGAGGCTGAGGCTGGGTTTCTTTAGCATGGAGTTGAAGAGAGTGCCCCCTCTCTTTTGAGGATCTCATGGAGAGGGCGGCAAAGGAGACAGACTTCGAGAGATCCAATCCGGCATTTGCAAGGAATCTGGCCAGGTTGGCGTAGGATGATGTGAAGGTGCCAGAAGAAGGAAGGCGGAGGGAGCAGAGAGAAGATAGGAGGAGGGAAGAGCCCTGAAGACATGGGTAACAAGGACTGCATCAAGGACGGGGGGCCCAGGAGCCGAACAACCGGTTAGATTGGAGGCCTTAGGAGGGGTGCCCCCACGAGCCAGGAGGAGTTTTCCAGCGAAGAGACCACTTTTGCGAGACGAGGAGGTTCAATCAGCCGGCATGGAGGCAGGAGCTAAGGGGTCATTTCCCACATCAGCAGGAGACGATGTAGGTCAGTCGAGGTAGAGGAGGAAGGAGAGGAGCTCGAGGAGGAGTTGGAAGGAGAGATGGTGGAGAAGGGAGAAGGGGCAGTGTGGTATTGCCTTTCTGTGAGTTTCATCAGGAGGAGGGTCACGCGACGTCCACCTGCCCCGAGTTCCTAGAAATGAGAGAAGCCAGGGGGTCGAGGAGGCAGGTTCCGCAAGTAAGGATCGAGGAGGTGCAGCAGGAGGAGACAGAACATAGATGTGAGGACCGGGTGGATGTAGGAACCAGGGGAGGGATCCGGGTGATCCACGGAGGAGTTGTGATCGAGGCCACTCGTAGGGGTAGCCTCCAGACCATGTTCCGAAGAGGGGCAGCGTAGACCTCCCAGGCTCTCACTCCGAAAGAAAAAATTACCTTTTCTTCAGCAGATATGTCAGATTATGGGGACCCATTCTGTGACACCTTGGTGATCCAGATGGTGGTGGAAAACTTCACGGTGTCCAAGGTCCTGTTGGACAACGAGAGTTCCGTAATAGTGATCTTCAAGAAGGCCTTCGATGAGATGCAGGTTGAGACCAAGAGTGTCATAGCTTCTGATGGGCCGTTGTTTGGTTTCTTAGGAGAAAGAAAGGAAGTAGAAGGAGGGGTGGGGTTGCATGTGAAGTAAGGCGGCGTGTTACAGAACTACAGGTTCGTGATCGTGGACGCCCCAAGCAGCTATAACGCCATCTTTGGGCACCCCTTCATCAGTGTCTTTTGCTGCGTCCCCTCCTCGTTTCACCAATGCCTCAAGTTCAATAACGGGGGGGGGGGGGAGGGGGGGTGCAAGTTAGGGTCAGGAGGGACCCAAAGGTCGCAAGACAGTGCTACGTTACGGCAGTCAACACCATATCTTGGATGCCAGATGTAGAGGAGTTGGAGAAGGAGATGGCCGCACATGAAGAGGATGTTGGAGAGGAGGAGATGAGCCTAGAGGAGATGATGTGGTTAAAACTCCAAAATTATTTACGGTCACGCGGCGACCCGGCGGTTTTATTTGAGAAAAAAGGCGGAAGTGATTTTATTTAAGAAAACGGGGCGCGCGTATTTATTTATTTTGGATATAAAAAGGTGTGATCGAGTTTTAACGAAAGGAGGCAAGTGCACCTATCGTGAGTTGTACAGGATATTCCGGGTGGAATATCGAGGTCGTATTGTTCTCGGGTCCGGTTCGATTATTTCTACTCTTCCCTGGAGGGGACTATTATTTTACCGATAATTATCTTGTCGGGATATTTTATATATAATAAAAAGGCAGTAATAAAAAGGCAGAAAGAAAATGAAAGCATGAAGGTGGGGCCGATGAAGAGCTTAGCTCGATGGCACCGAGAAAACAATTGAACTAAAATAGACTTTAAATAAAAAGAGCTCCTAAATTTCTAATTAATTAAGGCGGAGACTTGGCCGTGGAGGTTCCACTAAAATGAGCTCACCTAGATCTAGGACTATCGCTCACCTGAACGCTAAGACTATTCGACCGAATGTTAGTCCGACGAAAGATTCCTCTTAACGCCCGCATTACGCTAAGAACCCCGCTATTGGGTGGGGAACCCAATCCGGTAGAGTTGGCGCGCCTCCTCTCTCGAGGGTTAGTGCGGAACTCTCTTTGACAAGGGGTGATCTGTCCATACGCACGGCCTCTTGGCGAGCGTATGGAAAACGGAAATAGGGCCCACACATCGATATGTGGTCCTACGCGTCGTTAACCCGGGCAAACCTTAAGTACTTTTAATTAATTAGAAAGATTAGACCTTTAATTATTTTAAGCTATTTTATCTGTCCCAATGCTCTTCGATGCTGAGGGCTAAGAACGATTAGCCACTCATCGGAATGGGGATGGCTTGCGAGGAAAGCAATAAAGAAAGCAGGAAAGAAAGCTGAAAATGAAAGCGATAAAATGAAAGCAGGAAAATAAAGCAGAAAATTGCAAGTCCTACTCAAACGAGTAGGACTGAAGAAAGCAGTAAATTGCGAGTCCCGGCGCAAATGCGTGGGCGGGAGAAATGAAAGCAGTAAAACGCACACACGCAAGTCCTACTCAAATGAGTAGGAGAAAATAAATGCGGGTCCTACTCAACCGAGTAGGACAAAATAAATGCAACGCACGCACACACTCTCTCGACATAAATGAAAACACACGCACTCTACTGAAACGAAATCCAGCCATTAAACTCAAGTGAGTAGGCGGAAAAAAGGAAAACTACGAACTCACGCACTCTACAGAAAGTAAAATAAGCAGGCGCCATTTAACTCTTAACGAGTAGGCGGAAATAAATGTGCACAAGTACAGAAATGGAAAAAAACTAAGTTACCTAAAAATGAAAACAACTGCATTTCTACCGCTAGAATGCGGTAGAAATGCATAAAAAGCCAAAATAAAAATTAAACGGGAAGAAAGTTTTGCAAATAAACGCAAAAATACAAGTGCTCGAAAAATAAAAACGAATACATTTCTACCGCTAGAATGCGGTAGAAATGCATAAAAAGAGAACGGAAAAATTAAATAAGGAAAAAGTTAAAATGAAAAACTAAGTGCGCGAAAAATTAAAACGACTATATTATCATTCCTATAACTCCGTAAAAACGCTAAAAAAGTGCGAATAAAGGAAAAAGAACGAAAAAGTTTTACAAAAAAAATAAAAAGCCAAGTTAAACAAAAAGGAAAAACACTTTGAAAACAATTTTTTACGGGTTTATAACAATGAAATAAAAAGCTATAAAAAAAACTAAGTTAACCAAAACAAGTAAGAAAATGAAAACATAAAAGTAAATAAACTATACTCATACACTTACACACCCTTAGGAAAGAACGAAAAAACAAAGTTGAAACAAAGCATAAATAAGATTGTATAAGAGAGGGGCACATGGATGCATTCCAAAACCATGAAATGGGAAAAAATCTACATTTTTATTAAGTCTAAAAACGATTGCAAAGCTAATACAAAAAAAGGAAAGAGAGAGGGAGAAAATCCCTTACAAGGGCCTTGAAAGCAATCCAGCAGCATTTCCCCTATACAAAATGGTGCCCAAAAGGGGAACAGGAATTCAGAGCAGAACCTCTGAATTTATAGAAAAAATTTTCATGGGTCACGCCCTTGGTCACGGGCGTGACAGGGGGCGTGACAGTACTATTTGGATGGCGGCCGGCGATTTGACGGGAAAGTGGACTTCGGGCTGGACACGTGTCGGTCTCGCAGAGGTCACGCCCTAGGTCACGGGCGTGATATGGGGCGTGTCAAGCAGGTGGATCTGGGCGCGGTGCGTCAAAAAGTCGCCGCGCGGGTCTTGTCGGGCTAGCTGGAAAGGTCACGCCCCAGGTCACGGGCGTGACTCTGGGCGTGTTAGCTGGTGTCGACACTCGATGAATGTCGAGCTGAAAGTGTCGAGTTGAAAATCGTCGAGCGGAAATTGATGTCACGCCCTAGGTCACGGGCGTGACTCTAGGCGTGTCGGCTGGTTTCGACGATCATTGAGCTGAAAACGTCGAGCGGGTGGGCACGGGCTTGGGTCACGCCCCGTGTCGGGTGACACGGGCGTGACCCCGGGCGTGTCAGGCTTTGCACTTCAAAATTTGATGATTGACTGGAATTTGACGTGTCACGCCCTGGTCACGGGCGTGACCAATATGTCACGGGCGTGACATGTCAATTTTGGCAGATTTTTCATATTTTCCTGAAAAATAAAATAAAATAAGTTAGTATAATATTTACAAAAATAAGAGCATTTTATAAATAAAAATGACAAAAATAAATGAAAATAACTAAGTTAATGTACACTAAAATAGGTATATTTACAACTCATCAAATACCCCCATACTTAAGCTTTTGCTATTCCAGAGCAAAAGTTGGAGATGAACTTATAAGGAATAAAAGAAATCCTAAGTTTAGCTACCGCTTGACTTAATTAAAAGGAAGATCAAAATAAACATCCGGGGTTAAAGAATTAAATCCTAATTTATGAAATGTTATGAATAGAGGAAGAGTTTCAAAAAGATTTCTAGAAAAAATAAAATAGAAAGCAAAAAATTATTTTTGTTAGTTTAACAAAGATGGATTGGATTTATATAAAAAACCTTTGCTTAAAAGAAGTTAAAGGAAATAATGCAATTTAAAAGTTATGCTCTCAAAAAAATTTAAATTAATTCTAGAATCATTGAAATGAGATAAGTGGTTTGGTGGTTTATGAAGAAGGCTTGAATATTGAGGCGAGGTAATTTTTTCTCGAACCTCCAATTTTTTTTTTTTGGATAGTTAGGAAAACGAAATCTTATTTTCCTAACACATAATAAATTTTTTTTTTCTTTATTCATAAGGATAAAATTAACCCAATGTATATTTGTAGGAGTAATGAATTTTATACTCTTACTCCATATATAATCTTTTTAAATTATTGGGTGCCTATGTTTACGGAACGAAATCTTATTCCCATTGACATAGGATCTTTTAAGGGATAGGGGGGGAATCATGTCAATTAAGACACGAAAAAAAATGGAAGTGGGTTTAGTTTTTCAAAAATAAAACTAGCTTTTAATCAAAAAGTTTTGAGAGCAACCTTTTTAAAATGAACGTTCCAATGTTTCTAAAAGCATGAAGTTGAAATAATTGAAATCCATGGATGTTATTTTCTAACATAAAAAACGAGCTTCTATTTATAAAATTAGAAGTGGTGGTGAAAAACAAGTTCCCTATTATAAGGAAAAAACATAAAAAATTCTTTAAATCTTAACCACAGACACTTAAATCTATCGAACTTTAACTAATAAACGAATAGTAAGCAAAGAATAACTAAAATTCGCATATAAATTAACTCGAAACTAGATTTTTGGAAAGCAAAAAGGGTTAAGAAATGGTATATTCGAATTATTTTGTTACATAATTTAACAAAATATTATTATTATTTTTTTTTGATTTTTTTTTTTTAGGGATTTTATCATTTTTTTGTGTTTTAATTATTATCTTTTTAGGATTTTTTAGATTTTTTTATCTTTTTAGGGTTTTGGGTTTTTCTAATTTTTTTTTAAATTTAGTTTTTGAGGATAAATTATTTACAAGAATGAGAAGAGAAAGAAGAGTTATTTACAAAGAAGATAGGGGGGTAAGAGAGATTTTTACAAAAAAGGGCAAAGTAAAAACTCGATTGCGGCCCCGCGAACAGACTCTTATTTGAATGGTTGGTTCGATGAGTCGACCGTCGCGGGCAAGCAAGACCCAGTTTTTACAAAAAAGAAGATGGGGGGAAAGAGAATTTTTTTTTTTTTTTTTTAAATATTTACGAAGTAAAAAGATTTTTTGAAATTTTTTTTTTTTTTTGAGTTTTATAAATTTTTTTTAAGGTTTTTTTTTTCTATTATAAAAATAATGAAATTTTTTGAGTTTTTGATTTTTGCATTTTTTTGTATATTTTTTTTTGTTAAGTACACAATATAAAAAGTGTAGAATAGGAAAACATCCCCATACTTAAACCCAACATTGTCCCCAATGTTGCAATCTAAGTATGCGGAACAGATAATATACAAAATATAATAAGTACAAAAAGAAAAAGGGAGGGTAGGAGCTTCCCTTAGACGAGCGCGGGAGGCCCAGGTTGAAACCCTGCATTTATTTAGAAGAAAAAGAAAGAAGCAACACAATAATAGAAAAAACAAAAAACGAAAAATTCGGCTAAAAGGTTACGGGCGGTAGGGGGCAAGTGCGTGGGGGAGTCAAAGGTAGCTAAGGCCTTAGCGACCACTGTGTGATAAAAATGCGATCCCCTAGCGCGCATAAGAGTGAAAAGCGCGCCGAATCAAAATAAAATAAAATATAATAAGATAAATTAAAGTAATATATATATATATATATATATTTTTTTTTTTTTTAAGTTTTTCATTGTTTAGTTTTTTTGTTGTATTTATTATTTTTTTTATTTATTTTTTTTTTTTTGTGTTTTTTTTTTGTTATTTTTTTTTGTTTTTTTGTTTTTTTGTTTTTTTTGTTTTTTCAAAAACAAGAATGAAAATAAACATATTTTTTTTTTGTTAAGTTTTTTTTTTTTCATTGTTGGATTTTTAGTTTTTTTTTTTTTTTTTTAGTTTAGTTTTTTTTTAGTTTTATAGTTTTTTCAAATTTTTAATTTTTAAGGTTTTTCAAATTTTTTTGTTTTGAGTTTTTCAATTTTTTTTTTATTTAAGTTTTTATTATTATTATTATTATATTATAAATTTTTTTTTAGTTGGCCAAACTATTTTTTTTTTATAAATATATATAGGTAAAATTAATAGATTTCCAGGGTTTAAAATAACGAACCAAAAATTTCCCCGGCAACGGCGCCAAAAACTTGATGTGGTTAAAACTCCAAAATTATTTACGGTCACGCGGCGACCCGGTGGTTTTATTTGAGAAAAAAGGCGGAAGTGATTTTATTTAAGAAAACGGGGCGCGCGTATTTATTTATTTTGGATATAAAAAGGTGTAATCAAGTTTTAACGAAAGGAGGCAAGTGCACCTATCGTGAGTAGTACATGATATTCCAGGTGGAATATCGAGGTCGTATTGTTCTCGGGTCCGGTTCGATTATTTCTACTCTTCCCTGGAGGGGACTATTATTTTACCGATAATTATCTTGTCGGGATATTTTATATATAATAAAAAGGCAGTAATAAAAAGGCAGAAAGAAAATGAAAGCATGAAGGTGGGGCCGATGAAGAGCTTAGCTCGATGGCACCGAGAAAACAATTGAACTAAAATAGACTTTAAATAAAAAGAGCTCCTAAATTTCTAATTAATTAAGGCGGAGACTTGGCCGTGGAGGTTCCACTAAAATGAGCTCACCTAGCTCTAGGACTATCGCTCACCTGAACGCTAAGACTATTCGACCGAACGTTAGTCCGACGAAAGATTCCTCTTAACGCCCGCATTACGCTAAGAACCCCGCTATTGGGTGGGGAACCCAATCTGGTAGAGTTGGCGCGCCTCCTCTCTCGAGGGTTAGTGCGGAACTCTCTTTGACAAGGGGTGATCTGTCCATACGCACGGCCTCTTGGCGAGCGTATGGAAAACGGAAATAGGGCCCACACATCGATATGTGGTCCTACGCGTCGTTAACCCCGGGCAAACCTTAAGTACTTTTAATTAATTAGAAAGATTAGACCTTTAATTATTTTAAGCTATTTTATCTGTCCCAATGCTCTTCGATGCCGAGGGCTAAGAACGATTAGCCACTCATCGGAATGGGGACGGCTTGCGAGAAAAGCAATAAAGAAAGCAGGAAAGAAAGCTGAAAATGAAAGCGATAAAATGAAAGCAGGAAAATAAAGCAGAAAATTGCAAGTCCTACTCAAACGAGTAGGACTGAAGAAAGCAGTAAATTGCGAGTCCCGGCGCAAATGCGTGGGCGGGAGAAATGAAAGCAGTAAAACGCACACACGCAAGTCCTACTCAAATGAGTAGGAGAAAATAAATGCGGGTCCTACTCAACCGAGTAGGACAAAATAAATGCAATGCACGCACACACTCTCTCGACATAAATGAAAACACACGCACTCTACTGAAACGAAATCCAGCCATTAAACTCAAGTGAGTAGGCGGAAAAAAGGAAAACTACGAACTCACGCACTCTACAGAAAGTAAAATAAGCAGGCGCCATTTAACTCTTAACAAGTACAGAAATGGAAAAAAACTAAGTTACCTAAAAATGAAAACAACTGCATTTCTACCGCTAGAATGCGGTAGAAATGCATAAAAAGCAAAAAAAAAAATTAAACGGGAAGAAAGTTTTGCAAATAAACGCAAAAATGCAAGTGCTCGAAAAATAAAAACGAATACATTTCTACCGCTAGAATGCGGTAGAAATGCATAAAAAGAGAACGGAAAAATTAAATAAGGAAAAAGTTAAAATGAAAAACTAAGTGCGCGAAAAATTAAAACGACTATATTATCATTCCTATAACTCCGTAAAAATGCTAAAAAAGTGCGAATAAAGGAAAAAGAACGAAAAAGTTTTACAAAAAAAATAAAAAGCCAAGTTAAACAAAAAGGAAAAACACTTTGAAAACAATTTTTTACGGGTTTATAACAATGAAATAAAAAGCTATAAAAAAAACTAAGTTAACCAAAACAAGTAAGAAAATGAAAACATAAAAGTAAATAAACTATACTCATACACTCACACACCCTTAGGAAAGAACGAAAAAACAAAGTTGAAACAAAGCATAAATAAGATTGTATAAGAGAGGGGCACATGGATGCATTCCAAAACCATGAAATGGGAAAAAATCTACATTTTTATTAAGTCTAAAAACGATTACAAAGCTAATACAAAAAAAGGAAAGAGAGAGGGAGAAAATCCCTTACAAGGGCCTTGGAAGCAATCCAGCAGCATTTCCCCTATACAAAATGGTGCCCAAAAGGGGAACAGAAATTCAGAGCAGAACCTCTGAATTTATAGAAAAAATTTTCATGGGTCACGCCCTTGGTCACGGGCGTGACAGGGGGCGTGACAGTACTATTTGGATGGCGGCCGGCGATTTGACGGGAAAGTGGACTTCGGGCTGGACACGTGTCGGTCTCGCAGAGGTCACGCCCTAGGTCACGGGCGTGACATGGGGCGTGTCAAGCAGGTGGATCTGGGCGCGGTGCGTCAAAAAGTCGCCGCGCGGGTCTTGTCGGGCTAGCTGGAAAGTTCACGCCCCAGGTCACGGGCGTGACTCTGGGCGTGTCAGCTGGTGTCGACACTCGACGAATGTCGAGCTGAAAGTGTCGAGTTGAAAATCGTCGAGCGGAAATTGATGTCACGCCCTAGGTCACGGGCGTGACTCTAGGCGTGTCGGCTGGTTTCGACGATCGTTGAGCTGAAAACATCGAGCGGGTGGGCACGGGCTTGGGTCACGCCCCGTGTCGGGTGACACGGGCGTGACCCCGGGCGTGTCAGAAATTTGATGATTGACTGGAATTTGACGTGTCACGCCCTGGTCACGGGCGTGACCAATATGTCACGGGCGTGACATGTCAATTTTGGCAGATTTTTCATATTTTCCTGAAAAATAAAATAAAATAAGTTAGTATAATATTTACAAAAATAAGAGCATTTTATAAATAAAAATGACAAAAATAAATGAAAATAACTAAGTTAATGTACACAAAAATAGATATATTTACAACTCATCAGGAGACAAGGAAGGTGACTGAAGAGGTTGTCGGAGAGGAGGAGATGAGCATAGAGGAGGCAAGGAAGGAGACTGAAGAGGTTTTCGGGGAGGAGGAGATTGAGGAGGAGCAGAGGGGAAGAGATGTCCAAGAGGTCCAGGGTACGGAGAGTTGGAGCCGCGAGAGGGTCGGTAGGTGGAAGTGGAAGGAAGAGGAATTGAGAGGGAGGCTAATGGATGCGTAGAGGTTGTGTAGGAGCAGAGTGAGAGCCTAGGGGAGGCGATGGATGTTAACGAAGCAGGAAGGGAGGAAGAGTTTGGACAAGAATAGGAGGCAAGGGCCGGCTGGGATCAGTCGCGACTGGAGCTGGCTGAGGAGGTGGTAGAGATGGAAGTCTTCACCAGCACCGCCAAGTACAGAAGGTGCGGATCAGCGAGGGTCTGATTCCCGAGGACAAGGAGCGAGTGCGGGCTTGCATCCAGAGAACGTCGATATCTTTTCTTGGAGCGCGACAGACATGTCGGGCATCGATGCGGATGTGGCCTGCCACCGCCTGAACCTGGATCCTAGGACATGGCCCATATGCCAGAAGATGAGGACCATCGCAACCAAGCTGGAAGAGCCAATCCGCTAGGAGGTCAAGAAGCTTCTGGAGGACGGCTTCATCTCGGAGATCCAGTACCTAGGCTGGGTATCCAACGTGGTGATGGTAAAGAAAGGGGGAGGGAAGTGGTACATGTGTATTGACTTTTCTTTATTAAATAAATTGTGCCCCAAGGATTGCTACCCCCTGCCTCGAATCGACGCGTTGGATGATTCAGTCATTGGTTTTTCAATTATGAGTTTTTTGGATGCTTTTTCAGGTTACCACCAGATCCGAATGTACCCTCCCGACGTCAAGGACGTACCCTTCATCATAAGGGAGGGATGCTTCGGTTATAAGATGATGCCCTTTGGGTTGAAAAATGCAGGGGCTACATACCAACGCATGATGGATTGAGTCTTCCAAGGCCAAAGGGGGAGGAACCTTCGAGGTCTATGTTGATGACCTAATGGTTAAAAGCAAGGTCGTGGACTCACACCTTCGGGACCTGGAGGAGACGTTCACCACCGTGTGGAAGTTCAAGATGAGGTTGAACCCCTTAAAGTGCGTTTTCGGGGCGAGCCGTGCGGAAGTTCAAGATGAGAATGAACCCCTTAAAGTGCTTTACGGGGCAAGCTGTGGGAAGTTTCTTGGGCATCTCATGACCCCGGCGGGGGTGTAACCCAACCCAGATAAGGTGAAGGCTATCCTAGAGCTGGAGTCACCACACAATGATAAGGAGGTCCAGTGCTTGACAGGCAAGCTGGCCGGCCTAAGTAGATTCCTCTACAGTTCGGGAGAGAAATGCTCATCATTCTTCAAGGTGCTGCAGGGTAACCAAAGGTTCGAGTAGACCACCGAATGCGAAGAAGCTTTCCAAAGGCTGAAGAAGAAGCTCTCCCTGGCTCCTCTGCTTCAAATCCCAAAGGAGGGGCAGGATCTAGCCTTGTATCTCGGAATAGGAGCAGAGGCAGTAAGATCTGTACTGGTTAGGGAGGAGGGTAGGAAGCAGTTTCCAATTTACTATGTTAGCAGGATTCTAAAGAAGGCAGAGCTTCGTTACCGTATCTTAGAAAAGTTGGCATACGCCTTGATCATTTCAGCCAGGAAACTCCGGCCATATTTACAAGCACATTCGATAAGGGTGGTGACGAACCATCGCCTCCATAAGATTTTTGAAGCAGTGGAGCACTCGGGCAGGCTGGCCAAGTAGTCTATCGAGTTGTGTGAGTTCGATATCTAATTTGTGCCAAGGCTCTCCATTAAGGAACAGGTGGTGGCCGACTTCTTGGCAGACTATGGTGTGGAGGTCGGGGACGAGGAGTCGCGGCCGCATGAGGATTGGAAGATGATAGTTGATGGAGCCTCGGGAAAGCCCTCCCTCGGAGCAGGGGTGGTATTGACAAGTACTCATGGGGTCACCATATAGCAAGCCTTGGTCTTGCACTTTCCAGCAACTAACAACTAGGCGGAGTACGAGGATGTGATAGCCAGCCTTCGTTAGGCAAAGGATCTTGAGAACCATGATGTGGAGGCTTTCACGGACTCATTGGTGGTGGCATCGCAGATTCGAGGAGAGTTCGAAGCTCGGGAACCCACCCTTGTGAAGTACATGTCCAAGGTAAGGACAATCATTGGGGGGTTCCAGACATTCTCTATCCAACACGTTCCCAGAGAGGAGAGCACAACCGCCAATCGGTTGGCTAAGTTTGGACCTCGGGGAGGGGGAACCTTCACCGATCTGTTCCGTCCAGCAATCGAGGAAGGGGAGCTCATGGAACTAGATCGGCGACCCTCATGGGTCGACCCCTTCGTGACCTTCTTCATCATGGGCAATCTCCCTGAGAGGATCAGGGAGGCAAAGAACTTTCGACATAAGGTGGCCCATTATCTCATGCATGAAGGAAGCCTACATCGGAAGATGCTTTCGGGCCTTCTGGCATGATGTGTGGCAGAAGAGGAGACCCAACAGATTCTGGAGGAGGTGCACTCTGGGAAATGTGTTAGCCATTCTGGGGGTAGGACGTTGGAGTCAAGGGTGGTCATGCAGGGGTACTTCTGGCCCACCCTGAGGAAGGATGCTGTGGAGTTTGCGAGGAGGTGCCAGAAATGCCATCTCTACGCCCCCTCCAGCTCTTGCCTGCTCAGAGGCTCTGAAGCATCACAACACCATGGTCGTTCGCTATCTGGGGGATGGATTTAGTTGGGCCTTCCCCTCCACCTAGTGGGCAAAGGAGTTTCCTCCTAGTTATGATCGACTACTTCTCTAAATGTCTGGAGGTTAAGGCGCTGTCCAAAGTAAACTCCTAGGTCATCAGGAACTTCGTTTGGGGAGAGATCATCTCCAGGCACGGGCTGCCTCAGGTCATTGTCACGGACAATGGTCCTCAATTTGAAAGTGAGGAGTTTATAAGTTTCTGAACTCAGATAGGCATCGACCTCATGTTTGCCTCCGTCCACCACCCCAGGAGCAACGGTCAGGTGGAGGCGGTGAACAAAATCATCATGAATCTGCTCAAGAAGAAGTTAGAGAACTTGCGGAAGAGTTGGGCGGAATAGCACCCCTCAGTATTGTGGGCCTTACGGACAACTCCGAACATGGCTACCGGCGAGACCCCATTCAAACTTTCTGAAAGATAATAGTTGTTAACCTAAATCACCTAGAGGGGGTGAATAGGTCAGTTGTGCGTCTTTTGCGGAATAAAAAATCTTAGAGCACAGCACCGATCTATCTACTAAAATATCACAGACGAGACAAGATTTATAGTGGTTCCCCGATCTTGGGTACATCCACTTTCCCTCACCGATATAACAACGAACTAGACTCGGCTACTCCACTATCTCGGATTGAATAACAATCCTACCCTCGGAACAAAGTTCCTACAATCTCAATCCAATCCAACTGGATCTACAACTCGGAAGAAACACCTTCATACAAACTCGGAGTGAAAAACTCCTACACTTGGAGAAAATTTCTCCTACAGAAATAAAGTACAAGTATTGAAGAAATACAAACAGTAATATTCTCTGGTTCAGATCTGAAAATGAAACAGGGACTGGAAACTTCTTCTTGGCGTTCGGCTTTATCAGAAAAGTTGAAGAATGATTCTCGGTAACAGTAGATCTGAACTCCTTGCTTCCATGATCAGACAGAAGATGAGTATGTGAAAATCGATCTCGATCTGGAGAGCTTTTTCTTTCTATTTCCTCTGAAGATCGAAACCCTTGCAGGAGAAGAACAGAGGCGGCGGCGGCTTTCGTTCCGTGAAGAGAGAGAGAGTAAATAACGATTATTTTGGAAAGCGACGGCTGCAAAACTCAGAGGAATTTTCTTCTTGAAAGATCTATTTTCTCATTAGTGTTTGTCGATTAGACAAGACCTTTTATAGGAGTACTAATAACGGTCATAATTGGTTTTAATGACGGACACGTGGACCAATCATGTCACGGAATTTGAAATTCTGTCAAATATGGACTTAGAAGAAATTTCAGTGAAAAAGAGGTCATATACACGAGTATGTATAAAACTACTCGAGTAGGTCAAGGACTACTCGAGTAACCAAAGAGATTTTACTCGGGTATATAAATCATGACTACTCGAGTATGTAAAAGAAAACTACTTGAGTGCATATAGCCAACTACTCGAGTACTTTAGACGATCTACTCGGGTATAAAGAAAAGTTTCTCGGGAGGGAGTAGAGCTACTCGAGTACAAGTTATACTACTCGAGTAGGTAGAATTGAACTACTCGAGTGGTTAGAGGAACTACTCGAGATAAACACTTAGAGATATTCTGCACAAGGGAAAAATAACTACTCGAGTAGTCAGATTGAACTACTCGAGAGGAAGAAAATTATCTTGAGTATATGAAAGACTAACTCGAGTATATCTTAACTACTCGACACAGAGAAGATTGTTACTCGACACAGTGTCGAGACTTACTCGAGTATATAAAGTACCTACTCGAGTAAATGACTTAGAAAAATTCTAGGAAAAATGAATCTGGAACATGAGGAATATACTACTCGAGTATGAACTACTCGAGAGAGAATGAGCTACTCGAGTATATGACTTGGACTACTCGAGTGTTTTACTTAGAAAAGTTTGGAACCTAAATTCTGTGCAACTCGAGTAGGAAGAATGATCTACTCGAGTAGTTACGTAAGCTACTCGGTATGTCAATGAATTACTCGAGTGTTTTACTTAACTTCATGAGAGGAAAAATTTTCTTACTCGAGTATGCAGAAGTTTCACTCGAGTATATCTCAAGCAATCTACTCGAGTAGTTAAGGACCTACTCGAGAGAAATACTTAGAAAAGTTTTTGTCAACAATTTTCTTCTTCTACTAGAAGGGAATCAACACCAAGTCTTTACACAGTCTTATAGCTTGAATATGAAGTGTATCCCAATAGAGAGACTACACATGATTCAACACTTTGGAACACATAATGAGGGATTACACTGTGTGGTCCTGTGTTTGGTGACCCATTGTAGACTGACATTGGTCTACACTTCCCATTGGAGTCCTGCAAACACATAACTCAAACAAAGCATCAAATACAACCTAATTCATCTTAGTTCCAGGGTGACTTCATCGAATCTAGGTTACTATGGACATGGTTCCCAACAATCTCCCCCTATTTGTTGAAGTCAGAACCCTTTACACTAAGGTGAATTATAGACATAAAAAGAAGCTAAGTAGAAAATGTGCAAGCAAGCAATAGACTATGATATAGGATAATAAGAGCAAAAACTTAGAATTATATAAATATGAATATCCAAATCTTTCATTTCTACAGTCAATCATTCCACCCTCTCAAAGATCCTTGAAGATCAGCCTTGATTCTGTCTGTGTAGTTTCTCTTGTTGTCTTCTCTGGTAGCAGTAGGGTTTTGGATAGTACTTGGGAGGCCTAGGAGGGGCTGCAGGGTTGTTCCTCACATATTCTCTGTCATAGATTCTTCTTTTTATCATGGACTTCTCATAAAGTTCACATTCAGAGGAGCTGTAATGAATGTTCCTGCTCTTATGGAATTCCATAACTAATCTGAGAGTTTCTAAAATCAGGGACTTGGAGGTTGGAGACCAAACTTCAGCATGTTCAGTGGCTTTAGTAGGAGCAGTCCTGCTAGCAGAGGGGCCTTCACCATACTTCCTTTTCTTCTTGTAGGTCTTGATCTCTGGAGGAGCTTTGAGGAATATATCTGCAAGATCTTCTTCCCAGTCTTGAGCATAGGTGTCTGGAGGGGCAACTGTGTCTCCAGGACTAGGAGAGAAAGTAAGTTGCAGAGGAACAGCTGGGGCAGATACATCTGTAGCTAGAGGGTTTAAATGATGAGGAATGATGTTGGGGTCAACAGTAAGGTCTGGCAAAATCCGATTGTGCATCCAGACAGCAGTGTCATAGGTATGAAATTTGACACTCTGTATCTGTGCTAGCACATCATCGTGAATTGTCTTCACATAAGCTTCCCATACATCTGACTTCTGAGCAGCTGACTTTTCTACCAGTTCTTTGAGTTCTTTGACCAATCACCCCCCCCCCCTTTTGATTTCAACAGATAGCTTCTCTATAGTGTCTTCTTTGAAAAGTCCAACTTCTTCACAGATTTTCACTTTGTGGGCTTCAGTTCTCTTGTCTAGTTCAATTTGATTATTTGCAAGGGTGACACCTTGTTCCATAACATTTCCAACACTAGTGATAGTGTGGTCTAGGGCTTTGCCACCAAGTTGAAATAGGTACTTGAGCTTGTCAGTGTTATGCTGAATTTCAGTAAAGCCTCTGCGCATCTCAGTCTCGAGAGCAGTTACTTTGTCAGTGACAGTCTTTAGAGAAGTGTCAAAGTAATTTCTTTGTTCTTGAAGAAGAAGTGTAATCTGTTGTAGCAAAACTGAGGAGGGAGAATCTATAGCAGCAGCAGTAGAAGGAGAAGTAGGGGAAGGAAGAGTAGAAGGGAGGGCAGGAGCTACCCATGGAGCTATTTCTTCAATGATCACAGAGCTGTGAGCTCTTGTGGTAGGAATGAGAGCAACCCCTTCTTCTGTAACCTGAGGGAGAGAGAAATCTAGATTTCTGAGAGGAGCTTCTGCTAGCTCTGGAGAGGTCTCATCAGAAATAAGAATTGTATCTTGCTGGTCTTTGAGAGTAGCAGGAGATTGTGCTGGAGTCCTGTCTGGAGAATGTTCAGGAGACTATGCTGTATTGGGGTCCTTGTGACATTCAGAGGATGGAGCTGGAGGAGATAGAGGAGGAATGGGCATCACTTCTTCAGAGAGCTCTGCAATCATAGAATCTATGGCAGCAGCTATTGAGAGAAGAGATTCTGGAGGTATCTCATCTGAGGGAGTTGCTGGACTTTGTGGAGTATGAGGTAGGGAAAAAATTGCTGGCTGAGGAGATGGCTGCCTGACTTGGCTAGAAGGAGCAGGCTCCCCCTCACTTAGTGCACTAGAGGAGCTTGCCACATGATGAGGAGAGGGAGATGGAGTCCTGTCCTCTAGAGCTGGAACCTCTGGAACTTCTGAAATTTTTGCAGCTTGGGCAGGATTCTTCAGCTTGAGTTCCCATCTCTGAATGGAAGAAATAGAGACCTTCTTCATGTGGTGAAGAGGGGTCCCTTTGGAGAAGTCGAATACCTGAGGATTTTTTTCATGGAGGAGCAGAGAGATTATTCTGGCATAGTTGGTGGATTTTAAACTGTCCTTGATTTTATCCAGAATTAGCATACCAAATTGGAATTTCTTGCGGCAGACAATGGCTTGCATTATGTCGAAGAAATACGATGGAATGTCTCTTATGGAGTTGGTCTTGCATAGTAAAATATTCCCAATAACATCAACCAGAACTTTTCCTTCTGCGTTCATGTCTGACCTTTTGAAGTACTGAGCATCAGCTGAAATGCCACAGAATAGGGTTGTTCTGTCAGAGTTTTCAGCATCTAAGTGATCTTCTTCGTCTACTATCGACAGTCAGAGAAGTTGAGAGACAGAGGTCTTGTTGAGTTTAATTTTCAAACCATGCACCTTGGATTTCAGGACTTTGCCATTCCTTTTTACCTTCAGATTTGAGAAGAATTCAGCTACTGCCGGGAAGAGAATCCGGCAAGGTTCTTGCAGGATGAAGGAGAGCCCTGCGGTATCTAGAAGAATGAGCAAGTTGTGAAAATCATCTGAAAGCTCGGCAATCCCAGCGGTAATGAGTTCCGATCCTACACCAATCTTGGAGACGGCGGCCATGATCCAGAAATTGGAAAAAAATTCTGTCGCGGGAAGAGGAAGAGTCGCGGCTCTGCAATTTCTCGAGTGGAGATGAAGCGGCGGACGGGTACTCGAGTGAATGGAAATGATTTCGTGTAGAGTGATATTTGGAATTTTGAATTTATAAAACCCTAGGTTTAAGTATAATCATCTAGAAGAAAATAATTTAAAGGAAAGGCGGCATGAGAAAATTTGAAAGCCAAGAGGCATCTACACAAGATGAAAACGGAAGTACTCGAGTATATAGAGAGTTACTCGAGTAGGTCTATAGGAGTTACTCGAGTAGGTCTATAGAAGATACTCGAGTAGTTCTATAGAATCTGTAATGACTCGAGTAGAAGAAGTGACTCACTCGAGTAGATGAAGTGTACTACACGAGTACATCAATTGTCTTACTCGAGTAAGTTAAAGGACTACTCGACTAGGTCTGTTGAGTACTCGAGTATATACTTTGAGTACTCAAGTAGGTCAGGTGGTATTCGAGAAATAGAAGGAAGAAAGCTTTGAAAAACTAGATTTTGACTAATCTTTTAATTTCCTTTGCTTCCTTGATATCCAAACTGCTCTAATATTCCTTGTTGAGCATCCCAAGTTCAGTTTTAAAGAATGAGAACTTGGTCTCGTCCAGCGGCTTCGTGAAGATGTCTACAACTTGCCTGTCTGTGGAGACATATTGGAGATCTATGTCCCCATGCTCTACATGCTCCTGGATGAAATGATACCTTAGCTCGATATGCTTTGTCCGGCTGTGCGAGACTGGATTGTTGGCTATTGCAATTGCGCTGGAGGAGTCGCAAAACAGTGGGACATTCTTGAACTTCATGTTGTAATCTTTGAACTGATTCCTTATCCAAAGTAACTGTGCGCAGAAGCTGCCTGTAGAGATGTACTCTGACTCGGCCGTTGAGATTGTGACACGGTTCTGCTTCTTACTACTCTAGGAGATTAGCCTTCTTCCAAAAAATTGGCAAGTCCCTGAAGTGCTTTTCCTGTCTTCTTTGCTACCTGCAAAATCTGCATCTGAAAAACCAATTAGTTCGCTGTCATTACTTCTTGGGTACCATAAGCCAAGATTTGGTGTACCATTAAGGTATCTCAAAATCCGCTTTGCAGCAGCATAGTGAGATTCCTTAGAGTTCACCTGAAATCTAGCACAGACACATGTTGAGAACATTATGTCAGGTCTACTGGCAGTAAGGTAGAGCAAGGATCCAATTATGCTTCTGTACTTGGTTTCATCAAAAGGTTTCCCTTTTTCATCCTTGTCCAAAGACATAGTTGAGCCCATTGGAGTCCTCATAGAGGTTGCGTTCTCCATTCCGAATTTCTTAATTAGCGCTTCGGTGAACTTGGTCTGCGAGATGAAAATTCCATCTTCAGATTGTTTCACCTGAAGCCCTAAGAAATACTTCAGCTCGCCAATACTGCTCATTTTGAACTTCCCTTGCTTAAGTTTCGAGAACTTTTTGCAGAGGTTGTTGTCTGTAGAGCAAAAGATAATGTCATCGACATAGATTTGCACTAGCAAAATCTTGCCTTTAATTTCCCTAAGAAATAATGTCTTATCTATCTTTCCCCTTGAGAACTTGTTCTCAAGTAGAAAGCTAAACAGCGTCTCATATCAAGCTCGAGGAGCTTGTTTCAGACCATATAGAGCCTTGTGCAGGAAATAAACATAATTAGGAAAGTTAGGATCAACGAAACCTGGAGGGTTTTCCACATACACTTCCTCCTTTATCTTACCATTTATGAAGGCAGACTTCACGTCCATCTGATAGACGGGGAAGCCTTTGAAAGCAGTATATACTAGGAACAACCTTATTGCCTCCAGCCTTGACACTGGAGCATATGTCTGGTCGAAGTCGATTCCTTCTTCTTGACGATAGCCTTTAGCGACGAGTCTGGCCTTGTTCTTTATGATCGTCCCGTCTTCGTCCATCTTGTTCATGTAGACCCATTTTGTCCCAATGATGTTCTTTCCTTTGGGTCTTGGAACAAGCTTCCACACATTGCAACGCTTGAACTGATTTAGCTCTTCTTCCATTGCCATTATCCACGATGCGTCTGAGTTTGATTCTTCAAACTTCTTTGGTTCAACCTGTGAGAGAAAACTCAAATATAAATTCTCATTAGTTGTACCTCTTCGAGTTCTGACACCATCCCGGGGATCTCCTATGATCTTGTCCATGGGGTGATCCTTTAGATGTCTGAGCTCTGAAGTTCTTGCATCTGGATTATCTTCAATCACTAGAGTGATTTCTTCATCTTGGATGACTTCTTCATTTTGATCATCATCTCCCCCCAATAGGAGTAGGAGTGGTGATCTTGATGAGCTTTTCGCCTCTGTCTTCGGACGGTTCATCCAAGTTAGTTTCTTTCAGCTTTTCACCTGCATCATCAATGAGCACACTAGACGGATTGCTTTGCAGCAAGCTCGTCTCATCAAATACAACATGTATCGATTATTCTACCTCCAGGGTTTTTCTATTAAATATTCTATATGCCTTACTATGGCTACTATAACCTACAAAAATACCTTCAAAACTCTTTTCGCTGAACTTGGTGGTATGATACTTACCATTGTTGAGTACGAAGCATTTACAGCCAAAGATTCTAAAGTATGAGACTGTTGGATTCCTGCCTTTCAGAAGTTCGTAAGGTGTCTTATCGTGGTCTTTGTTTATGAGTGCTAGATTTTGCACGTGGCATGCAGTGTTGACGGCTTCAGCCCAGAAGTACTCCGGTAGTGAAGCATCACTCAACACGGTCCTGCAGGCCTCTATGAGTGTTCTATTCCTTCTCTCAGCAACTCCATTTTGTTGTGGAGTATGAGGAGAGGAAAACTCATAAAAGATACCTAAGATTTCACAGAATTCTATCATGGCCCCAGATTTGAACTCTGTTCCGTTATCACTCCTGATTTTGACTATGGAGCAGTTGTATTCATTCTGGACTTGCCTGACAAAATTAGTAAAGATGTCGAAGGTATCTGACTTGTGTTTCAGAAAGAACACCCACGCAAAGCGCGAGTAATCATCAATAATTACCAACGTATAATCCTTACCTCCAAAACTTCTAATTTGTAGTGGACCAAATAAGTCCAAGTGCAATAGATGGAGACATCTGTTAGAGTCTTTGCCAATAATGCTTTTAAAGGTAGCCCTTGTTTTCTTGCCTTTTACGCATGCATGACACGGTCTATCTTTGACGCACTTGACATTTGGGGCATCACGTACTAAGTTCATTGAAAATAATTTATTAATAGTTTTGAAATTAATATGTGCTAGTCTCTTGTGCCATTGGTCACCAAGAGACGCACTATCTTTTGCTAAAAGACACACTGGTGTAGAGGAATCTATACTGATGAAATTTAAATAGAAAATATTCCTGCTTCGAGTGCCGGATATAATCGTTTCCATATTGTCAACGGATTTTATCAGGCACTTATCAGTATGGAATTCAACTATGTATCCTTTATCGCAGAGTTGGCTTATGCTAATGAGATTATGTTCCAATCCTTCGACATAGGCCACATCCGAGAAGGATACATTGTCGTTAGTAATCATATCATAGCATCTAGTGATTCCACGGTCTGAACCTCCAAAGATGACCTTTGGTCCATTCACGACTGCGGTAAAGTTCTGAATGAGGCTTCTAGTCCCGGTCATATGCCGAGAGCATCCGCTGTCCAAGTACCAGATAGGCGTTTTATTGGCCTTTGGACATACCTGCAATCATAATCAGTTTGCCTTAGGAACCCAAATACGTTTGGGTCCTTGTTCTCGGGTTAGAGTACTACCCCTACGAGTGTTAGCATTATGAGCGGACTTTCTCATATTGCTGACATGAGGGGTTGCAGCATTTTTGGAATTGAACGAACAATCTATGGCGAAGTGACTGTTGGGTACATTGGTCAAATGTACCTGATTTGAAGAAGCCTCACCCAACTCAATGATATACATCATAATGTATTTGATGTATGTTTGAGTTACTTGTGCAGGTTAAGAAAGTACTGGACTGAAGCAAAAAGTTTCTAAGTCCATGTGTCGACACCCAGAGGGAAAGTGTCGACACTTAAGAAGACTTGTGTCGACACCCAGACAAGATGTGTCGACACTTGGAGTCATTGTGTCGACACCTGGGATGCAGAGTCGACACCAGACAGAAAGTGTCGACACTTGGAGCTATGTCGACACTCAGTGAAGAAAAGTGCAGACAGAAAGTGTCGACACAAGGAGCTGTGTCGACACCCAGTGAAGCTGTGTCTACACCAGAAAGTGTCGACACTTGGAGCTGTGTCGACACTCAGCAAAAGTCTGCAGAGTCTAAGTACAAGTGTCGACACTCAACACAATGTGTCGACACTAAGCAGAAGAGTCAGCACTTGAAGCATGTGTCGAAACTCAACACAATGTGTCGACACTCAACAGAAGAGTCAACATTTGAAGTATGTGTCGACACCCAGAACAATGTGTCGACACACAGCTGAAGACTCAACACTTGAAGAAAGTGTCGACACATGGAGCTGTGTCGACACTTAGCAAAGAACAGAAAGAACAACAAATTATTCTAAGTACAAGTGTCGACACTAAGGGAATGTGTCGACACTCAGCTGAAGTCTCAACAACAAGAAGGTGTGTCGACACAAAGAGCTGTGTCGACACTCAGCAAGATTCAACATAAAAGGATATGTGTCGACACCAAGAAGCAGTGTCGACACTTGACAGATTCAACACAAGAAGATGTGTCGACACAAAGGAGATGTGTCGACACATAGAAGAATTCAGCAAAAGCTAGAAGAACAAGTACTTATGTCGACACTCAATTTCAGTGTCGATACAGGAAGAAGAATCTGTGTCGAGACATACAAGGATATGTGTCGACACCTTGTAGACTTGTGTCGACACTTACAAAGCATGTGTCGACACTTGGTCTATAAGTGTCGACACTTAAAGACAGAAAGTCTCGACACTTACTGACTGTTAGAGATTTTCAAGAAGTGACTGGTTGACATGACAGCTGCCGATCCAGCCGGTCTACAGCAACTGTCAGAGATGTCAGAAGTCAGTTATGAACCGGACCAGCCGGTTACCACGAAGAAGGCCTATAAATAGGCACCCACAGTTTACAGAAACTGTTGTTGAGAGAGTTGATCAAGTGATTAACAAGTGGTACAGATTATTCAAGTAATCAGAAAAGTGATATACTGAGTATCAACACAAGAAGATCTTGCAGTCCAAGTGCAGATCTAAGAAGTTGGAGAGAGAGGGCTCCATCCAAGAAATCAGCCTCTGGAACTAGGCTGAGAAGAAGGATTCAGATTCAATTCTGATTCTTAAGAAGCAGAGGTCAAGGAACAACTGCAGAGGATTCAGTCTTATTCAGTTCTACTCAAGAAGCTTTGAAGAAAGCTAAGTCAGATTGGATCCAGCTGAGTTCTTCCAAGAACTCATCAAGAATCTCTCAACTCCTCTCTTATTATTCTGAGTTGTAGAGTTATCTTTTGTAATATCTTTTTAACTTGTAGGATCCTTTGGATCTGAGTGATTTGTAAGCCTATAATTATAAAGGCTGAGGGTAGGGCTTGTTAGCCTGAGTGTAGGAGATTGTGATCTCTGAGTGTAGGCCTTGTTGGCTGAGTGTAGGCCTTGGATTGGCTGAGTGTAGACCTTGATTGGCTGAGTGTAGGCTTTGGGATAAAGCTGAGTTGTAAGGCTTTGGGCCTGAGGTAGGAACCAATTTGGGTTCTGAGACAGTGGAGAAGTTTGGCCGAATCTAGTACACTGCTAGATAGGCGAAGGGGGAAAGTGGATGTACCCATATCTTGGGGAACCACTATAAAACACTGTGTGCTGTGCTGTGATTGTGCTGTGTATGTTTTGTTATTGCTGTTTGCTATGCAAAAGTAGTTAGAACTCTGTGATTTAACTAATTGGCTGCCAACAAAGTTAGAAAAGGATTAGGTCACCTATTCACCCCCCCCCCTCTAGGTGTTTAGGTATCATATCTTTCAAGTGGTATCAGAGCCAGGTTCCTCAAAACAAGGACTAACAGTCTGAGGTGATCCTGTTTGGCAGATTCAGTGTAAGGCAATTCACAGATTCAAGAAATTCAAGAACATCAAGAAACATGGGTTCTTATGAGAATCACAAGGAATTGGGTTCCATGAAATTACCCATATGCAGGAAGGAGATCTTTGGGATCTGGAAAGAAACGGTAAGACTATTTATGGAAGCCTCTGACCCTAGAATCTACATCACAGTTAAGGAAGGGCCTTATGTGCCAATGAAGATTTCAGTATTGGATGCAAACCAGAGAACTCCAAATGATTTCTCTGAGATGACCAAGGATGAAATTGTCCTAGCCACCATGGACAAGAGGGCACAGAACATAATAGTGAGTGCCATTGATGATGCCACTTTTCAGAACTTAATTCACTGTAAGACAGCAAAAGAGATGTGGGATACTCTCATTGTCTATATGGAAGGTTCTGAAGAAGTTAGGCAAGATAGGAAGTCCTTGCTAAATCAGGAGTATGAGAGCTTTAGGCAAGGAAAGGGTGATAGCATCACTAAGTGCTATAAGAAATTTTACAGGATAGTTAATGAACTCATGTCTTATGGAAGAGAGTTCACTAACTATGAACTAAATGACAAGTTCTTAAGGTCCCTAACCAAAGATTGGGACACCAAGATCTGTGCCATAAGAGAAATGGCTAAGTTGGGGGAAATTCCTCCTCCCACACTGTTTGGCAAGCTATTGTCTTATGAAATGCAGTTAACAGTGAGAAAAGAGGTGGAGAAATCAACAAGGACTGAGCACAAAGAAAGAACTGTTGCTTTCAAGACAGAAGTTCCCAGAAAGTGCAGGAATAAGTCTTCAACTCCACCTCCAGAGGTAGTTGAATCAGAGTCTGATGAGTCTGACAGCACAAAGTCTAAGAGCAGTGAAAGTGATGAAGACTTTGCTGCTTTCACTAGACACTTTCAGAAGTTTTTGAAAAAGAAACAGTGGAGGTCAAGGCCTTCTACATCACAAGGAAAGGAAGACTCTTATCAGAAAAAGAGGTCTTCAAAGAATGACAAGAAAAGGACAAAATCAAGCAAGGCAACTAGTTCAAAGATTGTTTGCTATTGCTGCAATAGATAGGGCCATGTTATTGCAGATTGTCCAGAGAAGAGAAAGGAATCTGGTGACAGGAAAAAGACTCACTTCAAAGGAAAGAAAGAAAAGTCTTTTGTTGCTAAGAAGGAAAAGACTCTATCAGATATATCTTCTTCAGAAACTGAGTCTGAGGCTGAAGCCTACATAGGGCTGTATGCAGAAGAAGAAGAGGAAGAATTCATGGAGATCTTGGAATAAATTTATGAACAAGAAGACAATCATTGCCAAGGGCTAATGGCTTTGACAGAGAGTGCCAAAATCCTGGAGCAGCCAGGACCCAGTCAGTTACAAAGTTTAAGTTTAAATTTAGTTTCTTGTTCTAGTTCAGAATCAGATTTTTCTTCATCAAGTGATGAGAATATATCTGAGTCTGAGGAAGATATTCATCAGCTCATAGATGAATATAAGGTACTGTTGTAAGCCTACAAGAAAAGCAAGACCCTAGCCAAAAGTCAGGCAAAGGAGATTGCAGATCTCAAGGCTGTTGCAACAGATTTTGAGAAACAATTTGATCAAAAACTGAATGAGGTAGCCAGGCCGAAACATATTACTGTGATTCAGATGGGAACTATCACCTATAAGAATGATCAAATTAAGAGACTGGAGATCAATCTTCAGAAAGAAAGAGAGCTTGTTGCTAGGTTTTCAAAACCTAAATCAGTGCTACCTTTAATTGATGAATTTGTTCATCATAAAGGCAAGGCTGGACTGGGTTTTGTTAGACCTGCAGGGACTGAGCAGTCCAAGTCTAAGTCCAATGGCAAAGCCCCAACATTCAACAAACCTGCTGTAGTCAAGACAGCCAAGGCAGTACCTAAGCAAAGGTACAACAAGTTTGAATGCTGGTGCTGTGGCAAGATTGGCCATTTTGCAATGGACTGTTGGTACAATGCCAGTGCCAAGGTGAGTAGCAAGCTACCTGGTGGAAAGCCAGTAGGTAGCTTTGTCAAGTTACAGACTAATAAGTACCAAGGACCCAAGATTGCTTTGGGTTCTAAGGTCCATTAATCTGTTTTGCAGGTGAGTCCAAGTGGCCATACCCCTACATGGTACTTGGACAGTGGATGTTCCAGACATATGACTGGAACTAGGGGACTACTGAAGGACTACATTCCAATCAAAAATGGTCCTAAAGTGACCTTTGGTGGTTCTGAAAAAGGAATCATCAAAGGGTTTGGTAACATTTCTTCAAACTTAGTTACCATTACTCAAGTGGCTTATGTTAAAGGGTTGAAACACAACCTAATAAGTATAAGTCAGTTAAGTGATGTAGGGTATGACATCTCATTTGTTAAAAATGGTTGTCATATCAAGAGGTCAAGTGATCAAGAGATCATCTTGACAGGTTATAGGAAGAGAAATGTCTACTGCCTAGACATTATGATTGAGAACAATGGTTCTCCAGTTTGTCTTGTAGCTGATGAGACAGTCTCTCATTGTGTCAAATGGCACAAGAGGCTGGCCCATCTTAACTACAAGACAATTAGCAAACTCTTTAGTAAAGAGTTAGTGAGGAATGGTCCTCAAGTTAAGTGTGTTAAAGATGGCATTTGCTCAGCTTGTCAAAAGGGCAAGCAGACTAAATCCACCTTTAGAAGCATAGATAACAAAGATGCTGTGAGGTGTTTGTACCTCTTACATTTGGATCTCTTTGGTCCAATGCCAGTTCACAGCTTAGGTAGGAAGGTCTATACCCTTGTAGTTGTAGATGACTACTCAAGGTTTTCCTGGGTGTTCTTCTTAAGACAGAAATCTGAAACACCTAGTGTCTTCTACAGCTTTGTCAAGCAAATTCAGAATGAACTTAATAGTACTGTGGTCAAAATTAGAAGTGACCATGGTACTGAGTTTCAATCTGAAAGCATGACAAAACTATGTGAAGACTTTGGGATATTTCAAGAATTCTCTTCACCTAGAACACCTCAGCAAAATGGCATTGCTGAGAGGAAAAATAGGACCTTGATAGAAGCTGGTAGAACCCTACTAAGTGATACATCACTGCCTGAGTATTTCTGGGCTGAAGCAGTTAACACTGCATGCCATGTTATAAATAGGGCTACCATCACTAAAGGGCTAAACAAGACCCCCTATGAAGTTGTGAAAGGCAGGAAACCAAATCTATCCTACTTCAGGATCTTTGGTTGCAAATGCTTCATACTTAACAATGGGAAGTCTTACATAACTAAGTTTGCTGCCAAGTCCCAAGAGGGAATTTTTGTTGGGTACAACAATAATAGTAAGGCTTATAGAGTCTACAACTTGACTACACAAGTTGTAGAAGAATCAGTGCATGTAGTTTTTGATGAGACTAAACTTATTAATAATGAGTTGTCTAGCAATGTATGCAGCCCCACAGGTTTGACAAAGACAATGGACAAGCTGACTATAGAAGAAGTGCCTGCTGCAAGACAGCAAGGAGAGGAGAGTAGCTGCTGTCCAGGGGGAGAACTACATGTGCCAATTGCTGAAGAAATCCAAGGAATACAGCATGATGCAGATGCTGAAGTGGTTCAACCTGAAGTGAGGATGCCTCCAGCCCACAGGCATCTTAGAGATCATCCAGTAGAGCTGATTATTGGAGATCCAAGACAAGGAGTACAAACCAGGAGTAGAAACATGAATGCTGCAATCTATTCCAGCTTTTTGTCTCAAGTTGAACCTAAAAGATTTGAAGAAGCAATAATGGATCCACAATGGACTGAAGCAATGCAAGAAGAGCTTAATCAGTTCAAGAGGTGCAAGGTTTGGGAACTTGTTCCTAAACCTAAAGACCACAATGTAATAGGAGTTAAGTGGATCTACAGGAATAAGATGGATGAACAAGGTGTCATCATTAAGAATAAAGCTAGACTGGTTGCTAAAGGATATAGGCAAGAAGAAGGTATTGATTTTGATCAAACCTTTGCTCCAGTAGCCAGACTGGAAGCCATAAGAATGTTCTTGGCCTATGCAACCTATCAAGGATTCAAGGTATACCAAATGGATGTCAAGTCAGCATTCCTAAATGGTAATTTGAAAGAAGAAGTCTATGTGGAGCAGCCTTCAGGTTTTGTTGATCCAACTCTACCTCATTATGTCTATAGACTTAGGAAAGCTTTATATGGGTTAAAGCAAGCCCCTAGGGCTTGGTATGAAACCCTATCTAGTTTCCTCATTGAGAACAAGTTCTCAAGGGGGAAAATAGATAAGACTCTATTCCTTAGGGAATCTAGAGGCAATATCATACTAGTCCAAATATATGTAGATGACATTATATTTGGGTCTACTGAAAGCAGCCTTTGCAAAAAGTTTGCAAAACTTATGCAAGGTCAGTTTGAAATGAGTAGTATGAGAGAGCTGAAGTTTTTCTTGGGTCTCCAAGTTAAACAGACTGAAAATGGTTTATCCATTTGTCAGTCAAAGTTCACTCTAGAACTCATAAGGAAGTATGGTATGGATTCATCCAGTACCATGAAGACTCCTATGGGGTCAACTATGTCTCTTAGCAAGGATGATGCAGGGAAACCTGTAGATGAAACCTTGTATAGAGGGACAGTTGGCTCCCTATTATACTTGACTGCTAGTAGACCAGACATCATGTATGCTACATGTGTTTGTGCAAGGTATCAAGCCTGCCCTAAAGAGTCTCACTTGACTGCTGTCAAGAGAATTTTGAGATATCTAAAGGGCACTCCCTATCTAGGCCTCTGGTACCCTAGGAATGGAGACTTTGATCTAACAGGTTATTCAGATGCAGACTTTGCAGGATGCAAAGAGGATAAAAAGAGCACTACTGGAACCTGTCAATTCCTAGGTGGAAGACTAATTTCATGGAGCAGCAAAAAGCAGACTAGTGTGGCAATCTCCACAGCTGAGTCAGAATATGTGGCTGCAGGAAGTTGCTGTGCTCAACTTCTGTTGATTCAACATCAGTTAGAGGACTATGGATTTCAGGTAAGTAGAACTCCACTTTTCTGTGATTCTACAAGTGCTATTTCAATAGCTAACAACCCTGTATCTCATAGTAGAACAAAGCATATTGAAATTAAATATCACTTTCTTAGAGAACATGTAGAAAGAGAAGATATTTCACTTGAATATGTTAAAACAGATGAACAAGTAGCTGATATGTTTACTAAGCCCTTAGAAGAAGCTAAGTTCAATAGATTCAAAATTGAACTATGAATGATAAACTTAGACTAAGTTTACAGAATAGAAAATTGGCTAAGTAAAAAGGTGTCGACACATAGACAAGTCTATGTCGACACAGAATAGTGGTGTCGACACTTCAGGAAAAAGGTGTCGACACATCTAGGAATGAGGTGTCGACACTTCAGAATGTTAGTGTCGACACATGTCAAGTAGGTGTCGACACATCCAATATGGTGTCGACACTTATGTTTTACTCAGAATTTTCTAAGTAAAGTCTCGACGATGTGTCGAGTTATGTTGTGTCGACACATAACCAAGTGTCGACACATAATCTCTGTTAACTAAACTTGTGTCGACACATGTGTGTCGAGACATTATAAGTCTGTGTCGACACTTATTGCCAGTGTCGACACATGTTGAGTTAGCTGTCCCGCCTGTTCATCTTCAAAATCAGAAAGGTATAAATAGGGTTCTGTCTTTGTTTGTCGACACGCTTTCAAAGTTTCGAGACCAAAACTATTGTGTCGACACTTCTATTTTCTAAAGACAAATTCTCCAAACCCTAATGGCTCCTAAGCTTGAGGAGAACATGAACGAGGGCTATGAGCTGGTGCGCGGCACATTTGACGACGCAGATCAAGAAATCCAATCGTTAATAACCCTAGTCGCCAATTCTGGACTAGAATACTTGGTTTCAGAACCAACAAAGATTTGGAAGAAGGAAGTTCTTGAATTCCTTAATGGAGCTGCTGTAGATGAATCTAGATACAGGATCAAATCCAGAGTTCATGGATCTAAGGTCAAGATTTCTCCAAAAAGTCTGAGGAAGGTACTCCAGCTACCCAAGACTCAAGATGAAGAAGAAGTAACTGCTTCAAAGACCAGGGAAGCTTTAACCTGGTGTGGTCTTGATCCCAAGATGAAGATAGGCTCGGTATTCAACAGGAAAGGCATGAATAGTCAAGAAAAATTCATGTTTGAAATTGTGGGCAAGGTTATTCTCAGTAAGCCAAGAGGGCATGACAGGGTGTCTGCCTCTATGTTTGAAATTATGACCAGAATAATCTTTACTCTAAGAACAGACTGGTCTCTAGTGGTTTTTGACAAGATCAAGGAAAGCTTGAAGAAGCCCAATCTGGGCAGAATTATCAGTCTCTACCTGGCTGGTACAATACCAGAGGTAATGAGCAATGCTGCTGGAAGCAAGATCAACCACATGAGGAAGATGGACCAAAGGATATTTTCCAGATGGGACAGGGTGTTGTCCAAGGAAGTGGCAACCCCAGAGAAGCCAGTTACTGTGAACGAGATTCCTCCTAAGAAGAAGAGAAAAACTGCTGCTGTGGCACAAGAGTCCTCCAGCAGTTCTGATAGTGAAGAACATGTTGTCTTCACTCCTGATGACCAAGAGGATGTGGCTGCAGAGAAGACACCTACTGCTGCAGATAATGCTGAGATCCAGGGGGAGCCTCCAGTAGTAGAAGAACCATCTACTCTGGACAGTGAGCAAGCCACCATCATTATTCAAGAGGTATTCACTGACCTAAAAACTTTAGACTATATTATAGAAGATGCTAATTTGTCTAATGTCCATCAGCAAACTCAGCTAGACAGTCAAGTTCCAGATGTTGTTTTAGAAGACAAATCTGCTGAACAAGAAGTGGTACCTGAGTCAGTGGTTGAATAGCAAAGACTGTCTCCAGCTCCAACTACACCTGAATATACAATGGAGGATTTATTCCTAAATCTAGATCAAGAAGACTTTGATATGGACAAGGATGCTGCTGCTAAAGATAAGAGTGCTGCTGCTGAGGGGGAGCAACTGACAGTTCTGGAAGAGCCTATTGGGCTAGAAACTGAGCAAGCACCTGATGTGCAACCTGAGAAGCCTCAAAGCCCTAAGGACAGGGGTTATATTGCCAGCACTTCTGCCTCTGAAGATGAGGAGAGTGCTAGGGCCAAGAAGAAGAAACTCTATGTCTTCAAAAGGAGAAGCCAGAGTTACAAGAAAGCCTTGCAATCTATAGCCCCACAGCCTATAGTTCAACAAGCTCCAACAGTTGATTATAGTGCTTTGATGATTGCCATGCAGATCAAGTTGGATGAGCAAAGGAAGGCAATAGAGGCTTATGTGGATGAAGGGCACAAGTCCCTGCAGTTTGATCTTGCACAAGATATAAAATCTATAAGGTTTGAAATGAACCTGAACAAGAAGGAGATGACTGACTGCTTCCACAAGGGTGGGAATGCAGTAGTCTATTTGGCAACTCACCAGGAGAAGATCAAGGCTCAGGTAGATGATATAGCATTAAAGCAAGGATATGTGCTGGAGAATCAGTTAAGAATGAATGATAATTTGACTGCCTCCCATAATGCTATAGTCACTGAGTTGAAGAATAAGACTGCTGAACCTTCAACATCTACTGCTGCTAAGGCTGACTTTGATAAGGTATTTCAAGCTGAGATTACTGCTGTCAAGACTGCAATTCAAGATTCCCAGAAGGCCATCTCTGAACAGCTCACTAAGCTCAGACCTTACTTTAAAGAGGGAATCAGATACTTGGACAGTCAGATAAGGTTTCAAAAGGATGATGTCAGAGACCATATGGCCAGAGAAGTCATAAAGGGGGAGAGAGTATTAGTCAAAGCTAGCTCTGACCATGCCAAATGGATATCTAACTCCATCAGAGCTACACTGAGCTATCCTCCACTTTGTGATGATGATAATGTGGCTGAATCAGGAATTCAAACTGCATATCTTGGAGGTGAGCAAGCAGAAGTAGCTCAAGTGATTTATCCACCTCCAGATTTTGACATGGTTCATGCAGATGTAAGCACAATGTATAGCTCAACTGCAGGGAAGTCAAATGTTGTTCTGGAAAAGGTTGTTCAACCTATTTCTGCAGCTATGCAAGAGGCATTAGAGAAAGAAGAAGAGACTAGGCTGTCTAAAAAGAGGTTTAGGGAACAAGCAGAACAAAAGCCAGATTTTGAACAATGGAGCCCTACCTCTAGAAATATAATACTAACTGCCTGGAAAGCTGCCAAAGACAACATGAATGACAGGAACAAATGGTTCTCTGAGGCAGAATGGAGAAAGCATGAGATCAGGCAGGAGGCTATAGTACAATTCAGAAGGAAGGCTAAGATGGGAAAGCTACCTCCTACTGCTGTGGAGCCTAGCAAGTACTTCCCCAAGCCATACCACTATTTGAGAGACAGAAAATCAAAGTAGAAGAGCTGAAGAAGAAGGACTTAAAAGGAAAGAAGCCTGCTGATGCTGTAACTGTTGAAGCCCCTGTCAAAGCTCAAGTCCAAGCTGGAAAGGGAATTGTTATCAAGGAACCTGATCAGAAATATATTAGGATTTTACTTGAAGATTATGTTGCAATTCTTTTTAATGTAAAACATTTTTGTAAAACATTGAAGATGTATAAGAAAAATGTTAGAACAATATATGATAAATATATTTCATGATTGTTCTGAAATGATGAATGTGTATACATGTGTGTATTTCTATATGTTTATATTTACCCTGCTGAATGTAATCTGTTGTACATCATTTTGTAATTTTAATTATGGATGGTGTATATCATTGACTAAGGGTTATGACTTCTCCAAATAGGGGGAGATTGTTGGGTACATTGGTCAAATGTACCTGATTTGAAGAAGCCTCACCCAACTCAATGATATACATCATAATGTATTTGATGTATGTTTGAGTTACTTGTGCAGGTTTAGAAAGTACTGGACTGAAGCAAAAAGTTTCTAAGTCCATGTGTCGACACCCAGAGGGAAAGTGTCGACACTTAAGAAGACTTGTGTCGACACCCAGACAAGATGTGTTGACACTTGGAGTCATTGTGTCGACACCTGGGATGCAGAGTCGACACCAGACAGAAAGTGCCGACACTTGGAGCTGTGTCGACACTCAGTGAAGAAAAGTGCAGACAGAAAGTGTCGACACAAGGAGCTGTGTCGACACCCAGTGAAGCTGTGTCTATACCAGAAAGTGTCGACACTTGGAGCTGTGTCGACACTCAGCAAAAGTCTGCAGAGTCTAAGTACAAGTGTCGACACTCAACACAATGTGTAGACACTAAGCAGAAGAGTCAGCACTTGAAGCATGTGTCGACACTCAACACAATGTGTCGACACTCAACAGAAGAGTCAACATTTGAAGTATGTGTCGACACCCAGAATAATGTGTCGACACACAGCTGAAGACTCAACACTTGAAGAAAGTGTCGACACATGGAGCTGTGTCGACACTTAGCAAAGAACAGAAAGAACAACAAATTATTCTAAGTACAAGTGTCGACACTAAGGGAATGTGTCGACACTCAGCTGAAGTCTCAACAACAAGAAGGTGTGTCGACACAAAGAGCTGTGTCGACACTCAGCAAGATTCAACATAAAAGGATATGTGTCGACACCAAGAAGCAGTGTCGACACTTGACAGATTCAACACAAGAAGATGTGTCGACACAAAGGAGATGTGTCGACACATAGAAGAATTCAGCAAAAGCTAGAAGAACAAGTACTTATGTCGACACTCAATTTCAGTGTCGACACATGAAGAAGAATCTGTGTCGAGACATACAAGAATATGTGTCGACACCTTGTAGACTTGTGTCGACACTTACAAAGCATGTGTCGACACTTGGTCTATAAGTGTCGACACTTAAAGACAGAAAGTCTCGACACTTACTGACTGTTAGAGATTTTCAAGAAGTGACTGGTTGACATGACAGCTGCCGATCCAGCCGGTCTACAGCAACTGTCAGAGATGTCAGAAGTCAGTTATGAACCGGACCAGCCGGTTACCATGAAGAAGGCCTATAAATAGGCACCCACAGTTTACAGAAACTGTTGTTGAGAGAGTTGATCAAGTGATTAACAAGTGGTACAGATTATTCAAGTAATCAGAAAAGTGATATACTGAGTATCAACACAAGAAGATCTTGCAGTCCAAGTGCAGATCTAAGAAGTTGGAGAGAGAGGGTTCCATCCAAGAAATCAGCCTCTGGAACTAGGCTGAGAAGAAGGATTCAGATTCAATTCTGATTCTTAAGAAGCAGAGGTCAAGGAACAACTGCAGAGGATTCAGTCTTATTCAGTTCTACTCAAGAAGCTTTGAAGAAAGCTAAGTCAGATTGGATCCAGCTGAGTTCTTCTAAGAACTCATCAAGAATCTCTCAACTCCTCTCTTATTATTCTGAGTTGTAGAGTTATCTTTTGTAATATCTTTTTAACTTGTAGGATCCTTTGGATCTGAGTGATTTGTAAGCCTATAATTATAAAGGCTGAGGGTAGGGCTTGTTAGCCTGAGTGTAGGAGATTGTGATCTCTGAGTGTAGGCCTTGTTGGCTGAGTGTAGGCCTTGGATTGGCTGAGTGTAGGCCTTGATTGGCTGAGTGTAGGCTTTGGGATAAAGCTGAGTTGTAAGGATTTGGGCCTGAGGTAGGAACCAATTTGGGTTCTGAGACAGTGGAGAAGTTTGGCCGAATCTAGTACACTGCTAGATAGGCGAAGGGGGAAAGTGGATGTACCCATATCTTGGGGAACCACTATAAAATACTGTGTACTGTGCTGTGATTGTGCTGTGTATGTTTTGTTATTGCTGTTTGCTGTGCAAAAGTAGTTAGAACTCTGTGATTTAACTAAGTGGCTGCCAACAAAGTTAGAAAAGGATTAGGTCACCTATTCACCCCCCCCCTCTAGGTGTTTAGGTACCATATCTTTCAGTGACCAACCTTGTCACAGCACCAACAGTCAAATCTGTTGTACCTTTGCCTCATGATCTCCTGCTTGACCTTTTGGAATTGTGGTCTAGCAGGTGCAGCATTCCTGGAGGAAGATGCCTCATGATGATAGCAATCACATGGCTTCTTCTCCTTTATAGGCTTTTCTACAACAGGCTTCGTCTTTGGTGCCTTCTCGAAGTTATGCTCATGATTGAAAGGTCCATAACTCTGAAGAATAACTTCTTCATAAGGTGCCTTAAAGACACTTTCGCCAAAGTTTTGGGGTCGAGTCCATCCTTGATAGCGAGACTTTGGCTCTACATAGGTAGGCCTAGCAAAGTGCCCGTAGGATGAGTCAAAATCAAACTCATTTGATGGAAAGATAACTTTCTTGAATGTAGTTTGGTCTTGATGGGCTTTCCCCTTCTCTTTGGCTGAGGCCTTTTTGGCGGCCATATTCTTCCGTTGATTCTTGTTTCTCCTAGAGGATTTACTAGGAACTTCTTCATGGCCTAGTCCAGCCCCCTTGGCCTTTGCTGAGAATTCAACAATGAATGGAAGAACTGTTTTGGGTTTCAAGAAACTCTCAACAAGTTTCTTTTCAGCCGCAAGTTGGGCTTCCAATTCTTTGATGATCTTATCCTTAAGGTCAAGGTGCTCAAGTGCCTTGTTATATTCTTCAATAGCATTATTGAAGTTTTCTTCGAGGGAGTCAGTCTTTGCGACTTTCTCTCTCAAGATGCTCTCTTCGGCTTTTAGAGATTTGATCTCTTTAGCTTGAGTCTTCACGACTCGACGACATTTGTCGTAAGCCATGATTAACTCCTTGTACTGGGCCATTAGCTCTAACTCATCGTCAGAGGAGCTATCCACACAATCATGCTCAGAGACTTCAGAATCTGAAAGAGGGGTATGAGAGTTTACCTTCCCAGTGAACTGAGGCTCTTGATCATCATCTGTTTGATCCATTAGCCCAAAATACGCTTCTTCTTCTTCACTTGACTCAGATGAGTCGGAGTCACTGACAGTCTTGCACTTTTTGTCTATGAGGCTCTTCTCTTTCCTCTTCTTGTTGTGTGAGGATTTCTTCTCATCGCTTCTACCACCCTCCTTCTTCTTATGAGGGAAGTCGGCGATGACGTGACCTGCCTTATTACAACAATAGCAAATGATGTCAGTCGAAGCATATTTGTTCTGTTTAGTATTGTACCTGTCATGCCTGCTTGAGCCTTTTCTTTGTCGATCACCATCGTGTCGTGATCTTCTATAGGAGGCATCCTTGCCTTTCCTTTGCTTTTTCTTGTTCAAGAATTTCTTGAACTGACGTGAGAGCAGAGAGAACTCTCCTTCTGATAGCTCAGAGACTGAGGTGCTTGGCTCTGAAGTTTCTTCTTCTTCACTAATCTCTAGAGCTGGAGCAAAGGAGGCAGCCTTTGTCCTTCTGGAGGTGTCTGCTTTTAGAGCAACAGACTTTTCTTTGAGAGCATACCTGCTCTTCTCTTCTTCAGCTTTCCTAGTGTTGAGTTGAAGCTCATATGACATAAGCTTACCGAAGAGATTTTGTGGGTCTGTCTCAGCTAGCATCCCAAACTCCCTGATGGCACAGACCTTGTTGTCCCATTCTTTGGTCAGGGATCTTAGGAACTTGTCATTCAGTTCTCCATTAGTGAATACTCTGCCATAGACTCTTAGGCCATTCACTATCTTGAAAAAGTTCTCAAATGTATCAGCAATGGTCTCTTTGCTTCCCTGTCGGAAGGCTTCATACTTCTGATTGAGGAGTGATCTCCGATCGTCCTTCACTTTTTATGTACCTTCCATCAAGGTAACCAAGGACTGCCACATATCCTTTGCAAATTGGCAGTGGATTAAGTTTTGCAGCATTGAGTCATCAACTGCACTTGCTATAATGTTTTTAGCTTTCTTATCCAGTGAGACAAGTGCAATCTCGTCCTTGTCTAAATCCATCAGCTTCTTTGGAACCTTCTTGGTAGGGTCTATAGTGGAGACAGTCATAGGGACATAAGGACCTTCTTCAACTATCATGAAGATCCTCGGATCCATAGCTTCCATAAAAAATTTGATCCTTTCTTTCCACATGGGAAAGTTGTTCTTGTTGCACAGGGGAAGCTTGGCGAAATCCTTTGCCTTGTCCATGATAGATAGATCTCAAATGACAACTATTTGCAGGATCTGATCAAGGTGTTAACCTTTTGCTGATCAACCAGCCTCTGATACCAATTGAAAGATAATAGTTGTTAACCTAAATCACCTAGAGGGGGGTGAATAGGTGAGTTGTGCGTCTTTTGCGGAATAAAAAATCTTAGAACACATCACAGATCTATCTACTAAAATATCACAGACGAGACAAGATTTATAGTGGTTCCATGATCTTGGGTACATCCACTTTCCCTCACCGATCTAGCAACGAACTAGACTCGTCTACTCCACTATCTCGGATTGAAAAACAATCCTACCCTCGGAATAAAGTTCCTACAATCTCAATCCAATCCAAATGGATCTACAACTCGGAAGAAACACCTTCCTACAAACTCGGAGTGAAAAACTCCTACACTCGGAGAAAATTTCTCCAACAGAAATAAAGTACAAGTATTGAAGAAATACAAATAGTAATATTGTCTGGTTCAGATCTGAAAATGAAATAGGGACTGGAATCTTCTTCTTGGCGTTCGGCTTTATCAGAAAAGTTGAAGAATGATTCTCGGAAACAGTAGATCTGAACTCCTTGCTTCCACGATCGGACAGAAGATGAGTATGTGAAAATCGATCTCGATCTGGTGAGCTTTTTCTGTCTATTTACTCTGAAGATCGAAACCCTTGCCGGAGAAGAACAGAGGCGGCGTCGGCTTTCGTTTCGTGAAGAGAGAGAGAGGAAATAGCGATTATTTTGGAAAGCGACGGTTGCAAAACTCAGAGGAATTTTCTTCTTGAAAGATCTGTTTTCTCATTAGGGTTTGTCGATTAGACAAGACCTTTTATAGGAGTACTAATTACAGTCATAATTGGTTTTAATGACGGACACGTGGACCAATCATGTCACGGAATTTGAAATTCTGTCAAATCTGGACTTAGAAGAAATTTCAGGGAAAAAGAGGTCATATACACGAGTATGTATAAAACTACTCGAGTAGGTCAAGGACTACGCGAGTAACCAAAGAGATTTTACTCGGGTATATAAATCATGACTACTCGAGTATGTAGAAGAAAACTACTCGAGTGCATATAGTCAACTATTCGAGTACTTTAGACGATCTACTCGAGTATAAAGAAAAATTTCTCGGGAGGGAGTAGAGATACTCGAGTACAAGTTATACTACTCGAGTAGGCAGAATTGAACTACTCGAGTGGTTAGAGGAACTACTTGAGATAAACACGTAGAGATATTCTGCACACTGGAAAAAAAACTACTCGAGTATTCAGATTGAACTACTCGAGAGGAAGAAAATTATCTCAAGTATATGAAAGCCTTACTCGAGTATATCTTAACTACTCGACACATAGAAGATTGTTACTGGACACAGTGTCGAGACTTACTCGAGTATATAAAGTACCTACTCGAGTAAATGACTTAGAAAAATTCTGGGAAAAATGAATCTGGAAAAGGAAGAATATACTACTCGAGTATGAACTACTCGAGAGAGAATGAGCTACTCGAGTATATGACTTGTACTACTCGAGTGTTTTACTTAGAAAAGTTTGGAACCTGAATTCTGGGCAACTCGAGTAGGAAGAATGATTTACTCGAGTAGTTAAGTAAGCTACTCTAGTATGTCAATGAACTACTCGAGTGTTTTACTTAACTTCACGAGGGGAAAAATTTTCCTACTCGAGTATGCAGAAGTTTCACTCGAGTATATCTCAAGCAATCTACTCGAGTAGTTAGGGACCTACTCGAGAGAAATACTTAGAAAACTTTCTGTCAGCAATTTTCTTCTTCTACTAGAAGGGAATCAGCACCAAGTCATTACACAGTCCTATAGAATGAATATGAAGTGTATCCCAATAGAGAGACTACACATGAGTCAACACTTTGGAACACACAATGAGGGATTACACTGTGTGGTCCTGTGTTTGGTGACCCATTGTAGACTGACATTGGTCTACACTTCCCATTGGAGTCCTGCAAACACATTGTAACGTCCCTAGCCGATCCAACATGACAGCGTCACGGCTCCGCTCTAGGCGACGCTACCGGGATGCAGCCCAAGCACCCCAACCCCTCTCCCTCCACAGGCGGGTTGTTGGTGGCCGCAGCCTCCCTTTGACGAGTGAACTCGACAGTTAAGCTGGGCCGTACGGGGACTTCCCAGGAGGTCACCCATCCCAGTACTACTCTCGCCCAAGCACGCTTAACTATGGAGGGAGAAGGGTTGGGGTGCTTGGGCTGCAGGCCGGTAGCGTCGCCTAGAGCGGAGCCGTGACGCTGTCACGTTGGATCGGCTAGGGACGTTACAATAAAAGTGCACTTTTATTGTAACGTCCCTAGCCGATTAAAGGGAGGCTGTGACCACCAACAACCCGCCTGTGGAGGGAGAGAGGTTGGGGTGCTTGGGCTGCAGCCCGGTAGCGTCGCCTAGAGCGGAGCCGTGACGCTGTCACGTTGGATCGGCTAGGGGCGTTACAAAAAAAGTGCACTTTTTATTGTAAGGCCCCTAGTCGATCCAACGTGACAGCGTCACGGCTCCGCTCTAGGCAACCCTACCGGGCTGCAGCCCAAGCACCCCAACCCCTCTCCATCCACAGGCGGGTTGTTGGTGGCCACAGCCTCACTTTGATGAGGTAAACTCGATAGTCAAGCCCGCACTACGGGGACTTCCCAGGAGGTCACCCATCCCAGAATTTCTCCAGCCCGAGCACGCTTAACTATGGATCACGTTGGATCGGCTAGGGGCGTTACAATAAAAAGTGCACTTTTATTGTAACGCCCCTAGCCGATCCAACGTGACAGCGTCACGGCTCCGCTCTAGGCGACGCTATCGGGCTGCATCCCAAGCACCCCAACCCCTCTCCATCCACAGGCGGGTTGTTGGTGGCCACAACCTCCCTTTGATGAGGTAAACTCGATAGTCAAGCCCGCACTACGGGGACTTCCCAGGAGGTCACCCATCCCAGAATTTCTCCAGCCCGAGCACGCTTAACTATGGAGTTCTTTCAACTCTCATCACCAATTGAGCTGCAGCTCAACTGGTGATGAGATGTGAAGGAACTCCATAGTTAAGCGTGCTTGGGCGAGAGTAGTACTGGGATGGGTGACCTCCTGGGAAGTCCCCGTACGGCCCAGCTTAACTGTCGAGTTCGCTCGTCAAAGTGAGGCTGTGGCCACCAACAACCCGCCTATGGAGGGAGAGGGGTTGGGGTGCTTGGGCTGCAGCCCGATAGCGTCGCCTAGAGCGGAGCCGTGACGCTGTCACGTTGGATCGGCTAGGGGCGTTACAATAAAAGTGCACTTTTTATTGTAACGCCCCTAGCCGATCCAACGTGACAGCGTCACGGCTCCGCTCTAGGCGATGCTACCGGGCTGCAGCCCAAGCACCCCAACCCCTCTCCCTCCACAGGCGGGTTGTTGGTGGCCACAGCCTCCCTTTCATGAGGTAAACTCGATAGTCAAGCCTGCACTACGGGGACTTCCCAGGAGTAGTACTGGGATGGGTGACCACCTGGGAAGTCCCCGTAGTGCAGGCTTGACTATCGAGTTTACCTCATGAAAGGGAGGCTGTGGCCACCAACAACCCGCCTGTGGAGGGAGAGGGGTTGGGGTGCTTGGGCTGCAGCCCGGTAGCATCGCCTAGAGCGGAGCCGTGACGCTGTCACGTTGGATCGGCTAGGGGTGTTACACACATAACTCAAACAAAGCATCAAATACAACCTAATTCATCTTAGTTCCAGGGTGACTTCATCAAATCTGGGTTACTGTGGACATGGTTCCCAACACTTTTCCATGGGTGTGAGGCGGTCCTGCTTGTAGAATTTGAGGTACCCTCCCCACAAGTTATGGCTGCAGGTGTTGGAGATAAGGCTTGGAGGGTAGAAAATGAAGGAGGCTTATGCCTCTCGCTGGATATGGTAGAAGAGCTACGCGACGTCGCGTCCATCAGACAGGAAGAGATCAAACAGTGGATGGCAAGATACTTCGATATGCATATCAGGATCAAGCAATTCGCGGAAGGAGATCTGGTGCTAAAGAAAGTTGAAGCTGCGGGGAGATCCACCCCCGTGGGTAAGCTCAACCCAAATTGGGAAGGACCTTATATTGTTTAGAGGGTCCTAAGAGCAGGAGGTTACCACCTCCAGGATGTGGAGGGTAGGACCATGAGCCACACCTGGAGCGGCGATGACTTGAAATGCTTCTGCCCATGAGAAGGGAGGGCAAAATTTGTATACTCAAATCAAGTTCATTATAATATATTTTTCAAATCACTTCTTGTCTTGACCTACTGTGAAATTCTAATGACAGGAAGATGGTCACTTCTGCACTACCCCAAGCGCGGGTCGGCCCCAAGTAAACTCATTGCGCAGGCTCTCACTAGCTGGCAGGTCCGAAGCCTCTCTTGTGGGGGAGAGGTCTGGTTCTTGGTACTTGGTTGTGCCCTACCCCGAGCACGGCTCGGCCCTAGGTAGACTGTTGGATCCCTAGTTTGATTTGGGCTAGGTTCACTAAGTTAGAATCTTGTGACCCATCTTGTATAGTCATGGTCATAGTTGTGTCCTAGAGTCTAGGCCAAGTCCTTAGTTTCAACATCTCATGGACCAGCAATCATCAGACTGCCAGAGACTCAAGACTTAGAAAATTTCCAAAGACTCATTAAAATGAGTTTGACGTTTGTCGAACTCAGGTCGACGGTTGTCGTGCTCAGCTCGACGATCTCAGAGAAAATTCTCTGAGCTGAGCTTGACGAACTTGATTCTCAGATCGACGATCTTTGTACTCTACCTTCAGCATTCCAAGTCCAGACTTTATTCTCTAGACTCCAGTCGACGAAATTAGTTCTCTGGTCGACGATTTTTGGATTCTCTACTTCAACTTATTAATCTAGAAGCCTCTCAGTTTCCTAAGTCCAGAATCATCTCCAGTCAACAAATTCAAGATCCTTAGCTCGACGAACATTGACCAATTTGGCAAAAGTTATGAAGCAGCAGTTAGTGATCCTAAGCTCGACGAAACAAATTCTCAGGTCGATGATTTCTGGATACTTCACTTCAACACTTCATTCTAGAAGCATCTAAAATATTCTAAGTCACGAAATACTTTGCTGAACTTCAGTAGACGAAACCAGTTATCAGCTCGACGAACTCCATACACAGAATTGTCAAAGTTTCTAATCAATGCAGTTCTACTCTCTGCTCGACGATCTTGGAACTTAGCTCGACGAACAGAAGCCATCTGGTCAACGAACATAGATTCTCAGCTCGACGAACTGTGGACTCAGCTCGACGATTTCTATTCTCTGTTCGACGAATCCAGACTTAGTTATTTCCTTCACTCTGTCCCCTTCCTATTGCAATAATTCCTGAGCAATCAATGCTAAAAATAACCGTTAGATAGAGCATTGATTATGGTCTTCTCCAGGATTATTGTTTGCCATTTTTCCATGGGACAGTTGCGGTAATAAATCATTGCAGTTTATTCTCAAGTCCATCAGCAATTAATTCAGAGGAATTCAAATTTCGAAAGAGAATTTCTTGACAGAAAATATAAAAGAAATTTCCTCTCCTTTCCTGGAGAGACAGTACAGAGAAAGATATATGATTGAATATTTTCGCATCGGGTCCGAAAACGTGATGCGGTTAAAACTCCAAAAATTGGTGAGAATTCCCGCGGCGCCCCGGGTGGTTTATTTAAGGAAAGCGGGGATGTGTTTTTATTTAGACAACGGGGCGCGCAGATTTATTAATTTGGATATAAAATGGTTTAGATCGAGTTTTAACGAAAGGAGGCAAGTTTACCTATCGCGTGTAGTACAGGATATTCCGGGGTGGAATATCGAGGTCGTATTGTTCTCGGGGTCGGTTCGATTATTTCTACTCTTCCCTGGAGGGGACTATTATTTTACCGATAATTATCATGTCGGGATATTTTATATATAATAAAAATGACAGAAAGAAAGACAGAAAACAAAAAATGAAAGCATTAAAGGGGGAGCCGATGATGAGCTTAGCTCGACGGAATCGAATAAAATCTGAACTAAAATAAACTTTTAATAAAAAGAAATCCTAATCTTCAAATTAAATAAGGAGGAGACTTGGCCATGGAGGTTCCACTAAAATGAGCTCACCTAGCTATAGGGATATTGATCACCTGAACACTAATACTATTCGACCGAACGTTAGTTTGACGAAGGATTCCTCTTAACGCCCGCATTACGCTAAGAACCCCGCTATTGGGTGGGGAACCCAGTCCGGTAGAGTTGGCGTGCCTCCTCTCTCGAGGGTTAGTGCGGAACTCTCTTTACCAAGGGGTGATCGGTCCATACGCACGGCCTCTCGGCTATCTAGCGTATGACTACGGAAATAGGGCCCACACATCGATATGTGGTCCTACGCGTCGTAAACCCTAGGCAAATCTTAAGTTAATTTAATTAATTAGAAAATAAGGAGCTTTAATTATTTAAAGGTATTTTTTCTGTTCTAATGCTCTTCGATATTGAGGGCTAAGAACGGTTTGCCACTCATCGGAATGGGGACGACATGCATTGAAAGCAATAAAGAAAGCAGAAGATGGAACGCAGGAAATGAAAGCAGTAAAATAAAGCATTAAGAAAGTAGTAAATTGCAAGTCCTACTCAAACTAGTAGGACTGAAATGAAAGCAGTAAAGTGCGAGTCCCGGCGCAAATGCGTGGGCGGGAGAAATGAAAGCGAGTCCTACTCAAATGAGTGGGACAAAATAAATTCAATGCACGCACACTTTCGACAGAAAGTAAAACTCACTCACACGCTCGATAGTAAATTAAAACACAACTCACTCTACTGAATTGAAAACGCACACACACTGCATAAAGGTAAAACAAACGCACACACTAGACATGAAAGTAAAATATGCACACACACACACACACTCTACTGAATGAAATAAAAATAATGCGTCATTTAACTCTTACAGAGTAGGTGGAAATAAATGCACGCACATAAAAAATTGCAAAAAATTAAGTTACCGAAAAATAAAAATAACTACATTTCTACCGCTAGAATGTGGTAGAAATGCATAAAACGTGAAAAAAAAATTAAACAGGAAGAAAGTTTTGCAAATAAAAATGAAAACGCAAGTGCTCGAAAAATAAAAACAAATACATTTCTACCGCTAGAATGCGGTAGAAATGAATAAAAAGAAGACGAAAAAATTAAACAGACAAAAGTTTAAAACAAAAATCAAACTGCGCGGAAATTTAAAACGACTATATTTTCATTCCTATAACTCCATAAAAGTGATTAAAAAGTGAAAATAAAGCGAAAAGAACTAAAAAGTTTTTACCACATAAAAAGAAAAATCTAAGTTAAAAATATGAAAACACTTTGAAATCATTTTTACGGATCTATAGGAATGAAATAAAAGCTATCAAAACCTAAGTTTAACCAAAACAAAGTAAAAATAACTAAACAAAAAAACATGAAAACTATACTCATACACTCACACACACATTCTAAAAGAACAAAGACTAAGTTAAAACAAACAAGAAAGAAATAAGATTGCATAGGAGGAGAGTTTTATAGATTCCTTCCAAAGCCAAATTAAGAGATGAAAACACATTTTATTAAGTTAAAATGAACGAGTTACAAAGACACGAAAATAAAAACTAGGAGAGGGGGAGAAAATATCCCTTACATAACATTTGGAATTCATCTGAACAACACTTCTCCTATACAAAATGGATCCAAAAGGGGAACATGATTACAAGCAGAAGGCTGGAATTTATAGACAAAAAATTTCACGGGACATGCCCTCTAACACGGGCGTGTTAGGGGGCGTGTCAGCACTATTCATCGATTCGATCCGGTGATCTGACGGCTTATTTGACTTTGGGTTGGACGCGTATCGGTCACGTGTTGGTCACGCCCCATGTCACGGGCGTGACTATGGGCGTGTCTGGGAGGTAGTACTGGGCGCTGGTTGCATCGAAATGTCGCCGCGTGGGTCTTGTCAGCCAGGTGGAGGAGTACATGTGGCAGTCACGTGTTGGTCACGCCCCATGTCACGGGCGTGACTAGTAAGTACACGGGCGTGTACTTACTGTTTTGTGCAGTTTTTTTGGATTTTTCCTGCAAATTTCAGAAAACAAAAATAAAGCAAGTTAGAACTATTTTTACAAAAAAGAAACATTTTATTAAAAAAAATAACAAAAAGAAACTAAAACGACTAATTTAATGTACATAAATATATGTATAATTACAATTCATCAAATACCCCCATACTTAAGCTTTTGCTATTCCAGAGCTAAAGTTGGAGATAAACTTATAAGGAATTAAAGAAACTCGAAGTTTAGCTACCGCTTAATTAATTATAAGAGAGATCTAAATAAACATACGAGGTGTAAGAGTTAAGTCCTAAAATTATGTAGATGATTTAAACAGCGCAAAAGTTTTAGCCAAAAGACTTCTTTATGTAATCAAATAAAAAGCAATAATTGTAATGGTTAGATAAACAAAAATAGTTTGGAATTAAATTAACTTTAGCTTATAGGAGTTTTACTGGAAATAATGCAATTTATAAATTATGCTCTCAAAAAGATTTTTGAATTAATTCTAGTATCGTGAAATTGGCTAAGGGGGTTGATGTTGGTTTATGAAGAGAGTTTGGATATTGAGGTGAGGTGATTTTTTCTCGAACCTCCATTTTTTCTTTTGGATTATTAGGAAAATGAAATCTTATTTTCCTAATATCATTTTTTTCAACTTCATAATAATAAAATTGACCCAATGTATATGTGTGGGAGTAATGAATTTTATCCTCTTACTCCGTAACATATAATCTTTTTAAATTATTGGGTGCCTATATTTACGGAACGAAACCTTATTCCCATTGACATATGAAATTTTTATAATAATTTTTTGTGATAGAAATTTTATCATGCCAAGTAAGGCATGATAAGGGAGAAAAGAAAACTAGATTTTTAATTAAAACATTTTTGAGGGCAACCTTAATAAATTGTACGTTCCAATTTTTCAGAAAGTTAAAAGTAAACATAATTAAATTCTATAGTCGTTAGTTTCTAACATAATACAACTGCTCCTATTAATGAAAAATTAGAAGTAGTGACTAAAACGAGTTCGCTATTTTTAACAAAACATAATGAATTCTTTAAAACTTAACCCCGACTATTTAAATATTTCAATCGATAATTAACAAACGAATAGCAAATAAAAAAATTAATAAAATTCACATATAAATAAACTCAAAACTAGATTTTTGGAAAGCAGAAAGGGTTAAGATATGATATATTCGATTTTATTTGTTTCATAATAAACGAATTTTTTTGGATTTTATGGTTTTGATCATTTTTTTGTGTTTTGATTATCATCTTTTTTTTGAATTTTTCTTTATCATCTTTTTAGGATTTTTTTATTTTTTTTTCTATTTTTTTCATTTTAGGGTTTTTGGATTTTCAAATTTTTTTTTGATTTTTTTGTTTTTTTATCAAATTATTTACACGAAAGGGGAGAGAAAGAAGTGTTATTTATAAAGAAGAGAGGGGGAAAGAGAAAAATTTTTACAAAAAATGTACAAAGTAAAAACTCGAATGCCCGCGAACAGACTCTTATTTAGGTGGTTGGTTCGATGAGTCGAATGTCGCGGGCTTGCTAAAAAGCGAGCTTTTACAAATAAGAAGATGGGGGGGGGGGCAGAGAAAGATTATTATTATTATTTTACAAAAATTATTTACAAAGTAAATTCAAAAAAGTTTTTGTTGAATTTTTGTTTTATAAGTTTTTTTTGTGATTTTTTTGTGTTTTATGATGTTTTTTTGAGTTTTTTGATTATATAAAAAAAGGAATTTTTTTTTAGGTTTTAAGTTTTGCAATTTTTTTTATTTGTTATGAGTACAGAATAAAGAAAATGCAGAATAGGAAAAACATCACCATACATAAACCTAACATTGTCCCCAATATTGCAATCTAAGTATGCGGAATGAATAATATACAAAATAATATATACAAAATGAAAAGGGTGGGTAGAAGCTTCCCTAAGGTGAGATTTTGGAGGCCCGGGTTGAAACCCTGTCTTATTAATAAAAAAAAAATAGAAAACTATAACAAAAAAAACAAAAAACGATAAATTCGGCCAAAAGGTTGTGGGCGGTAGGGGGCAAGTGCGTGGTTGTCTCGAAGGTAGCTAAGGCCTTAGATACAAGAGCGCGACAGATATGCGGTCCCCTAGCACGCACAAGAGCGAAGTGTGCCGAAGCAAAATAAAATAAATTAAAATAAAACAACTTAAAATAATTAAGTTAAACAAAATATATATTTTTTTAAAATCAAATTATTATGTATATTTGTTTTGTGTTTTTTAAGTGGGTTTTTGTTTTTTTTTTGTTGTTTTTAGGTAGGTTTTTTTTTTGTTTTTAGATTGTTTTGGTTTTTAGATTTTTTTGTGGGTTTTTAGTTTTTTAGGTTTTTTAAGATTGTTTTTTTTTGCTGTTAGTTTTTTTAGGTTTTTTTTTGTTTTTTTAGGTTTTTGTTTATTTATAGGGTTTGAGTTTTGTTTTGTTCATAAAAATAATGAAAAAAATTTTAAAGTTATTTTTTTATTTTTATGACTTTTTTGGTTTTATAGGTTTATAAAGTTTTTATTTTTATAGGTTTTTTTCATTTTTTTTAAATTTTTTTTGTACCTTTATTATTATTATTATTATTTGTATTATTTTTTTGTTGGTCATTTTAAATTATATATATATATATATAGATATAGGTAAAATTAATAGATTTCCCGGGTTCAAAATAACGACTCGAAAAATCCCCGGCAACGGTGCCAAAAACTTGATTGAATATTTTCGCATCGTGTCCGAAAATATGATGCAGTTAAAACTCCAAAAATTGGTGAGAATTCCCGCAGTGCCCCGGGCAGTTTATCTAAGGAAAGCAGGGATGTGGTTTTTATTTAGAAAACGGGGCGCACAAATTTATTAATTTGGATATAAAACGGTTTAGATTGAGTTTTAACGAAAGGAGGCAAGTGCACCTATCACGTGTAGTACAGGATATTCCGGAGTGGAATATCGAGGTCGTATTGTTCTCGGGGTCGGTTCTATTATTTCTACTCTTTCCTGAAGGGGACTATTATTTTACCGATAATTATCTTGTCGGGATATTTTATATATAATAAAAATGACAGAAAGAAAGACAGAAAACAGAAAACGAAAGCATTAAAGGGGCAGCCGATGATGAGCTTAGCGCGACGGAATCGAATAAAATTTGAACTAAAATAAACTTTTAATAGAAAGAGATCCTAATTTTCAAATTAATTAAGGCGGACACTTGGTCGTGGAGGTTCAACTAAAATGAGCTCACCTAACTATAGGGCTATCGCTCACCTGAATGCTAAGACTATTTGACCGAACGTTAGTCCGACGAAGGATTTCTCTTAACGCCGGCATTACGTTAAGAACCCCACTATTGGGTGGGCAACCCAATCCGGTAGAGTTGGCGCACCTCCTCTCCCGAGGGTTAGTGCGGAACTCTCTTTACCAAGGGGTGATCGATCCATACTCACGGCCTCTCGGCTAGCTAGCGTATGGACTACGAAAATAGGGCCCACACATCGATATGTGGTCCTACGCATCGTAAACCCTAGGCAAACCTTAAGTTAATTTAATTAATTAGAAAATAAGGACCTTTAATTATTTAAATTTATTTTTTCTCTCCCAATGCTCTTCGATATTGAGGGCTAAGAACGGTTAGCCACTCATTGGAATGGGGACGACAGACGGTGAAAGCAATAAATAAAGCAGAAAATAGAATGCAGGAAATGAAAGCAGTAAAATAAAGTAGTAAGAAAGAAGTAAATTGCAAGTCCTACTCAAATGAGTAGGACTGAAATGAAAGCAGTAAATTTCGAGTCCCGGCGCAAATGCGTGGGTGGGAGAGTGAGACAAAATAAATGCAATGCACGCACACTCTCGACAGAAAGTAAAAATCACGCACACGCTCGACAGTAAATTAAAAACACAACTCACTCTACTGAATTGAAAATTAACACACACTGCATAAAGGTAAAACAAACGCACACACTCGACATGAAAGTAAAATACGCACATACACACTCTACTGAATGAAATAAAAACAATGCGTCATTTAACTCTTAACGAGTAGGCTGAAATAAATGCGCGCACATAAAAAATTGCAAAAAACTAAGTTACCGAAAAATTAAAATAAGTACATTTCTACCGCTAGAATGTGGTAGAAATGCATAAAGCTGAAAAGAAAAATTAAACGGGAAGAAAGTTTTGCAAATAAAAATGAAAACGCAAGTGCTCGAAAAATAAAAAACAAATACATTTCTACCGCTAGAATGCAGTAGAAATGAATAGAAAGAAGTCGAAAAAAATTAAACGTACAAAAGTTTAAAACAAAAATCAAAGTGCACGAAAATTTAAAACGACTATATTTTCATTCCTATAACTCCGTAAAAGTGATTAAAAAGTGAAAATAAAGCGAAAAGAACTAAAAAGTTTTTACCACATAAAAAGAAAAATCTAAGTTAAAAAAATGAAAACACTTTTAAATCGTTTTTACGGATCTATAGGAATAAAATAAAAGCTATCAAAACCTAAGTTTAACCAAAACAAAGTAAAAATAACTAAACATAAAAACATGAAAACTATACTCATACACGCACACACCCATTCTAAAAGAACAAAAACTAAGTTAAAACAAACAAGAAAGAAATAAGATTGCATAAGAGGAGAGTTGCATAGATTCCTTCCAAAGCCAAATTAAGAGATGAAAACACATTTTATTAAGTTAAAATGAACGAGTTACAAAGAGACGAAAATAAAAACTAAGGAGAGTGGGAGAAAATATCCCTTACATAACATTTGGAATTCATCTGAACAGAACTTCTCCTATACAAAATGGATCCAAAAGGGAAACAGGATTACAAGCAGAAGGCTGGAATTTATCGACAAAAAATTTCACGGGACACGCCCTCTGACACGGGCGTGTCAGGGGGGGTGTCAGAACTATTCATCGATTCGATCCGGTGATCTAACAGCTTAGTTAACTTCAGGCTGGACACGTGTTGGTCATGCACCATGTCACGGGCGTGACTATAGGCATGTCGAGGAGGTAGAACTGGGCGCGTGTTGCATCGAAATGTCTACACGTGGGTCTTGTCGGCCAGGTGGAGGAGTACACATGGCGGTCATGTGTTGGTCACGCCCCATGTCACGTGTGTGACTAGTAAGTACACGGCCGTGTACTTAATGTTTTGGGCAGTTTTTTTTTGGATTTTTCCTACAAATTTCAGAAAACAAAAATAAAGCAAGTTAGAACTATTTTTACAAAAAAGAAATATTTTATTAAAGAAAAATAAGGAAAAGTAACAAAAAGAAACTAAAATGACTAATTTAATGTACATAAATATAGGTATATTTACAATTCATCAATATACAGAGATAGACAGACAATATAGATACATAGTTAGTCAGTCTGCAACAAAAAATTCTTTGTTGTTCTCTATTGACAGAACTCTGATAAAAAGATAGAGAACTCTGATATAAGAAAGAAGCCCTAGAGCAGAAGAACATCAGCTATCAGAAGAAGAAGAACACCAAATCAAGATCAAGAGTCTTACTTCTTCAACACTCCAGGACACTTCAAAGGACAACAACAAATCCATCTATCAAGAAGTTCCTGAATACTTTCTGGTCAAGGCTGATAAAGACTGAAGACCTATCACCTTGAAGCAATGCTCCAGTTTTTCCTAAATCATTCTACATCTCAGGGGGACCACTTTGCTAATATCATTTCCACTTAAGTCTTCTCAGTTGTATATTGCGAAAGAGAAGACAATATCATCTCTCCACCACCGTTGTATAAAGTGTTATAAATCCCTTCAAAAGTTATTCTTGGTTGCAAGTCACCTGACCAAAAGACTTGAGGTTTGGTTTTAAGCACTTGATCAAAAGCTCATTGGTGTCATGCACCTGATCAAAAATCTGAGTGGATTCCTACCAGGGTGGTAGAAGAGTGGATGTACCCAGGTTGGGGAACCACTATAATTCCTTGTGTTGTCTGGTTGCCCTTTCTTTTTGTTCTTGTTATGTTTATACCTTTTCAGGATTGCTGTGTTTATGCTTTATTAATTTTATTCTGCAGTTTTTATTTATAGCAAAAGTTGTAAAGGATTTTAGAATACTCTATTCATCCCTCACCCCCTCTAGAGTATTTCAGATCTAACACCTCACTTTCAATTGGTATCAGAGGAGGATTCCCTTAGTTTTACAAGCTAACCCTTGAACCAAAGATCCTGAGTTAGATCTGTCTTTACATTCCTATTAGATTTATTCTTGCACAGCATGACACAAAACAAAGATTATGCAAGCACCAGACCTCCAGTATGCAATCTGAATAAGTTTGCCATCTAGAAGGCAAGAATCAAATTGTACATGAACTCTATTGATGAGGATGTCTTTAATTCTATTATGACAGGTCCTCCTCAAGCCACTGCCTCTACATCTACAGCAGCTTAAAGAACAAATGCAGTTCCACTACCTGAGTGGACTGAAGCCCAAAAGAAGGCAAAAATTACTGATGCCAAAGCCATGAATATTCTGGCCCAAATAATGTATGATGACATTTTTCAAAAGATGGCTGAATGCACATCAGCTAAGTCCATCTGGGACTCTCTAAATCAAATGGTGGCTAGATTTGCAGATAAGAGGAAGGACAAGAGATCCAATCTCATATCCCTATATGAGAATTTCAAGAAGGAGGAAGCTGAGACAGTAGCTGATATGTACAACAGGTTAAGCTCAATCATCAGTGGGCTAAAAACCTTGGACAAGGACATCACCCTCACAGAGGTGAATGATAAGATCCTTATGTGCTTCCCAAGCTCATGGGATTCAAGGATCTGGCCAATCAAGTAGGCCAGAAGCCTAAATGAGATTTCCATTGAATCTCTTTTAGGAAAGCTTATGTCCTATGAACAGCTGATCAAATCCAGAGAGGCAGTTGATCAGAGAACACCTCCTCCAGCAAGAAAAGAGCACAACATTGCTTTCAAGGATACTGAGGAGACAGAGACTCCAACCATGAATGAAGAACTGATGTCTCTATTTGCCAAAAGATTTTACAAGATGGCAAGAAAAGACTTTAGGAGAAAGTCATCCATGCAGGATGACAAGCCAAGGTATGACAAGACACCAACTAAAGAAGTGGTGTGTTTTGGTTGCAGGAAACCTGGACACTTCATCTCTGAGTGTCTAGAGAATTAGAAGAAGGAGAAGAGAAGAGAGAAGGACACAAGAAGACAGTACAACAGCAGGCCTTCCTCCAGCAAATATAAGAAGAAGGAGAAAGGTTTTGTGGCTGAATCCTGGAGTGAAACTGAGGATGAATCAACATCTTCCAACTCCAGTGAAGATGAAGAAGAGGCAAGGGAAAAAGAAGTCTGCCTAATGGCCATTGATGCCTCCAGGAGTCATTCAGAAGAAGAAGAGTCTGACAATGAAGCAGTTTTAGATTTTGAAGCTGACAAGGTATTATCTTCATTTGATTATAATTCTGAATCATTTAAATCTGAATTCAAAACCATGTGCATAGATCTAATTAACTCAAAAAAGGAAATTAAGACTCTTAGGGAAAAACTTGTAAACCTAAAGACTGTTAACTTTGAAAACAATAGGTTAAAGGATGAATTAATCTTAGCTAATGAACAAATTATAATGTTAAAGACTGAGTTATGTGAGGCTAAACAACTTGAGGAGACTTTCAATGGGAGAAACCTCAAGCTGATGGACATTACAAGCACAGTTAATACAAGATTGAATGGCATGCTGGGCTTGGGTGCATCATTAGGTTCCCCCCATTCTCAAGAAAAACATTTTGTCAACCCCCATCAAGTTTGTTTCAGCTAAGGGGAAAGAAATAATGAACAATAAACAAACCTTAGAAGTTCTTCCAAAATCAATAGGTCAAAATAACAGAAACCAGAAAATAAGTAAAAACAAAGTTCAGCAGATTTCGTCGAACTCAGATCGACGAAATGTGGCAAGTTCGTCGAACTCAACTCGACGAACACTGAACGCAAATCTTAGCTATAATCATTCGTCTAACTGTGATCGATGAACTCTGTATGGTTCGTTGAGCAGAGATCGACGAACTTGGTGCACAGAAAATGACTATATTCATTCTCTGGGCAGAGATCGATGATCTCATCCCAATTTGTCAAACTCTAGTCGACGAACTCACAATAATTCGTCAAACCCAGAAAAACCTAACAGAAATTATAACTATAACAGCAACCTCAATAAATCTAGGAAACCATTTAATCCATTAGCTGATTGTATCATACCACCTAGAAGATATCATCCACTAGGATACAAATCTCAACCAGAGTTTTCTATAATATCTAGTTTTTCTTACCAGCAATATAAAGTACCCAAGGTAACCTGGGTCAAGAATAACTAACTATTTTTACTGCAGGAAAACGGCTGTCCATGTGTGAAACAGCCTTGGTACCTGGACAGAGGTTGCTCCAAACATATGAATGACAACAAGGACAACCTAACCAACTACAACTCCAAGCTGGGGCCAAAGGTACTCTTTGGTTATTCCAAGTGTGGCCAGTCTGAAGGATATGGAGAAGTGAAGATTGGAGCAGTCACCTTCAAGAAAGTAACCTATGTAAGTGGTATCAAGCATAATCTCATCTCCACAAGTCAATTATGTGATGAAGGTTATCAGGAACATTTCAACTCAACTTCTTTCATTATTTCTAATAAAGAAAACCAAAAAGTTTTAATTGGAAATATGCAAGCACACATACACTTAGTTGATTTTCTTTCTGCCAAATCAGACAATTGTTTGCTTAATATTGTTTGCAATCAAAATGAGTTGTGGCATAGAAGGTTAGGACATGTTAACATGAAAAACATTACTAGGCTATCAAAAGAAAGTATTATAAGAGGCTTACCTTCCGTTCCCTACAAGAAGGAAGGCCTTTGCAGGGATTGTCAACTAGTCAAGCAAAGTAAATCTATGTTTAAATCAGAAAATAAAAGTGATTCACCTAGGATTTTGTATTTGCTACACATGGATCTCTTTGGACCCATTGCTGTACAAAGACTATGAGGGAAATCCTACACCTTAGTTATTGTAGATGACTTCTCAAGGTTCACTTGGGTGTCCTTTCTGAGATCGAAGTCAGATAACTTTAACGTTCTAACAGATTTTCTCAGGACCATACAGATTGAGTACTCTACTCATGTTTCATTGATCAGAAGTAATCATGGTACAGAGTTTGAGTCTCTTATTATGCATGAGTTCTGTGAGAAGGAAAGTATCAGGCACTGCTTCTCAGCTCCTAGAACTCCCCAACAAAATGGGGTAGCTGAAAGGAAAAATCGGACCCTAATTGAAGCTACAGGTACATTACTTGCAGATGCTTACTTGCCACTCACCTTTTGGGCAGATGCTGTAAACACTGTAAATTATGTCCTGAACAGAAGCCTAATACATAAACTGAAGAATAAGACTCCTTATGAATTACTTAAAGGGAAGAAACCTAAAATCAACTACTTTAAAGTATTTGGATGTGAGTGTTATATACATAATAACAACAAGAAATACATTAGAAAGTTTGAAGCTAAGGCTGAAGAGCGAGTTTTTCTAGGATATTCCCAAGTAAGCAAAGCTTATAGGGTCTTTAATAAATCATCCTTAAAAATTGAGGAGTCCATTCATGTTACATTTGATGAAACTAACATGTATTGTAAGGAGAAAGAGATTTCTACCAATAACACTTTGTAGGTACCTCACTTATGTCAGAGTTTGGATGGACTTAACCTCACACAAGAGGTTCCAACACATCCTTCTCCACAAGTCAATGAAGAAAGTGAAGAAGAAAGCACTGAAGGAATTGAATTTCCCTCAACAACAAACTCAATTCCACAAGAGGAATTAATTCAAAATGTTGTTGTTGAACCAACTCCACCAAATGATCTCGTCACACTAAGGGATCACCCTAAATCTCAAGTGATTGGAGACATATCAGTTGGTGTACAAACAAGGCATCAACTCAACCAAGATTTGATGTATGCATGTTTTCTCTCTCAGGTTGAACCTCAATCCATAAAAGATGTTGAGCAGTATCCCCACTAGATCATTACAATGCAAGAGGAACTCAACCAGTTTGAGAGATATAGACTTTGGGATTTGGTTCCAAGATCCCATGACTACCCAGTCATTGGAACCAAATGGGTATACAAAAATAAACTAGATGCCCATGGTACAATAGTGAGGAATAAGGATAGGCTTGTTGCTCAAGGATACAGGCAGGAAGAAGGCATAGATTATGATCAAACCTTTGCAACAGTTGCAAGGTTAGAGGCCATCAGAATATTTTTGGCCTATGCTGCCTACAAGAAATTCAAGGTGTACCAGATTGATGTGAAGAGTGCATTTCTGAATGGAGTACTAAAAGAAGAGGTCTATGTTGAATAACCTCCAGGTTTTATTTCTCCAACTCACCCTTATTATGTTTTTAAATTGCATAAAGGCCTTTATGGTCTAAAGCAAGCTCCAAGAGCTTGGTATGAGACCTTAGCTAGCTTTTTGATAGAGCATAAGTTCATTAGAGGCATAGTAGATAAGACACTCTTCACTAGACATCATAAGGACCAAACATTGTTAGTACAAATATATGTGGATGACATCATATTTGGGTCTATTGATTCCAAATTATGCAAGAGGTTCTCTGACCCCATGCATTCATAATTTGAAATGACTAGCATGGGTGAGCTCTCCTACTTCCTTGGTCTTCAGGTGAAGCAGCTCCCTGATGGCATCTTCATCTCCCAAGCTAAATATGTAAAAGAGCTTATCAAAATGTTTGGGATGGCTGATGCCTCAGCAAAGAAAACACCTATGACTACAAATGCTATAATAGACTCTGATCCACATGGGAAACCTGTTAACCAGAAATTATATAGTGGCATTGTTGGGTCCCTATTATATCTTACAGCTAGCAGACCTGATATCAAGTTTGCCACATGCCCTTGTGCTAGGTTCCAAGGGAACCCTAAAAAATCTCATCTAATTTTCTTAAAAAGAATTTTGAGATATATAAAGAGTTATCTAAGTCTATGCCTATGGTATCCTACTGAGTCAGAATTTGATTTAACTGGATATTCAGATGCTGACTTTGCAGGATGCAGGGTGGACAGAAAAAGCACCTCAGGAACTTGTCAGTTTCTTGGGATGAGATTAGTATCTTGGTTTTATAAGAAACAATCATCTGTGTCTAAATCAACAGCTGAGGCAGAATATATAGCTGCTGGCAGTTGCTGTTCATAGATGTTGTGGATACAAAATGAACTACTAAACTATGGTCTCAACTTAAATAATTCAACTCTATTTTCTGATAACACAAGTGCTATAGCCATATCACAGAATCCTGTTCATCACAGTAGGACCAAGCATATAGACATTAAGCATCATTTCATTAGAGAGTGTGTAGTCAAAAAAAAAGTTAATGTTGTCTATATCTACACTGATTTACAAAGAGCTGATATATTCACCAAACCTCTGGATGAGAAAAATCACTTATTCTTTATAAATCAGCTTGGAATGATCAATGGAGAAGACTTAGTTTAGTTTCTGTCTGCACTCAATAAATTTTCCGGAGTTCGTCGAACGGAGCTCGACAAACTACGGATAGTTCTGGAGATATTCGTCAAACGGAGGTCGACGAACTCTCTGTGTGGAAGTTGTATTCGTCGAACGGAGTTCAAGGAATCTACTTTAGAAAACTTTCGTCGAACGGAGCTCGACGAAATGTCTTCAAATCTACAGGCTGAGCTCGACGAAGTATTTAACTATCAATTATTACGTCGATCTCAGGTCGAAGAATTTCTCAATTTTTGTGGAACGGAGTTTGTCGATTCATATTCTGGAAAACCTTATATCTAGGTTTTCTTCGACCTCCGTCCCTCGCTTTCAGTTGGTGTATGGGAGACCGTGATACGTGCTCAACTACACTAACAGAAACTATCGTCACAAAGCATAAAAGCAAGATAGGAGGGCTCCGACCAAAAGCGAACGAAAAGGGGTCGGGTTGGCTCCCAAATCCATATGAAAAATCAATATAGAAGATTTCAGCCATACTCGATACAACGTCCTTAAGACCTACCTCTCCAACAAGCACACAACTCACCAAACCTACACAACCATCTATTGTACCAACTTGAGCCGTTTCAAACACATCAATAATTTATTTAGGAATAGAGGCAAACTCCAAATGGCGGTCGAGTTCTAGTTGAGATTAATTCCCTTGTTGACACAAAGAGTTCCAATCTTGGAGAGCAAGTAAAGGATAGACCAAGTCTCGCTCCCACAATGGATCTTCCCAATCCGGAATACAAGAGATTCAATAACAACGAAACCGTATCAGATTTTGCAAGCGATGTATTTTAAAATCACGGAAAAGACTGTTCGCAAAAGCCTCCACAAACTCAAAGCAAGAATCACTAAAGATGAATAGATTACCCAACCAAGAACATCAATCACACAAGATAGGTGGGAGATTCACTCTCTCCACGAAACCACCAGCGTCACACTGAATGGGGCTGCAATCCTTCTTCCTCGGAGTCGCACCGAAGGAAGTCACGCCGCCGTCGCACCGAAGAGGGGAGGAAGGAAGCAAGGGGGAGGCTTTACACCAGAAGGTCGGCGGCTTGGAGTCTCTCCTTGGCCGAATTTCTCCTAGGGAGTTTCTTTGGGTTCAAATTCTTCTTCTTCTTGTCTATTAATTTTCATAAAGAGGTCTCCTTATATAGGAGTTACAAACACATAGGAGTTACAAACACATAGGAGTTACAACAAGCCCTTAACCATCCATGATGGAGATGTATTCTCTTCCGTCCGTATGGTTAAGTACACACCACAAACTATGAAATGTACAAAAATAAAAATTACATAACATTTATGAATATAAAATTATCATCCAAACATGGAATAATTTTATATTCATCAATTTAAAATAAAAGTGCATGAAATAACGTAATTAATTCTTCACGGCGGATTTGGCATGCCACGGGCAGAGGTTGTAATGCGGTCTTCCTTCAGCATCATCACGACACATAAGATCTTTGTGTCGTTGTGCCTCGGCAACCGGGTCATCATCAAGTAGTGGCGGAGGTGCCGCGACATCAATCCTCCCCCTCTCAAAATCACGTATCTCTGATGCGTGGTCCGAAAGATAGAAGCGTAGAAGCTCGGCATCCAAACGTTGAAGCTCTGTCGCGAGTACCCATGAGTCATCTGAAGGGGGATGGTCATGCCAACGGATGAGGAAGCAGTAGGTAGCACCATCAGGAGTAGTAAGTGGCTCAACATCATGTATCACATCTAGAGTGAGAAATGTCTTGGGAAACCTGGGAAACATGTTAGCAGTAGGAAAAAAGAAGGCAATGTACCATCCGATGTTATACTTGCGGGGACCGAAAGAGAGAGATCATCTGAACTACCACTCCCCAACCCATTAGAAATTTTAGTGGAGGGAGAAGACGACAAAGAATTCAACTCAGGTGGAGGCAAAACAAACGGCATCAAATCCGAGACATTAAAAATAGGGGAGATACCCCAATCAGCTGGAAAATCCAACACGAAAGCGTTGTCACCTAGATTCTTTATAATCCGAAAAGGGCCGGCGCGCTATGGTGCTAACTTTTTAACGGTGCCAGGTGTCAAGCGTTCGGGAACTAACCGGACTAGGAATAAATCGTCGACTTTGAAGTGCGACACCCTCCTATGTAGATTAGCGTGCGTCTGATAAGACTCGTATTGAGCAGTGAAGGTAGCTCGTATATGTGCATGTAGGTCATGAATATGTTGGGAGAAGGATTGTGCAAACTGACTTGTCTTGTATGTTGGGGGCAACAGAACCAAGTCAAGAGGCACAGGGGCCTTGTACCCGTAAACAATCTCGTTTGGAGACAGATCGGTGAAATGATTTTGGAATTATTATAGGCCAACTGGGCGTGGGGAAGAAGAAGATCCCATGTACCTTTGTGATCGCTCACTAGGCATCTAAGAAGGCTTCCCAAGCTCCGATTGACCACCTCCATTTGCCCATCAGTCTGAGGGTGATATGCGGAGGAAAACAATAACTTGGTACCCATTAAGTCCCAAAGTGTTTTCCAGAAATAGCTCGTATACTTAACATCTCAATCCAAGACTATTGTCTTCGGCACTCCGCGGTGACTAACTACTTCATTAAAATACAATTTTGCAATATGAGATGCGTCGTTGGTTCTAGCGCACCGAATAAAGTATGCCATTTTAGAGAACCTATCCACAATGACAAGAATGGAGTCGTGATTACGCAAAGTAGTTGGTATGCCTAAGACAAAGTCCATGCTCATGTCTTCCCATGGTGCAGAAGGTATAGGTAAGGGAGTATATAATCCGACATTGGTTTTGGTGCCCTTGGATACCTGACAGGTACGACAACTACTAACTACCCGTCCCACCATAGCCTTAAGTTTTGGCTAATAGAATTTCTCCTCAACTAATGTAATGGTCTTGTCCCTGCCGAAGTGGCCACTCAACCCTCCACTATGTAATTCCCAGATGATATGGAGGCGTAACGATGACTGCGGAATACACAACTTCCCATGTCTAAATAGATAGCCATCCTTAATGACGAACGCAGATATAACCATGGGGGAGCTATCTTGGGCAGACAGATGTGCGTCCAGAAAATCCGGGCTTGTGGCTTACTCATCCTTGATTCGCTTGAATCCTACTACATTAACCTCCATAGTGGTGAGTAACAGGGTTAGGCGACTAAGAGCATCAGCGACTCGATTGTCAGGTCCCTTAAGGTGTTTGAGACCAAAAGTGTAACCCTGTATGAAAGATACCCACTTAGCGTGACGCGGGCTGATTTTATGCTGGCCATTGATGAACCACAATGCTTCGTGATCAGAGAGGATCACAAACTCTTTAGAGAGGAGATAGTGCCTCCAATGGTGTAAACATCTAATGACGACATAAAACTCCCAATCGTAATTTGAGTAATTCAATTTGGCACCCGCTAACTTCTCACTAAAATAACTCACAGTGTGTCCTTCCTGACTCAAGACACCTCCTATTCCCATGCTAGAAGCATCACATGTAAGCTCAAAGACCTTTGTGAAGTCAGGTAGATGTAAGACAGGTGCCTCATTCATAAGCTCCTTAATGCGTTGGAAAGCGATAGTGGCGGACTTCATCCAAGTAAACTCACCTTTCTTCATGCAATCACTAATGGGGGCCATAATGCTACTAAAGTCTCGAATGAAATGGCGGTAGAAAGTAGCTAACCCATGGAAACTCCGCACCTCTCGTAACGTGGTCGGTTCGGGCCAATCCTTAATGACTTTATCCTTGTTAGGGTCAACTCTAATTCCTTCCGAACCAACTATGTAGCCTAAGAACTCCACTTCAGTGATATAGAATGTGCACTTCTTGAGATTAAGGAATAAGGTTTCCTTCTGCATGGTGGAAAGAACCGACCTCATATGGGAGACGTGCTCAGCAGTGGTGGTACTAAAGACTAAGATGTCATCGAAATAGACGACCACAAACTTCCCCATGTAAGGCCGAAAGACATGTGTCATCGTCTGGGAGAAAGTACTGGGGGCATTGGATAGACCAAAGGGCATCACAAGACACTCGTATAACCCATCCTTTGACTTGAACACAGTCTTCCATTCGTCCCCCGCACGGATCCTGATCTGGTGATAGCCACTCCGCAAATCTAACTTTGAAAAAATGGTAGCGCCAGATAAGACATCTAGGAGGTCATCTAATCGCGGAATAGGAAATCTATATTTGATGGTAATCTTGTTGATAACACGGCTATCAACACACATTCTCCACGTACCATCCTTATTGGGAGCATGAAGGGCAGGTACCGTACATGGACTCATACTAGTCCTAATGAACCCCTTTTTCATCAAATCCTCGATCTGGGTCTGTAACTCTTTATGGGCGGCGGGATGAAGCCTATAGTGGGGTTGGTTCGGTAAAGAGGAACCAGGGATAAGGTCTATCGCATACTGTATATTCCTCAGTGGTGGTAACACCGAAGGCAGCTCATCCGGGTACACGTCCTTATATTCATCCAACAATACCCGTAACTCTATAGGCAAATCGTCTGATGCTCTTAAATCCCCTTTCGCACTCCTAATAACTAGTGCGTACATCATCCCGTCAAGAAAGGGATCATTCACAAATTCTTTTCTACCGACTAGATTCAACGTCTTCCTCTCGACCGGAACAGTGGTGTCCTTAGCTAAAGCTACAGGATCCTTCGGGACGGTCGGCCTCAACGTAATGACCTTACTATTAAATTTAAATTTGTACGTGTTGGATCTCCCAAAGTGTGTCACGTCGCGGTCATAAAGCCAAGGGCGGCCCAACAATACGTGGCAGGCGTCCATACGAAGGACATCACACTACACCTCATTAGTGTACGATTTGATCTAGAGGGGTACGAGGCATCGCTTGGTAACCGGGACGGTAACCTTATTAATCCAAGCTACTTGGTAGGGAGTCGAGTTGGGCTGTGTAGTCAAGTGCATACGTGTAACGGAATTCTCAGAGATGACGTTCACACAACTGCCACTATCAATTATCAACTTGCACAACTTCTCGCCACGCTTAAAGATCAGGGAAAATATACTCGTCCTCTTCCAGTCATCTAATGGATGGGGAGTGGTCAAGATACAACGCATCACCATAAGGGGGTGATCGTCCTCTAAATCACTTGGGACCCCTTCCGGGTCACTCTCCTCAGCATCCTCATATACGTAATCAGCAAGTTCGGTAGTCGACTCTAATAGGTCTATGGCTTTGGTCTTCATTGGGCATTCAAAGGCATAGTGGCCTTGAATGCCACAGGAGTAACATGTAGCGTTAGACTTGCTAACTTTCCTGATGGGGATACGCTCACTCGCAGGGTTGTTAGCGTTCCTAACAGTGATCACGACAGGCTTGGACTCGGTGGACCGAAACTTCCCTTTGTCTGGATATGTGAATGAAGATGCTCCAGCTGTGGACTTTCCCTTCGCACGGGAATAACGGGAGTGAGCCTTAGAGTCTAAGTGCTTTTTGATGTCGAGGGAGGCATTGAACATTGTGTTCAGATCCGTATGACCATATCGTAAGAGCTTCCGCTGAATATCGACATAAAGCCCCTTACGAAATATGGATAGGGTGACCTCGGGGATCTCCCTCAGATCACAATGCACCATACGGTCTTTCAGTTCTCCCATATACTCAGCTACCAAGTTTGAGCCTTGCCGCAGAGTGGCAAGCTCGTCGAACATCTATGTCTGATGGTACGCGGGAACGTACTGATCGGTCAACAGGTTCTTCATAACAGCCCATCCAATAAGTGGGACCCCGTTCCCGGTTCCTGGCCTACGCTCTTCATTCAGCCAATAAGTTTTGGCGCGTCCCGTTAGCTTAATCCTGACAACTTGATCCTTTTGATGGTCCGTAAGGGTGTGCCAATCGATGTAGCACTCCATATCCACCACCCAAGTAAGGAAGATCTGGGGATCTCCCATGCCATCATAAGTGAGGGCGTCAATCTTAATGGCCCTAGTAATATCGAAAGCACCAACGTGGCGGTGTTCTCGAGGGGGCACTCGGGGAGTGTTCTCATCGGAATCCGAATCAGGAGTTTGTTGGCGCCGGTTGGGCTGCTCAACATTAATGGGTGGCGGGGGTGTCCTTGCTTGATTTTGTAGGATTTGTGCTAACATGTTCCTAAGCTCCGTCATTTCATTATGTAGCCCTGCTATGGCCTTGTTATTGGGATCCCCACACTCACTCGCAGCCATCCTAGACGTAGATGGTGTCGTATATTCCGATCCTAGCCTAGTGCGCATTAAGGTTTAGAAAAATCTTGGGAAGATGATTTTTCCTAGGGCTATAGCTATATTGGAAATAGGATACTTTTATAGATTCCCGATGTGAGTAACACATGGATAGTTAAAAAATTTTGTTTTTGAAATTTCGCTGAAAAATACAGAATTTAGCCCGCTATTGGCAGACCACCGAAAATAATTTTTTTTGTTTTTCTAAAGATTAGATTGACCAACCAGGAATGCAGCGAGGATGTTTGCAATGTGGGAGTTGAAACAACTACCTCTGATTCCAAATTGGTGTAGGGGAGACTGTGATACGTGCTCGACTACACTAACAGAAACTATCATCACAAAGCATAAAAGCAAGATAGGACGGCTCCGACCAAAAGCGAACGAAAAGGGGTTGGGTTGGCTCCCAAATCCGAACGAAAAATCAATATAGAAGATTCCAGCCAGACTCGATACAACATCCTTAAGACCTACCTCTCCAACAAGCACACAACTCACCGCACCTACACAAGCATCTATTGTACCAACTTGAGCTGTTTCAAACGTAGCAATAATTTATTTCGGAACAGCGGCAAACTTCAAATGGGGGTCGAGTTCCAGTTGAGATTAATTGCCTTGTTGACACAAAGTGTTCCAATCTTGGAGAGCAAGTCAATGCCAGGACAAGTCTCGCTCCCACAACGGATCTTCCCAATCTGGAATGCAAGAGATTCAATAACAACGAAGCCAGATCAGATTTTGCATGCGATGTATTTTAAAATCACAGAAAAGACGGTTCGCAAAAGCCTCCACAAACTCAAAGCAAGAATCTCTAAAGATGAAGAGATTACCCAACCAAGAACATCAATCACACAAGATAGGTGGGAGATTCACTCTCTCCACGGAACCACCAGCGTCACACCGAATGGGGCTGCAATCCTTCTTCCTCGGAGCCGCATCGAAGGAAGCCATGACGGCATCGCACCGAAGAGGGGAGGAAGGAAGAAAGGGGGGCGGCTTCACACCACAAGGCCGACGGCTTGGAGTCTCTCCTTGGCCGAATTTCTCCTAGGGAGTTTCTTTGGATTCAAATTCTTCTTCTTCTTGTATATTAATTCTCATAAAGAGGTCTCCTTATATAGGAGTTACAAACACATAGGAGTTACAAACACATATGAGTTACAACAAGCCCTTAACCATCCATGATGGAGATGTAATCTCATCCATCCGTATGGTTAAGTACACACCACAAACTATGAAATGTCCAAAAATAAAAATTACATAACATTTATGAATATAAAATTATCATACAAACATGGAATAATTTTATATTCATCAATATAAAATAAAAGTGCATGACATAACGTAATTAATTCTTCACGGCGGATTTGGCACGCCGCGGGCGGAGGTTGTAACGCGGTCTTCCTTCAGCATCATCACAGCACCTAAGATCTTTGTGTCGTTGTGCCTCGACAACCGGGTAATCATCAAGTAGTGGCGGAGGGGCCACGGCATCATCAGTTCCTTTGCACTTGATCTTCACTTTACTCTTGCAGGTACTCTCATGGCGATTCCAACAGGAACCCTTGCTGCAATGAAGTTCGATACCGGCTTTGATGTCGACTTTGATTTGTTTCAACATTCAGACCCCATATTTCTGGATATTCTACAACTTTTGGAAGAGCAACAACTGAAGAACCTGATGACAATAAGGATTAAGCTATCTGGAACTGAGGTCAGAGAATGAGTTTATATAACTTCAACAACAGAGGAGAACACAATGGTTGGATCAATTGCGGGTAACGCTATCTCTCTCCCATCGTATTAACTGAAATATTTGGTTTGAATAATGGAGAAGAAGAATTAGAGATTGACAGTGAATGATATGACATGATGTTGAGAATGATGGGTTACTCTGGACAAAACCCTAATAAATTGCTGAAAAAACATTTGTCTGGAGAATTTAAGTTTCTTGCAGATATTGATACTGCACATGATTATATAACCAGGCATCAATTTCTGGTTATGTGTGTAGTGGTGAACAAGAAGCATGTGGACAGGGCTCCGATCATCTTTGATCTTATCAGGAAAAAGAACAACAAAAAGGAAGTTTGTTTTGGAAGGATCCTGGGGATCGTCTTGAAGGAAAAAGCTGTCGAATCACTAGTCTCCCCGACCATATTCATCAATGCTTGCAAAAGGCTTACCTGTGCCTTATTTGGCAGGTGGGAGAGGACAATCACAAAGCCCTCTAAGGCTTCATCCTCTGCCACAAAAGCTTCTGAAAGTACAAGGGCTAATACAGCCACTCCCCACCCTTCTGAAGAGATCACTCCTTCACAACCATCCCTTCTAGCAATACAAACACAACTTCACTCCACATCCCACACCATCATTCATACTCTCACACCTCCATCTTCCCCCATTCATATCTCTCCAACACATACTCATCTTCCTACACCTCCTCCATCTCCACATGGAACACCAGCCCAATCTCCTCATGCTTCACCAGCTCCAACACCACCTTCCTCTCCTCTTCCACCCCACTTGTCTTCCATACCATCTTTTAATCTACTCTCATCTCCTCCCAATACCCCTTCTCCTCACCATGAATCCACTCAAGATATTCACATGCAAGATGCTCCACCAACTACTACCATCCCTCCAACTGTCTCCACCCAACCACCTTCTGAACCATCTGTCAATCCACCTTTGGACCCCTCCACCATTTCATCTCTCATTACCCTCATCACACCCCGCCTTAAAACAATAATAGCAGAGGCCATTACACCTCTTGCTACTTCTATCTCTTCCCTCTCTGCCTATATTTCTGCCCTCACTACTACCCCATCTTTAGTAAGGGGCCTGGCTCTTGTTCACACTAAAACCAAGCAGGGGGAGATGCTTGATGAAGAGGCTGCAACAGAACCAGTAGCAGATGCAACATCAGAACCAATAGTAGATGTAGCAGTAGACACAATAGTAGCAGCAGCAGTAGTTCCAGTAGAAGTACCAGCAGATGCAGATGCTGAGTTAGATTTAATTAATTTTATTCATTTTATTGAAACTGACATGGACATAGATGAGTCAGTACCAGAAGAAACAAATACTGCTGGTGATTTCATTATAAATCCCACAGTAGATTAAGTAAATTTGTTGAAAATTTTTGATACTGCATATTTGAGTTTCCTTCCAGCAGACTATACTAAGCCATCTTTGGCTATTGTTCCCTATTCTTCTCCAATAAGTCCTAAAGTTGCCAAGCAACTCAAAGTTAGTTTTGCTGCTCCAGAGATTACAGTCATTCCATCCCATCCAGAAACTTTTTCTGCACCAAGTTTTGTAATGGATGACTATCCTATACCAGATCTTGATGCATTGATCTTGGCTGATATTGAAGAAGAGAATAAGGCAGTTGCTGAAAGCACTGTCATAGACAGCTCTTCAGCTCCAGATCCTATTACAGTTTGTCCTCTAGCTCCATCTCAGACTGAGAAGCCTATCATTTCTGCTGAAGCCCTAAAATCTCTGAATTATCTATATGATAATCCTCAAGAATCTAAAGATGATGATGATAATGAAGATGAGGATTCAGATGAGGAACCAAAGAAGAAGAAAGTATCTAAGAAGAGGAAAGCACCTTCTCCTCCTGCCCCTAAACTAAATCCAGTAAATGACACTCCCTACTATATTCTTCAGAAGAATACTCCTTATAAGGGAATGCCTGCTTGGATGTGGTTATCCAAGAATGAACAGAAAGAGAGAAAGAGAAGCAAAAGACATTCCCCTCCACTAACTCACAAATATAGAAAGGACCCTCGTCCACCTCCTCCTCCAGCTGCTGGTGCTTCAGACACAACTTCTCAAAGGACTACCTAATTTCAAACTAATCAAAGACATCAGGGTAGGTCCTCATCCTCAGAAAGCAGCCAGCAAAGACAGTATCCATCTGGCAAGCAGCACCAACCTCAACAATAGCAGCAACATCAATAAGAAAAACAGCAAAAACTTCCTGAACATAAACAAGATGAAAGCTCTAACAGACCTGCATCTCCACATGTACCTTTTGAAGATCCAGAAACAGTAACAACTGCTAGGATAGCCAAGTTCCAAGAACTTGTTGGCATTTCTATGATCAACAAAGCCAGAGTGGAAGGAAAGGATCCCTTAGAATATACTACCATGTCTAAATACAGGAAGGAAGAGCTCAAAAGATTTGAAAACGCTAACAAATTTTTCAATGTTCATGATTCCATGAAATTGCACCCAGAAGCAGTAGTGCCCAAGGACACATCTTTGAAAATCATAGGGGCTACTGATATGACAATAACTAAGGTGCAAGCTGCTGATCCCAACAGGGAAATTGTTTTTACCAAGCCTATAGATAAAGGTAAAGAGGAGAAGCCCAAGGAAAAGAAGCAGACGAAATGATCTCTGAACTATTTAGTTTCTGAAATGTTTTATAACTGCTTTCTATTTTTGATACAAAGCTTGTGTATATTTATATATCTACTGCATGTGTTAATTCTCTCTGCCAGATATATGCTTTCTTGCTTTGCTAATTTTCAGATTAGTCTGAGTCTGTAATTAGTGACCTCACCCAAATATGGGGAGATTGTTGGATCCCTAGTTTGATTTGGGCTAGGTTCACTAAGTTAGGATCTTGTGACCCATCTTGTATTGTCAGGGTCATAGTTGTGTCCTAGAGTCTAGGCCAAGTCCTTAGTTTCAACATCTCATGGACCAGCCATCATCATACTTCCAGAGACTCAAGACTTAGAAAATTTCCAAAGACTCAGTAAAATGAGTTCGACGTTCGTCGAACTCAGGTCGACGATTGTCGTGCTCAGCTCGACGATCTCAGAGAAAATTCTCTGAGTTGAGCTCGACGAACTTGATTCTCAGGTCGATGATCTTTGGACTCTACCTTCAGCATTCCAAGCCAAGACTTTATTCTGTAGACTCCAGTCGATGAACTTAGTTCTCTGGTCGACGATTTCTGGATTCTATACTTCAACTTATTAATCCAGAAGCCTCTTAGTTTCCTAAGTACAGAATCATCTCCATTCGACGAATTCAAGTTTCTCAGCTCGACGAACTTTGACCACTTTGGCAAAAGTTATGAAGCAGCAGTTAGTGATCCTCAGCTCGACGAAACAAAATCTCAGGTCGACGATTTCTGGATACTTCACTTCAACACTTCATTCCAGAAGCATCTAAAATATTCTAAGTCCAGAAATACTTAGCTGAACTTCAGTCGATGAAACTAGTTATCATCTCGACGAACTCCATACATAGAATTGTCAAAGTTTCTAATCAATGCAGTTCTACTCTCTACTCGACGATCTTGGAAATCAGATCGATGAACAGAAGCCATCTGGTCGACGAACACAGCTTCTCAGCTCGACGAACTGTGGACTCAGCTCGACGATTTCTGTTCTCTATTAGACGAATCCAGACATAGTTATTTCCTTCATTCTATCCCCTTCCTATTGTAATAATTCATGAGTAATCAATGCTAAAAATAATCGTTAGACAGAGCATTGATTATGGTCTTCTCCAGGATTATTGCTTGCCATTTTTCTATGGGACAGTTGGGGAAATAAATCAATTCAGTTTATTCTCAAGGCCGTCAGCAATTAATGCAGAGGAATTCGAATTTCGAAAGATAATTTATTGACAGGAAATATAAAAGAAATTTCCTCTCCTTTCCTGGAGAGACAGTATATAGAAAGATAATACAGAGAAGACATACAAAGATAGACATACAACATAGATACACAGTTAGCCAGTCTACAAAAAAACATTCTCTGCTATTCTCTCTTGACAGAACTCTGATATAAGAAAGAGGCCCTAGACCGAAAGAACATCAGCTATATGAAGAAGAAGAACACCAAAACAAGATCAAGAGTCTTCCTTCTTCAACACTCCAGGACACTTCAAAGGACAACAACAAATCCATCTGTCAAGAAGTTCCGGAATACTTTCTGGTCAAGGCTGATAAAGACTGGAGACCTATCACCCTGAAGCAAAGCTCTAGTGTTTCCTGAATCATTCTACATCTCAGGGGGAACTCTTTTCTAATATCATTTTCACTTAAGTCTTCTCAGTTGTATATTGACAAAGAGAAGACAATATTATCTCTCCACCACCACTGTATAAATGGTTATAACTCCCATCAAAAGTTATTCCTGGTTGCAAGTCACCTGACCAAAAGACTTGAGATTTGGTTTTTGAGCCCCTGATCAAAAGCTCATTGGTGTCAGGCACCTGTTCGAAAATCTGAGTGGATTCCTACAAGGATGGTAGAAGAGTGGATGTACCCAGGTTGGGGAACCACTATAATTTCTTGTATTGTCTAGTTGCCCTTTCTTTTCATTCTTGCTATGTTTGTGCCTTTTTAGGATTGTTGTGTTTATGTTTTATTAATTTTATTCTGCAGTTTTCATTTATAGCAAAAGCTGTAAAGGATTTAAGAATACTCTATTCACCCCCCCCCCCCTCTAGAGTATTTCAGATCTAACACATCACTTTCGTAGACCCGCTCTGCAGGCTCTCACTAGCTGGCAGGTTCGAAGGCTCGACTGTGGGGGAGAGGTCTGGTTCTTGGTACTTGGTTCTGCACTACCCCAAGCGCGGCTCGGCCCTAGGTAGACCCACTAGGCAGGTGAAAGATATTGTACCTAATCACCTAGAGGGGGGGGGGGTGAATAGGTGACTTAAATCTTTTTAACTTTTTAGGCAGAATTCAGATTATATCACAGAATTATAACTACTTTTGCACAGCAATCAACCAGCAATCACAACAACCAATCAAGCACACAGTGAACACACAGGTTTATAGTGGTTCCCCAAGGTTTGGGTACATCCACTTTCCCCCTTCGCCTATCTAGTAGTGTACTAGTTCGGCCAAACTCCTCCACTAACTCAGATCCTCAGATCTTACACTCAGAACCCCAAAACAGGTTCCTACAGCTCAGGCCCAAGGCCCTACAACTCAGGCTTCTTCAAATACCTACACTCAGCTTCTTTACAAAGCCTACACTCAGCCACAACAGGCCTACACTCAGCCACAACATGCCTACACTCAGAGATACAACTCTCCTACACTCAGGCACACAGGCCCTACACTCAGCCTTTATAATTGCAGGCTTACAACTCAGATCCCCAAGGATCCTACAAGAAATATAAAATATAAAGTGTATATACCTACAACTCTGAATAGAGAGATGAGTTGATAGGTTCTTGATGAGTTCTTGGAAGAACTCTGCTGAGATCAATCTCACTTGGCTTTTCTTCAAAGCTTCTTGAATGTAGAACACAATAGGATTGATCTTCTCTGCAGCTGATCTTTGATCTCTGCAACTTAAGATTCAGAACAAAGTCTGAACCCTTCTTCTCAACCTGGTTCCAACGGCTATCTTCTTGGATGGAGCTCTCTCTCTCCAACTACTTAGAACTTCACTTGAAAGTCTTCAATGAATTGTTTTTCAACAACTTGATCATCTGTTGAATCATCTCTTTCTGTAGACAGTATAAGCCTATATATAGGCCTTCTTCATGGTAACCGGCTGGTCCGGTTCCTAACTAATTTCTGACAACTCTGACAGGTGTAGTATACCGGCTGGAATGGCAGCTGTCAAGTCATCCAGTCAGTTCTTGAAAAATCTGTAACTGTCTGAAAGTGTCGAGACTTTCTGTCTTTAAGTGTCGACACTTATAGACTAAGTGTCGACACAAGTTAACAAAGTATCGACACTAGCCTTCAAGGTGTCGACACAACTCCTTGTGTTGTAGAATTCACTTCTCGACACAGCTTCTTCATCATGTGTCGACACTGATATTCTGTGTCGACACAACTTCTTGTTCTTCAGCACTTAGTTGAATTCTTGTAAGTGTCGACACAACTCCTTTGTGTCGACACATCTTCATGTGTTGAACTTGTTAAGTGTCGACACATCTTCATGTGTTGAACTTGTTAAGTGTCGACACATCTTTCTTGGTGTCGACACATGCCTTCTGTGTTGATACTTGCTGTGTGTCGACACTGCTCCTTGTGTCGACACATTCTACTTCTATTGAGACTTTGGCTGAGTGTCGACACATCTCCTTAGTGTCGACACTTGTAATTAGAATATTTTGTTGAACTTTGCTGAGTGTCGACACAACATCCTAGTGTCGACACTTTCTTCATGTGTTGAGTCTTCTGCTGAGTGTCGACACATTCTTTCTTATGTCGACATTTTCTTCAAGTGTTGAGTCTTCTGCTGAGTGTCGACATATTCTTTATTATGTCGACACTTATACTTAGACTCTGCTGACTTTTGCTGAGTGTCGACACAGCCTCCAAGTGTCGACACTTTCTGATGTAGACACAGTTCCTCTAGGTGTTGACACTGCTGTTAAGTGTCGACACTGCTTTACTGGACTTTTCTTCATTGAGTGTCGACACAGCTCCTTGTGTTGACACTTTCTGTCTGGTGTCGACTCTGCATCCCTGGTGTCGACACAAGTACTCCAAGTGTCGACACTGCTTGCCTGGGTGTCGACACAAGTCTTCTTAAGTGTCGACACTTTCCTTCTGGGTGTCGACACATGGACTTAGAATCTTTTCATCTTCCCCTGCAAATACTTAACCTGCACAAGGCAACTCAAAATACATCAAATACATTTTGATGTATATCATTGAGTAGGGTGTGGCTTCTTCAAATCATGTACATTAGAACCAATGTACCCAACAATCTCCCCCTATTTGGAGAAGTCATAACCCTTAGTCAATGATATACACCATACAGAATAAAATCATAGCATGATGTAAAGCAGGATTATATAACAGGGCAAACTTAAACATGTATTAAACAAACATGTATCCATAGATATCATCTCAGAACAATTATGAAATAAATTTATAACACATCACATTGTTCTAATCAACTTTGTCATATACATTATACAAAAGTTTACAAAGCGTTTTAATACAAGTGATTACATAGTAAACTTAAGATAATGCAATTCTATTTCTGCTCAGCCTCCTTGATCACTATGCCCTTCCCAGACTTTATCTTTGCTTGTACAGGGACTTCAGCATCTTCAGTATCAGCAGGTTTTTTCCCTTTCAGCTCCTTCTTCTTTAGCTCTTCAACTTTAATCTTCTGCCTCTCAAAGTAATGATAAGGCGTGGGAAAGTACTTGCTAGGCTCCTGAGCAGTAGGAGGTAGCTTTCCCATCTTTGTCTTTCTTCTATATTGCACTATAGCTTCTTGCCTTGATTCATGCTTTCTCCATTCTAGTTCAGAAAACCATTTGTTTCTGTCTTGAATATTATCTTTGGCAGCTTTCCATGCAGTTAAGATAATGTTTCTTGAAGTGGGACTCCACTACTCAAAGTCAGGCCTTTGTTCAGCTTGCTCTCTGAACCTCTTCTTAGACAATCTGGCTTCTTGTTCTTTCAGTATAGCTTCTTGCATAGCCTCAGATACTGGCTGAACCACCTTTTCTATGATAACATTTTGCTGTCCCTCAGGTGGGCTATACATTGATTGTATATCAGCTTGTACCATATCAAAATCTGTAGGAGGGTAGATTACTTGAGCCACTTCAGGTTGCTCCCCTCCTAGATATGCAGGATGTATCCCAGATTCTGCTACATTGTCATCATCACATAAAGGAGGATAACCAAGAGTTGCTCTGAATGAATTAGAAATCCACTTGGCATGATCAGAGCTGGCTTTGACTAACACCCTGTCCCCCTTTATGACTTCTCTTTCCATGTGATCTCTTAGATCATCCTTTTGAAATCTTATTTGGTTATCCAAATAGTTGACTCCATCTTTAAAGAAACGTTTCAACCTTTGGAGCTTTTCAGTTATCAACTTCTGAGAGTCTTGAATTGCAGAAGTAACATCAGTTAAACTCTTTTGCAATGCTTTATCAAACTCTGCCTTAGCAGTAGCATTAGAAGTAGTCAGTCCAGCAGCTATGTTCTTCATCTCTGTGACAATTGCATTGTGTGAAGCTGTTAAGTTATCATTCATTCTGATCTGATTCTCAAGAACATATCCTTGCTTCAGTGCAATGTCATCCACTTGAGCTTTTATTTTCTCCTGATGAGTAGCTAAGTAGACTACTGCATTCCATCCCTTGTGGAAGCAGTTAGTCATCTCTTTATTATTGAGATTCATTTCAAACCTTATAGACTTAATGTCTTGGGCCAGATCAAACTGTAAATACTTATGCCCCTCATCCACATATGTTTCTATGGCTTTCCTGTGCTCATCAAGCTTAATTTGCATAGCAACCATCAAAGCACTGTAATCTACAGTTGGTGCTGGCTGTAGTGCAGGCTGTGGTGCTATAGTTTGTAGAGCTTTCTTATAAGTCTGGCTACTTCTTTTAAATACTTGAAATTTCCTTTTCTTTGCTCTAGCAGTCTCCTCATCTTCAGAGGCTGATGTGCTTGCTATATCTACCCTCTCCTTAGGTAGCTCCTCAACTTCCTTTGGCTTCTCAGGCTCTGTCCTTGCAGGTTCTTCAACAATGACTACTTGCTCCCCCTCAATATGAGCATTCTCCCCCTCAGCAGCAGCACTTTCCTTCTCAAAGTCTGTCTGATCCAGATTAAGGAAGAAATCTTCCATTGTAAATTCTTGTTGAGGAAGAGATGGAGATTCTCTTATCTCATCAGTTACTTGATGGGGTTCCACTTGATCTGTAACAGATGTGTCCTCCATGACAACATCTGGGGGTTGACTATCAATCTGTGGTTGCTGATTAACATTAGTTAATGAATCAGACAAAACAGTATCCTCTATAGGGAAAACTAAGTTATTGATTTTAGTGAGTACCTCAAGAATGGTGTTTGTAGCTTGCTCACTTTCTAGTGGAGTTGTCTCTTCCACTACTAGAGGCTCCCCCTGGATTGTATCCTGATGTACTGGGCTAGCTTGAGGTAGCTCCCCCTACCTCTCTGCAACTTCTTGTTGAGCTGGAGACTTCCCAGCATCTCCAGTGTCTTCTTCATCAGGTGTGAAGACAACTTGTTCTTCTGAACTGCTGGATGATTCTTGAGCCACTGGGGCTGTCTTCTTCTTCTTCTTAAGTGGAGTTTTCTTCTCAGGTGTTGGCATCTCTTTGGTCAACAGTCTATCCCATCTTGAGAAGATTCTCATGTCCATTCTTCTCATATGGTTGATTTTAGATCCAGTAGCTTGACTCATAACCTCTGGTATACTACCAGCAAGGTACAGACTTAGTATCTGTTGAAGATGGTGACCGAGCAGTCTGGTGGTCTGTGTTGGCGGGTTGAAGACCGCGCGGTCTGGCGGTTTGTCTCAGCCGGCTTGGAGATCGGGCGGTCTGGCGGTCTACCCTGGCAGTCTCTCTTTCTCTCTGATGGTAGCCGTGCAGTTAGCCCTTCTGTCTAACCGTGCGGCTTGTGCGGTTTGTTTTGTATAGTCCGCTTAGTCCTGTAAATTTTTAGTCCCACATCTCTTATTTGTATTCTCTCATCTCTCCTCCATTCTATATAAGGGAGGGCATACCTTTGTAATAGATACCTTTTTCAGATAATAAAGTTTCTGTTAAAACCTCTTCCGATTTGTTTTAGCTCCACTTTCGGCTTGTTTTTTGTTCATTTCTAACATGGTATCAGAGGAAACGATCTTTTCCTCCTGATTCAGCTTCTTCTTCTGTTCGTGCGAGCTACCTTCTAGCCGCTCGACTTCTTTCCCTCCGCTTGATTCTCGTCGTCCCGCGACCTGTCTTCGCGGCTTGCCTTCTCTTTTGACCGCTGCCCTGTTCGTGCGACTTGTTTCTTCTTGCTTCTCTTCTCGCTGCTCCTCTTAGTCGTTACGGCCTGTTTACTAGTCGCCTCGACCTGTTTCCTTCTACCCGCCCCAGCTTGCTTGTTGCCCCAGCCTCATCTTTAGCCGTGCGACTTGTTCACCTCTGTTCGCCCGACTTTTTCAAGCCGTGCGACTTCTTTCTCTTTACTTTACTTCTTGGTAGCGGCCTTCCTAGCCGCACGACCTTTTTTCTGTTCGCCCGACTTGGTGCTCTTTTCTCTTCTTCGCTTCACCGTTTGGCTTCTTCCTCTTCTCGCGGCTTGTTCTTATCGTCGCGGTTTGCTCCTCTCTTGCTTCCATGGCTTTCCCCTCCTCCAATCTGTCCGCCTCGGTGGTCACCTCTTCTGGTAGTGCTCACGTTGTTACCCGCGGAAGATGGCTAATCGACTCTGGTGCAACAAATCATATGACAGGCAATCCTCAATGTTTCTCTCTTCTTGAAACACATGCTCAGTTGCCCCCGGTCATTGTTGCAGATGGATCTCCCTCACCGGTCCATGGGACGGGCATGGTTCAAGTCACTCCATCTCTGTGCCTGGCTGATACCCTCTATGTGCCCAAGTTTCCGTGTAATTTACTATCGGTTACTTCTTTATGCAAGCAACTACGGTGTTCTGTCTTATTCACCCCTACCTCTTGTGCTTTTCAAGATCCGGACTCCCAACGGACGATTGCTACCGGAACTGAGAGTGGTGGCCTCTACTTCCTCGACAATGTCTCTGCTCTATCCACCTTCTCCTCCTCCTTTACAGATCTTCTCCAATGGCATCTTTGTCTTGGACATGCTCCTCCCAGAATTCTACGCAAGCTCCTGCCGCACCTCCCTCCTCATCATTCTCCTCTAAACTGTGATGCATGTCAACTTGGCAAACACCACCGCTCATCCTTCCCACCAACGCCAAGTCGGGGCTCTTCCCGTCCGTTCGACCTCATTCACTCTGACATATGGGGTCCCGCTCCTAACCTCACCATCGGTCAGGGTAGTTCCTATTTTGTCACCTTCATTGATGATTTCTCTCGGTGTACGCGGGTGTATCTTCTCAAAGATCGCTCCGAGCTGTTCTCTGTTTGGACCGCATTTTATTCTATGGTTAAGACTCAGTTTGATACGTATATTAAGATCCTTCGTTCTGACAATGCAAAGGAATATCTTAGCCAAGACTTCTCCTCTTTTTGTCTTCACCATGGTGTTATTCGTCAAACAAGCTGTGTCTACACCTCACAACAAAATGGGGTGGCGGAACGCAAAAACCGTCACCTCCTTGATGTCGCTCGCACTATGATGACTCAAATGCATGTTCCTCGCTCCTATTGGGGCTATGCTGTCCTCCTCTCCTGCTATTTCATCAATCGCCTTCCCTCCACAGTTCTCCACAGTGCTACCCCCTTCTCCATTCTTTATCCGGACAAGGATCCCTTTCCTCTTCCTCTGCACATCTTTGGGTGCACTGCCTTTGTGCACTCTCCCGCTGCCACCCGTGATAAACTCTCACCACGTGCCACTAAATGTGTCTTTCTGGGGTACTCTCCCACTCAGAAAGGTTATTGTTGCTTTGACCCCGTTACCCGCAAGCAATTTGTCTCTGCGGATGTCACCTTCTTTGCCAATGCTTCTTACTTCTCTCCCGCTTCCTCCTCTCCTCCTCCTGATCCTACTTTTCCTCCCAACCCATCCCTTCCCTCTGCTCCCACTGATGTTCCGCCATCTCCACCCTCTCCACCATCTTCCCCATCACCATCATCTCCACCCTCTACTCCACTTTCTCCCTCCACTCCGCTGCCATCTCTCTCTACTCCCGGGCCAGCTCTCTCCACCACAGATACTCCGGATACTGAGGCACCTGCTGACCTGGATCTCCCGATTGCTCTTCGCAAAGGGGTTCGGGCATATACCCAACACCCGCTTGCTGCAGTTGTTTCCTACGATCGTCTTACCCCTTCTCGCCGAGCTTTTGCACTGGCTATCTCGGCCACTGCCACCCCCCGTTCCTACCAGGAGGCCCTTACTATTCCTCATTGGAAAGTTGCCATGGATGAGGAGATTGCTACTCTAACCGAACGGGGTACCTGGACCCTTGTTCCTCCTACTTTCGGCATGGATGTTGTTGGTTGTCGATGGGTCTTCGTGGTGAAGTTTCTCCCGGATGGCAGTGTGGATCGTTATAAGGCTCGCCTGGTTGCCAAGGGTATTACCCAAACTTATGGCGTAGATTACTTTGACACTTTCTCTCCAGTGGCTCGTCTCAGCACTATTAGGGTTCTTCTCTCTGTGGCTGTCAACAGGGATTGGCCCATCTCGCAGCTCGATGTTAAGAATGCCTTCCTCTATGGTGATCTACAGGAAGATGTTTACATGGAGCAACCTCCTGGGTATGTTGCTCAGGGGGAGACACGGGTATGCCGGCTAAAGAAGGCTATCTATGGCCTCAAGCAGAGTCCTCGTGCCTGGTTTGACAAGTTCAGTGGCATTGTTGCGGCCATTGGTTTTACAAGAAGCTCAGCAGATCACTCCTTGTTTGTTCGGAAAACCGCCTCTGGTCTGGTTGTTCTTGCGGTTTATGTTGATGACATTCTTCTTACTGCCGATGACCAGGATGGGGTATTGATGACCAAGAAACACCTTCGTCAACATCTGGTCACAAAGGATATGGGCTCCCCGAAATACTTTCTGGGGATTGAAATCTCTAGAAAGCCCAACTCCATGGTCCTTTCCCAACGGAAGTATGCTCTTGATCTTTTAAAGGAGGCAGGACTCACTGGTGCTAAACCTGCACGTTGTCCTATGGCTGCTGGAGAAGACAAAACTTGGACAGATGACTCGCCTCTTCTCTCCGATCTTACGAGATACCAGCGTCTGGTGGGCAAACTCATATATCTCACGGTAACCAGACCCGACATCTCTTATGCTGTTGGCAAGGTGAGCCAGTTCATGCAAGCTCCGAGGGAGTGTCATCTACAATCTGCTCTGAGGATATTAGAGTATATTAAAGCTGATCCAGGAAAAGGACTCCTATTTCAGAAGAATGGTCACCTAAGGGTTGAAGCTTACTCTGATTCAAGCTATGTGGATGACAAAGGGGACCGCAAATCGACATCAGGTTTCTGCACATTTGTTGGAGGCAATCTTGTGAGTTGGAAGAGCAAGAAACAGTCTGTAGTTTCAGGTCTAGTGCAGAGGCGGAATATCGCAGCATGTCATCGACTACATGTGAGTTGGAAGTGGTTGCGGGCTCTCATGCTTGACTTAGGAGAGGTTTACAACTATCTTCTTCCTATGTTCTGTGACAATAAGGCCGCGATATACATTTCCAAAAATCCGGTCTTTCATGAGAGAACAAAACACATAGAAGTCGACTGTCATTTTATTCGGGAAGAAATATTGAAGAAACAGATTTGCACTCCATTTGTCACTTCCGACAACGAGTTGGCAGATGTCTTCACCAAGCCGGTGTCCACTTCCTTTTTCCACATCTCCGACAAGCTGGGCATGATCGATATATATGCTCCAGCTTGAGGGGGAGTGTTGAAGATGGTGACCGGGCGGTCTGGCGGTCTGTCTTGGCGGGTTGAAGACCGCACGGTCTGGCGGTTTGTCTCAGCCGGCTTGGAGATCGGGCGGTCTGGCGGTCTACCCTGGCAGTCTATCTTTCTCTCTGATGGTAGCCGTGCGGTTAGCCCTTCTGTCTAACCGCGCGGCTTGTGCGGTTTGTTTTTTATAGTCCGCTTAGTCCTGTAAATTTTTAGTCCCACATCTCTTATTTGTATTCTCTCATCTCTCCTCCATTCTATATAAGGGAGGGCATACCTTTGTAATAGATACCTTTTTCAGATAATAAAGTTTCTGTTAAAACCTCTTCCGGTTTGTTTTAGCTCCACTTTCGGCTTGTTTTTTGTTCATTTCTAACAGTATCCTACCCAAATTGGGCTTCTTCAGACTTTTTTTAATCTTCTCAAAGACTACTACAGACCAATCAGTTTTTAATGTGAACATAATCCTGGTCATAAGATTGAACATATGGGCTGATATCCTGTCATGCCCTCCAGGCTTACTTAAGATCACCATGCCAACAATTTCTGAAAGGAATTTCCCCTGGCTGTTCATGCCTTTCCTATTGAATACAGATCCAATTTTCAGCTTAGAATCTAGACCACACCAAGTTAAAGCTTCTCTGGTCTTAAAAGCAGTAACTTCATCCTCTTCTTTTGTCCTTGGTAGATTTAGGACCTTTCTCAAACTTTTAGGTGAGACCTTCACCTTTTCTCCATGTACCCTTGACTTGATCTTGAATCCAGATTCGTCTAGGGTTGCTCCAATCAGAAACTCTAGAACTTCTTTCTTCCAGATCTTAGTCGGCTCTGAGACAAGAAAATCTAACCCTGAATTTGCAACTAGGGTTACTACATCCTTGATTTCCGATTCTGCATCGTCAAACGCATGCCGCACCAGTTCATAGCCTTCGTTCACGTTCTCCTCGAGCTTTGGCGCCATTAGGGTTTGGAGAATTTGAATTAAGAGAAGAGAGGTGTCGACACACAAGTTTGGTCTCGAAACTTCAGTGAGCGTGTCGACAGACAATGGAGAAATCCTATTTATACCTTTCTAGGATTGAAGATGAAAGGGCGGGTTAACTAACTTAAATTGTGTCGACACTGTTGAAAAGTGTCGACACTGACTTATAATGTCTCGACACCTATGTGTCGACACAAGTTTAGTCAACAGAATATATGTGTCGACACTTGTTTATGTGTCGACACCGCTTAGCTCGACACATAGTCGAGATATTACTTCACTAATTCTGCATAAAGTCTAAGTGTCGACACCACCTTGGATGTGTCGACACCTACTTATCATGTGTCGACACTAATTTTCTGAAGTGTCGACACCAACATCCTAGATGTGTCGACACCTTTTCACTGAAGTGTCAACACCAATTTTCTATCTCGACACATACAACTCTGTGTGTCGACACTATTTTACTTAGCCATTTCTATAAACTTATTCTAAGTTTATCATACCTAGTTCAATTTTAAACTTATTGAACTTTGTTTCTTCTAAGGGCTTAATATACATATCAGCTAGTTGACTATCTGTTTTAACATATTTCAGTAAAATATCTTCTTTTTCTACATGTTCCCTAAGAAAATGATATTTTATTTCAATATGCTTAGTTCTACTATGGGAAACAGGATTGTTTGCAATTGATATAACACTAGTAGAATCACAAAATAGTGGTGTTCTACTTACCTGAATTCCATAATCCTCAAGCTGATGTTGTATCCATAGAAGTTGAGCACAGCAACTTCCAGTAGCCACATATTCTGATTCTGCTGTGGAGATAGCCACACTTGTTAGCTTTTTGCTACTCCATGAGATCAGTCTTCCACCTAGGAATTGACAGGTTCCAGTTGTACTTTTTCTGTCTTCTTTGCATCCTGCAAAGTCTGCATCTGAATAACCTGTTAGATCAAAGTCTCCATTCCTAGGGTACCAAAGGCCTAGATAAGGAGTGCCCTTTAGATATCTCAGTATCCTTTTGACTGCTGTCAAATGAGACTCTTTAGGGCATGCTTGGTACCTAGCACAGACACATATAGCATACATGATATCTGGTCTACTTGTAGTCAAATAGAGTAGGGAGCCAACTATCCCTCTATACAAAGTCTCATCTACAGGTTTTCCTGCATCATCTTTGCTAAGAGACATACTTGACCCCATAGGAGTCTTCATGGTACTGGATGAATCCATACCATACTTCCTTATGAGTTCTAGGGTGAACTTAGACTGGCAAATGGATAAACCATTCTCAGTCTGTCTAACTTGGAGACCCAAGAAGAACTTTAGTTCCCCCATACTGCTCATCTCAAACTGTCCTTGCATGAGTTTTGAAAACTTTTTGCAAAGACTACTTTCAGTAGACCCAAATATTATGTCATCTACATATATTTGGACTAGTATTATCTTGCCTCTGGATTCCCTAAGGAATAGAGTCTTGTCTATTTTCCCCCTTGTGAACTTATTCTCAATGAGGAAACTAGACAGGGTTTCATACCAAGCCCTAGGGGCTTGTTTTAACCCATACAAAGCTTTCCTAAGTCTATAGACATAATTAGGTTGAGTTGAATCAACAAAACCTGATGGCTGTTCCACATAGACCTCTTCCTTTAGATTACCATTCAAAAAGGCTGACTTAACATCCATTTGGTAAACTTTAAATCCTTGATAGGTTGCATAGGCCAGGAACATCCTTATGGCTTCCCGTCTGGCTACTGGAGCAAAGGTTTGATCAAAGTCAATACCTTCTTCCTGCCTATATCCTTTAGCAACCAATCTTGCTTTGTTCTTGACAATTACTCCATGTTCATCCATCTTGTTCCTAAAGATCCACTTGGTTCCAATTATGTTGTGGTCTTTTGGTTTAGGAACAAGCTCCCAGACTTTGCACCTCTTGAACTGATTCAGCTCTTCTTGCATTGCCTCAATCCAATGAGGGTCTAGGATGGCTTCTTCAAACTTCTTTGGCTCTACTTGGGATAGAAAACTGGAGTAGAGTACTGCACTCAGATTTCTGCTCCTTGTTTGTACCCTTGTCTTAGATCACCAATGATTTGATCTGCTGGATGATCTCTTAGATGCCTATTACCTGGAGGCATCCTGGCTCCAGGTTGAACTTCTTCAGTTTCTTCTACTTGCTGCACTCCTTGGACTTCTTCTTCATTAGGTACATGTAGTACTCCCCCTGGACAACAGCCACTATCTTCTACCTGCTGTCTTGCAGTAGGTCCTTCTTCTATAGTGAGCTTGTCCAGGTTCTCAGTCACACCTGTGGAGCTGCAAATACTACTAGACAACTTATTGTTAATAAGTCTAGTTTCATAAAATACTACATGTACAGACTCTTCTACAACTTGAGAAGACAAGTTGTAGACTCTATAAGCCTTACTGTTGTTGCTGTACCCAACAAAAATTCCTTCTTGGGACTTGGCAACAAACTTGGTCAAGTAAGACTTTCCATTGTTAAGTATAAAGCACTTACAACCAAAGATCCTGAAATAGGATATTTTGGTTTTCTGCCTTTCACAGTCTCATAGGGGGTCTTGTTGTGGCTTTTAGTAATGGTAGCCCTATTAATTATATGGCATGCAGTATTAACTGCCTCAGCCCAGAAATATTCTGGTAGAGATGTGTCACTTAATAGGGTCCTACCAGCCTCAATCAAGGTTCTATTTTTCCTCTCAGCAATGCCATTTTGCTGAGGTGTTCTTGGTGAAGAAAACTCCTGAAATATCCCAAATTCTTCACATAGTTTTGTCATGCTATCAGACTGAAATTCAGTACCATGGTCACTTCTTATCTTGACCACTGTACTGTCTAGTTCATTCTGAATTTGTTTGACAAAGCTATAGAAGATACTAGGTGTTTCAGATTTCTGTCTAAGGAAGAATACCCAGGAAAACCTTGAGTAAACATCTACAACCACAAAGGTATAGACCTTCCTACCTAGGCTGTGAACTGGCATAGGACCAAAGAGATCCATATGCAAGAGGTATAAACACCTCACAACATCTTTGTTTTCAATGTTACTAAAGGTGAATCTAGTCTGCTTGCCCTTTTGACAAGCTGAGCATATTCCATCTTTAATACACTTAACTTGAGGACCATTCCTCACTAACTCTTTGCTAAAGAGTTGGCCAATTATCTTGTAGTTGAGATGGGCTAGCCTCTTGTGCCATTTGACACAGTGAGAGACTTTCTCATCAGCTACAAGACACACTAGAGAACCATTGTTCTCACACATAATGTCTAGACAGTAGACATTCCTCTTTCTATAACCTGTCAAAATGATCTCTTGATCATTTGACCTCCTGATATGACAAACATCTTTGACAAATGAGATGTCATATCCTAAATCACTCAATTGACTTATGCTAATAAGGTTATGTTTCAAACCTTTAACATAAGCCACTTGAGTAATAGTTATATGGGTGCTAGAAATGTTACGAAAACCCTTGATGACTCCTTTTTCAGAACCACCAAAGGTGACTTTTGGACCATCCTTGATAGGTGTGTAGTCCTTTAGCAATCCCCTTGTTCCAGTCATGTGTCTGGAACATCCACTGTCCAAGTACCATATTGGGGCATGGCCACTTGGACTCACCTGCAAAACAGATTAGTGAACCTTAGAACCCAAAGAATTCTTGGGTCCTTGGTACTGGTTAGTTTGCCTCCTAACAAAGCTATCTACAGATTTTCCAACAGGCAGTTTGCTACTCACTTTGGCATTTGCATTGTTCCAACAGTCTATGGCAAAGTGGCCTACCTTGCCACAGCACCAGCACTCAAACCTATTGTACCTTTGCTTAGGTACATTCTTAGCTGTTTTATCTACAGATGGCTTTTTGAGGGCTGGCGCTTTGCCCTTAGACTTGGACTGAACAGTCCTAGCAGGTTTAGTAAACCCCAGTCCAGCTTTACCTTTTTGATGAACAAATTCATCAATTAAGGGTAAAACTGACTTTGGTTTAGAAAACCTAGCAACTAAATCTCTCTCCTTCTGAAGACTAATCTCCAGATTTTTGATTTGATCATTCTTAAAAGTTATAGTCCCCATCTGAATCACAGTTATGTGCTTCAATCTGGCTATTTCATTTAGCTTTTGATCAATCATCTTCTCAAAATCAGTTGCAGCAACTTTGAGACTAGCAATTTCCTTTGCCTGACTCTTGGCTAGGGACTTGCTCTTCTTAAAAGCTTGCAACAGGACTTTATATTCATCTATCAATTGATGAATATCCCCTTCAGACTTAGATGCACTCTCATCACTTGATGATGATGAATCTGATTCTGAACTAGCACAAGAAATTGAACTTAAAGAACAATTTTGTACCTTACTAGGTCCAGGCTGCTCCTGGATTTTGTCACTTTCTGTCAGTGCCATCAGTCCTTGGCACTGACTGTCCTCTTGTTCATATATAGAGTTCATGATCTGGATGAACTCTTCTTCCTCTTCCTCAGCAAACAGTCCTATGTATGCTTCAGCATCTGACTCAGTTTCTGATGAAGATATGTCTGACAGGCTCTTATCCTTTTTGGTAACCAAAGACCTTTCCTTCTTGCCCTTGAAGTGAGTCTTTTTCTTATCATTAGACTCTTTCGTTTTCTCAGGACAGTCAACAATAACATGTCCTTGTCTGTTACAGTAATAGCAAACAATTTTTGATAAAGTTGCTTTGCTTGACTTGATCTTTTTCCTGTCTTTCTTTGATGACTTTTTGTTCTGATAATAGTCTTCTTTACCCTGTGAAGTAGATGGCTTTGTCCTCCACTGTTTCTTCTTTAAGAACTTCTGAAAGTGTCTTGTGAAAGCTGCAAAGTCCTCATCACTTTCACTGCTTTCAGAATTTCTGCTTTCTGTATCATCTGACTCAATCTCAGCTACTTTAGGAGGTGGAGTTGGTGACTTACTTCTGTATTTTCTGGTGGCCTCTGTCTTGAATGCCACTATCCTTTCTTTATGTTCATTTCTTGTAGACTTCTCCTCTTCTTTTCTCACCATCAACTACATCTCATAGGATAGCAGTTTTCCAAACAGTGTTGGTGGAGGGATATCTGCTAACTTTGTCATTTCCCTTATGACACAGATCTTGGTGTCCCAATCCTTTGTTATGGACCTCAGAAACTTATCATTAAGCTCATAATTACTGAACTCTCTTCCATAGGACATTAGCTCATTGACAATCCTATAGAACTTTTTATAGCATTCTGTGATGCTATCAGATCTACCTTGCCTGAAGCTTTCATATTCTTGGTTTAATAAGGACTTTCTGTCCTGCCTCACTTCTTCAGAACCCTCCATGTACACTATAAGAGTATCCCACATCTCCTTAGATGTCTTACAGTGTATCAAATTCTGAAAGGTAGCATCATCTATAGCACTCACAATGATATTCTGAGCCCTCTTGTCCATTGTGGCTAGAATTATCTCATCCTTTGTTATTTCAGAGAAATCCTTAAGTGTTCTCTGATTTGCATCCAGGACTGAAACCTTCATGGGCACATATGGCCCTTCATTAACTGTGATGTAAATTCTAGGGTCTGAGGCTTCCATAAATAGTCTCACCCTTTCTTTCCAGATGCCAAAAATTTCTTTTATGCAAATGGGCAACTTCATGGATCCAAGTTCCTTATGATTTTCAGTTGAACCCATGTTTCTTGAATTTCTTGATTCTGTAATTGACTTAGACTGAATCTGCCAACAGGATCTACTCAGACAGTTATGTCCCTTTTTGAGTAACCTCACTCTGATACCACTTGAAAGATACTGTACCTAATCACCTAGAGGGGGGGGGGGTGGTGAATATGTGACTTAAATCTTTTTAACTATTTAGGCAGAATTCAGATTATATCACAGAATTATAACTACTTTTGCACATCAATCAATCAGCAATCACAGCAATCAATCAAGCACACAGTGAACACACATGTTTATAGTGGTTCCCCAAGGTTTGGGTACATCCACTTCCCCCCTTCGCCTATCTAGTAGTGTACTAGATTCAGCCAAACTCCTCCACTAACTAAGATCCTCAGATCTTACACTCAGAACCCCAAAACAGGTTCCTACAGCTCTGGCCCAAGCCCTACAACTCAGTCTTCTTCAAAGACCTACACTCAGCTTCTTTATAAAGCCTACACTCAGCCACAATAGGCCTACACTCAGCCACAACAGGCCTACACTCAGAGATACAACTCTCCTACACTCAGGCACACAGGCCCTACACTCAGCCTTTATAATTGCAGGCTTACAACTCAGATCCCTAAGGATCCTACAAGAAATATAAAATACAAAGTATATATACCTACAACTCTGAATAGAGAGATGAGTTGATAGGTTCTTGATGAGTTCTTGGAAGAACTCTGCTGAGATCAATCTCACTTGGCTTTTCTTCAATGCTTCTTGAATGTAGAACACAATAGGATTGATCTTCTCTGCAGCTGATCTTTGATCTCTGCAACTTAATATTCAGAACAAAGTCTGAACCCTTCTTCTCAGCCTGGTTCCAACGGCTGTCTTCTTGGATGGTGCTCTCTCTCTCCAACTACTTAGAACTTCACTTGAAAGTCTTCAATGAATTGTTTTTCAACAACTTGATCATCTGTTGAATCATCTCTTTCTGTAGACAGTATAACCCTATATATAGGCCTTCTTCATGGTAACTGGCTGGTTCGGTTCCTAACTGATTTCTGACAACTCTGACAGGTGTAGTATACCGGCTGGAATGGCAGCTGTCAAGTCATCCAGTCAGTTCTTGAAAAAGTTGTAACTGTCTGAAAGTGTCGAGACTGTCTGTCTTTAAGTGTCGACACTTATAGACTAAGCGTCGACACAAGTTGACAAAGTGTCGACACTAGCCTTCAAGGTGTCGACACAACTCCTTGTGTTGTAGAATTCACTTCTCGACACAGCTTCTTCATCATGTGTCGACACTGATATTCTGTGTCGACACAACTTCTTGTTCTTCAGCACTTAGTTGAATTCTTGTAAGTGTCGACACAACTCCTTTGTGTCGACACATCTTCATGTGTTGAACTTGTTAAGTGTCGACACATCTTTCTTGGTGTCGACACATGCCTTCTGTGTTGATACTTGCTGTGTGTCGACACTGCTCCTTGTGTCGACACATTCTTCTTCTGTTGAGACATTGGCTGAGTGTCGACACATCTCCTTAGTGTCGACACATCTCCTTAGTGTCGACACTTGTACTTAGAATATTTTGTTGAACTTTGCTGAGTGTCGACACATCATCCTAGTGTCGACACTTTCTTCATGTGTTGAGTCTTCTGCTGAGTGTCGACACATTCTTTCTTGTGTCGACACATTCTTCAAGTGTTGAGTCCTCTGCTGAGTGTCGACACATTCTTTATTATGTCGACACTTATACTTAGACTCTGCTGACTTTTGCTGAGCGTCGACACAGCCTCCAAGTGTCGACACTTTCTGATGTAGACAAAGTTCCTCTAGGTGTCGACACTGCTGTTAAGTGTCGACACTACTTTACTGGACTTTTCTTCATTGAGTGTCGACACAACTCCTTGTGTCGACACTTTCTGTCTGGTGTCGACTCTGCATCCCTGGTGTCGACACAAGTACTCCAAGTGTCGACACTTCTTGCCTGGGTGTCGACACAAGTCTTCTTAAGTGTCGACACTTTCCTTCTGGGTGTCGACACATGGACTTAGAATCTTTTCATCTTCCCCTGCAAATACTTAACCTGCACAAGGCAACTCAAAATACATCAAATACATTTTGATGTATATCATTGAGTAGGGTGAGGCTTCTTCAAATCAGGTACATTAGAACCAATGTACCCAACAGCAGGCTCTCACTAGCTGGCAGATCTGAAGGCTCGCCTGTGGGGGAGAGGTCTAGTTCTTGGTCCTTGGTTCTGCACTACCCCGAGCGTGGCTCGGCCCTAGGTAGACCCGCTATGCAGGCTCTCACTAGCTGGCAAGTTCGAAGGCTCGCCTGTAGGGACAGGTATGGTTCTTGGTACTTGATTCTGCACTACCCCGAGTGCGGGTCGGCCACAGGTAGACTCGCTGTGCTGGCTCTCATTAGATGGAAGGTCTGAAGGCTCGCCTGTGGGGAGAGGTCTGGTTCTTGGTCCTTGGTTCTGCACTACCCCGAGCGCGCCTCTGCCCCAGGTAGACCTCCTGCGTAGTCTCTCATTAGCTAGTAGGTCTGAAGGCTCGCCTGTGGGGAAGAGGTCTGGTTCTTGGTCCTTGGTTCTGTACTACCCCGAGCGCGGCTTGGCCCCAGGTAGTCCCACTACGCAAGCTCTCACTAGCTGGCAGGTCCGAAGACTCGATTGTGGGGGAGAGGTCTAGATATTGGTACTTGGTTCTGCACTACCCTAAGCGTGTCTCGGCCTAAGGTAGACCCACAGCGCAGGCTCTCACTAGCTGGCAGGTCCGAAGGCTCGTATGTGGGGGAGAGGTCTAGTTCTCGGTCCTTGGTTCTGCACTACCCTGAGCGTGGCTCGGCCCCAGGTAAACCCGCTGCGTAGGCTCTCATTAGCTGGCAGGTCCGAAGGCTCACCTGTGGGGGAGAGGTCTGGTTCTTGGTCCTTGGTTCTGCACTACCCCGAGCATGGCTCGGCCCCAGGTAGATACACTGCACAGGCTCTCACTAGCTGGCAGGTCCGAAGGCTCGCCTATAGAGGAGAGGTCTGGTTCTTAGTACTTCGTTTTGTACTACCACAAGCATGGCTCGGCACTAGGTAGACCCGCTGCGCAGGCTCTCATTTGCTGGCAAGTTCGAAGGCTCGCTTGTGGGGGAGAGGTCTAGTTCTTGGTCCTTGGTTTTGTACTACCCAGAGCGCGGCTCGACCCCAGGTAGACACACTGCGCAGGCTCTCACTAGCTGGCAGGTCCGAAGGCTCGCCTATGGGGGAGATGTTTGGTTCTTGGTCCATGATTCTGCACTACCCTGAGCGCAGCTCGGCCCCAGGTAGACCCGTTGCGTAGGCTCTCATTAGCTGGCAGGTCTGAAGGCTCGCCTGTGGGGGAGAGGTCTGGTTCTTGATTCTTGGTTCTGCACTACCCCGAGTGCAGCTCGGCCCCGGGTAGACCCGCTGCATAGGCTCTCATTAGCTGGCAGGTCTGAAGGCTCGCCTGTGGGGGAGAGGTCTGGTTCTCGAAATATTGGTTCTTGGTTCTTGGAAATTTTTCATCACCTAGAGCCTGGCTCTGTTCGGGATCCGTTGCCCAGGCTCTCATCGAGCTAGCAGGGTAGTAAACTCACTCAATGACAGAATAATTGGGAAAACCTCCTTAAGAAACACCCCTACTAAGTCTCAGGAAAAATAAATTATGAGGCAAAAGCTGGAGCGGAGTGAGTGGAGGCACTCGCACCTGGCAATTACGAGGACGGTCTCGCCTACAGTGAGTGGGCACTTATGCGAGATGGAAGGCTCGCTTTAATAATAGTTAAGCAGGCTATATCACTTAAAGCCGCTCGCGACGGAGTATCCTGTGCCAAGGCAAGAGGGTTATACCAGTTAGACCTCACAAACAAGTAAGATAAGTGACGACTCGCGCTCCAAAAAGGTCAAACCCTGCAGCGAAGTTGCGAGACAAGACACAGCATTGTCTCGCGGCGTGAGCGCATCGCAGGGTCGTCTCGCAGCAAACGAGATTGAGCATAGTGACAAGCTTAGTGAAGAAAGTAAGAGTGAGTTGGCGATACGGATGGATAACATTGTTTCGCAAATAAAGGCAAGAAAAAAGAAAGCGAGCGAGTAGAATAAAGGGAAAGAACAAAATATACATTTGATCAAATGTCATTTTATTACAAGTCAGTGTTTTTTGATCACAAAAAAGAAACTTGAAAAAAAGTAGTTTGTTTTACAGCAGCACAAAAGAGGCGGAGAGAAGGATTCTTGATCATCATCTCAGAGCCATCCTTCATGACCCCCAGCTCCTTCATCATTTTGAGAACCAGCTCCGCTACCCGTATACTGGCGTCCCAGAATTGTTCCTCGACTTCATCAAAAGAATACTACGGAGGTGCCTGGAAGGGTTGGAGGCGAGACGATGATGCGGCGTTGTCCTGAAGGAGAGCATTCTGGGCTTTTAAATCCTTAACTTCCTCCTCCAGGGCCGCCACGCGCGAATGAAACCGCTCCGCCGGCTCGGCATCCTACGAGACACCCAGTCATTAGTAAAGTGTATTAAAGAAGGAAAATCCAAGAGTAAGGCTAGGGCTTACCACGCCGCCTTGGGCTTTTGCGAGGAGGGTCTCTGCAATAGAAAATCTTTTTGCAAGGTCTTCTGATTTCTCTCGCTCCGCCGCCAGGCTTGTCTCGCTGTCCTTCCAATTTTTGTTAATGTATATAAGGCGGTGCGAGGAGCGGTGCGAGAACTCAAAAGCACGCATTTGGGCGTCGGAGGTCTTCATGACGAGATCCCGCGTAGGCTCGCTCTCAGGAGAGACTGCATCAAGACCTCCATAAAGACCGTACCCCACGACGAAGGCATGGCTGGTGGGGAGCTCCTTCTCCTTCCAAGCGGGAAGGAGCGTGGAGATGGATACGCAGTTGGCGTCCAGTCCCCATAGCAGAACAGGGTCGCCAGCAGCATCTGAGACCACGGGCCCAATGTTGAAGTTCATATGGGAAGAGGGGACGGGACGGCTGTAGGAAGCTACTTCGGGAGAGGTAGTGGTAGCTTGTTGATTGGATGTGGCGGCAGGCTGATTGGGAATAGCCGTCTCGCGGGTAGGCGAGACAGCCTGATGAGGAGGCGAGCGGGGCGTCTAGGACCCCTCCACAGAGATGGGGCTCAAGGACCCCGATATCTCCTTCTTCTACTTCGGGGTCGTCTTCTTTTTCCACTTAGAAACAACCACAGATTTTTCTTATTTTTTGGAGGGCTAGAGCGATAAGGGGCCGTGTCACCTGTAGGCCTCTTGAGAGGGGCAGGAGCCAAGGACTCTCTTGCCGCCTCAGCTGCCGTGCTGGCGAGACCAAGGCCCTTGGAAGGATGTATGTTGCTCTTGTAAGGAGGGTGGACTGGTATGACTCTCTCCCCTAAAAACAAATAAAAAGGGGATAAGATGGCGAAACGGGAAATACGAAGCACGTGATCGGAGAGCGAGAATACCTTCACTAGGGAGCACTGGAGGCAGCGAGTCGACGTCTCGCCGCAAGTAGTTGACTTCAAAATTCATGCCGACGAAGAAATCGAACAGCAACTTATCAATGCCGCCGACCTGCGGGGTCGCGTAGAAACTCTCGGGGGGGGGGATACAGGCGCGAGAGGGACGCCCCCAAAGTCACCACGGTCGCCACAGATGAAGACAAACCTTGTGAGCCAATGATGATTTTTGTTAGGCGTCTCGCACACCTTGATCCCTTGCCCGATGAAATACGAGACGCCATCAGCATTGGCATGGTAGATAAAGAGCTTGCGGAAGACCATCAAGCTGAACTCAATGCGCTCCCGGTGCATGTAGCAGGCGAAGGCAGCAACACCGAAATAGCGTTCGGGTTGAACTTTGCCGGGACGATGCCAAAGTACTTGAAAACCTGATTTACCTCCGGCCATAAAGGCAACCTCAACCCTGCCTCAAAGTGCGAGACGGTGAAGGCGAGCTCTCCCGGATAATACGTGTTGATTGACTCGCCAACCTTGGGGGGCCACGATTCGAGCCCCTCCCCCAGGTTCTCGCGGCTGAATCCGTGGTAGTCCTCTTCAGAGAGCCTACCGAGCAGGAAGTCGTGGTTAGTGAACCGCTTCCCGCAGCGGCTGCGCCCCTCGCCCTCCTCAACTCTCTTCTTACCCATTCTTGGCGAGACGAATGTAGGCGAGACGGTGAGAGAAAGGAAGTAGTAAGAGCGATAACGATCGGCGAGATGGCTGAGGAAGAAAAGAGCGAGAAGGATCAGCGATACAGAAGAAACAAGGGAGCAAGAGCTTGGACACGACAAGAGTGAGAGGCGTGTATATCCTTCTGATCCAAGGCCGGGGTATTTATAGTAAATATGGTAAAGTGATTAATGGGCGGGAAAATGTATAGGGGAAGAGGAAGAGTCGGCCGAAGGTTCTCTCTCTCCTGAGCCTCGATTTGTGTGGACTATCACAATCACGGGACAGTGATTAAAAGAAATTAATGAAAATGAAGAAATAAAAGCAGCAATAATAAATGTTTAAAAAATACCATCCTATATACGGCGGGCACCAAGTCCTCTGACAATAATGGCGAGACGACACCACAAGGCATTAATTATTATTACAGCACTCAAATATAAAATAAAGAAGAAGGGGCGAGATGGACGGCCTTCAGTACGGGTGCCATTGCCAGCGGCCACCACGAGCTCCTGCTCAGGGAGGCCTACTGCGCGAGTGGAAGGTGTGAACTGACTCAAGCCCACGGCGAGCCAGACGAAGCTGCATATCGAACTCGCTGATGATGGCGTCAGGTTTGGTTCCATCGACATCTAACTCGGCATAAACTTCAGAAGATAAGCGAGCGCACTTATTCTCCAACCATTTGATGCGCCTATCCGCCGCCTGCTTGTCCTGTGCCAGCGAATGCATGATGCGCGCGTGCTTCTGGAACAACTCGCTCGTCTTACTCTTCATCTCCGTCGGGTTCGTAGGATTGCCCATGTAGTCTTCAATCCCATAAATAGGAGGGGAGGCGAGACGACGAGTCGCCAAGGGTGCTCCTCAGCAAGCAAGTTGGTCTGGGCGCCTGCGCAAGGAGTAGAAGGGCAGGGTGAGAGAGGCTCCCGCAGGAGGGTGTGGGAGTGGCGAGTGGGGAAGAGAAGCAGGAGGGAAGGTTTTTTACCAGAAGGACGGGAAGTCCCGACGGCCTGGGAGGGATCATCCCTCCTCTCGCAGGGACGAGTATATGGAGGAGTGGAAAGTTATTGCGAGTCAGAATCGTCGCGGTGGACGTCGGTATCATATCGCGAACCTTCCGTTCACTTTAAGTAGCAGGGGCTCCCTAAAGAAACAAAAAATTAAAGAGGGCAGATACTAATGTTGAAGCAGTAATAAAGAAGCGAGAGCTCACCTCTTTTTCCCTGGGAGATGCGGGAGGAGGAGTGGGGCAGGTTTCAAGGGTAGCGCGAGATGGCTCCTAGGCAGAAGTGGAGGGGCCACCTATTTTTACCTTCTTGAGGAGAGACGACGAGGGCGGTAAAGAGGATTGTGGGCGAACTAGAGTTGAGGTAAAGGCGGCCACGTTGGCCTTGTTCTGCTTACGCACCAGTGCAAGGTGCTCGCGAAAGCTCTTGCTGTGAGACATGATGAATAGTTCAAGCCTAGGAAAGAGAGTATGCAATAGGGGATCCTGTATTCGGTGCAGGAATCCTATATTTATAGGCTCCGGTGGGGGCCTTACAAAAGATTCCCTCGTAAATATGCCCATAAATACGCCTTAATAACCAGCCTCGGTTGGACATTCTTTCCGAGCTTAGAATAATCTCGAAAAGGGAGGGGATTGTGTACAACCTCGGGCTCGCGAGAGGCCCTCACGACGCCAATAAAAGAAAGTTGGCGAGAGATGCTGATAAGCGAGTGGGTCTAGATGGTCCACTCGTAGGAGGCAAGACGGGTGGTCTCAGAAATGGGCGAGACGCCCCCTTTTGAGACGCGAGTAGGCTCTTAGAGGGAGAGGGTCCCATAGCAAGGGATTCCCGTGAGACGAGCAAGATGGCACGTCTCACCAATGTGTGCTCCACCACTCGCCACATGAAAAGAAGGCTGTTTTTACATTTCTACACCTAAGGGGGATTTTACTCTTCTACCCCGGGTAATTTTTCCCTTTTGCACATGGTGGTCTGCATATACATCTTCAGAACAATGGAGTTTGGCTGTTGGCAGACCCGACCAGGGGTACTCTGGTAATTTCAGGTCAGCTCAGTATGGTTATTGGTAGTTCAAACTCAGAAAAATATAAATATACCCATAGAGGTTCTTCAGCAGCACTTTTTTCCCGGGACTTGAAAGGATTTTTCTGTGCTTTTTGAGGAGCTCCAAGCCTTGCTTTTGGATTTGGAGGGGAAGCTCTCAAAGATCTTCCGGGTAAGCGGTGGGACCTCCCTACTGAGGCTCTGGGTCAGTTTCTGGTCCTTCACGACCAGTCGGAGGACGGAGCTTGCAGTGAGTAGGTGTTGGCTACTCCCTTATTTTTGAACTTTTGTCGAAGTCAAGTTTGGGCTTCAACACTTACAAGTGTTCAGATCTTCTTGCACTTTCTGAGGTATCCCTAGCTCGGCCTTTGGCTAAGGTGAGGAAGTGCGCTAAGATCTTTCGGGTGTGTGGTGGGACCTCCACGTCGAGCCCTTGGGTCAGTTTCCATTACTTTTTGTTTTTTGGATTGCAGGAGATAAGTAAGTGTGCGAACACCCCTTCCACAAGGCTGAACTCCACAAGAGACCGAGTTCTCGGTTTCAACACCAAGCCTTTGTGGTTTTGAAGGCTTTGGATCTGGCGGACTTTGACGTGATTTTGGGCATGTACTGGCTGTCCAAGTATAATGCGATCATCCAGTGGAAGGCAAGGCGACTGGACTTCAAGATGGACAATGGCCAACCTAGGAGTGTCTATGGTTTTCAGGACAAGGTTTCCCCTATTATTTATACAGTACGTGCTTGTCGAGCTATAGAGTCGAGTTGTGAGGCGTATCTTGTTTCTATTTCTAGTTTGGAAACAGCTTTTGTTACACCACGTATTGAGGATATCTCGGTGGTGCGAGAGTTTCCAGATATTTTTCCTGATAGCCTTCGAGGACTTCCTTCGGTGAGAGAGGTAGAATTTGTGATATACCTCGAGCCAGGTTGTAACACCCCAAATCCCATGATTGAACTAATGTTGGGCAACACGGCCTGGGACACGGGCATGTCCCATGTCGTGTCCTGCTCTGTATGGTTGAGCAGCCTGTCGAGTGCTCGACGAAATGCACTCGGCGAGTACTCGAGAGGGAACATGACCTGCGACACGGGCATGTCTGAGGCCGTGTCCTCCTCTGATTCGATGAACACCACTCAAGTAAATGTACTCGACGATTCTCGAGAGGTGAGTCGAGTGGGGCACATGGCCTGTGAGTCAGGCGTGTTATATGGCTGTGTCCTTCTATGGATTTGGCTAAGGAAGTCGCGTTAGGCACACGGCCTATGACACGGTCATGTCACATGGCCATGTCCTTCTCTGGATTTGGCCAAGTCAATGAGGCCTGGTGAACACAGACGGGACACGGGCGCGTGCATAGTCGTATCAGGGCATACGACCCGTGACACGGGCGTGTCACATGGCCGTGTACTGTTCAGGTTAAGTCAGTTTTGTGCCACTTAAGGTACGCGTCCTGTGACATGGGCATGTCACAGGACGTGTTCAGCCAAAAATAAACATTTTTAGGGCAATTCGTGGTCGTTCATTCCCTCCAAGCAGGATCTAACTGTTGGGTATTGTATCCACAATGTACCTGATTTGAAGAAGCCCCTGGACAAGCTAAGGTCAATAGACAATGTATTTGATAAAATCTTTCAAGTTGTGCTTGCAGTTATTCCACGCTAAGTGCACACCAATGTCAGGGTGCAGTAGGTCAATATACACGGGTCTGCACGACGTAATCCCTCGTTGAGCAGATCAGTGTGTTGGCCTACGTGTACTCTCTCTATTGGAGTGCACTTACTTTCAAGTACAGGACCGTGTTTATACAAGAGCAGATAAGGAGCAAGGATGGGTCAAGGAGCAGCTCTTGGGTGGAAAGACGAAAATTCGTCTAAGTACAATTCGACGAGAATCACCAAGTGATTCTCGCCGATTCGTTCCGGCTACCTCAAAACGGTGCCAAGTAAGATTCGGCGAGAATCACTAGTGATTCTCGCCGAACATATCGCTGAGCAGATCATGAATACCAAGTAATATTCGTGGAGAATCAACAAGTGATTCGGCGAGAATCACTAGTGATTCTCGACGAATCGTCGAGAATCACTAACTGATTCTCGCCGATTCGGCGAGAATCACCTACGATTCTCGCCGATTCTTACTTAGCGATTTCTCTGGAAGCTGCTGGACCGGATTCTGCCACTGGACTATTTTGAACCGGATTTAGGGATTCTTCTTGTGGGTCCCACAACGGTCAAATTGAAAGTATCTACAATATATATATACGGGTATTTTGAACAGTAGAACAACACACAGAAAAGTAGCCGAGCACGAACTAACCCTAAAATCGCGAGTTCCGCTCCGCCGCCGCCGTCGTCGTTCCAGCAAGTTGGTCGCCGCTTTTGATCGAGTTTTCTTCCTAATCTTCCGGCGACTGAAGCTTAGCCAAGCTTATAGTCTCACGTGTCTATCCAGAGATCCCTTGTCTCTCGATTTGTTGATCGGGAAAAACTTCCCCGTCCGAATCGATCGAGACGACCGATCCTAGAGTGACCGTTGGTAGACCTAGTTTGCTTCGCTACGAAGTTTGGATCTCAAAGTGCAGCAGCCGCGCGCCGTCGTCGCCGCCGATCCCGAACCAAGCCGCCGCTCGTATTGCCGCCCCCGGTTCCGGGGAGATCCTCTCCAAGAGAGATCTAGGGTTGTAGACTCTTCGTTGACTTCACGAACACGTCGTCGAACGAAGAGGAACACCGTAGTCTCCAAACGAAGTTTGTATCTCGTGTACATTCTATTTTACTTTTGTTGTAAAGGAACGTTTGTTCCGTGTTGTAAGGGTTGGGTGCAACCCGGTTTGTGGGACTGTTGACTCCTACGTGTGGAAGGGTTCCTTCCGATAGTGCAGGGATTGGATTTCAATCCCACTAGAGAAGTGACCGAGTCGTCCCTTGTTGGGAGATAGGTCGAAGGGGGAAAGTGGATGTACCCAAGTCGGGGAACCACTATAAATAGCTTGTGTACTCTGTTGTGCTGTGTTGTTTTATTTTCGTGTGCAGGTACAATTTAAATTCCGCAAAAGCGCTGCACGTCACCTATTCCCCCCCCCCATAGGTGAACATAGTTGACACTAGGTGAACTTTCAAGTGGTATCAAAGCGAGGTTTCTCATCAAAAAGGTTAACACCTTGAGTTGAATCCTGCCACTAGTGTCAAGAAGGAGGCAAACATCTACTATGGACGGGCTCAAGTTCTCCGGCAAGATCCCAGTGTGCACCAGACTCAACTTTCCTATCTGGAAGGAAAGGATCAGGTTCTACATGGAAGCAGTGGATCCTCGACTCTTCATGATCGTGCAGGAGGGACCTTATGTCCCCACTAAGGCCTCCACCATTGATCCCACCAAGAAAGTGCCGAAGACACTTTCTGAAATGGACAAGGACGAGATGGTGCTAGTGGGACTTGATATGAAGGCACAGAACATTCTGGTCAGCGTAGTTGATGACTCTATGATGCAATACTTCAGCAACTGCAGGACAGCACAGGAGATCTGGCAGTGCCTGATCATCCTAATGGAGGGCACGGATGAAGTGAGGGATGATCGGAGATCCCTCCTGAACCAGAAATATGAGGCCTTTAGACAAGGGCCTAATGAAGAGATCGAAGTCACCTACGAGAACTTCCTCAAGATTGTCAACGCCCTCAAAGGCTACGGAAGAGTGTTCACTAATGGTGAACTCAATGATAAATTCCCTAGGTCCCTTACTAAGGAATGGGACACAAAGATCTGCGCCATCAGAGAGTTTGGCAGACTAGCTGAAACTGATCCACAAATTCTGTTTGGGAAGCTGATGTCCTATGAGCTTCAGCTGAACACCAGAAAAGCAGAAGAAGAAGCAGAGAAGGCGGCAGCCAAAGAAAAGACTGTGGCTCTAAAAGCCAGTCACTCCAGAAAAGGCAAGGGTACGGTTTCATACCGTGCCAGGAAAAAGGATGAGGAGGAGGACTCCGAGCCATGCTCCTCCAGCTCAGAGCTGTCGGAGGAGGATTTCTCCCTCATCACTCGAGAGTTCAAGAAGTTCCTCAATATGAGGAATCAAAGAAAGAGAGACGGCTCCTCCTCCAGGCATCAGAAGAAAAATTATTCTTCTGATACGTATGCATCTAGACCGAACAAACATCGCTCCTCTGACATTATTTGCTTTGGATGCAATAAGCCAGGACACGTCGTGACCGACTGCTATCAAGGCAAGAGAGAAAAAGGGAAAGAAGAGGAGCACAAATCCTCTAGAGATAAGAAGAAGGAGCGGAAGCTACATCGCCAAAAGGCCAAAGACACTGAGTGAGTCTGATTCCTCAGACTCCAGTGATGATGAGGAAGGCCTACTTCGGGCTGGTGGGTCGCTCCGACTCAGAAGGAGAATGCCCCCCATTTACTGGGAAGGTAAAAGCTCACACCCTCTCTCCGACTCCGACTCTGATCCTGAGTCTCAGGATGATGAACCTGAGGATAGCCTTTCAGCCCGTGAAGCTGAGCTCCTCGAGAAGTATGAGCTTCTGGTCAACACTTTCGAGGAGTCCCAGAAGAGATTGAAGGCTGAGAAAAAGGAAGTAAAATTCCTTAAGGGTGAGTGTGTTTCCCTAAGGGAAGAGGTCACCAGTTTGATCTCTCTCCGACAGGAGCACCTTGACCTGACCTCAAAGCATTCAGAGTCTCTGAAGCTCCTTGATCTTAAGCAGGAGGAAGTCGACAAGTTGGAAGAACAACTTGCGGCAGAAAGGAAGATCGTCAAGAGCTTCTCTATGCCAAAAACAGTTCTTCCAGTTGTTGATACCTTCTCTGCTCAGGCCAAAGGAGCTGGCTTGGGGCATGTAGGGGTATCTGGTTCCTCCTCCAGGAGAAACAGGAACCAGAGGAAGAATAAGGCCGCCAAGAAGGCCTCTGCTGATGAAAAGGGAAAGGCTCTGCTTAGTCCTGTTGCGTTCAGAAAGCCTGGATTTCCGTGCAACCAACATGACTTTGAGTCAACATTTGGCCATCATTTCCGGCCCTCGGTTGCAAAGCCAAAGAGCCGATATGACGGTTGGACCTTTCCCCGGAACTTCGGTGAGAGTGCCTTCAAGGCACCTTATGAGGAAATCCACATGGGAAATTATGGTCCGTTCTCTAGCGGCCATAATGGAAAGCAGGCACCAAAAGCCAAGCCTGTTATACAGAAGGTGACGAAGTCATATGACTGCTGTCACCATGAGGCCTCCACCTCCAGAACCAAGGCCCCAGCTGTACCCACCGTTCCCAGGGTAAGGCAGGAGCCTAGGAAGAGGTACAACAGATTCGACTGTTGGTGCTGTGGCAAGGTTGGTCACTTTGCCGTGGATTGTTGGTTTAATCCAAGGTATTACGAGACTCCCCATGTTAGCAATGCGAGGCCGACCACTCGTAGGGTTAACCAACCGAGGGGGAGTGTGCTAACCAGGAGTCTAGGACCCAAGTTCGATTGGTTTCCTAAGGCAAATTAGTTCTGTTTTGCAGGAATGTCCAAAGGCCACCAAAACGCCGATCTGGTATTTGGACAGTGGATGCTCCCGGCATATGATTGGGATAAGAAGCCTGCTACGTGATTACACTCCAGTCGAGAATGGACCCAAAGTCATCTTTGGAGGGTCAGATCGAGGAGTCACCAGAGGTTACGGTATGATTTCCAACGGTATAATCTCTATCACCGACGTGGCTTATGTTGAAGGGTTAAACCATAACCTGATCAGTGTAAGTCAATTATGTGACAAATGTTATGACGTTAAGTTTTGCAAGGATAAATGTCTGATAATTTCACGTACCTCTTCTGAGACGGTATTATCAGGCATTAGGAGCAGAAATATCTTCTGCTTAGATTTTCTCAGTTTAGATTCATCTACCCCCGTATGCCTTGTGGCAACAGGCAGCGCATCTCTTTGTGAACAATGGCACAAGAGATTGACACATATTAATTTCAAGACAATTAGTATGCTATTGTCTAAGAATTTAGTAAGGGATGCTCCCAGTATCAAGTGCATCAAAGATAGCCCCTGTCCTGCATGCCAGATGGGCAAACAGACTCAGGCTACCTTTAAGAGCATTGCAGACAAAGACTCTTCCCGATGTCTTTACCTTTTACATATGGACTTGTTTGGTCCAGTGCAAGTTCATAGCTTGGGAGGCAAGTCCTATACGCTAGTGATAGTTGATGATCATTCTCGGTTTACATGGGTGTTCTTTTTGAAAAGAAAGTCAGATACGTTTGACATCTTCACTAGTTTTGTCAAGCAGGTTCAGAACGAATTTAACTGCTCAGTGGTCAAAATCAGAAGTGACCATGGAACAGAATTCGAATCTGGCGCTATGACAGAATTTTGTGAAGAACAAGGTATCTTTCATGAGTTTTCCTCCCCGCGCTCTCCTCAGCAAAATGGAGTTGCGGAGAGGAGAAATAGAACTCTCATTGAAGCCTACACGACAATGTTGAAAGAAGCTTCTCTTCCGGAATACTTCTGGGAAGAGGCTGTCAATACAGCTTGTCATGTACAAAACTGAGCATTGATCAACAAGCATCATCGTAAGACGCCTTATGAGCTACTGAAAGACAGGAAACCAACCATGTCCTACTTGAGGATTTTTGGTTGCCGATGCTATGTACTGAATAATGGGAAGTACCCGCGTACTAAATTTGGTGAAAAATACTTCGAAGGCATATTCATGGGCTATAGTTCCCACAGTCGGGCATATAGGGTCTTCAATAAGAAAACCCTAGTGGTAGAAGAATCAATAAATGTTGTATTTGATGAAGGAAGTATGCTTAACAGCAATTCTTCCAGTGGTATTCTTGAAGATGCAGGTGCACGACTTGAATAGCTGAGTCTGGACGAGACCGCCAAAGATGACACTCCTAAGTACGTCAAAGTTTCCACCTCCACGTCATCTGAGAATGTTGAAGATCAAAATGGAACAAATCTCTTAGAAGAAGGAGAAGCCCAAGAAGTAGTTGAAGCTCCAGACGCCAGACTTCTAGAGCTCCGGCATGTGAGGGATCATCCTAGAGATCAGATCATCGGAGATCCTCGTGTCGGTGTCAGAACTCGAAGAGGTACTATTAACGAAGTATTGCATCTTAGCTTCCTGTCACAGGTTGAGCCAAAGAAGTTCGACGAGGCGAACAAAGATGCGGCATGGATTCTGGCCATGCAAGATGAACTACATCAATTCGAACGTTGCAACGTTTGGATGCTAGTTCCCAGACCATACAAGCAGAATGTGATTGGCACCAAGTGGATCTTCAGAAACAAGCTGGATGAACATGGTGTCATCATAAAGAACAAGGCAAAGCTGGTGGCTCAAGGTTACCGACAGGAGGAGGGGATTGACTTCGACCAGACCTTCGCACCAGTAGCAAGGCTGGAGGCAATCAGATTGTTCCTGGCGTATGCTTCACACAAAGGATTCACAGTCTATCAAATGGATGTGAAATCAGCATTCTTGAACGGAGACCTGAAAGAGGAAGTATACGTCGCTCAACACCCAGGTTTTGTCGATCCTACTTATCCCAATCATGTTTATTTTCTTAATAAAGCCTTATATGGGTTGAAACAAGCTCCACAAGCTTGGTATGAGACGTTATCTAGTTTTCTTCTTGAGAACAAGTTCTCTAGAGGTAAAATAGATAAAACATTGTTTCTCAGGGAAGTCAAAGGCAAGATTTTGCTGGTACAAATCTACGTCGATGACATAATATTCGGCTCAACGGACAATAATCTTTGCAAAAAGTTTTCTAAACTTATGCAAGGAAAGTTTGAAATGAGCAGTATGGGAGAGCTCAAGTATTTCTTAGGACTTCAAGTGAAACAGTCTGAGGATGGAATCTTCATCTCTCAGACGAAGTTCACAAATGAACTCCTTAAGAAATTCGGTATGGAGAGTGCAAGCTCTATGAGGACTCCAATGGGATCCACTATGTCTCTGGATAAGGATGAGAAAGGTAAACCTTTCGATGAAACCAAATACAGAAGCATCATTGGATCCCTGCTCTACCTTACTGCCAGTAGACCGGATATCATGTTCTCCACATGTGTCTGTGCCAGATATCAGGTGAACACTAAGGAATCTCACTATGTCACTGCAAAGCGAATTCTAAGATACCTTAAAGGTACTCCCAATCTTGGCTTATGGTACCCGAGAAACAATGATGTCGAGCTAATAGGTTTTTCAGATGCTGATTTTGCAGGGAGTAGTGATGATAGGAAAAGCACTTCCGGGACGTGTCAATTCCTCGGAAGAAGGCTTATCTCATGGAACAGCAAGAAGCAGAATTGTGTAGCTACCTCCACAGCAGAGTCTGAGTACATCTCAGCAGGCAGCTGTTGCGCACAACTCCTATGGATCAGAAACCAGTTAGCCGACTACGACCTTCAGTTCAAGGAAGTTCCAATGTACTGCGACTCCTCCAGTGCAATTGCCATTGCCAACAATCCTGTATCGCACAGCAGAACGAAGCATATTGAAGTGCGCTACCACTTCATTCGGGAGCACGTGGAGAACAAGGACATCTCTCTCTGTTATGTCCCCACGGACAAGCAGATTGCTGATATATTCACAAAGCCCTTAGACGAGGCCAAGTTCAATCTTTTCAAGACTGAATTGGGGATGCTCAATTATGAGGAATGAAGACTACAGAAGCTCCAGGCTCGTGCACGATCTGAGGGGGAGCAAGAAACTCAAGTGTGAGCACAGACACAAGACCTGAGGGGGAGCAAGGGCTCAAATGCTACCGACCCCGATTTGCAGAAGCCGAAAAGGGGGAGATTACCCTCTCGGCTAAGGCTAAGGTGGCTTCAAACTTGCTCCCAAGAAATTGGTATTGGTAATAGATAACTCACTCAACTCAATTTTAAGTTTATGGTTTTCATTCCCATTTGCTCTATTCACCTTAGCTTGTAGGGTTTAGGGTTCTTCAAATAGGGGGAGATTGTTGGGTATTGTATCCACAATGTACCTGATTTGAAGAAGCCCCTGGACAAGCTAAGGTCAATAGACAATGTATTTGATAAAATCTTTCAAGTTGTGCTTGCAGTTATTCCACGCTAAGTGCACACCAATGTCAGGGTGCAGTAGGTCAATATACACGGGTCTGCACGACGTAATCCCTCGTTGAGCAGATCAGTGTGTTGGCCTACGTGTACTCTCTCTATTAGAGTGCACTTACTTTCAAGTACAGGACCGTGTTTATACAAGAGCAGACAAGGAGCAAGGATGGGTCAAGGAGCAGCTCTTGGGTGGAAAGACGAAAATTCGTCTAAGTACAATTCGACGAGAATCACCAAGTGATTCTCGCCGATTCAGCGAGAATCACTAGTGATTCTCGCCGAATCGTCGAGAATCACTAGTGATTCTCGCCGATTCTTTCCGGCTACCTCAAAACGGTGCCAAGTAAGATTCGGCGAGAATCACTAGTGATTCTCGCCGAACCCATCGCTGAGCAGATCATGAATACCAAGTAATATTCGTGGAGAATCAACAAGTGATTCGGCGAGAATCACTAGTGATTCTCGACGAATCGTCGAGAATCACTAACTGATTCTCGCCGATTCGGCGAGAATCACCTACGATTCTCGCCGATTCTTACTTAGCGATTTCTCTGGAAGCTGCTGGACTGGATTCTGCCGCTGGACTATTTTGAACCGGATTTCGGGATTTTTCTTGTGGCTCCCACAACGGTCAAATTGAAAGTATCTAGAGTATATATATACTGGTATTTTGAACAGTAGAACAACACACAGAAAAGTAGCCGAGCACGAACTAACCCTAAAATCGCGAGTTCCGCTCCGCCGCCGCCGTCGTCGCTCCAGCAAGTTGGTCGCCGCTTTTGATCGAGATTTCTTCCTAATCTTCCGGCGACAGAAGCTTAGCCAAGCTTATAGTCTCACGTGTCTATCCAGAGATCCCTTGTCTCTCGATTTGTTGATCGGGAAAAACTTCCCCGTCCGAATCGATCGAGACGACCGATCCTAGAGTGACCGTTGGTAGACCTAGTTTGCTTCGCTACGAAGTTTGGATCTCAAAGTGCAGCAGCCGCGCGCCGTCGTCGCCGCCGATCCTGAACCAAGCCGCCGCTCGTATTGCCGCCTCCAGTTCCGGGGAGATCCTCTCCAAGAGAGATCTAGGGTTGTAGACTCTTCGTTGACTTCACGAACACGCCGTCGAACGAAGAGGAACACCGTAGTCTCCAAACGAAGTTTGTATCTCGTGTACATTCTATTTTACTTTTGTTGTAAAGGAACGTTTGTTCCGTGTTGTAAGGGTTAGGTGCAACCCAGTTTGTGGGAGTGTTGACTCCTACGTGTGGAAGGGTTCCTTCCGATAGTGCAGGGATTGGATTTCAATCCCGTTGGAGAAGTGACCGAGTCGTCCCTTGTTGGGAGATAGGTCGAAGGGGGAAAGTGGATGTACCCAAGTCGGGGAACCACTATAAATAGCTTGTGTACTCTGTTGTGCTGTGTTGTTTTATTTTCGTGTGCAGGTACAATTTAAATTCCGCAAAAGCGCTGCACGTCACCTATTCCCCCCCATAGGTGAACATAGTTGACACTAGGTGAACTTTCACTAACGATCCAGGTTTCCCCCTGCTGCAACGATCCAGGTTTCCCCCTGCTGCTTTAAGGCTGCGAGAGTAGAGATCAACTCTCATTCATCTTGGCTAATCTCTTTCTAAAAGAGATTGAGAGAAGGGAGAGCAAGGAGGAGGAGGAGAGAGGATCCGACCACCGGTGGAGCTTTAGAGTTCCAAAGCGAGATCTGAGGCCAGATTTTTCGAGGCATGGGCGATGCGGTGTTTCCAACCTACTAGATTTCCATGGCTCCAAATAGGTCATCATGGGTAACGATCTTCCTTATTGGACATGTGAAGTCCTTCTTTTTGGCATGTGCATGGATTTCCCCCACCAGAGGGTGGATTGCAGATGGATTTCCCTTGGGTTGATTCTTGGAATCCCCAATAGTCTTGCATATACATACGGAAATATGTAGTACAGAATAGGCATGCTGCGTGAATCCCATCTAGACATGATGGTCTAGATTGGTGATGTCTCATTTGCACACCGGAGAAGACTTTGTTGTTAAACGTGTAGTTTGTGTAGTCGATCGGTTGGACCTATGAAGGGCAGTAATAGGAAGTACTTGTGTGGTAGTCCAGGAAAATACCCTTGTGATGCTTGTGTTGTGTGTTGTGGTAAGACCAGTTTTCTGGCATTGCAGGATGATGCAGGGTTTGGGCGAAGTTGGGTGCAGAAAGAGAGTTTCTGCTGAACCCATTAAGCGATCATGAAGGATGTTAGCATGGACTCCCCTTTTTGATTGTGAAGCCAGTCCTTGGTGGACATTGTGGCTATAGTGAAGCCAGTCCTTGGTGGACAGTATGGCTATTATGAGCTATAAGCTCTTAAAACGGCTTCGTGTCGAATAGGAAAGGAGAAACTGACCCGCACCTTAGATTTGGCCTCGAGTACGTTGGTATTCGTGATGGCAAGACGACTTGAGCAATGGGGGGGGGGGTGACAGATCTGTACCTACGTTATGTCCGTCCGACATGGGGACCTGAAAGTGTGGTTAGTTGGAGCGCATAATGAGAGTCTTAGGCCTGCCTGCCGTTAAGACTAAATGCTCAATACCGTTGGGTTTCAGACCATGAATGGTGGTGTTGGGCCTGGTTTTCTAGCGCACCAAGAATGTTCCCTGAGTGCACGGATCGTTAGGCTGCATGGCTGACGGTTGTGATGTATTGTTTGTGTGTGAGAGCACAATGTGTAATATATCTGCCTATGAATAGCTATGCCTGCAAGGAAGGAATACCACTGTCCTGGGAAAGGGGTAGGGTCATTATAAATTGGTCAGCTGAATGCTGACTGTTGCCTTGTTTGCCATCGCTTGGCGGGCTGTACTTGTGCAGGTGCTGGAGAGCCGAGCGGGAAATATAAGGGCTGAAGTCCCTGCTGCTTCTACTTCTGTTGATAGCCCTTGAAGGGTAAGCAAAGTCTTTTGTGTTGTGTTCATGTGTGGCCGGCCAACGCGCCGATGTTTGGAATCCACACTTGTAAAGAGTAACTGTAAGGCCATAAGGCCAAATGATATTGTATTTGTTGTACATTCCTATAAAAATGTGGTTGTTTATCTTAGTGGACATACATGGATTTAGTTCAGTATTATTGTTAAAAACTTCCGCTAGAATGTTTTGTGTTAGGATGCGATTATGAATTGGTATTAACCTATAACCTCGCCGCCTGTTTTGTGGCATATGGTGTGGGGCCCCGGCCGGACCTTCTATTATATGCTATATGAAGGGATGGAGACGTTATATAGGTACTCATCCTATTGCCAAGGCACCGTACCATATGGCTCCGTGTGAGTTGGATTTTTTATGTACTCAGCTCGACGAGTTGCTGCAGTGTGGATTTATTAGGCCAAGTTCTTCTCCGTGGGATGCTCCTGTATTGTTTGTTTGGAAAAAGGATGGATCGATGAGGCTTTGTATTGATTATAGAGAATCGAATAAGATGACCATTAAGAATAGATATCCCCTGCTGAGGATTGATGATTTGTTTGATCAGTTGTGTGGTAGCTCAGTGTTTTCAAAGATCGATCATCGTTCAGGCTACACTAGTTGAGGATCCGTGAGGCAGATATTCCACAGACTGCTCTCCGTTCGCGGCATGGGCATTTTGAGTTTTTTATGATGTCCTTTGGTTTGACAAATGCACCCGCTGCTTTCATGTATTTAATAAATAGAGTGTTCAAGGATTTCTTGGACCATTTTGTGACTGTGTTCATGGATGACGTCCTTGTGTATTCCCGTAGTGTTGGGGAGAATACTCAACATTTGTGATTAGTTTTATCGACCCTGAGGGAGCATAAGTTATATGCGAAGCTAAGTAAGTGCGAGTTCTGGTTACCCCATGTAACATCCCATTTCCAACTAGACACCTAAGAGTGGTTTTGCCATAACTAGGTGATGAAAAAACCCTAGGAAGCCCAAGAAGACCAAGTGCGCTTAGACATGAAGGTGGAAACCACCATGGTCTGCAAATAGTAAAATTCCACTTACTAGCTTAAGGATGACAATAGGGATTCACCATGACACCATGACCCCACCATAACATCACTAACCTTATAGAGGGTCCATTTGATCCATGGGGACCAACTAGGGTAAACTAAAATGGTCAAGTTGACCAAAGTCAACCCAAACCCTAATCAGGTCAAACTAAGCTCATACATGGTCAACTGACCTCCCCTTGGCCAAAAGGACCCACCTAGACCTTACCAAGCCCTAAGCGAGGTTAATGGGTCACCATGGACCCATTGGGGTCAACCAAAGAGGCTAAGTTGACTCAAGTCAACCACAACCCTAAAAATGTTAAAGTACCCTAACTAAGGGTCAAGTGACCTCCAAGATGCCAAACCAACCATACCCAAGTCTTTCTAGAACTTTGGGGAGGCCAATGGGTGACCAAGGACTCATTGGGGTCAACCCAAATGGTCATGTTGACCAAGGTCAACTCTACCTAAGATTAGGTCAAACTAGCTCAAATCGGCAAACCAAAGCTCAAGCCCAATCCACTTAGGCTAACTTTATTGTTGAGTACATTGGAAAATGTGTACCAGATTTGAAGAAGCCTCACCCTACTCAATGATATACATCAAGGTGTATTTGATGTGTTTTGAGTTTATATGTGCAGGTTAAGTAATTGCAGGAAATGCAGAAAATTTATAAGTCCATGTGTCGACACATATAGAAGCAGTGTCGACACTTATGAAGGCTTGTATCGACACTAGAGAAAAGCTGTGTCGACACTTGGAGTAAATTGTGTCGACACCAGGAAAGGCAGAGTCGATATCAGAAGAAATGTGTCGGCACATACAGGCAGTGTCGACACACTGTGAAGAATTGTCAACATAAATTGTGTCGACACTTAGAGACAATGTCGACACCCAGAGAAGCTTAGTCGACATCAAATGTGTCGACACCAAGAGGCAGTGACGACACACCGAAGTATTTGTCAACATCAACTGTGTCGACACACAGGACTTGTGTCGACACACAACAAAGCTTCAACAAAGTTAAAGTAAAGAAGTACTTGTGTCGACACAAAGGAGATGTGTCGACACTCAGCAAGTATCAACAATAAAAGAAGTTGTGTCGACAAAAAGGAGATGTGTCGACACACAGCAGAATTTCAAATAAGTTTTAAAGAAGAAGTACTTGTGTCGACACACTCAATCAGTGTCGACACATTCAATAGAAGCAGTGTCGAGAAGCTATTACAACAACAGAAGGAGTTGTGTTGACACCACCAAGGATAGTGTCAACACTTAGTCCACTTGTGTCGACACTTAGTCTATTTGTGTCGACACATAATGAAGATCAGTCTGGACACTTTAAGATAGAGACAGTGATTTCAAGAAGTGACTGGATGACTTGATAGCTGGCATTTCAACCGGTCTACTACAACTGTCAAAGCTGTCAGAAGTTTGTTAGAAACCGGATCAGCCGGTTACCATGGAGGAAGACTATATAAAGGCTTTCTCCTTCAACAGAAAGTAAGAACGTGAGAAGACAATCAATCATTGTAGAATACAGATTCAGAGAAAACTGTAAATCAGTATTTTGAAGAAACTTCAGATTTACTTGGAGAGAGAGAACTCCAGTAATTGAAATCAAGAAAGAGACTTGTTTAATCAAATCTCATAAGAAGCAGGTTCTGAACCAGACTACAAAGAAGGATCCAGATTTAATTCTTCATCTTAAGAAGGAAGTTTCCAGCCGGTCTACTTCAAGAAGATCAACTTTTATAGAGTTCAGACTCAAGAAGGCTTGAAGAAAGCAAAGACAAAGTTGATCTCAGAAATCAGTTCTATCAAGAACAGATCAAGAAGGTTGCCCTCTTCATTCTCCCAAACAGAGTGGTAACCTAAAATCATTTATTATCTTTTTGTAGGATCCTAAGGGATCTGAGTTGTAAGCTTAAATTTAAAAAGGCTGAGGTAGGGCTTTTAAGCATGAGTGTAGGAGAATCTATTCTCTGAGTGTAGGTCTTGTTGAAGAATGAGTGGTAGGGTTTTGTGCCTGCATTGTAGGAGACTGAGTTCTCTGAGTATAGGCCTTGGTGAAGGCTGAGGTAGGGAAGTTTGCCTGAGTTGTATGAGTGGGGACACTCTGAGTTGTAGGAACCTGTTTGGGGTTCTGAGCTGTAAGATCTGAGGATCTGAGGAGAAGTGCAGAAGTTAGGCCGAATCTAGTACACTGCTAGATAGGCGAAGGGGGAAAGTGGATGTACCCAGACCTTGGGGAACCACTATAAATACTGTGTGCACTCTGTGAATGATTGTTTCTGTGATTGCTGTGCTGATAGCTGTAGAATTTGCAATTGCTTCTTAGATTATAGAACAGATTGTCTGCCTTTAAAGTAAAAAAAAAATTACACATATTCACCCCCTCTAGGTGGTTAGGCACTATTTCTTTCAAGTGGTATCAAAGCGAGGTTACTCAAGAAAGGACTTAACAGTCAGAGTAAGATCCTTAAGGCAGATATAAGAATCAAGAAAGAATAAAGAAAATGAGTTCAGGTGAAAATCACAAGGAGCTGGGTTCAATGAAATTGCCAATATGTAGAAAAGAGATATTTGGCATATGGAAAGTGAGGGTCAGACTATTTATGGAAGCTTCTGACCCAAGGATATATATTACAGTCAAAGAAGGCTCATATGTGCCAATGAAGATATCCATTCTGGATGCAAATCAGAAAACTCCTAAGGACTTTTCTGAAATGACTAAAGATGAAATCATCCTGGCCACTATGGACAAGAGAGCACAGAATATAATTGTTAGTGCCATTGATGATTCAACATTTCAGAACCTAATTCATTGTAAAACCTCTAAAGAAATGTGGGACACATTAATAGTCTATATGGAGGGCTCAGAGGAAGTAAGACAAGATAGGAAGTCAATGTTAAATCAGGAATATGAAAGCTTCAGACAAGGAAAGTCTGATAGTATTACAAAATGTTACAATAAGTTCTATAGGATTGTTAATGAGTTGATGTCATATGGAAGAGACTTCAGCAACTATGAGCTGAATGACAAGTTCTTAGGATCCCTGACTAAGGACTGGAACACCAAGATTTGTGCCATTAGGGAAGTGGCCAAAATTGCTGATATACCTCCTCCAACTTTGTTTGGAAAACTGCTATCTTATGAGATGCAGTTAATGGCTAAAAAGGAGGACGAGAAGAATACTAGAGTAGAGCATAAGGAAAAGTCTGTGGCCTTCAAGACTGAAGCCACTAAGTAGTATAGAAGCAAGTATCCATCTCCACCTAAAATAATTACTGAGGCTGTCACAGATAATTCAGATAGCAAGAGTTCTGATAGCAGTGAAAGTGTTGAAGACTTTGCTGCTTTTACTAGGCACTTTCAAAGATTTCTAAAGAAGAAGCAGTGGAGGTCTAAGCCTTCCACTTCTCAGCCAAAAGATGACTACTATCAGAAGAGAAAGTCATCCAGGAATGAAAGAAGCAGGTCCAAGCCAAGCAAAGCTACATCTTCAAAGATTGTGTGCTATTGCTGTAATAGACAGGGACATGTAGTGGCTGATTGTCCTGAAAAGAGGAAGGAGTTAGATGACAAAATGAAGACTCAGTTTAAGAGCAAAAAGGAAAAGGCCTTTGTTTCTAAGAAATACAAGAGTTTGACAGACCAGTCATCTTCAGAAATAGAATCAGAAGCTGAAGCCTACATTGGATTATTTGCTAAAGAGGAAGAAGATGAGTTCATGCAACTAATGAACTCAATTTATGAGCATGAAGACAATCAGTACAAGGGACTGATGGCTATATCTGAAGGAGACAAGAGCCAGGATCAGCCTGGACCAAGTAAGGTACATAGTTGTTCTTCTAGTTCAATTTATAGTACTAAGTCAGAGTCAGATACATCTATATCAAGTGATGTGAGTGGGTCTGAATGTGAAGGTGATATTCATAAAATGATTGATGAATATAGAGATCTAATGCAGGCACTTAAGAAGAGCAAAAACTTGTCAAAACTCTGACTAAGAAAATTGCCGATCTTAAGATGGCTGCAACAGATTCAGAGAAATTACTGGATCAAAAACTGAATGAGATTGCCAGATTGAAAAACATAACTGTTATTCAAATGGGCACAATCAATTTCAAGAATGATCAGATTAGAAATCTGGAGGTTAGACTTCAGAAGGTGAAAGTGATTGTGGCTAGCTTTTCTAAACCTAAATCTGTTTTACCATTGATTGATGAGTTTGTACCTCAAAAGGGTAAGGCTGGATTAGGGTTTAAAAAACCTGCCTGGACTGCTAGGTCCAAATCTAAAGGCAAAGCCCCAACACAAAAAAGAAGCCTGTTGTAGATAATTCAGCCAGGGTAGTACCTAAACAAAGGTATAACAGGTTTGAGTGCTGGTGTTGTGGCAAGGGAGGCCACTTTGCCTTAGATTGTTGGCACAATTCTAGTGTCAAGGAGAGTGGCAATCTGCCTGCTAGAAGAGCTATAGGTAGATTTCTTAAAGTACATGCTAACTTGCACCAAGGACCCAAAAGTTATTTGGGTTCTAAGGTTAAGTAATCTGTGTTGCAGGTGAGTCCAAGCTGCCATGCCCCAATATGGTACTTGGACAGTGGATGTACCAGGTACATGACTAGAACAAGGGGGTTGCTGAAGGACTACACACCTATCAAGGATGGCCCTAAAGTAAACTTTGGTGGTTTAGAAAAAGGAATTATCAAAGGCTTTGGTAATATTTCTAGTAATCAGATTACTATCACTCAAGTGGCCTATGTGAAAGGTTTGAAACACAACCTTATAAGCATAAGTCAGCTGAGTGACTTAGGATGTGACATTTCATTTATTAAGAATGGATGTCATATCAAAAGGTCAAGTGATCACAAGATCATTTTGACAGGATATAGGAAGAGAAATGTTTATTATCTTGACTTTGTGTGTGAGAACAATGTTTCTCCTATTTGTCTTGTAGCTGATGAGAAAGTCTCACATTGTGTTAAATGGCACAAGAGGCTAGCTCATCTTAACTATAAGACTATTGGCCAACTCTTTAGCAAAGAGTTAGTGAGGAATGGTAATCAGGTTAAGTGTATAAAGGATGGGATATGCTCAGCTTGTCAAAAAGGCAAGCAGACCAAATCACCTTTCATAGCCTTGAAATCAAGGATTCAGTGAGGTGTCTATACCTCTTGCATATGGATCTTTTTGGTCCTATGCTAGTTCATAGTCTAGGTAGGAAGGTCTAGACATTTGTGGTAGTTGATGACTATTCTAGATATTCCTGGGTGTTCTTTCTAAGACAAAAATCAGAAACCCCAAGTGTCTTATATAATTTTGTTAAACAAATTCAGAATGAGTTGAACAGTATAGTGGTCAAAATCAGAAGTGACCATGGTACTGAATTTCAGTCTGAAAGTATAACAAGACTATGTGAAGACTTTGGGATTTTTCAAGAATTTTCCTCACCAAGAACACCTCAGCAAAATGGTATTACTGAAAGGAAGAATAGAACATTGATAGAGGCTGGTAGAACTCTATTGAGTGACACTTCTCTCCCAGAATATTTCTGTGCTGAGGCAGTAAATACTGCATGTCATGTGATCAATAGGGGTACTATCACCAAGTGCCACAAAAAGACTCCCTATGAGATTATGAAGGGCATAAAACCAAATTTATCCTATTTTAGGATCTTTAGTTGTAAGTGCTATATACTTAATAATGGCAAGTCTTATCTAACCAAATTTGCTGTCAAATCCCAAGAGGGGATATTTGTTCGGTACAGTAATAATAGTAAGGCTTATAGGGTCTACAACTTGATCACTCAAGTTATAGAAGAGTCTATACATGTAGTATTTGATGAAACAAGACTGATTAACAGTGAGTTTCCAAGTAGTGTATGCAGCTCTATAGGTATAAATGAGAAGATGGACAAGCTTACCATTACAAAAGGTTCTACTGCAACTCAGCAAGTGGAAAATGGTGGCTGTTGTCCAGGGGGAGTACAAGACTCTCTAGATGATGAAGAAGACCAAGAGGTGCAGCTAAATGAAGTGGCTGGAGGTGTACAACCTGAAGATAGACTACCTCCAGCTAATAGACACTTAAAGGATCATCCAGCAAATCAGATAATTGGTGATCCAAGACAAGGAGTGCAAACAAGAAGCAGGAATCTGAGTACAGTTCTTTACTCCAGTTTCCTATCACAAGTTGAACCAAAGAAATTTGAAGAAGCAGTTCTAGACCCACATTGGATTGATGCAATACAAGAGGAGCTGAATCAGTTCAAAAGATGCAAGGTCTGGAAGCTAGTTCCTAAACCAAAAGACCACAACATTATTGGAACAAAGTGGATCTTTAGGAACAAATTGGATGAGAATGGAATTATTGTAAATAATAAAGCAAGACTTCTTGCAAAAGGATATATGCAGGAAGAAGGTATTGATTTTGATCAAACCTTTGCCCCAGTAGCAAGACTGGAAGCAATCAGGATGTTCCTTGCTTATGCAACATATCAAGGTTTGAAGGTATCTCAAATGGATCTAAAGTCAGCTTTCCTGAATGGAAATCTAAAGGAAGAAGTCAACGTAGAGCAGCCCTCAGGTTTTGTTGATCCTCTCAAACCTGATTATGTTTATAGACTTAGGAAAGCATTGTATGGGTTAAAATAAGCCCCAAGGGCTTGGTATGAAACCCTGTCTAGTTTCCTCATTGAGAACAAATTCTCAAGGGGGAAAATACACAAGACTCTATTCCTTAGGTAATCTAAAGGAAAGATAATCCTAGTCCAAATATATATGGATGACATAATATTTGGTTCTACAGAAAGTAATCTCTGCAGAAAGTTTGCAAAACTTATGCAAGGAAAATTTGAAATGAGCCGTATGGGGGAACTTAAGTTCTTCTTGGGTCTCCAAGTAAGACAGACTGAAGATTGCCTGTTCATATGCAAGTCTAAGTTCACCATAGAGTTGATAAAGAAGTATGGTATGGAATCATCCACTACCATGAAAACTCCTATGGAATCAAGTATGTCTCTATGCAAAGATGATGCAGGGAAACTTGTAGATGAAACTTTGTATAGAGGGAGAGTTGGCTCCCTTCTATATTTGACTGCTAGTAGACCAGATATCATGTATGCTACATGTGTCTGTGCTAGGTACCAAACATGCCCTAAAGAATCTCATCTGACTGCAGTAAAAAGGATTTTGAGATATCTTAGGCGCACCCCTTATCTAGGCCTTTGGTACCCTAGGAATAGAGATTTTCTACTTACATGCTATTCAGATGCAGATTTTGCAGGTTGCAAAGAAGATAGGAAGAGAACTATAGGAACCTGCCAATTTCTAGGTGGAAGACTAGTGTCTTGGAGCAGTAAGAAGCAGACCAGTGTGGCAATCTCCACAGCTGAGTCAGAATATATTGCTGCAGGAAGCTGCTGTGCACAACTTTTGTGGATTCAACATCAGCTAGTAGACTATGGTATTCAAGTAAGTAGAACACCTTTGCTATGTGATTCTACAAGTGCTATTTCTATTGCAAATAATCCTGTCTCACATAGTAGGACTAAGCACATAGAAATTAGATACCATTTTCTTAGAGAACATGTAGAAAAAGAGGACATTTCCCTAGAATATGTTAAAACAGATAAACAGATAGTGTATATGTTTACTAAGCCACTTGATGAAATTAAATTCAATAAGTTTAAAATTAAATTAGGAATGTTGAACTTAGAATAGTTTGATAAAAATTGTCAAAGTAAAATAGTGTCGACACAAGGAGTTGTCTGTGTCGACACATAGAAGTGGTGTCGACATTTCAGAGAAATGGTGTCGACACATCTAGGAAGGCTGTGTCGACACTTCAGAGAAATAGTGTCGACACATCCAGAGTAGGTGTTGACACATCCAGGGTGGTGTCGACACTTAGATTTAACACTGATTTCGTCGAGTGAAGTATCGACTAATCGTCGAACGTAGATGTATAAGTGTCGACATATCATAATTGGTGTCGACACATATAAGTCAACACTGTTGTTGAGACTTAAATAGTCTGTGTCGACACATTAAGAGTATTTTGACGTGCCCTTTCACCTTCGTTTTTATAAAGGTATAAATAGGTCTTCAACATTGTTTGTCGATACGATTTCCATTGTTTCGAGACCAAGACTTTGTGTCGACAACTCTCTCATCTAAATTAAAGATTTCTCCAAACCCTAATGGCGCCAAAACTCGAGAAGAACGTCAATGAAGCATATGAGTTAGTACGGAATGCATTTGAACATGCGGAACCAGAAATTCAGGAGGTTGTAACCCTAATTGCAGAGAATGGGTTGGAAGTTCTAGTTTCTGAGCCAACCAAGATTTGGAAGAAGGAAGTACTCGAATTCTTTGTTGCAGCTAAGTTGGATTCAACTAGACTCAAGATCAAGTCTGCAGTTCATGGAGTAAAAGTAAAACTCACTCAGAAGAGTTTGAGAAAAGTTCTGCATCTACCAAGAACTCAAGAGGAAGAAGATATATCTGCTTCTAAGCTTAGGGAAGCACTGCAATGGTGTGGACTAGATTCAACCATGAAGATTGGTTCAGTATTTAAAAGAAGAGGAATGAATATACAAGGAAAATTCATGTCTGAAGTAGTAGGAAAGGTGATTCTGTGCAAGTCAGGTGGGCATGATAGGATATCAGCTCACATGTTCAATTTAATGACAAGTATCATTTTCAAACAAAAAACTGATTGGTCAGCAGTGATGTTTGAGAAGATTAAGGAAAGTCTGAAGAAGCCCAATCTGGGTAGGATTATGAGTTTGTACTTAGCTGGAACTATTCCAGAAGTGATGAACCAATCTACAGGTTCTAAGATAAATCACATGAGGAGAATGGATGTTAGGATTATCTTAAGATGGGATAGGGTGTTAACAAAGGACATGCCTACTCCAGAAAAGGAAGTTCTTCCACAGAAGAAGAAGAAAGTCATAATGACTCCTGAATCATCCAGTAGCTCAGAAGAGCAAGTAGTTTTTAGTTCTGATGATGGAGAGGCTGGAAATGCTGGACAGTTACAAGCAAGAAATTAAGATGCACAGAGGCAGGGGGATCAACCATCTACTAGCCCCATCCACCGAGATCCATTCCAGGGGAAGCCTCAGCATGTGGAAGAGCCAACTCACCTAGACAGTGAAATGGGAACTCAGACAATCCTTGAGGTAATACATGAAGTTAATCAATCAATTTTTCATATTGAGGGTGAAGTACTGACTAAATCTTTAATTGATGTTGATCAGCAAACTCAATTACATAGTCAACCATAAGATGTTGTCATGGAAGATACATCAGTTGCTGATAATGTTCCTGAGATAAGAAAATCTCCAGTCCCTACTCAACAGGAGTTTACTCTAGAAGAGCTATTCCCTAATTTGGTACAGACTGATATTGAGGGGGAGTAGACAGCTTTTGTCGTGGAGAAAGCAGTATTTGAGGGGGAGAAGGTAGATCTTGAGAGGGAGTATGTAAGATCTCAGGAGGAACTGCAAGGAATGATGAGGAACTGCCAAGGACTGAGAAAGAATAGCCTCCTACTCCTAAAGATAGAGTTGACATAGCTAGTACCTCTGATTCAGAGAATGCTGCTGAAGTTCAAGCAAAGAAGAGGAAGCTACAGGTCTTCAAAAAAAGGATTCAAAGCTACAAGAAGGCTCTACAAACAATTGTTCCGCAGACTATCTCATCAATTGATTATAGTTCTTTGTTAGTATCCATGCAAGTGAAATTGGATGAACAAAGAGTAGCAATGGAGAAGTATATAGATGAAACTCACAAAGATCTTCAATTCTCTTTGGCAATAGATATAAATTCAATAAGATTTGAAGTGAATCAACATAAGAAAGAAATGAATGATTGCTTCCACAAGGGTGGAAATGCTATTGTTTACCTAGCTACTCATCAGGAAAAGATAAAGACTCAAGTGGATGATATGGCTATCAAACAAGGATATGTTCTTGAGAATCAGATTAGAATGAATGAAAATCTAACAGAATCACATAATGCGATAGTAACTGAAATGAAGACTATTACAGCTGCTCAGACTGAAGCAAGGACTGCTGCCAAGGCTGAGTTTGACAAGCAATTACAAGAAGGAATAGCTGCTGTAAAAACTGCTATTACAGAATCCCAAAAGATAACTTCTGGCCAGCTACTGAAATTAAAAGCATTCTACAAAGATGGAGTCAATTTTATGGATGGACAAGTCAGATTTCAAAAGGATGATCTCAGAGATCACATAGCTAGAGAAGTCATAAAGGGGGAGAGGGTTTAAGTCAAAGCTGGATCTGACCATGCTAAATGGATTTCCAATAGCATCAGAGCCACATTTGGCTATCCACCCCTGTGTGATGATGACAATATAGCTGAAACTGGAGTGCATCCTGCTGATTTTGGAGGTGAACAGGCTAAAGTTGCTTAAGTAATCTATCCTCCAGCAGATTTTGAAATGATACATCAGGAAGTCCAGTCTATGTATAGCCATCCTGAAGGAAATCAAAATGTGATCATTGAGAAAGTAGATAATCCTGTGCATGAGGAAGTTTTGAAAGAGCAAGAAGCTCTTTTGTCCAAGAAGTGGTTCAGAGAATAGTCTGAGTTAAGGCCAGATTTTGAGCAGTGGAGCCCAACGTCTAGAAATATCATATTGACTGCTTCGAAAGCTGCAAAGGACAATATCCTAGAAAGGGGCAAATGGTACTCTGACCAAGAATGGAGAAAATATGAAGCCAGGCAAGAGGCTATTGTACAATATAGAAGAAAGGATAAACTTGGGAAGCTACCTCCTAATGCACAGGAGCCTAGCAAGTATTTCCCTAAGACTTATCATTATTTTGAGAGAAAAAAGATAAGGGCTGAAGAGCTAAAGCAGAAAGATCTTAAAGGCAAGAAGCCAGTTGATGACATTGATGCTCCAGTTCAAGCTAAGATTCAATCAGGCAAGGGCATTGTCATCAAGGAGCCAGAGCAGCCATAGAATAGAATTTTCTTAAGTTTACAACTTTGTAATCATTTGTGTTGAAATCCATGTAAACTTTTGATTAAAGAAACTTCTCATTGTGTTAGCATTATAATTTTGTGATAAAATATTTTATATGCTTTGTTTCAGTTATTACCCTATTATATAATGTTGTTATACATCATATTGTGTATTTGTTATGCATGGTGTATATCATTGACTAAGGGTTATGACTTCTCCAAATAGGGGGAGATTGTTGGGTACATTGGAAAATGTGTACCAGATTTGAAGAATCCTCACCCTACTCAATGATATACATCAAGGTGTATTTGATGTGTTTTGAGTTTATATGTGCAGGTTAAGTAATTGCAGGAAATGCAGAAAATTTATAAGTCCATGTGTCGACACCTAGAGAAGTAGTGTCGACACTTATGAAGGCTTGTGTTGACACTAGAGAAAAGCTGTGTCGACACTTGGAGTAAATTGTGTCGACACCAGGAAAGGCAGAGTCGATAGCAGAAGAAATGTGTCGGCACATACAGGCAGTGTCGACATACTGTGAAGAATTGTCAACATAAATTGTGTCGACACTTAGAGACAATGTCGACACCCAGAGAAGCTTAGTCGACATCAAATGTGTCGACACCAAGAGGCAGTGACGACACACCGAAGTATTTGTCAACATCAACTGTGTCGACACACAGGACTTGTGTCGACACACAGCAAAGCTTCAACAAAGTTAAAGTAAAGAAGTACTTGTGTCGACACAAAGGAGATGTGTCGACACTCAGCAAGTATCAACAACAAAAGAAGTTGTGTCGACACAAAGGAGATGTGTCGACACACAGCAGAATTTCAACTAAGTTTTAAAGAAGAAGTACTTGTGTCGACACACTCAATCAATGTCAACACATTCAACAGAAGCAGTGTCGAGAAGCTGTTACAACAACAGAAGGAGTTGTGTCGACACCACCAAGGCTAGTGTCGACACTTAGTCCACTTGTGTCGACACTTAGTCTATTTATGTCGACACATAATGAAGATCAGTCTCGACACTTTCAGAAAGAGACGGTGATTTCAAGAAGTGACTGGATGACTTGACAGCTGCCATTTCAACCGGTCTACCGCAACTGTCAAAGCTGTCAAAAGTTCGTTAGAAACCGGATCAGCCGGTTACCATGGAGGAAGACTATATAAAGGCTTTCTCCTTCAACAGAAAGTAAGAACAAGAGAAGAAAATCAATCATTGTAGAATACAGATCCAGAGAAAACTGTAAATCAGTATTTTGAAGAAACTTTAGATTTACTTGGAGAGAGAGAACTCCAGTAATTGAAATCAAGAAAGAGACTTGTTTAATCAAATCTCTAAAGAAGCAAGTTCTGAACCAGACTGCAAAGAACGATCCAGTTTAATTCTTTATGTTAAGAAGGAAGTTGCCAGCCGGTCTAATTCAAGAAGATCAACTTTTACTGAGTTCAGACTCAAGAAGCCTTGAAGAAAGCAAAGACAAAGTTGATCTCAGAAATCAGTTCTATCAAGAACAGATCAAGAAGGTTGCCCTCTTCATTCTCTCAAACAGAGTGGTAACCTAAAACCATTTATTATCTTTTTGTAGGATCCTAAGGGATCTGAGTTGTAAGACTAAATTTATAAATGCTGAGGTAGGCTTTTGAGCCTGAGTGTAGGAGAATCTATTCTCTGAGTGTAGGTCTTGTTGAAGACTGAGTGGTAGGGCTTTGTGCCTGAGTTGTAGGAGACTGAGTTCTCTGAGTGTAGGCCTTGGTGAAGGTTGAGGTAGGGCAGTTTGCCTGAGTTGTAGGAGTGGGGACACTCTGAGTTGTAGGAACCTGTTTGGGGTTCTGAGCTGTAAGATCTGAGTATCTGAGGAGAAGTGCAGAAGTTAGGCCGAATATAGTACACTGCTAGATAGGCGAAGGGGAAAAGTGGATGTACCCAGACCTTGGGGAACCACAATAAATACTGTGTGCACTCTGTGAATGATTGTTTCTATGATTACTGTGCTGATAGCTGTAGAATTTTCAATTGCTGTTTAGATTATAGAACAGATTGTCTGTCTTTAAAGTGAAAGAAAAATTACACCTATTCACCCCCCTCTAGGTGGTTAGGCACTATTTCTTTCATTTATTTTAATTAATATTATGAGCTAATGGGCTGCCATTAGGCTCGATTAGTCATCAAATTCAGCTTCGGTGATTAGGAGGGAGAAAAGCTTCATTTCTCTTTATGAAGGAGAGATAAAGTGAGAAAAGATGGCCATTCATGACCATGGAAGGCCAAGGGCCTCCTCAATTCTTCTCTGATAGCACGGATCCTCCTCCCTAGTCAGTTAGGAGAAGGTTGACAGTCATGGCCAGCAACCAAAGTCGCTTAATTCAATTCCTCCAATAAGGAAGAGAGAGAAAGAGGGAGAAAATGACCATTCTTGGTGATTGAATGCCATTGACTCCTCATTTCCTCTCCCAATTGATGGAGATTCACACACTCTATCAGTTATGGGAGGTTTTCTGATGGATTCATGCCTAGGGAAGGTGAAACCACCATTGCCAAAATTTCCCTTAAATGGCCATTAATGTCCATTGCATGCTAGACCGTTCCCTAGGTCAAAAGGAGCAGTTTCCACACTTCATCTGGAGGAGCCGAGCAAGTTGACAGTGCTGTTGTAGAACAACCGATGGCGTCACAACAGTCCATGGCTTTCTGACGATCGGACTGCCTCAAGCCCACGACTAAGGTCCTCCGCTACTCCTCTCTTCGTGGGCTAGATCTTTAAATCTTTTAGGAGAGAAATCGGGCTCAATTGAACCCGATCGGGTGAGAGAAAATTCAGTTTTTCATGGTTTTTCTAACCTCACGGGTTCGTCGAAAACCGCCCCTCCGGCGGCCATGCTGCCGCCCGACGATAGCCCCCACCTCAACGAAGGTGTCGCGGTGCTTGCCGGCCAGGGAGGTGTCCGGGTGGCCAACAAATGTCCTTGGAAGTAACTCCAGGTCGGGCTAATCACGGACTTTGGCTGGAGTGTTGGATCTCTAGTTTGGAATTGGGATAGGTTCACTAATTAAGATAAGTATGACCCACATTATATAGCCAGGGTCAAGTCTTTGAGTCCTAGAATTTAGGCTAGTCATTAGGTTCAACCTTAATGGACCAGCCAGCAGAAGACTTCAGGAGACTCAAGACTTAGAAGAATTCAAGTTCGAAATTATCAGTTCGAAATTCTTCGAGCTCAGCTCGACGATCATCGATCGTAGATCGACGAACTCAGAGTTAATTCTCTGAGTTGAGCTCGAGGACATTCGAGCTCCGGAGGACAAAATCTGGAGTTCAGCTTCAACAGATTCCTTCTAGTTTATTTTCGCTGAACTCGGCTCGATGAAGAAAACTTCTCTGCTCGACGAACTTGGACTGCAGAATTGGCATGCTATTTCAAGAATTCAGTTCGGTGAGCTCAGGTCGACGAACAAGATTTCTCAGCTCGACGAACTTGGATATATGGTCGATGAAATCTGTTTAGAGGTCAACGAATTCTGTCTAAACCAAACGTAGATGTTTTACCCTTATTTCTGTTCTCATTTCCTATATTATTTAGCACTAATTTCCTGAGTAATTAATGAACATATTCTATTGAATATAACCGTTATTGGCAGCATTAATTATGGTGTTCATCAAGGTTAATTACTTGCTTAATTTATTGGGATAGTTGGGGAAACTCATTAAAGATTATATTCTCCAGTCATTTTTCATTCTCCAGACAATCAGCAATCAATGCTTGGAATTCAAAAATTCAAAGGAGAATTTGACAGCAGAATATAAAAGAGATTTTTCTCTTTTTAGACAAAAATAAATGCAGAGAACAACCATGAACTGACAGAGAATATACTGAAATATTCTGAACTCTTCATTATGCTGAAAACAACCTGTTTCCCCCTTGCTCTTTCTGAAGACTGAAGAAAAACGACAAGTAAAATATCAAGTCTCTTCTTCAACTTCTACTCCAAGAACATTCAAGGACAATAATATTCAATCAGTCAAAAAGTTCCTGGACAACATCTCAAGACAAGGCTGAAGACCTACACCCTAAGCAAGGCTGCAAATTATTTCAGAAGGAGCTTTGACAACAGCAATCCACTAGTCTTCTCTGTTGATTAGAGAAAGAGAAAATGCTATCACCTCTCTCACCTCCTATATAAAGGGTTTATTAATTCCATTCAAAAGTTTATTCTTGGTTTTTGGGCACCTGATCAAAAGCTAAAAGGGTTGTGAGATCTCCCTGGAAATAGATCTTGTGTTGGCAGTCACCTGATCAAAAACCTATTAGTGGATTCCTACCAGGGTGTTAGAAGAGTGGATGTACCCAGGTTGGTGAACCACTATACAATTCTTGTGTCATCTGGTTTCCTATTTTCTTTTTGTTCTTGCTTTTCTGTGATAAATTAGTTTGTTGTTATAGATTAGTTTGCTATGATAGATTACTTTACTGTGATAGTTTAGCTTCGTTTATAATTTCTGATATACTATTACAGTATCACCTATTTTATTACTCTGATAATTTCTCAGAACAGCCACAAATTTTAATTACTCTATTCAGCCCCCCCCCCTCTAGAGTAAATCAGGTCTACCCCCTCTCATTCTATTGATATCAGAACAGGTTCCTTTGGTTGTACAAGCTAATACTTGAACCAAAAGATCCTTATTAGTTCTGATTTTCTTTTTCCTAGTTTTTTTTGTTTATTTCATAGCATGACACAGAATAAGGATTATGCAAGCATCAGACCTCCAGTTTGTAACTTGAATAAGATTGCTATTTGGAAGGCAAGAATTAGGCTTTACATGAATTCTATTGATGAAAAAATATACAACTCTATTTTGACAGGTCCCCCTCAACCTTCAACTACGACTACATCTACCAGTACACATGCTGTTCCACCACCTGAGTTGACAGATGCTCAAAAGAAGGCCAAGATAGTAGATGCCAAGGCCATGAATATTCTGGCTCAAACTATGTCAGATGACATATTCCAGAAGGTGGATGAGTGCACATCTGCTAAGGCTATGCGGGACTCTATCAACCAGATGGTTGCTGGTTCAGCAGATGAGAGAATGGATAGGAGATCAAATCTCATCTCCTAGTATGAAAACTTCAAGAAAGAAGAAACTGAGTCTGTGAGTGACATGTATAACAGACAAAGCTCAATCATCAATGAGTTGAAGATTCTGTACAAGGACATCACTCTCATAGAAGTAAATGACAAGATCCTCATGTGCTTCCCTAGCTCATGGGATTTCAGAATATGGCCAATCAAGGAGGCCAAAAGTCTTAAAGAGATTTCCACTGAATCTCTTCTAGGAAAGCTCAAGTCATATGAGCAACTCATAAAGACAAGAGAAGCTACAGAGCAGAAGACTCCTCTAGTAGCAAGAAATGAATAAAGCATAGCTTTCAAAGCTTTAGAAGAATCATAAGCTCCAACAGCCAGTGAAGAACTCCTGAGTCTCTTAGCAAACAGATTTTACAAAATGACAAAGAAGGATTTCAGAAGAAAGTCATCCAGACAAGATGACAAACCAACGTATGACAAGACACCCACTAAATAAGTTATTTGTTTTGGTTGCAGGAAACCAGGACACTTCATATCAGTATGTCCAGAAAACAAAAAGAAGGAGAGAAGAAGAGAAAAGGACTCCAAAAAATAGCACTATAGCAAGTTCTCCTCTAGCAAGCATAAAAGGAAGGAGAAAGGTTTCATTGTTGAGACCTAGAGTGACATAGATGAAGAATCCCCATCTTCCAACTCTAGTGAAGATGAAGAGGAGGCAAAGGCAAGGGAAGTTTTTCTTATGGCTATCAATGCCTCCTGCAGCAAATCTGATGTTGAGGAACAAGCAAAAGAGTTAGACAATGAAGAATCATCAGAATTTGAGGCAGATCAGGTAATATCAACTTTTGATTACAATTCAGATAATTTTAAAACTGAATTCAAATCATTATGTATTGATTTAATCAATTCTGAAAAAGAAATTAAAATACTTAGAGAAAAACTAATTGAACAAGATAACTTTATTTCTGAAAACACTAAGTTAAAAGATGAATTAACTTTTGCCAATGAACAAATCATATCCTTAAAAACTGAATTGGCTAAGGCAAGTCAACTTGAAGAGTCCCTAAATGAGAGAAGCATCAAGTTGATGGACATCACAAGCATAGTGAATTCCATGCTAAATGGCAACCTAGGCTTAGGTGCTTCATCAAGCCAACCCCCACTGATTCAGAAGAATATATTAAAAACACCAATAAAATTTATTTCTGAAAAAGGTAAAGAAAAGATAGATAATAATAATAATGTTAAATAAACAGATGTAAAACCAAAGAATAAGAAAAAGGGAAAGAATAAAAAAAATCTCAACCATAATAATGTTCAGCAGATTTCATCGAACTCAGATCGACGAAATGTGTACAGTTCATCAAACTCAAGTCGATGAACTTTGAACGCAAACATTCATTATAATTATTCGTTGAACTACGATCGACAAAATCAGTATGGTTCATCAACCCGAGATCGATGATATTGGGGCCTAGAGAATGAATACCTTCATTCTCTTAGTGGAGTTCGACGAACTCATCCCCATTCTCGAACTCAGATCGACGAACTTACCAAAATTCGTCGAACCAAGGTCACTTTATCAGAAACTTTAATTTTCCAAAAACTTATAATCAACCAAGATCTTCCATTAACCAATTAAATCAATGGATAATTCCATCAAGAAGATATCATCACTTAGGTTATAAATGTCAACCAAAAAACTCTTATATTTCCAGCTTTAATTATGTAAAGAAAGAAAGACCCAAGGTAAACTGGGTCAAGAATAGCTAATGAAAGAATTGGTTCCTAAACACCTAGAGGGGGGGGGGGGGTGAATATGTGCAATAACTTTTTCTTATAAGACAAAATATTAATTCAGATAATCAAATTAAATCAAACAGTTCTACAGCTATCACAATCACAGAATTCACACAATCACAGATGACACAATGATTTATAGTGGTTCCCCAAGGCCTGGGTACATCCACTTTCCCCCTTCGCTTATCTAGCAGTGTGCTAGATTCAGCCTAACTTCTTTCCTTCTCCTCAGATCCGCAGAACTTACAGCTCAGAACCCAAACAAGGCTCCTATAACTGAGAGTGAGTCGACACTCTTACAGCTCAGGCAATCTGCCCTACCTCAGCCTTCAACAAGGCCTATAACTCAGGGATGACAATCTCCTACAATTTAGGCTCTCAGCCCTACCTCAGCCTTCAACAAGGCCTACCACTCAGAGAACTTAATATCCTATAACTCAGCCTTTATAAATCAGGCTTACAACTCAGATCTTAAAAAGATCCTATAAAAAATAGATGTAAATTTGAAATTCACCACCACCCTGGTTGAGAGAGAAAGGATCGAAGGTTTCTTGATCAGTTCTTGAAAGAATCTGATGTTAGAGATCAACCTGTCTTAGCTTTCTTCAAAGCTTCTTGAATTTCAACACAGTAGGGTTGATCTCCTTTGAAGTTGATCTTCAATCAGCTTATTTCTTGAAATTTAGAAATCAAGCTGAATTCTTCTTGGTAGCTTGGTTCAGAATATGCACTTAAGAGACTTGTTGATGTAAGTCCCTTTCTTCACTTGAATAGATGGAGCTCTCTCTCGCCAAATTCTTCTGAAGATTCTTCTGAATTCTTCTTTGAATTCTCTTGACAAACTCTGAATAGATCACCACTTGAGAATGTCTTCTTAGATCTTCTGTTGAAAAACTTTTTTTATTTTTTCGTTTTTTATATATATTTGTATATGGAGAGTGCCTTTATATAGACTTACTCCATGGTAACCGGCTAATCCAGTTTCTAACCAACATCTGATAGCTCTGACAGTTGCAATAGATCGGTTTGTTAAGGCAGCTGTCAAGTCTTCCAGTCACTTCTTGAATCTCTGTCTCTGTCAGCAAAGTGTCGAGACTCAACTTCATCATGTGTCGACACAAGTAGACTAAGTGTCAACACAAGCCTTGGTGGTGTTGACACAGCTCCTTTAGTGTTGACACTGCTTCTCGACATAGCTTCTGTAGAATGTGTCGACACTCGTTCTGTGTGTCGACACAGTCACTTCTTCTCTTCACAAAAATTAACTTTGTTGAAACTCTGCTATGTGTTGACACAAGTCCTGTATGTCGACACAGTTGATGTCGACAAAGTCTTCTATGTGTCGACACTGCCTCTGTGTGTCGACACAGTTGATGTCGACTAAGCTTTTCTGTGCGTCGACACTGCCTCTGTATGTCGACCCAGTTTCTTCTGGTGTCGACACAGCCTTTCCAAGTGTCGACATAATTGACTCCAGGTGTCGACACAGCTTTTCTCTAGTGTCGACACAAGCCTTCATAAGTATCAACACAACTTCTTCTTGTGTCGACTCATAGACTTAGAAACTTTTCCTGCATTCCTGCATTTTCTTAACCAGCACATATAAACTCAAAACAACATGAAATACACCTTGATGCATATCATTGAGTAAGGTGAGGCTTCTTCAAATCTGTTACACATTTTCCAATGTACCCAACAATCTCCCCTTATTTGGACAAGTCAAAACCCTTAGTCAATGATATACACCATTCATAATAAACACACATTATGATGTATAGAAACATTACTTGACAGGGTAACTAATAAACATAACATGTATAAAACGTCATCACAGAATAATGATGCAAACATAATGAGCATTAAGCATTGTTTTGTTTAAACTTTCAAAAGTTTCTTAATAATAGTTTACATAGATTTTTAAAACTAAAAATTACAATGTTGTAAAATCTAGTGAATCTATTCTAAGGCTGGTCAGGCTCCTTGATGATTATGTCTTTGCCTGACTGGATCTTGGCTTGTACTGGAGCTTTAGTATCTTCAGCTGGCTTCTTACCCTTTAGATCTTTCTTATTTTGTTCTTCAGCCCTTATCCTTTGCCTTTCAAAATAATGAAAAGGCTTTGGGAAGTACTTTCTATGCTCATAAGTATTAGGAGGTAGCTTCCCAGCTTTTGCCTTTCTTCTATATTGTAGAATGGCTTTCTGCCTAGCTTCATGCTTTTGCCATTCTTGCTCAGTGTACCATTTACCCCTATCATGGGTCTTGTCATTCACAGCCTTCCAGGAAGTCAATATAATATTCCTGGAAGTAGGGCTCCATTGCTCAAAATCAGGCTTCAATTCAGCCTATTCTCTGAACCTTTTCTTAGACAATAGAGTTTCCTTCTAAGCTTCCTTGGCAGCCCCTGACATTTCCACTTTCTCAATAATAATATTGTCAACCTAATGTAGAGGACTGTATATTGACTGTACTTCTTACTGAATCATATCAAAATCTGCTGGAGGGTAAATGACTTGAGCAACTTCAGGTTGATAACCTTCAAAATAAGTAGGTTGCACACCTGACTCAGCTATATTATCATCATCACATAGGGGTGGATATCCAAGGGTGGCTCTGATGCTATTAGATATCCATTTAGCATTATCTGAGCCTTCTTTAACTAACACTCTCTCCCCCTTTATGACTTCTCTTGCAATATGATCCCTGGGGTCATCTTTTTGAAATTTTACTTGTTCATCTAGATAATTAACACCATCTTTATAAAATGACCTTAGTTTCAGTAGCTGATCAGAAATGATCTTATGAGAATTCTTAATATCTATTTGTATAGCAGCTAGTTCTTCATGTAATTGCTTATCAAAATTTGACTTGGCTTTAGCCCTTGCCTCAGTCTGGGCAGCAGCATTATTCTTTAATTCTGTAACAATCACATTATGTGATTCTGTCAGATTGTCATTCATCCCTAGTTGATTTTCTATGATATAGCCTTGCTTAATAGCTATATCATCAACTTGAGTCTTTATTCCTTCGTGTTGTTTTGCTAGGAAAACTACAACATTACCTCCTTTATGGAAGCAATCTGTCATCTCCCTCTTATTCTGATTTACCTCAAATCTAATAGATTTGATATCTTGAGCCAGGGAGAATTGCAGATATTTATGGGTCTCATCCATATATTTCTCCATGGCTATCCTTTGTTCATCTAACTTTACTTGCAAAGATATCAGTAAGGAACTATAATCTTGTGCAGGAACTGGTTGTGTAGCAGTTTGCAATACCCTCTTATAGCTTTCGCTTCTTCTTTTGAAAACTATATGCTTTCTCTTCTTTGCTTGAATTTCTGCTTCATCTTCAGAAGCTGAGGTACTTGCAATATCAACTCTTTTCTGAGGACTAGGAGACAGTTCCTTTTCTGTCCTAGGTTGCTCCCCATGAGTCCCTTGCTCCTCCCCCTTAGTTCTGACTTGCTCACCATCAATTATAGATTGCTCTCCCTCAGTTCTTGCTTGCTCCCCCTCAGTTCTTACTTGTTCTATATCAAAGAACAACTCTTCAAGGGTAAACTCTTGTTGAGGTTGGACTGGAGGCACCACCAACTCAGGAGCATCAACAGCTGTAGATGTATCCTCCATGATAACATCTTGTGCTGGACTGTTTAGTAGAGCGGTATGGTCAACATCAACCAAGGGCATAGTTAGTGTTTCATCTTCATTATTGAAAATTGATTGATTAACTTCTTGGATTACCTCAAGAATAGTATGAGTAGCCATTTCACTTTCTAAGTGTGTTGGCACTTCCTCAAGATGAGGCTCCCCCTGCATCTGATCATCATGTCTAATGTCTTGAGTAGGTGATTTTTTAGGAATCTCTGGCCTCTCTTCATCAGGCATGTCCTTTGTTAGGACTCTATCCCATCTGGAGGTTATCCTTATATCCATTCTTCTCATGTGGTTAATCTTAGAACCAGTAATCTGTTCCATTACTTCTGGAATTGTTCTAGCCAAGTAAAGACTCATGATTCTTCCCATATTTGTCTTTTTGATGCCTTCCTTAATCTTTTCAAAGATTACTGCAGACCAATCTGTGTTCAGTCTGAAGATAATCCTGGTCATCAGGGTGAACATATAGACTGAAACACTATCATGTCCCCCTAGTTTGCAGAGAATGACCTTTGCAACCACTTCAAAAAAGAATTTTCCTTGCAGATTCATCCCTTTCCTGTTCATTACAGATCCAATCTTCATGGTGAAATCCAATCCACGCCACTAAAGTGCTTCCCTGGTCTTGGTAGAGGGTACTTCTTCTTCTTCTTGAGTTCTTAGGAGTTGAAGAGTTTTTCTCAAGCTCTTCAAGGTAAGTTTAACTTTAGCTCCCTGAACTGTATAGTTGATCTTAAGTCCAGTCGAATCTAAAGTAGCTGCGCCATAGAATTCCAGTATTTATTTCTTCCATATCTTTGTAGGTTCGGATACCAGAAATTCCAAACCATTTTCTGCAATTAGGGTTACTACTGTTTTAATCTCGGGTTCGACATTATCAAAAGTGTTGCGAACCAGCTAATAGTCTTCGTTGACATTATCTTCTAGCTTTGGCGCCATTGGGGTTGAGAGAAATCTTGAATTGAGAAGAGAGAATTTGTCGACACAAGGTTTTGTTCTCGAAAATATGGAGAGTGTGTCGACAGAGTATGTTGTTGACCTATTTATACCCTTCTAAATAATGAAGTTCAAAAGGCACATCAAAATTCTCTAACGTGTCGACACAGTTGAAATGTTTCGACACAAACTTCTAATGTCTCGACTGAGTGTTGACTTCTATATGTCGACACCAATTCTATTTGTCTTGGTCATGTTCGACGAAGAGCCCGTGAATTCGATGATTTGAGGTCGACAAAGTGTTGTTGAATCTGCGCTCGACGATATGTGTCGATTCTGCGCTCGACGATCAGCTGATTCTGCCCTCGACGAAATCTGTGTGTTGATTCTAAGTGTCGACACAACTTCTGGATGTGTCGACACAACTTCTTTGAAGAGTCAACAACTTTTTTCTATATGTGTCGACACCACTTTCCTGGAGTGTCGACACCAACTACTATGTGTTGACACAGATAACTTTTTGTGTCGACATAATTTTACTTAGCCAACATTCCTAATTCAATTTTGAAATTATTGAATTTAGTTTCATCTAATGGCTTAGTGAACATATCAGCAATTTGTAAATCTGTATTAACAAATTCTAAAGAAATATCTTCTCTCTCTACAATATCTCTAGGAAAATGGTATCTTTTTTCTATATGCTTTGTTCTACTATGAGAAACAGGATTATGAGCAATAGAAATAGCACTAGTAGAATCACATTATAATAGAGTTCTACTTACCTGAATACCATAATCTTCTAACTGATGTTGTATCCACAATAGCTGTGCACAACAACTTCCTGCAGCAACATACTCAGACTCAGCTGTGGAAATCGTCACACTAGTCTGCTTCTTACAGCTCCATGACACCAATCTTCCTCCTAGAAATTGACAGGTGACTGTTGTGCTTTTCCTATCTACTTTGCATCCTGCAAAGTCCGCATCTGAATATCCTATTAGTTGAAAATCTCTATTCCTAGGATACCAAAGGCCTAGATTAAGTGTGCCCTTAAGATATCTCAAAATCCTTTTGACAGCAGTAAGATTAGATTCTTTAGGGCAGGATTGGTACCTACCACAAACACATGTAACATACATGATGTCTGGTCTACTAGCAGTCAGATAAAGGAGTGAGCCAACTATCCCTCTGTACAAAGTCTCATCTACAGGTTTCCCTGCATCATCTTTGCTTAGAGACATACTTGTCCCCATTGGAGTCCTCATGGTAGTGGATGACTCCATACCATACTTCTTAATTAACTCCAGGGTGAACTTAGACTGGGATATGAACAAGCCATTATCAGTCTATCTTACTTGGAGTCCCAAGAAAAACTTAAGTTCTCCTATGCTGCTCATCTCAAACTTCCCTTTCATAAGTTTTGCAAACTTTCTATAAAGGTTGTTTTCAGTAGAACCAAATATTATGTCATCAACATATATTTGGACTAGGATGATCTTTCCTTTGGATTCTCTGAGGAATAGAGTCTTGTCTATTTTATCCCTTGAGAATTTGTTCTCAATGAGGAAAGTAGAGAGGGTTTCATACCAAGCCCTTGGGGCTTGTTTCAACCCATATAAAGCTTTCCTAAGTTTATAAACATAATTAGGATTGAGTGGATCAACAAAACCTGAGGGCTGTTCTACATAGACCTCCTCTTTTATGTCTTCATTCAGGAATGCTGATTTAACATCCATTTGGAACACTTTGAAACCTTGATATGCTGCATAGGCTAGGAATAGCCTGATTGCTTCCAACCTTGCCATAGGAGCAAAAGTCTTATCAAAGTATATGCCCTCTTCCTGCCTGTATCCTTTGGCAACTAGTCTTGCCTTGTTCTTCACTATGATCCCACTCTCAACAAGCTTGTTTCTATAAATCCACTTTGTCCCTATGACATTGTGGCCATTTGGTTTTGGAAACAACTCCCAGACCTTGCACCTTCTAAATTGACTTAAATCCTCCTGCATAGCATCAATCCAGTGTGGGTCTTGAATAGCTTCTTCAAATCTCTTGGGTTCCAATTGAGATAAGAAGCTTGAGCAAAGAACTGTATTTAAGTTCCTGCTTCTTGTTTGTACTCCATGTCTTGGATCACCAATGATCTGGTGTGCAGGATGATCCTTTAAATGTCTAACTACTGGAGGTAATCTATCAATAGTTTGACCTTCTTAAATCTCTTCATTATGCTGTACCTCATGGTCTTCATCATCCTCTTGAGTGTCTTATACTCCCCCTAGACAGCAACTACCATTTTCCTCATCCTGCTTTGCAGTTGGATATTCTCTGATAGTAAGCTGGTCCATCTTCTGCTGTATACCTGCAGAGCTACAATAACTACTAGGAAACTCACTATTAATAAGTCTAGATTCATCAAATATGACATGAACAGACTCTTCTACAAGTTGAGTAGCCAAATTGTAGACCATATACGCCTTACTATTGTTGTTGTACCCAACAAATATCCCATCTTGGGATTTGGCAGCAAACTTAGTTAGTTGAGACTTGCCATTGTTAAGCACATAGCACTTGCAACCAAAGATCCTAAAATAGGATAAGTTTGGTTTTCTTCCTTTCATAACCTCATAGGGTGTCTTTTTGTGGCTTTTGGTGATGGAAGCCCTATTGATCACATGACATACAGTGTTTACTGCGTCAGCCCAGAAATATTCTAGGAGAGAAGTGTCACTCAATAGTATTCTTCCAGCCTCAATCAATGTCCTATTCTTTCTTTCAGCAATGCCATTTTGCTGAGGTGTTCCAGGTGAGGAGAATTCCTGATGAATCCCAAATTCTTCACACAACCTTGTCATACTTTCATATTGGAATTCAGTTCCATGGGAACTTCTAATTTTGACAACTGAACTATCTAATTCATTCTGAATTTTTTTGATAAAATTGCAAAATACCTTTGGGGTTTCAGATTTCTGCCTCAGAAAGAATACCAATGAAAATCTACAATAGTCATCTACAACCACAAAAGTATAGACCTTCCTACCTAGTCTATGAACTGACATAGGACCAAATAAATCCATATGCAAGAGGTATAGGCACCTCACTGAGTCTTTGGTTTCTAGGCTATGAAAGGAGGATCTGGTCTGCTTGCTTTTTTGACAAGCTGAGCATATTCCATCCTTAAAGCACTTAACTTGAGGACCATTCCTCACTAACTCTTTACTAAAGAGTTGACCAATAGTCTTGTAGTTAAGATAAGCTAGCCTCTTGTGCCATTTGACACAATGAGAGGCTTTCTCATCAGCCACAAGACAGATAGGAGAATTGTTATTCTCGCTCTCAAAGTTTAGGCAATTCACATTTCTTTTTCTATAGCCAGTCAATATGACTTTTTGATCAATTAACCTCTTGATATGACACCCATTCTTGATAAATGAAAGGTCATATCCAAGATGACTCAGCTGACTTATGCTTATCAAGTTATGTTTCAAACCCTGCACATAAGCCACTTGAGTAATTGTAATTGAGTTGTTAGAAATGTTACCAAACCCTTTGATGACTCCTTTTTCAGAGCCACCAAAGATTACTTTAGGCCCATTCAATATTGGTGAGTAGTCCTCCAACAATCCTCTTGTTTCAGTCATGTGCGTGGAACATCCACGTCCAAGAACCATATATGGGCATGGCAACTTAGACTCACCTGCAACAAAGATTACTTAACCTTAGAACCCAAATAACATTTGGGTCCTTGGTTCAAGTTAGCCTGAAACTTAACAAATCTGCATGCTGCTCTTCTAATAGGTAGACTGCTACTCTCCTTGACACTTGTGTTGTGCCAACAGTCTAAGGCATAATGGTCTATCTTGCCACAACACCGGCACTCATAATTATTATACCTCTTTTTAGGTACAATCTTAGCTGTATTGTTGGCAGCAGATCTTTTGTTTTGTGCTGGGGCTTTACCTGTATTATTGGACTAGGCAGCCCATGCAGTTCTCTTAAAGCCTATTCCTGTCTTACCCTTTTGAGACACAAAGTCATCAATTAAGGGTAGGACAGATTTTGGCTTAGAAAAACTAGCCACTAATTCCTTCTATTTCTAAAGTCTGTTTTCTAGACTTTTGATCTGATCATTTTTGAATGTGATTGTTCTCATCCGAATAACAGTGATGTTTTTAAGATTGGCAATCTCATTCATCTTTTGATCCAGCAGCTTCTCTGAATCAGATGCAGTGAACTTAAGAGCTGCAATTTCCTTAGCCTGATTTTTGGCCAGGTTTTTGCTTCTCTTGAGTGCCTGCAACAAATCCCCATATTCATCTATAAGCTGATGAATATCTCCTTCAGATTCAGACCCATCCACATCTCTTGATGCAGATGCATCTGATTCTGACCCAGTATAGTAATCAAAATCTACAGATAAACTTTTTACCTTACTGGGACCAGGTTGATCCTGACACTGGTCTTCTTCAGACACAACCATCAGTCCTTTGCACTGATGGTCATCTTTCTCATAGATAGAGTCCAATAATTTCAAGAACTCATCCTCTTCTTCTGTTGTAAATAAACCAATATAGGCCTCAGCCTCAGATTCAGACTCTGAAGCTGATTGATCTGTCCAACTTTTCTCTTTCTTAGCTACCAAGGATTTCTCCTTCTTGCTCTTGTGCTGAGACTTCTTTTTATCAGCAGACTCCTTCCTTTTGTCTGGATAGTCAGCCACAACATGTCCTGGTCTGTTGCAGCAATAGCAAATAATCTTTGATGTAGTTGACTTGCTCGGCTTTGTCCCACTCCTGTCCTTCCTGGATGATTTTCTCTTCTAATAATAGTCATCCTTGTACTGAGATGAGGATGGCTTAGATTTCCACTGCTTCTTCTTTAAGAATCTCTAAAACTGCCTTGTGAAAGCAGCAAAGTCTTCATCTGAATTACTGCTGTCTGAACAGTGATTATTAGAATTTTCTGAGATCACTTCTGCATCTTTCTTATTAGAAGATTGAGACATCCTCCTATTCTTCCTTGTGGCTTCTACATTGAAGGCCACTTACTTTTCTCTATAGTCACCCTTTGTATTTTTCTCTTCCTCCTTTCTGGCTAACATCTGCATCTAATAAGACAGCAATTTGCCAAACAGTGTTGGAGGTGAAATTTCTGCCAGTCTGGCCACTTCCCTTATGACATAGATCTTTGTATCACAATCCTTAGTCATAGACCAAAGGAATTTGTCATTCAGCTCATATGTACTGAAGATTCTTCCATAGGACATTAGTTCATTTACAATTCTGTAGAACTTCTTATAACATTCAGTTATACTATCAGACTTGGCTTGTTTGAAACTCTCATATTCTTGATTAAGCATAGACTTTCTATCTTGCCTAACCTCTTCAGAACCCTCCATGTAGACAATCAATGTGTCCCATATCTCTTTGGAGGTTTTGTAGTGAATCAGATTCTGGAATGTTGAATCATCTATGGCACTCACTATAATATTCTATGCTCTTCTATCCATTGTAGCCAAGATGATCTCATCCTTTGTCATTTCTGAAAAATCCTAAGGAATCCTTTGATTAGCATCAAGAACAGAAACCATCATTGGAATATATGGTCCTTCCTTAACTGTTATATAAATTCTAGGATCAGATGCCTCCATAAATAGTCTGACCCTTTCCTTCCATATTTCAAAGATTTCCTTCCAACAGATAGGTAACTTCATTGACCAAGTTCTTTATGGTTTTATCCTGAACCCATCTTCTTTAACTTACTTCTGCCTTACAGATCTTACTCAGACTGTTAAGTCTTTCTTTGAGCAACTTGGCTCTGATACCACTTGAAAGAATTGGTTCCTAAACACCTAGAGGGGGGTGTGAATATGTGCAATTCCTTTTTCTTCTAAGGCAGAATATTAATTCAGATAATCAAATTAAATAAAACAGTTCTACAACTATCACAATCACAGAATTCACACAATCACAGATGACACAATGATTTATAGTGGTTCCCCAAGGTCTGCGTACATCCACTTTCCCCCTTCGCCTATCTAACAATGTGCTAGATTCGGCCTAACTTCATTCCTACTCCCCAGATCCGCAGATCTTACAGCTCAGAACCCAAAGAAGGCTCCTACAACTTAGAGTGAGTCCACACTCCTACAACTCAGGCAATCTGCCCTACCACAGCCTTCAACAAGGCCTACAACTCAGAGATGACAATCTCCTACAACTCAGGCTCTCAGCCCTACCTCAGCCTTCAGCAAGGCATACCACTCAGAGAACTTAATCTCCTACAACTTAGCATTTATAAATCAGGATTACAACTCAGATCTTAAAAAGATCCTACACAAAATAGATGTAAATTTGAAATTCACCACCACCCTGGTTGAGAGAGAAAGGATGGAAGATTTCTTGATCAGTTCTTGAAATAATCTGATGTTAGAGATCAACCTGTCTTAGCTTTCTTCAAAGCTTCTTGAATCTGAACACAGTAGGGTTGATCTCCTTTGAAGTTGATCTTCAATCAGCTTCTTTCTTGAAATTCAGAAATCAATCTGAATTCTTCTTGGCAGCCTGGTTCAGAATCTGTACTTAAGAGACTTGTTGATGTAAGTCCCTTTCTTCACTTGAATAGACGGAGCACTCTCTCTCCAAATTCTTCTGAAGATTCTTCTGAATTCTTCTTTGAATTCTCTTGACAAACTCTGAGTAGATCAACACTTGATAATGTCTTCTTAGATCTTCTATTGAAAAACTTCTTCTTTTTTTTGTTTTTATATATATATTTGTATATGGAGAATGCATTTATATAGACTTCCTCCATGGTAACCGGCTGATCCGGTTTCTAACCAACTTCTAACAGCTCTGACAGTTGTAGTAGACCGGTTTGTTATGACAGCTGTTAATACTTCCAGTCACTTCTTGAAACTCTGTCTCTGTCCGCAAAGTGTCGAGAATGAACTTCATCATGTGTCGACACAAGTAGACTATGAGTCGACACAAGCCTTAGTGGTGTCGACACAGCTCCTTTGGTGTTGACACTACTTCTCGACACAGCTTCTATAGAATGTGTCGACACTAGTTCTCTGTGTCGACACAGTCACTTCTTCTCTTCACAAAAATTAACTTTATTGAAACTTTGCAATATGTCGACACAAGTCCTGTGTGTCGACACAGTTGATGTCGACAAAGTCTTCTGTGTGTCGACACTGCCTCTGTGTGTTGACACAGTTGATGTCGACTAGGCTTTTCTGTGTGTCGACACTGCCTCTGTATATCAACACAGTTTTTTCTGGTGTCAACACATCCTTTCCAAGTGTCGACACAATCGACTCCAGGTGTCGACACATCTTTTCTCCAGTGTCGACACAAGCATTCATAAGTGTCAACACAGCTTCTTCTCGTGTCGACTCATGGACTTAGTAACTTTTCCTGCGTTCCTGCATTTTCTTAACCTGCACATATAAACTCAAAATAACATCAAATACACCTTGATGCATATCATTGAGTAAGGTTAGGCTTCTTCAAATCTGGTACACATTTTCCAATGTACCCAACAGCTAATCTGTTTTATTACAGATGAAAGACTATCCCACCATAGAGCAACAATGGTATCTGGATAGTGGATGTTCAAAACATATGACTGGAAATAAGGACAACCTAATCAACTACAAGTCTAAGCTATGATCCAAATTAATATTTGGTGATTCCAATTGTAACACCCCATATCCGTTACATAGCATATAACAGTAGGTCCGGCCGGGGCCCGATGCCATATACCACAGACAGAACGGGAGGTTACTCAATGGAAACCATCCAACTAATAAACAACATCCTACACAGAGTCATTCTAGTGGAAGCAATTATTAAAAGTTTCAAATTAAAGAACCCAGCCTCAAGCATGAATGTCCACTACAAAACCCATTAGGAATGAAGCAAAATACACAAGTACTGTCCTTGTGGCCTTAGAAATCGTTTACTCAAATATAAGTATTTTCCAAACCTCGGCACGCAGGCCAGTCATACATCAATAAAACAAGTAAACACTCAAATTAGGCCTTCGAGTGCTGGCTTCACAACTTGGGCTTTGGCCCGCTATTTACCGCTCGGCTCCGCAGCACCTGCAAAAAACAATCCATCGCACGGTGCCAAACAAAAGCAACGGTCAGCTATGCTGGCCAAATTATAACGATCCCTCCCCCAAACTCGGGGCGGCGATGCTCCTTTTCCCTGCACTTTGTTAGCATAACCAAGAGGTATAGATAAACACTTCATCATAGGCCTGGACACGCACGACCACACACCCCGTGCACTCACGGCACATTCTCGGTGAACCGGTCAACGTCACGTCAATTTAAGCCATAGATTTCTCGGTCTCACCACCACGACTAGGATGGCCAATATTGCGAGCATTTTGTCTTCCCTGCATGGGTCACATCAATTTAAGTCATAGACTGCCAAAGACCCTCATCTATGCCAACGGCTCCCACCGAACGACATAGAGCGGTTACGGTTCTGCCTGACCCGTTGCTCACATCACAACGTCAATTTAAGCCATATACGCGGGTCAAACCTCCCCGAGTCTTGTTTCCATCACACACTTCACATAACCCGGTTATGTTCAAGTTGGCGCCCAGGCCACCATGTTGGAAGAATCACGCATCTGCCCAGTATTTTGGGTGCACCTTGTAGTTAATCCCCAAGGCTCCCTGTTGCAATCTACCGCGTAGAAAAACCCGAAAAACAACCATTCGCGCGAAGTCTTCTCCAGCCATTCATGCAATGCAACATCACCGATCGAGACCAACATGTCTAGGTAGGCTTCACAAATCATGCCTATGTCCATTCTCGATTGCGGACTCTACATGTACATAAGGGGGACTATTCATGTCTACCCGAAGTAACGCCTCAAACTCATCACAAACTCGCGAGAGAGATCTTCTTATGCAAAGGAAAAGAGGACTTCACATGTCCTTGGATGAGAATCATTACCCTAGTATTTTGTAACGCCCCAAAACTCAAAAGAGCGATGGGTGACCTTTCTGTTCCAAATTTGGAATTTGGCAGGGGTACACGGCCCGGGACACGGGCGTGTCCCAGGGCATGTCGGGGTAGTTCAAAGTTCTGGCAAATCGAGCAGGCAGAATTCTAGGTTCGATGATCGTCGAGCAGAAGTCGACGATCTGGTCACAATGCTGCGGCCGACGATCTGTCGATATTCTGTATTCGACGATCTGGCCAGCTATCTCTGTTCTACGATCGGGCCGCGTGTTCGTCGATCAGGCTATTTTTTGGGTTCGACGATCGGGCCGTGGGTTCGATGATCGGGCCGTGCGTTCGACGATTTGGCAGAGATTTGCGTTCGACTATCGGGCCAGAGATCTCCGTTCGACGATCTGGAAGTGGTCGACGATCTTGGTTCGATGATCGTCGAGCGTGGGGCTGTTTATGGCGTGTTTGACTCGGTCGACGCGGAGTGTCGACATACCGGTGTGGCGGGAGTTGACTAATTGTTCCGACATTGATGCGGACGTGTCTTGCTCCGGATTGGTGAACCATGCGGTGTTTAACCCCATTTGTCCAGGTCAGACCTGGATCATGTCCGTGCATCCCTTTTTGTGGGATCCGACGGCTGTGGTTATTCCCGAAGAGGTTATACCCGAGAGAAGGGTTTCAGAACCCTTATTTTTCCTGCCGTGTTCTCTATCTAAATCATTGAGAGAGGGGAGAGCAAAGGAGGAAGAAGAAGTCTAAATCCAGTCTTTGGAGGAGTTTTAGAGCTCCAAATCTCGAGCCGACTTAGGATCTACGAAGGCATGGAGACTGCGGTGCTTTTCATCCGCTTACATTTCCATGGCGCCAAGGAAAAATTCTAGGGTAACGATTCTTTACTTCAGCATGTGAAACTCTACTTCTTTTGCATAGGAAGCCCGCACTCGCGAGTTTGCGGTGAGTTGGAGGCGTTCCTTCGGGTAGATATGTAAAGTCCCCGTTGTTTAGAGTCTGTATTCGAGAACGGACATAGGCATGATGTGTGAAGCCCACTCGGACAAGTTGGTCTGGATCGGTGATGTTGCATTGCATAAATGGTCGGAGAAGACTCCGTTCGAATGTTGTTTTTCGGGTTTTCTACGAGGTAGATTACAATAGGGAGCTTTGGGGATTAACTCCAAGGTGCACCCAGAAAACTAGTCGGATGCGTGATTCTGCCGTTTTGGTGGCCTGGGAGCCAACTTGTACATAACTGGGTTATGTAATATCGTGTGTTCGATTCACGGGCTTCGGGGAAACTTTACTCGCGCCGATGATTTTAAATGTCGTGGAAAGTGAGCAACGGGTTGAGTGGAACCATTCCTGCTCTATGTCGAGGGCATAGAGGTCGGGTCTTTGGCTGTCGATGATTTTAAGTGTCATGACTTATGCTTATAGGCTGTTGATGATTTTAAGTGTCATAACTTCTGCCTAGAAGACTCAAATGCTCACGAGAGATTGTCGTCATGGGGATGGTGGTGAGTCGGCGGGCTTATACTGTGATCACCGAGAATGTGCCCTGAGAGCACGGGGCGTGTGGACGTGCGTGCCAATGCCTGTGAAGCAATGTATTATATACTGCTTGGTTGTGCTAATAAAATACAGGGAAGGAGCATCGCCGCCCCGAATTGTGGGCGGGATCGTTATAATTTGGTCAGCATTGCTGACCGTTGCTTTTTTTTGCCGCAGTGCGGTGGTTTGTTGCTTGCAAGTGATGTTGGACCAAGAAGTCAATAGCGGGCTAAAGCCCAAATTGCAAAGCCGACCCTCGAAGGCCTAATTGAAGTGTTTACTTGCTTTTGTTCATGTATGACCGACCTGCGTGCCGTGGTATGGAAAACATGTAATATGAGTAAACCTTTTGTAAGGCCTTAAGGCCAATACTTGTGTATGTACTTCATTCCTTCTTGGCTTATTAGTGGACATTCATGCTTGTTGCTGGGTTCTTTTTATTGTAACTATTTAAACTGCTTCCGCTAGAATGCTCTATGTAGGACGTTGTGATTGGTTGGATGGTTTTCATTGAGTAACCACCCGGTCTTTCTGTGGTATATGACGTCGGGCCCCAACCAGACCTACTGTTATATGTTATGCAACAGATAGGGGGTGTTACAATTTGGTATCAGACTACTGGTTTTGGTCGGGCTAAAAATTAATTCGTGGACGAATTCCTTTTAATGGGTGGTGAGTACACGTGTGTGCGTCATCGTTATAACAGCAAAAGAACCCATGAATGTCCACTTAGGAACGAAAATACACGTGTTTGGGGAACCTGCGTGTTCCTATAAATACTGTTTGCAATTTTGTTTGGTCGCTTAACGGTGTTTTGTACCACTATAGGTGACTAGAATCGGTGTTGGGACGTCGGAACGTCGAGTTTCTGAGGCTAGCAGTGCACCAAATGATGCTCCTGCAACACCTCCATCGGCTGAGACCATATGATTGGTGGCCAAAGCATTGTTTGCCATGATTTATGCGCAGCCCTCAAGACAAATGCAGCAGCCCGCTCCTGCGATGGAGCAGGTACCTCTTCCAGAGGTAGAGCCGAGAATAGTGGAACAGGTAGTAGAGGAACCGTTGGTGCCAAGGAGGACAACAGAGAGATAGCTCAAACATGTCATGAGCTTTAATCCTCCGGTAATCTCGGGGTTGGGAACCCCATCTCAAGCCGAAGACAGACTCTCCCGTGTGAAGAGAGTCTTGACAGAGACGGAGGAGTGGCAAATGACCACTATTGCTACGTTCCATCTAGACGGTGATGCGAGCTTGTGGTAGGAAGGTTTGGAGCTGCATATTTTGAGAGGTAGGCAACTTACAGACGTCTCGATGGAAGAGTTCTCGAGACTATTCTTGGCTAGGTACCTCCCTTCGGTGCAGAGGATAGCGTTGGAGAACGAGTTCCTGAAGTTGGTTCAAGGAGACAGTAGAGTGGATGAATATCTCCACGAGTTTACTCGACTGAGTCGTTATGCTAGCTCCACCATCGCGGATGAGGAGCGCAAGACGAATCGATTATACAAAGGGTTGAGAGATGATTTAAGGCTACTACTCTTGGGGCCGATGGCACAGGGTTTCTTGACCTTAGTCAACACGGCCCGGTCCTTGGAGAAGGACATGAAGAATGTTCAAGCGAAGAAGAGCGTTGGTGATAAGAGGTCAGAGTTCAAAGTGCCGAACTCCTCAAAGTCTATGTTCTGGAAGTGGAACAAGAGAGCTAGAACTTCGGGTCCAGCCCCCTCTGCTGGTGCTTCTGGGGCGACTACGGGTCGGACCCCGGGCGCATGTTACAACTATGGGAAGCTGGGGCATTACGCCCGTGAGTGCCAGGGTGGACGTCCCAAGTCTGAAAGGAAGCCGGGAGCAACTTATGAAGAGAAGGGCAAGGCGGTGGATTCAACTGCGTCCCTGATGGCAAGGATGCCCCGCCATTTGCCCCCCGTGCCGACATGGATATCCATTTTGATCGCCGCCGCTACATATTCGTGGACATTGATGGTCGTTGCCGCAATCGTCCTCGCCGCCGCTGCCACCGCTACGTTCCCAGGCCTGTAATCTCTGATTAGGATTATAGATGGATGGTGTACCCATCCAATGCTAAACATCTGAGCCATCCCCAGGATCAACCATTGGCTACATATCGAGGGCATTCAGTTTTTTGCACTCTAAATATATTAACCGGCACAGCAAAATTAAGAAGTTGATTTCTCCAGCCACCTGCAATTAAGAAGTTGATTTCTCCAGCCACCTGCAATTAAGAAGTTGATTTCTCCAAGAGCCACTTACCTCTTCGGATGTCCTGTTGTTTAATGTTTAAAATTAATGTTGCCATTTATTTCCTATCTATAAAGACCCTGTAGCAGCCATTTGGAAGCAGTGAATGAAAAGTGGAAAAAAAAGAAACGCTACTCAAACGGTGCGTGAAGCAGCCGCTCGGCCTGGCCGACCCCGAACCCGACCCCAGGAAGCCGCCCCCTTGCTGCTGCGCCACCGCCTCTTGGTGGCCCTTCCTGCAACTCCGGCGACCTCATACCTCCTCCGGTGTGACTCCGAAGAAGGCGGCTCGGTTCTCTCCATACGGTGTGACTCCGGTGGACCCGTGGAAGTGAGACTCTTCCATAGTTATCCCTCTTCCTCCTCTCTAATTTCAGATTTGGGGTAACGAATTTCCTCTCCTAAACTTGTGTAGTGATTCGTCTTGGATTGTGAGTTTGGTGGAATTCTAGATAGCATATTTTATCCTAAAGCTTGATCATCCTTTGCATGACTAAAATCTGTAACTTTATTGCTTATTTCCGAATTTTTCGCGAAGGTTTTTGCAAGGATAGGTCCCCTTGAACGTTTGCAAGCCGGGGTTGGTTTAGCCTTCGGTTTCGAGCGGATCAAGAGGATTTGGTATATCCTCGTTTAACTTTGTTTTGAGGGCTGAATTTGGACTATTTTCCGAATCGAAGCTTTAGTCCGGATCACTCTCCATGTGGATGGAAACTGTTATGATGCGATGCTAGATGTATGGTTAGGTTATGATGTTAGTGTATGTCAATGTTTCGTGCAGACGTGGAAGGGAGATTTTCCCTTGTGAGATCGCGATATTTTAAACGAAACTCTGCCGGAATTTTGAATTTTGCGCGCACACCACATGTTCGTTGAAATTCCTCTTAGGACCCCCCTTGCCACTTCGTGCCTTAACCCCATTCCCGGGAGCGTGCTACATCAATTTGGTATCAAAGCGGCGCAAAGCTTTCTTAATCTTTGTCGGTCCTCCCGCGTCACCCTTTTTTGCACTTGGGCACGCTTGTTGGTCTTCTCTTTCTTTTCTTCGTTATATATAAACAAACAAATTGTGTTTCCTACAATATCTCAAAAACAAAAAAAAAAATATTTTTCGTGTTCCCTTAGTTTGAGTTTTCATTTAGACCTTATGACGCACATTGGGAGTTCCGCTCACTCCCCTTCACTCGTTGATCGAAACGTTATGTTAGCCCAGTATTTGACACCACCACCACGCACCTGTAGGCCTGTTAGAGTTCCCGTTCCGACCTATGATGGGATAGGTGGACCGCGAGTATTTTTAGGTTGGGTGAAGGATATTGAACGTTATTTTGAGCAGTCTCATCTTATGGACCCCCACAGGATTCCCGTTGCGAGACTACAATTATTAGGTCGAGCCCAAACCTTCTGGCTCCATGAGGAGCGACGTTTTGGTACGTCCCTCGACGACTCACTTGTAGGTTGGAAGATTATGAAGAATCTATTAACGGACGAGTATTACCCTCCCTACTGTCGCCCCCACTTTTCTGATTATCTGAATGAGTCGCCGCCTACGACTTTGCCTACGTCGACCCCGTATGTCCCATTGTACTCCCATACTCGGATATCTCATGATTTTGTTTCTCCCCGCCAGGGCACTAGACCCGTTTTTGATTATAGGAGCGACTGTAAGCCTCACGCTAGATCCTTGCTCCACCCAGATCTACCTATCTCGAGCACACGTACTCCAACCTTTAGGGAGAAAGAAAAGGTTCGGCCATCTGTCTCGCCACCAATCGTTGCCATCTGTACTCTTTTAGCTTCGACGTCTGAGCCCGCCACTGATGGCGATGCCGATTGTTTGGACGACTGTAGTGACGACGAGGAGATTGGGTATTCTAGTGACCTGGATGATGATGTCTCCTTTGAGGTATCCCTCCCTGGGATTAACCCACCTCCCCTCGACCATATTTCCGATCTGTCTCCTATGATAGTTGCGGAACCGTACGATGGCCCAGAGTTAGCTGACGTACCTACTGCGTTGGAAGATTTACCTTGCGAGGGAGCCGTACTTTTGGATCGATTAGCGGACGTGTTCGGACACGAATTGATTTTACCTAGTCCGATCCACTTGGTTAAACCGTCGTTATCAGCACCTCCGTTTGATATGACTCGTGGGCTATGTATTAGTGAGTATCCGCCGGCGGGCATGTTTTCATTTGCGACTGCGTATGATTTCCCGGCGACTGTGCCTATTGATTTGGTGTCCTCACGACATTGTTACCCGCCAAATCCAATTGCACATATCTTTCGTCCATCCTGTTATGACCTGCACGTACACATGTCGTCACCTTATGCCAGTGTCTGTGGGTTGCGTCACTTTCACGTCTGTTCACCTCTGAGAGCTTCTGACTGTAGAATTATTGATTCTAATTTAGTCTGGTTAGCCCACGAGTGGATACCTTCGGGTTCCGTAACAAAATTATTACGTTGGCGCGCCGCTCCTTTCATGATCTTCAACAATTTTGGATTTAACGCAATTTTTTTTGGATTTTTATGATGCAATCGGTGTTTCGCCGTGTTTCAATCTTTCGGATTTAATTTTGCATGTCTGGTTTCCACCTGAGTGGTTTTCTCCGACGTTTCTCTCTTCCACTTCAGATTCTTTTGGGTTGAGAGGTGAGATTCTTTTCGTGTCGCGCTTCCATTTGGGTTTCCTGGTTCTCGCATTAGATGTGGATGCTGCTGTCTCCTACCCTTCTCTCCATGGCCACTCATCGGGGATGAGTGATTTTGAGCGGGGGAGGATTGATGGCGAGGATGCCCCGCCATTTGCCCCCCGTGCCGACATGGATATCCATTTTGATCGCCGCCGCTACATATTCGTGGACATTGATGGTCGTTGCCGCAATCGTCGTCGCCGCCGCTGCCACCGCTACGTTCCCAGGCCTGTAATCTCTGATTAGGATTATAGATGGATGGTGTACCCATCCAATGCTAAACATCTGAGCCATCCCCAGGATCAACCATTGGCTACATATCGAGGGCATTCAGTTTTTTGCACTCTAAATATATTAACCGGCACAGCAAAATTAAGAAGTTGATTTCTCCAGCCACCTGCAATTAAGAAGTTGATTTCTCCAGCCACCTGCAATTAAGAAGTTGATTTCTCCAAGAGCCACTTACCTCTTCGGATGTCCTGTTGTTTAATGTTTAAAATTAATGTTGCCATTTATTTCCTATCTATAAAGACCCTGTAGCAGCCATTTGGAAGCAGTGAATGAAAAGTGGAAAAAAAAGAAACGCTACTCAAACGGTGCGTGAAGCAGCCGCTCGGCCTGGCCGACCCCGAACCCGACCCCAGGAAGTCGCCCCCTTGCTGCTGCGCCACCGCCTCTTGGTGGCCCTTCCTGCAACTCCGGCGACCTCCTACCTCCTCCGGTGTGACTCCGAAGAAGGCGGCTCGGTTCTCTCCATCCGGTGTGACTCCGGTGGACCCGTGGAAGTGCGACTCTTCCATAGTTATCCCTCTTCCTCCTCTCTAATTTCAGATTTGGGGTAACGAATTTCCTCTCCTAAACTTGTGTAGTGATTCGTCTTGGATTGTGAGTTTGGTGGAATTCTAGATAACATATTTTATCCTAAAGCTTGATCATCCTTTGCATGACTAAAATCTGAAACTTTATTGCTTATTTCCGAATTTTTCGCGAAGGTTTTTGCAAGGATAGGTCCCCTTGAACGTTTGCAAGCCGGGGTTGGTTTAGCCTTCGGTTTCGAGCGGATCAAGAGGATTTGGTATATCCTCGTTTAGCTTTGTTTTGAGGGCTGAATTTGGACTATTTTCCGAATCGAAGCTTTAGTCCGGATCACTCTCCATGTGGATGGAAACTGTTATGATGCGATGCTAGATGTATGGTTAGGTTATGATGTTAGTGTATGTCAATGTTTCGTGCAGGTGTGGATGGGAGATTTTCCCTTGTGAGATCGCGATATTTTAAACGAAACTCTGCCGGAATTTTGAATTTTGCGCGCACACCACATGTTCGTTGAAATTCCTCTTAGGACCCCCCTTGCCACTTCGTGCCTTAACCCCATTCCCGGGAGCGTGCTACATCAGTCCCACTATGCTCCGGCCCAACCGAGGGTTTATAATCTTGGCCAACAGGAGGCCATCAAACAGGCGGATGTGGTGACAGGTAAAATTTAAATTTGTAGCAAGTTAAATTTCTTTAAATACTTGTTATGCACATGTTACCTTACCACTGCTTGTTTAGGATTTGTTTTGATTTGTGAGTATCCGGCAAGAGCACTATTCGATACAGGAGCTTCACACTCCTTTTTGTCCGAAGAATTCATATCGCGCATCGGAGTACCTTCTTTGATGGCGAAGGACAAGTTGGATGTGTTGTGGCCCAATGGGTGTTCGATGCGCGCAGTTAGAATCTGTGGCGTGAAGATTCGAATAGGAGCCAGGAGTTCCATTTGCAAGCGTCGTTATTGCTGCTAGGTGGAATTTCGACGTTAAATTTGCCATGGACTGGCGCGCGGAGCAGCGGGCCTATATTGATTGTGGTAGCAAGGAAGTCAAGCTGGGAGCAAGTCGTGAGACGACTTTCTCGGGCTTGAAGGGGTCGAGCAAGACATCGATGTCTGCTCTTCAGGTGGTGAAGGCGGTTCGTGACGGTGCATAACTGTTCTTTACACTAGTGGAGGTTGCAAAGCCTAAGCCCTCATTGGACAGTATTTCAGTGGTACCGGGTGCAAAGCCTGTGTCACGCTCTCCATATCGGCTAGCGCCTAAGGAAATGGCGGAGCTGAAGGTTCAACTGCAAGAGTTGTTGGAGCAAGGGTATGTGCGTCCAAGTTCTTCGCCTTGGAGCGCGCCGGTCGTCTTTGTTAAGAAGAAGGACGGAAGCTTGAGGCAATGTATTGATTATAGGGAGCTCAACAAGTTGACGAAAAAGAATAAGTATCTGATCCCCCAGATTGATGATCTATTCGATCAGTTGGTCGGGTCGACGGTGTACTCAAAGTTGGACCTCAACTCCGGGTACTATCATCTGGGAATAAGGGAGAGTGATATCTTAAAGACAGCGTTCAATACGAGATACGAGCATTACGATTTTACGTTCATGCCATTTGGGCTGACTAATGCGCCGTCAGTGTTCATGGATTTGATGAACAGGGCCTTCAGGGAGTACTTGGACCATTTTGTGATCGTCTGCATCGACGATATTTTGGTGTACTCGCAGAGTGAGAAAGATCACTTCAGGCATCTTCATTTGGTTTTGGAGATGCTATGGAGGAGTCAATTGTACACTAAGTTCTCGAAGTGCGAGTTTTGGTTGTCCTCAGTGGCGTTCCTCGTCAAATAGTGAGTGGGGAAGGTATTTTCGTGGATCCGGCGAAGATTGTTGCGATACGGGAGTGGCCTTAGCTTTCTCCGGTAGCGGAAGTCCGGAGCTTTTGGGGCTTGCCGGCTATTATAGACGCTTCGTAGAGAACTTCTCGCGAATGGCATTACCTCAAACTACTTTGAAGAGGAAGGAGCAGAAGTTCATTTGGATGCCGGAGTGCGCGCGAGCTTTTGAGGAGTTGAAATGTCTGTTGACCACGACGCCTGTGCTGAGTTCGCCGAGTGGGACCGAAGGTTATGAGAGTTATAGCGATGCTTCAGGCAGTGGTTTGGGTTGTGTGTTGTTACAGCATGGAAGCGTTATAGCATATGGCTCGAGACAGCTGAAGGTGCATGAAAGGAACTATCCGGTCCATGACTTGGAGTTAGCGGCCGTGATTTTTTCCTTGAAGCTGTGGAGACATTATTTGTACGGTGTGAAGATTGATATCTACACCAATTACAAGAGCCTGAAGTATTTGATTGTTTAGAAAGATCTGAATATGTGAAAACGTAGATGGATGGAGTTCCTGGGGGACTATACATTCAAGATCCACTACGTGCCTGGTAAGGGCAATGCGGTTGCGGACGCGTTGAGTCGTCGATCCCCAGCTCAAGCCAATTGGCTATCGGTTCATGTTGAGCGGTTGGTTCGGGAGTTGGAGGCATTGGAGATTTCTTGCGTGGATAAGTAGTCAAGTGCTGAAGCGCTATTGAATTGGACTGAAGTTCAATATGACCCAGCTGATCGGATTCGGTAGGCTTTAGATATGGATGTCCATATGAAGCAGTTCATGGTAGAGGCTCTGGATGGGTCAAATTCCCAATTCGTTGTGGAGGACGGATTACGTTGGAAAGACGGTCGTCTGTGCGTCCCAAGTGTTGGCAATTTGCGGGTGGAATTATTGTATGAGGCACATCATACCAAGTACTCGATTCACCCAGGGAGCACGAAGATGTAACGCGATGTCAAGAAACTATTTTGGTGGCCGAGTTTGAAGAAGGATGTGGCAGTCTACGTGGCGAAGTGCCAAACTTGTGCCTTGGTGAAGGTTGAGTGCCAAAAGTCGGGAGGATTTCTGAAGTCCTTGCCTATTCCGGAGTGGAAATTCGACGACATCACAATGGACTTTGTGCATGGTTTGCCAAGGTCATAAAAGGGGAACGATGCCATCTGGGTGGTCGTAGATCGGCTAACGAAGGTATCGCATTTCATTCTGCATAGGAAGGATGATCCGGTGGAGAAGTTGGCGAAGTTATATATGGATAACATAGTGCGGCTCCACGGTGTGCCCCGCAGCATCGTGAGTGATCGGTATGGGCAGTTTACATCCAATGATTGGAGGCTTGTGCAGCAAATGTTGGGAACAAAGCTAAGTTTTAGCATAACCTTCCATTTGCAAACGGATGGGCAGACCGAGAGGGTCAATAGGACTATGGAAGACATGCTCCGCATGTGTGTCTTGGACTTTGGAAAGCAATGGGAAGACCATCTTTATCTGGTGGAATTTGCGCACAATAATAGCTACCAGGCGAGTATTCAAATGGCGCCCTTCGAGGCCCATTATGGTAGAAGATGTTGCACGTTGTTGTCCTGGTTGTGAACGGGTGAGTCAAGGTTGTACAAGCGCCAAGAGGTGGAGGATACTACTTCATTGGTGCGAACCATTCAGGAGAGGTTGCTAGTCACTCAGGACCGACAAGCGAAGTACTATAATATCAAGCACAGGAACGTGGAGTTCGCTGTAGGCGACTGGGTGTACTTAAAGATCAAGCCGTTCAAGGGTGTCTCGCAGGTGCGGCGATTGAAAAATCTAAGCCCGAGTTACCTTTGGATATTTGAGGTTCTGGAACGGGTTGGCAAAGCGGCATATCAGTTGAAGCTATTGGTGGAGCTTAGTGGTCTACATGATGTATTCCATATATCCGTGTTGCGGAAGGTGGTGCAAGAGCCTACGCAAGTGATCGCGGTCGATCAAGTGCCGATTGATAGTGGGTTGATGACAAAGGTCAAGCCTGTGCGGATTAAGGACTCGGAGGTGAAGCGGCTACGCAATAAAGAGATCAGGATGGTCAAGGTCCGTTGCGACAATTACGGCCGGGAAGAGCTGTCTTGGGAACGAGAGCAGACTATACTTGACGAGTACCAGGAGTTGTTCCACTCAGGTACAATTTTAAATTTTGTACTTATCATTCCTTTATGTAATTTCGTGGACGAAATTCTTTTAAGAGGGAGAGAGCTATAACGCCCCAAAACTCAAAAGAGCGATGGGTGACCTTTCTGTTCCAAATTTGGAATTTGGCAGGGGTACACGGCCCGGGACACGGGCGTGTCCCAGGGCATGTCGGGGTAGTTCAAAGTTCTGGCAAATCGAGCAGGCAGAATTCTAGGTTCGATGATCGTCGAGCAGAAGTCGACGATCTGGTCACAATGCTGCGGCCGACGATCTGTCGATATTCTGTATTCGACGATCTGGCCAGCTATCTCTGTTCTACGATCGGGCCGCGTGTTCGTCGATCAGGCTATTTTTTGGGTTCGACGATCGGGCCGTGGGTTCGATGATCGGGCCGTGCGTTCGACGATTTGGCAGAGATTTGCGTTCGACTATCGGGCCAGAGATCTTCGTTCGACGATCTGGTAGTGGTCGACGATCTTGGTTCGACGATCGTCGAGCGTGGGGCTGTTTATGGCGTGTTTGACTCGGTCGACGCGGAGTGTCGACATACCGGTGTGGCGGGAGTTGACTAATTGTTCCGACATTGATGCGGGCGTGTCTTGCTCCGGATTGGTGAACCATGCGGTGTTTAACCCCATTTGTCCAGGTCAGACCTGGATCATGTCCGTGCATCCCTTTTTGTGGGATCCGACGGCTGTGGTTATTCCCGAAGAGGTTATACCCGAGAGAAGGGTTTCAGAACACTTATTTTTCCTGCCGTTTTCTCTATCTAAATCATAGAGAGAGGGGAGAGCAAAGGAGGAAGAAGAAGTCTAAATCCAGTCTTTGGAGGAGTTTTAGAGCTCCAAATCTCGAGCCGACTTAGGATCTACGAAGGTATGGATATTGCGGTGCTTTTCATCCGCTTACATTTCCATGGCGCCAAGGAAAAATTCTAGGGTAACGATTCTTTACTTCAGCATGTGAAACTCTACTTCTTTTGCATAGGAAGCCCGCTCTCGCGAGTTTGCGGTGAGTTGGAGGCGTTCCTTCGGGTAGATATGTAAAGTCCCCGTTGTTTAGAGTCTGTAATCGAGAACGGACATAGGCATGATGTGTGAAGCCCACTCGGACAAGTTGGTCTGGATCGGTGATGTTGCATTGCATAAATGGTCGGAGAAGACTCCGTTCGAATGTTGTTTTTCGGGTTTTCTACGAGGTAGATTACAATAGGGAGCTTTGGGGATTAACTCCAAGGTGCACCCAGAAAACTAGACGGATGCGTGATTCTGCCGTTTTGGTGGCCTGGGAGCCAACTTGTACATAACTGGGTTATGTAATATCGTGTGTTCGATTCACGGGCTTCGGGGAAACTTTACTCGCGCCGATGATTTTAAATGTCGTGGCAAGTGAGCAACGGGTTGAGTGGAACCGTTCCTGCTCTATGTCGAGGGCATAGAGGTCGGGTCTTTGGCTGTCGATGATTTTAAGTGTCATGACTTATGCTTATAGGCTGTTGATGATTTTAAGTGTCATAACTTCTGCCTAGAAGACTCAAATGCTCACGAGAGATTGTCGTCCTGGGGATGGTGGTGAGTCGGCGGGCTTATACCGTGATCACCGAGAATGTGCCCTGAGAGCACGGGGCGTGTGGACGTGCGTGCCAATGCCTGTGAAGCAATGTATTATATACTGCTTGGTTGTGCTAATAAAATGCAGGGAAGGAGCATCGCCGCCCCGAATTGTGGGCGGGATCGTTATAATTTGGTCAGCATTGCTGACCGTTGCTTTTTTTGCCACAGTGCGGTGGTTTGTTGCTTGCAAGTGATGTTGGACCAAGAAGTCAATAGCGGGCTAAAGCCCAAATTGCAAAGCCGACCCTCGAAGGCCTAATTGAAATGTTTACTTGCTTTTGTTCATGTATGACCGGCCTGCGTGTCGTGGTATGGAAAACATGTAATATGAGTAAACCTTTTGTAAGGCCTTAAGGCCAATACTTGTGTATGTACTTCATTCCTTCTTGGCTTATTAGTGGACATTCATGCTTGTTGCTGGGTTCTTTTTATTGTAACTATTTAAACTGCTTCCGCTAGAATGCTCTATGTAGGACGTTGTGATTGGTTGGATGGTTTTCATTGAGTAACCACCCGGTCTGTCTGTGGTATATGACGTCGGGCCACGACCAGACCTACTGCTATATGTTATGCGACAGATAGAGGGTGTTACAATTTGGTATCAGACTACTGGTTTTGGTCGGGCTAAAAATGAATTCGTGGACGAATTCCTTTTAATGGGTGGTGAGTACATGTGTGTGCGTCATCGTTATAACAGCAAAAGAACCCATGAATGTCCACCTAGGAACGAAAATACACGTGTTTGGGGAACTTTCGTGTTCCTATAAATACTGTTTGCAATTTTGTTTGGTCGCTTAACGGTGTTTTGTACCACTATAGGTGACTAGAATCGGTGCTGGGACGTCGGAACGTCGAGTTTCTGAGGCTAGCAGTGCACCAAATGATGCTCCTGCAACACCTCCATCGGCTGAGACCATATGATTGGTGGCCAAAGCAGTGTTTGTCATGATTAATGCGCAGCCCGCAAGACAAATGCAGCAGCCCGCTCCTGCGATGGAGCAGGTACCTCTTCCAGAGGTAGAGCCGAGAATAGTGGAACAGGTAGTAGAGGAACCGTTGGTGCCAAGGAGGACAACAGAGAGATAGCTCAAACATGTCATGAGCTTTAATCCTCCGATATTCTCGGGGTTGGGAACCCCATCTCAAGCCGAAGACAGACTCTCCCGTGTGAAGAGAGTCTTGACAGAGACGGAGGAGTGGCAAATGACCACTATTGCTACGTTCCATCTGGACGGTGATGCGAGCTTGTGGTGGGAAGGTTTGGAGCTGCATATTTTGAGAGGTAGGCAACTTACAGACGTCTCGATGGAAGAGTTCTCGAGACTATTCTTGGCTAGGTACCTCCCTTCGGTGCAGAGGATAGCGTTGGAGAACGAGTTCCTGAAGTTGGTTCAAGGAGACAGTAGAGTGGATGAATATCTCCACGAGTTTACTCGACTGAGTCGTTATGCTAGCTCCACCATCGCGGATGAGGAGCGCAAGACGAATCGATTCTACAAAGGGTTGAGAGATGATTTAAGGCTACTACTCTCGGGGCCCGGTCCTTGGAGAAGGACATGAAGAATGTTCAAGCGAAGAAGAGCGTTGGTGATAAGAGGTCAGAGTTCAAAGTGCCGAACTCCTCAAAGTCTATGTTCTGGAAGTGGAACAAGAAAGCTAGGACTTCGGGTCCAGCCCCCTCTGCTGGTGCTTCTGGGGCGACTACGGGTCGGACCCCGGGCGCATGTTACAACTGTGGGAAGCCGGGGCATTACGCCCGTGAGTGCCAGGGTGGACGTCCCAAGTCTGAAAGGAAGCCGGGAGAAACTTATGAAGAGAAGGGCAAGGCGGTGGATTCAACCGCGTCCCACTATGCTCCGGCCCAACCGAGGGTTTATAATCTTGGCCAACAGGAGGCCATCAAACAGGCGGATGTGGTGACAGGTAAAATTTAAATTTGTAGCAAGTTAAATTTATTTAAATACTTGTTATGCACATGTTACCTTACCACTGCTTGTTTAGGATTTGTTTTGATTTGTGAGTATCCGGCAAGAGCACTATTCGATATAGGAGCTTCACACTCCTTTTTGTCCGAAGAATTCATATCGCGCATCGGAGTACCTTCTTTGATGGCGAAGGACAAGTTGGATGTGTTGTGGCCCAATGGGTGTTCGATGCGCGCAGCTAGAATCTGTGGCGTGAAGATTCGAATAGGGAGCCAGGAGTTCCATTTGCAAGCGTTGTTATTGCCGCTAGTGGAATTCGACGTTATATTTGGCATGGACTGGCGCGCGGAGCAGCGAGCCTATATTGATTGCGGTAGCAAGGAAGTCAAGTTGGGAGCAAGTCGTGAGACGACTTTCTCGGGCTTGAAGGGGTCGAGCAAGACATCGATGTCTGCTCTTCAGGTGGTGAAGGCGGTTCGTGACGGTGCATAACTGTTCTTTACACTAGTGGAGGTTGCAAAGCATAAGCCCTCATTGGACAGTATTTCAGTGGTACCGGGTGCAAAGCCTGTGTCACGCTCTCCATATCGGCTAGCGCCTAAGGAAATGGCGGAGCTGAAGGTTCAACTGCAAGAGTTGTTGGAGCAAGGGTATGTGCGTCCAAGTTCTTCGCCTTGGAGCGCGCCGGTCGTCTTTGTTAAGAAGAAGGACGGAAGCTTGAGGCAATGTATTGATTATAGGGAGCTCAACAAGTTGACGAAAAAGAATAAGTATCTGATCCCCCAGATTGATGATCTATTCGATCAGTTGGTCGGGTCGACGGTGTACTCAAAGTTGGACCTCAAGTCCGGGTACTATCAGCTGGGAATAAGGGAGAGTGATATCCCGAAGACAGCGTTCAGTACGAGATACGAGCATTACGATTTTACGTTCATGCCATTTGGGCTGACTAATGCGCCGTCAGTGTTCATGGATTTGATGAACAGGACCTTCAGGGAGTACTTGGACCATTTTGTGATCGTCTGCATCGACGATATTTTGGTGTACTCGCAGAGTGAGAAAGATCACTTCAGGCATCTTCATTTGGTTTTGGAGATGCTATGGAGGAGTCAATTGTACACTAAGTTCTCGAAGTGCGAGTTTTGGTTGTCCTCAGTGGCGTTCCTCGTCAAATAGTGAGTGGGGAAGGTATTGTCGTGGATCCGGCGAAGATTGTTGCGATACGGGAGTGGCCTTAGCTTTCTCCGATAGCGGAAGTCCGGAGCTTTCTGGGGCTTGCCGGCTATTATAGACGCTTCGTAGAGAACTTCTCGCGAATGGCATTACCTCAAACTACTTTGAAGAGGAAGGAGCAGAAGTTCATTTGGATGCCGGAGTGCGCGCGAGCTTTTGAGGAGTTGAAATGTCGGTTGACCACGGCGCCTGTGCTGAGTTCGCCGAGTGGGACCGAAGGTTATGAGAGTTATAGCGATGCTTCAGGCAGTGGTTTGGGTTGTGTGTTGTTACAGCATGGAAGCGTTATAGCATATGGCTCGAGACAGCTGAAGGTGCATGAAAGGAACTATCCGTCCATGACTTGGAGTTAGCGGCCGTGATTTTTTCCTTGAAGCTGTGGAGACATTATTTGTACGGTGTGAAGATTGATATCTACACCAATTACAAGAGCCTGAAGTATTTGATTGATTAGAAAGATCTGAATATGTGGAAACGTAGATGGATGGAGTTCCTGGGGGACTATAAATTCAAGATCCACTACGTGCCTGGTAAGGGCAATGCGGTTGCGGACGCGTTGAGTCGCCGAGCCCCAGCTCAAGCCAATTGGCTATCGGTGCATGTTGAGCAGTTGGTTCAGGAGTTGGAGGCATTGGAGATTTCTTGCGTGGATAAGCAGTCAAGTGCTGAAGCGCTATTGAATTGGACTGAAGTTCAATATGACCCAGCTGATCGGATTCGGTAGGCTTTAGATATGGATGTCCATATGAAGCAGTTCATGGTAGAGGCTCTGGATGGGTCAAATTCCCAATTCGTTGTGGAGGACGGATTACGTTGGAAAGACGGTCGTCTGTGCGTCCCAAGTGTTGGCAATTTGCGAGTGGAATTATTGTATGAGGCACATCATACCAAGTACTCGATTCACCCAGGGAGCACGAAGATGTACCACGATGTCAAGAAACTATTTTGGTGGCCGAGTTTGAAGAAGGATGTGGAACTCTACGTGGCGAAGTGCCAAACTTGTGCCTTGGTGAAGGTGGAGTGCCAAAAGCCGGGAGGATTTCTGAAGTCCTTGCCTATTCCGGAGTGGAAATTCGACGACATCACAATGGACTTTGTGCATTGTTTGCCAAGGTAATAAAAGGGGAACGATGCCATCTGGGTGGTCGTAGATCGGCTAACGAAGGTATCGCATTTCATTCTGTATAGGAAGGATGATCCGGTGGAGAAGTTGGCGAAGTTATATATGGATAACATAGTGCGGCTCCACGGTGTGCCCCGCAGCATCGTGAGTGATCGATATGGGAGGTTTACATCCAATGATTGGAGGCTTGTGCAGCAAATGTTGGGAACAAAGCTAAGTTTTAGCATAACCTTCCATTTGCAAACGGATGGGCAGACCGAGAGGGTCAATAGGACTATGGAAGACATGCTCCGCATGTGTGTCTTGGACTTTGGAAAGCAATGGGAAGACCATCTTTATCTGGTGGAATTTGCGCACAACAATAGCTACCAGGCGAGTATTCAAATGGCGCCCTTCGAGGCCCATTATGGTAGAAGATGTTGCACGTTGTTGTCCTGGTTGTGAACGGGTGAGTCAAAGTTGTACAAGCGCCAAGAGGTGGAGGATACTACTTCATTGGTGCGAACCATTCGGGAGAGGTTGCTAGTCACTCAGGACCGACAAGCGAAGTACTATAATATCAAGCACAGGAACGTGGAGTTCGCTGTAGGCGACTGGATGTACTTAAAGATCAAGCCATTCAAGGGTGTCTCGCAGGTGCGGCGATTGAAAAATCTAAGCCCGAGTTACCTTGGGACATTTGAGGTTCTGGAACGGGTTGGCAAAGCGGCATATCAGTTGAAGCTATTGGTGGAGCTTAGTGGTCTACATGATGTATTCCATATATCCGTGTTGCGGAAGGTGGTGCAAGAGCCTACGCAAGTGATCGCGGTCGATCAAGTGCCGATTGATAGTGGGTTGACGACAAAGGTCAAGCCTGTGCGGATTAAGGACTCGGAGGTGAAGCGGCTACGCAATAAAGAGATCAGGATGGTCAAGGTCCGTTGCGACAATTACGGCCGGGAAGAGCTGTCTTGGGAACGAGAGCAGACTATACTTGACGAGTACCAGGAGTTGTTCCACTCAGGTACAATTTTAAATTTTGTACTTATCATTCCTTTATGTAATTTCGTGGACGAAATTCTTTTAAGAGGGAGAGAGCTATAACGACCCGAAACTCAAAAGAGCGACGGGTGACGTTTCTGTACCAAATTTGGAATTTCGTAGGGGTACAGGGCCTGGGACACGGGCGTGTCCCAGGACGTATCGGGGTAGTTCAAAGTTCTGGCGAATCGACCAAGCAGAATTCTGGGTTCGATGATCGTCGAGCAGCGGTCGACGATCTGGCCACAATGATGCGGTCGACGATCTGTCGATATTCTGTGTTCGACGATCGGGCCAACTATCTCTGTTCGACGATCGGGCCAACTATCTCTGTTCGATGATCGGGTCGCGTGTTTGTCGATCAGGCAGTTTTCTGGGTTCGACGATCGGGCCGTGGGTTCGACGATCGGGCCGCGTGTTCGACGATTTGGCCAGAGATTTGCGTTCGATGATCGGGCCAGAGATCTCCGTTCGACGATCTGGCAGCGGTCGATGATCTTGGTTAGACGATCATCGAGCGTGGGGCTATTTATGGCGTGTTTGACTCGGTCGACGCGCAGTGTCGACACACGGGTTTGGCGGTAGTTGACTAATTGTTCCAACATTGACGCGGACATGTCTTGCTCCGGATTGGTGAACCATGCGGTGCTTAACCCCATTTGTCCAGGTCAGACCTAGATCGTTTCCGTATATCCATTTTTGTGGGATCCGACGGCTGTGGTTATTCCCGAAGAGGTTATACCCGAGAGAAGGGTTTCAGAACCCTTATTTTTCCTGTCGTGTTCTCTATCTAAATCCTAGAGAGAGGGGAGAGCAAAGGAGGAAGAAGAAGTCTAGATCCATTCTTTGGAGGAATTTTAGAGCTCCAAATCGCGGGCCGACTTCGGATCAACGAAGGCAAGGAGATTGCGGTGCTTTTCATCCACTTACATTTCCATGGCGCCAAGGAAGAACGCTAGGGTAACGATTCTCTACTTGAGCATGTGAAGCTCTACTTCTTTTGCATAGGAAGCCCGCTCTCACGAGTTTACGTTGAGTTGGAGGCGTTCCTTCGGGTATATATGTAAAGTCCTCATTGTTTAGAGTCCGTATTCGAGAACGGACATAGGCATGATGTGTGAAGCCTACCCGGACAAGTTGGTCTGGATCGGTGATGTTGCATTGCATAAATGGCCAGAGAAGACTCCGTGCGAATGTTGTTTTTCGGGTTTTCTACGAGGTAGATTGCAACAGGGAGCTTTGGGGATTAACTCCAAGGTGCACCCGGAAAATTGGGCGGATGCGTGATTCTGCCATTTTGGTGGCCTGGGAGCCAACTTGTACATAACTGGGTTATGTAATATTGTGCGTTCGATTCACGGGCTTCGGGGAAACTTAACTCGTGCCGATGATTTTAAATGTCGTGGCAAGTGAGCAACGGGTTGAGTGGAACCGTTCCTGCTCTATGCCGAGGGCATAGAGGTCGGGTCTTTGGCTGTCGATGATTTTAAGTGTCATGACTTATGATTATAGGCTGTTGATGATTTTAAGTGTCATAACTTCTGCCTAGAATACTCACATGCTCATGAGAGATTGTCGTCCTAGGGATGGTGGTGAGTCGGCGCTCTTAGACCGTGATCACCGAGAATGTGCCCTGAGAGCACGGGGCGTGTGGACGTGCGTGCCAACACCTGTCATGCAATATATTATATACTGCTTGGTTGTGCTAATAAAATGCAGGGAAGGAGCATCGCCGCCCCGAATTGGGGCGGGATCGTTATAATTTGGTCAGCATTGCTGACCGTTGCTTTTGTTTGCCACCGTGCGGTGGTTTGTTGCTTGCAGGTGCTGCTGGACCAAGCGGTCAATAGCGGGCTAAAGCCCAAATTGCGAAGCCGACACTCGAAGGCCTAATTGAAGTGTTTACTTGCTTTTGTTCATGTATGACCGGCCTGCGTGTCGTGGTATGGAAAACATGTAATATAAGTAAACCTTTTGTAAGGCCTTAAGGCCAGTACTTGTGTATGCACTTCATTCCTTCTTGGCTTATTAGTGGACATTCATGCTTGTTGCTGGGTTCTTTTTATTGCAACTATTTAAACTGCTTCCATTAGAATGCTCTGTGTAGGACGTTGTGATTGGTTGGTCTGTCTGTGGAATATGGCGTCGGGCCCCGACCGGACCTACTGCTATATGCTATGCGACGGATAGGGGGTGTTACACATTTTTCCTTGGCGTCGTGGACATCTATGCGAATGAAAAGCACCGCAATCTCCTTGCCTCCGTAGATCGGAAGTCGGCGCGTGATTTGCAGCTCTGAGGCTCTGCCGGTCACCGGATCTAGCCTCCTTCTTCTTCCTTGCTCTCCCCACTCTCTATATCTTTAGAAAGTGATTGAGTTTGAGAAATGAGGGATTTGAAAACCTATTCCCAGATATATCCCAGCAGGAACAACCCCCAACCGTCGGATCCCAAAATAAGGAAACGAATGGCCACGATTCGCCATTGAAATCCAAAGTCTGGGCCGTACACGGCCTGTGACACTCCTGTGTCTAGAGCCGTGTTCCCCATTCACCGTTGAAACCAACGCATCCCGAAAATAACACGGGCACCTGACACGCCCGTGTCAAACTTGACACGCCCGTGTCATCCAGAACACGGACGTGTACTGTGTCGTGTTACTCCATCGACACAGGACCGACACCAACCCGGGAAGAACACGGGTCTTGGACACGCCCGTGTCCCATTTGACACTCCCGTGTCTACCCGACACGGCCCGTGTGCTGACCCCTTGTAATAACCATGCAACAGCCTGACTTTAACCCGTGAAGGACACGGCCTGGGACACGCCTGTGTCTCAGGCCGTGTTCGCTGCTCGACGATCGTCGACTCCAAAATTCATCGGCCTCTCGGCCAGATCGTCGACCCCAACACGACACGCCCTGGCACACGGTCGTGTCCCAAGCCATGTGACCCCTGCCAAATTCCAAACTTGGCTTGAAACGCCGCCCGTCGCTCTTTTGAGTTTCGGGGGATTACAACACTCTCCCTCTTAATAGAATTTCATCCCCGAAATAACATAAAGGAAAGACAAACACAAACTTAAACGGTACCTGAGTGTAATTATTTCGGGTACACCTCAAGCATGGTCTTCTCTCTCTCCTACGTGAGCTCCTCCTGACCATAATTGTCCAAACGGACCTTGACCATCCTGATCTCTTTATTGCGTAGCCGCTTGACTTTCGAGTCCTCTTTGCGAACGGGCTTGACCTTCATCGTCAACCCATTATCCACTGGAACTTGATCCACCGTGTTCACACGCGAATGCTCTTGCACCGCCCTCTGTAGCACCGATATATGGAATACATCGTGTAGACCACTAAGCTCCACTGATAGCTTCAACTGATACGCTGCTTCGCCAATCCGCTCCAAAATCTCAAACGGTCCAAGGTACCTCGGGCTTAGCTTTTTCAAGCGCCGCACCCGCGAGACACCCTTGAATGGATTGGTCTTCAAGTACACCCAGTCGCCAACAGCAAACTCCACGTTCCTGTGCTTGGCATTATAGTACTTAACCTGGCGGTCCTTAGCGATTAGTAACCTTTCCCAAATGGTTCTGTAACTCCCCGAATATTGTGTAAGACCCCCTTTTTTCATTTAAAATGCCGGGGTCTTAGGCCGAGAACCGCCGTTTTGCGGTGACTCCTTCACGCCCTGAAGGGTCATCAACACAAAGCGCCGATTCTGCCGGCCAATTCGATCACAAAAAAGTAGCAAAACAAAGTAAACGCAAACTAAGAGTCCACAGAAAATCACATATCATATAGATAATCTCCACGAAGGGAGTGTCCACAGAATAATATATCAGAGTACTAAAATACAGGCTTATGCCCGGTACATCATGTCCTCACTACAAATCACTCATGCGGAAGCAAAAACAGAACATCTACTCAAGGTAGAGACTCACGGTCCTAGCTGTATGAACTCCGGAGCTAGACTGCCCCATCTCCAAGCGCACAGGTCTTTAGGGCTACTCCCCCGTGCTGGGATCCACGATTCCCTAAAATGTTACGGTTCGAAAACTGTTAGTATAAAAGTCTAAGCCCTATCATCCCCCACCCCTTCCCCCATGACTCCTACGCACCGAGCGGAGAGGAAGAAAGAGGAGGACTTGAAGGTGGAGAAAAATCAAAAACAGATGGCATCGGACCTATACTAGCAATTCTATAATAGATATTGACAATAAGATGAAATATGAAAAGTAACCTTCACTTATGTGAGAACACATAAGCCAAGGGGTCTTCTGCAAGGCTCCCATCGTATAAAAAGTACCATACTAATTTATATGTTGGGGTATCGGTTATCAAACAGCAGTAAATATATATCAAAATTGACCTTAATTTATAAACTTGCCCACACAAGCTTATAGACCAAGGGATCGTTTTGCAAGTCCTAATGTATAAGTGTCCCATTCTACTTATACCTTAGTTGTCAGGGGTTAAATAAATCGATTATGCTATGACATGCTAGTGGGTATAATGGATCATGCAAATGCAACACACACACCCGACTCTGTGCACACAGACCTTTAGTTCCTCCTTTCTGGAGCCGTAACCTCCCAGGATACCTCCGTAGTGCAGACGGAAGCGGTGGGTTAGCCTTGCCCACCTCTAAACCAGTAAAGCACTACCGGTAAGACCTATCGTACGCCTCAACGCTTGGTGCACGAAGCGGACTCCTACGTACCCTTGCCGGCTAGCGCACCGGTCTTCTGTTGGCAAAGTGCTAACCACACTTGCCGAGTCAGCGTATTGGTGTCGGTGCATCGACCCTCCAATACTGAAGACCCACCACCTTAATTTTCTTTCCTCTCATGCACATGGAAATTTATCGTATTCAAAACCGAGCCGAAGCTCCCCGGACCAAAATGTCTGTCTCAAACAATCGAGCCGAAACTCCCCGGACCAAAACGTCTGTCTCTTAACTATCCAAGCTGAAGCTCCCAACAATCTTTCTGTGCTATCTGTGTTCGTGAAATATGCAACCCTAATTACTAAGTTACTCTTTTCAGCTTGTTAATACAGTTTACGTTTACCCAGGACTGCCCCCAGTATTCCCTGTGAAGAGCTCTCAAGGGGCACTAGGAACTATGTTGGGTTTACGCCGAGCGTTCCCTTTCGCAAGGTAGTTATTATTATTATTGGTTGATTCCCTTACCCATTACCTTCTCATATTACAATAGGCTAATCCTAGGGTGATTTGACTCTACCTCACCTCGGGGAAGACGATCTTTCGTCGAACCCGAGCGCCTTTAAACTCTAGCCAAACAAATTTCTCACCACTCTTCTTATCCTTCTATGGTGAACTCATCCACATCTATCCAAAATGACTAACTCTTAAACCATGTCCGATCGTATCTTATTGCAATTTACCCATCTTGCTAAATGCAGACCATCCTAGGCTATATGTCGGACCGGACAGGAGATAATCCAAATACTCATCCAAATGGACTACCTTATTTACTGGAGACTTATCATGACACAAATAGACTAAATCCAAGAAATTATAATTTTCCTAATTTATCTGGCATTTAATTAATTTCCTTAAAGCTTCCAAAGGCTACCAGTTTGAACATGAACTACCCTAAGTACTCATGCAAGATGCCTAACAAAATTATTATAAATATTAGGTTATCTCAATATGGTAAATCCAAATTATCACAATTTTTCTATCATCAAAAGGGCACTAAAACTATTTTAGCAATATTTACGATCTTCCGTTGTTTATGAATCAAGTACAGAAAATATCCATCCAAAAATTATAAATTAATTATACTATACAGATACAACCTTAAAAGTAGCATTGGCCATGTTTCATAATTGTTTAGCAAGTATTAATCTCTGAATAAATTAATTATGAAAAATCTCTATATTATGGACTTGTAAAGAAAGTACTGTAATCAGCCCTCTAAAAATTATGAATAAATTCCTACAAGCATATTTTGGCCTGAAATCTTTAGTACCTAAGTCTCATGATTTTTCAACAGATATATCATCTATAAATAATTTTATACCACCAAAGCCTCCTTTTTGAAACTAGTGAAGGAAGTACTAAATATCCTCAATTAAAAATTGTAAAAAAATTCAGGGATATTCACTTAGACCTAGATCATCTACTGACCAGGTTTCATTAGTTTCAAATGAACAGAATAATCAAATTAATTAAAACACCATTTTGGGCCAATTGATATTAAACAAATAAAGTACTAGAAATATAATCCATAAAATTCTAATAAAATTACTAGGGGTTTTAAATGGTCTAAAACTAACTCTACCCAAGTTTCACAACCTTTAAATAAGGTTTAGTGGCTGAATTTACAAAATTGTGCTTCTACCCTAAAACTAGAGTTAGGGTTTTGAGGTGTCTACCTTCCTCCAAGTCCTCTAAGATTACTTCCATAGAACTTAGGTTACACTACCTCCAATTCTACTGAGTTTTCAAGGTCATACAACGGCATTAGCCATCACGTCCTTCACAACCCCCCAAAAGTTCTTCTTTAGGGTTTGAGGTTGAACCCTAGGGTAAATCAAGCCTGAATCACCCCATTTTCCTTAAGAGGGTGACATTGGCCATACTAAGTCAGTGTACAAAATCTCAGCCTCTGTTGAGGGGAGGTGGCCATCCTAAGCCCATGGTGCACTTTTAATCAAAAACACCTCCTTAAGGCCAAACTAGGGTTTGGTGATTCCCTAACCAAAACACATCCAAATGAGTTGAAATTTTGTACAGAGCTAGGTATTGATACCTGGGACCACTAACCAAAATTTGGGATGGTTTGGAGGTCATTAGACCACTTAATTAAAATACCGTATTATTATTAAATAAAAGTAAAAACTTTAGGCAAAGTGTCTCCAAAAAATCCCAATTTTGACAGACCTTAGGTATAGTTAAGACTGATCCCCTGTCCAAATTTCAGACCATTTGGACAAGGGATGAAGGGTTGGCATCCATTTGAGTCTCGGAACAGCCCTAAGTACAGGTCCCACCAAAATGGGTGCACTGGTCCAACCAGAGGGCCAAATTTGTCCAAATCAATTTTGGATTAAAGTAGACCCATAGGGCTACAACTTTCATATTGAACGTTTTCCCACCAAGTGGCCCTAAGTATTTTTAAAAATTTCAAAACATTTACTGTAAATAATGTGACAGAAATGAAATTAAATCAAAATAATCAGATTCTTATCAAAGGCGCCGCACGAATCTTGGCGCAATCCAAGGGCAGCCAAGTCATCTTCCTCCTTGAACTGACGGCCATGATGTCCCCGTCCTGGGCCACCTTGAGGGCTGATTTCCCGGCCACCTGTCCACTTCCCCGGCCAGCCACTGCCACCACTCCCTTCGTGGATGTGGTGGCTACCCTCAACCGGCGGCACGGCCGCCGGAGGGGCCGTTTCCGGCTATCCCGATAAGAATAATTTCCTTGGAAAAACCAAGAAATCGAAATATGCATTGGGCTCAATTGAGCCCGAACCTTGAACCTAATTAGCCCTAAGATCTACCCATGAAGTGAGGAGAGGGGGAGGACCTTTCTAGCGGCCTGAATGCAGGAGGAACGGGGGATGCCATGGTCGACGGCGACGGCGCTCGGCTTCCACAACAACATAGTGGGACGGCTTGTTCCTTCCAGGTAAGAGTTCGAAAATGCTCCCATCTGCCCACTGATGATGTTTAAATGGTCAATTGGGGAGGTGGGCGACTGGTTCTTCAATGCCCATCAAACACCATTAAAGGCGTGGCTCAGGTTGAGTGGGGGGGGGGGGGGGGGGCTGAACCTACCTCTTGGTGGCCGGGAAATGGCTGGAATCAGCTCCTATTCCCTAGATGAGTTGATTGCAGCCATAAAGGATGGTTGTTGACCTCCTTTGGCCGGTCCCCACCCATCCCTTCCTCTCCCCCAATTCTCTCTCCCTCCATTTTCATGAAAGGAAGCTCCTTTCTCTCTCCTAGTCACCCATGTTTACTGGTCAACTCCATAGGATATGTGCAACCCACTTAATCATAATAATTATGAAAAGGGAGGTTAGCCTAAGGGAAAAATGGCTTGAGCTTGGGTTAGCCCATTTGGGCTAGGTTTGACTTGGCTTAGGCTAGGGTTGACTTGGGTCAATTTGATCTTTTGGGTTGACCCCAATGAGTCCTTGGTGACCCATTAGCCTCCCCTAAGTTCTATGTAGGGTTGGGTAGGGTGAAAATGGCACCTTGGTGGTCACTTGTCCCTTGGTAAGGGCACTTTGACCACTTTGGGGCTTGAGTTGACTTGCGTCAACTTAGCCACTAAGTTTGACTCCAATGGGTCCCTAGTGACCCATTGACCTCACTTTAGGTTTAGAAAGCCCTGAGTGAGGTTGGTTGGGCACATTAGAGGTCAACGGCCCTCTATTAGGGCACCTTGCCCTATTTAGGCCTATGGTAGTCCTAGGTCAAATTGGCCACTTGGGGTTGACTCCAATGGGCCCTTAAGGCTCTAGTGGACCCTCTAATGGGTTACTGATGTTGTGGTGGGGTCATGGAGTCATGGTGAAGCCCTAAGGTCAAACCCTAGGTTTGGTGATGAGGTTGTGCCATAGGTAGACCATGGTGATCCTCACCTTGGCCTTCTATCTCTTGGCCCATTTCTGGCTTCCTAGGATTTTGTCATGACCTAGTAATGGCCAAAACCACTCTTAGGGGTCTAGTTGGAAATGATATGTTACAAATCCCAATAAACAAAACAATGATTTCGTCACCGAAATCAAGGTTAAGCTTACGGGAATTTCTACCGAAGAAAAGAAACTTGTAACATCCCATCACGACGCCATGTTTGCTAAATTAGGTTTAAAGGGAAACCTAAATCTATGACCAATTCGCCTAATTGGCAAACCAAGATCCCAATAAACAAAAGATTAGCCTCTACTCTTCCTGGAGCAGCCTTACTAATTTAAAGCAGGAAAATAAATTAAACATCTTGAGGGGTTGTGAGGTATACCTGACTGAACAGCTCTGGGTAATTTTGTCACATCAGGTCCTGCAGTTCCCAGGTATGCTCCTCCTGGCCGTGGTTCCTCCACAGAACTTTGAATAACAGAACCTTCTTGCGACGCAAGATCCGTACTCCTTGTCGTCGATCCGAACTGGCTCTAAGCGAACTGACCGGTATGAAGCTACCGATCCATCTGTGGTCGAAATCTGCTGCTCCGGGCATAGTAGAGCCCTCTTGAGCGAGGAAATATGGAACACATCATGCAATGCTACCAGCTCTGGTGGCAACTCCAGCCTGTAAGCTAGGGGTCCAATCCGTTCCAGGATCCTGTAAGGGCCCATATACCAAGGGCTGAGCTTCTTCTTCCGACCACGCAACCGTGAAACTCCTTGCATGGGCCGGATCTTCAGAAACACTCGGTCCCCCACCTGAAACTCCACATGACGATGTTGGACGTCATAGTACTTAGCCTGTCTCCTCTACGCCTCTAACATCCTGTCTTTGATCAGCCTCACCTGAGCCTCAGTGTCTTCAACAAAATCCGATCCCAACACCTTCAGATCCTCATCCTGAATCCAAGAAAGCGAGGTCCTGCATTTACTTCCATACAAGGCTTCGTAAGGCGCCATCCTGATGCTGGACTCGTAGCTATTGTTATAGGAGAACTCGACCAGGGGTAAGAGCTTCTCCCACGGTTCCCCGCGGTCCAAAATACATAGTCTCAAAAGATCTTCCAGCGTCCGATTGGTGCGTTCCGTCTGCCCATACGTCTGGGGATGGAATGCAGTGCTGAAGGTCAATCGTGTGCCTAAGTAAGCCTACACAGATCTCCACTCCCTGGAAGTGAACCGGCCATCCCAATACGACACGATCATCTTGGGCACCCCGTGATATCGAACGAACTGCTCCACAAATCTCCGTACTAATACTCCCACAACGTTATCCTTCATGATCGGAATGAATCTGGCCACCTTAGTCAACCGATCGACGATGACCCAAATTGAGTTGTTTCCCGTCCGTGATCGGGGAAGTCCATGAATAAAGTCCATCGCGATGTCTTCAAACTTCCACTCCGGTACCGGGAGTGGTTGCAACAATCCTGCGGGGTTTTTGCACTCCGCCTTCACTAGCTGGCACGCTTCACAGTGGGTCACAAACTGAGTGATATCCTTCTTCATGCCTGGCCAGTATATAGACTTCTTCAAGTCCGCAGTCATCTTCGTGATCCCCGGGTGCACCGAGTATCTGCTGTGGTGGGCCTCCGTCATGATATCTTCCCGGACCTGGACTCCTTCCGGTATATAAGTCCGACCTCTAAAGCATACCACGCCATCCCTCATCGTGTAATCCCCTGCTGCACCGTTCTCCAAGGCCCAGAATATCGGCTCCAATTTGGCATCTCGCCTCTGCCCATCTCTAACTCGGTCCCGGATATCGTCCGTAGCACTCATCACAGCTAAATACTCCATGTAAAGCACGAGGTCCTCGGACGACACCAGTGTGATGTGCATATCCTCCAATCTCCTCACCAGCTCTATAGACATAACCTGGGGCCCGACTTCGGAAGTGGCAGCTCTCCGACTCAACGCATCGGCCACCACGTTTGCCTTCCCTGGATGGTAGTGTATCTCATACTGGTAATCCGCTAAGAACTCCACCCAGCGCCTCTGTATGATGTTCAGTTCCTTCTACGTGTCCACGTATTTCAGGTTCTTGTGGTCGGAGTAGATGTCACAGTGGACTCCATAAAGATAATGGCGCCAAACCTTCAAAGCAAAAATGACCGCCCCCATCTCAAGGTCGTGCACCGGGTAGTTCTGTTCGTGCTTCTTCAACTAGCGAGACGCATACACAATCACATGACCCTTCTGCATCAGTACAGCTCCCATACCCTGGTAGGAAGCATCAGTGTAGACCTGTAATCCTTCTCTCCGTGAGGGGAGAGCAAGTAAGGGAGCCGAGGTGAGTCGATCCTTCAGCTCCTGGAAAGCCGCCTGGCACTGCCTGGTCCACACGAAAGGTACCTCCTTCTTCATCAAAGATGTGAGTGGGAGGGCGATTCGACAGAATCCCTCCACAAACTTCCGGTAATAGCCGGCAAGTCTTAGGAAACTTCGTACGTCGGTGGCTGCCTTCAACTGCGTCCAATCCCGAACTACCTGAATCTTTGTCGGATCCACTGCCAACCCGGCTCCACTAATAATATGGCCTAAGAAGCCCACCTCCTTCATCCAGAACTGCATTTGCTGAACTTTGCATATAGATGATTCTCTCGCAGTCTCTGTAGGGTCAGTGCCAGATGGCGAGTGTGCTTCTCCTCCGTTCTCGAGTAGATGAGGATGTGATCGATAAACACAATGACAAACACATCTAGATACTCCTTGAAAACCTGGTTCATGAGGGTCATGAACGCCGATGGTGCATTCGTGAGCCCGAAGTGCATCACCGTAAACTCAAACAATCCATATCTGCTACTAAAAGCAGTCTTCTGAATATCCTCCTCTCGAATCCGAAGCTGGTAGTATCCCGACTTCAAATCTAATTTTGAAAAGAACTGTGATGAATTGTAAATATACGTATTTTTGTGCACATTAATTTAGTGGTTTTCATTTATTTTCATCATTTTTACTTATTTTTGTTCAATAAAATGCTCCTATTCTTGTAAATTTACTACTAACTTGTTTTTTTTATTTTTCAGAAAAATTCCAAAATCTGCCAAAATTGGGCAGTACACGCCCGTGTTATTTTGATCACGCCCGTGACCAGGGCGTGATAGCTCAAAATCCCGTGAAGTTGCAAATTTCTGAAGTAAAAAGCTTGACACGCCTGGCGACACGCCCGTGTCACCCGACACGGGGCGTGACAGAAGCCTGTGTCCACTCCACTCGACGAATTCAGTTCAACGATCGTCGAACCCGCGACACGCCCACCGTCACGCCCGTGACCTAGGGCGTGACTCAAACTCAGCTCGACGATTTCAACTCGACACTTTCCGCTCGACGATTGTCGAGTGTCGACACTAACTGACACGCCCAGCGTCACGCCCGTGACCTGGGGCGTGACCATTCCACCTAGCTCGACAAGACCCGCGCGGCGACTTTCGGCGCAACCCGCGCCCAGTTCTACCTCGCCGACACGCCCACCGTCACGCCCGTGACTAGGGGCGTGACCAACGCGAGACCGACACGTGTCCAGCCCGAAGTCAACTTTGCCATCAAATCGCCGGCCGCCTTCGCAAATAGTAGTGACACGCCGACCGACATGTCCGTGTCGGAGGGCGTGTACTTTGCTTTTTTTCCTATAAATTCCCCACTTCTGTAATGACCAAGGGTTCACATTTTTGAGCCACTTTAGTGTGTTTTGTGGGCTGCATCTGTGGATTCCCGTGCTATGTAAGGAGATTTCTCCCCCCTTTTCTTTCATGTTTGTTTTTGCTTTAGCTTTAGCTTTGTAATAGCTTTGTAATAGTTTCCTTTAATCAATAAAAATGTTAGTTTTTCTCTTCTTATTTGGCTTTGGAATGAACTCATGTGCCCACTTTTCTTCTCATTTTATCCTTTGTTTCTCCTTTATTTTTCTCTTTATGAAAAGTGTGTGTGTGTGTGTGTGTATGAGTGTAACATGTTTAATATTCATGTTTTTAACTTGTCTTCATGTTAGGTTTTGTAGTAGATTTCATTTCCAAGTTAGGTATGATAAGTTTTCCTTATTTTCATCATGTCCTTTTCTTAAGAGCCCTATGCTTTCATTCTTATGTATTTATAAAAGAGTATTGAAAGTGAATTTGATTTTTTTACTTAGCTTTGTTTTGTAGGATTGTAAAACTTTTTTTTGTTATTTTCATTTTCTTTTCACTTTTTAATAGCTTTTATGAAAACATAAGAATGAAAATCTTGTTATTTTAATTTTTAAAGAACTTTGTTTTTTTGATTTGTTTTGAAAAACCTTTGTTCTCTTAAAATTTTATTTTGTTCTTTTTATTTGTTTTTGGTAAAATCTAAGTATAGAAAAGTAGTAGTTTTAATTTTTAGGTAACTTTCATTTTGTGTTCAAATGTGTGTGTGAGTGTACGAGAATAATCTTTATCTTTTCTTTAATTTATGAAGAGTGTGTGAGTGTAGGTGTTAAATTTTCATGCTTTATTTTCATGCTTTATTTTATTGCTTTCTTCAATTATGTAGAGTGCGTGTGTGTAGGAGATAAATTTTCATGCTTTATTTTATCGCTTTCTTCAATTACATAGAGTGTGTGTGTCTAGGAGATAGTTTTATTGCTTTCTTTCAATTATATAGAGTGTGTGTGTTAGCGTTTATTTCCGCCTACTCGCTAGGACTTAAATGGCCAGATTTTGTTTACCTCCTGCTCATTTGAGTTAAATGGCTGGTCTTTTATTTTTCTGTAATTATTTTAGTAAGACTTGTAATTGTATTTATTTCCGCCTACTCGTTAAGAGTTAAATGGCGTGCCCTTTATTTCCCGCCTACTCGTTTGAGTAGGACTTGTAATTTTCCTTTTTTGTAACTTAGATTCTGTTTATTTATAATTTGTAGTGTGCGTGTGTTCTTGCTTTAGCTAACTTTTCAGCCTTCTAAATGTTTGTTATTTCTTTATGTCATCTTCTTATAATCATTTAGCGTTTAATTTTGAACTCGCGCCTCATTAAATTATAAAGCCGTCCCCATACCGATGTGTGGCTAATCACTATTAGCCTCGGCATCGAAGAGCATTAGGACATTTAAAATGATTTGTAATAATTAAAGCTCTTTATTTTCACTTTAATTAAGGACTTAAGGTTTACCCCAGGTTAACGACGCGTAGGACCACAAATCGATGTGTGGGCCCTATTTCCGTTATCCATACGCTAGCTAGCCGAGAGGCCGTGGGCATGGACAGATCACCCCTGGGTAAATAGGGTTGCATGCATACCCTCGAGAGAGGACAAGCGTAATTCTATCGGATTGGGTTCCCCGCCCAATAGCGGGGTTATTAGCGTAAAGCGGGATTTAAGAGGAATCTTTCGTCGGACTAACGTTCGGTCGAATAGTCTTAACGTTCGGGTGATCGATATACCTTTAGCTAGGTGAGCTCACATTTGTGGAACCTCCACGGCCAAGTTGCCTTTTATTAATTTGAAAACTATGTCCTATAATTATTAAAAATTATTTTAGTCTTAATCTGATTCGATGCAGAGCGTTAACCCTTCATCGAATTTCTCTAAATCATTTTTTCGCTCTTTTACTTTTTCCGTCTTTACTTAATTAAAATCTCCACCTTATTTTCAGTAAAATAATAGTCCTCCCGGAGGAGTAAGAATAGTCAACACGACCCCGAGAACAATACGACCTCGGTATTCCCCCGAATATCGAGTACTACTTGCGATAGGTGCACTTGCCTCCTGTAGCAAGCCCGCGGAGATCGACTCACCGAACCAACCACAGTAAGAGTCTGCTCGTGGGCCATCAAGTTTTTGGCGCCATTTGTCGGGGACTCTTCTTCGAGTTGCTATTTCGAATTCCGGAGTCTATTACTTTTACTTATTTTCTATAAACTAAAAAAAACTAAAAACTTTATTTTAAATAAAATAAAAAAAAGAGTTTATTTTGTTTTATTTCTTTTTCTCTTTGGGTATATGACCCGTGGACAACCCTCCGAGTCTGAAGATTTTGACTTCGACCCTGAGATCGAACGCTCCCTTGCGCGTATTCGATCTCAACGCTGAATTCTTTCTTTAGACCCCGAAGAATCTATCGGCGAACACTCTGTTGTAGTTATGGCCGCCCCTAACCCTGCCCCGGCGGCCGAGCGTGCTATATCTTATTACGCCCGGCCTAACCTGGGCGATACTGTGTCTAGTATTGTTCGCCCTGCGGTGGCGAATAATAATTTTGAAATAAAGTCGAGTGTCATTCAAATGGTCCAAAACGCCGTGCAGTTCGATGGACTGCCGGATGAGGACCCGAATGTCCACTTGTCCAACTTTTTTAAAATATGCGACACCTTCAAGATTAATGGCATCACTGATGACGCCATTCACTTGCGCTTTTTTCCTTTTTCCCTTAAGTCCAAAGCCAAGGCGTGGTTGAATGCCCTCCCGCGAGGATGTATCACCACGTGGGCTGAGTTGACGGAACGGTTCCTAACGAAGTACTTTCTGCCCGCAAAAACTGCAAAGTTGCGTGCGGACATTTCTTCGTTTCTGCAAAACGATCCTGAGTCTCTATATGAGACTTAGGAACAGTTTAAGGAATTCCTCCGCCGGTGCCCGCACCACGCGCTGCCAACGTGGTTGCAAGTTCAAATTTTTTATAATGGGCTTAATTTTCAGATGCATCAAATGATTGACGCGGCTGCCGGGGTACACTAAACAACAAAACCCCCGAGGCCGCCCAGGTTTTATTCGAAGAGATGGCTATGAACGCCTATCAATGGAACGTCCCGCGGGGATGCCGAAAGCCGTCGGCTGGTCTTTTTGAAGCGGATGCCACTGCTCTCTTAACCCTTCAAGTTGAAAGGTTAACAAAGCAGGTGGCGGAGATGTCTGCTGCCTCCTCCACTCCACCTTGTTTTATTCCCCCTAACGTCTGTGTGGCTGAAGAGTTCGTGGATTTCATGGGAAATTCGGGTCGTCCTTCCTTCAACGCCTACAACAAGCCTTATAGTAATAACTATAATCCGGGTTGGAGGAATCACCCCAATTTCTCTTGGAGCAACCCGAATAATGCTCAGCGTCCCCCTATTTCTTATGCGCCCGGATTTCTGCCTCCTCCTCCTCTTCCAAAACCGTCCCCGATGGAGGAAAATTTTTCGAAGTATATTTCGTCCAACGAGTCAAATATCTGGAACATCACCGGATCGCTAAAAACTCTCGAACAACACGTTGGACAGCTGGCGAGGATGATGTCCGAGCGCGCGCTCAGGGCACTGCCGGGAAACACGGAGCCCAATCCGTGGGAGAACGCCAACGCTATAACACTCCGTAGCGGAAAGGAGGTGGTCGATCCAAAACGGACCGACCCTCAGGGTTTCTGATCGGCGTCCCCCTACGCGTTTGAGGGAAGCTTCTACCCCCCCCCCCCCCCCCTCTCTTTATTTTCTTTGTATATATTGTCTTTCTTCTTGTTCCGCATACTTACGTTACAACATTGGGGACAATGTTGGACTTAAGCATGAGGGTATTTTCGTGCTTTACTTTCTGCACTTCAATTTTTCTTCATTTCAAAAATACAAAAAAGTACATATAACAACATAAAAAACAAAACAAAAAATCTTAAAATGAGAAAAAAAATTATTAAAATGAAAAATCCAAAAACAATTTTCATTTTCTTTTTCTTTCTTTTTTCAAAAACTCCAAAAAAAATTATAAAACAACAAAAATATATTTAGTTTCACTTTGTAAATATTTTTCTTTGTAAATATTTTTATGTAAATAATCTTCTCTCTCGACCTTCCGCTTCCCTCTCATTCTTGTAAATAACTTTTCTTTTTCTCCCAATCTTTGTAAATAGAATGAAAATTTTATTAAAAAAATATATATACAAAAAAAAACCTTTTTATGTATATATTATTGACATAAACTTAAAAAAAACAAAAAAAGATAATAGTTCAAAAAATTCAAAAAAATTGAGAAAAACAAAAATACAAAAAAAAAATAATAAATGAAAAACAAAAAAATGGTGATAAAAATATAAAAATCAAAAAAATGTTTTGATACAAATAAATCAAATATTTCATTCTTAACTTTCCTGCTATCCAAAAATTCTGTTTTAAGTTTATTTATATGTGAAGTTGATTAATTCTTTGTTCACTATCCGTTTGTTAATTATTGATTGAAAACTTTAAATAGCCGGGGTTAAGTTTTAAAGAATTCATTATGCTTTGTTAAAAATAGCGAACTCATTTTTGGCACTACTTCTAATTTTTCAGTGATAGGAGCACGTGTATTATGTTAGGAAATAACGACTATTGAATTCAATTATACTTACTTTTAGCTTTCTGAAAAATTGGAACGTACAATTTATTAAGGTTGCTCTCAAACATTTTTAGGATTAAAAATCTAGTTTTCCTTTCTCCCCTTACCTTTCATGACCTACTTGGCATGAAAAATTTTTATCCTTAAAAGATCCTATGTCAATGGGAATAAGATTTCGTTCCGTAAACATAGACACCCAATAATTTAAAAAGATTATATGTTATGGAGTAAAAGGATAAAATTCATTACTCCTACACATATACATTGGGTTAATTTTATTCTTATGAAGTTGAAAAACAAATATGATATTAGGAAAATAAGATTTCATTTTCCTAATAATCCAAAAAGAAAAAAAAATGGAGGTTCGAGAAAAAATTACCTCACCTCAAAATCAAAACACTTTCATAAAACCATTACCCCCTTATAGCCAATTACACGATTCTAGAATTAATTCGAAAATCGATTTGAGAGCATAATTAGTAAATTGTATTATTTCTAGTAACACTTCTATAAGCTAGAGTTCATATAATTCCAAACTATTTTCGGTAATCTAACCATTACAAATATTGCCTTCTATTTGATTATATCAAGAAGTCTTTTGGACAAAACTTTTGCGCTATTTAAATCATCTACATAATCTTAGGACTTAACTCTTACATCCTGTATATTTATTTCGATCTCTCTTATAATTGATTAAGCGGTAGCTAAACTTAGAGTTTTTTTCTATTCCTTATAAATTCACCTCAAACTTTTGCTCTGGAATAACAAAAGCTTAAGTATGGGAGTATTTGATGAATTGTAAATATACGTATTTTTGTGCACATTAATTTAGTCGTTTTCATTTATTTTCGTCATTTTTAATTATTTTTGTTCAATAAAATGCTCCTATTCTTGTAAATTTACTACTAACTTGTTTTATTTTATTTTTCAGAAAAATTCCAAAATCTGCCAAAATTGGGCAGTACACGCCCGTGTTATTTTGATCACGCCCGTGACCAGGGCGTGATAGCTCAAAATCCCGTGAAGTTGCAAATTTCTGAAGTAAAAAGCTTGACACGCCTGGCGACACGCCCGTGTCACCCGACACGGGGCGTGACAGAAGCCCGTGTCCACTGCACTCGACGAATTCAGTTCAACGATCGGCGAACCCGCGACACGCCCACCGTAATGCCCGTGACCTAGGGCGTGACTCAAACTCAGCTCGACGATTTCAAATCGACACTTTCCGCTCGACGATAGTCGAGTGTCGACACCAACCGACACGCCCAGCGTCACGCCCGTGACCTGGGGCATGACCATTCCACCTGGCTCAACAAGACCCGCGCGGCGACTTTCGGTGCAACCCGCGCCCAGTTCTACCTTGCCGACACGCCCACCGTCATGCCCGTGACCAGGGGCGTGACCAACGCGAGACCGACACGTGTCCAGCCTGAAGTCAACTTTGCCATCAAATCGCTGGCCGCCTTCGCAAATAGTAGTGACACACTGATGCGTGTAAATCAGCAAGCGCACCGGTCGCACAAGTAATAAAGTTTTGGGAATAAATCCCCGAGTTTCGGTCTCTTGAGGAATGCAATTAGCATAGAACGGCAATAGTACTGAGAATATCCTTATGAGAGTTATAAATAGAACAAAAAGGAAATAGAGGACTTGAGAGAATGTGGTTGTTTGATCTACTGAACTAGTAAAAGCTATGCGGGTCGAAGGCACCGCTTCACAAGGTGGAGTGGGTTTATCGGCCGCGATGCCGAACTTCAGTTGGGCAAGTGGAAGGGAAGCTAATGGATTGAAGTGTTCTTGTGTGGAGTGCAATCGGACAAGACACGGGAATGAAGTGGATGTGGGGTGAGCGAGGCACATTCACAGACAATACTCACAAGCAGAAGAAAATACTAACATTCCATTAGCTATAAAATAAACTTGATGTTCATGGATGAAATGTTCATTACACTACTCAAAACATTCATACTACAGAGGAAGGGGAAGAGGAGTAAACCAAAAGAGAGTGAAGATCCACCGCGGGTCTTGGCCGGAGTAGCGAGTTGTCAATCCGCTTCCGGGCTTAGTCCAAGGAGGCTTCCGGTACCAACGAGCTGTCACCTTGAAGGCCTTTAAGTCCGTTCTCTAGGTTATCTACTTCACCAACTCCGCAGGAAAGCTTGGAGTTGAAGTCATCAATGGCCGAGGGCTTCGCCGGAGAGTTGAAAAGCTTCGGAGTAGTTGGCAATGGCTTCCCAACGAAGGTGGAGGTGATGGAGCAGCTGGAGAAGTGAAATGGCGATTCCCGCGCACTCTCCGATCGCAGCAAATGACAGACGTTGACCTAAATCGCGGAGCAGGCCTTAAATACAGAGGCAGCAGAAGCAGTGCACACGATCAGTGGCACACGATCAGTGGTCGTGCGCACTGTAGGTCAATGATCGTGCGACTTTTCCAAATAGACCTGCAACCTGGAAAAGAAGAATCATCATATATGCGCACGAGCAGTGGCGCACGACCAGTGGTCGTGCGCACTATGGCTAGTTCTCGTGCGATTATCGAGACATGATTAGGAAAAAGGTAATGTAATGCGCACGATCAGTGGCGCACGACCAGTGGTCGTGCGCAATAAGTCCAGTGGTCGTGCGCAGTATTCCTGCAACGTCGGTGTCTCCCGAGCGGTTCCGGAGCACGCAGATGACCCCTGTACCAGCAGAAGGGGCAGATAGGCCACCAGAACGTGCACACCATATCCTCGAGATAGGGCTAAAGAATAACAACAAAAATAGAAACACAGAAAGCACACAGAAACGGGCATATAGTGCACTTAATCGTGAAATAGGTACATAAGCACAAATAAGCAATAAAGGCTCTCAAGTTTATTGCTAAGACGATAAAACTAGCCCAGATGAGTCCAAAAATCAGTGTAAAATGTGGACTCATCACACCCCCAGACTTAACCATTTGCACGTCCCGAGCAAATCATTACTCTGTGGACTAGAAGATAGCTAACTGGCTCAAAAATTTCAAAAAGAAGTAAGACGAGAAATCAAATATATCATGGGTATAGAAGATATAATAGAAAAACTTTTTAATTATACAACGTAGTTTAAACTATTCGACAGACGTAAATTAATATTGTAATTGCTCAAAATTAGAATTCTGGAGAATCTTGCGATCGTGTGTAGGAAGAAAGTAGGCAGGCCACTAAGGTGAGCATTGCCAAAGTTCGGGACTCAGGATCACCTCCAAAGGAATCCACTAATGTCGGGGACCATACGCGTGCACGTTCACACTATCTCCACGGCATGGGTTAGACTCAAGCGTGAATCAGTAGGACTTGTAGGAGGAAATGGGGCTTAGGCGACGGCTTGGTAGTCAAAGATAAACATGAAGGCTCTATGCAACCAAAGCGAGCGAATAAAACCCAAACCAAAACAGACACTTAGAAAATAATGGGGCACACGCCCCCAGACTTAGCTTGAAATCCGGGTGTGAACACGGCTGAACCCGACCAAAATCAATAAAGAGGTTGGGGATCGAAATCTCAAAGCAATTCTTTCATATTTTTCTCTCTTTTGCGCGAATCAGCTTTTTATTTTCGTAAATTTTGTTTTCTTTTCTGCGCTAGCAATCCCCAAACGGAGCAATCAACATGTGAATAAATTCAGCACCCCCAAAAATAATGTCCACTTATCAAAACCTCGGCAAAACAGTAAATACAAATCAGCTCAAGCCTTGGTGAAAGTGAGTGGAGCTGGATCGAAGGAAGGGTAGGCACAAATTTGGCATGCAACGGTTAACAGGTAGGAAAGGCGAAACAAGGCTCAAACTAGCCAAAATGAAGGCCTACGTCATGCTCACGCTTGACCAACCGTGCACCAATGCTTCGAGAGTAACTTAGGGCAAGTTTATAGCCACCGAGAAAGATGATCCTTCTTCCCAACTCGAGCAATACGAGTATAGTGGCGGCTACACACATTCCTATATTATCGTTCGATTATCCCAGATTCAGATTTTGAGCAGTACAAACAATATTTACGTGTGCAGAAAAAAAATAAATCTACGAGCATAAAGAAAATTTAATTCTATCCTAACTCTATACAAACCATGAGTATTCGATTAGGAGCACTGCATGAGTTTCGAACTACTCAATCCTGAAATCCTAAGCCAGTACGACTATTTTAAAGTTTACATAAAAGCAATAAATTTGACTCGGGTTGTGCGCGTGGGTAAGAGCGCACTCGTGTGGGTGATTCAGTGTGTGCAACATAAAGCAAGAAATAAGTAAACAAGAAACTGGTATGCAACAGAAAGTGAGGTGAAGTGACCACAGGCATGCTCTCCCCCCCCCCAGACGTAAAGTCAACAACTAGTGAAAATCAGCGAGGCATATTTGATAAACAGCTAGGGTAGGAAGTACCTATGCTCAAAATTGAGCATACCAGTCGTGCAATGAGATGTCCAAGTGCGGCCAAGTTACCGCGCCTCAAATATTCCTGCACCTGCGATTGAAGGATGCCAGCCAAACAAAATATGGAAACAGGAATAGATGAATATATAAAAAGAAATCAAAACACAGCATAAGACCAAACGGTCCAACTTGGGTTGTCTCCTGAAATCCCTTTTGTTTATCGTCCTTAAGGTGGACCAAATACCTGTATTAGCAGTTAAAATAGAGAGTTCTTGGCAGTAGCAAAAGGAAACAAAATTAAAAGTAGAGCAACCAGCATTCAACAAGTAGCGAGAAAGAGGATGGAAAGAGGAATGAGAGTGGTGCAATCAACTATAAGTAGATTTATGGGAAGTCTCTCCGGTGGGATGCGAGAGAACAGCAGAGTGTCTTTTTGCATTCGGGGTATGCATTGTCCCATTGCTGCGAGTGCACTCTTTCTCACGCTGGAAGGCAGCGTAGCGCTCTTCATGTAAACGCTTGGCCTCTTTCAGTTTCTCCACCGTGGGAGACTTCCAATGGAGGTAGGCTGTGGGGTTTCTTGGTGTCGTGGTTTGTGGCGGCCTATCCGGCACCGTGACGGCAACCGGATCTGCCCAAGATACAGATCGTTTAACAGAATTATATAAATTAGTGTCCAGGGATTTCTCCCGAATAAAACATGGTTCTCCATGCTCAACAACAGAGTTGGCTGGCAGTAGAAAGGCAGTCGTGGCATTGGTACAATTGATCCCTTCGTGGACCAATAGCTCTTGCTTCTCATCGACTTCCTGAGGGAGTCCTTTCTTTGGCATCTCCTCCAGATGTGCTTCCAATGCGGGGAGACTTGAATCCAGCTTGATATCTGTGACACTCAGAGAATTATTATTTTGGATGGGAGAAGAATGTATGGATGTATTATTGAGGGTGGACTCTTCGTTTGGACAAGTGACATGGCCTTTGGAAAAGTCGAGGGATGCGCCACTGGCTGTTAGGAATGGGACTCCTAATATAGGAATGGAGTTATTGTCCTGTGGTCCCAAAACCTGAAAGTTAGTGGTGATACTTGTGTCGTTAACCTCAATTTCAACGTCCCGAACACCGCCCTCAGTGTCAACCAAATTTCCATTAGCTAAGATAAGCGATTTCCGATTTTCAATGTCAACTTGTAACTGCATCTTCGCAACATCTTGCTAAGTGAGTATGTTGTTGGACGCCCCGGAATCGCATAATGCTGGAGTGTCGATGTTATTGATTTTACAATTAATGACAAGTTCGTTGCGGTTTCCCGAAGTGTCCTCCCCAAGGCGATTTCCTTGTTCATGGGGGTTCTTTTCAGTATTGCTCGGTAAGGTGCCTTGGGTGCGCTCGGAAACCACTTGAGCCAATTGGCCCAATTGTGCCTCCAGTTTGCGCATCGAGGCGGCCTGATTTGTCATGTTGGTTTGGGAAATCTCAACGAACTTCTCGAACATCTCTTGCAAAGAATTTTTCTTAACGATGGGGGGCCCTTGGGAATAATTCGGTTGAGGCGGCCGCGGTTGGCTGCCGGAAGCATACGCATCGTTTTGATGATGCCCCGGTTGCCATCTTTGGCCAGATGCGTTAGGATTCCAGAAAAGTTGGGGTGATTTCTCACCCCCGGGTTGTAAGTATTCCCGTAAGGCACTCCCCTGTTTTGATTGGCAACAAAATTAACGGATTCATTCAGAAACAAAGATTCATCTTGTACCTCAACTCCTAAGCATTCGAAGCTGTGATGATCGGTGCTTTCGCACCCTTGACATGAGATTGCCATCACTGGGGCGGCAGGAGTAGGCTTGGGGATATCCAAGGCAAACACTCCACTGGTGCTTCGTGGGATGTTTCTTCCAGCGGTCCAGTAAGCACTGTGGGTTGCGGTGTCTTGTAAGACTTTCAGAGCATCATCTGGAGCAAGATTCATGATGGTTCCTCCGGAGGCAGCATCGATCATGGCTCGGTGGTGGGGATCAATAGCAACGTAAAAAACTTTCGACGAGATTCCACGTTTGGAATCCATGATTATGACACTTCCTCAGCAGCTCGTTAAAACGCTCCCAAACTTCGGGTAAACTTTCTTGATAGGCTTGCCGGAAGTTGGCTATTGCGCGCCTCATGCTCACGATCTAATACACTGGATGGAACTTAGCTAGGAATTTTGTGCTCAAAGCCTCCCAGGTGGTGGCTGTTCCAGGTGGGAGGGAGTGAAGCCATGTCTTTGCATTGTCCCTTAATGAAAAAGGGAAGAGGCGGAGCTTGACTGTTTCGTCTGGGATTCTAGCGTAGCGGAACGTGGCGCAGATTTGGGAGAATTCTGTAAGGAGAAGATGGGCGTCTTCAGTGGCCATTCCGGAGAACTGAGCGTTGTTCCGAATGATATTCAGAATAGCTGGTTTAATCTCGAACTGTGGATTGGTGATAGCAGGTCCGAAACCGGGGTATATGCTCCCGACAGTAGGTGTAGTATAATCCCTCATGGTGCGGACCTGGGGAGGGTTCACTTCATTTTCGTCGCCATTTCTGTCGACATGAGGTATCCATCCAACTCAGTTACCTGCATCAATATTCTGCTGGTCTCCCGTTGGGGAAAAAATGATGGCTGCGGCGCGTCTTCGTGCTAGGAGAGTACGTTCGATCTCTGGGTCGTAGACGACAAAATCTCTTGTAGCTCGGCCTTGCATTCACTGTGGCAAACACTACACACTAGAAGGAAACAGCAGTCAAAACAAAACAATACTAACTCTTATAACAATATTTGAAGTCATCCGAAGTCGCTCTACAGTTGCACTCCCCGGCAACGGCGCTAAAAACTTGTTGCGTGTAAATCGGCAAGCGCACCGGTCGCACAAGTAATAAAGTTTTGGGAATAAATCCCCGAGTGTCGGTCTCTTGAGGAATGCAATTAGCATAGAACGGCAACAGTACTGAGAATATCGTTATGAGAGTTATAAATAGAACAAAAAGGAAATAGAGGACTTGAGAGAATGTGGATGCTTGATCTATTGAACTAGTAAAAGCTATGCAGGTCGAAGGCACCGCTTCGCAAGGTGGAGTGGGTTTATCGACCGCGATGCCGAACTTCAGTTGGGCGAGTGGAAGGGAAGCTAATGGATTGAACTGTTCTTGTGTGGAGTGCAATCAGACAAGATACGGGAATGAAGTGGATGTGGGGTGAGCGAGGCACATTCACAGACAATACTCACAAGCAGAAGAAAATACTAACATTCCATTAGCTATAAAATAAACTTGATGTTCATGGATGGAAATGTTCATTACACTGCTCAAAACATTCATACTACAGAGGAAGGGGGAAGAGGAGTAAACCAAAAGAGAGTGAAGATCCACCGCGGGTTGTGGCTGGAGTAGCGAGTTATCAATCCGCTTCCGGGCTCAGTCCAAGGAGGCTTCCGGTACCAACGAGTGTCACCTTGAAGGCCTTTAAGTCCGTTCTCTAGGTTATCTACTTCACCAACTCTGCAGGAAAGCTTGGAGTTGAAGTCATCAATGGCCGAGGGCTTCGCTGGAGAGTTGAAAAGCTTCAGAGTAGTTGGCAATGGCTTCCCGACGAAGGTGGAGGTGATGGAGCAGCTGGAGAAGTGAAATGGCGATTCCCGCGCACTCTCCGATCACAGCAAATGATAGGCGTTGACCTAAATCGCGGAGCAGGGCCTTAAATACAGAGGCAGCAGAAGCAGTGCGCACGATCAGTGGCGCACGACCAATGGTTGTGTGCACTATAGGTCAATGTTTGTGCGACTTTTCCAAATAGACCTGCAACCTGGACAAAAAACATCAGAATATATGCGCACGAGCAGTGGCGCACGACCAGTGGTCGTGCGCACTATGGCCAGTGCTCGTATGATTACCGAGACAGGATTAGGAAAAAGGGAATGTAATGCGCACGATCAGTGGCACAAGACCAGTGGTCGTGCGCAATAAGTCCAATGGTCGTACGCAATATTCCTGCAACGTCGGTGTCTCCCGAACAGTTCCGGAGCACGCACATGACCCCTATACCAGCAGAAGGGGCAGATAGGCCACCATAACGTGCACACCACATCCCCGAGATAGGGCTAAAGAATAACAACAAAATAGAAACACATAAAGCACACAGAAACGGGCCTACAGTGCACTTAATCTTGAAATAGGTACATAAGCACAAATAAGCAATAAAGGCTCTCAAGTGTAGTGTTAAGATGATAAAACTAGCCCAGATGAGTCCAAAAATCAGTGTAAAATGTGGACTCATCACACGCCCACCGACACGCCCGTGTCGGAGGGCGTGTACTTTGCTTTTTTCCTATAAATTCCCCACTTCTGTAATGACCAAGGGTTCACATTTTTGAGCCACTTTAGTTTGTTTTGTGGGCTGCATCCGTGGATTCCCTTGCTATGTAAGGAGATTTCTCCCCCCTTTTCTTTCATATTTGTTTTTGCTTTAGCTTTAGCTTTGTAATAGCTTTGTAATAGTTTCCTTTAATCAATAAAAATGTAAGTTTTTCTCTTCTTATTTGGCTTTGGAATGAACTCATGTGCCCACTTTTCTTCTCATTTTATCCTTAGTTTCTCCTTTGTTTTTCTCTTTATGAAAAGTGTGTGTGTGTGTATGAGTGTAACGTGTTTAATATTCATGTTTTTAACTTGTCTTCATGTTAGGTTTTGTAGTAGATTTCATTTCCAAGTTAGGTATGATAAGTTTTTCTTATTTTCATCATGTTCTTTTCTTAAGAGCTCTATGCTTTCATTCTTATGTATTTATAAAAGAGTATTGAAAGTGAATTTGATTTTTTTACTTAGCTTTGTTTTGTAGGATTGTAAAACTTTTTTTTTTGTTATTTTCATTTTCTTTTCACTTTTTAATAGCTTTTTATGAAAACATAAGAATGAAAATCTTGTTATTTTAATTTTTAAAGAACTTTGTTTTTTTGATTTGTTTTGAAAAACTTTTGTTCTCTTAAAATTTTATTTTGTTCTTTTTATTTGTTTTTGGTAAAATCTAAGTATAGAAAAGTAGTAATTTTAATTTTTAGGTAACTTTCATGTTGTGTTCAAATGTGTGTGTGAGTGTATGAGAATAATCTTTATGCTTTCTTTAATTTATGAAGAGTGTGTGAGTGTAGGTGTTAAATTTTCATGCTTTATTTTATTGCTTTCTTCAATTATGTAGAGTGTGTGTGTGTAGGAGATAAATTTTCATGCTTTATTTTATCGCTTTTTTCAATTACGAAGAGTGCGTGTGTGTAGGAGATAGTTTTATTGCTTTCTTTCAATTATGTAGTCTATGTGTTAGCGTTTATTTCCGCCTACTCGCTAGAAGTTAAATGGCCGGATTTTGTTTACTGCCTGCTAATTTGAGTTAAATGGCTGGTCTTTTATTTTTCTGTAATTATTTTAGTAAGACTTGTAATTGCATTTATTTCCGCCGACTCGTTAACAGTTAAATGGCGTGCCCTTTATTTCCCGCCTACTCGTTTGAGTAGGACTTGTAATTTTCTCTTTTTGTAACTTAGATTCTGTTTATTTATAATTTGGAGTGTGTGTGAGTTCTTATTTTAGCTAACTTTTCAGCCTTCTAAATGTTTGTTATTTCTTTATGTCCTCTTCATATAATCATTTAGCATTTAATTTCGAACTCGTGCCTCATTAAATTATAAAGCCGTCCCCATACCGATGTGCGGCTAATAGCTATTAGCCTCGGCATCGAAGAGCATTGGGACATTTAAAATGATTTGTAATAATTAAAGCTCTTTATTTTCACTTTAATTTAAGGACTTAAGGTTTACCCCGGGTTAACGATGCGCAGGACCACAAATCGATATGTGGGCCCTATTTCCGTTATCCATACGTTAGCTAGCCGAGAGGCCATGCGCATGGACAGATCACCCCTGGGTAAATAGAGTTGCGTGCATACCCTCGAGAGAGGACAAGCGTAATTCTACCAGATTGGGTTCCCCGCCCAATAGCGGGGTTCTTAGCGTAAAGCGGGCGTTAAGAGGAATCCTTCGTCGGACTAACGTTCGGTCGAATAGTCTTAACGTTCAGGTGAGCGATATCCCTATAGCTAGGTGAGCTCACATTTGTGGAACCTCCACGGCCAAGTTGCCTTTTATTAATTTGAAAACTAAGTCCTATAATTATTAAAAATTATTTTAGTCTTAATCTGATTCGATGCCGAGCATTAACCCTTCATCGAATTTCTCTAAATCGTTTTTTCGCTCTTTTACTTTTTCCATCTTTACTTAATTAAAATCTCCACCTTATTTTCAGTAAAATAATAGTCCTCCCGGAGGAGTAAAAATAGTCAACACGACCCCGAGAACAATACGACCTCGGTATTCCCCCGAATATCAAGTACTACTTGCGATAGGTGCCCTTGCCTCCTGTAGCAAGCCCGCGACGATCGACTCACCAAACCAACCACAGTAAGAGTCTGCTCGCGGGCCATCAAACTGTGCCCCCTGCAGCTGGTCGAACAGCTCTTCTATACTTGGCAGTGGATAGGTATTCCGGACCGTCAGCCGATTTAGTGCTCTGTAGTCGATGCACAACCTGAGTGTCCCGTCTTTATTTTTGAAGAACAATACCGGAGCTCCCCATGGTGAAGATCTTGGCCGGACAAATCCGGCTTCCACTAGCTCCTGAAGTTGGCTTCGAAACTCTGTCAATTCCCTTGTGGCCATCCGGTAAGGGGCCTTAGATGCCAACTTGGCCCCCGACACCAGCAGTATCTGGAAATCCTGCTCCATGTGCGGGGTTAATCCTGGTAATTTTTCTGGGAAGTCGTCTGCAAAATCCCGCAACACCGGGATATCCGATATAGAATCTGTGGCCTCTGTAATTTCAAACAGCACCTCGTAGACCTCCTCCCCCTGTAAATAGGCCTTAACGGCCTATACTGAAGATAAGGGTATACGAAAGGCAGGTCTTATACCTTCGATGATAATGATAGAGTCCCCATGCCTCACGGTGATCCTCTTTGCTTGACAATCAATCTGGGCATGGTTCCAGTGTAACCAAGTCATTCCCAGTTTCAGCTTGAAGACTGACATCCTTAGGATCGTTGCCGATACTTCGAATGACTTTCCTCCCATCTCTGCCTCCATATTGCAGTGGGCAGAGGTGAGTATCTCCGATCCGTCGGGTAGACGCACCCTTCTCATCAGGCCTGTGAACCGCTCCACTCCTTCCAGCCCTTCCAGAAAGGCCTCCGACACAAACGAGTGCGAGGCACCCGTGTCGAATAGAGTGTAGGCGGGCTTGCCGCTGATGAAGACTATACCTGGGACGGTTAAATGTCTTCATATTTTATAACGAGTTTTCTTTCCTATTTATTCTACTTAGGGCAGTTCTACTTGTTCGGCAATTGAGAAAGGGAACTCTATTTAAACAATTTAAATATCTTGGCATACCTACTATGACCTACTCTAGGTTACGAGGCTGTGCCAGGTCCAAATCAAACACCTGCTCCCTTTCTTGTCTACGATCCCCTCCCTGGTAACCACGTCCTCGACCGCATCCTCGGCCTCCGAAATGCTGAGCAGGTGGTCCACCCTGTGGTGCTGGAGGTGGTGCCCCCCTCATGGGGCAGTTTCTCCGGCGGTGTCCAACCTGATGACAATGGAAGCACTCTAGTGGGGGATACGCCATACCCCCGGGTATCGGCATCTCCTGCATCCGAAGAGGTTGAGCGGCCAATATCACCTACTCCCTCGGCTCCTGCCTCACTTCCTGACGAGGCTAGTCCTCTGTCCTTCTCCCATCTGGTATAGCACCTCGTCGCTGATCATTTCTGGCTCTCCGGCCCTGATCCTCCACTTGACGCTTCCGACCCCGAGTGGTGTGCCAATCATCCTCAATCCTCTTTATCATCTCCAAAATCCGGGAGATAGGCCCGCCGGATACAAACAACAAGGCCTCCCTCAACTCCTCTTTCAGACCCTTATAGAACTTCTTGATGTATCCTGCTTCGTCCAGCTGGTAAGAACATGCATATCGAGCCAAATGGTCGAACTCCCGATGGTACTCCACCACCGTCCTGGTGCCCTCCTTCAGCTGTAAGAACCGCTCCTCCAACTCATCCCTGGCCGACTGCGGAACAAAATGCTCCAGCAATGTGGCCCTCAACTCTACCCAAGTAATTTCCGCAACCTCCCTATCGGCAAACGTCATGTCCAGCACCGTCTTCCACCACCTCTTGGCATGGGATTCAAGGCAAGATACCACCAAAGCCACCATATCCTCCCAGGGGCACCGTATCCTGGTCAGCATTTCGTACATAATATCCAGCCACTCTTCCGTCCGAACTGTCGACTCTGTCCCCAAGTAGGACGAGGGAGAAAGTCCTCGGAAGATGATCAACCAGTTGGCCCCCGGGTTCGGCTGCGGAGCTGGAACCTGTTGGGCCCCAAAAGCTTCCAAAATGGATGTCAGAGTTTGTCCCATCTCCGACTATAGGAATGGAGTGGGGACCGGGGGAGGTGGTACAATGTCCGGAGTCTGCTGAGCTCCGCCTTGTGGGGTTGGCAGAGCTGGGGGCTGCAAAACGAACTACATTAGTAGGTAATCGACTCAATACTTAATAAGAAGTGGACAATTTACATGTGATCCCTCATATGGTCACACCACTGCTTATACTGCTTAGTTTGTCCCCAAACTAAACCCACGCGGGGGTGACCCAGGGGTTGTGGACTGTTACTTTTCAATCGAGGTCTGCTCTGATACCACTTGTAAGACCCCGTTTTTTTCATTTAAAACACCGGGGTCTTAGGCCCAGAACCGCCGTTTTGCGGTGACTCCTTCACTCCCTGAAGCGTCATCACCACAAAGCGCCAATTCTGTCGGCCAATTCGATCACAGAAAAGTGGCAAAACAAAGTAAATGCAAACTAGCAGTCCACAGAAAATCACATATTATATAGATAATCTCCACGAAGGGAGTGTCCACAGAATAATATATCAGAGTACTAAAATACGGGCTTATGCCTGGTACATCATGTCCTCACTACAAATCACTCATGCGGAAGAAAAAACAGAACATCTACTCAAGGTTGAGACTCACGGTCCCGGCTGTATGAACTCCGGAGCTAGACTACCCCATCTCCAAGCGCACCGGTCTCTAGGGCTACTCCCCCGTGCTGGGCTCCACGATTCCCTAAAATGATGCGGTTCGAAAACCGTTAGTCTAAAAGACTAAGCCCTATCATCCCCCACCCCTTACCCCATGACTCCTAGGCACCGAGCGGAGAGGAAGAAAGGGGAGGACTTGAATGTGGAGAATAATCAAAAACAAATGGCAGCGAGCCTATACTAGCAATTCTATAATAGATATTGACAATAAGAAGAAATATGAAAAGTAACCTTCACTTATGTGAGAACACATAAGCCAAGGGGTCTTCTGAAAGGCTCCCATCGTATAAAAAGTCCCATACCAATTTATACGTTGGGGTGTCGGTTATCAAACAACAGTAAATATATATCAAAATTGACCTTAATTTATAAATTTGGCCACACAAGCTTATAGACCAAGGGGTCATTTTGCAAGTACTAATGTATAAGCGTCCCATTCCACTTATACCTTAGGTGTCAGGGGTTAAATAAATCGATTATGCTATGACAAGCTAGTGGGTATGATGTATCATGCAAATGCAACACACACACCCAACTCTGTGCACACAGACCTTTAGTTCTCCCTTTCTGGAGCTATAACCTCCCAGGATACCTCCGTAGTGGCAGACAGAAGCGGTGGGTTGGGCCTCGCCCACCTCTAAACCAGTAAAGCACTACCGGTCAGACCTATCGTACGCCTCCACGCTTGGTGAACGAAGCGGACTCCTGCGTACTCTTGCCGGCTAGCGCACCGGACTTATGTTGATTTGTAACATCCCATTTCCAACTAGACCCCTAGGAGTGGTTTTGTCCATGACTAGGTCATGACAAACCCTAGGAAGCCATGAATGGGCCAAGAGCTAGGGGACAAAGTGTGGAAAATCATCATGGTCTGCAAATAGTAGAACTCTGAACAATGGTTAAGGATGACCATGGGCTACACCTTGACACCAAGACCCTACCACATTACCCCCCTAATACACCTTGGAGGCCCATTAGAGCCATAAGGACCCATTGGGGTCAACCAAAGGGCTCAGTTGACAAAGGTCAACCCTATGCCTAATGGGTCAAACTAGCCTACTTGGGGTCAATTGACCTACTTCTAGCCTAGAGGGACCCCATATGCCCTCCTAACCTTAAAAGTGAGGTCAATGAGTCACTAAGGACACATTGGGGTCAGCCTAGAGGCCAGTTTTACCCAAAGTCAACTCAAGCTCCTAATTGGTCAAAGTACCCTTACTAAGGGAATGTGACCTCCAAAGTGCAGGGTAACCCTACATAACCCTTCCTAGACCTTAAGGGAGTCCAATGGGTCCACCAAGGTCCCATTGGGGTCAACTCAAATGGTCATGTTTGAAAGGGGAAACTAGATCTCATATACTCTAGAGGGGGTGAATAGAGTATATGGTGCTTTTTATAAACTCAAAGAAAAACTTTTCAAAGGTCTACAACAATTGTTGTAATGAGTGTAAGCAGGGAAGCAGAAATAAAATAAAACACAAAACTAAGCTATGCACAAAAGAATCTAGTCCAGAAACAAAAGAAAAACATGCACAACCAGAAGACACAAGGAAATTATAGTGGTTCCCCAACTTGGGTACATCCACTCTTCTACCACCCTAGGTAGGAATCCACTGCAGGATGAGTTGATCAGGTGTCCTGGGCACCAATGAGCTTTTGATAAGGTGCTCAAAAACCAAATCAGATTTTTTGATCAGGTGTCTTGCCACCAATGAGCTTTTGACAAGGTGCTCAAAAACCAGATTCAAACTTTTGAAGGGAGTTTGAAAAACCCTTTACAGAATGGGGGTGAGAGAGTGATGGAAGTCTTCTCTTTCTCAAGCAACTGAGAAGACTATGTGGATTCAGTGATGTTGTCAAAGCTCCCCCTGAGTCCTTGATATCTTCAGGAAGATGAGCTTTGCTGAGGGTGATAGGCCTTCAATGTAGATCTCCAGCAATAGATGATTTCAGCAAGCTGAAATGTTGAGTGTCTGGAGTCTTGAGATGATGTTGGCCTTGAACACTTTAGAGCTGAAGAGATCTGAAGATTTGCTTGAAAGCTTGATCTCTTTGAGAAGTGTTCTTCAGAATTCTTGTTGACAGAGGATTTTGAATATTGTTCTGTAATCTGTATTGTGTGTGTGTCTTCTTCTTGTTCTCTGAATCTCTTGTCTATTCCCTCAAAAAAAACATTCTTCTTTTATTCTCTGTATAGAATATTTTCTCTGTCAAAGATAGCCGTTGGTCTGCATTAATTTCAGCCTTAATTGCATAATTTCTCTAAAGGAAAGTCCACTGATTTATTCCTTGAAAAATCCCTTGAAACTTGCTCCAGAAGTAATTAAAAACGGCTGGCAGATCTTCTGAATTAAATGCAGAATAACTTCTATCTAATTTGAATTTGAACTCTGAAAGATAACTGAAATCGTCGAACTGAGCTCTGCTATCGTCGAGCTGAGCTCAGCGAACTGGAAACAGCAAGCAGCAAAGAAATCGTCGATCTGAGCTCAAAGATCGTCGAACTGAGCTCAGAGATAAAGATCCAGTACAGAGTCAAAATCGTCGAACTGAGCTCAGCGATCGTCGAATGAAGTTCGACGATATTGAGAAGTTGAGCTCAGCGATCGTCGACCAGAGCTCGACGATATAAGGAGGGTTGAGCTCAGCGATCGCCGAATGGAGCTCGACGATCTGTCAATAGTTGAGCTAGACGATCGTCGACCGGAGTTCGACGAAACGTCGTGCTGAGCTCGACGATTTGGACTTGGTCTCCAGAAAAACTTGGGTCTTCAGGGCAGCTTCCAAACCTAGACTCCTGATCCCTTAGACTCAATTCTACTTGACCTATAATCTATACATAAGGTCAAACATAGATTCCTAGAGACATAGTGATCCTGACCCAAATTAGTAATAGGGTGTTCCAACAATCTCCCCCTATTTGGGTTAGGAAAACTATTTACAGACATTGAAAAACAAACAACATCAGACAGAAAAACATAAAAACAACAATAGCAAGACACAGAGCAGAACCATCACAGATATATATATGATATCCAGAAGGCAGTCACAGAAGTCAAGAATTATCACTTACAGAGTTATTCCTTTTCTTTGCCTTTTACCATTTTAATTTCTCTGTTGGGATTTAATGCTCCTGTTTGGATCTTGTATCATCAGCTGCACCCAAATAGATCTGCTTTGAAGCCCTGGGAACCACTGCAGCTGGATGCAACTCCATGTACCTGTCTGCATCAAAAACTTACTGGAAGCATATCTTTCTAACTCTTTTTGCCTCTGCTCTGACATGGTGGATATGTTGGAGGTGTCTAGCCCTTGTTCCTTTGCTTTCTTTATCTGATCTAGGCAGCCAGTTCTTTCATCCTTGCAGTCCAAGCCATAGGATTTTTCTCAGGATCCTCAAATGGAACAGGTGGCTCATACCTGTTGGAAGAAGTTTCTTGAGGGGTCCTGGCAGTCACTGTATCTTTGAGCTTGTAGGGAAAAGGACCAGAAGATGTGTCTGATGAACATGTCCTCCCCTAGAATAAGGATGCTGCCTGGAGTGTCCTTTAGAGTAAACTGAGTTTCTCTTTGGTTTCCCCTATATCCTCCCCTTCTAGAGTGAGAACCCCTAGATGGCTTTCCCTTTGATAAGTTCTTGCATGAGGCTGGTAGGGAGCCTGGCTTCTAGCAGGGCCTGATCTTGCAGAGCTGCCACCTGCACCTGCATCAGGTGGAGGTGGTGGAGGAGGATGAGGGTGCTTGGACTGAGAAAAATCTTTATCAAGCTTCCTCTTCTTCTTCATTGCCTTTAACTGGTTCCTGGAGAATTGCATCCAATGCTCAGAGATTGGGCAATTATGCAGAATATAGTATGGAACATCATTATCATCTCTGACTTTGGCAGGAGGACTCTCTTCAAGGCCTTACTTCTTGCCTTTCTTTTCCTTGCAATTGTGGCAGATGAGTCATCAGAAGCAGTAGCATAATCCTCAGATTCAGAGCTTTGTTCATCATACAGTGCATCAAGCTTTTCATCAAATCCTCTTTTAACTGGACAGCAGCTGATGGGGCAGAAGATACAGAAACAGGAGGAGCAATAGGAGCAGCAGCAGATGTTACAACAATTACAGGAGCAGCAGCAGCTTCAGAGATGATAACTTCTACAGCAGTGGCAACTTCAGAGGTAGCAACTACAACAGCAGGCTCAACATCAACAGCCTCTGTCATCAGTAAATCCTGTGAGAAGGGCTCAACAACAGCAATTGAAACAGTTTCTTCCTCAGTAGTAACAGCAATTCCAGAGGTAGACACAGCATTGTCTTCAGCAGCAGCAGCATCAGCATCATCATAAGCAGCAGTCACTGACTGAATAAAATCAGAGAGGATTCTGGGGTCACAACAGGAGAAGGGCACTAGAGCCCTGGTCAAGTCTTCTGACTGGGCAGCAAGACCTCTGGGGGCTGGACAGTATAGACTTCTGGAAGGCAGCTGAAGTAAGCAGGGTCAAAGGTAGACAGCATAGACCTTAGGTCTATGGCAAGAACTGGAATGGCAGCAGCAGCAGACACAGAACCAGTGGCAGTAGCAGTGCAGCAGAAGCAGCAGCAGCAGCATCAGAAAACACCAGCAGGAGGAGCAGCAGCAGCAACAGCAGCCTGGAAGCTGGCTTCATATGGCATCTCCCCTTGCCTGGATGCAGAAACCTGTGCATCAAGGCACACTGCTGGGGGTGCTGCTAGGGGGTAAGGAAAGAGGACAGCCTGGCAGAGAGAGCTGCCACTGATTGTTGCAGAGGAGCTAAGGAGGCCTCCATGAGAAGGGAGAGCCTAGGAGCAAGGAGCTCATACAACAGATCAGCAAGGGCTGGGAGATCTACATGCTCAAGGGGAGCAGAGGTAGAGGGTACAGGGATGGCTGAGGGAGCTAGAGGAGGAGGGCTGAATGGTGGAAGGGATGGCTCAGGAGAGGGTATGGTAGAGATGGAGGGTACAGGAATGGAAATGGAGGGAGTGAAGGTGGGTGATCAATAAGTTGATGGAGAAGGTCTTGGAAAGTTGTTGAGGTGGTGGGAAAATCTGGAGGAGAGGAGGGGGAATCATCCATGTAGGATTCATCCAAGAGAGTGAAGGATGGAATGGATGTAGAGGAGGTGACATCTGGAGGTGGATAGAGAAAAGGGGATGGAAGTGGTCTGCTGGAGGAGATGAAATTGTTGCTGGGGATGGAATTGAGGTTCCGAGGGGCTCGATATGGTAATGGTGGAGGCTGAATGGTGGAAGGAGCTGGGGTTGGGATTGGGGAGGAGAGGGAGCAGCAGCAGCACTAGCAGGCAGGTCCTCTGCAGGGGCAGAGGCCTGTGGTGGAGTGACTCTTAGAGTCCTGGTGCCTGAGGGGCCAGAAGAAGAGGGCCTGCTGGGCTTGGAGATTTGCCTGTCCCATTTCCCAAACAGGGCACAGGTGAGTCTCTTGGAGGCATTGATGTGCACTCCAGAGGAGACTAGCAGGGCAGGGCATTTAGCCTGGAGGAAGATTCCCAGAATTCTTCCAAAGTTCACAAAAGTCTTATTTATCTTTTTCTTCAACAGGTCAAAGAATACTTCTCCCCAGTTCAAGCTTTTCCTGTCCACAAGAGCTCCCATAAGGCAGAGCTGGTGTCTGGAGATTGTATCATGAGCAGAATGCTTTGCCAAAAGGACTTTGCCTACTACATCAGCCAAAAACCTGTATTCCACAGACAGGTTTCTCTTAAACAGTTTGCTAGGGTTCCCCTCAGGATGACCCATCCTGGCAAGAACATCAGCAAACTCTTCTCCAGAGAGGTCAGCAGAGTCTTCACCATTCCTGAAGCCAAAAACTTCTGTCAATACTGCTGGAGTCAGAGGTACCTGGGTGCCACCAATGGAGCCAACTATGGTGTTTGTGTCCAGGTTGTGGGCAGTGTAAACCCATTCTTTAATCTCATCTGAGGCAAGTTGATTCTGGTTGACATCAAGGCAGTTAATTGCTGATCTTTGAATAGGGTGAGAATATCTTGGAAGATTTGATCTGTTGTGTTGAAGGAATCGAAATCGATGTCAAAGCCGGCATCAAATTTCATGGCGGCGAGCACAGCAACTGAAACGGCCATGGTACCTGCAAAAATCAACAGACAAAACGACCAAGTGTAGAACTGCTTGGAGGGAAGAAAAGTTTGCAGAGAAATTGAAAGCGCAAGAGAGAACGACGACGAAAAAATGAGTTTTATATTTTCGACGCAGAAAAGGAAAGATCGTTGAACTCAGTTCGACGATCGAGGCTCCTAAAGGAATCTGAAGAGACTCCAAAATCGTCGATCTCCCGTCTCGACGATCTGGAAAGGCGTCGAGCTTCGTTCGACGATCGTTCAGTGAACAGAATCGTCGAGCGCCGTTCGACGATCGTTGACCAGAGGAGATAGTCCATACTATCAGAGGGGCGCTGAACTCAGTTCGACGATTCTGGAAATCGTCGACTCCGTTCGACGATCTGTAGGGAAATCGTCGAGCGCAGTTCAGAGATCAGAGAATTTCTAGATACTAAGAAAAATCAGAAATTTTGCCTAGTCTTGGTCAATTTTAGCTTTCAAAATCTTGGTTTTATTTGAGACTTCCTCCATCTAGCATGCCTAACTGATTTAGGAAGAAAGTATGTTTCTTTTCATCCAGAGGCTTGGTGAAAATATCTCCCCTTTGTAAATCAGTTGGGATGTATTTGCAGTTCAATTTTGTTCTTTTCAACATTATCCCTTAAGAAATATGCCTAATCTCTATATGTTTTGTCCTACTATGGAGGACTGGATTTTGAGCTATGGAGATAGCACTTGTATTGTCACAAAATATTTTTGACTTCTCTAAGTTGTAACCTTAGTCTAGGAGTTGATTTTGAATCCACAATATTTGTGAACAACAACTGCCTGCAGCCATATATTCAGCTTCAGCAGTTGAAGTTGACACAGATGTTTGTTCTTACAAAACCAAGAGACAAGTCTATCACCAAGGAACTGACAAGTTCCACTGGTGCTTTTCCTGTCAATTCTGCATCCAGCATAATCAGCATCAGAGAATCCAGTTAACTCAAATGCTGAATCTTTTGGATACCAGAGTCCTAGATTTGGACAACTTTTAACATACCTAAGAATCCTCTTTACTAATGTGAGGTGTGACTCTCTAGGGCTAACTTGGAATCTAGCACATATGCATGTAAGCAAACATTATATCTGGTCTACTAGCTGTAAGATACAGTAAAGAGCCAATCATTGCTCTATATGTTGTCTGATCAACAGGTTTCCCATGTTCATCAGCATCCAATACAGCATTGGTAGGCATGGGTGTTTTCATACAAGATGCCTCAGACATGCCAAATTTCTTAACCAGCTCATTAGCATATTTGGTTTGAGAAATGAAATGCCCTCAGCATGTTGTTTGACTTGCAATCCTAGGAAGAAGGATAGCTCACCCATGCTACTCATCTCAAATTTAGAATGCATGTTAGAAAACCTTCTGCACAATTTTGAGTCAGTAGAACCAAAAATGATATCATCTACATAGATATTGACCGGATACGGTGCCCTTGGGAGGAGGAGGGTGTAACGCCCCGAAACTCAAAGGAGCAAAGGGGGACGTTTTGGGCCAGTTTTGGTTTCTGGCTGAAGGCACACGGCCTGGGACACGGGCGTGTCCCAGGGCGTGTCGAGCGTGTGTCGACACTTAGCCGCGAAGTCGTCGAGTTATTCTCGACGATTCGTCGAGAATGGGCACACGGCCTGCGACACGGGCGTGTCGCAGGGCGTGTCGACCCGTGTCGACACTTAGCCGTGAAATCGTCGAGTTATTCTCGACGATTCGTCGAGAATGGGCACACGGCCTGCGACACGGGCGTGTCGCAGGGCGTGTCGACCCGTGTCGACGATCGTCAGGTGAAATCGTCGAGATTCACTCGACGATCGTCGAGACAAGGCACACGGCCTAGGACACGGGCGTGTCCAAGGCCGTGTCATCTAGTCGTCGTTCTTCCCTCGACGAAATGTCCCGTGTACACGGCCTGGGGGCCCAGGCGTGTCAATATGACACGGGCAAGGACACGGGCGTGTCCTAGAACCCGTGCAGTGCTCGGGTTGAAAACGGAGAAAAATCATGGGGTACACGGCCGGATACACGGCCGTGTCAGCTGGAACACGGGCGTGTCAGCTCGAACACGGGCGTGTTCGATACCCGTGTGCGAGTTCAGAAGATTCGATTTTGACGGCGAATGCGGCACACGGCCCTGGACACAGGGCGTGTGCCAGGCCGTGTTCGGTCCAGATTGGGCATTTCAGCCCGAATCAAAGCCGTTTGTTTCCTTAGGTTGCGATCCGACGGCTGGGGGATGTTCCTGCAGGAATATACCCGTGAGTTGACTTGGAAAACTTCACTTTTCATGCCTTATCCTCTCTCCAAATCCTTGGAGAAAGTGGAGAGCCATTGGAGGAAGAAGAACTAGATCCGCCATTGGAGGGGCTTCGGAGCTCCGAATCGCAAGCCGACTCCGGATCCACGGAGGCAACGCAAGTGCGGTGATTTCTATCCGATTACATTTCGATGGCGCCAAAGAGGAACGCAAGGGTAACGATCCTCACTTGTGAGCATGATAGCTCTCTTTCTTAGCATAGGAAGCCCCCTCTCGCGAATTTGCGGAGAGTTGGAGGCGTTCCTTCGGGTAGATATGTAAAATCCCCGTTGTTTAGAGTCCGTATGCGAGAACGGACATAGGCATTTTGGTTGAAGCCTACCCGGACATGTTAGTCCGGATCGGTGATGTTGCATTGCATAAGGCCGGAGAAGACTCCGTGCTATTGGGTGTTTTTCGGGTTTTCTACGCGGTAGATTGCAGCAGGGAGCCTTGGGGACTAACCCAAATGTGCACCCGAAAAACTGGGCGGACACGAGGTCTTGCCAACTTGGTGGCCTGAGAGCCAACTTGAACATAACGGGGTTATGTGACTTGTGTTAGAATGGGACTCAGTGAAAGTTTGACCCGCGCATATGGCTTAAATTGTCGTTGCGATGTGAGCACGGGTTAGATGGAGCCGTACTCGCTTTATGTCGTTCGGGTTAGAGAGACCTAAAGTTACATGGCACTCGCCGTTGGCATAAATGGGGGTCTTCGGTGGTCAATGGCTTAAATTGACGTGACCAATACCATGAAGACGAATTGCTCATAGGAATGGCCGTCTAAGTGGCGGTGGTGAGTCCGGAATGTTAATGGCTTTAATTGACGTAACATCGACCGGTTCACCGAGAATGTGCCCTGAGTGCACGGGGCGTGTGGCCTTACGAGCCAACGTCTGTGATGAAATGGCTATGGTTTTATATTACTCGCTTATGCTAAGGAAATGCAGGGAAGGAGCATCGCCGCCCCGAGTTGGGGGCGGGATCGTTATAATTTGGTCAGCATTGCTGACCGTTGCCTTGTTTTGCCACCGTGCGGTGGATTGTTGTTGCTTGCAGGTGCAGCTGGACCAAGCGGTCAATAGCGGGCTAAAGCACTTTTTTCGAAGCTGGCCCTCGAAGGCCCAAGTAGAAGTGTTTACTGTTTTATTCATGTATGATCGGCCTGCGTGCCGTGGTTTGTAAAACATGTAATTTTCAAGTGAAACACTTTGTAAGGCCTTAAGGCCGATTTTGGGTATTTTATATACATTCCTAATTATTGTATTAGTGGACATTCATGCTCCTATGCTGGGTTCTTGTTTACAACTTTATAAACTGCTTCCGCTAGCATGCTCTGTGTAGGACGTTGAGATTGGTTGGATGGTTTCCATACGTAACCACCCGGTCTGTCTGTGGTATATGGCGTCGGGCCCCGGCCGGACCTACTGCTATATACTATGCGACGGATAGGGGGTGTTACAATTTGGTATCAGACTACTGGTTTTGGTTGGGCTTGAATTGAATTCGTGGGCGAATTCTTTTTAAGGGGTGGTGAGCACATTGTGTGCGTCATCGTTATAACAGTAAAAAGAACCCATGAATGTCCACTTAGGAATGAAAATACTCGTGTTTGAGGAACCTGCGTGTTCCTATAATTGCTGTTTGCAATTTATTTGGTCGCTTAACGGTGTTTTGTACCACTATAGGTGACCCGAAGTGGTGTTGGGCCGTCAGAACGCCGAGTTTCTGAGGCAAGTAGTGCACCGGAAGTTGCTCCCGCAACACCTTTGTCGGCTGAAAATATAAGATTGGTGGCTGAAGCGGTGTTGGCCGTGATCAATGCGCAGCCTGGGAGGCAAGCGCAGCAGCCAGCTCCTGTGATGGAGCAAGTACCTCTTCAAGAGGCGGAGCCGAGGAGGGTGGAACAAGTGGTTGCAGAACCAATAGTGCCAAGGAGGGCGACTGAGAGGCAGTTGAAGCATGTAATGAGCTTCAACCCTCCGTTATTCTCGGGGTTGGGAACCCCATCGCAGGCTGAAGACTGGCTCTCTAGGGTGAAGAGAGTCATGACAGCGACGGAGACGGAGGAGTGGCAGATGACCACCATCGCTACGTTCCTGCTGGACGGTGTAGCGAGGATGTGGTGGGAAGGTTTGGAGCTGCATCACCTGAGAGGTAGACAACTGATAGACGTTCCGATGGAGGAGTTCTCGGAATTGTTCTTAGCAAGATACCTCCCTTCTACTCAGAGGATTTCAATGGAGAATGAATTCCTGAAGTTAGTGCAGGGTGAGAGGAGCGTGGATGAATATCTCCACGAGTTTACGCGGTTGAGTCGTTATGCTAGCTCCACCATCATGGATGAGGAGCGCAAGACTAATCGTTTTTATGAAGGCTTGAGGGATGAGCTGAGATTATTACTGTCGGGGCCAATGACGCAGGGTTTCTTAACCTTGGTCAATTCTGCCCGGTCCTTGGAGAAGGACATGAAAAGTGTACAAGCGAAGAAAAGCTTGGGTGAAAAGAAATCTGAGTTCAGAGTGCCGACTACTTCAAAGTCAGGCTATCGGAGGACTTTTAAGAAGCATAGGACTTCGGGTCCAGCTCCTTCTGGCGCTTCTGGGGCGACTACGGGTCGGACCCCGGGTGCGTGCTTTACGTGTGGAAAGACGGGGCACTTTGCCCGTGATTGTTGGAGCGGACGCCCTAAGTCCGAGAGGAGGCCAGGAGCTACTTATGAAGAGAAGGGAAAGGCGGTGGAGTCGACCGCATCCCACTATGCTCCGGCCCAACCAAGGGTCTACAATCTTGGCCAACAGGAGGCCATTAAACAAGCTGACGTGGTGACAGGTACGGTTTAATTTATAGCAAGTCAATTCCTTTATATGCTTGTTATGCACATGTTACCTTACCACTGCTTGTTTAGGATTCATATTGATTTGTGAAAATCCGGCACGAGCACTCTTCGATACGGGAGCTTCACACTCCTTCTTGTCCGAAGGATTTATATCACGCATCGGAGTCCCTTCTTCGATGGCGAAGGATAAGTTGGATGTGTTGTTGCCCAATGGGTGTTCGATGCGAGCGGTTAGGATCTGCGATGTTAAGATTCGTATTGGGGAGCAGGAGTTCGACCTGCGGGCGTCTTTACTTCCGTTAGTGGAGTTCGACGTCATATTTGGCATGGACTGGCTCTCGGAGCAGCAGGCCCATATAGATTGCGGTAGCAAGGAAGTCAAGCTGGGAGCGAGTCGTGAGACGACTTTTACGGGCTTAAAGGGGTCGAGCAAGACGTTGATGTCTGCTCTTCAGGTGGTGAAGGCGGTTCGTGCCGGAGCAGAACTATTCTTTACACTTGTGGAGGTTGCAAAGTCGAAGCCCGCTTTGGATTGTATTTCAGTGGTATCGGAATACCCTGATGTGTTCCCCGCGGATCTTCCTGGAGCCCCGCCTCAATGGGAGATAGATTTTACTATCGAGCTAGTGCCAGGTGCAAAGCCTGTGTCACGATCTCCGTATCGGCTAGCGCCTAAGGAAATGGCGGAGCTGAAAGTTCAATTGCAAGAGTTGTTGGAGCAAGGTTATGTGCGCCCGAGTTCTTCGCCTTGGAGCGCACCGGTCCTCTTTGTTAAGAAGAAGGACGAAAGCTTGAGATTATGTATTGATTATCGGGAGCTGAACAAGCTGACTGAGAAGAATAAGTACCCGATCCCTAGGATTGATGATCTCTTTGATCAGTTAGTCGGATCGACGGTGTACTCGAAGTTAGATCTCAAGTCTGGGTACTATCAGCTGCGGATAAGGGAGAGTGATATCCCGAAGACAGCGTTTAGTACGAGATACGGGCATTATGAGTTTACGGTCATGCCGTTTGGGCTGATTAATGCGCCGTCAGTATTCATGGATTTGATGAACAGGACGTTCAGGGAGTACTTGGACCATTTCGTGATCGTCTTCATCGACGATATTTTGGTGTACTCGTAAAGTGAGGAAGATCACTTCAAGCATCTTCATTTGGTGTTGGAGACGCTAAGGAGAAACCATTTGTATGCCAAGTTCTCGAAGTGCGAGTTTTGGATATCCTCAGTGGCGTTCCTCGGGCATATAGTGAGTGGAGAGGGTATTGCTATGGATCTGGCAAAGATTGTTGCGATACGGGAGTGGCCTGAGCTTGCTACGGTAGCTGAAGTCCGGAGCTTTTTGGGGCTTGCCGGTTATTATAGGCGCTTCGTAGAGAACTTCTCGCGGTTAGCGTTACCTCTCACTACTTTGACGAGGAAGGATCATAAGTTCGTTTGGACGCCGGATTGCGCGCGAGCATTTGAGGAGTTGAAGTGTCGGTTGACCACGGCGCCTGTGTTGAGTTCGCCGGTTGGAACCGAAGGCTATGAGATATATAGCGATGCTTCGGGCAGCGGTTTGGGTTGCGTGCTATTGCAGCACGGCAGCACGATAGCTTATGGCTCGAGACAGCTAAAAGTGCACGAGAGGAATTATCCGGTCCACGACTTGGAGTTGGCGGCCGTGATTTTTGCCTTGAAGCTGTGGAGACACTATTTGTACGGTGTGAAGATTGATATCTACACCGATCACAAGAGTCTAAAGTACCTGATTGATCAGAAAGATCTGAATATGCGGCAGCGTAGATGGATGGAGTTCCTGGGGGACTATACATTCAAGATCCACTACGTGCCTGGCAAAGGGAATGCGGTTGCGGACGCGTTGAGTCGCCGAGCCCCAGCTCAAGCGAATTGGCTATCAGTGCATGATGAGCGGTTGGTGCAGGAGCTGGAGGCGTTGGAGATTGTTTGTGTGGATAGACAATCTAGTGCTGAAGCAGTGCTGAATTGGACTGAAGTCCAATATGACCTGGCTGATCGGATTCAGCAGGCTTTGGATATGGATGCTCATATGAAGCAGTTCATGATAGAGGCTCTGGATGGGTCAAATTCCAAATTCGTCGTGGAGGACGGATTGCTGTGGAAAGACGGTCGTTTGTGCGTCCCAAGTGTGGGCAATTTACGGGTGGAGTTGTTGTACGAGGCACACCATACCAAGTACTCGATTCACCCGGGGAGCACGAAGATGTACCGCGACATCAAGAAGCTATTTTGGTGGCCGGGTTTGAAAAAGTATGTGGCGCTATACGTAGCGAAGTGCCAAACTTGCGCCTTGGTGAAGGCGGAGTGCCAAAAGCCGGGAGGATTTCTTAAGTCCTTGCCTATTCCGGAATGGAAATTCGACGACATCTCTATGGACTTTGTGCACGGTTTGCCAAGGTCGCAAAAAGGGAAACGACGCCATTTGGGTGGTTGTCGATCGATTAACGAAGGTGTCTCATTTTATTCCGCATAGGAAGGATGATCTGGTGGAGAAGCTATCAAAGCTTTATGTGGATAACATAGTACGGCCCCGCAGCATCGTGAGTGACCGAGATGGGCGGTTCACGTCCAATGATTGGAGGCTGTTGCGGCAAATGTTGGGAACAAAGTTGAAATTCAGCACAACCACCCATCCGCAAACGGATGGGCAGACCGAGAGGGTTAATAGAACCGTGGAAGACATGCTCCGCATGTGAGTCTTGGATTTTGGAAAGTAATGGGAAGACCACCTTTATTTGGTGGAGTTCGCATACAATAATAGCTACCAAGCAAGTATTCAGATGACGCCCTTCGAGGCCCTATATGGTAGGAAATATCGCACGCCGTTGTCTTGGTTAGAAACGGGTGAGTCAAAGTTGTATAAGCGATCGGAAGTGAAGGATGTTACTTCTTTGGTGAGAATGAGTCGGGAGAGGTTGCTTATCGCTCAGGACCGGCAAGCAAAGTACTATAATGCCAAGCACAGGAACGTGGAGTTCGCTGTGGGTGATTATGTGTACCTAAAGATCAAGCCGTTCAAGGGTGTCTCGCGGGTGCGACGGTTGAAAAAGCTAAGCCCGGGGTACCTTGGACCGTTTGAGGTTCTGGAGCGAGTTGGAGAAGCGGCCTATCGGTTGAAGCTTTCGGTGGAGCTAAGTGGTTTACACGATGTGTTCCACATTTCGGTGCTTCGGAAGGCGGTGCAAGAGCCTACGCAAGTGATCGCGGTCGATCAAGTGCCGGTGGATAGTGGGCTAATGACTAAAGTCAAGCCCGTGCGGATTGAGGACTCGGAGGTCAAGCGGCTACGCAATAAAGAGATCAGGATGGTCAAAATCCGGTGGGACAATTGCGGTCGTGAGGAGCTCTCTTGGGAGCGAGAGCAGACTATGCTTGACGAGTATCCGGAGTTGTTCCGCTCAGGTACAAATGTTGGTTTTTGTATATCTTTCCTTTATGTAATTTCGTGGGCGAAATTCTTTTAAGAGGGGGAGAGTTGTAACGCCCCGAAACTCAAAGGAGCAAAGGGGGACATTTTGGGCCAGTTTTGGTTTCTGGCTGAAGGCACACGGCCTGGGACACGGGCGTGTCCCAGGGCGTGTCGAGCGTGTGTCGACACTTAGCCGCGAAGTCGTCGAGTTATTCTCGACGATTCGTCGAGAATGGGCACACGGCCTGCGACACGGGCGTGTCGCAGGGCGTGTCGACCCGTGTCGACACTTAGCCGTGAAATCGTCGAGTTATTCTCGACGATTCGTCGAGAATGGGCACACGGCCTGCGACACGGGCGTGTCGCAGGGCGTGTCGACCCGTGTCGACGATCGTCAAGGTGGAGTCGTCGAGATTCACTCGACGATCGTCGAGACAAGGCACACGGCCTAGGACACGGGCGTGTCCAAGGCCGTGTCATCCAGTCATCATTCTTCCCTCAACGAAATGTCCCGTGTACACAGCCTGGGGGCCCAGGCGTGTCAATATGACACGGGCAAGGACACGGGCGTGTCCTAGAACCCGTGCAGTGCTCGGGTTGAAAACGGAGAAAAATCATGGGGTACACGGCCGGATACACGGCCGTGTCAGCGGGAACACGGGCGTGTCAGCTCGAACACGGGCGTGTTCGATACCCGTGTGCGAGTTCAGAAGATTCGATTTTGACGGCGAATGCGGCACACGGCCCTGGACACGGGCGTGTGCCAGGCCGTGTTCGGTCCAGATTGGGCATTTCAGCCCCGAATCAAAGCCGTTCGTTTCCTTAGGTTGAGATCCGACGGCTGGGGGATGTTCCTGCAGGGATATACCCGTGAGTTTACTTGGAAAACTTCACTTTTCATGCCTTATCCTCTCTCCAAATCCTTGGAGAAAGTGGAGAGCCATTGGAGGAAGAAGAACTAGATCCCGCCATTGGAGGGGCTTCGGAGCTCCGAATCGCAAGCCGACTCCGGATCCACGGAGGCAACGCAAGTGCGGTGATTTCTATCCGATTACATTTCGATGGCGCCAAAGAGGAATGCAAGGGTAACGATCCTCACTTGTGAGCATGATAGCTCTCTTTCTTAGCATAGGAAGCCCCCTCTCGCGAGTTTGCGGAGAGTTGGAGGCGTTCCTTCGGGTAGATATGTAAAGTCCCCGTTGTTTAGAGTCCGTATGCGAGAACGGACATAGGCATTTTGGTTGAAGCTTACCCGGACATGTTAGTCCGGATCGGTGATGTTGCATTGCATAAGGCCGGAGAAGACTCCGTGCTATTGGGTGTTTTTCGGGTTTTCTACGCGGTAGATTGCAGCAGGGAGCCTTGGGGACTAACCCAAAGGTGCACCCGGAAAACTGGGCGGACACGAGGTCTTGCCAACTTGGTGGCCTGAGAGCCAACTTGAACATAACGGGGTTATGTGACTTGTGTTAGAATGGGACTCGGTGAAAGTTTGACCCGCGCATATGGCTTAAATTGTCGTTGCGATGTGAGCACGGGTTAGATGGAGCCGTACCCGCTTTATGTCGTTCGGGTTAGAGAGACCTAAAGTTACATGGCACTCGCCGTTGGCATAAATGGGGGTCTTCGGTGGTCAATGGCTTAAATTGACGTGACCAATACCATGAAGACGAATTGCTCATAGGAATGGCCGTCTAAGTGGCGGTGGTGAGTCCGGAATGTTAATGGCTTTAATTGACGTAACATCGACCGGTTCACCGAGAATGTGCCCTGAGTGCACGGGGCGTGTGGCCTTTCGAGCCAACGTCTGTGATGTTATGGCTATGGTTTTATATTACTCGCTTATGCTAAGGAAATGCAGGGAAGGAGCATCGCCGCCCCGAGTTGGGGGCGGGATCGTTATAATTTGGTCAGCATTGATGACCGTTGCCTTGTTTTGCCACCGTGCGCTGGATTGTTGTTGCTTGCAGGTGCAGCTGGACCAAGCGGTCAATAGCGGGCTAAAGCCCTTTTTGCGAAGCTGGCCCTCGAAGGCCCAAGTAGAAGTGTTTACTGCTTTATTCGTGTATGACCGGCCTGCGTGCCGTGGTTTGTAAAACATGTAATTTTCAAGTGAAACACTTTGTAAGGCCTTAAGGCCGATTTTGGGTATTTTGTATACATTCCTAATTATTGTATTAGTGGACATTCATGCTCCTATGCTGGGTTCTTGTTTACAACTTTATAAACTGCTTCCGCTAGCATGCTCTGTGTAGGACGTTGAGATTGGTTGGATGGTTTCCATACGTAACCACCCGGTCTGTCTGTGGTATATGGCGTCGGGCCCCGGCCGGACCTACTGCTATATACTATGCGACGGATAGGGGGTGTTACAGAGGGTGTCTTTGGTGGTATCTTGCTTGGAGTCCCACGCCAAGAGGTGGTGGAAGACGCTGTTGGACACGACGTTTGCCGATAGGGAGATTGCAGAAATTACTTGGGAGGAATTCAGGGCCACGCTGCTGGAGCACTTCTTTCCGCAGTCGGCCAGGGACGAGTTGGAGGAGCGGTTCTTACAGCTGAGGCAGGGCACCAGGACGGTGGTGGAGTACCACCGGGAATTCGACCATTTGGCCCGATATGCGGGTTCTTACCAGCTGGACGAAGCAGGATACGTCAAGAGATTCTATAAGGGCCTAAAAGAGGAGTTGAGGGAGGCCTTGCTGTTTTTATCTAACGGGCCTATCTCCCGGATTTTGGAGATGGCAAAGAGGATCGACGCCGATTGGCACACCACTCGGGGCTGGAAGCGGCAAGCGGGGGATCAGGGCCGGAGGGCACGAAATGATCAGCGGCGAGGCATCATACCAGATGGGAGAAGGACAGAGGAGCAGCCTCGTCAGGAGGTGAGGCAGGAGCCGAGAGAGCAGGTGGTTTTGGCCCCTCAACCTCTTCGGATACAGGAGATGCCGAGACCCGGCGGTATGGCGTATCCCCCACCAGAGTGCTTCCATTGTCATCAGGTGGGAAACCTCCGGAGAAACTGCCCCATGAGGGGGGCACCACCTCCAGCACCACAGGGTGGCCCACCTGCTCAGCATTTCAGAGGCTGAGGACGTGGCCGAGGACGTGGTTACCAAGGAGGAGATCGAAGACAGGAAAGGGAGCAGGCATATACCTTGGATCTGGCACAGCCTCGAAATCCAGAGCGGGTCATCACAGGTAAGCTAAGATGTTTTAATTGTTTAAATTAAATTTCCGTTCTCATTTGCCCAACAAGTAGAACTGCCCTAAGTAAAATAAATAGGAAAGAAAACGCGTTGTAAAATACTAATAAATTTAATAATCCCAGGTATAGTCTTCATCAGCGGCAAGCCCGCCTATACTCTGTTCGAACGGGTACCTCGCACTCGTTTGTGTCGGAGGCCTTTCTGGAAGGGCTGGAAGGAGTGGAACGGTTCACAGGCCGGATGAGGAGGGTGCGTCTACCCGACGGATCGGAGATACTCACCTTAGCCCACTGCAGCATGGAGGCGGAGATTGGAGGAAAGTCATTCGAAGTTCCGGCAACGGTCCTGAGGATGCCAGTCTTCGAGCTGATTCTGGGCATGACTTGGTTGCAGTGGAATCATGCCCAGATTGATTGTCAAGCGAAGAGGATCACCGTGAGGCATGGGGACTCTACCATCATCATCAAAGGTATAAGACCTGCCTCACGTATACCCTTATCTTCAGTACAGGCCGTTAAGGCCTACTTACAGGGGGAGGAGCTCTACGAGGTGCTGTTTGATATGGCGGAGGCTACGAGTTCTATATCGAATATTCTGGTGGTGCGGGAGTTTGAGGACGTCTTTCCAGAGAAATTACCCGGATTACCCCCGCGCAGGGAGCAGGACTTCCAGATACAGCTTGTGCCGGGGGCCAAGCCAGTGTCCAAGGCACCTTACCGGATGGCCCCAAAGGAGTTGACAGAGTTCCGGAGCCAGCTTCAGGAGTTAGTAGAAGCCGGATTTGTCCGGCCAAGCTCTTCACCTTGGGCAGCCCCGGTATTGTTCGTCAAGAAGAAAGACGGGACCCTCAGATTGTGCATCGACTACCGAGCACTAAATCGGCTGACGGTCCGGAACACCTATCCACTGGCAAGGATAGACGAGCTGTTCTACCAGCTGCAGGGAGCGCAGTTCTTTTTGAAATTAGATTTGAGGTCGGGATACTACCAGCTTCGGATTCGGGAGGAGGACATTCAGTAGACTGCTATTAGTAGCTGATATGGTTTATATGAGTTTACAGTGATGCCCTTCGGGTTCACCAATGCACCATCAGCATTCATGAACCTCATGAACCAAGTCTTCAAGGAATATCTTGATGTGTTTGTCATTGTGTTTATCGATGACATTCTCATTTACTCGAGGACGGAGGAGGAGCACACTCGCCATCTGACACTGACCCTGCAACGACTGCGGGAGAACCATCTATATGCGAAGTTTAGTAAATGTCAGTTCTGGCTGAAGGAGGTGGGCTTCTTAGGTCATATTATCAGTGGAGCCGGATTGGCAGTGGATCCGGCAAAGATTCAGGCTATTCGGGATTGGCCGCAGTTGAAGACAGCCACCGACGTACGGAGTTTTCTAGGACTTGCCGGTTACTACCGGAAGTTCGTGGAGGGATTCTCTCGAATCGCCCTCCCGCTCACATCCTTGACGAAGAAGGAGGTACCGTTCGTGTGGACCCCGCAGTGCCAGACAGCTTTCCAGGAGCTGAAGGATCGGCTAACCTCGTCTCCCATTCTTACTCTCCCCTCGGGGAGGGAAGGATTTCAGGTCTACACTGATGCTTCCTACCAGGGTATGGGAGCTGTATTGCTGCAGAAGGGCCATGTGATTGCATATGCATCTCGCCAGTTGAAGAAGCATGAACAGAACTATCTGGTGCATGACCTTGAAATGGGGGCGGTCGTTTTTGCTTTGAAGGTCTGGCGCATCTTTATGGAGTCCACTACGAAATATATTCCGACCACAAGAACCTGAAATACGTGGACACGCAGAAGGAACTGAACATCAGGCAGAGGCACTGGGTGGAGTTCTTAGCAGATTATCAGTATGAAATGCACTACCATCCAGGGAAGGCAAACGTGGTGGCGGACGCATTGAGTCGGAGAGCTGCCACTTCCGAGGATGGGCCCCAGGTTATGTCTATGGAGCTGGTAAGGAGATTGGAGGATATGAACATCACACTAGTGTCGTCCGAGGACCCCGAGCTTTACACGGAGTATTTAGCTGCGGTGGGTACTACAGATGATATCCAGGACCGAGTCAGAGAGGGACAGAGGCGAGATGTCAAATTGGAGCCGATATTCTGGTCTTTGGAGAACGGTACATCGGGAGATTACACGATGAGGGACGGCGTGATATGCTTCAGAGGTCGGACTTATAAACCGAAAGGAGGCCGGGTCCGAGAAGATATTATGGCAGAAGCCCACCACAGTAGATACTCGGTGCACCCGGGCATCACAAAGATGACTGCGGATTTGAAGAAGACTATGTACTGGCCTGGCATGAAGAAGGATATCACTCGGTTTGTGACCCATTGCGAAGCTTGCCAGCTAGTGAAGGCAGAGTGCAAAAACCCTGCAGGTTTATTGCAACCACTCCCGGTACCAGAGTGGAAGTTCGAAGACATCGCGATGGACTTTATTCACGGACTTCCCCGATCACGAACAGGAAATGACTCGATTTGGGTCATCGTCGATCGGTTGACAAAAGTAGCCAGGTTCATTCCGATCAGGAAGGACGACGCTGTGGGAGTATTAGTACGGAGATTTGTGGAGCAGTTCATTCGATATCACGTGGTGCCTAAGACAATCGTGTCGGATCGGGATGGCCGGTTCACTTCCACGGAGTGGAGATCCGTGCAAGCTTACTTAGGCACGCGATTGACCTTTAGCACTGCATTCCATCCCCAGACGGACGGGCAGACAGAACGCACCAACCGGACGCTGGAAGATCTTTTGAGGCTATGCATTTTGGACCGCGGGGAACCGTGGGAGAAACTCTTACCCCTGGTCGAGTTCTCCTATAACAACAGCTATCAGTCCAGCATCAGGATGGCGCCTTACGAGGCCTTGTACAGAAGGAGATGCCGGACCCCGCTTTCTTGGGTTCAGGACGAAGACCCGAAGGTGTTGGGATCAGAGTTTGTTGAAGACACCGAGGCCCAGGTGAGGCTGATCAGAGACAGGATGCTAGAGGCGCAGAGCAGACAGGCTAAGTACTATGACGTCCGGCATCGGCAGGTGGAGTTCCAGGTGGGAGACCGGGTGTTTTTGAAGATCCAGCCCATGCATGGAGTCTCGCGGGTGCGTGGTCGGAGGAAGAAGCTCAGCCCTAGGTACATGGGCCCTTACAGGATCCTGGAGCGGATCGGGCCCCTAGCCTACAGGCTGGAGTTACCACCAGAGCTGGAAGCGCTGCACGACGTCTTCCATATTTCTTCGCTGAGGAGGGCTCTACTACGACCGGAGTAGTAGATTTTAACCACTGAAGGGCCGGTAGCTTCAGACCGGTCAGTTCGTTTGGAGCCGGTTAGGATCGATGACCGAGGAGTACGGGTCTTGCGTCGCAAGAAGGTCCCACTAGTCAAGGTCCTGTGGAGGAACCACGGATAGGAGGAGCATACCTGGGAGCCGCAGCACTTGATGCGACAAAGATACCCAGAGCTGTTCAGTCAGGTATACCTCACAAACCCCTCAAGATGTTTAATTTATTTTCCTTCTTTAAACTAGTAAGGGCTGCTCTAGGCAGGTAGAGGCTTACCTTTTGTTTATTGGGGGTTTATCTTTTATTTATTGGGATCTTGGCTTCATCATTTGGGTGAATTGGTCATAGATTTATGTTTCCCTTAAAACCTAGTTTAGCAAACATGACATCGTGATGGGATGTTACAAGTTTCCTCCTTCGGTAGAAAAGTCCCGTAGGCTTAACCTTGATTTCGGGGACGAAATCTTTGTTTTGTTTATTGGGATTTGTAGCATCCCATTTCCAACTAGACCCCTAGGAGTGGTTTTTTCCATGACTAGGTCATGACAAACCCTAGGAAGCCAGGAATGGGCCAAGAGATAGGAGACAAGGTGTGGAAAATCATCATGGTCTGCAAATAGTAGAACTCTGAACAATGGTTAAGGATGACCATGGGCTACACCTTGACCCCAAGACCCTACCACAACACCCCCCCTAATACCTTGGGAGGCCCATTAGAGCCATAAGGACCCATTGGGGTTAATCAAAGAGGCTCAGTTGACCAAGGTCAACCCTATCCCTAAATGGGTGAAGCTAGCCTACTTGGGGTCAATTGACCTACTTCTAGCATAGAGGACCCCACCTATGCCCTACTAACCCTAAAGTGAGGTCAATGAGTCACTAAGGACACATTGGGGTCAGCCCTAGAGGCCAGGTTTACCCAAGTCAACTCAAGCTCCTAATCTGGTCAAAGTACCCTTACTAAGGGTATGTGACCTCCAAAGTGCAGGGTAACCCTACATAACCCTTCCTAGACCTTAAGGGAGTCCAATGGGTCACCAAGGTCCCATTGGGGTCAACTCAAATGGTCATGTTGACCAAGGTCAACTCTATTCTAGTGTTACGTCAAATTAGCCTAAATGGGCTAACCCAAGCTCAAACTCATTTCCCCCACTTGGGCTAACCTCATTTTTATTATTAATATGAGTTATTGGGCTGCCAATAGGCTGGCGGAGAGATCAAAATTCGGCCATGGTGAGTAGGAGAGAGAAAGCTCCATTTTTCTCTTTAATGGAGGAGAGAGAAAGTGAGAAAAGAGGCCATTCATGGCCAAGGGAGATCAAGGGCCTCTCCAATTGATTCCAAAGGCTGAATACATTCCCCCTCATCAGTTTTGAGGAGTTTAATTGCCATGGCCAGCCATTCAAGGTGGCTGAAATCAATTCCTCCAATAGGGAAGAGAGAGAAAGAAGAAAGAGAAGGTCATTCATGGTGGGGAAGGTGAATCACCCCTCCATTCTTCACCAATTAATTAGTATTCATCTCCCCTATCAGTTTTGAGGAGTTTCCAAATGAATTGGGATAAAGGGGAGGTGAATTTCCATGGATTTTCTCCAAAACCGAAATTCCCTTTCATGGCCATTAATGGCTTTGAAGCCATGACCCTCCCTCTCCCGCATTTGATGCTTTTAAAAGCTTCCATGGGACAAGAGAAATCGTTTCCACCCTTCACCTAAAGAAATCGGGCGGTTTGGTAGTGAAGTTTCAAGCATCGGAAAGCTCCACCACCGGCCATGGCGCACCACCACCACACACGACGACAAGCTCGGTTAAAGGTCCTCCTCTACTCCTTCTTCTGTGGGTAGATCTTTGGAATCGTTTAGGACAAGAATCAGACTCAATTGAGACGATCCAAGTTTTCATTTCCATGGTTTTTCCAAAAAAATATGGTGGTCGGGTTCGCCGGAAACCACCCCTCCGGCGGCCGTGCCGCCGCCCGGCGATAGCCCCCACCTCAACGAAGGTGCTGGCGGTGGTGGCCGGCTAGGGAGGTGGCCGTGTGGCCGGGAAATGCTCTTGGAATAAGCTCCAGGTTCGGCCAATCATGGCCCTTGGCTGGAGGAAGAAGATGACCAGAAGCCCCACGATTTGCTTTAAGATCCGTGTAGATCATTTATTTTATTAAGTTTAGATTTCTGAATTTCTGTCCTGTAAACTAGGTTGTTTTAAAATAAATATTAAAAATACTTAGGCTCACCAGGTGGGAAAACGTTCAATACGAGAGTTGTACCTAGGGCTGTCCTGAGATTCAAATGGATGCCCACCCTTCATACCTTGTCCAAATTGGCTGAAATTTGGACAGAGGATCATTCTTAACTATACCTAGGGTCTGTCAAAAAATGGGAATTTTTGGAGAAACTATTTCTATAGTTGTTATAAAAATTTAATAATCCATAAATAAATTAAATAGGTGTCCTAAACATCTCCAAACTCTCCCAAACGTTGGTGAGTGGTCCCTGGCATCAAGACCTAGTCCTGTACAAAATGTGGACTCATTTGGATATGTTTTGGTTAGGGAATCACCAAACCCTAGTGTGGCCCTAAGGTGGTATTTTTCATTAAAAGTGCACTATGGACTTAGGGTGGTCCCCTCCACTCAACAGAGGCTGAGATTTTGGACACTGACTTGGCATGACCAATGTCACCCCCTTAAGGAAAATGGGATGATTTAGGCTTGATTTGCCCTAGGGTTCAACCTCAAACCCTAAGGAAGGACTTTTGAGGGTTGTGAAGGACATGGGGGAACATGCCCTTGTATGGCCTTGGAAACTTAGTATAATTGAGGGTAATGTAAAGATCTCTGGTAGGAACTTTAGAAGAATAAGAGCAAGGTAGACACCTCAAAACCCTAACCCTAGTTTTATGGTAGGAGTACAAATTTGAAGAATCAGCTACTGAACCTTCCCCAAATGTTATGAAACTTTGGTAGAATAAGTTATATGCCACCTAGAACCTCTGGTAATGCTTGTAGAATTTTATGGATTTTATTCTTGGTACTTCATTTGTTAATTACCAAAAGGCCCAAAATGATTTTTGATTTTATTATGGATGTTATGTGCTTTAAAATATGATGAAACTTGGTCAGAGGTTATTATAGGGCTAGTTGAACATCTCTGAATTTTATCACAATTCTTAATTAATTTTATGTGGTACTTCCTTCATTAAATTCAGGAAGGGGCTTTGGTAAAGAAAATTCATTATTGATGATATATGTATTTAAAAATCATGAGGCTTAGGTTTTGATGTGCTTAGGCCAAAAAGTATTTGTAGAAATTTATTTATAATTTTTAGAGGTCTGTTTTCAGAACTTTCTTTACAAGGCCATATTTTTTAGAATAGGATAATTAATCAATTTAGGGAATAATTCCTTCAAACAAATTATGAAAGTTTACTCAGAGGCTTTATGTGCCCTTACAATAATCCTGGAATTTTCTCTGAATTTTTGGAAGTATTTGTATTGTGCATCCCCTTTAATGATTTATTTTGGAATAAATTGGAAATAAAATTTAAGGGCTAAAATCTTGCTGGAAAATTTGGAGATTCTGGATTTTTAGATTATTACCCACCTTGCATTTATCATAATTTTAGTGGAGCTTTATCTTGCATAAATCTTGTACTTCCTGTTCAACCATTGAACTTTTGGCTTTTAAAATAAATAAATAAATTAGCATTTAAATTATGAAAATTAGGAAATTGTGGATTCAGTTTACATATGCCAATATAGACCTCTAATAATTATTATATGAGCATTGGATGATCATATGTCATACTTCCCTTTTTACGGGTCATATAGCTTAAGTGGTATGCGTATAGCAAAACTGCAGGAAATCATTTGGGAAATGAACTAGAGCTCATGTGTTGGGTGTTATTGGGTTGCTGGAAAGGATAGTAGATTTAGGTGCATCTTTGGAAGATAAGTGAGTAGGGTGTTGTTTTGTCTAGGGTTTAGAGGCGCTCGGGTCCGACGAAAGATCGTCCTTCCCGAGGAGAGTTGGAGTCAAACCACGTAGGATTAGCCTATCGGAACATGAGAGAATAATGGGTAAGGGAATCAACCAACAACAAAAATAAGTACCTTGCGAAAGGGAATGCTGGGCGTAATCCCAACATAGTTCCTAGTGCCCCTTGAAAGCCTTTCACAGGGAATACCGGGGGCAGTCCTGGGTTAACGTAAACTATTTTAATAAGCTGAAAAGAGTAACTTAGTAATTAGGGTTGCACATTTCACAAACACAGTTAGCACCGGAAGTTAGCTGGGAGCTTCGGCTCGGATGGTTAAAAGACGGACTTTGGGTCCGGGGAGCTTCGACTCGATTGTTTGTGATGGACGTGTTGGTCCGTGGAGCTTCGGCTCGGGTTTTGATTACGCTAAATTTGCATATTCATAAAAGGAAAGGAAATTAAGGTGGTGGGTCTTCGGTATTGGAGGGTCGATGCACCGACGCCAATACGTTGACACAGCAAGTGTGGTTAGCACATCGCCAACAGAAGTCCGGTGCGCCAGCCGGCAAGAGTATGCAGGAGTCCGCTTCGTGCACCAAGCATTGAGGCGTATGATAGGTCTGACCGATATTGCTTTACTGGTTTAGAGGTGGGCGAGGCCCAACCCACTGGTTCCGTCTGCCACTACGGAGGTATCCTCGGAGGTTACAGCTCCAGAAAGGGGGAACTAAAGGTCTGTGTGCACAGAGTCGGGTGTGTGTGTTGCACTTGCATGATCCATCATACCCACTTGCATGTCATAGCATAATCGATTCATTTATCCTTGACACCTAAAGTATAAGTGGAATAAGACGCTTATACTTTAGGACCTGCAAAATGACCCCTTGGTCTATAACTTGTGTGGGCAAGTTTATAAATTAAGGTTAATTTTGATATATATTTACTGCTGTTCGATAACCGACACCTCAACGTATAAATTGGTATGAGACTTTTTATACGATGGGAGCCTTGCAGAAGACCCCTTGGCTTATGTGTTCTCACATAAGTGAAGGTTACTTTTCATATTTCAGCTTATTGTCTATACATGTTATAGAATTGCTAGTATAGGTCCGCTGTCATCTGTTTTTGATATTCTCCACCTTCAAGTCCTCCCTTTTCTTCCTCTTCGATCGGTGCCTAGGGACCATGGGGGAAGGGGCGGGGGATGATAGGGCTTAGTCTTTTAGACTAACGGTTTACGAACCGCATCATTTAGGGAATCGTGGAGACCAACATAGAGGAGCAGTCCCAGAGACCGGTGCGCTTGGAGGTGGGGCAGTCCAGCTCCGGAGTTCATACAGCCGGGACTGTGAGTCTCGACCTCGAGTAGATTTTCTGTTTTTGCTTCCGCATGAGTGACTTGTAGAGAGGACATGATGTACCGGGCATAAGCCCATATTTTGCTACTCTGATGTGTTTTTCTGTGGACACTCCCTTCGTGGAGATATATTTACTGTGATATGTGACTTTCTGTGGACTGCAAGTTTCCATTTACTCATTGTGCTACTTTTCTGTGATCGAATTGGCCGGCAGAATTGGCGCTTTGTGGTGATGACTCTTCAGGGCGTGAAGGAGTCACCGCAAAACGGCGGTTCTGGGCCTAAGACCCCGGTGTTGAAAGGAAAAAAATGGGGGATCTTACATCTGTTGGCGAAGTGCTAACCACACTTGCCGAGTCAGCGTATTGGCATCAGTGCATCGACCCTCCAATACCGAAGACCCACCACCTTAATTTTCTTTCCTTTCATGCACATGCAAATTTATCGTATTCAAAACCGAGCCGATGCTCCCCGGACCAAAATGTTTGTCTCAAACAATCGAGCCGAAACTCCCCGGACCAAAACGTCTGTCTCTTAACTATCCAAGCCGAAGCTCCCAACTATCTTTCTGTGTTATCTGTGTTCGTGAAATGTGCAACCCTAATTACTAAGTTACTCTTTTCAGATTGTTAATACAGTTTACGTTAACCCAGGACTGCCCTCAGTATTCCCTGTGAAGGGCTCTCAAGGGGCACTAGGAACTATGTTGGGTTTACGCCCAGCGTTCCATTTTGCAAGGTAGTTATTATTATTATTGGTTTATTCCCTTACCCATTACCTTCTCATATTACAATAGACTAATCCTAGGGTGATTTGACTCTACCTCACCTCGGGGAAGATGATCTTTCGTCGAACCCGAGCGCCTCTAAACTCTAGCCAAACCAATTTCTCACCACTCTTCCTATCTTTCTATGGTGAACTCATCAACATCTATCCAAAATGACTAACTCCTACACCATGTCCCATCATATCTTATTGCAATTTACCCATCTTGCCAAATGCAGACCATCCTAGGCTATATGTCGGACCGGACAGGAGATAATCCAAATACTTATCCAAATGGCCTACCTTATTTACTCGAGACTTATCATGACACAAATAGACTAAATCCATGAAATTATAATTTTCCTAATTTATCTGGCATTTAATTAATTTCCTTAAAGCTTCCAAAGGCTACCAGTTTGAACATGAACTACCCTAAGTACTCATACAAGATGCCTAACAAAATTATGATAAATTTATCTCAATATGGTAAATCCAAAGTATCACAATTTTTCTATCATCAAAAGGGCACTAAAACTATTTTAGCAAGATTTACTATCTTTCGTTGTTATGAATCAAGTACAGAAAATATCCATCCAAAAATTATAAATTAATTGTACTATGCATATACAACATTAAAAGTAGCATTGACCAAGTTTCATAATTTTTCAACAAGTATTAATCTCTGAATAAATTAATTATCAAAAATCTCCATATTGTGGACTTGTAAAGAAAGTACTGTACTCAACCCTCTAAAAATTAAGAATAAATTCCTACAAGCATATTTTGGCCTGAAAGCATCAGTACCTAAGTCTCATGATTTTTCAACAGATATATCATTTATAAATAAGTTTATACCACCAAAGCCCCCTTTTTGAAACTAGTGAAGGAAGTACTAAATATCTTCAATTAAAAATTGTAAAAAAATTCAGGAATATTTTCTTAGACCTAGATTATCTACTGACCAAGTTTTATTAGTTTCAAATGAACAGAATAATCAAATTAATTAAAACACCATTTTGGGCCTATTGATATTTAACAAATAAAGTACTAGAAATATAATCCATAAAATTATAATAAAATTACTAGGGGTTCTAGATGGTCTAAAACTTACGCTACCCAAGTTTCACAACCTTTAAATAAGGTTTAGTGGCTGAATTTACAAAATTGTGCTTCTATTCTAAATCTAGGGTTAGGGTTTTGAGGTGTCTACCTTCCTCCAAGTCCTCTAAGATTCCTTCCAGAGAAATTAGGTTATACTACCTTCAATTCTACTAAGGTTTGAAGGTCATACAAAGGCATTAGCCCCCATGTCCTTCACAACCCCCAAAAGTCCTTCCTTAAGGTTTGAGGTTGAACCCTAGGGTAAATCAATCCTGAATCACCCCATTTTCCTTAAGAGGGTGACATTGGCCATACTAAGTTAGTGTCCAAAACCTTAGCCTCTGTTGAGTGGAGGTGGCCACCCTAAGCCCATGGTGCACTTTTAATCAAAAACACCTTCTTAAGGCCAAACAAGGGTTTTGTGATTCCCTAACCAAAACCCATTCAAATGAGTTGAAATTTTGTACAGAGCTAGGTATTGATGCCAGAGACCACTCACCAAAATTTGGGAGGGTTTGGAGGTAATTAGACCACTTAATTAAAATACCCTAGCATTATTAAATAAAAGTAAAAACTTTAGGCAAAGTTTCTCCAACAAAATCCCAATATAGGAAAAACCCTAGGATAGTTTAGACTAATCCCCTGTCCAAATTTCAACCCATTTGGACAAAGGATGAAGGGTGGGCATCCATTTGAGTCTCGGAACAGCCCTAAGTACAGGTCCCACCAAAATGGGTGCCCTAGTCCAACCATAGGGCCAAATTGGTCCTAATCAATTTTGGATTAAATTAGACCCATAGGGCTACAACTTTCATATTGAATGTTTTCCCACCAGGTGGACCTAAGTATTTTTCAAAATTAAAAACCATTTATTATAAATAATGTGACAGAAATGAAATTAAATCAAAATAATCAGATTCTTATCAAAGGCGCCGCACGAATCTTGGCGCAATCCAAGGGCAGCCGAGTCGTCTTCCTCCTTGAGCTGATGACCATGATGTCCCCATCCTGGGCCACCTTGCGGGCTGATTTCCCGGCCACCCGTCCACTTCCTCGGCCGACCACCGCCACCACTCCCTTCGTGGATGTGGTGGCAACCCTCAGCAGGCAGCACGGCCGCCGGAGGGGCTGTTTCCGGCGATCCCGATAAGAAGAATTTACTTGGAAAAACCAGGAAATCGAAACATGGATCGGGCTCAATTGAGCAAGAACCTTTAACCTAATTAGCCCTAAGATCTACCCATGAAGTGAGGAGAGGGGGAGGACCTTTCTGGCAGCCTGAATGCGGGAGGAACGGCGACATGCCATGGTCGACGGCGGCGGGGCTCGGCTTCCACAACATCACAGTGGGACGGCATGTTCCTTCCAGGTAAGAGTTCGAAAATACTCCCCTCTGCCCACTGATGATGTTTAAATGGTCAATTGGGGAGGGGGGCGGCTGGTTCTTCAATGCCCATCAAACACCATTAAAGGTGTGGCTCGGGTTGAGTGGGGGGGGGAGGGGGCTGAACCTACCTCTTGGTGGTAGGGAAATGACTGGAATCAACTCTTATTCCCTAGAGGAGTTGATTGCAGCCATAAAGGATGGCTGTTGACCTCCTTTGGCCGGTTCCCACCCATCCCTTCCTCTCCCCCAATTCTCTCTCTCCACCATTTTCATGAAAGGATGCTCCTTTCTCTCTCCTAGTCACCCATGTTGACTGGACAACTACATAGGATATGTGCAGCCACTTAATCATAATAATTATGAAAAGTGAGGTTAGCCTAAGGGAAAAATGGCTTGAGCTTGGGTTAGCCCATTTGGGCTAGATTTGACTTGGCTTAGGCTAGGGTTGACTTGGGTCAATTTGATTATTTGGGTTGACCCCAATATGTCCTTGGTCACCCATTGGCATCCCCTAAGGTCTATGTAGGGTTAGGTAGGGTTAACTTGGCACCTTGGAGGTCACTTGACCCTTGTTATGGGCACTTTGACCACTTTGGGGCTTGAGTTGACTTGGGTCAACTTAGCCACTAGGTTTGACTCCAGTGGGTCCCTAGTGACCCATTGACCTCACTTTAGGTTTTGGAAGCCCTGAGTAAGGTTGGTTGGGCACATTAGAGGTCAACTGCCCTTTATTAGGGCACCTTGCCCTATTTAGGCCTATGGTGGTCCTAGGTAAAATTGGCCACTTGGGGTTGACTCCAATGGACCCTTAAGGCTCTAGTGGACCCTCTAGTGGGTTAGTGATGTTGTGGTGGTTTCATGAAGTCATGGTGAAGCCCTAAGGTCAAACCCTAGGTTTGGTGATGTTGTGCCATAGGCAGACCATGGTGATCCTCACCTTGGCCTTCTATCTTTTGGCCCATTTCTGGCTTCCTAGGGTTTTGTCATGACCTAGTCATGACCAAAACCACTCTTAGGGGTCCCTATTTGAGTTGGTCGCGTAAAAAGGGATTTGGGTGCCTGTATAGGGGTACACGGCCTAGGACACAGGCGTGTCCAAGGCCGTGTCTGGCTGGTGTTTTGGTCGTTTTCATCCTGAGAAGGACACAGCTAGGAACACGGCTTAATGACACAGGCGTGTCATTTGACACGGCCGTGTGCCTACCCGTGTCAGTACCCGTGTTTAGCAGGGTCGTGTCGGTTGGCATGGCGGTTATGTGTGACACACCCCCGGTCACGGGCGTGTCGAGGAACCCGACACGGGCGTGTCGAGTGAGACACGAGCGTGTCTGAGCCCGTGTGAGTCTCTATGTTCGACGATCGTGCTGGATCGAGGCACACGGCCTGGGACACGGCCATGTGCCAAGCCGTGTTCGCCCCAGGTTTGGGAATTTTTGAGCGGATCTGAGCCGTTCGTTTTCTATAAATAAGATCCAACGGCCCAGATGGTTTCCTGCTCTATTAAGGCCGGGACTAGGGGAGGTAATCCTTCATTTCTCTACATGCTTTCTCTTTCCAAGGAGTTAGAGAGAGGAGGAGGAAGAAGAAGGATTCCAGCCGTCGACAGAGCATCGGAGCACCGTTTTGAGATCTGAGAGCGGATCCATGGAGGAAAGTTCGTTGCGAAGATTTCCATCCGTGTAGTTTTTCCATGGCGCCAAAGCGGACTACAAGGGTAACGATTCTCCATTTGAGCATGTGAAGCTCTTCCTTTCTGCATAGGGAATCCCGCTCCCCCGAGTGTGCGGTGAGTGCGTGGTGTTCCTTGGGGTTGATGTGAATAGTCCCCCATATATTGCATATAGAGTCCGGAATCGAAGTACGGGCATAGGCATTGTGTGTGAAACCTACCCGGACATGTTGGTCTGGATCGGTGATGTTGCATTTGTTATGATTTATCGGAGAAGACACCGTGCTTTGGGTTTTCGGGTTTCTATGCGGTAGATTGCAGCAGGGATCCTTGGGGATTAGCTCCAAGGTGCACCTTTAAATCTGAGCGGAAACGTGTTCTGCTAATTTGGCGGTCTGGGAACCGTCCTTGAACATAACTAGGTTATGTGATTGTTTTAAAATGGCAGGATCCAAGAGAATCTTGGCTCGTGCGTACGTCTTAAGGTGTAATACGCGTTGTGAGCAACATGCAAGTGGAATCAGACCAGGGCTATGTGGTTCGGTGCAAGAGACACGAAAAGGGGACTGGCCGTTGGCATAGTCGGGAGCCTTAGACAGTGGTCAGGAAGGCTAAATACTCACGTGGTTGCCATCTTGGTGGTGGTGGTGAAGACGTTGAAGTGTCAGGATTCACCGTTAATGTGCCCTGAGTGCACGGGGTGTTTGGCCATGCGAGCCTACACCTGTGGCGTAGTATGTTTTTACACAATTGTTTAGCTGGGCTAATGATATGCAGGGAAGGAGCACCGCCATCCCGAGAATGGGACGGAGTCGTTATAATTTGGTCAGCTTTAGCTGACCGTTGCCTGTTTACCACCGTGCGGTGGAGTGTTGCTTGCAGGTGCTGCGGAGCCGAGCGCAATATAGCTGGCTGGAGCCCATGTTGCCGTGCTGGCCCTCGAAGGCCTTAGTGAATAGTTTTTTTATTTTGTCATGTGTGGCCGTCCTGCGAGCCGATGTATGTAAGACACTATTTGATAAGTGAACTATAGTAAGGCCATAAGGTCGTGTACCTTTTCAGTGTATTTGGTTTTCATTCCTATTGTGTGGATATGGACATTCATGATTATGGATTTAAGTTTTGGGTTCTTTCAACAATTTAAAATCTTCCGCTAGAATGCTCTGTGTAGGATGAGTAGTCTTAATTAGATAGTTTGGATATTCTTATGTAACCCTTCCGACTGTCCGTGGTATATGACGTCGGGTTCCAGCTGGACCTTCTGTTATACGCCATGTGACGGATGCGGGTGTTACAATTTGGTATCAGAATTCTTGTTACGGTCAGGCTTAAATGAATTTGTGGGCGAATTCATTTAAGGGGTGGTGAGCACATGTGTGCGTCATCGTTATAACATCAAAAAGAACCCATGAATGTCCACTTAGGAATGAAAAATACACTTGTTTTGTGGAATCTAAGTGTTCCAATGATTGCTTTTAGCAATTTGGTTGTCGTCTAATCGTGTATCTTTTCTTCTATACTCAGGTAGGAGCGGTGCTGGTCAATCAGAGTGTCCGCAATCGGCGGAAAGCAGTGCACCGAGAGACATGCCTACTACACCTCCTTTAGCGAAAACCATCAGGATGGTGGTTGAAGCCGTATTTGCGATCATTAATGACCAACCTACAGGGCAAATGCACCGCACACCTCCTGTCGTAGAGCAAGAACCGGTTAGGGCAGCAGAGTCGAGAGTGGTGGAGCGCGCAGTAGTTGATCTGGTAGAGCCGAGGAGAGCTATGGAGAAGCAGCTCAAGCCTTTAATGGGCTTTCATCCCCCAGTATTTGACGGGACTGGAACGCCAGCTCAAGCTAAGGACTGGCCCTCTACGATAAAGAGGGTTTTGACAGCCACGTTAACTGAGGAGTGGCAGAAGACCACCATAACGACTTTTCTTTTGGCGGGTGAAGCGAGGCTGTGGTGGGATGAGTTGGAGTTTCATCTCTTAGTGGGTAGGCAGCTTGCTAATGTACATATGGAGGAATTTTCAAGATTGTTCCTAGCCAGATATGTACCCTCTGCTCAGAAGCTTGAGATGGAGAACCAATACCTTGGGTTGACTCAGGGATCCAGAAGTGTGGATGAGTACCTCCACGAGTTTACACGGTTGGGTCGGTATGCTGGGGCTATGTTTATGGAAGAGGAGAGGAAGACCAACCGATTTTATGAGGGTCTTCGTGGTGACCTACAGTTACTCCTTGTTGGGCCTAAGGCGCAGGGTTTCCTCGCCTTGGGCAACTAGGCCCGGTCTCTAGAAAGGTTGTGAAGAGGGTGCAAGAGAAGAAAGACCCAAGAGAGAAGAAGGCAGAGTTCAAAGTGCCAAATGCAAAGTTAGGATTCCGCAGGTGGAGAAAGTAGCAGAAGACTTCGAACTCAGCCCCTTCGTTTGGTGCATCAGGGGTAACCACAAGTCGAGTTCCAGGAGCTTGCTACAATTGTGGGAAGACGGGCCACTTTACTCATGAATGTTGGAGCGGACGTGCAAAGTCCGAGAGGAAGTCTGGAGCGACTTATGAGGAGAAAGGGAAGGCGGTGGAGTCAACCGCGTCCCATCATGCTCCAGTCCAGCCTAGAGTTTATAATCTTGGTCTGCAAGAGGACATGAAGCAAGCTGACGTGGTGACAGGTATGAGTTAATTTATGGTAGATTAACTTTTGTAGTCGTTACCTCTTCTATGTGTTAGCTTACTTCTGTTGTTGCTAGGATTTGTATTGATTCTCGATTGTCCGGCGAGAGTCTTGTTTGATATGGGAGCTTCGCATTCCTTCTTGTCCGAATGATTTGTGACGCGCATCGGGTTCCCTCCCTCGATGGTAAAATACAAGTTGGATGTGTTGTTACCCAATGGGTGCTCAATGCGCGCGGATAAGGTCTGTGTAGTCAAGGTTTGGATTGGGGATCAGGAGTTTGATTGGCGAGCATTGGTTCTACCGTTAGTGGCATTCGATGAAATCTTTGGAATGGACTGGCTCTTGGAGCATCGAGCTTACATTGATTGCAACCGAAAGGAGGTTAAGTTGGCATTAAATTCTGAATGGGATACTACGTTTGCGGGCATGAAGGGGTCAGGGAAAGTTTTGATGTCAGCCCTTCAAGTGATCAAGGCAGTTCGGTCTGGGGCAGAGCTGTTTGTTACTCTAGTGCAGACTTTGTTGGAACCATAGTTCTGATTTGGGTAAGGATCACTATTAGGTTTCCTTAGACTGACCCAAAATGTATAGTCAGGGTCATAGGTTTATTTCTATATTCTAGGCCAATAGTCAACATCACATGGATCAGCCTACAACAGCCTGTCAGAGACTCAAGCAGTTGTGTCGACACAGACTATATCAGTCGACACCAGAATCAATTGTGTCGACACAGTTAACATCAATCATCACTCAGCATATTCTGTCGACACAGACAATATCAGTCGACACTCAGCAAAATTGTGTCGACACCTTGAATAAGCTATGTCGACACCAGTAGTAGAAATTATGTCGACACACAGAAAGGCTGTGTCGACACCCAGAGGATTTGTGTCGACACAGTTCACCGACTTGTGTCGACACCCAGACTATCAGTGGACACACTTCAAGAATTCTGTCAACACAATAACTTTGTCAAGCCAAGAAGAAATTGTGTCGACATAGAAGACTTGTGTCGACACCCAGACAACATCAGTCGACACTAGCTCAGTCGACACAAGAAGGATTCGTGTCGACATAGTTCACAGATTATTAGTCGACAGTATCAGTCGACACCAGAAGGAGTTTTGTCGACACCCAGAACAATCTGTCGACACAGTTCACAAAAGCTGTTTCAGAAGGACAAGTCAAATTCTCAGCTCGACGAATTCCAATCTCAGCTCGACGATCGTGGATCTGCCATTGACGATCTCAGAGATTAGTCTCTGAACTGAGTTCGATGATCTACGAGCTCAGGTCAACTGTTTCTCTTCAGTTATTAATTCTCTCAGCTCGGTCAGAAGTATTTATTTTGGTTATGATATATCTTTTTAAGGCAAATATATTCTGATAATTAATGCTGACATTCTCAAGGATGATAGCCGTATCTCATAAAGCATTAATTATGGTATTCACAGAATATTTTGTGAAGACAGTTATGGAAGTGCACTTATGATTGCCAGCCATTCTACCCGTTGGGCTCCTAAATTCTTGCAGAGAATTAAGTAATGTCTGGGAATTCAAATTCAGGTCGTTAGTCTTTCCAAAAATATACAGAGAACTTAAAAAGACAGAGACAATAAGAATCAAAAACAGCCAGTCAGTCAGTCTGAAAATCAATCTCTTTTGCTCTCAAGGTTTCTTGCTTTGCCAAATACAAGGAAGAACAAGAACTTGCAGAACACACAAATCTCTCTAGTCTTCTTCCTTCATCAGGCTTCAAAAATCTACGGAGAGCTAGAATCAACATCAATCTGATGACCTACACCCTGGACAAAGCTTCCATCTTCCTGAAACTACTCAATATCTCAGGGGGAGCTTTAGCATCATCAAATCCACATAGTATTCTCATTGTGTTTGAGAAAGAGAATACTGTCATCTATTTTTCTTTAACCTCTCGTCTACAGGGTTCTTACTCCCTTCAAAAGTAAACTCCTTGGTGATAGGGCACCTGATCAAAAACCTATTTGTTTTTAGGAACCTGATCAAAAGCCAGAAGGGTTTCTTGATCTACCTGAAGCAGATCTTGTGGTGATAGGGCACCTGATCAAAAACCTAAGTGGATTCCTACCATGGTGGTAGAAGAGTGGATATACCCAGATTTGGGGTACCACTATAAAATTTCTTGTGTCGTCTGGATTGCCTTGTGTTTTCTTTGTGCCTTGTGCTGTGATAGTTTCTTGCTTTTACCTTTTTCATATAAGTTCCTATATTTTAATTCTGCAATATATCTAAACAAATTTTTTTTATATATACTCTATTCACCCCCCCCCCCTCTAGAGTAAACTGTGTCTATCCCTCACTTTTAATTGGTATCAGAGGGTGTGTTTTTAAGGTTGTACACGCTAACACCTGAAACTAAGATCTCTGATAGATATTTATTTACTCTATTATTTGTTATATCATGGCACAGTACAAGGAATTTGCAAGCACCAGACCTCCAGTTTGCAACTTGCAAAAGTTTGGAATCTGGAATGCAAGAATCATGCTTTATATGAATTTTATTGATGAAGACATTTTTGCTTCTATCTTAACAGGAGTACCTCCACCACCAGCTGCCCCTGCAAGTACTTCCACAAACATGACTACAGTACCTCCTCCAGATTACAATGATGCATACAAGAAAGCAAAGATTGTTGATGCAAGAGCCATGAACATACTGACACAAACGATGTCTCATGACATATTTCAGAAAGTAGTTGACTGTGAATCGGCTAAGGCCATCCGTGATTCCTTAAACCAGATGGTTGCAGGATTAGCAGATGAAAGGAAGGACATGAAAGCTCATCTCATCTCCCAGTATGAGAATTTTAAAAAGTAAGAAACTGAGCAAGTTTCTGAGAAGTACAATAGACTCGGTCTCATTGTTAATAAGCTGAAAACTCTTGACAAAGACATCTCAGTCACATAAATAAATGACAAGATTCTCATGTGCTTCCCCAGCTCATGGGACTCTAGAATCTGTCCTATCAAAGAGACTAGGAACAAACATGAGATGACTACAGAATCAGTCCTAGGAAAGCTGAAATCCTATGAACAGATGCTGAAAAAAAGAGAAGCTGAGCAATAAAAGACTGCTACACCAACTAGGAAGGAGCAGAATATAGATTTCAAAGCTTCAGAAGAATCAGAAACTTATCCATCAAATGAAGAATTGATGAGTCTCTTTGCAAAGAGATTTTTCAAGATGGGAAGAATAGAATTCAGAAGGAAATCTTCAAGGAGTGATGATAAACCAAGGTTTGACAAAACACCTTCTAAAGAGATTATCTATTTTGTTTGCAGGAAACCTGGACATATTCTTCCAGAATGTCCAGAAAATAAGCATAAGGAAAGGAGAAAAGAGAAAGACTTCAAGAAGCACTCCAACAAACCATCCTCCTACAAGCATAAGAAGAAGGAGAGAGGGTTTGTTGCAAAAACATGGAGTGACACTAAAGAATCATCTTACTCCAGCTCTAGTGAAGATGAAGAGGAAGCAAAGGCCAAATAAATCTGCTTAATGGCCATCAATGCTTCAGGGCATGTCTTAGAAGAAGAAGAATCTGAAGATTGTTCTGATTGTGATCAGGTATTGGAATAATTCGACTTTACCTCAGAAGATTTTAAAAATGACTTTAAATCTATATGTAGTGATCTAATTAGATCTGAGAAAGAAATCAAACTTCTCAGAGATAAACAATTTAATTATGATAGCTTAGTATCAGAAAACATTAAATTGAAAAATGAAATAGACATGTATAGTGAACAAATCACTTTTCTGAAAGTTGAATTAAGTAAAGCAAAACAACTAGAGGAATCACTGAATAAAAGAAGCAAACAACTAGTAGAAATTACTAGCACACTTAATGCTAGACTTAATAGAAGTAAGTTAGGATTAGGTGCATCATGCAGTGAACCACCAATCATTAAGAAAAACTACCTTTCACAACCTATAAAGTTTATTTCAGATAAAGGTAAGAAGAATAAAGAACAAATTAAAACAGTTAACAAAGTTTTAAAACAAGTTGAGATAAATAAAGAAAAACAAAAAGCTAAGTCTGAATAAAAATCGTCGAACCAAGATCGATGATCTCAGCATTATGCATCGAACGACGATCGACGATCTCAGAACCCAGAGCTTGAGCCTAAACACTCTGCAAACGGGGATCGACGATATCATTATGTATCGTCGAACATAGATCGACGATCGTGGAACCCAGATAATAGCCACTATTATTCTGAGAACCAAGATCGACGATATCAATACTGGTCGTCGAACGCAGATCGACGATCTGAACTAAAATCGTCGAACTCAAAACAGTTTCATCAAAACTATAATTTCAACAGAAATTTCAATAATAATTCTAACTCTAAATCTTTCAATCCCATTAATCAATGGATAATACCACCAAGAAGATATCATCCTAAAGGTTACAAGAATCAACCTGAATATTCTTACATTTCCAGTTACAGTTATGTAAATCAACAAGGACCCAAGATTACCTGGGTTAAGAACAATTAGCTATTTTCTTCTTGCAGATAAAGACCAATCCTACCATACAGGATAGGTGGTATTTGGATAGTGGGTGTTCCAAGAACATGACAGAAATAAGGCCAATCTAAGTAACTGTAAGGCAAAGCTAGGTCCAAAGGTTATAATTGGAGACTTAAGCTTTGGTCAGATAGAAGGCTATGGAGAATTTACACTTGGAGCTGTCACTTTCAGGAAAGTGGCATATGTAAGTGGGTTGAAACATAACTTGATATCCATAGGACAGCTATGTGATGCAGGTTATGAGGTATATTTTACTGAATCTAAATGCAATATTTCTCTTAACAGCATTATTGTGTTATCAGGTATTAGGTTAGGCGATATCTATTTAGTTGATTTTAATTCTGCTTGTTTAGAAATCTGTTTATTTAATCAGGTTAGCAATAATAATACTTTGTGGCGTAAAAGGCTAGGACATGTAAATCTAAGAAACATTGCTAGGTTATCTAGGGACAACCTTGTTAGAGGATTGCCCTTTTGCTCATACAAGAAGGAAAACCATTGCAAGGATTGTCAAGAAGGCAAGCAAACTAAAAATAGTTTTAAATCAGTTAATAAGAGTGATTCACCTAGAATTTTGTATCTGCTTCATTTGGACCTTTTTGGACCAATTGTTGTACAAAGCCTGGGAGAGAAGTCCTATACTTTAGTTATTGTAGATGACTTCTCTAGGTTCTCATTGGTTTTCTTCTTGAGAAACAAGTATGATAATTTCAAAGTTCTTACAGACTTTCTAAAATGCATAAAGATTGAGTACTCTACTCCAGTTGCATTGATCAGAAGTGATCATGGCACTGAGTTTGAATCTCTTCCTATGCAAGAATTCTGTGAGAAGGAAGGTATTAGGCACTGCTTCTCTGCTCCCAGAACTCCTCAACAAAATGGGGTGGTTGAAAGGAAAAACAGAACACTCATTGAAACTGCAGGCACATTGCTTGGTGATGCCACATGCCTCTATCCTACTGGGCAGAAGATGTAAGCACAACAAATTATGTCCTGAATAGAAGTTTGATACACAAACTTAAAGTCAAGACTCTCTATGAATTACTCAAAGGGAAGATGCCTAAAATAGACTATTTTAGAATTTTTGGTTGTATCAGTTATATACATAATAACAACAAAGATTATCTTAGAAAGTTTGAAGCCAAAGCTACAATGGGAATCTTTCTAGGATATTCCCAAGTTAGCAAGGCATATAGGGTTCTAAATAAATCATCCTTGAAAATTGAAGAGTCAATACATGTTATATTTGATGAAGCTAATATGTTTTACAAGGAGAAGGAAGCTTCTACCAGTGACCATCTGCAGGTACCAAGTCTATTTAAAAAGCTGGATGACTTAAATATCACCCAGAAGGTGATATCTCATCCCTCACCACAAGAAAATGAAGACAGTGAAGAAGACTCTGTGGAAGAAACTGAACTTCCTCCAACAGCAGAAGTAATTCCACAAGAGGAATTCACTCCATTTGTTGTTGCTGAACCAACTCAACCATCTGATTTTGTCACACTTAGGGATCACCCTAGATCCCAAGTATTGGAGACATATTAGCAGGTGTACAGACAAGGCATCAACTCAACCATGATGTGATGCATGCCTATTTTCTCTCTCAAATTGAGCATCAATCCATAACTGATGCTGAGCAAGATCCACATTAGATCATTGCAATGCAAGAGGAACTAAATCAATTTGAAAGATGTAGAGTTTGGGACTTAGTTACAAGGCCTAAAGGCTATCTAGTAATTGGAACTAAGTGGGTTTTTAGGAATAAGCTTGATGCCTAATGTGTGATTGTGAGGAACAAGGCTAGGCTTGTTGCTCAAGAATATATGCAAGAGGAAGGAATTGACTATGATCAGACCTTTGCTCCAGTTGCCAGGCTAGAAGCTATAAGGATTTTTCTGGCCTATGCTCCCTTCAAAAAGTTCACAGTTTATCAGATGGATGTCAAGAGCGCTTTTCTAAATGGAGTACTACAAGAAGAGGTTTATGTAGAACAACCTCGAAGTTTTGTTTCTCTAACTTCCCCCTCTCATGTTTTTAAACTGCATAAGGCTCTCTATGGTTTAAAGTAAGCTCCAAGAGCTTGGTGTGAGACCTTAGCCAGCTTTCTTTTAGGGCATGGTTTTTCTAGAGGCATGGTAGATAAAACCCTTTTTACAAAATTGCATCATGATAAAATTTTATTAGTACAAATATATATAGATGATATTATATTTGGTTCTACTGATACCAAATTGTGCAAGAGATTTTCTAATCTAATGCATTCTAAATTTGAGATGAGCAGCATGGGAGAGTTATCTTATTTCCTTAGTCTCCAAGTGAAATAATCTCCTGATGGTATCTGCATTTCCGAATCTAAATATGCTAATGAGCTTATTAAGAAGTTTGGAATGGCTGATGCATCTCCTATGAAGACTCCCATGGCTGCCAATGCTGTATTAGACACTGATGAACAAGGAAAACCAGTTGATCAAACTAGGTATAGGGCCATTGTTGGATACCTACTATATCTAACAGCAAGCTGACCAGATATCAGGTTTGCTACATGTTTATGTGCTAGGTTCCAGTTGAACCCTAAAGAATCTCATCTTATTTTCATAAAAAGGATTTTAAGATATATAAAGGGTTGTCCTAATCTAGGACTTTGGTATCCCACAGAGTCAGCATTTGAGTTGACTGGATTTTCAAATACTGACTATGCTGGATGCAGAGTGGATAGAAAGAGCACTTCAGGAACTTGTTAGTTCTTGGGTGATAGACTTGTGTCCTGGTTTTGCAGGAAGCAAAACTTTGTATCAACATCTACTACTGAAGCTGAATATATGGCTGCTGGCAGTTGCTGTTCACAGATTTTGTGGGTAGAAAACCAACTCTTAGATTATGGTTTCAATCTAAATAATTCAACTATCTTCTGTAATAATACTAGTGCTATATCTATAGCACATAATACAATGCATCATTCTAATACAAAGCATATAGATATAAGACATCATTTCATTAGAGATAATGTAAACAAAAAGAAAATTAATCTAGACTTTATCTCCACTAATTTTCAAAGAGCAGATATTTTCACCAAAACCCTTGATGAAAAGAGGCATCTGTTCTTCCTGAATCAGCTTGGAATGATCAATGGGAAGGATTAATTTAACTTTTGTCTTCTGTTTATTGGATCTGTTCCTAAATCATCGAATGACGATCGACGATCTTTGAACAGCTCTTGAGCTAAATCGTCGAACTACATTTGATGACAACTCTGTGTGAAGACAAAAATCATCGACTAGAGATCGACGACTTTGCTTCAGTTAATTGATCATCAAGCTATGCTGGACTATCAATTTTCGACTGAGATCAGAGACCAAAGGTATTGTTTGTTTATAAATTAATCTTTGATCTAAGATCGACGTTTTTGTTTTTATCGTCGAACAGCGATCGTCTTTTCTATTCCAAAAACCTATATGTAGGTTTCTCTTCGATCTCTGTCCCGCGTTTTCCTATTTTATTTTCCCTTTGCCCTCGATCTCTTCTGTCTTGAGTCTACAGATCTTCCATGTCGATTTCTACAACGGCTCTTTCAAAGATAAAGTTCGACAATGGTTTCGACGTCGACTTCGAATCGATCAGTCACTGTGCTCCTATCTTTCAATTGGTATAAGTCACTGTGATCTTATTTTTCATGAAATGTTACAGTTATGTGATGATCAGGGTCTGAAGAAGTTCATGTCTACATGGATCAAACTATCTGTTGCTGCGATCAAAGATTAGATTTACTCTTCCTCAACAAATGAGTACTCTCTTTATGCTTCTCTATCTGCTTCCCTTTTTGCTTCCTCTGTCCGTACTTCATCTAGGGGCCTGCTTCTAGTTTTCACTGAAACCAGGCAAGGGGAGGCGTCCAATGAAGATGCAGCAGGCTCAGCCTCAGCAGACCTTCAAGTTCAGTCTCCTCCAGTAGTACAGTAAGAAGAAGTGCTTCAGAAATTTTGTGCAGATATATAGATGTCCAATGAAGTTGCAGCAGTTCCCGCAGTAGCAGCAATTCCAGAAATAGCAAAAGCAGATTATGATGATACAGACTGTAATGACACAGGTTTGGGCAAGGATCAACAACAGCATCAACTAGACTGTAACGACACAGGTTTGGGCAAGGATCAACAACAGCATCAACTACAATAGCAAATTTGTTTTATTTAATTGCTTTGTATTTTATGTGTTTTATATAAATAGTGTCCTCACCCAAATAGGGGGATACTGTTGGAACCCTAGTTCTGATTTGGGTAAGGATCACTGTTAGGTTTGCTTAGACTGACTCAAAATGTACAGTGAGGGTCATAGGTTTATTTCTATAGTCTAGGACAAGAGTCAACATCACATGGATCAGCCTACAACAGCCTGTCAGAGACTCACGCAGTTGTGTCGACACAAACTATATCAGTCGACACCATAATCAGTTGTGTCTACACAGTTAACATCAGTCATCACTCAGCATATTCTGTCGACACAGACAATATCAGTCGACACTCAGCAAAATTGTGTTGACACCTGGATAAGCCGTGTCGACACCAGTAGCAGAAATTGTGTCGACACACAAAAAGGCTGTGTCGACACCCAGAGGATTTGTGTCGACACAGTTCACAGACTTGTGTCGACACCCAGACTATCAGTCGACACACTTCACGAATTCTGTCAACACAACAACTTTGTCAAGCCAAGAAGAAATTATGTCGACACACAAGACTTATGTTGACACCCATACAACATCATTCGACACTAGCTCAGTCGACACAAGAAGGATTCGTGTCGACACAGTTCACAGATTATTAGTCGACAGTATCAGTCGACACCAGAAGGACTTGTGTCGACACCCAGAACCATCTGACGACACAGTTCACAGAAGCTATTTCAGAAGGACAAGTCAAATTCTCAGCTCGACGAATTCCAATCTCAGCTCGACGATCGTGGATCTCCCATCAACGATCTCAGAGATTAGTCTCTGAACTGAGCTCGACGATCTACGAGCTCAGGTCGACGCTTTCTCTTCAGTTATCAGTTCTCTCAGTTCGGTCAGAAGTATTTATTTTGGTTATGATAAATCATTTTAAGGCAAATATATTCTGATAATTAATGCTGACATTCTCAAGGCTGATAGTTGTATCTCATAAAACATTAATTATGGTATTCACAGAATATTTTATGAAGACAGTTATGGAAGTGCATTTATGATTGTCAACCATTCTACCCGTTGGGCTCCTAAATTCTTGCAGAAAATTAAGTACTGTCTGCGTATTCAAATTCAGGTCGTTAGTCTTTCCAAAAATATACAGAGAACTTAAAAAGACAGAGATAACAAGAATAAAAAACAGTCAGATAATCAGTCAGAAAATCAAACTCTTTTGCTCTCAAGGTTTATTACTTTGCCAAATACAAGGAAGAAGAAGAACTTGCTGAACACACAAAGCTCTCTAGTCTTCTTCCTTCATCAGGCTTCAACAATCTACATGTATAACCCCATGTTCGTCGAGCGGGCCCAGCCAGGAAAGGCGAGCGAACCAAGTTCCGCGGCTCGGACCAAAGCAACATGCATACATGTGGTAAGAGGCTGGTCTGCTCCTGCTCTGTTCAAGCGAGCGAGCTGAGCGAGACGACTCCTTCACACCTCTCACTCGCTCAGAGAATCGACGACCGGAGTGGGGGCGCTATTCGTCGAACCGATATTCGCGGGTAGGTTCGACGATCCGCGACCAGCGAGCCGTTCTAATGGTCGCAATGGCCGCCAGCCCATTCCTTATTCGCGACCTGGCCGCCTGTCCACCTCGGCAGAGGATTGGCGGGTCGCGGTGGCCCGGATCGCGCTCGCCCAAGAAGAGTAGGCGAGCCGCAAGAGCCAGGTCGCGCCCGCCTCTTGCGGAGAGGGATTAGTGGCGAGCTAACCTCCCAATCCATGGGTGAGGCCCGGTAAAAGCCCCGAGGTGAAATTACATAGATGCCCTCCCCATGGGTGTGAATAGCTTCTTGGCACAGCAGAGCTACGCTGTTGGCAGGCCAAGTTGGACTGCACATAGCTTTTCAAAATAGCGTAGGTTGGCTATTAGCAGGTCCTCTACAGAATTCTATAAATGGAACCCAAGGGGGCACCTCAGAAGGCAGGCACTCATATTCTCTTGCTCCCCAGTTTAATAGTGCTTTCTGAGGTAGCCTTAGCTCGGCCTATGGCTAAGGAGGGGAAGCATTCTCAGGTCTTCCGGGTGTGTGGTGGGTCCTCCCCGCCGAGCCCTTGGGTCGATTTTTTCCTTGTTTTCCCTGTTGTTTTACTTGTAGGAGTAAAGTAGGCGCGAGACCACCCCTTCCCCACGGGTCGAACTCCATAGGAGACCGATTTTTGGTTTTAACATTTTGGTACAGTGAGCGTGGAACGTGGTTAGTGTAGAAAAGCTTTAGCGAGTTCGATGACGGGAGGACAGGGATCTGACAGGCCGGACTCGCCGCCCCCCCCCCCCCCCCACCTCTCGCCACGGTGGGGATGTTGGAGGATTTCAGGAAATGAGGTGCTGAACCTCGTGAAGTTCGCACTCGGCACGCGGGCCGAGTGCTCGACCCCAGCAGTCCAGATCACGGCCGCCCCCTCTTTGGGCGAGGACGCCCCCGGCAGGCGAGCTGGGAAGGAAGTGGCCAAAGAAGGCCGTGGGTGCGAGCTCCACGGGCGCGAGCTCTTCCCTGGCTCGGCAGGTCGAGGCCGGTTCGGCGAGCTGGGTTTGTGAGATTCACCAGCTCGCCCAGCTGGGGGAGACAGCCCCTTCAGCGAGTTGGTCTCTTCAGGTCCAGTTCCAGATGGGTTTAGGGAACCCGAGATGTCCTACTACACCGGGAAAGGAGACCCGGTCCAGCATGTTCAATGGTTCGAGGATGTAGTCTCCATCCGGCAGATATCGGACAGGTTCAAGTGCCGACTCTTCGAGATCACCCTCAAGGAGAATGCGAGGGAGTGGTTCCATCAGCTACTGGCCAGCTCCATCTACTACTTCGAGGACCTGCGCCGGGGGTTCATGCTGAGGTTCACTACCTCGAAGAGGAGGAAGAAGGAGTCAGAATCCTGGTCCACATCAAGCAGGGGGTGAAAGAGACCTTGGGGAGCTACGTAGATCGGTTCCAGGAGGAGGTTACCCAGGTCCAGGAGATGACGGGTAACAGTCTGATGATGGCCTTTACCCTAGGCCTGCAGCAGGAATTCTTAAGGATGGAGCTGAAGAGAGTTCCCCCCTCTCCTATGAGGAGCTGATGGAGAGGGAGGCGAGAGAAGTTGACGGGGAGGCGTCAAATCCAGAGTTCGCACGGAAGCTGGCCAGGTGGGCCACAGAGGAGGAGAAGGAAATGAGAGGAGGAAGAGGACAGGAGGAGAGGAGAGGAGATCCCCGACAGAGGGAGCAGAGGCAGCTCCAGGTGCAGCAGTAGCCGAGTTGGGGGCATCAGAAGCCCAACCCTCGGCTGGGCTGGAGACCAGAGTGGCAGGGGCAGGGGCCATAGAGAGGGTACCAAGGAAGGGATCGCTACCAAGTGGCGCAAGGTCAATTTCACCCCCGGGCTGGAGGCAGGCCCAGAGGCCCCGACTCCCCGAATAAGAGGAGGCTATGGCCATAGCCTTGGGGGTGAGGAGGAGGAGGAGGGAATTTAGGGTGGTGTTGCCCTATTGCGACTTCCATCAGGAGGAGGGGAACGCCACAGCCACGTGCCCGAAATTCATTGAGATGAGAGGAAATAGGGAGCAGTAGCAGCAACAGCAGCAGGGGCGGCAAGAAGTGAGGATCGAAGTGGTCCTGCCTCGGGCGGAGGAGGACCGTTGCGAGGATCAGGTGGATGTTGGAACCCGAGGATGGATCGGAGTGATCCACGGGGGGGGGGGGGGGGGGGGGGGGGGGGGGGGGGAGGCTTCCATAAGGCAAGCCTCCACAGCATGTACCGTCGGAGCGTTGCCTCCACATTCCGGATCCCACACCCGGAGGAGAGAATCACCTTCTCCAGAAGCGACATGCTAGATCATGAGGATCTGTTCTGTGATGCGCTGGTCATCAAGGCAGCCATCGAGAACTTTACCATCTCTCGGATCCTCGTTGACAACAGGAGCTCCGTCAACATCATCTTCAATAAGGCGTTCGACTCGATGAAGGTAGAGGCGAAGAGGGTACTGGTCTCAGACGGACCCTTGTTCGGGTTTTCAGGAGAAAGGAAGGAAGTGGATGGAGGAGTAGGCCTCCATGTTACCCTGGCGGGACAGTCTAGAAACTGCAGGTTCGTCATCGTGGATGCCCCCAACAGTTACAGCACCATCTTCGGGAGGCCCCTTATCAGCGCCTTCCGCTGTGTCCCCTCATCATTCCATCAGTGCTTGAAGTTCAACGCTGAGGGGATTCAGGTCAGGGTCAGGGGGGACCCAAAGGTGGCGCAAGAGTGCTATTTCACTGCGGTGAACACCATCTCTTGGCAGGAGGGAGCCGAGGAGATGGGGTGAAGGATGGAGGAAGCTGAGCAAGAAGAAAGAAGGGAGGAGCTGGAGATGGAGAACTGCGCAGAGGAGGAGGCGACAGGAGGAAACCAGGAGGAGCTGACCGAAGTGATGGCCGTAGAGGAAGAGATGGAGGTGGAGCTCCCCGTCCCAGAGGGGAGAGATGTTGAAGAATGGGGGAAGCAGTCCAGGCTATATGCTGCGGAAGAGGTGGTGGAGCTGGAGGTCCGCACCCGTGGAGGCAGGGTGGAGAAGGTCCGCATTACCGTAGGGCTGGCCCCAGAGGACCAAGGCAGGATGCTGGAGTGCATCCAGAAGAAGGTGGACATCTTCGTATGGAGCGCCGCGGAGATGCCGGGGGTTGACGGGGATGTGGCTTGCCACCGACTCAACTTGGACACGGGAACACGCCTCGTTCAGCAAAAGAAGAGGTTCACCGCGGACAAGCTGGCGGAGCCTATAACGGTCTAGGCCCATCCCATGGGAACCCGCTGGACCGCCGACCTACCAGAGTCCACACCCGGGCCCACTCCTGGTAGTCAGCCTATCACATTCAAGCCTGCAGGCCATGCACCCCAACCCCTCTCCGGCCTGTTTATCAGTATGGCGGGTTGTTGCCACTGGGTATCGAACCCAGGACCTTGATAAGAGAGCTTTACGCCACTCCCTCATCACCAACTGAGCTGCAGATCAGTTGGTGATGAGGGAGTGGTGGAAAGCTCTCTTATCAAGGTCATGGGTTCGAGACCCAGTGGAAACAAACTACCGTGCTGATAAACAGGTAGGAGAGGGGTTGGGGTGCATGGCCTGCAGGCTTGAATGTGATAGGCTGACTACCAGTAGTGGGCCCGGGTCTGGACTCTGGTAGGCCGGCGGTTCCAGCTGGGTCCCATGTTGAGGGCCTGTGTTGGAACACCCTATTACTAATTTGGGTCAGGATCACTATGTCTCTAGGAGTCCTTTGCTTGACCTTCTGTATAGCTTAATAGGTCAATTAGAATTGAGTCTAAGGGTTAGAAGTCTAGGTTTGGAAGCTGCCCTGATAGACCAGGATTCTCTGTCTGAAGACCAAGTCATATCGTCGAGCTCAGCACGACAATTCGTCGAACTCCGATCGACGATCGTCTAGCTCAACTTCGACAGATCGTCGAACTCTATTCGACGATCGCTGAGCTCAACTTCATTATATCGTCGAACTCCATTCGACGATCGGTGAGCTCAGGTCGACGATTTTGACTATGCTTTGGATGTTTATCTCTGAGCTCAGTTCGACGATCAATGAGCTCAGATCGACGATATTTTGCTGATTAAGATTTCCTGATCGCTGAGCTCAGCTCGACGATAGCAGAGCTCAGTTCGACGATTTCAGATAACTTCCAGAATTCAAATTCAAAATCAGTTAGGAGTTATTCTGCAATTAATTCAGAGATTTGCTAGCCGTTTTCATTCAATTCTGGACCAAGTTTCAAGGGATTTTTCAAGGAATGTTTCTGTGGACTTTCCTCTAGAAGAGATTATGCAATTAAGGATGCAATTAATGCAGGCCAACGACTATACTTGACAGAGAATGATATTCTATTCTGACCAGAGAATAAAAGATAGAATGGTTTTTTGAATCTCTTAACAGAGCACACACAATACAGATTACAGAGACACATTCAAAAATCTTCTGTCACAAAGAATTCTGAAGAACACTCATCCAAGGAGATCAAGCTTTCTCAAATCTTCAGATCTCTGTTGTTTTCAAAGTGTTCAAGGCCAACATATTTTCCAGACTCCAGACATTCAACCTTTCAACTATTTGCTGAAATCATCTATTGCTGGAGTTCAATCTTTGAAGGCCTATCACCCTCAGCAAAGCTTTTCTTCCTGAAGATTTCAAGGATTCAAGGGGAGCTTTGACATCAATCCACATAGTCTTCTCAGTTGTTTGAGAAAGAGAAGACTTCCATCACTCTCTCACCCCCACTCTGTAAAGGGTTTTTCAAACTCCCTTCAAAAGTTTGAGCTTGGTTTTTGAGCACCTTGTCAAAAGCTCATTGGTGGCAAGACACCTGATCAAAAAATCTGCTTTGGTTTTTGAGCACCTTATCAAAAGCTCATTGGTGCCCAGGACACCTGATCAACTCATCCTGCAGTGGATTCCTACCAGGGTGGTAGAAGAGTGGATGTACCCAAGTTTGGGGAACCACTATATTTCCTTGTGTCTTCTGGTTTTGCTTGTGTTCATTCTTTTTGTTTCTGACCTTGATTTTTCTGTGCTTAGTTTTTGCTTTGCTTAGTGCTGTGATTAGATTTATTTTTGCTTCCCTGCTCACACATATTCAAACAATTGTTGTAAAAGTTTGTAAAAGTTTTTAAAGCACCATATACTCAATTCACCCCCCCCCCCCTCTAGAGTATATCAGATCTAGTTGCACTTTCAATTGGTATCAAAGCGAGGTTGGTTAAACATACCATACCTGATTGGTTGTACAGGCTAACACCTGAACCCAAAGATCCCAAACTAGATCTGTTTTTCTTTTGTAGTATATTATTAGATTTTGTTTCCACAAATCATGGCCTAAAACAAAGATTATGCTAGCACCAGGCCTCCAGTGTGCAATCTTTCCAAGTTTGCACTTTGGAAGGCAAGGATCAGACTTTACATGAATTCTATTGACGAAGATATCTTTAATTCTGTTTTGACAGTGTGTCCAAGACCCCCAGAGAGCACAAGCACAAATACTGTGCCACCTCCATCAGGAACAGATGCTGACATCAAGAGATGGAAGGTAGCTGATGCTAAGGCTATGAACATCCTAGCCCAGACAATGTCAGATGACATATTTCAAAAGGTAGCTGAATGCAATTCAGCCAAGGAAATTTGGGACAAGCTCTCAGAAATAGTCTCAGGCTCAGCTGATGAGAGAAAGGACAGAAGATCCCATCTCATCTCCCAATATGAGAATTTCAAGAACGGAGAGACTGAGTCAGTGGGAGACATGTACAACAGACTAAGTCTAATTGTCAGTGAACTAAGGACATTGGACAAAGAGGTCTCTTTAACTGAACTCAATGACAAGATCCTAATGTGCTTCCCCAGCACTTGGGATTCAAGAATCTGGCCAATTAAAGATGCCAGAAGTCTGAATGAGATTACCACTGAAGCTCTATTGGGTAAGCTCAAATCTTATGAGCTACTCATCAAGAATAGAGAGGAAGAACAGAAGGTTGCTTCACCAGCCACAAGGAAAGAGAAGACCATAGCCTTCAAGGCAACTGAGGATCTACCTGAAGATAAAGCCACAGGCAATGATGAACTACTCAGCTTGTTGGCCAAAAGATTCTACAAGATGGCCAGAAAGGACATCAGAAGAAGATCATACAAGGAGCAGGATAAGCCAAGGTATGACAAGTCCATTGGTAATAATAAAGACATTATTTGCTTTGGTTGCAGGAAACCAGGGCACATAGTTCTTGACTGTCCAGAGAACAAGAACAAGGACAAAAGGGACAGAAAAGAAAGAAGAAAGGAGAAAGACTCCAAAAGGAATGGAAATGGCAAACCTTCCTCAAGCAAAAATAAGCATACAAGAAAAGGGTTTGTTGCTGAATCCTGGAGTGAGACAGAAGAGGAGTCGGAAGCCTCATCCAGCTCCAGTGATGATGAGGATGATGCAGAAGAAAAGGAGTTCTGCATGATGGCAATCAATGCCTCACAGCACAATTCAGAGTAAGAAGAGTCAAAGTCAGACTCAGAGACTCAACCTGAAGAAGATCAGGTAATTAGCTCTTTTGATTTTAGTTCAGAAGATTTTAAATCTGAATTTAAAGCACTGTGTTTAGACCTGCTAAAGTCTGAGAAAGAGATTATCTCTCTCAGAAATCAATTATCTGAACACAATGTTTTAAAGTCAGAAAACCTCAAACTCTCTCAGGAGTTGGAGTGCTGTAGGGAACAGATAGCTTCACTGAAAAGTGAGCTCTCTGAGGCCAAGAAGCTTGAAGAATCCCTTAATGGGAGAAGCATCAAGCTGATGGACATCACAAGCACAGTGAACTCCAGATTTAACAGTACACTGGGCTTGGGTGCTTCATCCAGCCAACCTATAGTCCTAACAACTCCCATCAAATTCATTTCTGACAAGGGAAAGGGAGTTGTAGAGGTTGCCAGGAAAAATTCTGATCTGCCTCAGAAAATTAAGTCCCAGCAGAAATCGTCGAACGGAGATCGACGATCGCCGAATGAAGATCGACGATCGCCGAACGGAGCTCGACGATCTCAGGCAAAATCGTCGAACGTAGATCGACGATCTCAGCCCAAGATGTCGAACGCAGGTCGACGATCTCATATACCTGACCTCAGCCATAGTCGACCGTCGAACGGAGCTCGACGATCTTACCCAAGATCTTTGAACGCAGCTCCAAGATCGTCGAACAGAGGTCAGAGCTCTGGAAAATTTTTCAAAGGCAAATCAAAATTGAATCCTAAGGGTTCTTCATCCCAAATCTTTAACCCTTATACTGAATGGATTTTACCTCCAAGGAGATATCATCCTGAAGGATATAAGAGTCAACCAGGGATGTCTTTCATTTCTGAATTTAAAGGTTATCAACCTAGGCCCAAGGTAAACTGGGTCAAAAACAAATGAATTGTCTTATGTGCAGGTGAAGACCTATCCAACATCTAACCAGCAATGGTACTTGGATAGTGGGTGCTCTAAGCACATGACAGGGAACAAGGATAGCCTCACATCCTTCAGAGCCAAGCTTGGACCCAAAGTTATCTTTGGTGATTCAAACTTTGGACAGGCTAAAGGATATGGTGCAGTCCAGATTGGTTCAGTAACTTTCAAGAAGGTAGCTTATATAGAAGGACTGAAGCACAACCTAATTAGCATCAGTCAGCTGTGTGATGAAGGCTACCAGGTGACCTTCAGCAAAGCCTTATGCAAAATCAAGTCAGAGGACAACACAACAGTGTTGACAGGTAAAAGGATACGTAACATCTATCTAGTAGATTTTCTTTCAACTGATGTAGATATCTGCTTGTTTAACTCTGTCTGTAGACCAAATGTTTTATGGCATAAGAGATTAGGACACCTAAACCTTAGAACTATTGCTAGGCTATCCAAGGACAACCTTGTTAGAGAACTACCTTCTGGCCCCTACAAGAAGGAAGGACTCTGCAGGGCTTGTCAATTAGGCAAGCAAACTAAAAACAGTTTTAAGTCACTTAATAAGAGTGATTCACCTAGGATATTGTATCTGTTACACATGGATCTCTTTGGACCCATCACAGTACAAAGCCTAGGAGTTAAATCCTACACTTTAGTAGTTGTAGATGACTTCTCTAGATTCACTTGGGTGTTCTTTCTAAGGAAGAAGTCTGATAACTTTAAGTGTCTGACAGAGTTTCTCAAATGTATACAGATTGAGTTCAATACTCACATTGCTCTGATCAGAAGTGATCATGGGACAGAGTTTGATTCTCTTCTTATGCAAGAGTTCTGTCAGAGTGAAGGGATCAGGCATACTTTCTCAGCTCCTAGAACTCCTCAACAAAATGGGGTAGCTGAAAGGAAAAATAGAACCCTTATTGAATCTGCCACCACACTGTTGTCAGATGCTCATCTACCTCTATCCTTCTGGGCAGAGGCAGTGAACACCTCCAACTATGTGCTGAACAGAAGTCTGATATATAAACTAAAGGGAAAGACTCCCTATGAATTACTCAAAGGGAAGAAACCTAAAGTTGACTATTTTAGAGTCTTTGGTTGCATTTGCTACATTCACAATAATGACAAGAAATATTTAGCAAAATTTCAAGCCAAAACTGATGAAGGAGTGTTTCTGGGATACTCCATGATCAGCAAGGCTTATAGGGTCTATAATAAATCATCTTTGAAAATTGAGGAATCTGTTCACATTTCTTTTGATGAATCTAACATGTCTTTCAAGGAGAAGATTTCTTCTACCATAGAACCTTTGTAGGAACATTCTCTAGTTGAAGACTTGAACAGGTTACAGGTTACTCAAGAGGATGAAAGCAGTGAAGATGAAGGGAATGCTCAACATATTGAAGCACAACTTGAAGAGCCAGTTGTTGTACCACAAGAGGAAACAACAACACATGTTGGTGAACAATCAACACCCCCTGTTGATTTAGTAACATCAAGAGACCATCCAATTTCCCAAATAATTGGAGAAATCTCAGCTGGTGTGCAAACCAGAAATCAGGTCAACCAAAACCTGTTGCACACCTGCTTCCTATCTCAAATTGAACCTCAGTCCATTCAAGATGCAGAGCAAGATCCACACTGGATCATTGCAATGCAAGAGGAGTTGCATCAATTTGAGAGGAACAAAGTATGGGAACTAGTGCCAAAGCCTAAGGATCATTCCATTGTTGGAACAAAATGGGTATTCAGAAACAAACTGTATGATCAAGGAGTAATTATAAGAAACAAGGCAAGACTAGTTGCTCAGGGATATTCTCAAGAAAAAGGAATTGACTACGACCAGACCTTTGCACCTGTTGCAAGATTGGAAGCCATCAGAATATTTCTAGCTTATGCAGCTCACAAAGGCTTCAAAGTATATCAGATGGATGTCAAAAGTGCTTTCTTAAATGGAGACATCAAAGAGGAAGTTTATGTCAGACAACCTACAGGTTTTATCTCTCCAACTTTCCCTGATTATGGTTTTAGACTGAACAAAGCATTATATGGTCTCAAGCAAGCTCCTAGAGCATGGTATGAGACCCTAGCATGCTTTCTCTTGGAAAATGGTTTTATAAGGGGTAGAGTAGACCAAACTCTTTTCATTTGAACCCATAAGTCCCATACCCTTCTAGTACAAATTTATGTAGACGACATTATTTTTGGCTCTACTGACTCCAAATTGTGCAGAAGGTTTTCTAACCTGATGCATTCTAAATTTGAGATGAGTAGCATGGGTGAGCTATCCTTCTTCCTAGGATTGCAAGTCAAGCAACATGCTGAAGGCATCTTTATTTCTCAAACCAAATATGCAAATGAATTGGTTAAGAAATTTGGTATGTCTGAGGCATCTTGTATGAAAACACCCATGCCTACTAATGCTATATTGGATGCTGATGAACATGGGAAACCTGTTGATCAGACAACATATAGAGCAATGATTGGCTCTTTATTGTATCTTACAGCTAGTAGACCAGATATAATGTTTGCTACATGTATATGTGCTAGGTTCCAAGTAAGCCCTAGAGAGTCACACCTAACATTAGTAAAGAGGATTCTCAGGTATGTTAAAAGTTGTCCAAATCTAGGTCTCTGGTATCCAAAAGATTCAGCATTTGAGTTAACTGGATTCTCTGATGCTGATTATGCTGGATGCAGAATTGACAGGAAAAGCACCTGTGGAACTTGTCAGTTCCTTGGTGACAGACTTGTCTCTTGGTTTTGTAAGAAACAAACATCTGTGTCAACTTCAACTGCTGAAGCTGAATATATAGCTGCTGGCAGTTGTTGCTCACAAATCTTGTGGATTCAAAATAAACTCCTAGACTATGGTTCAACTTAGAGAAGTCTAAAATCTTTTGTGACAATACAAGTGCTATTTCCATAGCTCAAAATCCAGTCCTCCATAGTAGGATAAAACATATAGAGATTAGGCATCATTTCTTAAGGGATAATGTTGAAAAGAATAAAATTGAAATACAATATGTCCCAACTGATTTACAAAGGGGAGATATTTTCACCAAGCCCTTGGATGAAAAGAAACACACCTTCATCCTAAATCAGTTAGGAATGTTAGATGGAGGAAGTCTTAAATAATATCCAAGATTTTGAAAGCTTAAAAATTGACCAAGACTAGGCAAACATTCTGATTTTTCTTAGTGTCTAGAATTTTTCTGACCAATGAACTGCGCTCGACGATTTGCCCCAAGATCGTCGAACGGAGATCGACGATTTCCAAAAATCGTCGAACTGAGTTCAGCGCCTCTCAGATAGTATGAACTATCTCTTCCGGTCAACGATCGTCGAAAGGCGCTCGACGATTTTGTTCTCTGAACGATCATCGAACGGAGCTCGATGCTCTCCAAGATCGTCGAACGGAGATCGATGATGTTGAAGACTCTTCAGATTCCTTTAGAAGCCTCGATCGTCGAACTGAGTTCAATGATCTTTCCAATTCTGCATCGAACCCTAATATAAAACTCATTTTTCGTCGTCGTTCTCTTTTGCGCTTTCGATTTCTCTGCAAGAATTTTCTTTCCCTCCAAACAGTTCTACGCTTGGTCGTTTTGTTTGTTGAGTTTTTGCAGGTACAATGGCTGTGTCAGTTGCTGTCCTAGCTGCAATGAAGTTTGATCCAGGTTTTGATATTGATATAGAATCTTTCAGCACCACTGATCAGATCTTTCAAAACATACTGTGTTTGTTCCAGGATCAGAATCTGACTGCTCTCATGACCACCAGGATCAAGTTGGCTTCTGATGAAATCAAGGAGTGGGTTTATACTGCCCATAATCAAGATAACAAAACTATAGTTGGGTCAATAGCTGGAAATCAGGTACCCTTGACCCCAACCATTCTTTCAGAGGTTTTTGAGTTGAGAAATGGAGAAGAATATGCTGAGTTATCTGGAGAAGAGTATTCTGACCTGCTTGCCAGGATGGGTCATCCAGAGGGGAACCCTAGCAAGCTCTTCAAGAGGAATCTGTCTGTTGAATATAGGTTCATGGCAGATGTGGTGGGAAAAGTGCTCCTGGCAAAGCACTCAGCCCATGATACAATATCCATACATCAACTCTGTCTCATGGGAGCTCTTGTGGATAAGAAAAATCTGAACTGGGGAGAGATTTTCTTTGACCTCATTAAAAAGAAAATAAACAAAAGTTTTGTTAATTTTGGAAGAATTATTGGAGTATTTCTGCAGCATAGGTGTCCTGCCTTGCTGGTCTCCTCTGGAGTTCATATCAATGCCTCCAAGAGATAACCTGTGCCCTCTTTGGAAAGTGGGACAGGCAAATAAGCAAGCCTAGCAGGCCCTCCTCCAGTGCCCCTTCAGGCACAAGGACTCAAAGAGTCACTCCTCCACAGGTCTCTGCCCCTGCAAATGACCTGGCTGCTGCTGTTGCTGCCTCTCCTCCTCCTCCAATTTCATCCCTTCCCTTACCATCCACCATTCCAGCTCCCTCCACCATCACCATATCTAGCCCATCTCCAACATCAACTCCATCCCCAGAACCCATTCTACCCCCACCAGCAGACCAATTCCACCCACTGTTCTCCTACCCTCCACCAGATATCACCTCCTCACCCTCTATTCCATCCTTCACCCTACTGGATGACTCCTTTATGGATGATTCCCCATCATCTCCTCCTGAGTTACCCTCCTCCTCCACTTCTTTCTAGGATCTCCTACACCACATCATAGATCAACCAACATTCACCCCATCCATCTCCATTCCCCTGTCCTCCATATCCACCCTACCAACACCTCAGCCATCCATACCAACATTCTCCAGCCCTTCCCTTCCAGCATCCCCAGCTGCTTCCATACCATCTACCTCTGCTCCAGCTGTTGAGCAAGTAGACCTCTCAGCCCTAGCTGACAGGTTGTATGAGTTACTTGCCCCCAGGTTAACTCTACTATTGGAGACCTCCTTGGCTCCTCTACACCTGTCAGTGGCAGCTCTTTCTGCCAGTCTCTCTTCCCTCTTCCCTCAGGCAGCACCTACAGCAGTGTGCCTTGATCCAGCTGTATCTGCATCTAGGCAGGGGGAGATGCCATATGAAGAGAACCTTCATGCTGTTGCTGCTGCTGCTGTTTCTGCAAGCCCTCTGTCTGCTGCTTCTGTTAGTTCTGCTTCTTCTGCTGCTCCTCATGTTGCTGTTGCTGTGCCTCCAGAGAGTCAGATTTCAACTCCAGTTCTGGCAATAGACCTCAGGTCTTTGCTATCTGCTTTTGACTCTACTTACTTTAGCTATCTGCCAGAGGTCCATGCTGTCCAGCCTCCAGAAGACTCATCCAAGGCACTTGTGCCTCTTTCTTGCTGTGACCCTAGCATGATCTCCTCTTTTGTAAACTCAGTCATTGCTGCTGCTGCTGCTTCTCCTGAAGAAAGGTTTGCAGATTTTGCTGCTTCTGAGAATGTTGATGCTGCTGCTGCTGAAGTTCTTACTGCTTCTGATGAGCCAATCTCCAAGGACATTCTGATGTCAGAGGCCACTGATTTTGAACCTTCTGCAGTCTTTGATGTTTCTCCTGCTGTTTCTGTTGTTGTTAATGAATCTGTTATATCTGCTGTTGTTAGTGAAGTTGCTGCTGTTGTCACTTGTCCAGAGCCAACTGCTGCTGCTGTTGTTGCACCTTCTCCATCTGCTGCTATCCCTACTGTTACCATCTCAACACCTGCTGTTGCTGCTGCTGTTTCCACTTCTGCCTCATCTGCCTCTGTGCAGCTAAAGAAAGATTTGATGAAGAAAATAGATACTCTATATGATGACCAGAGTTCTGAATCTGATGAATTCAAAACAGACTCTGATGACTCATCTGCTACCATTGCCAGGAAAAGGAAGACAAGGAGCAAAGCAATGAAAAGGGTTCCTCCTGCTAAAGTTAAAGATAACAATGACATTCCATACTATATCCTTCATAATTGCCCAATCACTGAACACTGGATGCAGTATTCCAAGAAACAGCTGAAAGCCATGAAGAAAAAGAGAAAATATGAGAAGGGTTCATCCCCATTCCAGCACTCTCATCCTCCTCCACCACCTCCTCCTGATGCAGGTGCAGGTGGAAGCTCTGCAAGTCAACCCCCAGCCAGAAGCCAGGCTCCCTATCAACCTCATGCCAGATCCTATCAAAGGGAAAGCCAATCCAGGGGTTCATATTCTAGGAGAGGAGGATATAGAGGTAATCAGAGAGATATTCAAGTATATTCCAAAGGGTACTCCAGGCAGCACCCATATTCTAGGGGAGGACATATCTCATCTGATACATCATCAGATCCTTTCCCTTATAAGCTGAAAGAGACTGTGTCTGCCAGGCCTCCTCAAGACAATCCTTCCAACAGGTATGAGCCACATGTACCCTTTGAGGACTCTGAAAACAATCCAGCTGCTTGGACTGCCAGGATGAAGGAATTGGCTGCACTAGATCAGATTAAGAAGGCCAAAGAACAAGGATTAGATTCTTCCAACATCTCTACTATGTCTGAACAGAGACAAAAAGAACTAGAGAGATATGGTTCAAGTAGATTCTTTGATGCTGACAGATACATGGAATTACATCCTGCAGCTGTGGTTCCCAGGCCTTCAAAGCAAACATATTTGGGTGCAGCAGATGACACCAGGTCCAACAAGGAAGCCCTAAATCCTAACAGAGAAATTAAAATGGTTAAAGGCAAAGAGAAGAAGTGATATTGTAAGGTGACAATTTCTGGAACTTCTGATTATCTGGATGCTATATATATAACTCTGTGATGTTTCTGCATGTCTAGCTGTTGTTTTTATGTTTTTCTGATTGTATGTTGTTATTTAAAGTTCTTCCAAAGTCTGTAAATAGTAATCCTAACCCAAATAGGGGGAGATTGTTGGAACACCCTATTACTAATTTGGGTCAGGATCACTATGTCTCTAGGAATCATTTGCTTGACCTTCTGTATAGCTTAATAGGTCAATTAGAATTGAGTCTAAGGGTTAGAAGTCTAGGTTTGGAAGCTGCCCTGATAGACCAGGATTCTCTGTCTGAAGACCAAGTCATATCGTCGAGCTCAGCACGACGATTCGTCGAACTCCGATCGTCTAGCTCAACTTCGACAGATCGTCGAACTCCACTCGACGATCGCTGAGCTCAACTTCATTATATCGTCGAACTCCATTCGACGATCGGTGAGCTCAGGTCAACGATTTTGACTATGCTTTGGATGTTTATCTCTGAGCTCAGTTCGACGATCTTTGAGCTCAGATCGACGATATTTTGCTGATTAAGATTTCCTGATCGCTGAGCTCAGCTCGACGATAGCAGAGCTCAGTTCGACGATTTCAGATAACTTCCAGAATTCAAATTTAAAATCAGTTAGGAGTTATTCTGCAATTAATTCAGAGATTTGCTAGCCGTTTTCATTCAATTCTGGACCAAGTTTCAAGGGATTTTTCAAGGAATGTTTCTGTGGACTTTTCTCTAGAAGAGATTATGCAATTAAGGATGCAATTAATGCAGGCCAACGGCTATACTTGACAGAGAATGATATTCTATTCTGACAGAGAATAAAAGATAGAATGGGTTTTTGAATCTCTTAACAGAGCACACACAATACAGATTACAGAGACACATTCAAAAATCTTCTGTCACAAAGAATTCTGAAGAACACTCATCCAAGGAGATCAAGCTTTCTCAAATCTTCAGATCTCTGTTGTTTTCAAAGTGTTCAAGGCCAACATATTTTCCAGACTCCAGACATTCAACCTTTCAGCTATTTGCTGAAATCATCTATTGCTGGAGTTCAATCTTTGAAGGCCTATCACCCTCAGCAAAGCTTTTCTTCCTAAAGATTTCAAGGATTCAGGGGGAGCTTTGACATCAATCCACATAGTCTTCTCAGTTGTTTGAGAAAGAGAAGACTTCCATCACTCTCTCACCCCCACTCTGTAAAGTGTTTTTCAAACTCCCTTCAAAAGTTTGAGCTTGGTTTTTGAGCACCTTGTCAAAAGCTCATTGGTGACAAGACACCTGATCAAAAAATCTGCTTTGGTTTTTGAGCACCTTATCAAAAGCTCATTGGTGCCCAGGACACCTGATCAACTCATCCTGCAGTGGATTCCTACCAGGGTGGTAGAAGAGTGGATGTACTCAAGTTTGGGGAACCACTATATTTCCTTGTGTCTTCTGGTTTTGCTTGTGTTCATTCTTTTTGTTTCTGGCCTTGATTTTTCTGTGCTTAGTTTTTGCTTTGCTTAGTGCTGTGATTAGATTTATTTTTGCTTCCCTGCTCACACATATTACAACAATTGTTGTAAAAGTTTGTAAAAGTTTTTAAAGCACCATATACTCTATTCACCCCCCCTCTAGAGTATATCAGATCTAGTTGCACTTTCAGCCTGGACCGTTATAAAAAGTGCGAGGAGGCGTTCCAGGCCCTCAAGATGTAGTTGAGCTAGGATCCGCCACTGCAAGGGCCAAAGGAGGGGGAGGACCTGTTTTTGTATCTCGGGGTCGGGGCAGAGGCCCTGAGTTCCATCCTAGTTCGAGAAGAGGGGAAGAAGCAACTCCCCATATACTATGTGAGTCGGGTCCTGAGGAAGGCCGAACTCCAGTATCCGAGTTTGGAGAAGTTGGCCTTCGCCTTGGTTATCTCGGCCCGGAGGCTGCGGCCCTATTTCCAGGCACACTCAATCCGAGTTGTGAATGACCATCCTCTCTGCAACATCTTCGAGGGGGTGGAGCACTCAGGCAGGCTGACCAAGTGGTCGGTGGAGTTGAGTGAGTTCGACGTCTCCTTCATTTCGCGCCTCTCGATCAAAGCTCAAGCAATGACCGACTTCCTGGCTGATTATGTGATTGAGGTTGCGGAGGAAGAGCTCACCCATCCAACCACTTGGAATGTAAAGGTGGACGGCGCCTCGGGGAGGCATTCCCTGGGAGTGGGGGTGATCTTGGAGAGCCCTCAGGGGACTAGAATTGAGCAGACGGTGGTGGTGCACGTTCCCATCACCAACAATCAAGCCGAGTATGAAGCCGTGATAGCAGGGTTGCGCCTGGCCAGGGAGCTGGGGGTGTTAGATATGAAGTTCCTTACCGACTCCATGGTAGTAGCTTCCCAGATCAATGGGGAGTTTGAAGCAAGAGAGCCTACCCTGCAGATGTACTTAGCCAAGGTAAAGGGGGTCATCAGCATGTTCCAGGCTTTCTCCATCCAGCACGTGCCCCGGGAGGAAAATGAGCACGTCGATCACCTCGCAAAGCACGGTCCCCGGATGGGGGGTACCATCACCGACCTATTCCGCCCCTCCATCGAAGAAGTAGAGCTTATGGAGATAGATCAGCGGCCTTCGTGGATGGACCCGGTTATGACTTTCCTTTTCACGGGAGAGTTTCAGGAGGGGGCAGATAAGAAGAAGCTCAGGCATAAGTCAACGTACTACCTCCTCCAGGACGGGCAGCTATACAGGAAGACCCTCTTAGGGATGCTGGCTCGCTGCGTGGCCGAAGGCGAAGTACAAAGGATCTTAGAAGAGGTCCACTCCGGGGAATGTGGGAGTCACTCCGGGAGTCGGACCTTAGAGGGGAGGATAGTCAGGCAAGGATACTTCTGAACCACCATGGGCCAGGACGCAACAGAGTTCGCAAGAAGGTGTCAGAAATGTCAGGTGTTTGCCCCACTTCAGCTACAGCTGGCCCAGTAGCTCAAAAGTATCACGACCCCCTGGCCCTTCGCCATTTGGGGAATGGATTTGGTTGGGCCATTCTCCCAGGCCAGTGGGCAGAGGAGGTTCCTCCTAGTCATGATTGATTAATTCTCCAAGTGGTTGGAAGTGAAGGCACTGTCCAAGGTGACCTCCCAGGTTATCTGGAACTACGTCTGGGGGGAGATCATCTGCCGCCACGGGCTGCCCCAGGCCATCGTCACGGATAATGGGCCTCAGTTTGCCAGTGCAGAGTTTACCAGTTTCTGCGGGCAGCTCGGGATTGACCTCAGGTTCGCCTCGGTCCATCATCCCAGGAGCAATGGGCAGGTGGAGGCCGCGAACAAAATCATCTTCAACCTCCTCAAAACGAAAGTGGAGAATTTGAAGGGAAGCTTGGTGGAGCAGCTTCCCGCGGTCCTCTGGGCCTTAAGGACCACCCCAAACACAGCTACTGGAGAGACCCCCTTCAAGCTCTCTCAGGGGTTCAAGGCAGTGCTCCCCGTAGAGTTTGAAGTCCGAACACCTAGAGTTATTGTGGCCGAGGAAGGTAGGGAAGAATGGCATGCCGAGAACGAGGAAGAGCTGAGGCTCTCCCTTGACATGGTGGAAGAGCTGAGGGACCTTTTCGCCATCCGACAAGAAGAGGTGAAAAGGAGAATGGACAAGTACTTTGACAAGCATGTCAGAGTAAAGTAGTTTGTGGAAGGGGACTTGGTGCTAAAGAAGGTGGATGCAGCAGGGAGGTCAGCGTCCGTGCGGAAGCTAAACCCTAGCTGGGAAGTACCGTTTATTGTAAAGGAGGCTTTGAAGTCTTGGGGTTATCGACTCCAGAATATGGAGGGCGAGACCTTAAGTCTCACCTGTACTGTTGACGACTTGAAACGCTTTTTTCGTTGAAGCTTGTAAGTTGTGCCTTGATTTTCAATAAAAGCTTTTTATTAGGCCAACATTGTCACTGTGAGTCCGCATGGAGGAATGAGATAAATTTGACCCCCGAGCAGATCCCGCTGTCAGGCTCCCACCTAGCTGGCAGGGCTGGAAGTCACTCGGTGTCATCCCTGTCCTCGAGCAGATCCCGCTGTTAGGCTCTCACCTATCTTGCAGCGCTGGAAGTCACTCGACGGTATTGATAGTGGACCCCGAGCAGATCCCGCTGCCAGGATCTCACATAGCTTGCAGGGCCGGAAGTAACTTGTTGTCATCCTTGGCCTCGAGCAGATCCCACTGTCAGTCTCTCACCTGGCTAGCAGGGCTGGAAGTCACTCGACGGTATAGAGAGTAGACCCCGAGCAGATCCCGCTGTCAGGCTCTCTCCTAGCTGGCAGGGCCGGAAGTCACTCGGTGTTATCCTTGGCCTCGAGCAGATCCCCCTATCAGGCTCTCACCTAGCTGGCAGGGCTGGAAGTCACTTGACGGTATTGATAGTGGACCCCGAGCAGATCCCGCTGTTAGGCTCTCACCTAGCTGGCAGTGCTGGAAGTCACTCGGTGTCATCCTTGGCCTCGAGTAGATCCCGATGTCAGGCTCTCACCTAGCTAGCAGGGCTGGAAGTCACTCGATGGTATTGATACTGGACCCCTAGCAGATCCCGCTGCCAGGCTCTCACCTAGCTGGTAGGGCTGGAAGTCACTCGGTGTCATCCTTGGCCTCGAGCAGATCTCGCTGTCAGGCTCTCACCTAGTTGGCAGGGCTGGAAGTCACTCGATGGTATTGATAGTGGACCCCGAGCATATCCCGCTGTCAGGCTCTCACCTAGCTGGCAGGGATGGAATTCACTCGTCGGGGAAAGACGTCGACTCCTCATCAACTAACGAGGAGGCCTTGACGTGCAATGCTAGGTCAGAAGTCGGGGAACCGGGTGTCCAAAGGATGAAGAGTTGGAGTCGCGAAGCTAACCAAAAAAGGGAATAAAAGAACCCGAGCCGCATGTGAGAGGATCGGCTCGCAAGAATTTTGGTGGCTCGGGCGAGCGACGAAACCGGATTGCCTCTCCTGGTGAGTAAGTAATCACCTTAGCGAGTCCGGACAGCAGGACAGGTCGCCGCCAGCAAGGCAGCTGACCGGGTCCCCGATGACTCCTGAGCCGGATCTATAGGCGTACGACCTCGTCGACGTAACGCGAAGCGAACGACTGCGAGTGCGGAAATGGGAGGTTCACATCACACAATAACAACAAACATTCATATAACCAGATTGCAGAAACATTTGTCAGGGCAAGAGTAGACAATAATCACAATGTCGTGACACTGTTCGCGACTATGTCTCAAACATCCAAAAAATACACAGATATACATATAATAAGCGAATTGCAAAGGCACGAGGGCGACGCGAGATCCTGGGCCGGCAGTCCTAGATGGGCTGGTAGGACTTATCCCCGGGGTCCGGCACGGGAAGGAACAGTGCCGGCACCGCCTCGTCCGCCGAGAGTCCCGCGGCCTCGCTCTTGAGGAGGTCTGCACGTCGCAGCATCTGCATTGTGTACTTCGCGGCACTGGCGGCGTTCTTCTGCATCAATACCTCCAACTCGTAGTCAGAGTGATGTTCAAGCGGGCAGCTGCTGTTGTCCGGCGAAGGGGCAGCAGCGGCAGCGTAGTTGGGCCCGCGTGCTTTTGTGCACCAGTACTCGCGTCGCCTCCTTGTCGTAGATAGCAGCGTCCTCTCGCGAGTAAAGGCCAAACGAGAAGTTATAGGCCTCCCCGCCGATGGTGTCTTGCTCCAACCAACTCGGCGCAGGGTCGAGACCACCGCGCAATTTGAGTCTTTGTCCCATAACAGAAGCGGGACGCCAAGCTCATCCAGGTATTTCTCGCCATAGCCGAAATTGCGGTGCGCTCTCGGCACCGGCTTTGCGGCAGCATGCGCCCCGTCCGGCGGCCCAGATTTGCCCGCCGCCCCGCCGGGTGTGTCGCTGGTCGAAGCGGCCAAGGGGGGAAGACCCTAGGCCGCTTGATCCACCGGGGCCTTGCCTTTTCTCTAGCATGAGGTGAGTTGCTGCCCCGCAGTCTTCGCCATCTTGGGCGGGGGAGCAGGCTGTTCGCGGCCCGGCCGCTTCTTAGTAGAGACCGACGGAACGTCGCGCTGGGCGGCGTCAGCGGCCTGAGCTTGGGCGAGGACCCCGGAGGCGACCCTAGAACTCTCGTAGGGGGGGTGAAGGGGAACGTCTCGCTCGCCTGCCAAGGAGAGAGAGGGTGAAACTAAAGAAGAAAATAGCGAGACAGAGCAATGGCGAGTGGCTAACCTCCACCAAGCAGGACAGAAGCAAGGTCATCTATGTTGCGGCGCAAGTACGCAACCTCAAAGTTCTTCCCGGCAAAGAACCCCCACAGGTCGACTTCATGGCCCCACAGGCTGGGCCGGCGGTAACTTGTCTCGCTGAGCTGCACCGACGAGAAAGGGACGTTACCAAAATCCCCCTTGACGAACAAGAACTTCTTGAGCCAGTTGTGGCTCTTATTAACGGTCTGCCGCACCTTGAGGTGGGCGTTGGAGAAATAGGCGGTCTCGTCCCGGTTCGCGCAGAAGGAGAATAATTTGCGGAAAAGCGCGAGACTGAACTCAACCCTCTCCTCCAGCAAGAAACAAGCAAACCTTACCATGACAGCCACAGAGTTCGGGGTCATCTGGCCTATGATGACCCTGAAGTACTTCAACACTTGACAAACCTCCGGCCACAGGGGAAGCTGAAGACCCACCTCGAAGTGAGCCAGCAGAATGGCGAGCTCGTCCCTGGAAAGATCGTTGATCTTCTCCCCTTCCTCGGGCCGTCTCGCAGAAAATCCAGGCGGGACGTGATCGCCGAGGGCGTCTAAGTACTCGCGCTCAGAAATAACGGCGTGGGGGAAGTCATGCTCCGAGAATGTCCAGGCGTATTTACTTCGCCCGTCCGCATCGCCGCAGCTGCCACCCATTCCGCAAAGCGATCGCCGAGCGAGCGAGAAAGCCTCAGAAGGCGAACGCGAGCCATGCTTCGCAAAGAGCAATAGAGGGGAAAGTGCTCTGAAGCGGTGGAAGGACAAGAACCGGCAAGGCCTATTTATAGGAACAAAGAAAGAGCGGGAAAATTTTCCGCCGACAGGAAAATTGCGTATAGCAAAAATCAGGCCTGACGATTCGACTTCCCAACCCGCAACCACACCGCCAAGACCATTCAGGAGCTGGTCTCACTCATCTGCATCCGCACGAGAAACGAGCGGGCTAGCCACGACCCGCACCCGCCCAGGATTCTGAGCGAGTCGGGGAGACTCTCAGCCGGCGAGCTCCTTGGCCCGCTCCCCGCTAAAATCAGGATGGCGGGTTGATCGAGTCCATCCTATGACCCGCACTCGCCCGAGGAGGGGGGTGAGCGGACGGCACGGGTGCACTCGAGCCCGCCCCACGGAGAATCAAACAGCAACATGATAAGAACGATATGCACTAGAAATCAAAAACCGGACCCGCAGGAGGGCGAGGAGAGTGGTAAAAAGTTACAGATACTGAATAAGTTTTTGGAATAATAGTAGCCCCACTTCCCCCCCCCCCCAAACGAGTAGACTCGAAGCGCAGACTCGGCCCGACCCAGCGGTAGTCCGCGAATGGAGAGAAGGAAAGGTGGATCAGTGCTGGATCCACTTCCACCTCCCCCACTATTTCGTTCCGGTTCGCGGCGGCACGCGAGGATAATGGTAATTGCGCACCACCACCAACTCCTGCTGGGCCAAGCCAACTTGTTCCGAGACACTCTTCAGATGCTCCTCGGCCTGCGTAATGTGCACGCCGGGTGAAGTGATCTCGCCACCTTCTGCTGCGCGCGGAGCCTCCACCAATGCCGCGAGCCGAGCCTCGGTCTCGGCCTTGTCTCGGTCGACCCTCTTGACGAGCTCCTGAAGCATCAAAGTACGTTTTTGGAACAGGCGTTTCACCTGCCTCTTCATCCCCACAGCATCAGTCAGGTCACCCAGGTAATCCGAAACACCCTCCACATTAGGCGGAGGCGAGTACCCTTCACTCATCACAATTTTAGAGCAAATCGTGTTGTAGCCTGCAAAAAGGAGATTTAGAGGGGACGGGAGACAACAAAGCAGGCGCCGAGGACGAGCTTACCAGGGGTTGGCACACCGTCCATACCGGTGGAAGGAAGGGATGTCACAACCTGCATTTTCTCAACGGTAAAATCGTATCAGAGTAAGAGAAAACACGTGCCGTGATGCCACGTCGTGCAGGGGATAACTGCACACGCTCTGTAACGTCCCGAATCGCTCTAGGCCCCTAGTGTGTGTGTTTTGATTCAGGAGGGTTGACTCAAGTCCTGAGAAGTGCAGGGAATTGGGCTGCACTTGTGGAGAAGTGGAGAAATCAGTGCAGAGTGACACGGGAGATGACACGGGTAGTGACACGGCCGTGTCCCTACCCGTGTGCGTCGAGTTGAGCTCGACGAGCCGTGTCGATATCGTCGAGAACCGCCGAGAATCGTCGAGCGGGGAACACGGGTAGTGACACGGGCGTGTCCCTACCCGTGTGCGTCGAGTTGAGCTCGACGAGCCGTGTCGAGATCGTCGAGAATCGTCGAGATGCGTCGAGCGGGGAACATGGGTAGTGACACGGGCGTGTCCCTACCCGTGTGCGTCGAGTTGAGCTCGACGAGAAGTGTCGAGATGCAACCCGAGTAGTACACGGCCAATGACACGGCCAGGCACACGGCCGTGTCATGTGAACACGGGTCGGGACACGGGCGTGTCCCTACCCGTGTCAAACATTGAACCGACATGGAAACCACCACGGCCGTTTTGCGGAAGCTGGACACGGGTACGGACACGGCCGTGTCCATACCCGTGTCATATTTTGCTTATAAGGGGCAGAGGAAACCCTAGCCGTTTTCACTCTCATTTCACCCCCTTTCTCCTGTGAGAACTCCTGGTGAGAGGAAAACCGCTGGAGCAAGTTCTACCGGAGGAGATTCGCCATCGCCGTGAAAGAGAAGATGCCGCCAAGGAGAACTACGAGATCCATGGCTAGAAATGGTGGTACCGCTGGAGCCAATGTGAGTTTCCTACCCTCTCCCTTGGTGCTAGATCTATAGTCATTTTCCTAGGAGAGACATCGACTCAAGAGAGTCTTGATGGAGAGGAGAAGATTTCTAGGTTAGGCCATGTTAGAACTTGTGTTCTAGATTTTAGATCTCTTCAACCCTTCCCCTTTTCTTCAATATGACGATGGGTGGATGGTCTCGTGAGGAGTTTATGGCCTTTGAGGTTGAATAAGGGAGGAGAATATTTCTGGAAAATTTAGGAACGATCGCCTTGAGGAGGAAGACGAACCGATGCCGTTCATTTTCCTTTAAGATGCGCGCAGAATCTGTATTCTGCGCGCAGCGATCTTATAGGCCCTTTTTATGTAGGATATGGGCAGATCTGGGCTTTTGGCTAAACACGAAAGGTGTAGCCCTTGGAAATACCTTTCCAACGAGTGGTTGCACGACTTCAGGTGAGGTCTGTGGCCCCGGGAAAACCTAATCGAGTTTGCTGCCCGGCAATTCCTGTACACAGAAATTGTGTTCTGTGCGCAGTGAACTTTGAGTCCGATTTCAAATAGGATAATGTCAAATCTGGGTTGAGCTCTGAATATGAAAGATGTATTCCATGGAAATACCTTTACATCGAGGGGTTACACGACTTCACCGGATTCCTGTAGCCTCGGGAATCTCCGGTCGAAGTTGCTGTCCAGATTCAACCTGCGCCTAAATTCTGGGCTTAATGAAAGATAAATTTTGATTCGGTGGAATTAATAATGCATGATACTTGCCTTGGATGAACCCTGATGATTAATCAGTTGTTGCATGATTGAAGTTGCTTATTAATCAGATTTCCTATTATCAAATTGTGAAATAATCATATTTAAACGAATCGAATTGGTAGGAATTGAAAGATTGATATTGTGCACTTCATGTTCAAATTATGACATTATCAAATAAAAGTGAGATATATCTTTATATGCGCATCATGTTTATATTACATTGTCATCATTTGGAAAGTCATATAGATGAATAGATTATGATCATGGACATGTTTGATTAATGAAATGAGTCTTGTAGTCCAATACTTAGAGAGTCGTCTCCCTACGGGTAGTATTGTGAAGGGATGTAAGTGCGGGGTTGACCGTCACTTGTTTTGGTTGTGTTGAGATAAGGTGTGGATGGATGGTTGGGCTGTGTCCTCGTGTTTACTTCCGAGGCCCCTTCCATGATATATTGATGTGGTATTTGCATGTGGTGTGAGTCGACACGCGGTGTCGTAATCCTGGGTTAAGGATAGTGTGGCAGGTCTACGAACTCGCCAGTCGTCACACCGACGGGAGTTGGCAGTTAGACTTGGTCGGTTTGGGCTGTGTCCTCGGTGTTCACGTCCCGAGGCCCCTCCGGCCATGTGAACGGTTGGGCTGTGTCCTCGTGCTTTCTTCCGAGGCCCCTTCCGGGTCACACAAGGCCAGTTCGGGCTGTGTTCTTGGTGCACATCTACCCAAGACCCCGCTGGGCCATAGTACGCATGGGCTCCGCTGTTGTGTTCTTAGCGTTGAGGCGTACGGAGGCCTAGGTGAAGTAGTGTGATACCCGCCTAGTAGTAGAAGTGCCCGTTCTACTGTCACCGCCTGGCCACGGCGGCTGATGCCTGAGAGGTTAGCTACCTGCTCGAAAAGTGGGAACTACAGTCTGTGTCGACATAGCAATTGCATGGGTGTGCATGGGTGAGTCATTGCATTGCATTCATAGCATTTCATATCATTGCACCACAAGATCCTCATCGTATAAGTTTGTATGGGCACTCTTATACGATGAGTTACTTTTATGTAACCCGATCCTTAACTTATAAGTTTGTATGGGCATTCTTATAAGTTAAGTTACTTTCCTACTGTTACTTATACTTGCTAGTTTAGTGTAGCTTTTACATAAATGCTGATTATGATGTTGTTACTCTTACACTACTGCCACCTGCTGTACTTCCTTTACTTGCATACTTGTTATATACTATACTCCTGTTCCTTTTCTCCGCCCGGTGCCGAGGAGTCGCCGGGGGAGCGGATGTGAAACCACTTAGTTGTTTCGACTAACGGTTGCTACGTCTTCCTTTTTAGGAGGTCACGCCGCAGGTAGAGCAGCCGCAGACTATGCAGCAGGACAGCCAGGCCAGGACGACAGGGCCTGATGTGACGGTGCCGTCGATACCGTCTGTTACAGATGTTAGTGTTTTGATTACTCTGATGTAGCCCGTTTGGGCAATGTTTGTATGAGTTCACAGTAATGCCGTTTGGGCTCACGAATGCACCTTCGGCATTCATGAGCCTGATGAACAAGGTGTTTGAACCATACTTGGACATCTTCGTCATCGTTTTCATCGACGACATCTTAGTCTACTCAAAAACGGAGGAGGAGCATGTCGAGCACCTGACCCTAGTTTTGAAGAAATTGAAGGAGCACGCCTTGTATGCCAAGTTTAGCAAGTGTGAATTCTGGCTTAAGGAGGTTGCCTTCTTGGGGCATGTGATCAGTGGAGCAGGATTAGCTGTGGATCCAGCTAAGGTGCGGGCCGTGAAGGAGTGGTCGCCCTTGAAGTCGGCGGCCGATGTACGAAGCTTTCTTGGACTTGCTGGGTACTACCGCAAGTTCGTGAAAGGATTTTCCAAGATTGCCCTTCCCCTTACCTCCTTGACGAAGAAGGGTGTGCCATTCGAGTGGACACCTCAATGTGAGGCGGCGTTTCAAGAATTGAAAGATAGGCTTACCTCCGCCCCCATCCTTGCACTACCGTCTGGGAAGGAAGGATTCCAAGTTTACACGGACGCATCATACCAAGGGATGGGAGCGGTGCTGATGCAGCACGGGCATGTGATCGCTTATGCTTCAAGGCAGTTAAAGAAACATGAAATCAATTACCCGGTTCATGATTTGGAGTTGGGAGCAGTGGTGTTCGCTTTGAAGGTCTGGAGACATTATTTATATGGCGTGCACTGCGAGATCTTTTCCGATCACAAAAACTTGAAGTATGTTCACACTCAGAAGGAGTTGAACCTGAGACAACGGTGGTGGTTGGAATTTCTATGCGACTATGAGTTCACTATGAACTACCACCCCGGGAAAGCGAACTCGGTAGCCGATGCCTTGAGTAGAAAAGTGTCAGGCTCTAGCCCAGAGTCTCGGCTGATGAGTATGGAGTTGGCTCGGATGATCGAGGAGATGGAAATTACTCTAGTATTCAAGGATCCTTCGGTAGAGTATGCGGAGTATTTGGCCAACATGAGCATAGTTTGTGATATCCGAGACCGGATTCGGGTGGAGCAAGGAATGGATGCGGCCTTGGCCCCGGCAATCAAGGCAATTGAAGATGGGACCACCGATGAGTACACACTCAAAGACGGCCTCATTTATTTTCGTGGTCGACTCTATATTCCCAAGGGCGGCAAAATTCGGGAGGATATATTGAGAGAGGCGCATTCCTCTCAATATTCAGTGCATCCGGGTATTGCTAAGATGTATGCCGGACTGCGGAAGACCATGTGTTGGCCGGGAATGAAGAAGGATGTTCGCTACTATGTTACACATTGCGAAGCTTGCCAAAGAGTGAAGGCTGAATGCAGGAGTCCCGGTGGTTTGTTGCAGTCGCTGCCCATCCCCGAATGGAAGTTCGAGGATATCTCCATGGACTTTGTTCATAGGTTACCTCGTTCCCGCTCCGGGAATGATTCGGTGTGGGTTATTGTGGATCGACTAACAAAGGTGGCCCGGTTCATTCCAATGAAGAAGGAAGCACACGTGGATGTTTTGGTACGCCTTTTTGTGGAGCAATTTGTACGGTATCATGGCGTGCCCAAGACAATTGTTTCGGATAGGGATTGTCGGTTTACATCCAATGAGTGGAAGGCGGTACAGGCGTATTTGGGCTCACGCCTAACCTTTAGTACCGCATTTCATCCACAGACTGACGGGCAGTCTGAAAGGACCATCAGGACACTGGAAGATTTATTGAGGTTATGCGTGCTGGACAGAGGAGAGCCATGGGAAAGGCTCTTGCCCCTGGTGGAATTCTCCTATAATAATAGCCATCAGGCGAGCATCGGCATGGCGCCCCATGAAGCCCTTTATGGAAGAAGGTGCAGGACTCCCTTGTCTTGGGTGCAAGATGAAGATCCGAAGGCATTGGGAAACGAATACATAGATGATACTGATGCGGCGGTCAGATTGATACGGGATCGCATGTTGGAGGCTCAAAGTCGACAGGCAAAATATTACAATAAAAAGCACCGAATGGTGGAGTTCCAGGTGGGCGAAAAAGTGTTCCTTAAGATTCGGCCGATGCATGGAGTGTCACGGGTGCGGGGAGTGAAAAAGCTCAGCCCAAGGTATGTTGGGCCTTATACTATATTGGAAAGAATTGGTCCGTTGGCCTATCGGTTGGAGTTACCACCAGAACTAGAAAATCTTCACGACGTGTTCCATGTATCGTCGCTTCGAAAAGCACTATTGCGGCCCGACCAATTTATTCCCACTACTGATGGTGCAGTGGCGTCGGATAGATCTGTGCGACTAGAGCCGGTGCGGATTGTTGACAGCGAGACAAGAACATTACGCCGCAAAAGTGTCCCCTTAGTGAAGGTGCAATGGTTGAATCATGGGAAGGAGGAGTACACCTGGGAGCCAATGGATTTGATGCAGCAACGCTACCCGGAGTTGTTTGCCCAAGGTAGTCTTATTTAAAAATGTATGATAAATTTCCTGTTAAGCTTTTTTCCACACAGCCTAAGCCTGATTTCGGGGACGAAATCTTTTATTTTGTTTATAGGATTTGTAACGTCCCGAATCGCTCTAGGCCCCTAGTGTGTGTGTTTTGATTCAGGAGGGTTGACTCAAGTCCTGAGAAGTGCAGGGAATTGGGCTGCACTTGTGGAGAAGTGGAGAAATCAGTGCAGAGTGACACGGGAGATGACACGGGTAGTGACACGGCCGTGTACCTACCCGTGTGCGTCGAGTTGAGCTCGACGAGCCGTGTCGATATCGTCGAGAACCGCCAAGAATCGTCGAGCGGGGAACACGGGTAGTGACACGGGCGTGTCCCTACCTGTGTGCGTCGAGTTGAGCTCGACGAGCCGTGTCGAGATCGTCGAGAATCGTCGAGATGCGTCGAGCGGGGAACACGGGTAGTGACACGGGCGTGTCCCTACCCGTGTGCGTCGAGTTGAGCTCGACGAGAAGTGTCGAGATGCAACCCGAGTAGTACACGGCCAATGACACGGCCAGGCACACAGCCGTGTCATGTGAACACGGGTCGGGACACGGGCGTGTCCATACCCGTGTCAAACATTGAACCGACATGGAAACCGCCACGGCCGTTTCGCGGAAGCTGGACACGGGTAGTGACACGGCCGTGTCCCTACCCGTGTGCGTCGAGTTGAGCTCGACGAGCCGTGTCGATATCATCGAGAACCGCTGAGAATCGTCGAGCGGGGAACACGGGTAGTGACACGGGCGTGTCCCTACCCGTGTGCGTCGAGTTGAGCTCGACGAGCCGTGTCGAGATCGTCGAGAATCGTCGAGATGCGTCGAGCGGGGAACACGGGTAGTGACACGGGCGTGTCCCTACCTGTGTGCGTCGAGTTGAGCTCGACGAGAAGTGTCGAGATGCAACCCGAGTAGTACACGGCCAATGACACGGCCAGGCACACGGCCGTGTCATGTGAACACGGGTCGGGACACGGGCGTGTCCCTACCCGTGTCAAACATTGAACCGACATGGAAACCGCCACGGCCGTTTCGCGGAAGCTGGACACGGGTACGGACACGGCCGTGTCCCTACCCGTGTCATATTTTGCTTATAAGGGGCAGAGGAAACCCTAGCCGTTTTCACTCTCATTTCACCCCCTTTCTCCTGTGAGAACTCCTGGTGAGAGGAAAACCGCTGGAGCAAGTTCTACCGGAGGAGATTCGCCATCGCCGTGAAAGAGAAGATGCCGCCAAGGAGAACTACGAGATCCATGGCTAGAAATGGTGGTACCGCTGGAGCCAATGTGAGTTTCCTACCCTCTCCCTTGGTGCTAGATCTATAGTCATTTTCCTAGGAGAGACATCGACTCAAGAGAGTCTTGATGGAGAGGAGAAGATTTCTAGGTTAGGCCATGTTAGAACTTGTGTTCTAGATTTTAGATCTCTTCAACCCTTCCCCTTTTCTTCAATATGACGATGGGTGGATGGTCTCGTGAGGAGTTTATGGCCTTTGAGGTTGAATAAGGGAGGAGAATATTTCTGGAAAATTTAGGAACGATCGCCTTGAGGAGGAAGACGAACCGATGCCGTTCATTTTCCTTTAAGATTCGCGCAGAATCTGTATTCTGCGCGCAGCGATCTTATAGGCCCTTTTTATGTAGGATATGGGCAGATCTGGGCTTTTGGCTAAACACGAAAGTTGTAGCAATTGGAAATACCTTTCCAACGAGTGGTTGCACGACTTCAGGTGAGGTCTGTGGCCCCGGGAAAACCTAACGAGTTTGCTGCCCGGCAATTCCTGTACACAGAAATTGTGTTCTGTGCGCAGTGAACTTTGAGTCCGATTTCAAATAGGATAATGTCAAATCTGGGTTGAGCTCTGAATATGAAAGATGTAGTCCATGGAAATACCTTTCCATTGAGGGGTTACACGACTTCACCGGATTCCTGTAGCCTCGGGAATCTCCGGTCGAAGTTGCTGTCCAGATTCAACCTGCGCCTAAATTCTGGGCTTAATGAAAGATGAATTTTGATTCGGTGGAATTAATAATGCATGATACTTGCCTTGGATGAACCCTGATGATTAATCAGTTGTTGCATGATTGAAGTTGCTTATTAATCAGATTTCCTATTATCAAATTGTGAAATAATCATATTTAAACGAATCGAATTGGTAGGAATTGAAAGATTGATATTGTGCACTTCATGTTCAAATTATGACATTATCAAATAAAAGTGAGATAGATCTTTATATGCGCATCATGTTTATATTACATTGTCATCATTTGGAAAGTCATATAGATGAATAGATTATGATCATGGACATGTTTGATTAATGAAATGAGTCTTGTAGTCCAATACTTAGAGAGTCGTCTCCCTACGGGTAGTATTGTGAAGGGATGTAAGTGCGGGGTTGACCGTCACTTGTTTTGGTTGTGTTGAGATAAGGTGTGGATGGATGGTTGGGCTGTGTCCTCGTGTTTACTTCCGAGGCCCCTTCCATGATATATTGATGTGGTATTTGCATGTGGTGTGAGTCGACACGCGGTGTCGTAATCCTGGGTTAAGGATAGTGTGGCAGGTCTACGGACTCGCCAGTCGTCACACCGACGGGAGTTGGCAGTTAGAACTTGGTCGGTTTGGGCTGTGTCCTCGGTGTTCACGTCCCGAGGCCCCTCCGGCCATGTGAACGGTTGGGCTGTGTCCTCGTGCTTTCTTCCGAGGCCCCTTCCGGGTCACACAAGGCCAGTTCGGGCTGTGTTCTTGGTGCACATCTACCCAAGACCCCGCTGGGCCATAGTACGCATGGGCTCCGCTGTTGTGTTCTTAGCGTTGAGGCGTACGGAGGCCTAGGTGAAGTAGTGTGATACCCGCCTAGTAGTAGAAGTGCCCGTTCTACTGTCTCCGCCTGGCCACGGCGGCTGATGCCTGAGAGGTTAGCTACCTGCTCGAAAAGTGGGAACTACAGTCTGTGTCGACATAGCAATTGCATGGGTGTGCATGGGTGAGTCATTGCATTGCATTCATAGCATTTCATATCATTGCACCACAAGATCCTCATCGTATAAGTTTTTATGGGCACTCTTATACGATGAGTTACTTTTATGTAACCCGATCCTTAACTTATAAGTTTGTATGGGCATTCTTATAAGTTAAGTTACTTTCCTACTGTTACTTATACTTGCTAGTTTAGTGTAGCTTTTACATAAATGCTGATTATGATGTTGTTACTCTTACACTACTGCCACCTGCTGTACTTCCTTTACTTGCATACTTGTTATATACTATACTCCTGTTCCTTTTCTCCGCCCGGTGCCGAGGAGTCGCCGGGGGAGCGGATGTGAAACCACTTAGTCGTTTCGACTAACGGTTGCTACGTCTTCCTTTTTAGGAGGTCACGCCGCAGGTAGAGCAGCCGCAGACTACGCAGCAGGACAGCTAGGCCAGGGCGACAGGGCCTGATGTGACGGTGCCGTCGATACCGTCTGTTACAGATGTTAGTGTTTTGATTACTCTGATGTAGCCCGTTTGGGCAATGTTTAGCTGTACTCTGATATATTGTAGAAGCATGTTTTAGCTTCTCATTATTTCATGTTTTTGGACATTATATGCTTAGTGTGGATTTTGACTTCTCTTGCTTATTTATTGGTTGGGTTGGCATTTATATTGATAAGGTTGTAGCCGGCGGAATAGGCGTCTTGTGGTACAGGTTAGCCCGTGTGCTAATGCTACCGCAAGGCGGCTGTTCCGGGCATAAGACTCCCTCTTTATGCCGTGTTATGGGATCCGGGAGGGGGGGTCTTACACGCTCAGGCAAAACTCCAGACGTTAGATTTTAAGGAAAAACATTGTTAATTAAGTATGAAAGAAAAATCAGTTTTGTTGAATGGCCGTATCCCTCGGCCCGGTGGATCAGCTAGTCCACTGTTAAAACTATATTTATACGCAGCGGAAAATACCTTGGTTCAATTAAGTTGACACCCTAAATAAGCATAAGTATCCTCGGGGGACGACTTATGCGAGCACGACCCTAAGGTGAATAAAGTAGGTATAAAAAGATAGTGTTTTACGTTGAGGAGAAATAGTGTCTTTGTTTTAGAAAACATGTTATGCATGAAGTACATATATTAATACTTTAGGTTTTAAAATATCTAACATGCAACCTAGCATAAATCCTTCCCAGAAGCAAGTAACCAACCACATAAAGGCAAAAAAATCAGCAGTTTAATTTCATATTCAGCATCACAAGAAGCCACCAGTGGGCGTCAACAACCTGACACGAACCCACTGGCGAGTATGTATGTCTATACAGAAAAGTAAGGAACTACCTCACAACAAAACGGGGATCAGCTATCTCAGCAACCCTAGAGGCCACCCACAGCCCCTCCAAAAGAACTAGCCGCTGAACTGGCTACAACCTGGACCTGAGGCATTCAAGAAAAGAACACCTCAGCAAGAAAACAATCAAAAGTTAAATAGAGCAATGGATTAATTAGCAAATAAAAAGAAGGGTTTACCAACCCGGTAGCAAACCGCAATAAGCAAAAGAAAAGGGGATGACAGTAAGAAAAGAATGCTGTCAAAAACACCGCAGAGCACACCAAGTGCGAGCAATAAAACCAATATACCTTACCAAGAGAGCCTGCAACAGCAACAAGACATATACATATGCCAAAAGAAAGGAAGCATAAACAGGAAAGGGACTAACAGTCCTAACACGTGGGTAAGTGGCAGTGGTCAAAACATGGGTCTGAATGCATAATCAGAATCAGACCCAAGAAGGGCTAAGGGGTCAAACAGTGGCAGCTTTAGGGTTCCACACACACCAACCCAAACCGGGGCAAAAGGCGGTGGCCACAGCTCTCCACATAAAACCACACCTCCAGAGGCCACCAAAACTCCACCACCTACCACAACCCAAGAGTCGGCATGCAGAAAATTAGCCGAACACCCAATGCCCCCCTCCTAGGGAAAAGTCCCACTAACAGTCCTAAGAAACACACGAACCCAAGGCAAAAACGTCGGGTCCAACCGACGCGGCCTTGCACGCCTAACCACAACCAACCCCGAGTCTCCCTGACCCCAAAACAAGGGCAGCACCCAGTGTCGACACGATGTGTCGACACCACGACAAGCCGGTGTCGACACAAGGTGTCGACACAACCGCTGCTGGTGTCGACACCAAGTGTCGACACCTCCGTGGTCGGTGTCGACACAAGGTGTCGACACTGCTGCTGCGGGTGTCGACACCAAGTGTCGACACCACTGCGGCCGTTGTCGACACAAGGTGTCGACACTGCCGCTGCGGGTGTCTACACTAAGTGTCGACACCACTGCGGCCGGTGTCGACACAAGGTGTCGACAATGCCGCTGCGGGTGTCGACACCAAGTGTCGACACCACTGCGGCCGGTGTCGACACAAGGTGTCGACACTGCCGCTGCGGGTGCCGACACCAACTGTCGACACCCTGACTAGTCGGTGTCGACACCAAGTGTCGACACCCCGACAGGCTGGTGTCGACACCAAGGTGTCGACACCCTGTCAGGCTGGTGTCGACACCAAGGTGTCGACACCCTGACAGGCTGGTGTCGACACCAAGGTGTCGACACCCTAACTGGCTGGTGTCGACACCAAGGTGTCGACACCCTGACTGGCTGGTGTCGACACCCTGACTGGCTTCAGGCGCCAGATCCAGCACACAACCAGAAACGAGAACGAGGATTCTCTCTCTCTCTAGAGTACAACATCCAACGGCAATGGCAGCTACTCGACCTAAACCGAACCAAAACTGTCCCTAATAGACACAATCCCTCGAAAAACTGAGATTTAACTGGAACTTCCTACACTAACCACAGTATGATCGGGAACAAACCCTAGCTTACACCTAAGATCTAAACAAGAAAGAGATAAAAATTAGCTCAAAAGAAAGACAAATATCAGCTTTGGCAAGGATGAGGGGACATCACTTGCCTCAATACCAGGAACTCGGTTGGCGGCCTCCCCCGCTCACGGATCTGGCCGCAGAGCAGCATGCTGAGGGGCAGAAAGAAAGCAGATCCCGGTGAGGGCAGTCCAGATCCACTCTTGAAATCGAATTCCGACCGCTAAATCTCCAGGAATCTGCGTCCGAAGGCTAGGGTAGGCCGGCGGTGCTCTTCCTCTCGTACAGGTGACGACTTCTTCCAAGCAGAGAAACAGGAAAAGAACAAAAGGAACCCAGCCCTAATTCTGACCCAAGACTATATATATATATCAGTTTTAATAATAAACAATCAACATATCAATAATTATTTACACTCAATATCAAAACAACACGAAACCTGAAACTTCTCGGAAAAAGACGAAATTCACGCCGCAGCTAAAAACCCACGCTACGAACACAACTGCGAAGTCGAAATTAGCATTCGACGAACGAAACCCGGGATAACACTTCCCGAAGCCAAAACACAAGCATTCCCTAAGAGGCCCAGCCGAGTCATCGAACAGACTCCGGCTAGCTGGGGAATCTTGCTAACAGGCTACAAACAGGCTACACAGGGAACCTAAGAGCTAAAACCACGCTCTACAACGGCACAAAGCCGGAAAATATGCCATCGTAACGCCAGCCAAAGATCAAACAAAACACAGAAAAACCGGGGGCGTTACAGCCACTCCCCCTAAAAGAAAGTTTCGCCTCGAAACTTTACTCACAACACCCCTATAAGGAAGGAGAGAGAAAGAGTCAGGAAAGGGCTAAATAAATAATAAAATAGAACATACAAAGCACAAGATCAGGGAAATAGATGAGGGTGAGCCTACCTCATAGCCGACTCCAACTCCCAAGTCGCGCTTTCCACATCTTGATTCCTCCATAAAACTTTAACCATCGGAATAGTTTTCTTCCGCAACGCCCGAACTTGAGAATCCAAAATGCGAACAGGCACCTCCACATAAGAAAGATTCGGCTCCAACTGAGGCACAGAGTCCAATACCTGTCTGCCATTTACCACACATTTTCGCAGCTGACTGACGTGAAAGTCATCATGCACGCCAGGGAAATTTGCGGGCAAAGCCAGCCTGTAGGCTGATACCCCAATCCGCACAACAATCGGAAACGGCCCCACGTACCTCGGGTGCAACTTGCTATTCTTGTCAAACCGCTTGACTCCAACCAACGGGCAGACCTTTAAAAACACCGAGTCCCCCACAGCAAATTCCAAGTCCGATCTATGCCGATTGGCGTTCTTCTCATATCTCTCTTGGGCTATCCGAAGCTTTTCCCGAATAAGCCTCACAGCGGTTTCCATCTCCTCAAGCGCTTCTGGACCCAACAAAGGTCCCTCGCCTAGCTCAGCCCAAAACAAGGGAGTCCTGCAGTGCCTCCCATACAAAGCTTCAAAGGGAGCCATTTGCAAGCTTTCTTGATAACTGTTGTTGTAAGCGAATTCCATAAGCTGCAAGCGCTCGTCCCACGCTCCACCGTGGTCCAGAATATAGCATCGGATCATGTCTTCCACAATCTGATTCACTCGTTCTGTCTGCCCATTGGTCTGAGGATGATAAGCCATGGAATATCTCAAATATGTACCCAACCCTTCTTGAACACTCTTCCAAAAACGAGACGTGAACCTGGAGTCTCGATCTGAAATGATACTTACGGGTACACCATGCAATCTGACAACCTCTTCCAGATACAGCTCGGCTATCTTCCTCATCGGATAATCGATCATAAATGGTACGAAATGAGCGCTCTTCGTCAACCTGTCTACAATTACCCAAACTGAATCATGCCCCTTAGGAGATCTCGGTAAGCCGGTAATGAAATCCATCGAGATACTGTCCCACTTCCACATCGGAATCTCCAAGGGAGTCAGCTTGCCACCAGGCCTCCCATGGTCGGCTTTCACACGCCTGCAAGTGAAACACTCTGAAACAAATCTGGCTATGTCCTTCTTCATCCCGTACCACCAGGCAATCTGTTTTAAATCATGATACATCTTGGTAGACCCTGGATGGTAGGCAACGCTAGATCCGTGGGCGTCTCTGCACACCATATCCCAGATATCTCCAACTGCGGGGATGCAAAACCTGCCACGGTACTTCAGGGTACCCGCATCATCTATAGAGAAATCTGGTAATTCACCCTTCCCAGCTCGAAGATACAAATGCAGAAGATCGGGATCGTCCTTCTGATGCAGTCTCATAAGCGTAATCCACGAAGGTTCTGCTACTGCTATGCTACTCTGTGAATCACAGCTTCCCACCGAAATGTCCATCAACAGAAACTCTTCCACTAGGCGCTCGGCGGAAAGATTAAAAATCTTACCTGACTTCCGACTCAGGGCATCAGCCACTACATTTGCCTTGCCTGGATGATACTGAATTTCAACATCATAGTCAGCCACGTACTCCAACCACCGCCGCTGGCGCAGATTCAATTCTTTCTGAGTGAAGACATACTTCAGACTCTTATGGTCTGTGAAAATCTTGCACTGCGCGCCATATAGCAAATGCCTCCACAATTTCAACGCATAGATCACAGCCGCAAACTCCAGGTCATGCGTAGGGTAGTTCCACTCGTGAGTCTTTAGCTGCCTCGACCCGTACGCAATCACCTTTCCGCCCTGCATCAAAACGCAGCGCAGACCGACATGCGACGCATCCACATATATATCATACTCACTACCCTCCGTAGGCAAAGACAAAATTGGAGCCGAACATAGCCTTCTTTTTAGTTCCTCAAAAGCCTTCTCACACTTGTCATCCCATATAAAAGCTATGTTCTTCTGCATCAACTTGGTCAACGGCGCGGACAAGGTAGAGAAGCCTTCTACAAATCTTCTATAATAACCAGCCAAACCCAAGAAGCTTCTGATCTCTTTGGGGGTAACAGGTCTCGCCCATTCCATAACAGCAGCGATCTTTTCTGGGTCCACCGATATTCCCTCCTTATTAATCACGTGGCCTAGAAAAGAAACTTGAGGCAACCAAAATTCACATTTGCTCAGCTTAGCGTATAGCTTATGGTCTCTCAGAGTCGCCAAGACCAGCCGCAAATGTCGATCATGCTCCTCTGCATCCTTAGAATACACCAAAACATCATCTATAAAGACAATCACGAACTTATCTAGAAAATCCTTGAAAACTCTGTTCATCAAATCCATAAAAGCTGTGGGCGCATAAGTCAAACCAAATGACATAACCAAAAACTCAAAATGCCCATGATGAGAGCGGAACGCTGTCCGCGGAACATCTGACTCCCGAATCCTCAACTGGTGATAGCCCGAACGAAGATCTATCTTGGAAAACACGGCACTACCACGCAGTTGGTCAAACAAATCGCCGATTCGCGGTAAAGGGTACGTGTTCTTAATAGTAACCTTGTTCAGCTCTCTATAGTCGATGCATAACCTCATCGACCCATCCTTCTTTTTAACGAACAGCACTGGCGCACCCCAAGGCGAAGAACTCGGCCTTATAAAGCCTTTTGCCGATAACTCATCCAGCTGAACTCGCAACTCTTCCAGCTCTCGTGGGGCCATCCGGTACGGCGCCTTTACAATAGGACGTGTGCCTGGCTCCAAATCTATCGCAAACTCGACATCTCGATTGGGTGGGAGACCGGGAAGATCGTCAGGAAACACATCAGAAAAGTCACACACCACAGGAATCTCTTCCAAACGGGGCACACTAACAATCGACCCTACCAGAGAAACCACACAGGCAAAACAACCAGAAACAAGCAACTTCCGAGCACGCACCACAGAAATGACTGGATACTCCTGGAGGGAATACCCATAAATGCTCCCTGGCTGACCGTTGTCTTTGACGAAGTCCAAGCGCTTACCCTTGCACTGGATCACAGCATCGTACCTTTACAACCAGTCCATGCCCAAAATAACGTCAAAGTCCTCCAGGTCAATCACCTTCAAATCTGCCTTGGCTAGAAAATCTCCCAACAAAATTGGACAATCGAGGATACCCAAGTCCGTAACCACAGAGTCACCGGAGGGGAACTTAACGCAGAAGGCACCACCAACACGATCTAGGCCCAAACTGAACCGCTCCACGAAGGCTCTAGCCACAAACGAGTGGGTAGCACCGGAATCAAAGAGAACGCGCGCCCAGCGGTTCTTTACCTTAAATCGCCCTACGAATTGCACACGCATCTAAGACAACAAACGCTAAAACGAAAACTACAAACCAAAAGGGAACGTAACGAAACGACTAGGGAGGAGTCAAACCTGAGATAACCTGGGTCGAGGTCTGCGCTTCGTCTGCCGAAAGCACATTCAACTTTCCTTTTCCTTTATCCACTCGTTGAGGCGGTGGCAGAGCCTGGAGGGGAACTAGCTGCAGAATAGAATGGGTCTGAGGGCACCTTGTCTTGAGATGACCCTTCTGGCCGCACTGAAAACAGACCTTATCTTTTAACCAACAACGAGCAGCCTCATGCCCCTTCCTTCCACACAAGGCACACACCAAGTCTCCCTTGGAAGTACCCTGAATCGCGTGCACCTGTTCCTTCTTCTGCGCTCCCAACCTTTTGAAACACTTCTCAAAGGGGTGGCCTGGCCGGCCACAAAAGCTACAAATCTCATTGACCTTCTTTCTTGAGACATCATCAGGTTCCTGAGGGCTCTTCCCTCCACCGGACTTCCGCTTATCCTTCCTTAACTGCTGGCCTCTATTCTTGGCATTCTCAATGGCCTCAACTCTCAAAGCAGCTTCAACCGCGCTGGCATAACTGACCGCTCCATAGGCATTCGCTAACTGCTGAATGTCGCTTCTTAGTCCACCCAGAAATCGCTTAACTCGGCCTGCCTCAACACTCACCAGACCCGGAGAAAACCGACTCAACTTACTAAACTCAATCTCATACTCACTAACCGTGAGTTTCCTCTGCTTTAAATGAAGAAAGTCATTCATTAGTCGGTCCCATTCGACTGAAGGCAGAAACTTACTTAACAACATCACCTTAAATGACTCCCAAGTGCAACCTGCCACTAAGCCCTCTTTCTCCCTCAGCCACCAATTCTTTGCCAAGCCCTTGAGCTGGTAAGCAGCGAGCATCACTCTCTGATCGCCCGTAATCCCTGAGTACAAGAACATCTCCTCAATGGTAATCAGCCAATCATCCAAAATCATGAAATCTGCCTGTCCATCATAGGTAGGGGGTCTCAGCCGCTGAAATTGGGATATGAACGCCATCTTCGGGGGCACCACAGCCAAAGGCACGGGAGGAGCAGGAGGGGTAGGAAAAGCTACCCCCTCAGCGGGGTTTTGAGCTCTCAGGGTCTGTCCCGCCACCACTGCTACAAGGGACTGAATCTGAGCCTGCATAGCCACTACCTGCCTCGATAACTCCTCATTACTCTGTCGCAGGCTTTCTACCAACGCATCGCTCTACGCTCCTGACGTCTCACCCTCGGATTGGGGGGTCGATCTCGTCGTAGGACGTCTCGCCATCCTAAAATCGCACAAGCTTTAGAGAAATCCTAGCCCATCAACTAGAACGAAACTACCCGGTACGGACAAACACAGTTAAATATGAACTTCAACTGCAAAACTTGCTCTAGGAGTTGTTTTTTTTTACCATGATGATGTTATGCTTATCCTAAGATGGTTCACCACCATCATACTGACTCATGTGCCTAAACCATGAATGCATGCATTTGTATTCTTTTTGACTCAAAACCATGTGTGTACATATGTCATCTTGCAAATCTTTAGCTTGGCACGTTATGCTGATGAAATGTTATGCTATGCATGATGTGCTATGCATTCTAAAAAGGCCTTAGTGCATGCCATGGGTGGCGTACACATGAAAATGTTCTACATCCCATACTACATAACATTCCCATGTAACGAAAAAGAAAACGTGCTAGCCGCATTCATGTGGTGAGGTTATGCATCCCATACTACATAACCCTCACATGTTGCCTCCTATGGTGGATCCATATACAAACACATATTATGCATCCCATACTACATAATATGCCCTGTATACTTCTTCATGCTCATGAGTGCAGTGTTCGTGCTTCGGCCAAGACGTGCTGATGATATATCGGTGTGTGAATGGTATGATGCTAAACACTAATGCAGACAGGGGAAAGGTTGCCCAACCATTTGTCAAGCAACCTCCCTCTGATACGAACTGTCAGAACCCGCATTTTCTCAACGGTAAAATTGTATAAAAGTAAGAGAAAACACGTGTCGTGATGCCATGTCGTGTAGGGGATAACTGCACACGCTCAGGCAAAACTCCAGACGTTAGATTTTAAGGAAAAAAATTGTTAATTAAGTATGAAAGAAAAATCAGTTTTGTTGAATGGTCGTATCCCTCGGCCCGGTGGATCAGCTAGTCCACTGTTAAAACTATATTTATACGCAGCGGAAAATACCTTGGTTCAATTAAGTTGACACCCTAAATAAGCAAAAGTGTCCCCGGGGGACGACTTATGCGAGCACGACCCTAAGGTGAATAAAGTAGGTATAAAAAGATAGTGTTTTACGTTGAGGAAAAATAGTGTCTTTGTTTTAGAAAACATGTTATGCATGAAGTACATATATTAATACTTTAGGTTTTAAAATATCTAACATGCAACCTAGCATAAATCCTTCCCAGAAGCAAGTAACCAACCACATAAAGGCAAAAAAATCAGCAGTTTAATTTCATATTCAGCATCACAAGAAGCCACCAGTGGGCGTCAACAACCTGACACGAACCCACTGGCGAGTATGTATGTCTATACAGAAAAGTAAGGAACTACCTCACAACAAAACGGGGATCAGCTATCTCAGCGACCCTAGAGGCCACCCACAGCCCCTCCAAAAGAACTAGCCGCTGAACTGGCTACAACCTGGACCTGAGGCATTCAAGAAAAGAACACCTCAGCAAGGAAACAATCAAAAGGTAAATAGAGCAATGGATTAATTAGCAAATAAAAAGAAGGGTTTACCAACCAGGCAGCAAACTGCAATAAGCAAAAGAAAAGGGGATGACAGTAAGAAAAGAATGCTGTCAAAAACACCGCAGAGCACACGAAGTGCGAGCAATAAAACCAATATACCTTACCAAGAGAGCCTGCAACAGCAACAAGACATATACATATGCCAAAAGAAAGGAAGCATAAACAGGAAAGGGACTAACAGTCCTAACACGTGGGTAAGTGGCAGTGGTCAAAACATGGGTCTGAATGCATAACCAGAATCAGACCCAAGAAGGGCTAAGGGGTCAAACAGTGGCAGCTTTAGGGTTCCACACACACCAACCCAAACCGGGGCAAAAGGCGGTGGCCACAGCTCTCCATATAAAACCACCCCTCCAGAGGCCACCAAAACTCCACCACCTGCCACAACCTAAGAGTCGGCATGTAGAAAATTAGCCGAACACCCAATGCCCCCCTCTTAGGGAAAAGTCCCACTAACAGTCCTAAGAAACACACGAACCCAAGGCAAAAACGTCGGGTCCAACCGACGCGGCCTTGCACGCCTAACCACAACCAACCCCGAGTCTCCCTGGCCCCAAAACAAGGGCAGCACCCAGTGTCGACACGATGTGTCGACACCACGACAAGCCGGTGTCGACACAAGGTGTCGACACAACCGCTGCTGGTGTCGACACCAAGTGTCGACACCTCCGCGGCCGGTGTCGACACAAGGTGTCGACACTGCTGCTGCGGGTGTCGACACCAAGTGTCGACACCACTGCGGCCGGTGTCGACACAAGGTGTCGACACTGCCGCTGCGGGTGTCAACACTAAGTGTCGACACCACTGCGGCCGGTGTCGACACAAGGTGTCGACACAAGGTGTCGACACAGCCGCTGCGGGTGTTGACACCAAGTGTCGACACCACTGCGGTCGGTGTCGACACAAGGTGTCGACACTGCCGCTGCGGGAGCCGACACCAACTGTCGACACCCTGACTAGTCGGTGTCGACACCAAGTGTCGACACCCCGACAGGCTGGTGTCGACACCAAGGTGTCGACACCCTGACAGGTTGGTGTCGACACCAAGGTGTCGACACCCTGACAGGCTGGTGTCGACACCAAGGTGTCGACACCCTGACTGGCTGGTGTCGACACCAAGGTGTCGACACCATGACTGGCTGGTGTCGACACCCTGACTGGCTTCAGGCGCCAGATCCACCACACAACCAGAAACGAGAACGAGGATTCTCTCTCTCTCTAGAGTACAACATCCATCGGCAATGGCAGCTACCCGACCTAAACCGAACCAAAACTGTCCCTAATAGACACAATCCCTCGAAAAACTGAGATTTAACTGGAACTTCCTACACTAACCACAGTATGATCGGGAACAAACCCTAGCTTACACCTAAGATCTAAACAAGAAAGAGATAAAAATTAGCTCAAAAGAAAGACAAAGATCAGCTTTGGCAAGGATGAGGGGACATCACTTGCCTCAATACCAGGAACTCGGTTGGCGGCCTCCCCCGCTCACGGATCTGGCCGCAGAGCAGCATGCTGAGGGGCAGAAAGAAAGCAGATCCCGGCGAGGGCAGTCCAGATCCACTCTCGAAATCGAATTCCGACCGCTAAATCTCCAGGAATCGGCGTCCGAAGGCTAGGGTAGGCCGGCGGTGCTCTTCCTCTCGTACAGGCGACGACTTCTTCCAAGCAGAGAAACAAGAAAAGAACAAAAGGAACCCAGCCCTAATTCTGACCCAAGACTATATATATATCAGTTTTAATAATAAACAATCAACATATCAATAATTATTTACACACAATATCAAAACAACACGAAACCTGAAACTTCTCGGAAAAAGACGAAATTCACGCCGCAGCTAAAAACCCACGCTACGAACACAACTGCGAAGTCGAAATTAGCATTCGACGAATGAAACCCGGGATAACACTTCCCGAAGCCAAAACACAAGCATTCCCTAAGAGGCCCATCCGAGTCATCGAACAGACTCCGGCTAGCTGGGGAATTTTGCTAACAGGCTACAAACAGGCTACACAGGGAACCCTAAGAGCTAAAACCACGCTCTATAACAGCACAAAGCCGGAAAATACGCCATCGTAACGCCAGCCAAAGATCAAACAAAACACAGAAAAACCGGGGCCGTTACACGGGAAGAGCCCGGGCAACCCTGAAAGGGTTCTCGCTCGAAGGCTGCAAGAGATTTCCCTAGTCCGGGTGGAACCGGCGAGCGAGGTATATTCGGGGGTGGACGACCCAGACCTGAGGGGCTAGCAACCCTCTCGGACGACAAGGGAGTGGAGCGATCCTCCCCCCCCCCCCCCCCCCCCCCCGTCACCCTCATCTTCACGAGGCAGTACCTGCGGGACAAAGGGTCAGAAATGTAGAAACAAGCCAGGAAGGAAGCCCCCGTACCTCAGAAGAGAACTTCATGCCAGCCGCCGAGCTGGAACCCAGGAAGTTATTTGCCGGGGACCGCCTCACAATCTTTCCTTTTACTATTCTAAAGAGAGGGCCGGGAGACCAGTACGCTAACCAGGGGGCGGCCTCGAGGGCCTCCACCCGAGTTTTCTGGCCCGCGACCGCCAGGCGGGCTCGCACCTCTTCGCTGACCGGCATCAAGAAGCAGCAGTCTGCTCGAAAAGACGAGATGGCATAGGGAGACACCCCTGGGCTCAGTGATATATTTATAGCCGAATAGCGGGCCCCACCAGAAGATTCCATGCCAGCTCAGCACAGTACTCGCCGAAAACGCTGGTTGGATGGTTCTTTCTGAGCTTGATCAAGCTCAAAAAGAGCGGGGATTGTGGACAACCCCGTGTTCATCTAGCGGGCCCAGCCAGGAAAGGCGAGCGAACCAAGTTCCGTGGCTCGCACCCAAGCAACATGCAGACATACGATAAGAGGCTGGTCCGCTCCCGCTCTGTTCAAGTGAGCGAGCTGGGCGAGACGACTACTTCACCCCTCTCACTCGCTTAGAGAATCGTCGACCGGAGTTGGGGCGCTATTCGTCGAACAGATATTCGCGGGTAGGTTCGCAATGGCCTCCAACCCGTTCTTTATTCGCGACCTGGCCGCCTGCCCGCCTCGGCGGAGGATTGGCCGGTCGCGGTGGCCCGGCTCGCGCTCGCCCAAGAAGATTAGGAGAGCCGCTAGAGCCAGGTCACGCCCGCCTCTCGCAGAGAGGGATTAGTGGCGAGCTGACCTCCCAATCCATGGGTGAGGCCCGGTAAAAGACCCGAGGTGAAACTACATAGATGCCCTCCCCATGGGTGGGAATAGCTTCTTGGAACAACGGAGCTACACTGTTGGCAGGCCAAGTTGGACTACACATAGCTGTTCAAAACAGCGGAGGTTGGCTATTAACAGGCCCTCTATAGAATTATATAAATGGAACCCAAGGGGGCACCTCAGAAGGCAGGCGCTCATATTCTCTTACTCCCCAGTTTAGTAGTGCTTTCTGAGGTAGCCTTAGCTCGGCCTGTGGCTAACGAGGGGAAGCATTCTCAGGTCTTTTGGGTGTGTGGTGGGTCCTCCCCGCCGAGCCCTTGGGTCAGTTTTTTCCTTATTTTCCCTATTCTTTTTCTTGCAAGAGTAAAGTAGGCGTGAGGCCAACCCCTTCCCCAATGGTCGAACTGCACAGGAGACCGCTTTTCGGTTTCAACACTACAGAGAGCTAGAATCAACATCGATCTGAAGAACTACACCCTGGACAAAGCTTCCATCTTCCTGAAACTACTCAATATCTCAGGGGGAGCTTTGGCATCATCAAATCCACATAGTCTTCTCATTGTGTTTGAGAAAGAGAAGACTATCATCTATTTTTCTTTAACCTCCCGTGTACAGGGTTCTTACTCCCTTCAAAAGTAAACCCTTTGGTGATAGGGCACCTGATTAAAATCCTATTGGTTTTTAGGCACCTGATCAAAAGCATGAAGGGTTTCTAGATCTACCTGAAGCAGATCTTGTGGTGATAGGGTACCTGATCAAAAACCTAAGTGGATTCCTACCAGGGTGGTAGAAGAGTGGATGTACCCAGATTTGGGGAACCACTATAAAATTTGTTGTGTTGTCTGGATTGCCTTGTGTTTTCTTTGTGCCTTGTGCTGTGATAGTTTCTTGCTTTTACCTTTTTCATATAAGTACCTATATTTTAATTCCGCAATATATTTAAACAAATTTTTTATATATATAGTATATTCACCCCCCCTCTAAAGTAAACTGTATCTATCCCTCACTTTCAGACTTCGACGCCTAAGCCTAGTCTGGACAGTATCCCAGTTGTGTCCGAGTATCCTGATGTGTTTCCAGATGATCTCCTAAGAGCCCCTCCTCAGTAGGATATTGACTTTACTATTGAGCTGGTACCGGGTGCCAAACCAGTGTCACGCTCCCCCTATTGGATAGCGCCAAAAGAGATGGCGGAGTTGAAGGTGCAACTGCAAGAGTTGTTAGAGCAAGATTTTGGGCGTCCAAGTTCGTCGCCTTGGAGCACACCGGTTCTCTTCGTTAAGAAGAAATATTGGAGCTTTCGGCTTTGTATCGACTACCGGGAATTGAACAATCTTACGAGAAAGAATAAGTATCCGATCTCGAGAATTTACGACCTATTTGATCAGTTGGTTGGGTCAACGGTATATTCGAAGTTTGATCTGAAGTCCGGTTACTACTAATTAAGGATAAGGGAGAGCGACTTCCCAAAGACAGCATTCAGTACGCGGTTTGGGCATTACGAGTTCACGGTTATGCCGTTTGGTTTGACCAATGCGCCATCCGTGTTTATGGATCTGATGGACAGGACGTTCAGAGAGTACCTGGACCGTTTTGTGATAGTATTTATCGACGATATCGTGGTGTACTCGCAGTGTGAAGAGGATCACTACAATCACCTGCACATGGTGTTGGAGACGTTGAGGAGAAAACAATTGTATGCTAAGTTCTCCAAGTGTGAATTCTGGTTATCCTCGATAGCATTCCTTGGTCATGTTGTTAGTGGAGAAGGGATAGCTGTGGATCCGGCGAAGATAGTGGCGATACGGGAGTGGCCTGCTTTGACTATAGTGGCGGAGGTCCGGAGTTTTCTGGGGCTTGCTGGCTACTACAGGCTCTTCATAGAAAACATCTCGCGGATAGCGCTACCACTCATGACTTTGACTAGGAAGAATGAGAAGTTTGTGTGGTCTTCGTAGTGCGAATAAGCTTTTGAAGAGTTGAAGAGGCGGTTGACCACAACTCCTATTTTATGTTCCTCAAGAGGAACCGAAGTGTTCGAAATCTATAGTGATGCTTCGGGTAGTGGTTTGGGATGTGTTCTGCTACAGCATGGGAGTGTGATAGCCTACTGATCACGATAGTTGAAGGCTCACGAGAGAAATTATCAGGTGTACGACTTGGAGTTAGCAGTCGTGATATTTGCTTTAAAGCTATGGAGGCAGTATCTATATGGTGTGAAAGTCGATATATACATCGATCATAAGATCTTGAAGTACCTGTTAGATCAAAAGGATCTGAACATGAGGCAACGAAGGTGGATGGAGTTCCTAGGGGACTACACCTTCAAGATACAATATGTGCCAGGGAAAGGTAATGTTGTGGCGAACGCGTTGAGTCGTAAGGTTCCTATACAGGCCAACTGGTTATCGGTACATGATGAGAGATTGATCCGAGAGTTGAAGGCTTTGGAGATATCTTACGTCGACAAGCAGTATAGTATTAAGGAAAAACTGTTTTGGACCGAGGTGCAGTGTGACATAGCTGATAGAGTTCGGCGGGCTTTGATTCAGGATAACAACATGAAGCAGATCTTGGATGAATCTTTGGATGGGTCAAATCCCCAGTTTGTAGTTGAGGATGGGTTGCTAAGGAAAGACAGTCGCATATGTGTTCCTAGTGCGGATAATCTTTGGGAGGAGTTGTTGTACGAGGCTCATCATACAAAGTACTCAATCCACCCGGGAAGCACGAAGATGTATAGAGACATGAAGAAATTATTTTGGTGGCCAGGATTGAAGAAGGATGTAGCACTCTATGTGGCCAAGTGCCAAACTTGTGCCTTAGTTAAGGCGGAGTGCCAGAAGCCCAGAGGTTTCCTAAAGTTCTTGTCTATCCCGGAATGGAAATTTGACGACATATCTATGGATTTTGTGCATGGTTTGCCAAAGTCGCAGAGGGGAAACAACGCCATCTAGGTGGTCGTAGATAGGTTGACAAAGGTGTCGCACTTCATCCTGATCAGGAAGGAAGATCCGGTGGAAATGTTGGCCAAACTCTATGTGGAGAATATTGTATGGTTGCATGGTGTGCCCCGCGGTATTGTTAGTGATCGAGATGGACACTTCATGTCGAATGACTAGAGGTTGGTGCATAGTCTGTTCGGTACTAAGCTAAAGTTCAGCACAGCCTTTCACCTGCAGACGGATGGCCAAACCGAGACGGTCAACCAGACGTTGGAGGACATGCTTCACATGTGTGTCCTAGATTTTGGAAAGCAGTGGGAAGATCACCTGTACATGGTGGAGTTTGCGTATAACAACATCTTTCAGGCGAGTATCGGAATGGCTGCTTTCGAGGCCTTGTACGGGAGAAAGTGTCGCATGCCGTTGTCTTGGTTGGAGACGGGCGAGTCGAAGCTTTACAAACGTCAAGCGGTGCCAGATGCCACTTCAATGGTACAGATAGTTCAGGAATGGTTGAAGATCGCTCAGGACAGACAGTCGAAGTACTGTAACGCCAAACACAGAAATGTGGAGTTCAGCATTGGCGACTGGGTGTACTTGAAAATCAAACCGTTCAAGGGTGTCTCACAGGTTCGACGCTTAAAGAAGCTGAGTCTGAGATACCTTGGACCATTTGAGATCCTCGAGCGTGTTGGCGAAGCAGCGTATAGATTGAAGCTGTCGGTGGAGATGAGTGGGCTACACGATGTGTTCCACGTATCGGTGTTGCGTAAGGCGGTGTAAGAGCCTTCGCAGAAAGTTGCGGTTGATCAAGTGCTAGTTAATTACGAGTTGACGACAAAAGTCAAGCCTATACGTATAAAAGACGTTGAAGTCAAGCGACTCCGTAACAAGGATATCCGAATGGTTAAAGTCTGTTGCGATAATTGCGGACGTGAGGAGCTTTCTTGGGAGCGAGAGCAAACTATTTTGGAGGAATACCCCGAGTCATTCCATTCAGGTAACTTGTAATTTTGTGTACCTTTACTTAATTTCGGGACGAAATTCCTTAAGTGGGGGAGATTTGTAACGCACCGAATATTGTATTTGAATTGGTCGCGTAAAAAGGGATTTGGGTGCCTATATAGGGGTACACGACCTAGGATACGGGCGTGTCCAAGGCCGTGTCTGGCTGGTGTTTTGGCGGCTTTCATCCCGAAAAGGACACAGCCAGGAACACGGCTTAATGACACGGGCGTGGCAGTTATGTGTGACACGCCCCCAGTCACGGGCGTGTCGAGGAACCTGACACGGGCATGTTGAGTGAAACACGGGCGTGTCGAGTGAAACACGGGCGTGTTTGAGCCCGTATGAGTCTCTGTGTTTGACGATCATGCCCGGATCGAGGCACACGGCCTGGGACACGGCCGTGTGCCAAGCCGTGTGTTGGATCCCTAGTTAATTTGGGCTAGGTTCACTGACTTAGGATGTGACCCATCATGTATAGCCAGGGTCAATTTGTGTCCTAGAGTCTAAGTTAAGTCTTTAGGCTCAAATCCAGATGGACCAGCTTTCAACATGACCCTCAGAGACTCCAGACTCACAAGTTTTCAAGACCAAGTAAAGTGAGTTCGACGTTCGTCGAACTCAGCTCGATGAAAGGAGTTCTGCGCTCGACGATCGTGAGATAATTCTTAGTGCTGAGCTAGACGATCTATGTTCTCTACTCGACGAAGACTTAGTTTCTACATCAAGCCAAAGTCAGGACAACTTCAAATTTTTCTAAGTCCAGCTTCAAGCTTCGGTCGACGAATTATATTCTGAGCTCGACGAACTTGGACCTCAAGTTCACAGCTTCTCAGGTCGACGAAGTCAGCTTCTCAGGTCGACGAATGCTAAACTCTACTTGACGATTTCTGGACTCAGAGAATTTGTGTCGACACTTAGGTTTTGTGTCAACACCAGATGATTTGTGTCGACACCAAGATTTCAGTCGACACCATCTTATGTCGACACCAGAGGACTTGTGTCGTGGTGGGCTAAAACCCGAACAGGCAAGTGTACCGGTCGAATTGTAGTATCAAGGTCGTATTTAAACACGGGGTTGTCAAGTACTGCTACTCACGCTTGAACTATTATCCTACCGAAAGAAAATGGGTTTTGAGAATTTTTAAACTAAAACGAAAGAGAATTTTTTAGACGAAAAAACTTTCTAATAAAAGGGTAGCATTCGATCGAAGATTCACCATAAAACGAAATGAGAGGGATGAAAAGGCATAGTTTTAAATTTGCAAATCATACTCGACCGTGACGGATCCGAAAATAAGACAAAATCTCGCAAGAGCATTAAGTCTCCTAACTTATAAACGCTTTGATCGAAATCTCTTTACAAATCAAAGAGTCCTAAAGTTGCATTATCGAGGTGACCCGCACTATTGGATTTCACTCCAATCCCGAAGATTTACGTCATCCTATCTCTAGGGTTGCATTCAACTCCTTCCTTCTTTGAGTGATCTTTCACATTCACGAGCCTCTCGGCTACTCAAATATGAGATCCCAAGCCTACTACCGTATACCGAAAATACGGAGTCGACGCGAGAAGAATCAAAGAAGGATCGAATATAATTTAGACAAAATAAAAAAATAAAGGAAAACCTCATCTCATTTCATGGATCCCCATGATCGAATGCTAACGAAAAATTAGCTACGCATAGTAAAAAGGGAAATCACAAGAATAAGAGAAAGAGAATAATTTTTCATTAAAAAGTTAAAAGGAGGTACATAATAATAAAGACAAGACAATACTATTCTATTAAAAGAAAGATTACAATAAGAAGAGAAATACAACAAGAAATGAAAACTTGCATTAGAACAAAATCTTAACTAACTTAAACAAAAACTTCTCTAATAAAAACTTTCTAACTCATCAAGCTTCACTTCCCTCTTTTCAACATGAGGCATGGGCTTCCTTTTATAGGAGAGGAGGAAGGTTCTAGAAAAATGGAGATGAAGGGATAAAGGGGGGTGGCCGGCCATGTGTAGGGGAAAATGTTCATGCACGACATTAAATGAAGGAGAGAGAGGAAGGTGGATTCATTGCATGCAATTTATGGAAATAAAATAGAGAATATAAAATAGAGAGGGGGAGATGAATGAGGAATAAAGAGGTGGGGGAAGAGAGGGGCCGACCAAGCATGAATGAGAGATTCATGCATGTGGAAATTAATGAGGATGGGAGAGAGAGAGGATATGCATGAATGTGGATTAAATAAAGGAAAAAAAAAGAAATAAAAGAGGGAGAGAAAGAGGGGTGGCCGGCCATATGAATGAGAGATTGCATGAATGCAATAAATGATGAGGGAGGGGGGAAAATGAGTGGCCGGCCACACATGGATGAAGTGGGCTGCACTATATGGGCTTGGGAAGCTTGAAGAGGGGCTGAATGCATCATGTAGGCTTCAAGGAAAAGGGCCGGGCTGCTCCAAACTTCAAGGGCTGCATGTAGGGGGCTGCATCATGTAGAGGAGCTGCACCATAAGTGGCGGGGCTGCACCATGTGTGCTGTTTTGGTGGAAGAGGGCTGCTCCAATTGGGTTGCATTATGTAGTGGCTGGGCTGCATCATGTGGGCTGCACAACAACATAAAACATAACAAATTAGACACATATTTTTTTATCAAAACATTAATTATTATAACATACCTATAAAATAAAAATAAGATTGAACATAACATAAACATAACATAACATTAAAAAAATATATTTATAACAAACAAATAAGATATGAAAGAAAGCATAATAAGAATAAAGTAAGCAAAAAATACCAATTAACTTAGGAATTTCTTAAACTAAACTATATCAAAAATGATGACTAAAAGTAGTCATCAAATTCCCCCATGCTAGAATATTTGCTTGCCCTCAAGCAAATAGAATTGAAAACTAGGGAAATAGTAAATAAAGCAAATTTAGATTTCATAATTAAGAAAAACAAAACATGAAAAATTAAACTATCTTAATTCCTATGTTAACAACTAGTGGGGTGAGAAGTGCACAATAGAAAACCTGAAAGTGGAGACCTAAAAATATCATTAGAACATAAAGAAAATTTACACATTTCTAAATCTTAAGACAAGGCATCCAAAATTAATGAAATTAAGAAAAGCAAAAGTAGAAGTTCTAAATAGACGGCGCATTAACGAACTACTAGGTTGCTAGAATAACAATTAACCCTAAATCACCTCAAGATAACCTCCAAAGAAATCCATCAATGATGGTGGCCATAGGCTTGTCCGTTCACACTCTCTCCACTACGCGAATTTACGTTCTAAAGATTAATAGGACTTCTATAGGCGTTAAATCTTGGCTTAGGTAAATGATTAGGAAATGAAAACAAAGTTAAACATGAGGGCTTAAACACTAAACCAAGGTTGAGGTCAAAAATAAAAACATGAAAAGAAATGAGAAATGACAAGTACATCATTTTTCAATTCAAACTAACAAACAAAGCCATGAATTTTTTTTTTCTTTACATAAATTGGCCACAAATAAACTTCATTTTTTTCTTTTTGATTGATTTCACATTTTTTTTTTGATAATAATAATTTTTTTCTTCTTTAATAACTTTTTAAGGAAAGCTCCAAATATAAGCTTTAAATACTCCTTTTCATTTCAAAGATATAACCCTTCACAAAAAATGATATTTAAGCTCAAAGTTTAGTGTGAAATGGGAAAGATATTTGGCTTTGGTGAAATGATGAAATGAAAGGTGGAGCTAAAACCAAAGAAACATGGAAAAAGGCCCAAAAATTGTTTTGCAATGGTAAATATTGTTGGTGGGCAAGAAAAGCTCAAACTAGTCAAAGGGTGGCCTAAATCATTTCTAAAGTACGTAAAAACGACGCAAATGTTTCGAGAGTCGCTAGGGACAAGTTCTAGACACCAAGAAAGACTACCCCACAAATGAAAAAGAGCTAATGTTACCTAGCAACCATTCGTAAGCAACTAACCGAATAAAAAGGCATAACTACAAATTGCTAACTTATAACGTAAAAAACGGATGCTTATATTTAAGAAAAAGAAACTAGTAAAACTAAGCTATGTTAAACGGATAAATTTAGGAAACTGTTTCAAAGAAATCTAAATAGAACTAAGGAACTGCACGGGCCTACACATCACTAGAAGAAACATAAAAATAAAGATGAAAATAATTTTTGATTTTGTTTTTCAAATATATTTTAGCATTTTTATTTTTGGATTTTTGAAATAGTTAAATAAAAAAAATAAAAAGGCTTAATATAACTATACTAATTTTTTGAATTTTGTTTTAAAGCATTTTTTTTCTAAAGGAAAGAAGAAAAAAAAAAGAAAGAATCTAAACCCTCCCCCATGCTTAAATTTTGCATTGCCCTCAATGCAAAAGAAAAACAAAAACAAAAAAAGGAGAAGAAAAGGTAGGAGGGTGAAATAAAGTAAATACTTTAAAAGAAAACTTCCCCGGATTCGTAAGGCCGAATGCTGATTTCGTTCCACCATGCTTAAGCTGGACACCGGCTCAGGCCTAAGGAAGAGAAAAAAAAATGATGGAGCCAAATGAACCGCCGGAGGTTTTATTCCTGCAAAACACAATAAGCAAACAAAAAGAAAAAGAAATAACAAAAAGGATAAGCAAGGGGTGCCTCCCAAGAGCGCTCTTTGTTTAACGTCGGTTGAGCCCGACGTTATTGGTTAGCTAAATGGAAAATAAAAAGTGAAGTGCAGTGGTAACTCCCTAAGTATGCGCTTAGGAGAGTAAATTAAAAAAAAGAAAAAGTGAAGAATCGCACCGACATGCGGTGGAATCTTCAAGGGAATGACGCCCAAAAAGGAACAGATGGAGTTATAGAAGAACTCCGCTGTAAATAAGAAGGGGTCGTCAACAGGAGAAGAGAAAAAAGAAGAAGAAATAGAAAGAGGAATAAAAGAAGGTGAAAAAGAGGTTTCATTAACGAAAATTTCACAAGGAGAAGGAGAATCTTGGGAAATTTTGGGAGGAGGGGGGGTAGAAAGAACTAAAGAAGAAGTATCTAAAATAAAAGAAGAAGATTCGCTAAAAATAGGAAAATTTGGAACAGTGGAAGTTGAAATTAAAATGGAATCACAAACGTCTTCAAAAGAAGAAATAAGAGATGTCTCGTCATCCTCAACGGGTAAGAAGCATGCCGGAATTTCCATAGAGGTGTCATCCAAAGGAGGAAGGAAACAATTCGGAATATCCAAATAGTTATCCTCCTCGAGAGGAAAAAGGCACGCCGGGATATCCGGTGACTCATTACATGAAGAAATTGGAGGAGACGGAGAAGAAGATGAAGAAAACGAAGCGGCCTCACGAGAAAAATAATCGATAATGGTCTTTAAATGCGAATTAATATTATCAATAGAAGTTTGCAATTCAAAATACCCATTATCGATTGAATTAAAATTTAGAGGCGCGGCGCTTTGCGGGGCAAAATCATAAGAAAAATAAGACGGGTTACCCATCTCCCAAGTAGGATAAAAATTAGAGTAAGGGTCAAATTGGCCACTTTGACCTGCTCCAGAAAAATTAAAATCAAAAGATGGAGGGATTCCCGAAAGACATTCAGAATAAAAGTGGTCAAGCGACCCGCAAAAATTACAAAATGCGCCAAAATAAGATGATTCCATAAAGAAAAACTGTTACCAAAAAGAAAGCGAAAAATTAAATTTTTTTTTTTGATTTTTTGCAGAAGTAATAGCGTAAGCGTTTTCAAAATATTGACGAAGAAGTCCCCGGCAACGGCGCCAAAAACTTGGTGGGCTAAAATCCGAACAGGCAAGTGTACCTGTCGAATTGTAGTATCAAGGTCGTATTTAAACACGGGGTTGTCAAGTACTGCTACTCACGCTTGAACTATTATCCTACCGAAAGAAAATGGGTTTTGAGAATTTTTAAACTAAAACGAAAGAGAATTTTTTAGACGATAAAACTTTATAATAAAAGGGTAGCATTCGATCGAAGATTCACCATAAAACGAAATGAGAGGGATGAAAAGGCATAGTTTTAAATTTGCAAATCATATTCGACCGTGACAGATCCGAAAATAAGACAAAATCTCGCTAGAGCATTAAGTCTCCTAACTTATAGACGCTTTGATCGAAATCTCTTTACAAATCAAAGAGGCCTAAAGTTGCATTATCGAGGTGACCCGCACTATTGGATTTGACTCCAATCTGGAAGATTTACGTCATCCTATCTCTAGGGTTGCATTCAACTCCTTCCTTCTTTGAGTGATCTTTCACATTCACGAGCCTCTCGGCTACTCAAATATGAGATCCCAAACCTACTACCGTATACCGGAAATACGGAGTCGATGCGAGAAGAATCAAAGAAGGATCGAATATAATTTAGACAAAAATAAAACTAAAAAAATAAAGGAAAACCTCATCTCATTTCATGGATCCCCATGATCGAATGCTAACGGAAAATTAGCTACGCATAGTAAAAAGGGAAATCACAAGAATAAGAGAAAGAGAATAATTTTTCATTAAAAAGTTAAAAAGAGGTACATAATAATAAAGACAAGACAATATTATTCTATTAAAAGAAAGATTACAATAAGAAGAGAAATACAACAAGAAATGAAAACTTGCATTAGAACAAAATCTTAACTAACTTAAACAAAAACTTCTCTAATAAAAACTTTCTAACTCTTCAAGCTTCTCTTCCCTCTTTTCAACATGAGGCATGGGTTTCCTTTTATAGGAGAGGAGGAAGGTTCTAGAAAAATGGAGATGAAGGGATAAAGGGGGGTGGCCGGCCATGTGTAGGGGAAAATGTTCATGCATGGCATTAAATGAAGGAGAGAGAGGAAGGTGGATTCATTGCATGCAATTTATGGAAATAAAATAGAGAATATAAAATAGAGAGGGGGATATGAATGAGGAATAAAGAGGTGGGGGAAGAGAGGGGCCGGCCAAGCATGAATGAGAGATTCATGCTTGTGGAAATTAATGAGGATGGGAGAGAGAGAGGATATGCATGAATGTGGATTAAATAAAGGAAAAAAAAGAAATAAAAGAGGGAGAGAAAGAGGGGTGGCCGGCCATATGAATGAGAGATTGCATGAATGCAATAAATGATGAGGGAGTGGGGAAAATGAGTGGCCGGCCACACATGGATGAAGTGGGCTGCACTATATGGGCTTGGGAAGCTTGAAAAGGGGCTGAGTGCATCATGTAGGCTTCAAGGAAAAGGGCCGGGCTGCTCCAAACTTCAAGGGCTGCATGTAGGGGGCTGCATCATGTAGAGGGGCTGCACCATAAGTGGCCGGGCTGCACCATGTGGGCAGTTTTGGTGGAAGAGGGCTGCTCCAATTGGGTTGCATTATGTAGTGGCCGGGCTGCATCATGTGGGCTGCACAACAACATAAAACATAACAAATTAGACACATATTTTTTTATCAAAACATTAATTATTATAACATACCTATAAAATAAAAATAAGATTGAACATAACATAAACATAACATAACATAAAAAAAAATATATTTATAACAAACAAATAAGATGTGAAAGAAAGCATAATAAGAATAAAGTAAGCAAAAAATACCAATTAACTTAGGAATTTCTTAAACTAAACTATATCAAAAATGATGACTAAAAGTAGTCATCATGTCGACACCAAGATCAATCTGTCGTCACCCACTTATGTCGACACAGCAATTCAGCATATGCATGATATTTTGCCTAAGTCCAAAACTTTTCTCAGCTCGACGAATTTGATTTTCAGCTCGACGAATGAAGACTGTCTATCTGATGAATGAAACTTGTCTGGTCGACGAACTCAAGCTCAGCTCGACGAACACAAGTTCAACTCGACGAATTGTGTTCTTCGTTCGCCGAATCCAGATTAGGTTTTCTTCAAGGTTCCCGTCCCGTTTCTTGGCACTGATTCCTGAACATTTAATGCCAGATCTTCTCGGAATGTTACCGTTAGAACGCGTATTGACTATGGATTATTCCCTGCTTTTTTTTTCTTGGGACAGTTAGGAAAGTCATTGATTGCTGATTCTTTCCAAGCCGACTGCAATTACTGCTCGACATTCAAAAGTTTGAATATTCCTCAGTCAGAGACAGACACATACAAACACATAGATACTCAAAAAAGGAAAAAAAGAAAGAAGAGACACACAGTAAGAGAACAGAATCAAGCAGTGAAAGAGTTCAAGAATTACAGTACAACAAACAATCTGATAGACATTCTAAAGTTGCAGAGAAGAACAAACATTCTCAAATCTAAAGTTCTTGACTGCAATCAGCTTGACCAGAGAACTTTTTCAAGGAGAAGAAGAACAACCAAATTCAATCAAGAGTCTTCTTCTCTCTATTCTCAGGACAACTTCAAAGGACAACAGAACTTTTTCAGTCAAAAGAAGTTCCTGAAGCAGTTCTGGTCCAGGAATTCTAGGTCATTGAAGGTCTATCACCCTGAAGCAGTGCTCCAGCATTCCTGACCAATTCAAGATCTCAAGGGTACAAGATCTGCTACAATCAATCCATAAGTCTTCTCTCTGACTGTTGACAGAGAAGACACTATCACCCTCTCTCTCATTCCTATACAGGGTTTTAAATCCATTCAAAATTATTCTGGTTGCAAGTCTCCTTCCAAATGACTTTAGGGTTTGGTTTTTTGAGCACCTTAACAAAAGCTCATTGGTGCCCAGGACACTTGATCAACTCATCCTGCAGTGGATTCCTACCTAGGGTGGTAGAAGAGTGGGTGTACCCAGATTGGTTGGGGAACCACTATAGCTACTTGTGTCTTCTGGTTGCTATTTTCTTTTGTTTTCTGGATGTGGTCTGTGATTGTTCTGTGATTGCTCTGTGATTAGATAGTTGCTGTGTTTGCTTTATTTCATTTGCTTCCCTATTCACTTAGGAATACAATAAGAGTTGTAAAAAGTTTTTAGCAAGCACCATACTATATTCACCCCCTCTAGAGTATATCAGATCTAACCTGCACTTTCAATTGGTATCAGAGGGAGGATGGTTAAAATACCACACCTTAGTGGTTGCACAGGCTAACACCTGAACCCAAAGATCCCTTGAGTTAAATCTGCTTGTTTTAATTTTGTTACTAGATTTATTTCTTCACAGAACATGGCCCAAAACAAAGATTATGCTAGCACCAGACCTCTAGTGTGCAATCTATCTAAGTTTACACTTTGGAAGTCAAGGATTAGATTGTACATGAACTCTATTGATGAAGACATTTTTAATTCTATTTTGACAGTGTGTCCAAGACCCCCAGAAAATACTAGTACAAGTGTTGTTCCACCTCCTTCAGGAACACATGCAGAAATCAAGAAATGGAAAGTGGCAGATGCTAAGGCAATGAATATTTTAGCCCAGACTATGTCTGATGAAATATTTCAAAAAGTGGCTGAATGCAACTCAGCAAAGGAGATATGAGACAAGTTATCTGAGATAGTCTCAGGATCTGCTGATGAGAGAAAAGATAGAAGATCCCATATCATAACCCAATATGAGAACTTCAAGAAAGGGGAAGCTGAGTTAGTAGCAGATATGTATAATAGACTCAGTCTCATAGTCAATGAGCTAAAAACACTGGACAAAGAGATCTCTTTGACTGAGCTCAATGATAAAATCCTAATGTGCTTACCAAGTACTTGGGACTCAAGGATCTGGCCAATCAAGGATGCTAGAAGCCTAAATGAGATCACTACTGAAGCTCTCTTGGGCAAACTCAAGTGTTATGAGCTGCTCATCAAGAATAGAGAAGAAGAGCAGAAGGCTGCTTCACCAGCAGTCAGAAAAGAGAAATCAATAGCATTCAAAGCTATTGAAGATCAGCCTGAAGACAAGGTCACGGGCAATGAAGAGCTGCTAAGCCTACTGGCCAAAAGGTTTTACAAAATGGCCAATAAGGATTTTAGGAAAAAGTCTTCCAGAGGGCATGACAAGCCTAGGTATGATAAATCAAATAACAAAGAGATTATTTGTTTTGGATGCAGGAAAACAGGCCACAACGTGTCTGACTGTCCAGAAAATCAGTATAAGGACAAAAAAGACAGGAAAGAAAGAAGAAAAGACAAAGACTTCAGGAAGAACAACAATGACAAACCCTCCTCCAGCAAGAACAAACATACCAGGAAGGGGTTTGTTGCTGAAACTTTGAGTGAGACAGAAGAAGAATCTGAAGCTTCATCCAGCTCTAGTGATGATGAAGATGATGCTGATGAAAAAGAATTCTGCATGATGGCTATCAATGCCTCACAACAAAATTCTGATGCAGAAGAGTTAGAGTCAGAATCAGAGACTCAATCAGAAGAGGACCAGGTAACAAATTCTTTTGATTTTAATTCTGAGGACTTCAAGTGTGAGTTTAAAGCACTGTGTTTAGATTTATTAAAATCTGAGAAGGAAATCATTTCTCTCAGAAATCAGCTATCTGAACACAACACTTTAAAATCAGAAAACCTCAAACACTCTGAGGAGTTGGAATGTTACAGGGAGCAGATAGCTTCACTGAAAATTGAACTATCAGAGGCCAAGAAGTTTGAAGAATCCCTCAATGGGAGAAGTATCAAATTAATGGACATCACATGCACAGTGAACTCAATATTCAATAGTACACTGGGCTTGGGTGCTTCATCCAGCCAACCTATAATATTAACAACCCCAATCAAGTTTATCTCAGACAAAGGTAAGGGGGTTGTAGAGGTGGCTAGGAAGAATTCTGATTTACCTAAGCAAACGAAAGTTCAACACAATTCATCGAACGGAGCTCGACGATCGCCGAGTGGAGCTCAATGATCTCAGGCTGAATCGTCGAACTCAGGTCGACGATTTCTGAACCCTGAACTATGCCACATCGATCTTCGAACGGAGCTCGATGATCTGCCCAAGATCGTCGAACTCAGCTCAGAGATCGTCGAACAGAGCTCAGAGTTGTGAGAAATCTTTCAAAGGCAAATCAAACTTCAATCCTAGAGGTCCTATATCTCAATGGTTTAACCCTTATACTGAATGGATAATACCTCCTAGGAGATATCATCCTGAAGGCTATAAGAGTCAACCAGAGATGTCTTTTATTTCAGAATTTAAAGGTTATCAACCTAGGCCCAAGGTAAACTGGGTCAAAAATAAATAAATTATTTTATGTGCAGGTGAAGACCTATCCAACATCAAACCAGCAATGGTATCTGGATAGTGGGTACTCAAAGCACATGACAGGAAACAAGGAGAATTTCACTTCCTTCAAAGCCAAACTTGGACCCAAAGTAATATTTGGTGATTCAAACTTTGGACTAACAAAAGGATATGGTGCAGTCCAGATTGGCTCAGTCACACTCAAGAAAGTAGCTTATGTGGAAGGACTGAAGCACAACTTAATCAGCATCAGTCATCTGTGTGATGAAGGCTACCAAGTGACTTTCAGCAAATCCTCATGCAAGATCAAATCAGAGGACAACACCACTGTGTTGATAGGTAAAAGGAAAGTTAACATCTATCTTGTGGATTTTCTTTCAACTAAGGTAGATATATGCTTGTTTAATTCCATTTGTAGACCTAATGAACTATGGCATAATAGATTAGGACATATAAATCTTAGAACCATTGCTAGGCTATCCAAGGACAATCTTGTTAGAGTACTACCTTCTGGCCCCTACAAGAAGGAAGGACTTTGCAGGGCTTGTCAATTAGGCAAGCAAACCAAAAATAGCTTCAAGTCACTTAATAAGAGTGATTCACCTAGGATTTTGTATATGTTACACATGGATCTCTTTGGACCCATTACAGTACAATGCTTAGAAGGGAAATCTTATACTTTAGTAGTTGTAGATGACTTCTCTAGATTCACATGGGTGTTCTTTCTGAGGAAGAATTCTGATAACTTTAACTGTTTGACAGAGTTTCTCAAATACATACAGAGTGAGTTCAACACTCACATTGCCCTGATCAGAAGTGATCATGGGACAGAGTTTGATTCTCTTCTTATGTAAGAGTTCTGTCAAAGTGAAGGGATCAGGCACACTTTCTCAGCTCCTAGAACTCCTCAAGAAAATAGGGTAGCTGTAAGGAAAAATAGAACCCTTATTGAATCTGCTACTACATTGTTGTCAGATGCTCATCTTACTCTATCCTTTTAGGCAGAGGCAGTGAACACCTCCAACTATGTGTTGAATAGAAGTTTAATACATAAACTGAAGGGCAAGAATCCCTATGAATTACTCAAAGGGAAGAAACCTAAAGTTGATTATTTTAAAATCTTTGGTTGTATTTGTTACATTCACAATAATGACAAGAAATACATAACAAAATTTCAAGCTAAAGCTGGTGAAGCAGTGTTTCTGGGATACTCCATGATCAGTAAAGCTTAGAGGGTGTATAATAAATCAACTCTTAAAATTGAAGAATCTGTTCATGTATCTTTTGATGAATCTCACATGTCATACAAGGAGAAAGAGATTTCTACCATAAGCACTTTGCAGGTTCCACCACTGTGTGAGTATATGGATGGACTGAACCTTACCAAAGAGGTATCAAACCATTCTACTCCACAGGTTGCTGAAGATAGTGAAGAGGAAATTCAAGAGGAAATGTCTGAACTTCCTTCAATAGCTGGTACTATTCCCCAAGAGGAATTAAATACTGAAGCTGTTGCTCAACCAACTCCACCAACTGATCTTGTCACACTTAGAGATCACCCCAGATCTCAAGTGATTGGAGACATTTCAGCAGGTGTACATACAAGGCATCAACTCAACCAAGACTTGATGCATGCCTGTTTTCTCTCTCAAATTTAACCTCTCACCATTCATGAGGCAGAGCAAGATCCCCACTGGATCATTGCAAAACAAAAGGAACTAAATCAGTTTCAGAGATATAGAGTTTGGGATTTGGTTCCAAGACCCCATAACTACCCAGTTATTGGAACCAAATGGGTCTACAGGAACAAGTTGGATGCACAAGGCAACATAGTGATTAACAAGGCTAGGCATGTTGCTCAAGGCTACAGAGAAGAGGAAGGAATAGACTATGACCAAACCTTTTCCCCTGTTGCAAGGTTAGAGGCCATTAGGATATTCCTTGCCTATGCAGCTTACAAGAGATTCAAGGTCAACCAGATGGATGTCAAAAGTGCATTTCTGAATGGAGTACTACAAGAAGAGGTTTATGTAGAACAACCTCCAGGTTTTATCTCTCCAACTCAACCCTCTTTCGTTTTTAAATTGCATAAAGCTCTCTATGGTTTAAAGCAATCTCCAAGAGTTTTGTATGAGACCCTAGCAAGCTTTCTTTTAAAACATGAATTTACAAGAGAAACAATAGATTAAACACTTTTCACTAGACAGCATAAGGACCAAATATTGTTAGTACAAATATATGTGGATGACATTATTTTTAGGTCTACTGATACCAAATTGTGCAAGAGGTTTGCTGACCTCATGCATTCAAAATTTGAGATGAGTAGCATGGGTGTGCTTTCTTACTTCCTTGGACTCCAAGTGAAGCAGCTCCCAGATGGTATCTTCCTCTCCAAAGCTAAGTATGCTAAAGAGCTCATCAAAAAAGTTTGGGATGGGTGATGCTTCAGGGATGAAAACCCCTATGTATACAAATGTTGTTGTGGATTCTGATGCAGCAGGGAAACCAGTGGATCAGAAAAATTATAGGGCAATTGTTGGATTCCTATTATACCTAACAGCTAGCAGACCTGATATAATGTTTGTCACATGCCTTTGTGCTAGGTTCCAAGTGAACCCTAAAGAATCTCACCTTATTTTCCTAAAAAGAATTTTGAGATATATAAAGAGTTGCCCTAGTCTAGGACTCTAGTATCCTATAGAGTCAGAGTTTGAGTTAACTGGATACTCAGATGCTGACTATGCTGGATGTAGAGTGGACAGGAAAAGTACCTCTAGAACATGCCAGTTCCTTGGTATGAGACTTGTATCCTGGTTTTGTAAAAAGCAGACATATGTGTCTACATCAACTGCAGAAGCAGAATACATGGCTGCTGGTAGTTGCTGTTCACAAATGCTATGGATACAAAACAAACTCTTAGATTATGGTGTCAACTTAAATAATTCAACATTATTTTGTGATAATACTAGTGCTATTGCTATAGCACAGAATCCAGTTCACCATTCTAGGACTAAACATATTGAAATAAGACATCATTTCATTAGAGATAATGTGGACAAAAAGAAAATTAACTTGATCTATATTCCTACTAATCTACAGAGAGCAGACATTTTCACCAAGCCATTGGATGAGAAAACCCATCTGTTCTTTATAAATCAACTGGGAATGATTGATGGAGAAGAGTTAACCTAGTTTCTGTCTGCATTCGACGAATTTTCCAGAATTTGTCGAACGGAGTTCGACGAACTAGGGAAAGTTTGAGAGATTCTCGTCGAACAGAGATCCACGAATTCCCTGTGTGAGGAAATAATTTTCGTCGACCAGAGATCGACTAACTTTGCTTCAAAAGACATTTCGTTGAACGGAGTTCGACGAACTGTTTTCGATTCTTCTGGATGAGATCTACGAATTATCTGTCTATAATTTATTTCGTCGAGCTCAGTTCGAAGAATTTCTCTTTTTCATGGAACGAATTTTGTCGATTCATATTCTGAAAATCGTATATCTAGGTTTTCTTCGACCTCCGTCCCGCGCTTTCAGTTCCTTTGCTCTTCATCGCCGTTTCTCTCTGTGTTTTCCTTGTAGGACATCAATGGCGATTCCCTCAGGTGATTTGGTTGCAATGAAGTTTGACACTGGATTCAACATGGATTTTGAGTCATTTCAACATTCTGACCCCATCTTTCTATACATCTTGGAACTACTGGAAGAACTCAATTTAAAGGATTTCATGACCAGGCGCATTAAACTTCATCGAACGGAAATACGAGAATGGGTATATACATCTACAGTTTCTGAAGAAGATGTTTTGACCGGCAATATAGGGAACACTGCTGTTTCCCCCTCTCCCGCAGTTCTCTCTGAGATATTTGGATTAGTGAACGGAGAAGACAATCTGGAAATGGATTCTGAGGAATTCAATGATATGCTGAAACTGATGGGTTTCTCTGGTAACAACCCTAATAAGTTGTTGAAAAAGCAACTATCTGCCGCCTATCAATTTCTGGCAGATATTACGGGAAAGATACTGATGGCCAAGCACTCTGCTCATGACTATATTACCTGTCACCAATTTCTAATAATGTGTGCAGTAGTGAATAAGTGATGTGTTGATTGGAGTAAGGTTTTCTTTAAATTGATCAAGAAGAAGAACAACAAGAAGGAAGTTTGCTTTGGCAGAATTTTGGGAATATTTCTCACAGAGAAGGCTGCTGAATGTATGGTCTCCCCGACCATCTTCATAAACGCCAACAAGCGCCTCACTTTCGCTCTGTTTGGCAGGTGGGAGAGGACCATCTCCAAGTCCTCAAAGGCTTCTTCCTCCTCCCTCCAAACTTCTGAGAGCACAAGGGCTGTAAAGGCCGCTCCCCACCCTGCTGAAGAGGTTCCTCCATCTCAACCATATCTTCCAGCACCTCTTCCTCCAAAGAAGCCTCCTCATGTACCTACCCCTCCTTCATCTCCACCACTTGACCTGACAATCACTCAATCTCCACCTCCATCTTCCCCTCTATAAGTTCATCAACAACTCACTCCTCCAGAATCCCCTCATGAGACCATACTTCCTACACCTCCACAGTCTCCTCTTCCCCCACACTTATCCACCATCCCATCTTATAATATACCATTAGATACAATCATGCAAGATGCCCCCACTCCATCTGTTATTCCTCCTCCCATTCCATCCCCTTTCCCTTCCCCATTTGATCCATCTACCCTCATTTCTTTGCTCACTCCTCTCACCAATATCTCATCCAAGAGGCCATTACACCTCTTGTGACCTCCATTAATTCCTTATCTTCCCAGATCTCTCTTCTATCTGCTGTCCCCTCTTCATCTAGGGCACTGGCGCCAGGTATTCCTGAACCCAGGCAGGGGGAGATGCTCAATAATGCAGATAAAGTAGCAGCAGCAGTCACAGCAGTTCCCTCTCCAGCTAAAACAGATTCAGATGATGATACAACAATTTTGACAGACTTTGATGCTGAGATGTTTGAGTTAATTCAATTTATGGAAACTGACATTGATTTGGATGAGTCTGTTGCTCAAATAACTCATGTTGGTGATTTCAATTTAAATCCAACAGTGAATTTATCAGTTTTGCTGAGACATTTTGATATTGTACATATGCAATTCTCTCCAGCAGATTACTCTAAGACATACTTGGCTATGGTACCATATACCTCTCCAGCTAGTCCAGCAGTTGCCAAGCAACTATATGACAATTTTGCTCTCTCTGCCTCTAGCTCAAAAGTCATTCCAGAAGTTACATCAGTGCCAGTTTCAGCACCAGATTTTGTTATGGATGACTCTCCAATGCCTACTCTAGATGAGCTTATTCAGGCAGACATTGAAGAAGAGAATAAGGCAGTAGATGATAGCTCTGTCTCTTTTGTTTCTAAATCTTGTACAGATACTTCTTCTCTTGTTGTTAAAACCCTTATTCCTAAACCTTCTACCCCTCCTCCACGAAAGGCTGTTGTTTCTGATCAAGCTTTAAAAGCATTAGATGCATTGTATGATACCCCTCAGGATTCAGAGTCTGATGATGATGATAATGATTCTGATGAGGATGCAGCTAGTAAGAAAAAGAGATTGTTGGCAAAGAAGAGAAAGACAGCTCCTCCTCCAGCTCCCAAGCCAAATCCCAATGCAGACACTCCCTACTATATTCTGCACAATGTGACTCCATATAAGGGAATGCCAGCATGGATGAGGCTCTCCAAAAACCAGCAGAAAGATAGAAAGAGAAGCAGGAGATACTCCCCTCCTCCAGTGCACATATACAGGAAGGATCCTCCTCCTCCTCCTCCAGCAGCTGGTGTCAGTGGCTCTAGCTCCCAGAGATCTGCCCCAATGAAAACTTATCAGAGACAGTCAGAGAGATCTTTTGGAAGCAGCCAGCAGAGGCCATCCTCATCAGGAAGTCAAAGTAAGCAGCAGCAGTAGCAGCAATAAAGTTCTGAAGTACATAAAGCTGAAAGCCCAAAAAGACCTCTCTCTCCTCCAATTCCTTTTGAAGATCCAGAAACTGCTAATACTTCAAGAATGGCTAGGTACCAAGAATTGATTGGACTATCATTGATAAATAAAGGCAAAGCAGAAGGACAAGATATCTCTAGTCTCTTAACAATGTCAAAGTATAGAAAGGAAGAGCTGAAAAGGTTTGACAAAGGCAACAAACTGTTTAATGTTGATGATTATATGAAACTTCATCCAGAAGCAGTTGTCCCCAGGGCTACTTCATTGAAAATTATTGGGGCAGCTGATATGACCATGATAGTTGGTCAAGCTCAAAATCCTAACAGAGAAATCATTTTCAAGAAGCTAGGAGAAAAGAAAGTAGAAGACAAACCTCTGCAGAAGAAGCCATAGAAGTAATTTTCTTGTTGTTTCAATCTCTGTCTGTTATTTGTTTTTTAAACTTTGCTATCGGTTAAACAAAGCTGTGTGTATATATAAATCTGTTGCAAGTGTTATAATTCTCTGCCAGATATATCTCTTTTCTTGCTTTGTTTTTCTGTTTTGAGTCTCTGTTAGTGACCTCACCCAAATAGGGGGAGATTGTTGGATCCCTAGTTGATTTGGGGTAGGTTCACTGACTTAGGATGTGACCCATCATGTATAGCCAGGGTCAATTTGTGTCCTAGAGTCTAGGTTAAGTCCTTAGGCTCAACTCCAGATGGACCAGCTTTCAACAAGACCCTTAGAGACTCCAGACTCACAAGTTTTCAAGACCAAGTAAAGTGAGTTCGACGTTCGTCGAACTCAGCTCGACGAAAGGAGTTCTGCGCTCGACGATCGTGAGATAATTCTTAGTGCTGGGCTAGACGATCTATGTTCTCTGCTCGATGAAGACTTAGTTTCTACATCAATCCAAAGTCAGGAAAACTTCAAATTTTTCTAAGTCCAGCTTCATGCTTCGGTCGACGAATTATATTCTGAGCTTGACGAACTTGGACCTCAAGTTCACAACTTCTCAGGTCGACGAAGTCAGATTCTCAGGTCGACGAATGCTAAACTCTACTTGATGATTCAGAGATTTTGTGTCGAGAACTTAGGGTTTGTGTCGACACCAGATGATTTGTGTCGACACCAGGATTTCAGTCGACACCACCTTATGTCGACACCAGAGGACTTGTGTCGACACCAAGATCAATCTGTCGACACCAACTTATGTCGACACAGCAATTCAGCAGATGCAGGATATTTTGCCTAAGTCCAGAACTTTTCTCAGCTCGACGAATTTGATTCGCAGCTCGACGAATGAAGACTGTCTATCTGATGAATGAAGATTGTCTGGTCGACGAACTCAAGCTCAGCTCGACGAACACAAGTTCAGCTCGACGAATTGTGTTCTTCGTTCGACGAATCCAGATTAGGTTTTCTTCAAGGTTCCCGTCCCGTTTCTTAGCAACTGATTCCTGAACATTTAATGCCAGATCTTCTCGGAATGTTACCGTTAGAACACGCATTGACTATGGATTATTCCCTGTCATTTTTTTTCTTGGGACAGTTAGGAAAGTCATTGATTGCTGATTCTTTCCAAGCTAACTGCAATTACTGCTCGACATTCAAAAGTGTGAATATTTCTCAGTCAGAGACAGACACATACAAACACATAGATACTCAAAAAAAAAGACACACAATAAGAGAGCAGAATCAAGTAGTGAAAGAGTTCAAGAATTACAGTACATCAAACAATCTGATAGACATTTTAAAGTTGCAGAGAAGAACAAACATTCTCAAATCTAAAGTTCTTGACTGCAATCAGCCTTGACCAGAGAACTTTTCAAGAAGACGAAGAACAACCAAATTCAATCAAGAGTCTTCTTCTCTCTATTCTCAGGACAACTTCAAAGGACAACAAAACTTTTTCAGTCAAAAGAAGTTACTGAAGCAGTTCTGGTCCAGGCATTCTAGGTCATTGAAGGCCTATCACCCTAAAGCAGTGCTCCAGCATTCCTGACCAATTCAAGATCTCAGGGGGAGCAAGATCTGCTACAATCAATCCAGAAGTCTTCTCTCTGACTATTGATAGAGAAGACACTATCACCCTCTTTCTCAATCCTGTACAGGGTTTTAAATCCCTTCAAAATTATTCTGGTTGCAAGTCTCCTTCCAAAAAACTTGAGGGTTTGGTTTTTTGGGAACCTTAACAAAAGCTCATTGGTGCCCAGGACACCTGATCAACTCATCCTGCAGTGGATTCCTACCTAGGGTGGTAGAAGAGTGGATGTACCCAGATTGGTTGGGGAACCACTATAGCTCTTTGTGTCTTCTGGTTGCTATTTTCTTTTATTTTCTGGCTGTGGTCTGTGATTGTTCTGTGATTGCTCTATGATTAGATAGTCACTGTGTTTGCTTTATTTCATTTGCTTCCCTGTTCACTTAGGAATACAACAAGAGTTGTAAAAAGTTTTTAGCAAACACCATACTCTATTCACCCCCACCCCTCTAGAGTATATCAGATCTAACCTGCACTTTCACCGTGTTCGGCCCAAGTTTGGGGATTTTTGAGCGGATCTGAGCCGTTCGTTTTCTTTAAATAAGATCCAACAGCCCATATGGTTTCCTGCTCTGTTAAGGCCGGGACTAGGGTAGTTAATACTTCATTTCTCTCCAAGCTTTCTCTTTCCAATGAGATAGAGAGAGGAGGAAGAAGAAGGAGGATTCCGGCCGCCGGCGGAGCATCGGAGCACCGTTTTGAGATCTGAGAGAGGATCCGTGGAGGAAAGTTCGTTGCGAAGATTTCCATCCGTGTAGTTTTTCCATGGCGCCAAAGCGGACTATAAGGGTAACGATTCTCCACTTGAGCATGTGAAGCTCTTACTTTCTGCATAGGAAATCTTGCTCCCGCGAGTGTGCGGTGACTGCCTTGTGTTCCTTGGGGTTGATGTGAATAGTCCCCCTTGTGTTGAATATAGAGTCCAGAATCGAAGTATGGGCATAGACATTGTGTGTGAGACCTACCCGGATATGTTGGTCTGAATTGGTGATGTTACATTTGTTATGATTTGCCGGAGAAGACTCCGTGGTTTGGGTTTTCGAGTTTCTACACAGTAGATTGCAGCAAGGATCCTTGGGGATTAGCTCCAAGGCTCACCCGGAAATCTGAGCAAAAATGTGTTCTGCTAACATGGCAGTCTGGGAACCGGCCTTGAACATAACTGGGTTATGTTATTGTTTGGAAATGGCAGGATCCGAGAGAAGCTTGGCTCGTGCGTACGTCTTATGGTGTACTATGTGTTGTCAGCAACGAGCAAGTGGAATCGGACCCGAAAAGGGGACTGGCCATTGGCATAGTCGGGAGCCTTAGACAGTGGTCAGGAAGGCTAAATGCTCACGTGGTTGCCATCTTGGTGGTGGTGGTGAAGACGCTGAAGTGTCAAGATTCACCGTTAATATGCCTTAAGTGCACGGTGTGTTTGGCTGTGCCAGCCTACACCTGTGGCGTAGTATATTTTTACACAATTGCTTAGCTAGGCTAATGATATGCAGGGAAGGAGCACTGCCATCCCGAGAAAGGGACGGGGTCGTTATAATTTGGTCGGCTTTAGCTGACTATTGCCTGTTTGCCACCGTGCGATGGAATGTTGCTTGCAGGTGCTTCAGAGCCGAGTGCAAAATAGAGGGCTAAAGCCCAAGTTGCCATGCTGGCCCTCGAAGGCCTTAGTGAATAGTTGTTTTTATTTTGTCATGTGTGGCCGGCCTGCGAGCCGATGTATGTAAGACACTATTTGATAAGTGAACTATTGTAAGGCCATAAGGCCGTGTACCTTTTCAGTGTATTTGGTTTTCATTCCTGTTGTGTGGATGTGGACATTCATGATGATGGATTTAAGTTTTGGGTTCTTTCAACTATTTAAAAGCTTCCGCTAGAATGCTCTGTGTACCACGAGTAGTCTTAATTAGATAGTTTGGATATTCCTATGTAACCCTTCCGACTGTCCGTGGTATATGGCGTCGGGTTCCAGCTGGACCTTCTGTTATATGCCATGTGACGGATGGGGTGTTACAGGTTCCCACCAACGAAGTAGCACCTTCCACCTCTTATCGCTTGTACAACTTTGACTCGCCCGTTTCCAACCAAGACAATGACGTACTACATCTTCTACCATAAAGGGACTCGAAGTGCGCCATTTATATGCTCGCCTGGTAGCTATTGATGTGCGCAAACTCCACCAAGTATAGGTGGTCTTCCCACTACTTCCCGAAATCCAGGACGCACATGCGAAGCATATCTTCCATCTTCCTATTGACCCTCTCGGTCTGCCCATCCGTTTGTGGATGTAAGGCTGTGGTGAAACTCAGTTTTGTTCCCAACATCTGCTGCACCAACCTCCAATCATTGGACGTGAACCTCCATCTCGGTCACTCACGATGTTGCGGGGCACACTGTGAAGCCATACTATGTTATCCACATATAACTTCGCCAGTTTCTCCACGGAATCATCCTTCCTATGTGGAATGAAGTGCGACATCTTCGCTAGACGATCTACGACCACCCAAATGGTGTCGTTCCCTTTCTGCGACCTTGGCAACTCATGCACAAAGTCCATTGTAATGTCGTCGAACTTTCACTCCGGAATAGGCAAGGACTTCAAGAATCCTCCCGGCTTTTGGCACTATGCCTTAACCAGGGCGCATGTTTGACACTTCGCCACGTATAGTGCCACGTCCTCCTTAAGTCCTGGCCAACAGAACAGTTTCTTCACATCGCTGTACATCTTCGTGCTCCCCTGGTGAACCGAGTACTTGGTATGATGCCGCTTTTACAACAATTCCACCCGCAAATTGCCCACGCTTAGGAGGCACAGATGACCGTCTTTCCACAGCAATCCATCCTCAACTCTGAATTAGGAATATGACCCATCCGAAGCCTCAACCATGATTTGCTTCATGTGGCCATCCATATCCAGAGACTGCCGAATCCGATCAGCCAGGTCACACTGAACTTTCGTCCAGTATAATAGCGCTTCTGCACTTGATTGCTTGTCTACGCAAGAGATCTCCAACGCCTCCAACTCCCGAACCAACCACTCGCCATGGATCGACAGCCAATTAGCTTGAGCTGGGGCCCTGCGACTCAACGCGTCCACAAGCGCATTGCCTTTCCGAGGCACATAGTGAATCTTGAACGTGTAGTCCCCTAGGAGCTCTATCCATCTCCTCTGTCGCATGTTTAGATCTTTCTGATCCAACAAGTATTTCAGGCTCTTGTGGTCGGTATATATATCGACCTTCACCCCATACCAGTAGTGCCTCCATAGCTTCAAGGCAAAAATCACGCCCGCTAACTCCAAGTCATGGACCAGATAATTCCTCTCGTGCACTTTCAGCTGTCTCAAGTCATATGCTATCACACTTCCATGCTGCATTATTACACAACACTTGCCACTGCTAGAAGCATCACTGTAGATTTTGAAACCTTCGGTCCCACACGACGAACTAAGAACCGGCGTCGTGGTCAACCGACACTTCAGCTCCTCAAAAGCTCGTGCGCACTCCGGCGTCCAAATGAACTTCTACTCTTTCCTCGTCAAAGTCGGGAGGGGTTACTCTATCCGCGAGAAGTTCTCCACGAAGCGCCTGTAATAGCCGGCAAGCCAAAGAAAACTCCGGACTTCCGCTACTGTAGACAGCACAGGCCACTGTCGTATCGCAACAATCTTCGCTGGATCCACCGCAATGCCCTCTCCACTTACTATGTGACCAAGGAACGCCACTGCGGATAACCAAAACTCACATTTGGAGAACTTGGCATACAATTAATTCCTCCTCAGAGTCTCCAGCACCAAATTCAGATGCTTAAAGTGATCCTCCGCACACTGCGAGTACAACAATATATCGTCAATGAAGACAATCACAAAATGGTCAAGGTACTCCCTGAATGTCTTGTTCATCAAATCCATGAACACCGACGGCGCATTAGTCGCCAAAACGGCATGACCGTAAACTAGTAATGCCCGTATCTCGTACTGAATGCTGTCTTAGGGATATCACTCTCCCTTATTCTCAGCTGATAGTAACCGAACTTAAGATTTAATTTAGAGTACCCCGATGACCCGACTAACCGATTGAATAGATCATCAATCTTTGGGATCGGGTACTTGTTCTTCTCTATTAGCTTGTTCAGCTCTCGATAATCAATACAAAGTCTCAAGCTTCCGTCCTTCTTCTTCACAAAAAGGACCGGTGCGCTCCAAGGCGACGAACTTAGACGCACACAACCTTGCTCCAATTTCTCTTGAAGTTGCACCTTCATCTCCGCCATCTCCTTAGGCGCTAGTCGATACGAAGAGCGTAACACCGGTTTGGCATTATACCGAACCGCCTTAACCATCTAAAGAGCAGACATAAATGTCATGGTCGACCCCTTTCAAGCCCACAAATGTCATCTCACGACTAGTTCCCAACTTATCTTCCTTGCGATTTCGATCAATATATGCTTGCTGCTCCGAGAGCTAGTCCATACCAAAGATCACGTTGAGCTCCCCTAGCAGTAGTAACGAAGCTTGTAAGTCAAACTCTTGACTCCCAATCCGTACCTAAATACAACAGATTCTACTTGCATGCATTGAGCACCATTAGGCAACAATGCATCCAATTTGTCTTTTGCCATTGAAGGAGGTACTCCGACGTGCAATACAAATCCTTTGGACAAAAGGGAATGCGAAGCTCCCTAAACAAACGGTGCTCTTGCCGGATTAATCAAAAATCGGAACAAGGCTTAGCGCAAGCAGTTCTAAGCTAACATGCACAAGGGAAACAAGTATTTAAAGTTAAACTGTTATATCTTTAAACCGTACCTATAACCATGACATCGTGCTTCTTTTAGGACTTGGGATGTCCGCTCCAGCAGTCTCGGGCTTAGTGCCCTAGCTTTCCACAATTGAAGCATGCGCCCAGGGTTTGACCCGTAGTCTCCCTAGAAGCACCAGAAGAAGGACCTGGACCTGAAGTCCTAGCCTTCTTATACCGCCTACGGTACGCAGACTTTGAGGAGTTCGGCATTTTGAACTTTGTCTCCTGCATATCCAAGTCTTTGCTTCCTTGGATTCGATTCAGATCTCTGGCACTTTGTCCTATACCTATTCCTGACATAGCTTTCTTTAACTTCTGAGCACCATTCCGACAATCTTGGGCAAATTACCCTTCCTTGCCACACTTAAAACAACCATATGGAGGCTGACTTGTAGGCATTTTATTGGATCCCTAGTAAGATTTGTGCTAGGTTCACTAACTTAGGATCAATTGCACACAATGTATAGCCAGGGTCATGGTTGTGTCCTAGAGTCGAGGCCAAGTCCTTAGAAGCAACACTGCATGGACCAGCTATCAACAAGACTGCCAGAGACTCAAGACTTAGAGTTTTTCTAAAGACCAAGTAAAATGAGTTCGACGTTCGTCGAACTCAGGTCGACGATAGTCGTGCTCAGCACAACGTTCTCAGAGTAAATTCTCCGAGTTAAGCTCGACGAACTTGGTACTCAGGTCGACGAACTTTGGACAGTATACTTCAACACGTCAAGATCAGAAAACATCTCTTTATTCTAAGTCTAGAGTCAGACTTTGGTCGACAAAATTCATTCTCAGCTCGACGAACTGGGACCACAATAGCTAGTGTTATCCAGCAGCAATTAATTGGAACTCAGCTCGAACAAACTAATTCTTAGGTCGATGAATTCTGGATACTTCACTTCAACTCCTTCATCCAGAAGCATCTGAAATTATTCCAAGTTCAGAATCATCTCCAGTCGACGAAGTTATAATATCAGCTCGATGACCTTGAGACACAGAATAAGCAAGTCTAGATAATGCAGTTTTCTGCTCTCATCTAGACGATCTTGGAACTCAGCTCGACGAATAGAAGTCATCTGGTCGACGAACTGTGGACTCAGCTCGACGAACTGTGGACTCAGCTCGACGATTTCTACTATCTGTTCGACGAATCCAGACAGAGTCATTTTTCCATCCTTCTATCCCCATTCTACTACAATAATTCCTGAGTAATTAATGCTCTAACATTCTCTGAATATAACCGTTAGAAGATCATTGATTATGGTATTCTCCAGGATTATTGCCTGCTATTTTTCCATGGGACAGTTGGGGAAATAATTCAATGTTGTTCATTCTCTAGGCCGTCAACATTGATTACAGAAGATTTCAAAAATTTGAAAGACCATTTTGATAGGAAAGATAAAAGAGATTTTCTCTCTCTTCCTATAGACATGCAAAGAGACAGATAGACAGAACAAGACACACAAAAAAACACAATCAGTCTGCCCTCATTTTTTTTACACAAGATTTCTGATACAGAAGAAGCCCTAGACCAGAACATCAATCACTTCTGAAGAATAAGAACAATCAATCAAATATCAAGAGTCTTCCTTCTTCATCTCTGCAGGACACTTCAAAGGACAACAAGATACCATCTGTCAAAGAAGTTCCTGGAGATTTCTCTGGTCAAGGCTGCAGATTGAAGGCCTACTCAGCCTGTGCAAAGCTTCACAGCCTAAACCCTTTTACATCTCAGGGGAGCTTTGACAACATCACTGAATTCACAGTCTTCTCATTGTGATTGAGAAAAGAAGACTTTCATCACTCTCTCATCCCCACCTATGTACAGGGTTTTAATTCCCTTCAAAATTATTTTGGTTCACAAATCTCCTTCCGAAAGACTTGAGGTTTAGTTTTTGAGCACCTGATCAAAAGCTCATTGGTGTCAGACACCTGATCAAAAATCTAAGTGGATTCCTACCAGGGTGGTAGAAGAGTGGATGTACCCAAGTTTAGGGGAACCAGTATAAATTCTTGTGTTGTTTGGATTGCTCTTTTCTTTTGTATTTTGTGCTGTGGCTGTTTGTTAGGATTACTGTTTTATTTTGTTCCTTCACTAGATTAAATTAGAAGAAAATTTTATAAACCCTCAATACTCTATTCACCCCCCCCCCCCTCTAGAGTATTCCTGATCTAACTGCTCACTTTCAATTGGTATCAGAGGGGGTTCCTTTGGTTGTATAAGCTAACCCATGAACCAAAGATCCTTTGTTAGATCTATTTTTTTTATTTCCATTTAGATTTATATACACAGCTATGATACAGAACAAGAACTATGCACGCACCAGACCTCCAGTTTGCAACCTAAATAGGTTTGCCATCTGGAAGGCAAGAATCAAATTGTATATGAACTCTATTGATGAAGATATCTACAATTCCATCTTGACAGGTCCTCCTCAAGCCATTTCTTCTACATCTACACCAGCCTCAAGCACAAATGCAGTTCCACCACCTGAGTGGACTGAGGTTCAGAAGAAGGCCAAGGTTGTTGATGCCAAGGCAATGAACATACTGGCACAAACTATGTCAGATGAGATCTTTCAAAAGGTTGCTGATTGCACTTCAGCTAAAGCCATCTGGGATTCTCTAAACTAAATGGTTGCTGGCTTAGCAGATGAGAGGAAAGATAGAAGATCAAATCTCATCATACAATATGAAAACTTCAAAAAGGATGAAGCAGAAATAGTTGAATTGATGTACAATAGGCTTAGCTCCATCATCAGTGAGCTAAGGACCTTAGATAAAGAAATCACCTTGACTGAAGTAAATGACAAGATCCTTATGTGCTTCCCAAGCTCATGGGATTCAAGGATATGGCCCATAAAGGAGGCCAGAAGCCTAAATGAGATATCCACTGAATCTCTATTAGGCAAACTAAAGTCCGATGAACAGCTGATCAAGTCCAGGGAGGCAGCTGAGCAAAGAACACCTCCTCCAGCTAGAAAAGAACAAAGCATAGCATTGAAAGCTGCTGATGAGACAGAGACTCCATCAACAAATGAAGAACTGATGAGTTTATTTGCCAAAAGATTCTACAAAATGGCAAGAAAAGATTTCAAGATGATGTCATCAAGGCAGGATGACAAGACTAGATATGATAAGACACAAACCAAAGAAGTTGTGTGTTTTGGAAGCAGGAAGCCTAGGCATTTCATCTCTGAGTGTCCAGAGAATCAGAAGAAAGACAAGAGAAGAGAGAAAGATATACCAGGAATCAGCACAACAGCGGGCCTTCTTCCAGCAAATACAAGAAGAAGGGGAAGGGTTTTGTGGCTGAAACCTGGAGTGAGACTGAAGAAGAATGAACAACTTCTAGCTCCAGTGAAGATGAGGAAGAGGCAATGGCCAAGGAGGTTTGCCTCATGGAAATTGATGCTTCCAGGAGCCATTCAGAAGAAGATGATTCAGACAATGAAGCAACCTCAGATTCTGAAGCTGACAAGGAAATGTCTTCTTTTGATTACAGTTCTGATTCCTTTAAATTTGAATTTAAAACAATGTGTATAGATTTAATTAATTCAGAAAAGGAGATTAAAACTCTTAGAGAGAAACTAGGAAGTTTAGAAAATGTAAACTCTGAAAATAATAGATTAAAAGATGAACTGTGTTTAGCCAATGAACAAATCATAATGTTGAAGACTGAGCTTAGTGAGGCTAAACAACTTGAGAAAACTCTTAATGGAAGAAGCCTCAGGCTGATGGACATCACTAGCACTGTTAATGCCAGACCTAATGGCAATTTAGGCTTGGGTGCTTCATCAGGTTTGCCCCCTATTCTCAAGAAAAATATTTTGACAACCCCAATAAAATTTGTCTCTGCTAAGGTGAAAGAAAAATTAAACAATAAACAAACAATGGAAAATATTCCCATATCAATAGGTCAGAACAACAAAAATCAGAAAACTATTAAAAACAAGGTTCAGCAGAATTCGTCGAACTCAGATCGACGAAATGTTGCCAGTTCGTCGAACCCAACTCGACGAATGTTGAACGCAAACTATAGTTATAATTATTCGTCTAACTGCGATCTACGAACTCTGTATGGTTCGTCGAGCAGAGGTCGACGAACGTGGGGCACAGAAAATGAATAAGTTTATTCTCTAGGCAGATATCGACGATCTCAACCTAATTCATCGAACTCGGGTCAACGAACTCACAGAAATTCATCGAACCCAGAAATACTTAACCAAAACTTTAATTATAACAGAAACTTAAATAATTCTAGGAAAGATTTTAATCCACTAGCTGATTGGGTCATACAACCTAGGAGATATCGCCCTCTAGGATATAAATCCAAACCAGAATATTCTGTTATTTCCAGCTTTTTATACCTGCAAAACAAAGGACCCAAGGTAACCTGGGTCAAGAACAATTAGTTGTCTTCACTATAGGTGAAGAGCTGTCCATGAGTGAATCAACCATGGTACCTTGACAGTGGGTGCTTCAAACATATGATATGCAGCAAGGACAATCTAACTAATTATAAGTCCAAGCCAGGACCAAAGGTTATCTTTGGTGATTCCAAATGTGGCCAGTCAAAAGGCTATGGAGCAGTGAAGATTGGAGCAGTTACTTTCAAGAAAGTGACATATGTCAAAGGACTCAAACATAACCTCATCTCCATAAGTCAGTTATGTGATTAAGGTTATCAGGTACACTTTAACTCATCCTCTTGCATTATTTCTAATAAGGAAAATCAAACAGTTTTAATTGGAAATAGACAAGGCAACATATATTTAGTTGCTTTTCTATCTGCCAATTCTGATATCTCCTTACTTAACTTAATTAGTAACCAGAATTATTTATGGCATAAAAGACTAGGTCATGTTAACATGAAAAACATTATTAGGCTATCTAAAGACAACATTATTAGATTTCTACCTTCTGGTCCCTATAAGAAGGAAGGTCTCTGCAGGGCTTGTCAACTAGGCAATCAAACTAAATCTAATTTTAAATCTGTAAATAAAAGTGATTCACCTAGCATTTTGTATTTGCTATATATGGATCTCTTTGGACCCATTGTTGTACAAAGCCTATGAGGTAAATTCTACACCTTAGTCATTGTGGATGACTTCTACAGGTTCACTTGGGTATCCTTTCTGAGATCTAAGTTAGAAACCTTCAAGGTTCTTATAGGTTTTCTCAGGACCATACAGATTGAGTTATCTACTCATGTTGCATTGATCAGAAGTGATCATGGCACAGAGTTTGAGTCTCTTCTAATGCATGAGTTCTGTGAGAAGGAAGGTATCAGGCGTTGCTTCTCAGCTCCTAGAACTCCTCAACAAAATGAGGTAGCTGAAAGGAAAAATAGGACACTCATTGAAGATGCAGGTACATTACTTGCAGTTGCTTACATGCCCCTAACCTTTTGGGCAGAGGCTGTGAGCACAACAAATTATGTCCTGAACAGGAGTTTAATTCATAAACTAAAGAATAGGACTCCCTATGAATTACTTAAAGGGAGGAAACCTAAAATCTACTATTTTAAAGTATTTGGATGTATTTGTTATATTCACAATAACAACAAAAGATACATTAGAAATTTTGAGGCTAAGGCTGAAGAGAGAATTTTTCTAGGATATTCCCAAGTAAGCAAAGCCTATAGGGTTTTTAATAAATCATTATTAAAAATTGAAGAGTCCATTCATGTTTCTTTTGATGAAATTAACATGTCTTGCAAGGAGAAAGAGATTTCTACCAATAGCACCTTGCAGGTACCTCACTTGTGTGAGAGCTTGAATGGACTAAACCTCACCCAAGAGATTCCAACACATCCTTCTCCACAAGTTAATGAAGAGAGTGAAGATGAAAGCATTGAAGGAATTAAACTTCCTCCAATAGCAAAAACAATTCCACAAGAGGAATTAATCCAAGATGTTGTTACACAACCAACTCCACCGACTGATTTAGTCACACTTAGGGATCACCCCAGATATCAAGTGATTGGAGACATATTAGTAAGTGTACAGACAAGGAATCAACTTAATCAAGATGTGATGCATGCCTGTTTTCTCTCTCAGGTTGAACCTCTATCCATCCATGATGCAGAGCAAGATCCCCTCTGGATCATTGCAATGTAAGAGGAATTAAATCAATTTGAGAGATGTAGAGTTTGGGATTTGGTTCCAAGATCCCAAGACTATCCAGTCATTGGAACCAAATGGGTTTTCAGAAACAAGCTGGATACCCAAGGAGTGATTGTGAGGAACAAGGATAGGCTTGTTTCTCAAGGTTATAGGAAAGAGGATGGGATTGACTATGACCAAACATTTGTACCAGTTGCAAGGTTGGAGGCCATCAGAATTTTTCTAGCCTATGTAGCATACAAAAAATTCAAGGTGTATCAGATGGATGTGAAGAGTGCATTTCTTAATGGAGTACTTAAAGAAGAGGTTTATGTTGAACAACCTCCAGGTTTTGTCTCTCCAACTCACCCTTATCATGTTTTCAAATTGCATAAAGCTCTTTATGGTCTCAAGCAAGATCCAAGAGCTTGGTATGAGACCCTAGCTAGCTTTTTGATAGAGCATAAATTCAATAGAGGCATTGTAGATAGAACACATTTCACTAGACATCATAAGGATCAAATATTGTTAGTGTAAATATATGTGGATGACATCATATTTGGTCCTACTGATTCCAAATTATGCAAGAGGTTCTCTGACCTCATGCATTCAAAATTTGAAATGAGTAGCATGGGTGAGCTCTCATACTTCCTTGGTCTCCAAGTGAAGCAGTTGCCTGATGGCATCTTCATATCTCAAGCTAAGTATGCTAAAGAGCTTATAAAGATGTTTGGGATGGCTGATGCTTCAGCAAAGAAAACACCTATGGCTACTAATGCTGTGATTGACTCTGATGCACATGAGAAACCTGTGGATCAGAAATTATATATGTGCATTGCTGGGTCCCTACTATATCTTACAGCAAGTAGGCCTGATATTATGTTTGTCACATGCCTTTGTGCTAGGTTCCAAGTGAACCCAAAAGAATCTCATCTAATTTTCTTAAAAAGGATTTTGAGATATATTAAGAGTTATCCTAGTCTAGGCCTATGGTATCCAGCAGAGTCAGAGTTTGATTTAACTGGATTTTGAGATGCTGACTTTACTGGATGCAGGGTTGATAGGAAAAGTACCTTAGGGACTTGTTATTTCATTGGTATGAGGTTGGTATCCTGGTTTTGTAAGAAACAGTCATCTGTGTCTACCTCAACTGTTGAAGCTGAGTATATTGTAGCTGGCAGCTGTTGTTCCCAAATACTGTGGATTCTAAATCAATTACTACACTATGGTCTCAACTTAAATAATTCAACTCACTTTTATGATAACATAAGTGCTATAGCAATAGCACAAAATCAAGTCCATCACAGTAGGATTAAGCATATAGACATTAGGCATCATTTCATTAGAGAGTGTGTGGACAAAGACTAAAATTAATCTTGTCTATATCTACACTGATTTACAAAGAGCTGATATATTCACCAAACCCCTGGATGAGAGAAATCACTTATTCTTTATAAATCAGCTTGGAATGATCAATCGAGAAGGCTTAGTTTAGTTTCTATCTGCACTCGACGGATTTTTTAGAGTTCGTCGAACGGAGCTCGACGAACTAGGGAAAGTTCGGGAGATATTAGTGGAATGGAGGTCGACGAACTCTCCGAGAGTGAAGTTCTTTTCGTCGAACGGAGATTGACAAATCCACTTCAGAAAACTTTCGTCGAACGGAGCTCGACGAAATATCTTCAAATCTTACAGCTGAGCTCGACGAATTATTTCACTACTAATTATTTCGTCGATCTCAGGTCGAAGAACTTCTTATGTTTCGTGAAACGGAGTTTGTCGATTCGTATTCCAGAAAATCTTATAACTAGGTTTTCTTTGACCTGCGTCCCGCGCTTTCTGTTCCATTTCCACTTGATCGCCGTTTCTCTCTTTTGTAAGTGATTTCATGTCGATTCAAGCAGGAACCCTAGCCGCTATGAAGTTTGACACAGGATTTGATGTCGACTTCGACTCATTTCAACACTCTGATCAAATTTTTCTGAACATTCTGACTCTACTGGAAGAATAGAATTTGAAAAACATGATGACAACAAGAATAAAGCTGGCTGGAATAGAAATTAGAGAATGGGTATATACTTCATCTACATCAGAGGAAAACACTATGACAGGAACAATCGCGTGTAAGGCCTTTTCTTTGAATCCCGCAGTTTTAACTGAAATTTTTGATCTGAGTAATGGAGAAGAAGATTTAGAGATTGATTCTGAAGAATATGATATGATGTTGAGTTTAATGGGTTATGCTGGAGATAACCCCAATAAGTTGTTGAAGAAACATTTATCTGCAGAATACAAATTTCTGGCAGATATAGTGGGAAAAGTCTTGCTGGGCAAGCACACTGCCCATGACTATATCACCAGGAATCAATTCCTGGTCATATGTGCATTGGTCAATAAGAAGAAAGTGGATTGGGCACAGATCATTTTTGATCTTATTAAGAAAAACTGTAATAAGAAAGAAGTTTGCTTTGGAAGGATCCTGGGGATCTTCCTGTAGGAGAAGGCTACTGAATCCCTGGTCTCACAGACCATATTCATAAATGCCAGCAAAAGGCTCACTTGTGCCTTGTTTGGCAGGTGGGAGAGGACCATAACTAAGCCATCCAAGGCTTCAACCTCTTCCACCCCAGTTTTTGAAAGCACCAAGGCTGTAAGAGCCACTCCCCACCCTACTGAAGAGATCATCCCCACACCTCCATCCCTTCTAGCAACTCAACACCAATCACCCTCTACAGTTCATACTCCCTCTCTTCAACCACATCCACAACTCCAACAAAAACTCCGACAAGTTCATGTCCCTACTACAGTTACAACTTCTACCACCTCTCCACCCCTAGATCTTACCAACATTCCCTCATCTCCTATTCAGGAATACCATTAACCCACTCCACCTCAATCACCTCTATCCCCCACTGATCTACCAACCCCAACACCACCTTTATCTCCTCTTCCACCTCATCTATCCTCCATTCCAACTTTTGATCTTCTGACTTCCCCCCCTCAACTCTCCCTCCTCTCTAGATTCACACATGCTAGATGCCATCCCTCCATCATCTCCAACATCTACCATCCCTCCAAATGTCTCCACCCAACATTCTACTGAACCATCTGCAACTCCACCTCTAGATCCCTCTACCATCTCCTTTGTAATTACTCTCATCACCCCTCTACTCAAATCTCTCATAGCAGAGGCCATTACACCTCTTGCTACTTCTATCTCTACTCTTTTTGCTCAACTCTCTGCCTTCACTGCTGCCCCTTCTTCATTCAGGAGCCTGGATCCAGTTTTTATTGAAACCAGGCAGGGGGAGATGCTTGATGAAGAAGTTGCAGCAGCTGCAGCAGTAACAGTAGTTCAAGCAGCAGCTCCAGCTCCAGCAGTGATAGAGCTAGCAACAGCAACAGTAGTTGATACAGATTATACGTATGCAGATTTAATTGATTTAATTCAATTCAATGATACTGACATGGACTTAGAAGATTCAGTACCAGAGGACATTATTACTGCTGGTGATTTCATTTTAAATCCCATAGTAGATATAGTTAATTTTTTGAGCATTTTTGATACTGCATATTTGAGATTTCCTACATCAGAGAATACTAAGCCATTCTTGGCTATTGCACCATATACTTCCCCAGTAAGTCCTCAAGTTGCAAAGCAACTTTGTGACAGTTTTGTTATTCCTAAGCCCATAGTCATTCCAGCTTCCCCAGTAATGTATTTTGCACCCAGTTATGTCATGGATGACTCTCCATTGCTAGATCTAGAAGACTTGATCCTGGATGATATTTAAGAAGAGGAAAAGGCAGCTACTGAAAGCACTGTCAGAATTAGCTCTCCAGCTTCTCCTGTGGCTTCTCCTCCAACTCCTGTTGAAGTTCCTGCTCAAGCTCCATCTCTACCTGAAAAGCCTATCATTTCTGCTGAGGCTCTAAAAGCTTTAAATGATTTATATGATAACCCTCAGAGATCTGATGATGATGATGAGGATGAGGATGATGATTCTAGTGATGAGCCCAAGAGGAAGCCAGTTTCCAAGAAAAGAAAAGCTCCTCCTCTTCCTGCTCCAAAGCCAAGTCCAAAAAATGACACTCACTATTATATTCTCCAAAAGATAACTCCATACAAAGGGATGCTATCTTGGATGTGGTTATCCAAAAATCAGTTGAAGGAGAGCAAGAAAAGCAGATGTACTCTCCTCCTCTAATTCAAAGGTTCAGAAAAGATCCACCTCCTCCACCTCCTCTAGCTGTTGGTGCTTCAGGCACAACTTCTCAAAGATCTGCCCCTTGTTCAAACATATCAGAGACACCATGGGAGATCATCTTCTGAAAGCAGTCAGCATAGGCATTACTCTTCAGGCAACCTGCATCAACCACAGCAGCAACATCAAAAACAGCTATCATCCCCTGCAGATCAGAAAGCTGAAAGTCCTAAAAGGCCAAACTCTCCTCATGTTCCTTTTGAAGATCCAAAAACAGCTACTACTGCTAGAATGGCCAGGTTGCAGGAACTAGTAGGCCTTTCTATGATTAACAAAGCCAAAGCTGAAGGAAAGGATCTTTCTGAATATTCAACAATGTCAAAGTACAGGAAAGAGGAACTTAAGAGGTTTGAGAAGGCAAACAAGTTTTTCAATGTTGATGACTACATGAAGTTGCACCTAGAAGCAGTTGTCCCCACAGCCATATCTTTGAAGATTATAGGGGCTGTTGATATGACCATGACAAAAGTGCAAGCTTCAGATCCAAACAGAGAGATTGCTTTACAAAGTCTGGAGAGAAGAGCAAGCAAGAAATGCCAAAGGAAAAGAAACAGAAGAAGTAAATTTTGAACTCTTCTATTTTCTACAATCATCTATAATTGCTCTATATTCTGAACAAAGCTTATGTATATATATATCTGCTGCATGTATTATTGATCTCTATCAGATATATGCTTTTTTCTGCTTTGTTTATTTTCAATTTTGATTTTAGTCTGTAATTAGTGACCTCACCCAAATAGGGGGAGATTGTTGTATCCCTAGTAAGATTTGTTCTAGGTTCACTAACTTAGGATCAAATGACCCACAATATATAGCCAGGGTCATGGTTGTGTCCTAGAGTCTAGGCCAAGTCCTTAGAAGCAACACTACATGGACCAGGTATCAACAAGACTGCCAAAGACTCAAGACTTAGAGTTTTTCTAAAGACCAAGTAAAATGAGTTCGACGTTCATCGAACTCAGGTCGACGATAGTCGTGCTCAGCTCAACGATCTCAAAGTAAATTCTCTGAGTTGAGCTCGACAAACTTGGTACTCAGGTCGACGAACTTTGGACACTATACTTCAACACTTCAAGATTAGAAAACATCTCTTTATTCTAAGTCCAGAGTCAGACTTTGGTCGACGAACTTGATTCTCAGCTCGACGAACTGTGACCACAATAGCTAGAGTTATGCAGCAACAGTTAAGTGGAACTCAGCTCTACGAAACCAATTCTTAGGTCGACGAATTCTGGATACTTCACTTCAACACCTTCATCCTGAAGCATCTGAAATTATTCCAAGTCTAGAATCATCTCCAGTCGAAGTAGTTAAAATCTCAGATCGACGAACTTGAGACACAGAATAAGCAAGTCTGGATAATGCAGTTTTCTACTCTCAGCTCGACGATCTTGGAACTCAGCTCGACGAATAGAAGTCATCTGGTCGACGAACTCATCAACTAAGCTGGACGAACTGTGGACTCAACTCGATGATTTCTTCTATCAGTTCGACTTATCCAGACTTAGTCATTTTTCCATCCTTTTATCCCCATTCTACTGCAATAATTCCTGAGTAATTAGTGCTATAATATTCTCTGAATATAACCTTTAGAAGAGCATTGATTATGGTATTCTCCAGGATTATTGCCTGTCATTTTTCCATGGGACAGTTGGGGAAATAATTCAATGTTGTTTATTCTCAAGGCCATCAGCATTGATTACAGAAGATTTCAAAAATTCGAAAGACCATTTTTGATAGGAAATATAAAAGAGATTTTCTCTCTTCTTCCTGTAGACAGGAAAAGAGACAGATAGACAGAACAAGACACACAAAAAAACACAATCAGTCTGCTCTCATTTTTCTTACACAAGATTTCTGATACAGAGGAAGCCCTAGACCAGAACATCAGTCACTTCTGAATAAGAAGAACAATCAATAAAATATCAAGAGTCTTCCTTATTCATCTATGCAGGACACTTCAAAGGACAACAAGAAATCCATCTGTCAAAGAAGTTCCTGGAGATTTCTCTGGTCAAGGCTGCAGATTGAAGGCCTACTCACCCTGTGCAAAGCTTTCCAGCCTGAACCCTTTTACATCTCAGGCGGAGCTTTGACAACATCACTGAATCCACATAGTCTTCTCATTGTGATTGAGAGAAGAAGACTTTCATCACTCTCTCGTCCCCACCTCTGTACAGGGTTTTAATTCCCTTCAAAATTATTCTGGTTCATAAGTCTCATTCCAAAAGACTTGAGGTTTGGTTTTTGAGAACCTAATCAAAAGCTCATTGGTGTCAGACACCTGATCAAAAATCTGAGTGGATTCTTACCAGGATGGTAGAAGAGTGGATGTCCCCAAGTTTAGGGGAACCACTATAAATTCTTGTGTTGTATGGATTGCTCTTTTCTTTTGTTTTTTGTGCTGTGGTTGTTTGTTAGGATTGCTGCTTTATTTTTTTACTTCACTAGATTAAATTAGAAGAAAATTTTATAAACCCTGAATACTCTTTTCACCCCCCCTCTAGAGTATTCCTGATCTAACAGCTCACTTTCACATTTTAGAGTTCTTGTTCCTCCTCCTTCGGTATGCCGACTTTGCAGAATCTGGAGAGTCTAGTACCCTGAACTCTGACGTCCGATTGACTTTTGCCAAATCTACTAACAAAGATCTAGCCGATTCCACCAAGGCTTGGAATCCCAATAATTTTGGTCCTAGCAGCAAAACTCGTAACTCGCCGTGCAGGCCATTATAAAACCTATCGACCATCGACTGCTTGCTCTCCACTTCAGAGCCCGGGTAGCGTCTTATCATCAGAAATGCTTGCAAATATTCCTCAACTGAGTGTGTACCCTGCACTAAAAGCATGTTCAACTGGTGACCGAAAGGTCCTATAAATGTCATTTGCTCCATCACACCACCCAGCGTTGGAGTTACCTTAACAATAGAGGACTACACACGTCTTTTATTTTGTGCACAAATGGCAGCGAACACTGCTTCCACCACCATTCTTATGGTTTCAGCGGAGGGAAGGGTTGCAGGCACACCACTAGGTGCAATAAAATCCTCAGAAACCAGATGTTCTGACGGGCCTGCACCACTCCTGATCACCTATAATTGTACAAAACACTGTTAAACGACCAAACAAAATTGCAAACAGCAATTATAGGAACACGCAGATTCCTCAAACACGTGTATTTTCATTCCTAAGTGGACATTCATGGGTTCTTTTGATGTTATAACAATGACACACATACATGTGCTCCCCACCCCTTAAAATAATTCGTCAACGAATTTATTTTAAGCCTGACTGAAACCAGTAGTCTAATACCAAATTGTAACACCCCCTATCCGTCGTATAGTATATAGCAGTAGGTCCGACCGGGGCTCGACGTCATATACCACAGACAGACCGGGAGGTTACTCAATGGAAACCATCCAACTAATAAACAACGTCCTACACAGAGTCACTCTAGCGGAAGCAATTATTAAAAGTTGCAAATTAAAGAACCCAACCTCAAGCATGAATGTCCACTACAAAACCCATTAGGAATTAAGCACAATACACAAGTACTGGCCTTATTTCCTTACAATTGTTTACTCTTATATATGTGTTTTCCAAACCTTGGCATGTAGGCCGGTCACGCATAAATAAAACAAGTAAACACTCAAATTAGGCCTTCGAGGGGCAGCTTCACAACTTGGGCTTTGGCCTACTATTTACCGCTAGGCTCCGCGGCACCTGCAAACAAAATTCCACCGCACGGTGGCAAACAAAAGCAACGGTCAGCTATGCTGACCAAATTATAATGATCCCGACCCCAAACTCGGGGCAGCGATGCTCCTTTCCCGGCACTTTGTTAGCATAACCAAGCGGTATAGATAAACAATTCATCACATGCGTGGGAACGCACGGCCACACACCCCGTGCACTCAGGGCACATTCTCGGTGAATCGGTCAACGTCACGTCAATTTAATCTATAGACGCCTCGATCTCACCACCGCCACTAGGACGTCCAATCTTGCAAGCATTTTGTCTTCCCGGCATGGGTCACGTTAATTTAAACCATAGACCATCGAAGACCCTCACCTATGCCAACGACTCCCATAGAACGACATAGAGCGGGTACGGTTCCGCCTGACACATTGCTCACATCGCAACGTCAATTTAAGCCATATGCGCGGGTCAAACCTCCCTGAGTCCCGTTTCCATCACACACATCACATAACCTGGTTATGTTCATGTTGGCTCCCATGCCACCATGTTGGCAGAATCACGCATCTGCCCAGTTTTTTGAGTGCACCTTGGAGTTAATCCCCAAGGCTCCCTGTTGCAATCTACCGCGTAGAAAAACCCGAAAAACAACCATTCGCGTGAAGTATTCTCCGGCCATTCATGCAATGCAACATAACCGATTCAGACCAACTTGTCTGGGTAGGCTTAACACATCATGCCTATGTCCGTTCTCGATTGCAGACTCTACATGTACATAACAGGGACTATTCTTGTCTACCAGAAGGAACGCCTCAAACTCACCACAAACTCGCGAGAGCGGGCTTCCTATGCAAAGAAATAGAGGACATCACATGTCCTAGGATGACAATCATTACCCTAGCATTTTTCCTTGGTGCCATGGAGATCTATACAGATGAAAAGAACCGCAATCTCCTTACCTCAGTAGATCCGAAGTCGGCTCACGATTTGGAGCTTCGAGGCTCCGACGGTAACCGGATCTAGCCTCCGTCTTCTTCCATGCTCTCCCCTCTCTCTAGATCTTTAGAAAGAGATTAATTTTGAGAAATGAGGGATTTGAAACCTATTCCCGGGTATATCCCAGCAGGAACAACCCCCAGATGTCGGATCCCAAAATAAGGAAACGAACGGCCATGATTCGCCATTGAAATCCAAAGTCTGGGCCGAACACGGCCTGTGACACGCCCGTGTCCAGGGCCGTGTTCCCCATTCTCCATCGAAACCGATGCGTCCCGAAAAAAACACGGGCATCTGACACAACCATGTCAAACTTGACATGCCCGTGTCATCTAGAACACGGTTGTGTATTGTATCGTGTTACTCCATCGACACAGGACCGACACCAACCCGAAAAGAACACGGGTCTTGGACAAGCCCGTGTCCCATTTGACACCACCGTGTCTACTCGACACGCCCCGTATGCTGACCCCATGTAACAACAATGCCATAGCCCGACTTCAAATTGTGAAGGATACGGCCTAGGACATGCCCATATCTCAGGCTGTATTCGCTGCTCGACGATCGTCGACTCCAAAATTCATCGACCTCTTGGCCAGATCGTCGACCCGAGCATGACAAGCCCAGGGACACGTCCGTGTCCCAGGCCGTGTGACCCCTGCCAAATTCCAAACTTGGCTCGAAATGTCGCCCGTCGCTCTTTTGAGTTTCAGGGCGTTACACCTATTGTGGCCAGACTGAAGGATATGGAAAGGTGAAAATTTGAGCTGTCACCTTCAAGAATGTTGCTTATGTAAGTGGACTGTAGCACAACCTTATCTCCATAAGTCAGTTATGTGATTAAAGGTTTCATGAACCAAATTTGTGTCAGAAGTTAAATGAATTGAGCCTAACCAATGAGGCTGTTAGCCATCCTTCTCCACATATTGCTGAAGATAGTGAAGATGAAGACACTGAAATCAGTGAAGAGCCAACAACAACTATAATTCCTCAAGAAGAATTAATTCGCCAAGCTGTTGCTCAACCAACTCCTCCTACTGAATTTGTCACACTTCGAGATCACCCTGTATCTCAAGTGATTGGAGACATTTTAGTTGGTGTGCAGACAAGGCATCAACTCAACCAGGACATGATGCGTACCGGCTTAATATCTCAAACTGAGCCCTAATCCATTAAAGATGCTGAGCAAGATCCACACTGGATTATTACAATGCAAGAGAAGCTCAACCAATTTGAGAGATGTAGAGTTTGGGATTTAGTTCCAAGACCCAAAGACTACCCATTCATTGGAACTAAATGGGTATTTCGAAACAATCTAGATGCTCAAGTTATTATCATAAGGAACAAGGCCAGACTAGTTGCTCAATGATACAGACAATAGGAAGGCATAGACTATGACCAAACATTTGCACCTGTTAGAAGACTCGAAGCAATCAGGATATTTCTAGCATATGCAGCCTTCAAGAAGTTCACTGTATACCAGATGGATGTCAAAAGTGCATTCCTAAATGGTGAACTCAAAGAAGAGGTCTATGTAGAACAACCACTAGGTTTTATTTCTCCTACTCATCCCTCTAATGTTTTCAAATTGCATAAGGCTCTCTATGGTCTAAAGTAAGCTCCAAGAGCTTGGTATGAAACCTTAGCTAGCTTTCTCTTAGAGCATAAATTTTCTAGAGGCATAGTAGATAGTACTTTATTTATAAAGCATCATCATGATAAAATATTGTTAGTACAAATATGTATAGATGACATCATATTTGGTTCAACAGATTCCAAACAATGCAAAAGGTTCTCTAACTTAATGCATTCCAAGTTTTAAATTAGTTGCATGGGTGAGCTCTCCTACTTCCTTGGTCTCCAAGTGAAGCAGTCCCCTAATGGCATCTTTTTATCCAAATCTAAATATGATAATGAGCTAATAAAAAAGGTTTGGGATGATTGACGCTACTGAAAAGAAAACACCTATGGCTACAAATAATGTAATTGATTTTGATGAACATGGGAAACCTATACATCAAAAATTATATAGGGCCATTGTTGGGTCCCTGTTATATCTTACAGCAAGTAGACCAGATATTATGTTTGTTATATTCCTTTGCGGTATGTTCCAGGTGAACCCTAAAGAATCTCATCTAATTTTTCTAAAAAGGATTTTGAAATATATAAAGAGTTGCCTTAATTTAGGACTCTGGTATCCAAGTGAGTCAGAATTTGAGTTAACTGGATACTCTGATGCTAAATTTGCTGGATGTACAGTAGACATAAAGAGCACATCAGGGACATGTTAATTCCTTGGTGATAGGCTAGTGTCATGGTTTTGCAAGAAATAAACATTTGTGTCCACCTCAACAGCAGAAGCTGAATATATAGCAGCTTACAGTTGTTGTTCACAGACGCTGTGGATTCAAAACCAACTCTTAGATTATGGTGTCAACATAAATAATTCAACTCTACATTGCGATAATACAAGTGCAATTTCGATTGCACGGAATCTAGTGAATCATGGTAGGACTAAGCATATAGATGTAAGACATCATTTCATAAGAGTGTGTAGACAAAAAGAAAATTAATCTCACCTTTGTCTCCACTGATTTGCAAAAGGCAGATATCTTCACCAAACCCTTGGATGAGAAGAAACATTTGTTCTTTATGAATAAGTTAGGTATGATCAATGGTGATGGATTAATTTAATTTTTTGTCTGTGGTCGAAGAATTTGCCACAGTTCGTCGAACGGAGATCGACGAACTGAGAAAAGTTCTTGAAAAATTTGTCGACCTGAGATCGACAGACTCTCCGTGTGTGAAGTTCTATTCATCGAACGGAGATCGACGATATTGCTTCAGAAAATGTTTCGTCAACCTGAGATCGACGAAATGTTTTCCCTTCTTCAGACTGAGATCGACGAACTCTTTTATTAACAAAATATTTCGTCGACCTGAGATCGAAGAATTTTCATCTTTCATTGGACGGAGTCTGCCACTTCATATTCTGAAAACCATATATCTAGGTTTTCTTCGAGCTCCATCCCGCACTTTTCGTTCCCCTTGCACTTGATCTCTCTATTTTATTTTGCAGGCAAACAATGACAATTCTGGTGAGCTCTTTGGCGCCGATGAAGTTTGACATGGGTTTCGACATTGATTTTGAATCATTCCAACATTCAAACCAAATCTTCTTGGATATACTAAAACTGTTTGAGGACCAACAACTGAAAAACTCTATGACAAACAGAATCAAGATAGCATCAATAGAGATAAGAGAATGGGTATTTACCCCCTCAATTCCAGATGCAGACACAATGACCGGGACTATATCTGGTAACCAGATTTCTCTATCCCCCACCGTGTTAACTGAAATTTTCTGTTTGATGAATGGTGATGAAGTTATAGAAATTGATAGTATTGAATATGATAACATGCAGATTAAAATGGGTCATGCTGGACAAAACTCTAATAAATTACTAAAGAAGAATTTGTCGTCTGAATACAAATTCCTTGCTGATGTTGTGAGGAAAGTTCTATTTGGCAAACACACAACCCACGACTATATCACCAGGCACCAGTTTCTAGTGATGAGTGCTCTGGTTGAGAAGAAATCAGTTAACTGGGGAAAACTACTGTTTGATTTGATAAAGAAGAAGAATAATAAGAAAGAAGTTTGTTTTGGAAGAGTTCTGGGCATTTTCCTACAAGAAAAAGCTGTTGAATCCTTGTCCTCCCAGACCATATTCATCAATGCTTACAAAAGGCTTACTTGTGCCCTGTTTGGAAGGTGGGAGAGGACTATCTCAAAGCCATTTAAGGCTTAAACCTCTTCCAGAGGTTCTGAGGGTATAAGAGCTGCAATAGCTGATCCCCCACCCCCAGAAGTTGTCCCCTCCACCAGTATTCCATCCTCCCAGATACTTACACCTTCATCTCAACAACCATCCTCTTCTCCAACTCATACTCCCACACTAATTCAATCCCATGCACATCAACCAACTCCACTAATTCCATCTCATGAGCATCAACCCACTCAAATTCAACATCTACCGACACCAGTTCCATCTCCAGAACATACTACCCCACCTCCATCCCCACTTCCTCCTCATCTGGATGACATTCCCCACCATAACCTCTCATCCATTCCAACTTTTAATCTACTCTCATCTCCCATAAATTCTTCGTCTCCTCAAGATGAGCAAATGTCAGACATCACCACTTTCCCTTCATCATCCATCCTCCATGTATGAAATCAGATACCCTCTGAGTTTATGGAAATGGATTCCCCTTCACTTCCATATCTTCTAGATCTCCTCACTCCCCTCACCTCAAATCTTATAGTAGAGTCCATTAAACCTCTTGCTGACTATCTTGCATCCCTATCTGCCATCATCTCTGCGGCCTCCACTGTCCTTTCTTCTGGGGGCCTGGCTTCAGGGCCCTCTAAAACCAGGTAGGGGGAGATAAGGAATGAAGAAGCTTCACTTTCCTCTCCTCCAGTAGCAGCAGATATAACAGTTTTGCAGACAGATGTAGATGTACATATGACTACAGAAGATGAGACAGATGCTTATTTTGATTTTGATATGATCTGTACAGTTGTAGCAGTAGAAACTGCAGAGATTATAACTGTTGGTGATTGTATTATCAATCCCATAGTAGATTTATTTCATTTGCTAAATTCTTTTGATACAACATATCTAAATTATCTTCCAGAAGTTTGCTCACATCAATCCAAAGCTATTATATTTTATACTTCTCCAATAAGCCATGTAGTTGCTAAGCAACTTAAGGCAAGTTTTGTATTAGCATAGCCTCCAACATTATCAGCACCCAAGGCTATTTACCCTCCCAAGGCTATCTCCCCACCTACCTACAAAATGGATGATAGTCCTTTACCCAATCTAGATGATATTATTCTTGTTGATATAGCAGAAGAAAGTTTGACTATTCTAGAAAGTATTGCAGAAACAAAAATTCTTGTACAGCCTCAGGCTGAGAAGCAGATATCCAAAGATATTCTGAAGGCAATTGATGCTTTAAATGACAATCCTTTAGGATCATCTGATGATGACAATAATAATGAAGAATCTGATGATTCTAATGACTCAAAAGCAAAGAAGAAAGTTGCTAAGCAAAGAAAAGCTCCTGCTGAGGCTGTTCAAAAGCCCAATCCCAATGCAGACACTCCCTACTACATCTTGTAGAAGATCACTCCTTACCCAGGCATGCCTAATTGGATGTGGCAATATAAGAATGACCACAAAACTAGGAAGTAAAGCAGAAGGTACTCTCCTCCTCCTTCTCAAAGGAATTGGAGAGGTCCTCCTCCTCCTCCTCCTCCAGCTGCTGGTGCTTCAGGAAATATTTCTCAAAGATCCACCTCCTTCACTCAAACTTATCAAAGACAACAAGGAAGATCTTCAAGATCTCAATTTCAAGGAAGCAGTCAGCACAAAAATTCAAGTAGCAGCAGACAGCAATAGTAACATCAGAAGCCAGACAAGCAATAGATAGCATCTGAAATTAATAAATCTGAAAAATATAATAGTCCAAAAAGGCCAGAATCTCCTCCAATCCCTTTTCTGGATCCTGAATAAGAAACAATTGCTAGAATGGCCAGATTTCAAGAACTGGTTGGACTCTCCGTGATTAACAAAGTTAATGCTGAAGGCAGAGATCATTCTCAATACACTACAATGTCTTCCTATAGGAGAGAAGAATTGAAAAGGTATGACAAAGTTAACGAGTTCTTCAATGTAGATGATTATATGAATTTACATCCAGAGGGTATAGTTCCAAACGCCACTTCTCTCAACATCATTGGAGCAGCAGACATGACTATGTCAAAAAGAGAACCTGTCAATCCCAATAGAGAAATCAAATTCAGACAACCCTCTTAAAGTTCTGACAAATCTAATAAAGGAAAGGCCAAGAAGAACAATTGATTATTTTATCTAGTTTTTATAAATTTCTGAACTCTATTTGTTTACTCTGTCATAAAGCTCCTGTTATGTACATATCTGCTGGATATTTTCAATTTTCTGTCAGATATTTTTTTTTTGCTTTGTGATTATTTTCTTTTGTTTATATTAGTGACCTCACCCAAATAGGGGGAGATTGTTGGAGCCCTAGTTTGGATTTGCGCTAAGTTCACTAATTAGGAAAAGTCTGACCCGCATTTTATAGCCAGGGTCAAGTCTTTTAGTCCTAGAGTTTAGGCTAGTCAATAGGTTCAACCTTCATAGACCAGCCAGTAGAAGATTCTGGAGACTAAAGACTTAGAAGAATTCAAGTTCAAAATTATCAGTTCGAAATTCTTCGAACTCAGCTCGACGATTGTCGATAGCAGATAGACGAACTCAGAGTTAATTCTCTGAGTTGAACTCGATGATATTCGAGCTCAAGACGACGAAATCTGGAGTTCAGCTTTAACAAATTTCGTACAGTATATTTTTGCTGAACTCAACTCGACGAAGAAAGATTCTCTGCTCGACGAACTTGTACCACAGAATTTGCAAGCTATTTCCAAAATTTAGTTCGGTGAGCTCAGGTTGACGAACAGGATTTCTCAGCTCGATTAACTTGGATCTCCGGTCGACGAAATCTGTTCAAAGGTCGACGAATTCTGTCCAAGCCAGACTTAGATGTTTTTCCCTTGTTTCTATTCTTATTTTCTATATTATTTAGCAGTAATTTCCTGCGTAATTAATGCACATATTCTCTTGAATATATCCGTTATTAGCAGCATTAATTGTGGTCTTCCTTATGATTAATTACCTGCTTAATTTATTGGGACAGTTGGGGAAACTCATTAAATATTATATTCTCCAACCGTTTTTCATTCTCCAGACAATCAGCAATCAATGCTTGGAATTCAAAAATTCAAAGCAGAATTTGACAATAGAATATAAAAGAGATTTTTCTCTTTTCAGACAAAAATAAATAAAGAGAACAACTAAGAACTGATAGAGAATATACAGAAATATTCAGAACTCTTCATTGTGCTGAAAATAACCTGTTTTCCCCTTGCTCTTTCTAAAGACTGAAGAAGAACAACAAACAAAATATCAAGAGTCTTATTCAACTTCTACTCTAGTAACACTCCAGGACAATAACTTACAATCAGTCAGAAAGTTCCTGGACAACATCCCAAGACAAGGCTGAAGACTTACACCCTGAGCAAGGCTCCAAATTATTTTAGAAGGAGCTTTGACAATAACAATCCACTAGTCTTCTCTGTTGATTAGAGAAAGAGAAGATGCCATCCCCTCTCTCACCTCCTAAATAAAGGGTTTATTAACTTCCTTCAAAAGTTTATTCTTGGTTTTTGGGCACCTGATCAAAAGCTCAAAGGGTTGTGAGATCTCCCTGGAAATAGATCTTGTGGTGGCAGTCACCTGATCAAAAACCTGTTAGTGGAGTCCTACCAGGGTGGTAGAAGAGTGGATGTACCCAGGTTGGGGAACCACTATAAAATTCTTGTGTCATCTGGTTTCCTATTTTCTTTCTGTTCTTGCTTTGCTGTGATAAATTAGTTTTTTGTGATAGATTAGTTTGCTATGATAGATTGCATTGCTGTGATAGTTTAGCTTAGTTTATAATTTCTGTTATATTATTATAGTATCACCTATTTTATTACTTTGATAATTTCTCAAAATAGCCACAAATTTTAATTACTCTATTCACCCCCCCCCCTAAACAGTAAATCAGGTCTACCCCCTCTCTTTCATGGAGCAAGAAGACGATTCCAGGGCCGTTAGATCAAGCTTTAAGATTCGTGCATTAATTCTTTTTATTTCATTTTCTGTAACTGTTATTGGGATGTTTTTAGATTAAATATTAAAAATAACTAGGATTCCCTAAAGAAATAGTTGTCAACATAAAATTTATAGATCTGTGAGCTTGTTTAATTTAAACTTGGTTGGAATCAATTTGGAGTTCAGGTTTGACCACAACACTCATTTTGGTGAGGTTTATACCTAGGCTAGGTCAGAGATTTTTTTGAGTGCCCTCATCAATCCAGCTATTCAAATGACTTGAAATTTTGAATTGGGGTCACTCTTACCTATACCCAAACCATATCCAAAATGGGAATATTTGGAAAATAGCTTCCAAAAGTTTTTGTAGAAATTTAATTATCCACGTATGAATTATTTAAAAGGTCTAATGACCTCCAAACCCTCCCAAATTTTGGTGAGTTGTCCTTTGGGTCAATATAATACTCTGTACAATATTTTTCAATTTTGAGAAGAATTGGTACGGAATTTGGTAAACCATAGCGTAGGCCCAAAGAGGGTTAATTACGATAAAATGACCTTTGTCATATTGGGCGACCAAATCACCTCAACAGAGGTTCATACTTGATCCCCTGATGTGTTATGTCAGTAAACAACCTCCCATTAATTATGGGGTGGATTTGGGTGGATTTACCCTAGGACCCTAGTACGAACCTAGGGTTGAACTTTGGGGGTTTGTGAAAGACATGGGGTGATATGTCCTTGTATGGACTTGGAGTCTAATCCATGTGATCTTAGGATGGTGGAATACCCTAGGATGCAATTTGATACTATTTGGACACATGCACCCCACTTTAATCACTTGGAAATTAATTAGGTCAATACACCTTAAAGAATAAATAAGGGGTCATATGACCTTGGATCCTTATGAAATGTTGGTAGAAGTGATTTTATAATTCTATTGACTTCTGAAATTTATTATAGAATGTTTAGAAAACAGTACCTCATACTTGTAGTTATATTCTTCATCTTACCCTTTTTGATGATATTGATGTAACTATGGTTTAAATGTCTTAGAATGATTTGAAACTCTGGAAAAGCTAATCAAATGTCATTTAGGTCCACTAGTAAATTATTTGGAATAGTTGAACATTTCTTCTTAGTACATCACGTGTAAAGTAAACTAGTGTACCTTACATTGATTAATAGAAGATAAATACTATAGCTTGCTGGAAAATTATCTAACTTATCTAGAGGACCTTTTAGGGCATAAAAAAGCTTAGAAAAATTATTTCATGTTGTTTAGTTGAGATTACAAGGATGTTCTTTCGCAAAGTGCACCAAGATGGATTTTATTGAGGCATTTTTCTATATGGTTTACTGACCTTGGAATTTCATGAACCTTACTCAGTAAGGTTTTCTGATCATAATAGAGCTCTCTTAATTTTTGTAAAATTTCTGGACTTGTATTTATGGTACTTCCTTCATTACCGCTAATTAGTTGAATTATCTTGGCTTAATTATTTAGAGAAAAACTCCTTTATCAAAATCTATGAAATTTGGTATTCACTGATATCTTGTAGTCCTATAGTGTTCAAAAGTTTTGTATGGACAGATCTTAAGTAAATTTAGTACTTCATGTTCAAATCACCCATGGACCAATTTTTGGGAAAATTAATTAAATGTTAAATTATTTTGAAAAATTCCAAGTTTTGGATTTAGGCTAAATATGTCATGATTGGCCCCCAATAAATATTTTAGGGCATTTGAATGAAAATTTGGACTATCTCATATCATGTACATCATATAGGTTAGGTTTGTTTGTGTATAGTAAAACTGCTGAAAATTGGGATAGCATGTGAAATGAGCTTAGGCAGTTGGGCTTTAATGGTTTACTAGTTTTGTTGAGTGAAAATAGGTTCATCATTAGGAATCATGATGAGGAATGTGCTGGGTTGACTAGTGTTAGGAGCTGCTCGGAATCGATGAAAAATCGTCTTTCCTGTGGAGAGAGGGAGAGAGAGTCAAAACACACTAGGGTTAGATACAGAGTAATATTAAAAGGAATCAGGAATCAGGTATTAACCATTAATAGTAAGTGCCTTGCGAAAGGGAACGATGGGCTTCAGCTACCATCATAGTTCCTAGTGCCCTTTGACAATCCCTCACCGAGTATGCCAGGGGTAGTATTGGGCTAACCTAAGTGGTAAAAAAAAATCAATGTTTAAGAGTAAATAGTATAACTATGATTACACTTACATTCACACTCCCCGGTGTTGTGAGAGTTAGGTTAGGTCTCACGAGCGGTAGGCTCGGTGTTTTTGGTGACGGACGGGTTAATCCGAGGAGCTTTGGCTCTGTAGATATTTGTGACGGACGGGATTGTCCGGGGAGCTTTGGCTCGGAGGAAAATACATTAATGTTGCATATTCATAATATATTAGGTGGTGGGTCTTCGGTATTGGACAGTCATTTGCACCGACGTTAATACGCTGACTCGGCGGGTGTGGATGTCACTTGACCAAAGAAAGACTGGTGGATTTGCCAACATTAGTACGCAGGGGCTCCACTGTGTGTTCTTAGTGTTGAGGCGTACATAAGGGCTAGGCTAGGCAGTGCGAATGCCAGTCTAGGAGTATGGTAGCCCAGCCCACTATCTCCGTTTGCCATGAAGGGAGGCTCCTGAGAGTTTAGCTAACTATAAAACCGGGGAACTAAAGGTCTGTGCGCATAGAGTCGAGTGTGTGGTTGCACTTGCATGTTCACATCATGACATACTTGCATGTCATAGTATCATCATTGCATATAACCCCTGACACCTATTGTATAAAGTTGTATGGGACGCTTTATACAATAAGCCTTGCAAAATGACCCCTTGGTCTATAGGTTTGTATGGGCATTCCTACAGGTCATGGTTACTCACTTAGTTTACCCTTCATACTATACTTGCTCACTTAATCTTGTGTATATTTATATTGCTTCCTACTACTGCTTAGCTACTACTGCTTACATATACTTGCTGTGATTATATATTCATGATAGACTAGTTCCGCCGTCACTTTCTTACTCTGTTACTCCCCACCTTCATTACCTTCCCTTTCATCCTCCCCGCTTGGTGCCTAGGAGCCATGGGGGATGGGTGGGGATGATAGGACTTAGTCTTTTTAGACTAACGGTCGTTGACCAAATCATTTTAGGGGATCGTGGAGCTGAACCAGGAGACGTAGCCCTAGAGGTCGGTGCGCTTGGAGATGGGACAGTCTAGCACTGAAGTCCAACTAGCAGGGACTGTGAGTCCCGATCATTAGTAGTTATTAAGATTTACTTCCGTGTTGAGTGACTTGTAGTGAGGATCTTAATGTATCGGCAGGAGCCCTCTTTAGTACTTTGTTTATTCTTTTTTGTGGACTCTCCCTTTGTGGGGACAAAGTAAGCAGCGGAAGCTGTGGTGTGCCCATATGGTGGAATGACATGTAAAAGCCCACTTTATCCATTAGTTCCACATGTACATCATCTAACAATTGAAATTCTTCTTTGTAGCCTGTGGAAAACCTGATGAGTCCACATTTTACACTGATTTTTGGACTCACCTGGGCCACTTTTATCGTCTGAGCACTACACTTGAGAGCCATTTTGCTTATATTTCTTACATGCCTATTTCATGATTAAGTGCACTATAGGCCCGTTTCTGTGTGCTTCTTGTGTTTCTTTGTTTTTGTTGTTCTTTAACCCTATCTTGGGTATGTGGTGTGCACGTTTGGTGGCCATTCTGCTTCTTCTACTGGTGCAGGGTTCGTGTGTGTGTTCCGGAACCGCTCGGGAGACCCCGACGATGCAGGAATACTGCGCACGACCACTGGACTAATTACGCACGACCACTGGTCGTGCGCCACCGATCGTGCGCATTATATTCTCATTTTCCTAATCCTTCCTGTGTAAGCGCACGAGTACTGGCCATAGTGCGCACAACCACAGGTCATGCACCATTGCTCATGTGCGTTTACCCCTTACTTTCTGTAAATCTGTCCCTGCCAATCGCACGATCAGTGGATTTAGTACGCACGACCACAGGTCGTGCACCACTGATCATGCGCATATTTGCTGATGCTTCTTGTCCACGTTGCAGGTCTATTTGGAAATGGCGCACGATCATCGACCGACAGTGCGCACGACCACTGCGCCACTGATCGTGTGCACTGCTTTTGCTGCCTCCGTATTTAAGGCCCTGCTCCGCGATTTAGGTCAACGCCTGTCATTTGCTGTGATCGGGGAGTGCACGGGATTCGCCATTTCACTTCTCCAGCTGCTCCATCACCTCCATATTCGTCGGGAGGCCATAACCAACTACTCCGAAGCTTTTCAAACTCTCCGGCGAAGCCCTCGGCCATTGACGACTACAACTCAAAGCTTTCCACCGGAGTTGGTGAAGAAGACAACCTAGAGAACGGACTTAAAGGCCTTCGAGGTGACAGCTCATTGGTACTGGAAGCCTCCTTGGACTGAGCCCGGAAGCTGATTGACAACTCACTACTCCGGCAATGACCCGCGGTGGATCTGCACACTCTTTTGTTTAATCCTCTTCCCCTTCCTCTGTAGTATGGAATGTTTTAAACATTATAATGAACATCAAGTTTATTTTATATCTAATGGGATGTTAGTATTTTTCTTATGCTTGTGAGTAGTGTCTGTGAATGCACCTCGCTCACCCCACATCCACTCCGTTCCCGTGTCTCACCCGATTGCACTCCACACAAGAAAACTTCAATCCATTAGCTTTCTGTGCACTCGCCCAACCGAAGTTCGGCATCGCGGCCGAAACACCCACTCCACCTTGTGAAGCGATGCCTTCGACCCGCATAGCTTTTACTAGTTTAGTAGATCAAACATCCCCAATATCCCAAGTCCCCTTTTTGCTCTTTTTCTAGGTATAACCCTCATAACAATATTTTCTGAACTGTTGCCACTCTACGCTAATTGCATTCCTCAAGAGAACGACACTCGGGGATTTATTCCCAAACTTTATTACTTGTGCGACCGGTGCGCTTGCCGATTGACATGCATCAAGTTTTTGACGTCGTTGCCGGGGAATGCAACTGTAGAGCGACTCAGGATGATTGAAAATATTGTTATAAGAGTTAGTGTTTTTTGACTGTTGTTTCCTTCGATTGTGTTTGCCGCAGTGAATGCAGGGCCGAGTTAAAAAAGATTTTGTCGCCTACGAACCGGAGATCGAACGTACTATCCTAGCGTGAAGACGCGCCGCAGCCATCACTTTAGCCCCAATGGGAGACCAGCTGAATATTGTTGCAGGCAACCGAGTTGGAGGGATACCTCATGTCGATAAAAATGGCGACGAAAATGAAGTGCACCCTCCCCAGGTCTGCACCATGAGGGATTATACTACACCTACTGTCGGGAGCATATACCCCGGTTTCGGACCTGCTATCACCAGCCCACAGTTCGAGATTAAACCAGCTATTCTGAATATCATTCGGAACAACGCTCAGTTCTCGGGAATGGCTACTGAAGATTCCCATCTTCACCTTACAGAATTCTCCGAAATCTACGCCACGTTCCGATACGCTGGAATTCCAGACGAAACAGTCAAGCTCCGCCTCTTCCCTTTTTCATTAAGGGACAAAGCCAATACATGGCTTCACTCCCTCCCACCTGGAACAGCCACCACCTGGGAGGCTTTGACCACAAAATTCCAAGCTAAGTTCCATCCGGTGGATCGGATCGTGAGCATGAGGCGCGCAATAGCCAACTTCCGGCAAGCCGATCAAGAAAGTTTACCTGAAGTTTGGGAGCATTTCAACGAGCTGCTGAGGAAGTGCCCTAATCATGGATTCCAAACGTGGAACCTCGTCGAAAGTTTCTACTTCGCTATTGATCCCCACCACTGAGCCATGATCGATGCCACCTCCGGAGGAACCATCATGAATCTTGCTCCAGATGATGCTCTGAGAGTCTTACAAGACACCGCCACCCACAACGCTTACTGGACCGCTGGAAGAAACATCCCACGAAGCACAAGTGGAGTGTTTGCTGTGGATATCCCCAAGCCTGCTCCTGCTACCCCAGTGATGGCAATATCATGCCAAGGGTGAGGAATCACCGACCACCACAGCTTCGAATGCTTAGGAGTTGAGGTACCAGATGAATCTTTGTTTATGAATGAGTCAGTTAATTTTGTAGCCAATCAAAACAGGGGAGTGCCTTACAGGAATACATACAACCCGGGGGTGAGATATCACCCCAACTTTTCTTAGAATCCTAACGCATCTGGCCAAAGATGGCAACTGGGGCAGCATCAAAATAATGCGTATGCCTCCGTAAACCATTCGAGGCCACCTCAACCGAATTATTCCCAAGGGTCCCCCGTCGTAAAAAAAAGTTCTTTGGAAGAGATGTCGAGAAGTTCGTTGAAATTTCCCAAACCAACATGACAAATCATGCCGCCTCGATGCGCAAACTGGAGGCACAATTGGGCGAATTGGACCAAGTGGTTTCGAGCGCACCCAAGGCACCCTTACCTAGTAACACAGAAAAGAACACCCATGAACAAGTTAAGCTCCTTGGGGAGGACAATTTGGGAATCGCAACGAACTTGTCATCAATTGTAAAATCAATAACATCGAAACTCCAGCATTATGCGATTCCGGGGCGTCCAGCAACATCCTCACTTTGCAAGATGTTGCGAAGATGCACCTACAAGTCGACATTGAAAATCGGAAATCGCTTATCTTAGCGAAGGACAATTTGGTTGACACTGAGGGAGGTGTTCGGGAAGTTGAAATCGAGGTTAACGGCAAAAGTATCACCACTGACTTCCAGGTTTTGCGACCAAGGACAATAAGTCTATTCTATTATAGGAGTCCCATTCCTGACAGCCAGTGGCACATCCCTCGACTTTCCAAAGGCCGTGTCACTTGGACAAAAAGAAGAGTCCCACACCCTCGATAAACATCCGACATTCCTCTCCCATCCAAAATAACAATTCTAATGAGTGTCAAAGATACCAAGATGGATTCAGGTCTCCCAACATTGGAAGAATATCTGGAGGAGACGCCAAAGAAGGACCCTATCAGGAAGTCGATGAGAATCAAAAGCTACTGGTCCACGACAAGATCAATTGTACCAAAGCCACGACTGCCTTTCTACTTCCAGCCAACTATGTTGCTGAGCATGGTGAATCAAGTTTTATTCGAGAGAAATCCCTAGACACTAATTTGTATAACTCTGTTAAACGATATGTAGCTTGGTCATATCTAGTTGCCGTCAAGGTGCCGGACAAGACGCAACAAACCATGACACCAGGAAACACCGCAGCCTACCTCCATTGGAAGTCTCCCACGGTGGAGAAACTGAAAAAGGCAAAGCGTTTACGCGAAGAGCGCTACGCTGCCTTTCAGTGCGAGAAAGAGTGCACTCGAAGCAAATTGACAATGCCTACCCCCAATGCAAAAAGACAATCTGCTGTCCTCTCGCATTCCACTGGAGAGACTTACCATGAATCTGCTTATAGCTGATTGCACCACCCTCATTCCTCTTTCCATCCTCTTTCTCGCTGCTTTTTGAATGTTGGTTGCTCTACTTTTAATTTTTTTTCCTTTTTCTACTGCCAAGAACTCCCTATTTGAACTGCTAATACAGGTATTTGGTCCACCTTAAGGACGATAAACAAAAGGGCTTTCGGGAGACAACCCAAGTTGGACCGTTTGGTCATATGCTGTGTTTGAGTTCTTTTTATATATATTCATTATATATGTGTCCATATTTTGTTTGGCGTGCATACTTCAATCGCAGGTGCGGGAATATTTGAGGCGCGACAACTTGGCCGCACTTGGACATCTCATTGCACGACTGGTATGCTCAATTTTGAGCATAGGTACTTCCTACCCAAGCTTTTAATCATCTTTGGAATGTTTATTTTTACTAGTTGTCGACTTTAAGTCTAGGGGAAGAGCGTGCCTTTGGTCACTACACCGCACATTCTGTTGCATACCAGTTTCTTATTTACTTATTTCTTGATCTCTGTTACACACACTGAATCACCCACACGAGTGCGCTCTTATTCGCGCGCACAGCCCGAGTCCAAGGTATTGTTTTTGTGCAAGCTTTAAAATAGTGGTGTTGGCTTAGGATTTCAGGATTGAGTAATTCGAAACTCATGCAGTGCTCCTAATCGAGTACTCATGGTTTGTGTAGAAGTAGGATAGAATTAATTTTTCTTTATGCTCATAGATTTATATTTTTTGCAGATGTAAATATTGTTTGTACTACTCAAAATCTGAATCTGGAGTAATCGAACGATAATGTAGGAATGTGTGTAGCCGCCACTAGACTCGTATTGCTCGAGTCGGGAGGAAGGATCATCTTTCTTGGTGGCTAAGAACTTGCCCTAAGCTACTCTCGAAGCATTGGTGCCTGGTTAGTCAAGCGTGCGCATGACGTAGGCCTTCATTTTGGCAAGTTTGAGCCTTGTTTAGCCTTTCGTACCTGTTAACCGTTGCATGCCAAATTTGTGCCTACCCCTTCTTTGATTCAGCTCCTCTCACATTCACCAAGGCTTGAAGCTGATCCCACCATCGCAATCAAATGCTTGAGCTGATTTGTATTTACTGTTTTGCCAAGTTTGTGATATGTGGCTATTGTTTAAGGTGGTGCTGAATTCTTTCATGTGTTGATTGCTACGTTTGGGGATTGCAAGGGCAGAAAAGAAATAAAAAAGCAGCTAAGCGAAAACGAAAAAAAGAGAGAGGAAAATCTCAAAGAATTGCTTTGAGAATTCTATCCCCATCCTATTTATTGATTTTGGTCGGGTTCGGCCGTGTGCACGCCCGGTTTTCAAGCCCAGTCTGGGGGTGTGTGCCCATTCATTTCTAAGTGGCTGTTTTGGTTTCGGTTTTTATTCGCTCGCTTTGGTTGCGTGTAGTCTTCATGTTTATCTTTGACTAACAAGCCGTCGCCTAAGCCCCATTTTCTCCTACAAGTCCTATTGATTCACGCTTGAGTCTAACCCGCGCCGTGGAGAGAGTGTGAACGTGCAAGCGTATGGTCCCCAACATTGGTGGATTCCTTTGGAGGTGATCCTGAGTCCCGAACTTTGGCAATGCTCACCTTAGTGGCATGCCTACTTTCTTCCTACACATGATCGCCATATTCTCCAGCATTCTCATTTTGAGCAATTATAATATTTATTTACGTTTGTCGAATAGTTTAAACTACGTTGTATAATTAAAAAGTTTTTTTATTATATCTTCTATGCCCATGATGTATTTGATTTCTCATCTTACTTCTTTTTGAAATTTCTGAGCCAGCTAGCTATTTTCTAGTCCACGGAGTAATGATTTGCTCGGGACGTGCAAATGGTTAAGTCTGGGGGTGTGATGAGTCCACATTTTACACTGATTTTTGGACTCATCTGGGCCAGTTTTATCGTCTGAGAACTACACTTGAGAGTGATTATTGCTTATATTTGATTACATGCCTATTTCACTATTAAGTGCACTATAGACCCGTTTCTGTGTGCTTCTTGTGTTTCTTTGTTTTTGTTGTTCTTTAACACTGTCTTGGGTATGTGGTGTGCACGTTTGGTGGCCTTTCTGCTTCTTCTAGTGGTGATGGGTGCATGTGCGTGTTCCGGAACCGCTCGGGAGACCACGACGATGCAGGAATACTGCGCACGACCACTAGACTTATTGCGCACGACCACCGATCGTGCGCCACCGATCGTGCGCATTACATTCTCATTTTACTAATCCTTCCTGGGTAAGCGCACGAGTACTGGCCGTAGTGCGCACGACCACTGGTCGTGCGCCACTGCTCGTGCGCGTTTACCCCTTGCTTTCTATAAATCTGTCCCTGCCAATCGCACGATCAGTGGATTTAGTGCGCATGACCACTGGTCGTGCGCCACTGATTGTGCGCATATTTGCTGATGCTTCTTGTCCAGGTTGCAGGTCTATTTTGAAATGGAGCATGATCATCGACCGATAGTGCGCACGACCACTGGTCGTGCGCCACTGATTGTGCGCACTTCTTTTCCTGCCTCCGTATTTAAGGCCCTATTCCGCGATTTAGGTCAACGCCTGTCATTTGCTGCGATCGGGGAGTGCGCGGGAATCGATATTTCACTTCTCCAGCCGCTCCATCACCTCCACCTTCGTCGAGAGGCCATAGCCAACTACTCCGAAGCTTTTCAAACTCTCCGGCAAAGCCCTCGGCCATTGACGAATACAACTCGAAGCTTTCCACCGGAGTTGGTGAAGAAGACAACCTAGAGAACGGACTTAAAGGCTTCGAGGTGACAGCTCGTTGGTACCGAAAGCCTCCTTGGACTGAGCCCGGAAGTGGATTGACAACTCGCTACTCCGGCTACGACCCGCGGTGGATCTTTGCTCTCTTTTGGTTTAATCCTCTTCCCCTTCCTCTATAGTATGGAATGGTTTAAACATTGTAATGAACATCAAGTTTATTTTATATCTAATGGGATGTTACTATTTTTCTTCTGCTTGTGAGTAGAGTCTGTGAATGCACCTCGCTCACCCCACATTCACTCCGTTCCCGTGTCTCACCCGATTGCACTCCACATAAGAACACTTCAATCCATTAGCTTTACGTCCACTCGCCCAACCGAAGTTCGGCATCGCGGCCGAAACACCCACTCCACCTTGCGAAGCGGTGCTTTTGACCTACATAGCTTTTACTAGTTTAGTAGATCAAACATTCACAATATCCCAAGTCCCCTTTTTGCTCTTTTTCTAGGTATAACCCTCATAACAATATTTTCTGAACTGTTGCCACTCTAAGCTAATTGCATTCCTCAAGAGACCGACACTCGGGGATTTATCCCAACTTTATTACTTGTGCGACCGGTGCGCTTGCTGATTTACAATGCATCAAAACCCTGCCCCCAGTAAGGAGCACTTTAGCAATGAATATCTGATCTTATAATTCTTTAGTCACGAGTTAGACTCAACCCACTAGGACACATGAGTAACTATGACAACTTATAATATGCACTAGTCAGAAATGGACTTTCATATGAACTTGGATAAGGTAAGGAGATACCCAAAGACAATAAGAGGAGTTTAACACGAGAATAACTACCTAAGCAATAAACTCAGGTGTCCATACGGTCCCTATCAAGGATTACTCAAACCGATAGGATTGACTTAAGGAGAATTGAGGCCAATAATCTATTAGCAGAATGGCAGAAGACACCTTGTCTCAGCCCTCACACCATTAACAAGATTATCCGGAGACAACCACCAAGACAAACACCGAGTGATGGATAGAAATTCAATTACGGAAGAGACCTATTCGGTATTGAGAACATTTTGACCATGATAAGGTTGTCATAAATGTGACTTAGAGTGTTTAAAGTATGTAGTATATCGACAAGTTTCTGGATGGAACCCCAAATCTTGGGTTGATGCCCTAGGGATTGTGCACCCAGCTTGGACGGATATAATATGTAATATCAAAGATACTTAGCCCAAGGTAGGTAGGGGCTTATCTTTTGTTTATTCGGGGCTTGTCTTTTGTTTATTGGGCAAAGTGGTTACGAATTTGGATTTCCCTTAGACCTCTTCTAGAAAACATTACGTCGGGAATATAGTGAAATTGAAGTAAATTGTATTCGATTATACTTGGACGATGCCATAGTAATAAAGAAGAGTAATTTAGAGACTTAACCATTACAAGATACCATGTGAATTTGACAAGCACGTCAGAGTCAAACAATTTGCGGAGGGACTTAGTCTTGAAGAAGGTAGATACGGCAGGAAGATCAGCAGTTCGGGATATTTGGCAAGATAAGACTAAATTGCTATGTTGTAACATCAGAAGTATGATAATACTAGGAAATTGAAAGAAATTAGCAAACAATATATCGAAGACTTATACCTTAGGTACAACTCTTCAAACTTGACTCAGATAGCACCAAGGACCAGAATATATACATTTGATGACATTATAGTCACGATTAACAAGAACTCAAAGTACCGGAAGAGAATTGTGTTTACCAGAACGTGTATTTCCCCGGAATATAGAAAGACGTCATGGATTCTGTGCCGCACGGTAAAGTTGTCGACTCATGAAGGATGAGTGCAAAGGCTTTTGTGAACTACTACAGTTACTGCCTGAGTTAGAGTGGAAGTTCGAGGGTATAATTATAAATTTCACATAAAAGTTACCACATCCCCACTTCGGGCACAATTTTAATTGCAACATCGAGGATAGATTGGCCGAGATAGCTGGGGTCAACCAAATCCGGAACAAAGCACCTGTTGATGTTTCATGAGATCTGGGAGTAGATGTCCATTATCATGGTGTGCTCAAGACGATCGTGGCAGATCAGAATGAACTTATAGTTTTACCATTCAATGAACTCTTTTGTGCTCTCCTCTCAGATGATCTCTCAGATGCCTGATTGTTGGAGGAAATCTAGCTTCAGCTTCATCTATTAGGGCAACATCTTGTTGATCTTCATTCATCTCATTTATGTCTTCCAGTCCCTTTACCGGAATGTCCAACTTATCTTGGAAAACTAGAGCTACTTACTTGATGGTTAGCTGGTCCATCATCTGGTCTATATCTGCAATACTAGAAGAGGAGCATGGCCGCTCACTGTTAATTATAGTACACTCATCAAAGACTACATGTACAGATTCTTCTACAACTTAGTTTTTCAAATTGTTGATCCTATAGGCTTTACTATGATTGTTGTACCCAACAAAAATCCCATCAAAGGACTTGGCAGTAAACTTAGTCACATAGGATTTCTCATTGTGAAGTACATAGCACTTACTACCAAAAATTATGAGATAGCCCAGAATTGGTTTTCTGCCTTTCAAGATCTCATAGGGAGTCTTCTTGTTGCTCTTGGTGATGGAGGCCGTGTTGAGTACATGACATGCAGTATTCACTACCTCATCCCAGAAATATTCTGGGAGAGATGTATGACTCAATAATGTTCTTCCAGCCTGTATGAGAGTCCTATTTTTACTCTCAACAATCCCATTTTGCTGGGGAGATCTTGGAGAAGAAAATTCATGATGAATTTCTTGCTCTTTACAGAACATTGACATGTTTTCAGACTGGAATGTTGTTCCTTGGTCACTTCTGATTTTGACCACTAAACTGTTAAACTCATTTTCAATTTGCTTGACAAACATGATGAAGATGTTAAGGATTTCGTTCTTTTTCCTGAGAAAGAACACCCAAGAAAACCACGAATAGTCATCAACCACCGCAAGGGTGTAGACTTTCCTACCTAGACTATGAACTGGCATAGGACTAAACAAGTCCATATGTAAGATGTACAAACACCTCACAGAGTCTTTAGTCGCAATGCCCCTGAAGGAGGCTTTGGTCTGCTTTCTCTTTTGGCAAGCTGAGCAAATACCCTCCTTGGTGCACTTCACATTAGAACCATTCCTAACTAGCTCTTGACTAAAAAAATTTTCAATAGTCTTGTAATTCAAATGAGCTAGTCTTTTGTACCATTGGACACAATATGAGGCTTTATAATTTGCCACTGGTCAAATAGGAGAGTATGTATCTAGACAAAGAAAGTTTAAACAGTAAACATTCCCGCTCCTACTGCCTGTCAAGATGACCTCTTGGTAACTTGACCTCTTAATCAGGCACTCATCCTTGTGGAATATAATAACATAGCTAAGATTAGAAAGTTGGCTTATGCTTATGAGGTTGTGTTGCAACCCTTCAACATAAGCCACTATATAATGGTGACTATGTCATTGGTAATCTTACCATAGCCTCTAGTCACCCCTCTATGTGAAACACCAAAGATAAACTTGGGTCCATCTTTCACTAGAGTGTACTCCTTCAAGTTGCTCATTGTCCCAGTCATATGCCTGGAACAACCACTGTTCAAGTACCATATAGGGATATGGCCACTTGAACTAACCTGCATCACACAATTTACTTTACGTTAGGACCCCAATTTCTATTGAGTCCTAGGTGCATGTTAGTCTTATAATGAACTTGTCTACCAGTAGAATTTTTAACTGGAAGACTCACAGCTGCTCTTAGCACATTTCGATTATGCCATAAGTCTATAGCAAAGTGGCCCACTTTACCATAACACCAACATTCATGAATGTTGTATCTTCTTTTATGTGCAGGCCTAGCAGTTTGGTTAACTACTAGATGAACATTAGGAAGAGGGGTAGTAGCCTTCTTCAGATTCCTTTCAGCAAGGATCTGTCTGAAGGTAAGACTTCGAGCTGGCTTGTTTTGCCTGCTCTGAGTGCCAGCAGCAGAAAGTTTCTTTTTTGAAAGCATGCTTCTAATAGCACGGACACAACCAAACCAGGCTTGCTAGAGCACTAACCTTTGGTCTGTTTCTTTGCTGAATTGTTCTGAACCTTTACTGCAGCCACATTCTTGAGAGTGGGAGCTGAAGCACCAAAGACAAATGGTCCATGATGGGTCATTTGAATTTCTCCATGAGCAGCCTTAATGGCACTCACTTTGTTATAACTTCCATCCTGGCTGTGAACATCTTTGTTCACACTAGTGGATCTCTCATTCATCTACTGACCAAAGATGATTTCTTTATCATACCTGTTTAAAGGACACTGAATTTTCCTAAAAGGATTAGGAGGCATGGAAGCAAGCAGTTGAGATAGAACTTGAGCTTTTCCCTTTCCTTTGGAATGAGAAACTTTTGTGCTTCCCTGGAATCCCTACCCCTTCTTACCCTTCTGAGAGGATTTTATCAAGGCAACACTGTATTGGGCTTAGAAAAACTAGCCATAATTCTTTTCTCCCTCCCTAGCCTCTCTTCAAGATCCCTGATAGGACTATTCTTATACTGGATGGAACCTATTTGGATGTCATTCAAGACCATAAATTGGGTAAGTTCCTTGTCCTTCTGATGCAATAAAGACGTTGTTTCAGTCAGCTGGGAAGCAGCCAGCTATAGAGAGGCAATCTCCACAGCCTGCTTCTTAGACAACTTCTTGCACTTCTTAAAGGCATTCAGAAGTTATCCACACTTGTCAATCAATTGATTGGCATCACCTTCTGATTTAGAATCATCTTCATCACTGGGTGAAGAGGTTTCTATATAAGGACTAGTCTCATTTCCAGACTTACAAGAAGAGTTTGATAGAGATTTTACCTTGTTTTGACCAGGCTGATCCTGGCCGGTTTCCTCATCAGACATTAACATCAGCCCACAATAGTTTAGGAATCTTCTTCATCTTCCTCATCCACCTCTGTATCACTATCTGAATGTGACATATGGGCCCTAATACCTATCCTTATAGCAAGATAGTCTTCATTTGCTGCTACAGCTATCTGTTCAGCAGCAGCAACTAGCCCAATATAGGCCTCTTCTCCTTCAGACTCAGATGAGGATGTGTCTATGCAGCTCTTTTCTTTCTTGGCAACAAAGGACTTCTCCTTATTTCCCTTATGCTTGTGATGTTTCTTCTCAGCAACTTCCTTCCTCTTCTGTAGAAACCGAACAGAGAACAAACCGAAATGGTTTTAACTGAAATTTTATTATCCGAAAAAGGTGTCTATTACAAAGGTATGCCCTCCCTTATATAGAATGGAGGAGAGATGAGAGAATACAAATAAGAGATGTGGGACTAAAAATTTACAGGACTAAGCAGACTATACAAAACAAACCGCACAAGCCGCGCGGTTAGAAAGCAGGGCTAACCGCACGGCTACCACCAGAGAGGAAGAGAGACTGCCAGGGTAGGCCGCCAGACCGCCCAGTCTCCAAGCCGGCTGAGACAAACCGCCAGACCGCGCGGTCTTCACCCCGCCAAGACAAACCGCCAGATCGCCCGGTCACCAACTTCAACACTCCCCCTCAAGCTGGAGCATATATATCGATCATGCCCAGCTTGTCGCAGATGTGGAAAAAGGAAGCGGACACCGGCTTGGTGAAGACATCTGCCAACTCGTTGTCAGAAGTGACAAATGGAGTGCAAATCTGTTTCTTCAATATTTCTTCCCGAATAAAACGACAGTCGACTTCTATGTGTTTTTTTCTCTCATGAAAGACCGGATTTTTGGAAATGTGTATCGCGGCCTTATTGTCACAGAACATAGGAAGAGGATAGTTGTAAGCCTCTCCTAAGTCAAGCATGAGAGCCCGTAACCACTTCAACTCACATGTAGTCGATGCCATGCTGCGATATTCCGCCTCTGCACTAGACCTGGAAACGACAGATTATTTCTTGCTCTTCCAACTCACAAGATTGCCTCCAACAAATGTGCAGAAACCTAAAGTCGATTTGCGGTCCCCTTTGTCATCCGCATAGCTTGAATCAGAGTAAGCTTCAATCCTTAGGTGACCATTCTTCTGAAATAGAAGTCCTTTCCCTGGAGCAGCTTTAATATACTCTAATATCCTCAGAGCAGATTGTAGATGACACTCCCTCGGAGTTTGCATGAACTGGCTCACCTTACCAACAACATAAGAGATGTCGGGTCTGGTTACCGTGAGATATATGATCTTGCCCACCAGATGCCGGTATCTCGTAAGATCAGAGAGAAGAGGTGAGTCATCTGTCCAAGTTTTGTCTTCTCCAGCAGCCATAGGACAACGTGCAGGTTTAGCACCAGTGAGTCCTGCCTCCTTTAAAAGATCAAGAGCATACTTCCGTTGTGAAAGGACCATGGAGTTGGGCTTTCTAGAGATTTCACTCCCCAAAAAGTATTTCGGGGAGCCCATATCCTTTGTGACCAGATGTTGACGAAGGTGTTTCTTGGTCATCAATACCCCATCCTGGTCATTGCTAGTAAGAAGAATGTCATCAACATAAACCGCAAGAACAACAAGACCAGAGGCGGTTTTACGAACAAACAAGGAGTGATCTACTGAGCTTCTTGTAAAACCAGTGGCCGCAACAATGCCACTGAACTTGTCAAACCAGACACGAGGACTCTGCTTGAGGCCATAGATAGCCTTCTTTAGCCGGCATACCCGTGTCTCCCCCTGAGAAACATACCCAGGAGGTTACTCCATGTAAACATCTTCCTGCAGATCACCATAGAGGAAGGCATTCTTAACATCTAGCTACGAGATGGGCCAATCCTTGTTGACAGCCACAGAGAGAAGAACCCGAATAGTGCTGACTCGAGCCACGGGAGAGAAAGTGTCAAAGTAATCAATCCCATAAGTTTGGGTAAAACCCTTGGCAACCAGGAGAGCCTTATAACGATGCACAATGCCATCCGGGAGAAACTTCACCACGAAGACCCAGCGACAACCAACAACATCTGTACCGAAAGGAGGCGGAACAAGGGTCCAGGTACCCCATTCAGTGAGAGTAGCAATCTCCTCATCCATGGCAACTTTCCAGTGAGGAATAGTAAGGGCCTCCTGGTAGGAACGGGGGGTGGCAGTGGCCGAGATAGCCAGTGCAAAAGCTCTGCGAGCAGGGGTAAGACGATCGTAGGAAATAACTGCAGCAAGAGGGTGTTGGGTACAGGCCCGAACCCCTTTGCGAAGAGCAATCGGGAGATCCAGATCAGCAGGTGCCTCAGTATCCGGAGTATTCGTGGTGGAGAGAGCTGGCCCGGGAGTAGAGAGAGATGGCAGCGGAGTGGAGGGAGAAAGCAGAGTAGAGGGTGGAGATGATGAGGATGGGGAAGACGGTGGAGTGGGTGGAGAGGGAGGAACATCAGTGGGAGCAGAGGGAATGGATGGGTTGGTATGATAAGTAGGATCAGGAGGAGTAGAAGAGGAAGCGGGAGAGAAGTAAGATGCATTGGCAAAGAAGGTGACATCCGCAGAGACAAATTGCTTGCGGGTAACAGGGTCAAAGCAACAATATCCTTTCGGTGTGGGAGAGTAGCCCAGAAAGACACATTTGGTGGCACATGGTGAGAGTTTATCACGGGTGGCAGCGGGAGAGTGCACAAAAGCGGTGCACCCAAAGATGTGCAGAGGAAGAGGAAAGGGATCCTTGTCCGGATAAAGAATGGAGAAGGGGGTAGCACCGTGGGGAACTGTGGAGGGAAGGCGATTGATGAGATAGCAGGAGAGGAGGACAGCATAGCCCCAATAGGAGCGAGGAACATGCATTTGAGTCATTATAGTGCGAGCGACATCAACGAGGTGACGGTTTTTGCGTTCCGGCACCCCATTTTGTTGTGAGGTGTAGACACAGCTGGTTTGACGAATAACACCATGGTGAATACAAAAGGAGGAGAAGTCGTGGCTAAGATACTCCTTAGCATTGTCAGAACGAATGAGTTTAATAGACGTATCAAACTGAGTCTTAACCATAGAATAAAAGGAGGTCCAAACAGAGAACAGCTCAGAGCGATCTTTGAGAAGATATACCCACGTACATCGAGAGAAATCATCAATGAAGGTGACAAAATAGGAACTACCCCGACCGATGGTGAGGTTAGGAGCGGGACCCCATATGTCAGAGTGAACGAGGTCGAACGGACGGGAAGAGCCCCAACTTTGCGTTGGTGGGAAGGATGAGCGGTGATGTTTGCCAAGTTGACATGCATCACAGTTTAGAGGAGGATGATGAGGAGGGAGGTGCGGCAGGAGCTATCGTAGAATTTGGGGAGGAGCATGTCCAAGGCGAAGATGCCATTGGAGTAGATCTGTAGAGGAGGAGGAGAAGGCAGATAGAGCAGAAACGTTGTCGAGGAAGTAGAGGCCACCACTCTCAGTCCCGGTAGCAATCGTCCGTTGGGAGTCCGGATCCTGAAAAGCACAAGAGGTAGGGGTGAATATGACAGAACACCGTAGTTGCTTGCATAAAGAAGTAACCGATAATAAATTGCACGGAAACTTGGGCACATAGAGGGTATCAGCCAAGCAGAGAGATGGAGTGACTTGAACCATGCCCGTCCCATGGACCGGGGAGGGAGATCCATCAGCAACAATGACCGGGGGCAACTGAGCATGTATGTCAAGAAGAGAGAAACATTGAGGATTGCCTGTCATATGATTTGTTGCACCAGAGTCGATTAGCCATCTTCCGCGAGTAACAACATGAGCATTACCAGAAGAGGTGACCACGGAGGCGGACAGGCTGGAGGAGGGGAAAGCCATGGAAGCAAGAGAGGAGCAAACTGCGACGATAATAACAAGCCGCGAGAAGAGAAAAGAGCACCAAGCCGGGCGAACAGAAAACAGGTCGTGCGGCTAGGAAGACCGCTACCAAGAAGCAGAGCAAAGCAGAGGGAAAGAAGTCGCACGACCTGAAAAAGTCGGGCGAACAGAGGAGAACAAGTCGCACGGCAAAAGATGAGGCCGGGGCGACTAGCAAGCAGGAGCGGGTAGAAGGCAACAAGAAGTAGGGCGCGGCGAATAGAGGAGATCGCGAAAACGGTTCGCGAAAAAGAAGGGGCAAGCCGCGCGGACAGGTCGCGCGTACAGACGGAGAATCAAGCGGCTAGAAAGCAGTCAAAGGCCCAGTGGGGAAGAGGTCGCGCGGACTGAGAAGGCCGAGCGAACAGAAGAGAAGAGGAGGCAAAAGCAGCGACTACAACAAGTCGCAGACCGGGCGAACAGAAACAGGCCGCAACGACTAGGAAGTCGAAGAGGCAAGAAGGAACCAGGAGCGCGGCGACAACGAGACAGGTCGCGGCGACGTATAGCAGCAGGAGAAGAGAACCAAGGAGAAGCAAGCCGCGCGAACAGGACGGCGGACAGAAGAGAGGGCAAGCCGCAAGACAGGTCGCGGAGAGCGAAAAACAAGCCGCGAGAATCAGAGAGCGCACACAATCAGGAGGAAATGACTGTGTCCTCTGATACCATGTAGAAACCGAACAGAGAACAAACCGAAATGGTTTTAACTGAAATTTTATTATCCGAAAAAGGTATCTATTACAAAGGTATGCCCTCCCTTATATAGAATGGAGGAGAGATGAGAGAATACAAATAAGAGATGTGGGACTAAAAATTTACAGGACTAAGCGGACTATACAAAACAAACCGCACAAGCCGCGCGGTTAGAAAGCAGGGCTAACCGCACGGCTACCATCAGAGAGGAAGAGAGACTGCCAGGGTAGACCGCCAGACCGCCCGGTCTCCAAGCCGGCTGAGACAAACCGCCAGACCGCGCAGTCTTCAACCCGCCAAGACAAACCGCCAGACCGCCCGGTCACCAACTTCAACATCTTCACTGGGCAGTCAACTATCACATGCCCAAATTTGCTGCAGCAGTAGCCGACATCCTTTAAAGAATTATATTTACTGGATTTAGAATCATACATATCATCCTTGGAATGAATCCTCCTGTGATTAGAAAAGGTGGAAGGTATTCTCTTCCAATGTTTCTTCTTCATTAGCTACTGAAAGTTTCGGGAGAAGAAAGCAAAGTCATCATCTGACATGCTGCTTTCTGATGCATCTGACGCTGAGCTGTCTGAATCAGCTGGTCTTCTTCGAGGAGAGAGAATCCTCTAATTGCTCTTCATGATGTTGTCTGCCATGAATGCCAAGGACTTCTCCTGTGCATCGAATCTGCTTGTGGCCTCCTCCTCTTTCCTGGCAGTTAGCTGCATCTCATAGGAGAGCAGCTTTCCAAATAATGTTTGGGGAGGAGTCTTAACAAGCTTGGCACCTATCTTATGGCACAAATATTAGTATCCCAGTCTTTAGTGAGAGATTTGAATAACTTATCATTTATTTCATAATGAAGGAAAACCCTCCCATAGGTCCTCAGTTCATTAATGATCCTAAAAAATCTTTCATAGTAAGTTATTATGTTCTCTTTCAGGAATTTCCTGAAAGCCTCATACTCTTGGTTGAGCATGGTCTTTCCATCATCTCTTACCTCTTCGGTACCCTCCATATAGACCACTAGGGTGTCCCACATCGCTTTAGAGTTCTGGCAGTGGACCAATTTCTGAAATGTAGAATCATCAATAGCACTAACTATGAAGTTTTGTGCTCTCTTGTCTAATGCAGCCAATATGACCATATCCTTGGTCATTTTTGAATAAGTATTGGGAGTCTAGAAATTGTCATCCAGAACTGAGACCTTCATAGGTTTGAAGGGTCCCTCTCTGACACTCACAAATATTCTAGGGTCAGAAGCTTCCAAGAGTAGACTTACCTTCTCTATCCAGATTCCAAAATACTCCTTCCTACAAATGGGGAGTTTCATCGAACCAAGCTCCTCATGGTTCTCTCCATAACCCATAAGTTCAGATATGTAGCTACCATTATAGATTACTCAAATTGTTAAATCCTTTTTGAGCAACCTCCCTCTTATACCATTTGAAAGTCTTTGTTTTCAAGGTAGCTTGCAACCTAGAGGGGGTGAATAGATTTATTGATGTCTTGTGACTTTCTTTTAGTTTATTCTTTTGTTACTTAGTGTGTTGACAGTTATTAGCTTTCAAGAACCTGCAAAAGGAAAGTAGCATAGAAAAGCACAAACAGAAATTTTAGTAGTTCCCCAGATTATGGGTACATACACTCTCCTCCCACCTTTCTTGCTTTCCATTAGACAATGCGCTTCTCCAAAACTTAGCTCAAAGAGCTTACACCTCAGATCCCTCAGGATCTCTCAGTCTCCGTCAAGACTTACAGTTCAGTCACAAGTGCCCTACAACTCAGTGATCAGTAGATCACCTACCTAATGCAAAAGTCACTACAACTCATGCTGGGAGGACAGCCCTACCTCAGATCCACAAAGAATCATAACTCAAAGAGAATGACTCTCTTATAGATCAGGCACAAAGGCCCTACCTCAGATCCAAAGGAACCTAGAGCTCAGGAATAAGTTCCCTACAACTCAGTGAGAATGACTCACCTACATAAGGCTCAAAATCCCTACAGCTCAGTGATCAAATGATCACCTACCTCAGATCCAAACTGGATCCTACACTGAGAGACTATAACTCTCCTACAGCTCAGGCAAATTTTCCATACCTCAGGCCAAAGGCCCTACAGTTTAGATCCAGAAGGATCCTATAGAAAAATAGTGGTTTAATTAATTTGACATAGAGAAATTTATCTGTATCAACAACTAGGGCTAAATTATCTCAGCTCTATCTTTCTTTACATCAGTATGAAGAAATTCTGCATTTGTAGGAAGAATCTCAAAATATAAATTCTGAACTTGCTTAAGAAGATGGAAGAACGGCGAGGTCTTGTAATCTTCAACAAGCTAACTGAACCCGTAGAAGACTAAAGGCTCTCGTTTCTTACTTTATCAGAACTCTTTCTGATCTTGCTGTAGCAAAAGAAAAGTGCTACAGGTAACTGAACTTTTTGTTCTGCTGGAATATTTCAAGCATTTTCTCGGCAGCAATGGCGGGGAAGATGAAGTCCAGCCGCTCTTTTTCGTTTTGGATAAAACCCAAAAAAGTTGAATTCAACATTTAAAGCTGTCCCTTTATATATTTCGCCAATTAACAGCTCCAGGAAGTAGTGGGGACCACCTACAGCAGACATCTGCACCTTGCTTTAACGGAAGAACACGTACAGTAGCCCTACGACAACATTTGTCATGTTCTATAGCTTTACCACTTAATTTGAACTCTGTTGACTTTGCTGACATCACCATATATGGACTTAAACATCTTTTGTATTGGCGTTGAGTGAGTAAGCTTCACTCAACGAAAAAACACTAAGACAGAGTTTTGTCTATCTCAGGCATTTAGTGAACAAGCTTCACTCATTGCATTTGGCCTTAGCCAATCATTCTGTCACTAAGCGTTGAGTGACCAACCATCACTAAACAATAAAACACTTAGAAAAATTTCTTTGCCATTAGGCGTTGAAAGCATTGAGTCAACTCAACGCTATTTGTCTCTAGGCGTTGAGAGCGTTTAGTCTACTCAAAGCTTTTTTATTACAAAATATTCCTGCTTCTCTGCGTTGAGAGCGTTCAGTGTGTCTTCATCGCTCAATGCTTTTTTCCTTAGCCAAACTTTTTGTTACTAAGCGTTGAGAGCATTGAGTGTGTCTTCATCAGTCAATGTTTTTTGCCTTAGCCAAACTTTTTGTTACTAGGTATTAAGTGAGCTCTCATCACTCAACGTCAAACTACTTAACTGATATTCTTCTCTTAACTGGCGTTGAGTGAGTAAGGTACACTCAACGCATTTAGACTTAGCCAAATTTTTATGAAATCACAGACTCTGACTAATAAAGGTTCAGTCAACACTTTTAATCATATGACATTGAGTGAGTAAGATTCACTCAATGGCGGTGGACTTAGTAAAAAATTTACATAGATTTTCTGTGTCTTTGACTGACTGAGTAATACTCAATGATTTTGATGTTATAACATTGAGTGAGTAGATTTCACTCAATGAATGTGGACTTAGCCACATTTCAGCCATTTTCACCTTAGGCTTTGACTGCCTTAGCTTGTCTCACAGCTTTTTGTCATATGGCGTTGAGTGAGTAGACTACACTCAATGCTTGTAGACTAAGGCCACATTTCTGTCGAGCCAACAGTTAGGCTTAGACTAAACAAACTATACTCAATGCTATTACTTACATGGCATTGAGTGAATAAACTTCACTCAACGCCTGTAGACTTAGATAGATTTCTATCCCTCCATATCTTTACTTTGTGACAACACTTGACACATCACTTGGAATACCTGTCCTATCAATGTTTCAAGGACTAACCTGCGTGCATGAACTTATACATACAACAAATACAACTTTATGTATATCATTAACATGATTTACTTCTTCAAATCTGGGACATTGTGGGCAATGGACCCAACAGACGCCCCTCACACCGCAGTAGGAAGCAGTGACGATCACCCCTGGAATGGGTAGGAGACGGGAGAATGAGCGGGGAAGGAGTGAGGGGGTAGGGTGGCATTGCCCTATTGTGACTTCAATTAGGAGGAAGGTAATACGACAGACACCTGCCCAGATTTCTTGGAGATGAGGGGGGCTAGAGGGAAGTGCAGCAGCAACCACGAGTGTGGATCGAGGAAGTTCTGCTAGGAGGGGAGTTGGATAGTATGAGGATCGGGTTGTGATGCGCTGATGGTAAGATTACCGTTCACGGCCAAGTAATAAAATGGAGGAATAGCTTCACCAAGTATCGATATCACGTGGAGTGCAAGTAGGGAGCATGAATTTTTCTTTCAGAGGAATGAATGAAAGTGTTATGTAAAATCGAGCGGTTTGATTTTGGTTTTCCTACACTAAGCAGCAACAAACTAGTGCGGTTCGCCGTCACCACATCGCCAGGGTGAATTACTCCAAAGAGTAATAGTGGAGATGAAAAAACTATCGAGGGTCGTAAACACCTCTTCGCAACACGCACGTCTAGCAGTAGCTAGAATGGCTCAAACACGACTTTCTATAATAAGGAGGAAACTCATCAACATACTTCATGAACAAGAAATTACTGTACAAAACTGTAACAAGACCTTGAACAAAACATGGTTAATAAACCTCAAGCATACTAGCATAAGTTCAGTTTAAAGTAAATCCAGGAAAGAGGGGATGAAATACAACCAAATACTCGAAGACTCTCAATGATTCATGGCCGGAAGCCAAGGTTGTCGAGCCTCGTCCTAGCTCGATCTTTGGAAGGTATCCGGGATCCCAAAGGGCTGTCACAACCTTCTTCACAACCGGCTTCTTCGTGTTGTAGTTGTTGATTCTGATCGGAGCGAAATTCTTCACAAGTTCTGCAACTAAGAACTCAAATAGAAGCTTGGAGGTCGGGAATGGCGATGGTGGCCGGAGACAAAGCTTTAGTAAGCTCTTTGGAGGAGAAAGGGTGGTCTGATCAATCATCCAAGGAGGAGAGAGAAAATGATGGCTGAAGGGGCAAGTTCCCACTCCAAGGGGCGGAAATGGCGGGGGAAAATGAAGTGTCCCATTCCAGGAGAAATCTGTGGCTTAAATAGTAAAAGTCAGAAAAAATGGTCACGCACGGTCTGGCGCACGACCGTGCGTGAACTGTGCGATATTAATAACCAGAAGGCGCCTGAAGAAGAAGAAGCATTGACCCGTGCGTTTCCTTCACGCACGAGCGATCAGCCCATGCTGTTGATGCGCGGAAACGGCACCGGGGTTACAGCTAACACCGAGGGGGTGTTTGGTCTCACAGGCTAGGTGAGGAGGGAGGAGAAGGAAACTTCTGAGTGCTCGAGAGGTGAGCAAACAGCTTGTCCAAGGAGGATTGCGGGGGTAGGGGAGAGGCTTGAGAGAAGAGGCGAGCCTTGATCAACAGAGAGGGTTGATCAAGAGAGGAAGAGGAGGGAGACTAGGAGCGGTCGGACAGACAGTAACCGCAACGGTTGCACTTGCAGGTTGGTTGCCGAGAAGAACTGAGCTGTGCTGAGGGCAAGGCTTGCTACGCAGAGAAGCAAGGCTTGCTGAGCAGAGGAGCAAGGCTTGCTGAGCAGAGGAGCAAGGCTTGCTGAGCAGTGGAGCAAGACTTGCTGAGCAGAGGAGCAAGGCTTGTTGAGCAGAGAAGAGAAGAGAAGAGGGGCCGCTAGCAGCGGCAACAACACACTTCGCCCGCCGCGGCCAAAATGCCTCCTGCGACGGGCTTTCGTTTTGATTAAAAGCAAGAGGTTACAAGATTACAAGTACACCTTTACAACAAAATCACTAAAGGGGTACAAAGAGAAGCTGGCGGCTAAGGGAGAAGAAATTGCCAGAAAGCAGAGAAGAGAAGCTGCCAAAGACTAAGTAAAAGAGCCTGCCAGCTGCAGGAGGACTGAAAAACTGAGTCTGCAGAGTCTGCTGGCAAGCTGCTGGAGAGCTGTGGAGGACTGCGCAGACTGGAAAACGGAGTCCACAGGGTCTGCTGGAAGGCTGATGATGGACTGCGCGGACTGGAAAACGGAGTCCGCAGGGTCTACTAGAAGGCTGATGACGGACTGCGCGGACTGGAAAACGGAGTCCGCAGGGTCTGCTGGCAAGACTTGTTTTCACCTTCAGGATCCCTGAATGAGAGGCTACAGGGGCTATTTATAGGCCCAGGGAAGTTCTTCAAGAAGCGGGGCCCAGTGACGTCAGCATGACGACCTGCGCGAACTCCGCGGACTGGAAATTTGAGTCCGCCACCTTGGCCGGTGAAGCAAGCTGCAGGAGGCCCTGGAGAGAACTGGAGGCCTCCCCGTAGCGGGCGGCCTAGGCAGACTCCGGGAGGAGTCCTCCCGGCAGGACGGAGGCCGCCCCCTAGGCGACGGCCTGGGGGGACTCCGGGTGGAGTCGCCGGCAGGGCCGGAGGACGCCCCCTAGCGGGCGGCCTGGGCGGACTCCGGGTGGAGTCCGCCCAGCGGAAGCCGGGGCCGCCCCGTAGCGGGCGGCCGGGAGGACTCCGGGTGGAGTCCGCCTGGCGGAAGCCGCGGCCCTCCCTCTAGCGGGTGGCCTGGGTGGACTCCGGGTGGAGTCCGCCCGGCGGAAGCCGGGGCCGCCCCCTATGTAACGCCCCCGGTTTTTCTGTGTTTTTTTTATCTTTGGCTGGCATTACAATGGCGTATTTCCGGCTTTTTTGCCGTTGTAGAGCGTGGTCTTAGCTCTTAGGGTTACCTGTGTAGCCTGTTGGCAAGATTCCCCAGCTAGCTGGAGTCCGTTTGATGACTCGGCTGGGCATCTTAGGGAATGCTTGTGTTTTGGCTTCGGGTGGTGTTATCCCGAGTTTTGTTCGTCGAATGCTAATTTCGAATTCGCAGTTGTGTTCGTAGCGTGGGTTTTTAGCTGCGACGTGAATTTCGTCATTTTCTGAGATGTTTCGGGTCTCGTGTTGTTTTGGTTTTGCGTGTAAGTAATTAATATGTTAATTGTTTATTATTAAATTGCTGTTATATATAGCCTTGGTCAGAAATAGGGCTTGGTTCTTGTTTTCTTCCCTTTCTCTGTTGGAAGCCGCCGCCTGTACGAGAGGAAGAGCACCGCGGACTACCCTAGCCTTTGGACGCCGTTTTCCTGAAGATTAGCGGTTGAAATTCGATTTCGAGAGTGGATCTGGACTGCCCTCGCCTGGATCTGCATTCTTTCTGCTCCTCAGCTGGTTGCTCTGCGGCTAGATCCGAGAGTGGGGGATGCCGCCGACCAAGCTTTTCTGTATTGAGGCAAGTGATGTCCCCGCATCCTTGCAAAGTTGATCTTTGTCTTTTCTTTGATTTAACTTTGTCTCTTTCCCTTAGATTCTAGGTGAACGCTAGGGTTCGTTCCCGATCATGCCGTGGTTAGTGTAGAAAGTTCCAATTAAAATCTCAGTTTTCCTGAGGGATTGTGTCTATTAGGGACAGTGTTGGTTCGGTTTAGGTCGAGTAGTAGCCAGTGTTGATGGATGTTGTACCTAGAGAGAGGCCTCGTTCTCGTTCTGGTTGTTTGCGGATCTAGCGCCTGTAGCTAGTCGGGGTGTCAACACTGTGGTGTCGACACCGGCCAGTCGGGGTGTCGACATTTGGTGTCGACACCCGCAGCGGCAGTGTCGACACCTTGTGGGTGTCGACACCGGCCGCAGTGGTGTCGACACTTGGTGTCGACACCAACAGCGGCAGTGTCGACACCTTGTGTCGACACCGGCCGTAGTGGTGTCGACACTTGGTGTCGACACCGCAGCGGCAGTGTCGACACCTTGTGTCGACACCGACCGTAGTGGAGTCGACACTTGGTGTCGACACCCGCAGCGGCAGTGTCGACACCTTGTGTCGACACCGGCCGCAGTGGTGTCGACACTTGGTGTCGACACCCGCAGCGGCAGTGTCGACACCTTGTGTCGACACCGTCCGCAGTGGTGTCGACACTTGGTGTCGACACCAGCAGCAGTTGTGTCGACACCTTGTGTCGACACCGGCTGGTCGTGGTGTCGACACATCGTGTCGACCCTGTGTGCTGCGCTTGTTTTGGGTCAGGTAGACTCGGGGTTGGTTCTTTTTAGGCATGCAAGGCCGTGTCGGTTGGGCCCGACGTTTTTGCCTTGGGTTCGTGTGTTTCTTAGGATTGTTAGCGTGACCTTTCCATAGGGGGCTTTGGGTGTTCGGCTAATTTCTGCATGCCGACTCTTGGGTTGTGGCAGGTGGTGGAGTTTTGGTGGCCTCTAGAAGGGTGGTTTTATGTGGAGAGCTGTGGCCACCGCCTTTTGCCCCAGTTTGGGTTGGTGTGTGTGGGACCCTAAAGCTGCCACTGTTTGACCCCTTAGACCTTTTTGGGTCTGACCTTGGTTATATATTCAGATCCATGTTTTGACCACTACCACTTACCCACGTGTTAGAACTGTTAGTCCCTTTCCTGTTTATGTTTTCCTTTCTTTTGGCATATATGTATATGTCTTGTTGCTGTTGCAGACTCTTTTGGTAGGGCATATTGGTTTTATTGCTCGCTTTTGGTGTGCCCTGCTGTGCTTTAGACAATACTCTCCTCTTGTTGTCACCCCTTTTCTTTTGCTTATAGCAGTTTGTTGCCGGGTTGGTAAACCCTTCTTCTTATTTTGCTAATAAATCTATTGCCCTATTTATCTTTTGATTATTTTCCTTGCTGAGGTGTTCTTTTCTTGAATGCCTCAGGTCCAGGTTGTAGCCAGTTCAGCGGCTAGTTCTTTTGGAGGGGCTTGTTGGTGGCCTCTAGGGTAGCTGAGATAGCTGATCCCCGTTTGTTGTGAGGTAGTTCTTTACTTTTCTGTATAGACATACATACTCGCCAGTGGATTCGTGTCAGGTTGTTGACGCCCACTGGTGGCTCCTTGTGATGCTGGGTATGAATTTAAACTGCTGATTTTGCCTACTTGTGGTTGGTTACTTGCTTCTGGGAAGGATTTATGCTAGATTGCATGTTAGATATTTTAAAACCTAAAAGTATTATTATATGTACCCCATGCATAACATGTTTCTAAATCAAAGACACTATTTTTTCTCAACGTAAAACACTATTTTTCATACCTACTATATTCACCTTAGAGTCGTGCGCGCATAAGTCGTCCCTCGGGGACACTTATGCTCATTTAGGATGTCAGCTTAATTGAACCAAAATATTTTCTGCTGCGTATAAATATAATTTTTGACTGTGGACTAGCTGATCCACCGGACCGAGGGATACGGCCATTCAACGTAACTGATTTTCTTTCATATTTAATCAATAATTTTTTCCTTAAAATCTAGCGTCTGGAGTTTTGCCTGAGCGTGTGCAGTTATCCCCTACACGACGTGGCATCACTGTAAGTGTTTTCTCTTACTCTGATGCGATTTTACCATTGAGAAAATGCGGGTTGTGACAGTTGGTATCAGAGGGAGGTTGCTTGACAAATGGTTGGGCAACCTTTCCCTTGTCTGCATTAGTAGTTCGCATCATATCATTCACGCACTGATATGTCATCAGCACGTCTTGGCTGAAGCACGAGCACTACACTCATGAGCATAAAGAAGTATACGGGGCATATTATGTAGTATGGGATGCATAATATGTGATTGTATATGGATCCACCATAGGAGGCAACATGTGAGGGTTATGTAGTATGGGATGCATAACCTCACCACATGAATGCGGCTAGCACGTTTTCTTTTTTCGTTACATGGGAATGTTATGTAGTATGGGATGCATAACATTTTCATGTGTACGCCGCCCATGGCATACACTAAGGCCTTGTTAGAATGCATAGCACATCATGCATAGCATAATATTTCATAAGAACAATGTGCCAAGCTAAAGATTTGCAAGATGACATATGCACACACATGGTTTTGATCCAAAAAGAATACAAATACATGCATTCATGGTTTAGGCACATGAGTTAGTATGATGGTGGTGAACCATCTTAGGTTAAGCATAACATCATCAGGGTAAAAACAACTCCCAGAGCAAGTTTTTGCAGTTGAAGTTCATATTTAAGTGTGTTGTCTGTACCAGGTAGTTTTGTTCTAGCTGATGGGCTATGTTTTGTCTAAAGCTTGTGCGATTTTAGGATGGCGAGACATCCTGCGACGGGATCGACCCCCCCAATCTGAGGGTGAGACGTCAGGAGCACAGAGCGATGCGTTGGTAGAAAGCCTGCGGCAGATTAATGAGGAGTTATCGAGGCAGGTAGTGGCTATGCAGGCTCAGATTCAGTCCCTTGTAGCAGTGGTGGCGGGACAGACCCCGAGAGCTCAGAACCCCGCTGAGGGAGTAGCTGTTCCTGCCCCTCCTACTCCTCCCGTGCCTTTTGTTGTGGTGCCCCCAGAGATGGCATTCATATCCCAGTTTCAGCGGCTGAGACCCCCTACCTATGATGGGCAGGCAGATTTCATGATTTTGGATGATTGGCTGATTACCATAGAGGAGATGTTCTCGTACTCAGGGATTACGGACGATCAGAGAGTGATGCTCGTTGTCTACCCGCTCAAGGTCTTAGCAAAGAATTGGTGGCTGAGGGAGAAAGAGAGCTTAGTCGCAGGTTGCACTTGGGAGTCATTTAAGGTGATGTTGTTGAGTAAGTTTCTGCCTTCCGTCGAACGGGACGCTAATGAATGACTTTCTTCATCTAAAGCAGAGGAAACTCACGATTAGTGAGTATGAGATTGAGTTTAGTAAGTTGAGTCGGTTTGCTCCGGGTATGGTGAGTGTTGAGGCAGACCGAGTTAAGCTGTTTCTGGGTGGACTAAGAAGAGACATTCAGCAGTTAGCGAATGCCTATGGAGCAGTCAGTTATGCCAGCGTGGTTGAGGTTGCCTTGAGAGTTGAGGCCATTGAGAATGCCAAGAATAGAGGCCATCAGTTAAGGAAGGATAAGCGGAAGTCCGGTGGAGGGAAGAGCCCTCAGGAACCTGATGCTGTCTCGAGAAATAAGGTCAAAGAGATTTGTAGCTTTTGTGGCCAGCCAAGCCACCCCTTTGAGAAGTGTTTCAAAAGGTTGGGAGCGCAGAAGAAGGAACAGGTGCACGCGATTCAGGGTGTTTCCAGGGGAGACTTGGTGTGTGCCTTGTGTGGAAGGAAGGGGCATGAGGCTACCCGTTGTTGGTTAAAAGATAAGGTATGTTTTCAGTGCGGCCAAAAGGGTCATCTCAAGACAAGGTGCCCCCAGACCCAGCCTATTCTGCAGCTAGTTCCCCTCCAGGCTTTGCCACCGCCTCAGCAAATGGATAAAGGAAAGGGGAAGTTGAATGTGCTTTCGGCAGACGAAGCGCAGACCTCGACCCAGGTTATCTCAGGTTCGACTCCTCCCCAGTCATTTCGTTACGTTCCCTTTTTGGTTGTAGTTTTCATTTTAGCGCTTGTTGCCTTAGATGCGTGTGCAATTCGTAGGACGATTTAAGGTAAAGAACCGCTGGGCACGCGTTCTCTTCGATTCCGGCGCTACCCACTCGTTTGTGGCTAGAGCATTCGTGGAGCGGTTCAGTTTGGGCCTAGATCGTGTTGGTGGTGCCTTCTGCGTTAAGTTCCCCTCCGGTGACTCTGTGGTTACGGACCTGGATGTTCTCGATTGTCCAATTTTGTTGGGAGATTTTCTAGCCAAGGCAGATTTGAAGGTGATTGACCTGGAGGACTTCGATGTTATTTTGGGCATGGACTGGTTGTCAAGGTACGATGCTGTGATCCAGTGCAAGGGTAAGCGCGTGGACTTCGTCAAAGACAATGGTCAGCCAGGGATAGTTTATGGGTATTCCCTCCAGGAGTCTCCAGTCATTTCTGCGGTGCGTGCTCGGAAGTTGCTTGTTTCTAGCTGTTTTGCCTGTGTGGTTTCTCTGGTAGGGACGATTGTTAGTGTGCCCCGCTTGGAAGAGATTCCTGTGGTGTGTGACTTCTCTGATGTGTTTCCTGATGATCTTCCTGGTCTTCCACCCGATCGAGATGTCGAGTTTGCCATAGATTTGGAGCCAGGCACGCGTCCTATCGTAAAGGCGTGGTACCGGATGGCCCCGCGGGAGCTGGAAGTGTTGCGAATTCAGCTGGATGAGTTGTTGGAAAAAGGCTTTATAAGGCCGAGTTCTTCGCCTTGGGGTGCGCTAGTGCTGTTCGTTAAAAAGAAGGATGGGTCGATGAGGTTATGCATCGACTATAGAGAGCTGAACAAGGTTACTATTAAGAACAGGTACCCTTTGCCGCGAATCGACGATTTGTTCGACCAACTGCGTGGTAGTGCCGTGTTTTCCAAGATAGATCTTCGTTCGGGCTATCACCAGTTGAGGATTCGGGAGTCAGATGTTCCGCGGACGGCGTTCCGCTCTCGTCATGGGCATTTTGAGTTTTTGGTTATGTCATTCGGTTTGACTAATGTGCCCTCAGCTTTTATGGATTTGATGAACCGAGTTTTCAAGGACTTTCTAGATAAGTTTGTAATTGTCTTTATAGACGATGTTTTGGTGTATTCTAAGGATGCGGAGGAGCATGATCTATATTTGCGACTGGTCTTGGCGACTCTGAGTGACCATAAGCTATACGCCAACTGAGAAAATGTGAATTTTGGTTGCCTCAAGTTTCTTTTCTAGGCCACGTGATTAATAAGGAGGGAATATCGGTGGACCCAGAAAAGATCGCTGCTGTTATGGAATGGGCGAGACCTGTTACCCCCAAAGAGATCAGAAGCTTCTTGTGTTTGGCGGGTTATTATAGAAGATTTGTAGAAGGTTTCTCTACCTTGTCCGCGCCGTTGACCAAGTTGACGCAGAAGAATGTAGCCTTTATATGGGATGGCAAGTGTGAGAAGGCTTTTGAGGAACTAAAAAGAAGGCTATGTTCGGCTCCAATTTTGTCTTTGCCTACGGAGGGTAGTGAGTATGATATATATGTGGATGCGTCGCATGTCGGTCTGGGCTGCGTTTTGATGAAGGCGGGAAGGTGATTGCGTACGGGTCGAGGCAGCTAAAGACTCACGAGAGGAATTACCCTACACATGACCTGGAGTTTGCAGCTGTGATCTATGCGCTGAAGTTGTGGAGGCATTTGTTATATGTCGCGCAGTGCATGATTTTCACGGATCATAAGAGTTTGAAGTATGCCTTCACTCAGAAAGAATTGAATCTGCGCCAGCGGCGGTGGTTGGAGTACGTGGTCGACTATGATGTTGAAATTCAGTATCATCCGGGCAAGGCAAATGTGGTGGCTGATGCCCTGAGTCGGAAGTAAGGTAAGATTTTTAATCTTTCCGCCGAGCGTCTGGTGGAAGAGTTCCTTTTGATGGACATTTCTGTGGGAAGATGTGATTCGCAGAGTAGCTTAGTAGTAGCAGAACCTTCGTGGATTGCGCTTACGAGACTGCATCAAAAGGACGATCCCGATCTTCTACATTTGTATCTTCGAGCTGAGAAGGGTGAATTACCAGATTTCTCTATAGATAATGTGGGTACCTTGAAGTATCGTGGCAGGTTTTGCATCCCCGCAGTTGGAGATATCCGGGTTATGGTGTGCAGAGACGCCCATGGATCTAGTGTTGCCTACCACCCAGGGTCTACCAAGATGTATCATGATTTAAAACAGATTGCCTGGTGGTACGAGATGAAGAAGGACATAGCCAGATTTGTTTCAGAGTGTTTCACTTGCAGGCGTGTGAAAGCAGACCATGGGAGGCCTGGTGGCAAGCTGACTCCCTTGGAGATTCCGATGTGGAAGTGGGAGAGTATCTCGATGGATTTCATTACAGGCTTACCGAGATCTCCTAAAGGGCATGATTCAGTTTGGGTAATTGTAGACAGATTGACGAAGAGAGCTCATTTCGTACCATTTAAGATTGATTATCCGATGAGGAAGATAGCCGAGCTGTATCTGGAAGAGGTTGTCAGATTGCATGGTGTACCCGTAAGTATCATATCCGATCGAGACTCCAGATTCACGTCTCGTTTTTGGAATAGCCTTCAAGAATGGTTGGGTACAGATTGGAGATATTCCACGGCTTATCATCTGTATACCAATGGTCAGACGGAGCGAGTTAATCAGATTGTGGAAGATATGATCCGATGCTATATTCTGGACCACCGAGGAGCGTGGGACGGATGATTGCGGCTTATGGAATTCGCATATAACAACAGTTATCAAGAAAGCTTGAAAATGGCTCCTTTTGAAGCTTTGTATGGGAGGCGCTGCAGGACTCCCTTGTTTTGGGCTGAGCTGGGCGAGGGACCTTCGTTGGGTCCAGAAGTGCTTGAGGAGATGGAAACCGCCGTGAAGCTTATTCGGGAAAAGCTTCGGATAGCCCAGGAGAGATATGAGAAGAACGCCAATCGGCGTAGATCGGACTTGGAATTTGCTGTGGGGGACTCGGTGTTCTTAAAGGTCTCCCCGTTGATTGGAATCAAGGGGTTTGGCAAGAATAGGAAGTTGGACCCGAGGTACGTGGGGTCGTTTCCGATTGTTGAGCGAATTGGGGTATCAGCCTACAGGCTGGCTTTGCCCGCAAATTTCCCTGGCGTGCATGATGTCTTTCACGTCAGTCAGCTGCGAAAATGTGTGATAAATGGCAGACAGATTTTGGATTCTGTGCCTCAGTTGGAGCCGAATCTTTCTTATGTGGAGGTGCCTGTTCGCATTTTGGATTCTCAAGTTCGGGCGTTGCGGAAGAAGACTATTCCTATGGTTAACGTTTTATGGAGGAATCATGATGTGGAAAGCGCGACTTGGGAGTTGGAGTCGGCTATGAGGGAGGCTCACCCTCATCTGTTTCCCTGATCTTGTGTCTGGTATGCTTTGTTTTTTTATATAGCCCTTTCCTAGCTCTTTCTCTCTCCTTCTATATAGGAGTGTTGTGAGTAACGTTTCGAGGCGAAACTTTCTTTTAGGGGGAGTGGTTGTAACGCCCCCGTTTTTCTATGTTTTGTTTGATCTTTGGCTGGCGTTACGATGGCGTATTTCCGGCTTTTTGCCGTTGTAGAGCGTGATCTTAGCTCTTAGGGTTCCCTGTGTAGCCTGTTGGCAAGATTCCCCAGCTAGCCGGAGTCCGTTTGATGACTCGGCTGGGCCTCTTAGGGAATGCTTGTGTTTTGGCTTCGGGTGGTGTTATCCCGGGTTTTGTTCGTCGAATGCTAATTTCGACTTCGCAGTTGTGTTCGTAGCATGGGTTTTTAGCTGCGACGTGAATTTCGTCATTTTCCGAGATGTTTCGGGTCTCATGTTGTTTTGGTTTTTTGCGTGTAAGTAATTAATATGTTAATTGTTTATTATTAAACTGATGTGTATATATAGCCTTGGTCAGAAATAGGGCTCGGTTCTTTTGTTTCCTTCCCTTTCTCTGTTTGGAAGCCGTCACCTATACGAGAGGAAGAGCACCGCCGGACTACCCTAGCCTTCGGACGCCGTTTTCCTGAAGATTTTGCGGTCAAAATTCGATTCGAGAGTGGATCTGGACTGCCCTCGCCTGGATCTGCATTCGCTCTGCGGCTAGATCCGAGAGTGGGGGATGCCGCCGACCAAGCTTTTCTGGTATTGAGGCAAGTGATGTCCCCTCATCCTTGCCAAAGTTGATCTTTGTCTTTTCTTGGATTTAACTTTGTCTCTTTCCTGCTTAGATTCTAGGTGAACACTAGGGTTCGTTCCCGATCATGTCGTGGTTAGTGTAGAAAGTTCCAATTAAAATCTCAGTTTTCCTGAGGGATTGTGTCTATTAGGGACAGTGTTGGTTCGGTTTAGGTCGAGTAGTCGCCAGTGTCGATGGATGTTGTACCCTAGAGAGAGGCCTCGTTCTCGTTTCTGGTTGTTTGCTGGATCTGGAGCCTGTAGCCAGTCGGGGTGTCGATACTGTGGTGTCGACACCGGCCAGTCGGGGTGTCGACACTTGGTGTCGACACCCGCAGCGGCAGTGTCGACACCGGCCGCAGTGGTGTCGACACTTGGTGTCGACACCCGCAGCGGCAGTGTCGACACCTTGTGTCGACACCGGCCGCAGTGGTGTCGACACTTGGTGTCGACACCCGCAGCGGCAGTGTCTACACCTTGTGTCGAAACCGGCCGCAGTGGAGTCGACACTTGGTGTCGACACCCGCAGGGGCAGTGTGTCGACACCGGCCGCAGTGGTGTCGACACTTGGTGTCGACACCCGCAGCGGCAGTGTCGACACCTTGTGTCGACACCGGCCGCAGTGGTGTCGAGACATATGGTGTCGACACCGGCAGCGGTTGTGTCGACACCGGCTGGTCGTGGTGTCGACACATCGTGTCGACCCTGTGTGCTGCGCTTGTTTTGGGGTCAGGTAGACTCGGGGTTGGTTCTTTTTAGGCATGCAAGGCCGCGTCGGTTGGGCCCGACGTTTTTGCCTTGGGTTCGTTTGTTTCTTAGGATTGCTAGCGTGACCTTTCCCTAGGGGGCTTTGGGTGTTCGGCTAATTTCTGCATGCCGACTCTTGGGTTGTGGCAGGTGGTGGAGTTTTGGTGGCCTCTGGAGGGGTGGTTTTATGTGGATAGCTGTGGCCACCGCCTTTTGCCCCGGTTTGGGTTGGTGTGTGTGGGACCCTAAAGCTGCCACTGTTTGACCCCTTAGCCTTTTTGGGTCTGACCTTGGTTATGTATTCAGATCCATGTTTTGACCACTGCCACTTACCCACGTGTTAGGACTGTTAGTCCCTTTCCTGTTTATGTTTTCCTTTCTTTTGGCATATATGTATATGTCTTGTTGCTGTTGCAGACTCTTTTGGTAGGGCATATTGGTTTTATTGCTCGCTTTTGGTGTGCCCTACTGTGCTTTAGACAGTACTCTCCTCTTGTTGTCACCCCTTTTCTTTTGCTTATAGCAGTTTGTTGCCGGGTTGGTAAACCCTTCTTCTTATTTTGCTAATTAATCTATTGCCCTATTTATCTTTTGATTATTTTCCTTGCTGATGTGTTCTTTTCTTGAATGCCTCAGGTCCAGGTTGTAGCCAGTTCAGCGGCTAGTTCTTTTGGAGGGCTTGTTGGTGGCCTCTAGGGTAGCTGAGATAGCTGATCCCCGTTTGTTGTGAGGTAGTTCTTTACTTTTCTGTATAGACATACATACTCGCTAGTGGGTTCGTGTCAGGTTGTTGACGCCCACTGGTGGCTCCTTGTGATGCTGGGTATGAATTTAAAATGCTGATTTTGCCTACTTGTGGTTGGTTACTTGCTTCTGGGAAGGATTTATGCTAGGTTGCATGTTAGATATTTTAAAACCTAAAAGTATTATTATATGTACCCCATGTATAACATGTTTCTAAATCAAAGACACTATTTTTTCTCAACGTAAAACACTATTTTTCATATCTACTATATTCACCTTAGAGTCGTGCACGCATAAGTCGTCCCCCGGGGACACTTATGCTCATTTAGGATGTCAGCTTAATTGAATCAAAGTATTTTCTGCTGCGTATAAATATAATTTTTGACTGTGGACTAGCTGATCCACCGGGCCGAGGGATACGGCCATTCAACGTAACTGATTTTCTTTCATATTTAATCAACAATTTTTCCTTAAAATCTAGCGTCTGGAGTTTTGCCTGAGCGTGTGCAGTTATCCCCTGCACGACGTGGCATCACGGCACGTGTTTTCTCTTACTCTGATGCGATTTTACCGTTGAGAAAATGCGGGTTGTGACACCCTAGCGGGCGGCCTGGGCGGACTCCGGGAGGAGTCCGCCCGGCAGAAGCCGGGGCCGCCCCCTAGCGGGCGGCCTGGGCGGACTCCGGGAGGAGTCCGCCCAGCGGAAGCCGGGGCCGCCCCTAGCGGGCTGCCTGGGCGGATTCCGGGGGGAATCCGCCCGGCTGGCGGGCAGAGGCAGCCCCGGTTGGGCGGCCTCGGCGGACGGCGGCAGGAGGCCGCCGCCCCTCGGGCAGCAGGGAGGCCGCCCCTGGTGGGCGGCCTCGGTGGACGGCGGCAGGAGACCGCCGCCCCTTGGGCGGACTAGGAGGCCACTCCTTGTGGTGCTGTTGGCGGATTCCTGCAAGGAAAAGCAATGCACGATTAGCGGACCTAACCGCATGTCCCGCGAGGGTGAGCCATGGGAATAGCCCGCCGTCCCGCAGGGCACGCAGTTACTAGGAGACCTAGGCGGACAGGGAAAACTGTCTGCCTATACTGGGACTTGTCGCGATCGAAAGGGAGAATCTAAGGGTCGCGACTAGCCAGCTGGCCGCCTTGGTAAGGATCGCCGATTTCTGGGTTAACATAATCCCCGCACTTTTTCAAGTTTTGAAAAGAACTTCGAAAAAGTTGGAGACCCACGAAAATTATGATCCACCCCAGCAGAAGAAGAGAAGGGGCAAGGAGAGATAGAGCCTGAAGACTCTCCTCAAAAGCTTGGTGTTTCCTGTCTATTTTCCTGCAAGAGGAAAATTAGGGTAAGCATGTATGGGTGGTACATCGAGTGTGTACCTGAGTTTGCTTTTGCAAAATGAAGAAGGCGTGTCTTTCGTTAAGTTCTACAAAACAAAAGTGAGGAAAACATAAAGAAATACTAACTTGCAAGTACTTGAGTGGAGCTTGCAAGTGTCGGTGATCTCTGCAAGAAGAAAGTTAGAGGCAGATATTGTATATAAAGATAAGCTGCAAGTACCTGAATATGACTTGCAGACGTCTGCTAACCACTGCAAAGTGAAGAGTGAGCAGCAGATGCAAATTAATGATTTAAACTGCAAGTACCTGGATGAGGTTTGCAGGTGTCTGTTGTTCTCTACAAAGAGAAAAGTTAGAAGCAGACAATATGCATATGAAAGGAGCTTGCAAGTACCTGTGGAGAAGGCTTGCAAGGGTTTGCTAACCTATGTGAGAAGAGAGATTAGAAGCAAACAAGACGCGAGGATAACCGCACCAGAATCATACCAAAACTGTTGATATGATTCGATTAATGTTTGATGCCATTAGATTTTGACAAGAAAATGAGTAGCTCTGTGAATCTCCATATGATAGGGCTTGAGCAGGCAAAGTATATGAGATGAGCATAAGCAAAGTGATTGCTGGAAATCCTTTTGGTAGGTTGGATTAACCTGTTCACATGTGAAAGGAGGGAAGAGAGAAAAGGAGGTCTACACTCGGAATGACTAAAGAGGGTTGAATGCTGCCACAGGTGTTCCCCGTGGGCCTTATGCATCACTTGCCCGAAAAATCATCCCGAGTATAGTCCTACCCAAAGCGGGCTGGCCGCGCATCCTCAGGGAGGGGAAAAAAGAAAAGGAGGTCCATATTCGGAATGACTACAGAAGGTTGAATGCTGCCACAGGTGTTCCCCGTGGGCCTTATGCATCACTAGCCTGAGAAAATCACCCCGAGTATGGTCCTGCTCAAAGAGGGCTGGCCACCCATCATCAAGGAGGGCACAAAAGAAAAAATCAAGGGAAAGATCCTGAGAAGGACCGCTAGAAGGAGCGCTCTCTTGCCTTGGGCACAAGCATCACTGATCAACGAGATGGGTTGCGCCAAGAGGCCTAGCTTGTCTGTGTATTGATCAGTGGAGTTGTGAGAACCCGAGAAGGCACGGATCGAGGATACCAGAGTGTTCAACAATCACAGTTAGGTGATGATAGAAGAGACAAGGCTACGCTTGGTCTCCATTTCTTGTCAAGCAAAGATCATCATGACTGTAATGTATGCTAAGCAAAGCACAGTGGAGCTAACACATGGGGGCTCCCCTAGCACACACTCTGTGTCTGATGCCGGCCAGGATCCGAAATCTGAAGCCCATTCCCGCGATTGAACTGCTCCCACTGCACACATGGGTATACTCCCGCCATATGTGGTCGTAGCGGTTGTGCAAGAACAATCCACGGAGGGAACGTTTCTGATTAGGTGATATATCATTGGCGTACAGATCCTTAGAGAGAGAGAGGAGAGGAAGGAGCAACACAAGAAGGGAACTGTGTCAATATAAGATCCCTGATAAGAAGCTTTGCAGAAAAGCAAGAGAAGAACACTGAGAAGTGTTTGATGAAATGAAAATGTTTGAAGAGAGAAAGCAAGGGTTGAGATAACCCATGAAGCTTGCCATGAGCTTTGGAGGACTGTGAAGTCCATCACTTGCTTAGAATAGCCTCCCAAGCACACCTTCATCGTCGGCATCGAAGCATTCGATGGTTGGGTTAACAACGAGGAGAGGAGGCTCTGCAACTTGGTTCACTCCCCTTGAGGAGCAAGGAGCGTCTGCTACTCCTTTGCCCTTTGAAGTTGCTGGATCAGGGCATTCTTCTTTAGGAAGCAGGTCATGCATCTTCCCCTGCCGAAGCATCCTTTGCACAAGCTGCCGGAATGCTCGGCAGTCCTCTGTTAGGTGACCTGGTTCTTTGTGAAATTCGCAGTAGGGCTCTGAACCCCTAGATCTTTGATCTGCTGGTCGATAGGGCTTCTTGAAGTTTGCCCTATCTTTCATGATCTGGATTACTTCTTGCACGACGTTGTCGAGATCAGACTCATGCAAGTCGCTGTCCTGCTGCTATTGAACTGCTGCTGTTTGCAAAGACGGAGATAGCGGCAGCAATGGATCTTGAGCATGATCACGACTCAGGAAGGAGTATCGATGGCGATGAATCCTTCTCTCCTTCTTTGAGTGAGTTGGGAAGTGATTGTGAGGAGACCTTGGAGGATGCTTGCAAGAGAGATCCTCCTCGGACAAAAGCTTGGAGACGAAGCCTGGATTGCTCTTTTGCCTCGGATGTATGAGTTGGCTAGAGCAATTAACTCTTGATATGTCCTTGGAGCACGGACGTTGGCTTCAAAATTGAGAGGCCCTTCACGAAGACCGTGGATAAGAGCCACTCGGTACATTTCTTGATTAGTTACCTCGATGTCCAAAATCTCTCTTTGGAATCGATCAACAAACTGAGACCAAGTCTCATTTCCGCGCTGCTTGATCTCAAAGAGGGCTTCAGGACCGCCCTTTCTCTTGGTTGATGTAGAGAATCTGAGAAGAAACTCCCTTCGAAGATCAAGGAAGGAAGTGATGGAGTGAGGACGGAGGCCATAGAACCAGTCCCTCACTTGCCCATGAAAGGAAGTGACAAGGAGCTTGCACTTGGTTGCATCTGAAACGGTTTTGAGAGCAACGGCTGACTCAAAAGCTTGGAGGTGCTTTACTGGATCTGTCTCTCCAGTGTAGATTGGCAGTCGAGGCTCTCTGAAGTTTGCTGGAGTAGGTTCATGGCGAACATTCTCCGCGAATGGTGAAGGTTCTTCTTGCTCTCCTACAGCATAGGGAAAGAAAGGAGCATAAGCTGCAGCTGCAAAAGGAGCATGAGGATAGAAAGGAAAAGTTACTGCAGGAGGAGCAGGGGCAGGAGCTGAAGGGTAGGGATGACTTCCCTGAAATTTGAGAACTCTAGCAGGAGGAGCAGGGGAAGGAGCTGAAGGGTAGGGATGACTTCCCTGAAAATTGAGAACACTAACAGGACTTCCTCGGGCTGCTTCCCGGAAGAAGTTATGGTGAGCAGCAAACTCTTCATCTTGAGTTCGCAAAGGAGCTGCATGCCCTTGAGGAAAGGTTGGAGTGTACGGAGGATAGAACGGCGGGCAAGCTTGAGAGTAAGCTTGCTGATGCTTTGATGTTGGGGTTGGGTTGATTGGAGCAGCTGGAGCAGCTGCTGGATGAGCGTCCAATCGCTATGTGATTGCAGCAAGAACTTTGTTGATAGCCTGGAACTGTTGAGCATTCTCACGGCGCTACTACTCAAAGGCTTCCTAGAGGGGATCTTCACTGGGACTTGGAGCAAGGTTCTCTGCTGATTGATGGTCTGACATGATTAACTGCTGCTTTCACTGCCTGTTCTGATCTGAAGGGCTGCACGTGAGCTGGCGTCCACGCTCACCACACCAAAACTATTGATGCGCGGAAACGGCACCGGGGGCACAGCTAACACCGAGGGGGTGTTTGGTCTCACAGGCTAGGTGAGGATGGAGGAGAAGGAAACTTCTGAGTGCTCGAGAGGTGAGCAAACAGCTTGTCCAAGGAGGATTGCTGGGGTAGGGGAGAGGCTTGAGAGAAGAGGCGAGCCTTGATCAACAGAGAGGTTTGATCAAGAGAGGAAGAGGAGGGAGACCAGGAGCGATCGGACAGACAGTAACCGCAACGATTGCACTTGCAGGTTGGTTGCCGAGAAGAACCAAGCTGAGCTGAGGGCAAGGCTTGCTACGCAGAGAAGCAAGGCTTGCTGAGCAGAGGAGCAAGGCTTGTTGAGAAGAGGAGCAAGACTTGCTGAGCAGAGGAGCAAGGCTTCCTGAGCAGAGAAGAGAGGAGGGGGCCGCTAGTAGCGGCAACAACACACTTCTCCCGTCGCTGCCTAAATGCCACTCCTGCGACGGGCTTTCCTTTGATTAATAGCAAGAGGTTACAAGCTTACAAGTACACCTTTACAACAAAATCACTAAAGGGGTACAAAGAGAAGCTGGCGGCTAAGGGAGAAGAAATTGCCAGAAAGCAGAGAAGAGAAGCTGCTAGAGACTAAGTAAAAGAGTCTGCCAGCTGCTGGAGGACTGGAAAACTGAGTCTGCAGAGTCTGCTGGTAAGCTGCTGGAGAGCTGTGGAGGACTGCGCGGACTGGAAAACGGAGTCCGCAGGGTCTGCTGCAAGGCTGATGACGGACTGCGCAAACTGGAAAACAGAGTCCGCAGGGTCTGCTGGAAGGCTGATGACGGACTGCGCGGACTGGAAAACGGAGTCCGCAGGGTCTGCTGGCAAGACTTGTTTTCACCTTCAGGATCCCTGAATGAGAGGCTCCAGGGGCTATTTATAGGCCCAGGGAAGTTCTTCAAGAAGCGGGGCCCAGTGACGTCAGCATGACGACCTGCGCGGACTCCGCGGACTGGAAATTTGAGTCTGCCACCTTGGCCGGTGAAGCAAGCTGCAGGAGGCCATGGAGAGAACTGGAGGCCGCCCCCTAGCGGGCGGCCTGGGCGGACTCCGGGAGGAGTCCGCCCGGCGGGGAAGCCAGGCCGCCCCCTAGCGGGCGGTCATGGGCGGACTTCTGGGTGAAGAGTCCGCCCGGCGGAAGCCGGGGCCGCCCCCTAGCGGGCGGCCTGGGCGGACTCCGGGTGGAGTCCGCCCGGCGGAAGCCGGGGCCTCCCCCTAGCGGACGGCCTGGGCGGACTCCGGGTGGAGTCCGCCCGGCGGAAGCCGGGGACGCCCCCTAGCGGGCGGCCTGGGAGGACTCCGGGTGGAGTCCGCCCGGCGGAAGCCGGGGCCGCCCCCTAGCGGGCGGCCTGGGCGGACTCCGGGAGGAGTGCGCCCGGCGGAAGCCGGGGCCGCCCCCTAGCGGGCTGCCGGGGCGGACTTCGGGAGGAGTCTGCCCGGTGGAAGCCGGGGACGCCCCCTAGTGGGCGGCCTGGGCGGATTCCGGGGGGAATCCGCCCGGCTGGCGGGCAGAGGACGCCCGGGTGGGCGGCCTCGGCGGACGGCGGCAGGAGGCCGCCGCCCCTCGGGCAGCAGGGAGGCCGCCCCTGGTGGGTGGCCTCGGCGGACGGCGGCAGGAGACCGCCGCCCCTTGGGCAGACTATTAGGCCGCTCCTGGTGGTGCTGTTGGCGGATTCCTGCAAGGAAAAGCACTGCACGATTAGCGGACCTAACCGCATGTCCCGCGAGGGTGAGCCATGGGAATAGCCTGCCGTGCCGCAGGTCACGCGATTGCTAGGAGACCTAGGCGGACAGGGAAAACTGCCCGCCTACGCTGGGACTTGTCGCGCTCGAAAGGGAGAATCTAAGGGTCGCGACTAGCCAGCTGTCCTCCTTGGGAAGGATCGCCGATTTTTGGGTTAACACATGCGTGAACTAATTCGCACGGGTAATGACAGCGAGCAGAAATTGCAAGCAACCGGGTGAAATCGTGCATTTTCTGCGCGCACGGGCGCTTCCGCCTGTGCGTTAAGAAGACGCACAACTTACCACAGAACAGAGAAAAACCAAAAGGCTATAGGAAAACCGTGTGTTTCCTTCGCGCACGTGAAGCAATCACACAGGCTGGTCAATCTTCCAAAAAAATCTACAGAAAATGCACTACGAAAGCAACCCGTGCGCCAATAAAACGCACGGTCGTACGTTTTCCTCAAATCAGAATTCTGAAGAGCGGAAAACTAACCACCTGCACACAATAAAACTAGCAACGGAGGACCCTCCAGCAATCAAGAAAATGCAATAAAAACCACAGGAACGAGCCCCGGGGAGCACCAAGTGCATACCACCAGCAATCGAATGCGCAATTGCGCACCCACGGGCTAGAAAAGTGCACTAAATGCGAAATGTAGTAGAAACAAAATATCAATGAAAACAACAGAAAAGTGAAGTGTAAAGTCAGGAAAACCAACCCAGATGAGTCCGCAAAACCCTATATAAACAGGACTCATCACACCCCCAGACATACCTATTTGCACGTCCCGAGCAAAGAAGATCCTTGTAGACTAGAAAAAGAACTGACTAACACAGTAATTATGATCCGGGGTACCATGCGAAGTCGCACGCTTGCGGGCGTAAAAATACAGTAGAGGAAATTTCTAAACATACAAAATAATTTATACTTTTCAGCATGCATAACAAAAATTCTATGACTACTCAAAAATAGAATCGCGGTGAATCCTCTGCTAATGTGTATGTAGAAAATAGGCTATCCGCTAAGGCGAGTATTGCCAAAGATCGGGATTTGGGACAACATCCAAAGGAATCCACAAATGTCGGTGACCATATGCTTTCCCGTTCGCACTCTCTCCACGACACTAGTTTGCCTTAAGCGCAAGTCCGTAGGACTTTGGGTGGTAATGGGGCTTGGGTTAAGGTGGGTCAATCGAGGATAAAAACGAAGGCTACGCACAAAACCCAGCTGAGCTAGCACCAAAAGAGTATATCCGCTAACCACAAAACACGTGGGCACACCACACCCCCAGACTTAATATTTGAAATACGGGTGTGCGCACCGCCTACGCCACAAAGTATACTAACTCAAATCAGATTTTCAGTTACGCTTTTCCTTCCTCTTTTTCTTTCTTTTTCAAATTTTATTTTTATAACTTTTCTTCTTATTTCTTCTTTTTCTTATGCACAATTCCAACAAATAAATTCATGGGAGCACAACCACACATTTCACAAAGAACAACACCGCAACAACACCACCATCCTGAAATTAGAAAACTGTAAAGCTAGACTTGGGTGTGCGACTAGGGTCATCTACTAGGCTTTTGTGAAATAAAAGTGGAGCTGAATCAAAGGAGTGGTAGGCACATCGGGGCTAGCGAGGATAATATGATAGGAATGGGTACAAAGCTCAACATGGCCAAAATGATGGCCTATATCATGCTCACGCTTAACTAACCTTGCACCAATGCTTCGAGAGTTGCTTTGGGCAAGTTCTTAGCAAACGAGAAAGACTATCCATCCTCCCGACTCGAGCAATATGAATCTAATGGTTGTCTACACACAACCCTAAGCTACCGACGGATTCACACCGGATTCAGCAATTTTTGAGTAGAATAAAAAAAAATTACGCAATTAGAAAAATATAAAACAAAAAGCATGCAGAAAAATAAATTCTACTCTAATTTCTACACGAGACGGGAGCACTCGAGTAGGAGCACAGCAAGATCAACATTTTACCCTCTCTTACAATCGTATGTTAGCAAGGTACTTTTCCTAAATCTAACGAAAGAAACAAGTTTGACTCGCCGTACGCAAAAAGCTAAGTACACGCTCATGTGGGTGCAAAGATGCGCAATGCAATGAACTAAACAAATAAATTAAAAATAGCTACTGGTATGCAAATGAAGTGCACGTGCAAAGGTAACATCGACAAGCTCTTCCCCAGACTTAAGCTAAGAAACACAGCAAAATATGTTGAAGTTAAAATTAAAATGAGAAAAGGGGAGAAGTTAACTAATGTTCAGAAGATGAGCATACCAGAAGATTGGCTTTAAACTTGATCAATAAGCCCACAGCCCAGACAAAATCACCTGCAAGAAGCTCATCTCCAACCAAGCAAATAATAGGCCTGCACACTCAAAACGCTAAGCAAACAAATTAAACGAAACATAATTGGGTTGTCTCCCATAAGCCCTTTTCTTTACCGTCCTTAAGGCGGACCAAATACCTGTATTAATAGTTTTATATAATGTTCAGGTAGCAAAAGTTTAATATGCAGAGAAAGAGAATTCAAAGTCACACACAACATTAAGCAAATAAAAATCTAGCAGCAACAAGACAAAAGGAAACGGCCCCGGAGATCCCTCACTTTTCAGCTAAATGCCGATTTGTGATAGATCCCCCCCAGACACGCGAGATGAGGAAGAGGGGAAAGCTTTATGGACCAAGGAAGACATGTCTCCCCTGCCCCTACCCACCTCCAACCTGCGTCTGCGGGCAAAACTCTGTACTTTGCACAGAAGCAACTCCTTTCATTTTAATTCCACAGAAGAGGAGAGCTAGGACGGTAAGGTCACACCCGGATCTTTAGCAGCTAGATTAACATCCAAATCCAGGGTGGTGGCGACGACGGCCCCCAAGTGGACGACGGCCCCCAAGTTGATGATGACGGCCCCCAAGTTGTTGATGACGGCACGCTAACGGAGGACCCTCCTTCGTCTCCAACAAAGGACTCGCGTCGCCGTGGTGTTTGTATGGAGCAGCGCTACAATTTCCGTCCTCGGCGCAAGACAAATATATAGTTAAATTTATCTTATTATTAGTATGCTATTTTATTTGGGATATTTTATTGAGGGTTGCATGTATCCATTTTGTGTGTTATTTTTATTTTATTTTGGGCTACATATAGCCAAGACTTATTGTTAAGCCTATATATACGCATGTATGCTTTTTTTAACTCAAGTTGAATGAGAAAAAAACCCTAAGACTTTCCTTTCTTACTAAGCCTTCTCTCCTCTCTCTACATCTCCTAGCCGCCACCCTCCACTCCCCCCTCTCTCTCTAAAATTTCGGCCAGCACCATTTTCTTCCCCCTCTTCCACAAACCGCCACCCTCCTCTCCCACTCTCCCTCTAGAAATTTCGGCCAGCCCAATCATCTCCCTCATCCAAGCCACCACCACCTCACACCCTCATTAACCCGACCTCCACCGTCCATAGCCGGCCGGCCACCTACCTCCTCCACCGAGCAGCCCCTTTGAAGAGAACCCGGCAGCCCCCCTCCACGTGAAGCTTTGACCGGAAAGGCCTCCTTCTATGGCGAAAAATCTGGACTTTGGTGTGAAGCGGCCAAGGCGGACGATCTATCTCTCCATCCGGCGCGACTCCGGCGGAACCGTGGAAGAGCAACCCTTCAAAGGTAGTCAGAATCATCTATTCCGACTTGGGTAACGATCCTCTCCACTCAAGTGTGATTCCCTCTTGATATTCTAGTGGTCGGAAAGATTTTTGCGTTGGATTTGAATCGTTAGATTCTTCGTGGTTTTCCTTTTGGATTTGCATCAATCTTAATCGCGATATTTCCGAAAGGGTTTGGCGAACCCCGTATTTTTGTTGGGGGATATCTACCATTTTTCGATCGCATTTTGGGTAGACCTCCTTTGGTACAACTTTCGCTCGGTCGGACCCAACATTGGTCCTTTTAGCTTGGGAGAACGTCGGCCTATAGCCGTTCGTTTGACCTTCCGCGGAGTGGCTAGCGTACGTTGGTGAACTGTGGTTAAACGTTTGCGAGTGCGCTGCGGTTGAATCTAGTGCGTGAGAGATTGTGGATTGAGTGTGGCGTTCGTTTCATTCCCGTAACCCATTTAGTGTTCGCGGTAGAAGCCTACATCACAGGGGCATCCTTTCTTCACCCGCTGAAGGTGAATGATCAGCACATGATACCTGTTTCATAGTTTTACAGACTTTGGCTAAACTACTTGCCGTTTTTAAATCAAAATTCTTCACGACCACATTCAGCTTGCACAACACGTCCATCTTTGCAGTAGCAACATTCATCACATCAAGGACCTGTGTCACTTCTTTCCTTTAGTTGTCATTGGCGTTTCAACATCTTCCTCAACCTGTTCTTGTCCCGTCGATTGAAAATCCTCCTTAGCACCACTAGAAACATCATTAGATGACACGATAGTTAAGTTCAATGGTTCTACGAGGTTAATAAAAATTAATTGAGGAGGCAAAGGTGGTAAAGGTGCAATAACTTCGGGTGCAATAGTGACGCCACTAGAATCAAAATGCAACGTTGCCTCATTGGGTTTAAGGAAGGGGACCCCAAGGATGGGTTTTGACGTGTTACCCCGGGGTCCAAGCACCTGAAAGTCTGTGAAGAAAGCCGCCCCATTCAAAACCACTTCTACACCCCTCACCTCTCCATTGGTCTCAACCACAGATCCATCAGCTAGAATTAAGGAATTCCTTCAATCAGATTCGATATTCAAATTCATCTTTTCAACATCTTGCAAAGAAAGAATGTTGCAAGATGAACCGGAATCACAAAGCGCGAGAGTTTCTACGACATTTATCTCACATTTAACAGTCATTTCACGGGCATTACATTCCCCCACATCCTCAACACTCTTACCCTGCTCACGGGGATTCTTCTCCGTGTCGCTAGGAAGTGTGCCTTTGGTGCGCTCAGAAAATACGGGGGCAAATTGTCCCAATTGCATTTCCAAATTCCTCATGGAAGCAGTTTGAGTAGCCATATTCGACTGGGCCATTTCAACAAACTTCCCCATCATATCCTCTAATGCGCTCTTTTGCGACCCTTTTAAATTTTGATTATAACTCGGCTGAGACGGTCGCGGCTGGCTACCAGAAGCCTGAAAATCGAATTGATGCTGGCCCCCCTGCCATCTTTGACCCGGCGCGTTTTGGTTCCACGAGAAATTGGGATGGTTTCTCGGGTTAAGGTTAAAAGTATTATTGTAAGGCACATCACGATTTTGATTATTTATAAAATTAACATTTTCTTTACAAGCCATAACTGCCTGGTCAGCAAACAGCTCACCCGCGGGGCACTCATAAGCATGGTGGCTAGAGTTACCAGAACCCTGGTAAGATATGCTCATCACAGGGGCAGGCGGTGTGGTAGATCGGGTCAACATCATCTTCCCATCTAAAGCAGGATGGCTTGATTCGATGTGCAACCCCACTGTATTTACATCAAACAAATTTCTCGCCCCTCCAGGAGCATTCCTGCCCGCTGTCAAGTACGTATTGTGGGAGGTCGTATCTTTAAGGAGTCTCAATACTTCCTCAGGAGATATGTTCATGATCGTGCCACTCGCCGCCGCATCGATCGTTGCCCTGAAATTTGTCTCAATGGCGAAATAAAATACCTCCACCAAATTCCAAGGCTCACAGTCGTGCTGAGGACAACGACGCTGCAGGTTGGCAAATCTCTCCCATTGCTCAGAAAGAGTTTCTTGATCCAGCTGTCTGAACGTGGTTGTTTCCCTGCGAGCATTAACAATTTTATCAACAGGATGGAACTTAGCCAAAAACATAGAAGATAAAGCTTCCAAGGTGGTAGCGGTGCCAGGCACGATCGTATGAAGCCACGACTTGGCCCTATCCCTTATTGAAAAACAGAACAACTTTAGTTTCACAACTTCATCCGTAATGCCCGCATAGCAGAAAGTACCGAATATCTCAGAAAAATCAGCCAAATATATCTGAGGATCCTCGCTCGGCAGACCCGAGTACTGAGTATTGTTCCTAATCATATTCAAAATCCCCGGCTTGATCTCTAAATGATTATTGCCTATGGCGGGCCCGAACCCCGGATAAACACTCCCCACATTAGGGGTAGTGAAATCCCGGATTGTCCTAATGCAAGGCTGGGCCACATCCTGGTTCTCAACAATTCATTCCCCTTGGCAGTTTCCTAAATGGCCCAAGTCATCCATCCTTCCCTCAGCTGCAGCAACACGCAAGCGAGCTATCCTTGCTCATGCAGTCGTAGGATCAGCAAACCTTCACAACCCATTCCCAAAAGAAACAAAATCCACGCAACAGTTGCACTCCCCGGCAACGGCGCCAAAAACTTGATGCATTGAACGGTAAGTGTACCGATCACACAAGTAATATAAAATGGGTGGCTTTCCCAAGTATCTATCTCTTCAAGGAACCTAGTAAGGGGGGAGTTAATATTGAGGAGGACTTGAGATTGAAGTCCTTTTGTCAGAGTTAACTAAGGGGGGTTTTGGTGGTTGCGATAAAACTAAACCAAAACACTAAATAACTACTCCTATACAACACGGCTATGCAAAACTTCGCCAGGTGTGACGGAAGACTACACGGGCCGCTATGCACCGAATCGCTGGGCGGATGGACGAGTAGGCAAGCGTAAGAATCAAAATTTGATGGTCGTAAGCACCTCTTCGCTACGCACGCTTCTAGAAAATTTCTAGAACGGTAAGAATGGATGGATGGACAAATAAGAACAACTCAAGCAGTAAAACGAAATAGGAATCACATAGAAATGAAACACATAATATATACAACAAAGTGCAAATCATCTACATAGAAATATTTAACAACACATATATGCCAATAAAGGAAGAACAAGGCAAGAGATCGACCGAATCTGAAGGCTCGTCGAGGGGTCACGGATGGAATCGCTGGGCTGTCAATCCGCATCCAAGCTCGGTCCTCAAGTACGTTCGGGGTATAGGAGGCTGTCACTAACTCCCAATGAACCAGTCTTCTTCGTGTCACGATCAGGAAGAAAGTTGCAAGCTTTCCTTTGCTTGTTTGCTTTGGCATTAAACCATGAAATGGAGCTTAGAAGATGAAGGAGAAGGCCGAGAGCAAGCACCGCAAGGTATAGGTTTCACGAGCATGGCCGGAGCTTCTCCCTTGGTGTAAGATGAGGGCGGAGGTGGAAGGGCGAAACTTTGCCCTAAAAGACGGCTGGAATGTCCAGAATACGGATCACCCTAACAATGGCTGAAAACCTGCGCTTAAATAGAAAAACGATCAGAAAAATGGTCACCCACGGTCCCACGCACGACCGTACGCTAACCGTGCATTATTAACTTTCATATCTGGATCGCGGAAGAAGATGAATTGACCCATGCATTTTACTCGCACACGGGCGATTCCGCCCGTGCTTGAAGGAAATCACACGGGAAAACACAGAGCGCAGGAATGCAGGAGAAAACAGTGGAACCGTGCATTTTACTCGCCGGGCACTTTTCCCGTGCGTGAAGGAAACACACGATTAACTATAGATCACTGGAAATCTAGGAAAAAGGTGCAGGCCGTACGAATCCTTCTCACACAGTTTGGCTGAAACCGTGCGGGAACAAATCGCACGGGTAGAAACGGATGCCCTAGGAAAGTTGTGTAAAATGCACGATTGGACTGGAACCGTGCGCAAAGAAATGCGCACGACCGTGCGTTTTACGTAGAAACTTGAAATGGATTTCGGGACATCCCGACTACCTGCACAACAATAAAACCAGGCTGGAGCACAAGCTTCATGCAGCAAAATGCACACAAAACTAAACAGAAAGATAACGAGTAGCACCATGTGCATACCCCGACAAAATATTGAGCAATTGCACACCCACGGGCCCAAAACAATGCACTATTGGTGAAGTGAAGCCCTAAAAAAATATAACTTTTCCAATTGACAAGGTAGTGCACATGCAAGAAAATAAGCCCAAATGAGTACTAAAAACCCTATATAAATCGGACTCATCACACCCCCAGACTTTCCAGTTTGCGTGTCCCGAGCAAACAAAATCTATGCAGATAAAGAAAATAAAATAGCTAACACAGAAATTGAGAAACGGAGTACTATACGAAGTCGCATGCTCGTACGCGTAAAAATATAATAGATGAAATTTCTAAGTATACAAAATAGTTTATACTTTTCATAATGCGTATCAAAATTTTATTATAGCTCAAAATGGAATAAAATGCACTGACGGTAATGGCGCCAAAAACTTGGTGCGCTAACGGTAAGATTACTATTCATGGCCAAGTAATAAAATGGAGGAATAGCTTCCCCAAGTATCGATCTCACGCAGAGTGCAAGTAGGGCACATGGATTTCAGTTTCAGAGAAATGAATGAAAGTGCTAAGTAAAATCGAGGGGTTTGATTTTGGTTTTCCTTCACTAAGCAGCACCAAACTAGTGTGGGTCGTCATCACCGCATCGCCAGGGTGAATTACTCCAAAGAGTAAGAGCAGAGATGAACAAACTATCGAGGGTCGTAAACACCTCTTTGCAACCCGTGCTTCTAGCAGTCGATAGAACGACTCAAACATGACTTTCTCTAACAAGGAGGAAACTCATCAACATACATAATGAACAAGAAATCACCGTACAAAACCGTAACATGACCATGAACAAAACATGATTAATAAACCTCAAGCATACTATAAAAAGTTCAGTTTAAAGTAAATCCAAGAAAAGAGGGGATGAAATACAACCAAATACTCGAAGAATCTCAAAGATTCACGGCCAGAAGCGAAGGTTGTCGACCCGCATCCTAGCTCGGTCTTTGGAAGGTATCCGGAAACCCGAAGGGCTGTCACTTCCTTCTTCACACCCGGCTTCTTCGTGTTGTAGTTATTGATTCGGATCAGAGCGAAATGCTTCACAAGTTCTGCAATTAAGAACTCAAACAGCTGCTTGGAGGTCGGCAATGACGATGGTGGCCGAAGACAAAGCTTTAGCAAGCTCTTTGGAGGAGAAAGGGTGGCCGGATCAACCCTCCAAGGAGGAGAGAGAAAATGATGGTTGTAGGGGCGAGTTCCGGCTCCAAAGTACGGAAATGGCGGGGGAAAACGAAGTGTCCCAGTCTAGGAGAAATCTGCGGCTTAAATAGTAAAAGTCAGAAAAAATGGTCACACACGGTCTGGTGCACGACCGTGCGTGAACCGTGCGGTATTAATAACCAGAAGGCGCCTAAAGAAGAAGAAGTGTTGACCCGTGCATTTCCTTCGCGCACGAGCGATCAGCCCATGCGTGAAGTAATTCGCACGGGTAATGACAACGAGCAGAAATTACAGGAAACTGGGTGAAATCATGCATATGCAACACCAACCCAGATGAGTCCGCAAAACCCTATGTAAACGTGACTCATCAGGTTGACGTGGATGCCGGGGGGGATAAGGGTGATTCGTGGGGGAGTAGGAATCAAAGCCATCCACATGGGGAGCTTCCAGACAATGTTCAGAAGGAGCGTCGTCTCAATCTCCCAAACTCCCCCAGAGGAGAAGATTATCTTCTCAACAAAGGACATGACAGACTACAAGGACCCGTTCTGTAATCCTCTAGTGATCCAAACAATAATTTAGAACTACACGGTCTCCAGGATCTTGGTTGACAATGGGTGTTCTGTGAATGTGATCTTCAAGAAGGACTTTGAGGCGATGAATTTGGAAGCGAGGAGGGTCTTGGCCTCGTATGGGCCATTGTTCAGATTTTTTGGTGAAAGGAAGGAAGTAAAGGTGGGGTCGTGGTTCATGTGACGTGATGCGTGGACGACAAGTGTACGGTCGCGCAAGTAATATAAAATGGGTGAATTTCCCCAAAGTATCAATCTCTTTAAGGAACACATTAAGGTGGAGTTAATTTCGATGGGGACTTGAGATTGAAGTCCTTAGGTTAGTGCTAAAGAAGGGGGGGTTTGATAGTTGCGGAAATAGAAAGTAAAACACTAACAACTACTCCTATGAAACACCGCTATGCGATGCTTCGCTAGGCGGGATGGAAGACTACACGGGCCGCTATGCACTGATTCGCTGGGCGGATGGATGAGTAGGCTTGCAGATGAGGTGGTGAGAATGGAGGAATGAGGGTCGAGAGCACCTCTTCGTTATGCATGCCTCTAGCAATCGCTAGGGCGGCAGAATAGATGTGGTGGTGGATGGAATTGGTACACCTCATGTAAATAAAAAATCACATAGACATGATTGTATACAAACGTGTATTACATTGAACATATTTCATCAAGTACAAAGAGATCAAACTACGCTATCAACAACAAAACAAGAAGATAGTGCGAAAATCGACCAAATCTAAAGTCTTACTGACGATTCACGGAAGGAATCACTGGGTTGTCAATCCGCGTCTTAGCTCGGTACTCAACTGCATCCGGGGTAGAGGAGGCTATCACTAACTCCCAATTCGTGTCACGATCCGGTGGAGGATGGCACAAACTTCTCCTAGCTTGATGGAGAAAGGTAGATCTAACTCTTCTTGAAGCTCAAGGATAAATGAGGAGGCCGAGAGGGAGCTCGGGCTTGAATATAGCGTTGAAAGCTTGCCCGGAGCACCTCCCTAAGGTGGAAGATGAAGGGAAATGGTGGAACCCTTCCTCGGAGGTGAAAAATGAGGGGTCAGAAAATCTGTTTTCTATGGATGAAAATCTGCGCTTTAAATAGAAGCAGGTCATTAAAATAGGCATGCACGGCTTGGCGCACGACCATGCAATAACCGTACGTTATTAACTTTCAGGCCAAACTTGTGGATGAAGAAGCGTTGACCCGTGCATTTTACTTGCGCACGGGCGATTCTGCCCGTGCATGAATGAAATTGCACTTGTAAACACAGAACACGGGAAAACAAGATACTACAGAGGAACTGTGGTTTGTACTCGCACACGGGCGTTGTCGCCCATCCGTGAACAAATCGCACGATTAACCACAGAATGGTGCCAAAACAAAAGCTACAGGAAAACCGTGTGCTTCCTTTGCGCACGGTTATGATGAAACCGTGCGTGAGGACTGGCGAGCTCAGGTCGACGAAATTCGTCGAGCTCCACTCGACGTTTCTTTTGCACAAACAAAACGCACGATTGTAAAGAACCATGTGCTAATAAAATGCATGACCGTGCATTTTCCTCAAACTTGCATTCCAGCCTTGGGGAAAACACACCACCTGCATACAAACAAATAAAATCAAAGAGAACCCTCCAACAATGTAGAAATGCAACAAAAGCAACTGGAAAGAGCCCCTGGGGAGCACAATGTGCTTACCCCCAACAACAGAATGCGCAATTGCACACCCATCGGAGAAAACAATGCACTTAACGTGAAAAACCGTATAAATGAAATATCAATGATAACATACTGAAAGTGAAGTGCAAGTGCGTGAAAACTAGCCTAGATAAGTACGAAAAACACTATATAAATCGGACTCATCACACCACCAGACTTAAACATTTGCTCATCCCGAGTAAATCATCACTAAGCGTAGTTAAAGAAGGCTATTTGACTAAGCAATTGCATACATAGAGTACCATGCGAAGTCATACCTTTATGTACAAAAAGTAATAGTAGAAAACTCTTCTATGCATGAATAATAATTTAAAATTCCAGAAAACGTAAAGAAGATATTACAAATACTCCTAAAGGGAATCACGGTGAATCATTCAGCAGCGCGTAGAATGAATGCAGGCAGACAATGAGGTGAGCATTGCCAAAGATCAGGTCTCAGGAAAATCTCCAAAGGAAACATACATAAGATAGACAATCACCATGTCTTAACCATACTCAACGTTACACTCTCTCCATGGCACTAGTTTGACTCAAGCACAAATGCGTAGGACTTGGAGTAAAATATAGGCTTAGGCGAAGGCGGGGTATACAAAGATAAACAAGACGGACACGCACATCCAAAATGACACCGCCCGAAAACACACACAGCTAAACTCAAATAACAAACACGTGCGGCGCACCAGCAGACTTGGACATTTGACTATGCGTGCACACCCATAACGAACACAATATAACAAAATTTCCAACTCAACAACAATATTTTTATTTATTTTTTTCTTTTCTCTTTTATTCCACATTGGGAATTTTCATTTCATTTACTAATATTTTTATTTTCCTTTTTTATCCAAATAGCCAAAACAAGCCGGAAAAACGGCAACACCACAAGCTGCACAAACACCCACATAACTGCCACACATAACAGATACAAACTACAATACAACAAACTAACCAAGCGACCACATTCATATGTGCAAGTAGGAAAGGATATATGTCTTTGGTAGCGAGGCGTAGGATGTCAAAGGAAGGGATAGGCTCAGCGGGGATAGCAACGGATAGATGTTGGGAATGGTGCATGACTCAAACTAGACAAAGTTACAGCCTACATCACGCGCGTACTTGACTAACCATGTACCCATGCTTCAAGAATAACTAGGGGCAAGTTCTTAGCCACCGAGAAAGACAACCCTTGCTCCCGACTCGAGCAATACGAGGCTATTGAACTCTCACACACAATCCTACACCACCATTTGATTCATAACCGGATTCACAACTAGAGTACCGTAAACAAAATCTACAATAATAGAAAAATAGAAACTATAAGCATATAAAGAATTTTAATCTACACAGACTCTAGGTGATCACGAGTGCATGCCTAGGAACACTCTTGAAGTCAACATTTTACTCCATCACGCAATCCTAAACCAACATAGCATTCTTTATTCTACACACAAGTGATAAACAAGCTCGGCGCGTGCAAGTGCTTAAGTAAACACTCTTAAGTGGGTGTTGTGAGTGCAAAGCAGATGCAAATGATATAACAACAAAAGCTTCTAGTATGCGAGTGGAATGTGCACGTGAGCGGATAACAACTCGAGTCTCTCCCCCCACCACACTTAATCCATGCAACCTATGACAAGATTCACAATAAAAACAATGAAATATAAGTTTGGGAGTGGTTACCCAATGCTCTGCTATTGAGCATACCAGCAGACGCGAGAAAGCTCAGAAGCAGGTCCGCCATACGAAGAATCACAACCCCACCAATATGATTTGCCATGAATTCCTGCAGGGGTGAGGTCCGCAAAAATAAAAGAAAAATAGAAAAAATACAAAGAAATACAAAAACTAAAATAGATATGAAAAATAAAAATGTAGGAAATGGAAGATAACTACTGGGGTTATTGTCCTCCCAGCACCACTTATTCGAAACCCGAAAAGTCCTAACTAATGGGCCTATGAAAAGAAAAGTGCACAGGGAATTGTTCCATTATCCGTTTCGGTAACGAATACCGATACGACGTTAAAGTAGTTACCCCTCTACATAAATAATAACACCTGACAACACAGGTAGAGGAAATAGGAAGTAAGAAGAGGAGTAGCACTTGTCCTCGCTCATCTCACTACAAAATAAATCCTTGCCTAGCAAGGCGTCGTCAACCACAGATCCAAAGGAGGTGATGGCGACTACCTGAGCATAAGGCACATCGTCATCCCAACATACTCGTGGACACTCAACCTGTACAGGCTCAGATAGATAAGGGGGATCAAGTAATAAAAGAGAAGAAGAACTAAAATAATCAGAAATAGGTGGAGTGGTCCCAGTCTCACTCCCAGCAGGATCCAAGCATAGATCATCGTCAGTGTCATACGAGTCGTATCATGTGGAATTCGAGAACTCGAGGTCCACGGTGGTAGGGGAACAGCCTCATCCAATACGGAAGTGTAAATCTCCGCATAAGAAATTTTATATTCCTCATCCCACTGGGGTGCGTAAAAGTGTTCCAAAGATCCCCATTCTCCGTTAGAGATAGAAGAATCCTCATCCCACTTCGGTGCAACCTCGGGCAGCGAATCACCCATCAATTCGGCATCATCAGCCGACTCACACAAAAATGGCATAGCACCATCAGGAAACATTGAGGAGGGGCGCAATTGCTCTAAAACTCAAGCAATAAATGAGCATGCACCATCGCAAAATCATCGACAGATGCCACCCGTCGATCAGAACAATCTCTTCATCCCATACAGGAGCGCCCATGGATTCCTGATCCTCTTTTTGCTGGTTACCACAAGTGTGATCGTCATCACTCAATGGAAGCACGTAAAAAGGGATTGAAGGACCCATAAAAGATATGTATGCGGCGAGAGATTCTTTGAAAATCTCAATGGGCAAAAAGCGAGCCAGATGTGCGATGTCAGTTTATGGGCCAGGCAACACCCTGGTAGGCCTGTCCACAAAAGTCTTACGTGAATGGGAGGTTGTTGTGCACACGCCCTCAGAGGGAGAAGGCTCGCACAAGCGAGGGAAATCGTTCACCATATGGCCTATACCTCAACATAGCAAACATCGAATACAATGCTCGACCTTCATATCAGTCATGGCATCCGATGAATCAGCCAAAGTGTCAAGTAGACGACATCAGCTACAGAATACATTGCGAACCAGAATTAATGTTGAAAAGTGCTACACAGCGGAATAAAATAGCACGAATCACTTTCTAAATCACAAATCAGAAAAGGGCAAAAAGAAAGAAGCAAAATAAAAATTCTAGCAACTAAAGCAAAGC